>CM069871.1:56170712-57569015 GCA_036172665.1 Prosopocoilus inquinatus
TATGTGTACAGGGTTACAACAAATGAAAGGGCCACTATGGGGATCTCGTAACCATAATAGATACGGAGACGGTCAAATTACAGAAATTTTGCGATATTTTGAGATCTACAAAAACGTGCAAAAAATCTCTTCTAACTGCATTCATTTCTGAAATACCTTCATAAAACTGAAAATTCTTAATTTAGAAAATCTCGAATATCTTGGTTATTTGTTAAGAGAGAATCATAAAGTTTAGTAATTTTGTATTAAATTCGATAGACAAACTAGTACCGAAGAAAGAAATAGATTAGGACTGACAGTTTCGCAGATACGAGTGTCAACTGTTTTATTTTCTTTTGGCGCCCTTTCAGATTTTGATATCTTATATCGTAAAACCAAATACTGAATACGACGATATGACAAAAATATGCATTTGTTTTCAAATAATGTAATAAATTACTAAAAATATGTGTTCATGATTTGTCATCAAGTAGGCTACCGTTTATTTCTAACAACTGATACGTGGTACAGTCGCGATCAAGCCAATCGATACCGATTGATAGTTCTGTAACCTTTACTACCGGTGTCATAAGGGCACAGTTAGCTTAGAGCGGTTTCGATTAGGTTGATCGCGACTGTACAAATACAGCCTTGCTCATATGTATTAGACACCCCCTTGAAAACTGAATATTAACAATATTATTCAATTTCTAAGAAAAGAGGGGCGGTATATATTTAAGTTTGGATGCCTCATGAAATTTTATTGGGTAATAAACCCGTAGTTCTAAAGAGCAGGTAAGAAAAGAATAATACCCGAATTTTAGTATATGATCAGTCTCCTGAACACTCTCGCTCTGCGAATTTCTATAAGCGATTTGTGGTGTACAACATTTTATATATCATAATAATAGTTCAGTGCATTAAATAATGCCTAAAAAAAGTGAACTAACGCAAGTTGAACGTGCTCAAATTGTGTTATTGCATTCGCAGAAGATGTCATTAGCTGCAATTGCAAGAAGAATGAAACGCTCGCGATGTGCGATCCGCACTACGATTAAATGTTATCAGGAATTGGGGTCGTTTGTTAACAGAAAAAACGTGGGCGAAAACGCGTTACAACGCCAAGGGAAGACCGACTTTTAGAGCGTATATCCTTACGTGATAGAAGAAAATCGTCGAAGGAACTCTCTGGCGAGCTTCTCCAACGTCACGGAGTGTCCGTTTCTACTCAAACAGTGAGGCGACGCCTCGTAAGTTTTGGTTTAAGGGGATGTAAAGCGCGACATAAACCTCATTTAACTGAGGTACACAAAAAGAAACGTCTTTTATGGGCAAAGAAATACAAAAATTGGACCGTCGATGACTGGTCGAAAGTTATGTGGTCAGACGAATCCAATATAGAGGTAGGTCATGAGAAATTATGCATATTTTTCTTATAGACGTAAACAATTCTGTTTGCACAATGCATTTACAAAAAAAAAATAAGAATTGTATTATTGAACAATTTCTTCTTCTCTCTTACAGCTTTTCGGGCAGCCTGGGGCTCAATACGTTCGTAGAAGGCAAGGGGAAGCATACAATCCAGACTGTGTTATACCTACCGTAAAATATGGCGGGGGTAGCATTATGGTTTGGGGTTGTACGTCTGCCTCAGGAGTGGGAGAGTTGTACGTGTGCGAGGGTCGTATGAACGGTCAGCGTTACATGAACATGCTGGAAGAAGTTTTAGGGCCCTCCGCTTTAAAATTATTTAAGAGGAGACCCCTGATTATCACTTCCAACAAGATAATGCCCCCTGCCACAAATCACGGGAAATGATGTGTTGGTTCAACGAAAATGGGGTGCGCGTATTAGAGTGGCCACCACAGAGTCCCGATATGTCACCAATTGAACATTTGTGGCATATATTAAAGGTGAAAGTGTCGAAGTTTAAATGTGCTTCAAAAGACACAGAAAAATTTATGAAGCGTGGAACTCAATAACTGAGGAAGAATGCCAGAATCTCGTATCGAGTATGCAGAGAAGAATAAGCGCATTGATTAAAGCATAGGGGGGTGTCACAAAATATTGAATATTTGTAAATAAAATGCCTTTGAAACCATGTTTATTGATGCAGATTTCTTTTATTCCTTGTAGTATACCTTAAACTGATAAACGTGTAGGGTGTTTAATACATATGAGCATGGCTGTACATATCATAGTGATATTTATTAGCAAATATCAATTAATATTGAATGTTTGTATAGAACATACAAAAATGAAAGTACATGCTTTATTAAACGAGTACTTAGGACATAAAAATATACGATATGCATTTTAGAAGATTCACTTTTATTATTTTGATAGTTCTCACATTTTTGTTGTCACCATGTAACGATAAAAATATTTAACAATGGCTTACAAAAGTTAAATTTGCATCAGAAAATTTTTGCTTAGGGTTAACAACAAATAAGATAAGAATAAATAATATAATTACTGCAAACGACAGTGTTTAGATAAAATATTAAATATCTAAAAAACGATTTTGTTGATTTGTAGAATTTTATGAATGATACAAATTTGACATCATTAAAATTTGGTATGACATTTGAAATAAAAAAAGTTGCACAGCTGGAAATAATTTTATGTTAAGTCAAAAATGTTATATGCATCTTCAGGAATTAACAAGACATATGTCCGAGAACACACTACTTCGACACCCTGTATATAATATATAATTTCTAAGAAGCAAAATTATAATATGTATATTCTATGACATACATCCCGGATGAAAAAAGTGACCTCAAACAAAAGGGTTTTATTGCTATCTGAAATGCGTCTGCATTTCCGTAATAATTAGATACACCAGCGGATGAATAAATAATTCAGATAAAAAGTTCAACCCACACAAAATCTGTGTACCAAATGCCGCTTCTACACGTTCCTTTTTCAATAAAAATAAAATAAAATTTTCAGATATTCCATTCAAAAATTTTGAAATTCAAAAAAAAATTGAAATACCTACAAGTTTAATTTTAGTGTTTCTTCCTGTGATATGTTAATTATAATAGTTTTCTCTTTGAACGTTCGGGTTTATTTAGTGCAAGTTAATTGCAAAGATTAATTAACAGAAGTTGAAAATTAAGTGTAACATACCAGCTAACCGGCTACTCCACCCTCGGAGAGGCAAACTGTAACTGACTGAGATGTCCAAGAAACTTGCCGAGAATGCCGAGTTCGAGGAGTTCTGGTCAACCGTCGGCGGGAATTAAACAAGCACCGCGTGAGTTTCTTTCTCTTCATCTACATCTTCCTCTAGCACTGTGAGTGAGAGAAAAACGGTTGCCACTGAATAACAAAAATAAAAAACAAACGCGTCGATATGCTCATTTGTATGTACTTATTTAAGTACGCAATATTTTATGACCTAATTGCTATGTGACCTATTAAATAAGAGCTAACTTTACGAACAGTATGATTTATTCGATTTAAAATGCAAGCGCGCAAGTTTTCCTTTTAAATATTTTGCACCCTGTATACAGCTTTTATTTTTAGCGTTGAGAGAAAAATGTTAAATACGAAATTGGTAGGTCTTTTTAAGTTTAGGTATTATCTTTATTAGCGGAAATAACAGTCGCAAAATAGAAAAATATACAATTTTGTTAAAAAAAAAAATTAGTATACTTGCCTGCATTTGACGAAGTCGTAGTTTCACATTAAAATTGCAGTATGAGATGGTGTAGCTGTTTATAAAGTGAATTCTAATTGGGTCATAAAAACGTCTCCTTCCAATTTTTTATATAAATTCTGGAGACCACGTGGACTACGCAGCATGCAGGAAAAGAAAATGAAACAAGCCAATCACGTATCAAAATTTAGAAATTATAACCAATAATGTTCGTCATTGATCTGCATTTTTAGAATTTAACTAACAGTCTGAAAACACAATAAAGATAATAATCACGGATTCTAGTTTTATTAATCGGTAATGCGTCCACAAAGAAGCCATAAACTTTTTTGCTAGCTGCCACTTTCCTTTGTAAAGTGCGAAATTGTGAAACTACGACTAGATAAAATGCAGGATTTTATCTTTTTTAGTCCTTCTTTCTAATTTTCGTGCTCGTTAGCTTGCTTATCTGTTTCTTATTTGTTGTAAATGTTGCACTTCCGTAAGTTAAAATTGATTTCATGATTTTTCTTACTATTTGCCTTTTAGGTTGGAAAGCATTTTCTTTTTACTCGAAAAAGTGGCCTTAATACTGTTTAATAACCTTTTTTCTTTAGGCTCAGATCTTCAAGATTAATGTAATGCAGTGAATCAATCGTTTTTGATTAACAAAAGAACTAAGGCTGAAAACCAATCTTGGGTCATCGAATTTCTTAAGTATTTGTTTTAATTATTATAAGGCCCGATCTTTCTCCCGATCTCCTAATAAATTGACTCGACGAATCATTCGACTAATCACTATAACAGCCATTAATAAAATTCAACTTGTTCGCCAAATAACGTTATTGGGATTTTTATTAGCAAGTGGAAAGATCGGCCCTCAGTCTGGAAAAATTTTTCAACTTTTGAGTTTACAGACTTAAACTAAATCTAAAATGCGATAATCTTACTTACACACATATTTTTGAAAGTTGAACAGTCTTTGTTACATGAGGCTGTTTACTTACAAGTCAATTTAAATTTTAAGGCACAATATTATTGTGAACTATAAAATGTAGTCCTCATATAACAGATGTTGTTCTTGAAATAAGAGCAGGTCTGAAATATTGCGTTCTCAAAATACTATATGTTAACGAAGTATTAAAGTCTATTTATTCATTTAGCAACTTACTAAGATTTTGATTTTTCTGTTTGATTGAATAAGCTTCTAATAGCTTCGTTTGTTTATTCAACTCCGTTCACTCTTTTCATACTTTTGTCTCACTTTTGGTACAAGTAAAAGTGAGACAAATACCAAAAGAGTAAATGCAGTGAACGGAGTTGAAAAACGACCGCAGCTAAAATATTCTTTGAATGCAGATATGCATATATTTTCGTATTTATATCATTATACAGGGAGATTCAGGCAACCCATTCATTAAAAGTTTACGGACTTCTCCTTTGAATTTCTGTTTCATATTTTGCAGTTATAAGTTAACGATATATAATATATATAAGGATCTATCAAAATATAATATTTTTAATTTTTGGACACTTCCGCTTATACCGGAAGTTGCTGTCAACTTTCTTTCTTTAAATGGAATACCCCAATTTTTAATGCATTTTTGAAATCTTCATAAAATTATAAAAATATTTTGTGCAACATGTGTTACAAGAAAAATTTACTGTTTCCGAGATATTTTCATTTTTTAAAAATAACTCAGACTTGCAGAACCTTGGTTATGATACTGCCATCTTTGTGCAACAAAAACCATGATGCCCATTT
Source organism: Prosopocoilus inquinatus (assembly GCA_036172665.1). Taxonomy (NCBI): domain Eukaryota; kingdom Metazoa; phylum Arthropoda; class Insecta; order Coleoptera; family Lucanidae; genus Prosopocoilus; species Prosopocoilus inquinatus. The sequence goes on from CM069871.1 coordinate 56,176,103, forward strand.
TTGGCCTATGGTAGGCCATAGTAACATTCTTTCAGATTATGTCCAATTTTGCTTTTGATTGCTTACAGGCTGGTTTAAAAGTAACTTCTATTCCAACTGATTTCAACTGTCGAAAAGTCATGTTTTTTAAACGGGACGCCTAGTACATTTTTATACCAAGTGACTCAGGATTAAATGTTCTTTCATTCTCTATTAACATTCCCTATACACAGACATATTAAATGTATTTGATGATAAAAAAATCGACAATTCAAGTAGTTAAATTGTTATACGTGGGCTGCTGGAAAAGTTTCTGGAAATGGTATGAAAAAACGTATAAGAAATTTGGTAAATGGTATCATTGTTTATCGAAGTATTCGCCTTTGACGTCAATACACTTTTGCATACGCTCGAACCAATTTCTAAAGCACATTTTCCACTCTAAAGACGGTACCTCAGAGACCAGTGTCCAGAATGTTTCAACTGCTGGTTCAGCCGACGAAAATCGCTCACCATGCATTTTATTTTCGATATTTGGGAACAAAAAGAAATCATTAGGTGATAAATCAGGTGAATATGGACAATGAGTCTATAATTCAACATTTTTGTTGGACAAGAAATCAACTGTTTGACGGGCTGAGTGAGAGCTGGCGTTGTCATGATGGAGAATAATTCGTCGATTTCGATTGTTTCTTCTTATTTGATCGATGACTTCCAGCAAACAAATAGTAGTATACCAATCAGCATTCACGGCTTTTCGATTCTCCAAAGCCACGGTTGCTACATGTCCAGTTAAACCAAACAAACAAGCAATCATTTGCTTCACAGCACTGGTGAACGGATAACTTTTGTTGGTTTTGGTTCATTTTGAAATACCCAAACGGTAGATTGTTTACTTTCTGGCTCGTACGAATAGATCCACGTTTCGTCACCGGTAACGATGTTATAAACTAAATTTGAACGACCTCCATTGAATTTCTTGAGCATTTCTTCGCACCATTTGACACGACCCTGCTTTTGCGCTTGTGTTAAATTATGTGGGATCCAACGACTGCAAATGATCATGCAAAATCTGGTGTATTGCTTTCATGTCAATGAGTAAGGATGCTTGAATCTCACGGTATGTCACATGTCGATCTCGCTCAAGCATGTCACGCACAGCATCTACATTAGTGGCAACAACAGATGTTGATCGACGACCTTCACGAAATTCGTTACTGAGAGAGGTACGTCCACGCTGGAATTCGGCAAACCATTTATAAAGACTGCTTTTTGATGGTGCTTCATCTCCAAAAGCCAAATGAAGCTGATCGAGGCATTGTTTCGGCGTTAGACCACATTTGAAATCGTAAAAAATCACGGCATGAAAATTTTCACGCGAGATTTCCATGTTTACACAAAATTACTTTTCCTCAAATGATGTACAAACAAAACTAGTTCACTTGGATAGGAACTGTCAATAGAATTATAGGCGAAAAACGTCAAATTTTTCAAATATGGCAGTTGATAAACGCTAACAATTTTAGACCTACTAGATTCCAGAAAATTTTCCAGCAGCCCACGTATCGAGGGAAATATGTTATTACTTAGACACAATAGAAACTTATTGCTAATAAATAATAGTTGAGGACAACTTAGAGCCAATATTATAACCAATAATTTGTGCTTTATTTTTAATATTTTTGATTTTTCTATTAATTTTCATAAAATTGTTTTGTAAGTGTAAGGCCCAGTTTTACAACGACGGTTTAACTTTGAGCCGAAGCTTAAACCCTTCACAACAATTGTTGAAATAATTGTTGCTAAGGGTTTAAACCTCAGCTCAACGTTGAGCCCCATTTGTAAAACTGGACCTTAATATCTCTTTGTAAATGTCATACCAAGAATTCTAATACATGCGGTATATGTAAAAAAATACAGATGATAGATATATACACTGTGTCCACATTTCGATGCTCGCCATTGGCATCTCGGTTATTAGAAGACATAGAGCAACGGTTAAATGGGGAATGTTTTGCAGAATTCAATGCTCGCAACAAATGTCATTTCATATTCACCATAACTTTTTTTAAATTTTAAGATAATTTAAGAAAACCAAAATTTGACGATTTCAATATTCCTCGATAACTCGATAACATCTGATGTGACCTCTTCTAAACTTTTACATTGTTCAGACACTTTTTAAAGACAAAGTTTTTGATGCAAACGGAAACCTCCGATTTTCATTTGTTTTCAAGTTATTAGGGCTAACTTTTATTTTTCATATGGCACCCATATTAGGTTTTTGGTTAGTTAGATAGTCTTTAAAAAGAGGTTTTCAACGATGTGACATGCCCGAAAAATTTTTATTTTTAGGGGAGATATTAACAAAAACATAAATTAATCCCTTTTGAAATTAGTAGGCTATGGAAATAACCTCTAAATACTGTAAAATAACGAAACGATATTGACGTAACAGATATTTGGAACTACTAACAAACGAAAAAAACCTGCTTTCAGATAAATTATTAATCCTGATGACATGCCGCAAAACATCAGGTTCCCGCAGGATGGTTACCTGGCCCATAACACTCATGACGTACATTTTTTGAGAGAAAACTTTAATTAGAATGCTTTCAAATAATGGACCAGTACAATGGTTTGCAAGATCACCCGAACTTACCCCCCTTGACTGTCATTTATGGGGTACCACTAAAAACGAAGTATTTAATTTTGCACCGCCTCTGAAGATGAAGTATTTAATTTTGCACCGCCAGAAGCTCAAAGAAGTTTAGAACAAAGCATGCTGGATGTGCTAAGATTATTAAATGAAAACACACTTTGTAGTGTCTGAAACTCTGTTAGAATAAGGTGTCAAAAGTGTGTGGAGCAGAATGGTTGCCATATTGAACAATTTCTTTAAGTCAACCTCACCTTTTAGTACGCTTTCTTTACTTTTTTTCTTTTATGATTTTTATTATCATTTCGTTATTTTACAGCATACTTAGCATACCTTTGAGCTTTTTCGTTGGTGTTTAATTCCATAGCCTACTAATTTCATAAGGGATTAATTTATGTTTTTGTTAATATCTCCCTTAAAAATAAAAATTTTTCGGGTATGTTATGCATCGCTGAAAAGCTCCTTTTAAAGACTATCTAACTAAGCAAAAGCCTAACATAGGTGCCATATGAAAAACAAAAGTTAGCCCTAATAATTTGAAAACAAATGACAATCGGAGGTTTCTGTTTGCATCAAAAATTTTGTCTTAAAAAAGTGTCTGAACAATGTAAAAGTTTAGAAGAGGTTACATGAGGTGTTATCGAGTTATTGATGAATTTTGAAATGGTACAATTTTGGTTTTCTTAAATTATTTTAAAATTTAAAAAAGTTATGGTGAATTTGAAATGAGATTTGTTGCGAGCAGTGAATTCTGCAAAACATTCCCCATTTAACCGTTGCTCTATATCTTCTAATAACCGAGATGCCAATAGCGAGCATCGAAATGTGGACACAGTGTATGTATTTAAATATTGTTTTTCGGTTTTTAAAATGAAATTGAAATTACAGTCAGAAATTAATTTTAAAAAACCTCATTTTATTAAATTTTCTTAGAGAAAATCATGAATAGAAAGAGAAAGGTAAGAGATGGGAATGCTAATACAGTTCGAAAGAACATTTAATTCTGATACTTATGATATAAAAATATACTGGGTGTTCTATTTAAAAAACATGACTTTTCGACGGTTGAAATCAGTTCGAATAGAAGTTACTTTTCAACCAGCCCGTAAATAATTTTGTGTAAAATTAGGTATGACCTGAATGCCTATGAGTGTAGCTTCCTACAGCCCAAAAATTGACATTATGGCTTTTGTTACACAAAGATGGAAATACTCTAAAACGGCAAATTTTGTTATGTTACACAAAACATTTTTAGAATTTCATGAAGATTTCAAAAATGCAATAAAAAATAGGTTATTCCATTTAAAATAAGAAAGGTGACAGCAACTTCCGGTACAAGCGGAAGTGCCCGAACGTTGGAAATATTATATTTTAATAGATCATTATCGCTAACTTATAACCGCAAAATATGAAATAGAAATTCAAAAAAGAAGTTCGTAAACTTTTAATGAATGGGTTACCTGAATCTCCCTGTATACATTATTCGCCAAAATGAAAGGCATATTTTTTTCTAATTTCAAAAACTTTTTTATTATTGACTTCTCAGAAAAATGTATTCTTTGTGGAAGTTTCTGTATCTACCCGAACTTTAAATATGTTTATGAAAATTTAAATATCTCTTTTCATATACGGGAAGATCAAATAATTTACACAATATTTGAACCTTTTGTTTTCTTTACCTGTTTTCGTGTTTAATTTCTCGATCTACTTATTTTTTGTGATAGGTCATCGAAGTTCAACTGTACATACCTAATTTTTCTAGTAATGATTTTCTTTTTGTGTCCGTGTCCAAATGATTTACTTTTTTTTTTAAATTACATACATGAGCTATCGTACGGCAAAGCTTGGCGATGAGCTACTAAGTCACACTATAGGCATTTACGATAATTGGAGCGGTATATACCGGTTAATCTATTATCTCACTCTTACTTGCATTGAACGCATTCGTTCTATCTTACTTTTCTACCACGATCCACGGAGCGCTCCAATTATTGTAAAAGCCTTATATCTTTTAATACAGAAGTAATAGTTTTCATCATTTATTGACCTCGGGTAAAACTTCGATCGGAACTTGAAAACAAAAAAGAATAAGGTTACCTACTTAAGAGGTATGCTCACAGAGCATGCTTTTACAATTATGTAAATTGAAATTTCGTTCATTATGCTTTTTATTTCTTTGATTAATTAAATTATAAACTATTAGAGACGAAATAGTTGCATGTTCTAAGTCTTCGTAGACCATTCTAAGAAGTACTCATGCCACTCATTATTAAGCTGCTTTTCCTGCTCTAAAGATTAGGAAAATTGGCTAGTTTTGGATTGCTGTCATTGGATTTCGTCGTTCACTTGACGAAAGTTATCGGTTATGGTTGAACACGTGATCAATGAAAACCAATGGCAGCAATCCCCAAATACCTAATCTTCAAGGCAGGAAAAGTAGCTTTTCAGTAAAAGCATGAGTTCCGATTATAAGAAAGACATAAATTAAAAATTCATTTTTTTTTGGCAGATACTATGTGGCCACAAATAGCTGACTAGATTAAAAAAGGAAAGCCTCTAACGCACCGACAAACGACTATACAATTTCTGAAACATAACTTGAGTGAGCAAGTAGTCCTAATTAACAAAAAAAGAAAAAATATATTTAATAATAATAATAATATTAGCTCATTGCGTTCTTATAGAAGAAGATCCAACAAATAAAATTAACTGCATTTTCAACCAATAAAAAAACAACCACAATCACAAGGTGATGAGATTAAGTTATAGCATTGGTTGTAGTGAAGTTTACATTTTTTCCTGTTATTACCTATAATAAAATTAAAAATTTTAAAAGAAAAAACAATTTTAAAAGGAAAACCAATTTAGAAAATAAAATAGAAAATAATTAAAAAATAAACCAATGACGAACTGACAACAAAAACAAAAGAAGAAACCATTATGTGATGTGCATGATACCATTTCAAAAATGTTTAAGTGAAACTAATTACAGTTATGTTGGATTTTGAAGAGTTCTGATTTAGAAATTACACTAAACAAAAAAAGACGCTATAATTAAATGTTGTATTTCCGGAACCAGAAAAGAATTTCAATAATAATAATTGATAAAGCAAAATATTGTTACAGCCTGAGTATGGACGACAATAAATTTCCCATTTACACATTTGACCCATTCGATGGTTGGCGTCATCTATTAGCCAACCAGATTGTTAGAAAATCCCTCCTTTTCTTAAAAAGTAAAATGAAACGCACATCCCTTTACATTCGACTTTATTCTATCAGTGTTTACAAATGAATGCCTTTATTTTCATGTTTCTTTGCAGGTCTCGCCTTCGTGATGGTTTTTATTGATACCGCCATAAACGCATAAACTAAAATAGCGCACGGGCATCAACTGGCGGGGCTGTTGTTTTTACACCCATAGCCGTCGCTGATAAGCGAGTGCTAACAAAATTTTCTTTGCGATCGCTGAAAATGTTAGCAACCATTCTGCGTTGTTCTATGTTACAGTGTTTTCGAAAAGCCATGCCGCTTGTACTACGACGCTCAATTTAAATGGTATCATTTATGGTGCGCGTCGTTACACGTCATCGAATATTCTACCAAGAACGCGAAGATTTCAGGATACCTCCACGCATATCTGGAAGCGTGTGAATTGCCTATAACCGTCCTCATTTAAATTATTTTTTTTTTAAATCAGTTTGATTTGATTTTGATCTGAACTGAAAATCACATTAAACTGAATACTGATTGTAAATAAAGCCGAAGAAAACCGCAGGCCGAAGAATACCCTTGAAAAGAGAACGCGAAGACAAGAGTGCAGGATTTAAAGCTTAATTTAGTAAAAAAATGTTGTCAATGTAAATGTTCGAACTATTCAAATTTTTATACGGGGTCTGCCTCGGAAACACAAAATTCAACAACATTCGAAATAATTCCGTGTTACTGTTTCGTAGCTCAGATATTTTGGTATGCACTGTATATTGATTTGATAACTAATGACCAGACTTAGGATGTTTCGGACGTGGCTGTGGTTACGCTGTACGTGAACCAATGAATATTTGTATATACAGTACAAAGACCAATTAACAGCGTGCAGTCTGTAGTCAAGGAAACGCCGGAAATATCCTTACTCTGCCGACGACTAGCGTATCTCACACTAATTTATTATTGTTACAGTTTTCTAGTTTTATTACACAGTATTTAGTAAACATAATTTTTCTTAAAACGTATAAAAAATCGTATAATAAAAAAAATATCTTTGCAGTTCCTTCAAAAATTGGACGATTATTGCTTATACGTGTAGAGGTTAGTTACACAGTGAGAAAAACAAATTTGTGTAATTGTTGTAATTTTATTGCAAATCACCTGGTAAGGATATACACAAAAAAGTCACTGAAGTAACAATTTTTCTTTAATGAAAGTTAATTAACAATTTGATATAACTGTAGGAACGAAAAACAAAATGAAATTTATCACTGAGACTAGTGGAACCTGCACAATCCTTAGTTATGGGAAGGAAGATCAAAGGGGGGCGGGGGGAGGCAAAAGTGTTTTACTACCGGACGTTTATGGAATTCAAAGGTAATATATCACAGGAAAAAGAATAAATACTGTCTAGTAAAAAAACAGACAAAAAAGAGATAAATAAGTTAGCAAAACACTCCACTTCGGCCTACATTAAACAAAAACTTATAAAATTAAAAAACACTCTCACATTGTTAATTGCAAATTGTATTTATTATCAAAGAAACAAAGTTTCAGCCTTAATGTTTATTCATTTACTCTTAACTTGAACTTAATTCCGCATCGGTTGACAGTTTTGAAAGGGAATGAAAAGAATTCCTTTGAATGCATACAAATCAGTGCAAGCTAAAAACAAATGAGATTTAAATTAGTATTCTAACATGAAAATCTATCAGAACCTTAATACATGTTCGATAAGAAAGGCCTTCGAATTCTGAAAATACAGTGTCACCAACTCGGTCATTAGTGAATAGCTGCTAAAAAAAGGTAAGATACATTTAGACGAAGCTAATGTTATTATTACTTAAAGTAAATAACTCTAACCACTGCAGGGATAGATACATAAAGAAACAATATATATTGCTAAAAATATGTATATTACAAAAAAAAAACAATAAATAAGGCAGTGGTTAAAATTTTTACACTTTAATTATACTCTAACACTAGAACAAAAATAAAATTAGATTTGAAAAAATTGGTCTGTTATTAAGATTGTATTATTATACATAAACAATACTACATGTAATAAAAAAAATCATTAGATAAAATATTCTGACCGCTCGGTGACAAGCAGTTATTTATAACCAAACCATCTTCACAGAGGAGGAGCTAATTCACTATCCTAACCCTGTAGTACATTCTATATGAATATAGTTTCCAAAACATTGGTATAATAACACAGCCAATAAATATTTTGAACAACTACTGGTCTAACTGTACCGAAAGTGACACTTAGAATGCATAACAGAAAAAGGACGACTGTTTTTCTACTAATGGTTTCGATACAAATAAACTGCGACCCACAAAGTCACTATTGGCACTAACATTTCAAGTAAACAGCTCTATTCCTTCAGATTTAAGAACACTGTACACGTCCCACACATTATCGTCCACACGTACTAGAATAATAAGTGTTTGTTTCTGCCTAGGCCATGCACATTGATGATCAAATGAGGCAGAGGTGAGTGTGAGAAAAGGTATGAGGCTAGCGACGATTATTGTATGTGTTGTTAGGACCCCTTTGGGGACCTCTGTTGAAACTGTTTGGTCGATTGCCCGGACCTCCAGGTGTACCCCCACCGCCACCACCACCACCCCCTCTGTTTATCCCGGGGCCACCCGGACCACGTCTGGTACCATTGTCTCGTGGTCTCTGTCCACCGTTGTTGTCCCCGCTAGGTCTGCCACTAGTAAACTGACGATCCTTAGTTTTCTTTTCTTCCACGTTGAGTTGAGTTCCATTTTTGTCGTTATTAGGGAAGAATATAGGCTGAAATTAAAACAATGTTATAGCCAGACGTTGATATTATTCAGACAAGTGGCGCCACCCGTTAGTCGTGATTCGGTGGAGTGTTGTCTGGAATGTTCGAGACAGTTCGTGTTAGTTAGGGTTTCTGTTTTCCGGGTTTTTTTCAATCCCGAGAATCGGAATTGTAAAACTCATGATACCGGGAAATTGCGATATCTTATATATCTTCTTAAAAAAGTTATCAACATTAGAAACCTTGCTTTTTTGATACATATCTCAGTCAGATTATGAATTAAAACAATGTTTAGAAATACAATAAAAACAAAATTATTTTAAATCTCTTGTAACCTTTCTCCTACTACTCTCAATCAGGTAAACAAGAGATAAGTTTAATAATCATACACATTAACTAAGTATTTTAAGATGCAGTTTACAAATCGTCAGTTTACATCTATGTCTATGGCGTCAACTAATTTATATTCCGTCATATGCAATAGAAATAGATGGAAACGAGAAATCCTTTAACGTTATTAGCCAATTATATAACAAAATCTGGAAAATTACAATCAACAGTATTCCTCTTTGATGTCTTTTTTCTAGGGCCCGCTAGAATAGTGCCGTAGCTATAGGGATTGCAAGGATTGCAGAGGAACTCGGCGCTAAGACGCCATAGGCCATGTCCGAAGCCTAAAGTAAGAAACCAAAGTTGTTCTTAGCAAGCACATTTACAGACAGTTTCACATTTCCTTGATTTCTAACAAAATCCATTGAGGTGGAGAAGTGAATACTTATTTACAAGTCACACTTCTGAGAGATTTCTGATAAGCGTATGTTTTCCAATACAGTACAGAATAAGTAAGAAAAGAAAGAAAATGAAAACAAATTACTGAATCGTCTTTTTAATTAAAACTGGGAGGATTAATATTTGAATTCAAAACAACTGAAAAAGAACTCGAGGAATACGTTTCAAGCGCTAATTTCGAACGAATAATATTTGTGGCGCAATCTAATAACCCGCGCCTTATGTTTATAATTTTCCGGAAAGAAAAGGCTTCAAAAAAACTGAAAATCGTTAGCGTTACGAAGGTTCAAAAACAATGTTCCGAAACCAACCTGAAATAAATAAAATTTAAACGCAAAGCGAAAGAGTGTTACCATCAGTGGCGCCATCTATTACCTCGGATCGCAACTTCGTCCTATTTATTTGTGGGGACGCAATTGAAAAACGCTAAGAAAAATTCAAACAATAACATTACGAAAAAAAGATACAATTTGATTAGAAATAGGGAGAACTGGGGAAATTTCAAATAACAGTAGCGCCATCTGTTAATCTGTAGTCGCAATTAATTTTTGGCAAACAGTTTCAAAATTGTTGAAAACAAATTTCTTCTTCAAGGAAGCGTTCGGGAAACTTGAAGTGTACTTCCTCTTAGCGCTATTTGTCGGGAGCTTTTCTAATAAACATTAAACATTTATGGCGCCATCTGTAATCATATGCCGTAACTTTATGCCCTTCATTTGTGCGGAAACAATTTCAAAGCAGCTGAAAGCTTTGAATAAATAAAATTTAAACGCAAAGGGAAATAATTTATTAGCATTTGTAGCGCCATCTGTTATCACGAATCGTAACTCACAATATTTAATGTTACGAAAAACAATTTCGAATAAAGTTGAACAGGAATATTAGAACACAAGATGTAAAAGCAAATTTCTTCAAGAAACAAGAAACAATTGAAGCCTACCCGGCTTCGGACTTCAGTTTTCAAGAACTTTTCTAACCTAAATTTTTGACAACTCTTGACATTTTTTAAAAACAGAATAATACAATTTGTTTTTGAAAATTTTAATGAAATAGTTAAATGATTTTTTTTTTCAAATTTACTTTCTTAATAATAAATAATTTTAAGGCACTGACAGAAATTTTGCAACCCGGCGGCTCGACTTTTAGCTACGCCATTACGCTAAAACTTTAGCGAATACTTTTTTTCCTTTGTGAAGTGAGAAATTGTGAAACTGTGACTGGTAGAAGTACATCGAAACTATACTTTTGGCTTACCTACTTAATGTACATTGTATTTATTAAATGAAGTTGATTCTTGTCCGATGAAAATGAAAATTGAGTGTTTTTCTGTTCATAATTTTGTCCGTTTCAAGTTTAAAAAAGCTGATTACTTATTGTATTTATTGTAGGCGTAATACGCTAGGGTATTTTTTCCAACCATAAAAATTCCGCCCTTCCCGACAAAATTAGTTCCGTTTCTTTTGAATACTCCGTCGCATATTACATACATCTCCTCATAACTCCTTGAGCTCAAACGGCTGCACGCCAAATTTTCATTCCCACCAAGTCAGAAATTCCCGACTGTTATTTCCCGGGATCGGGAATGATAGAAACGGCAAATTTTTCAGGAAATCGTTCCCGAGAATTCCCGGGACAGAAACCCTAATATTAGTTCAATGGCGTTCTAGGTGTTTTCAGTAACAGCCGTATGGAAACCTAAATGTGGACGGTGCGTGATTTGAACGAATTTACATTGAGCGAACGATAGTACGAACATCTCGGGCGACTCAGGCCCGATTTTTTCACCTACGGACAAATTTATCTGCCAGGTAATATCCTTGGAAACATATCGATATAATGGTTTCCAAGGAGATACATTTATCAGGAGGTGAAGAAATCGTGAAATATTGTAGTGCTATTTATTAAGATAAGTGTTGTACATTATTGTGCGTGTAATTCGAACTCTGTTAAGCTAATGTTTAACTAAAGTTTTTGAAATGAAGTGATGATTATTATTTGCGAACCTCTCCTATTAAAAAAAAAATTCTGTCACATGTTAACGTTAATTAGCAAACACTTACTTTTGCAGCTAAACAATTTTGCACGCCCTGTTGAGTTTCATAGGTGATGAAACCGTAGTTGGGGGGTATTCTTGAACCTGGAGGGCCCGCTTTATTACCGGGCTTGCTGTGTATGCGAAGGTCGACGATGTTTCCAAACTGTATAAATATGTCCCTCAGATCATCTTCTGTTGCGTTGTGGGGCAAGTTACCAAGAAATAACTGGTTTGTATCATTGAATGAACTTCCTTGTGAGCGCCTGCGTTCCTCTACAATAAAAGAAAACTCATGAAAATCAATTTTCACAAAGCTGTAAGTACGCCATTCGTGTGCAACAGATTCAAAATATATTCCACCATTTGAAATATACAATAATTTTCAACTGTAACAATTTATTTTTGCATAAGTTTTCCCCCCATGTAGTTACCAAAGTGCCACATCGGGTCTAGTTTTATGCAAATAAATGATCACACAATTAAATACCGAAACTATTTCCGTCCTCATTAAGACTGGTCCGGCCTTGACCTCCACTTCGTGAATCTTGCCTTGGAGGACGCTGCTGATTACCACGCATGGTGTTACTATTGCGATTCATGTTACTACGCTGCCCTAATGAAGGCCCCTGATTCAGCGGTCCTCCCATTTGCATATCTCGGTTGTCATAACGCATTTGAGCCGGTGGCTAAAATAAAAGATCAATAATTTAACAGGTCAATTGAAGACACATTATAAAACATACTGGAGATGTAGATTTTGGTGGTGGAGGCGGCATGGATGCCATGGGGCTGCCACCGCCATACCCAATGTTATTGCCTGACTTTAGAAGAGTTGCGTAGGTCTTGGGTTCATTCGCTAAAAATATATTTGAATTCAATTTCCAAAAATGTGTAAAAATATGTGCAATTTTTTTTACCTGGCTCTTGAATTAATTCTTGGGTATCGACTTCTTCCAACGGTTCTTCTGAATAAATTGGTTCAATCGGCCCATCTCCGGATCCTTCATCCACAGACTGAGGACGTTCTTCCACGGGCATGGGTACTGTCATGGGGGGTTGAGGAATAGATGGCTGCAGAGCACTAAGAGGAGCTCCGAGTACTGGTGCTTGAGCGGATCCTACATGCGGAGGTGGTACTGGAGGAGCTAATGAAAGGCATTGAATAAAATTGACACGGCACGATTTTTTTTAAAATTATTTTACCCGTCATAACATTCAACTCGTCAGGGTGAATAGCCCCATTGACAGTTGGAACAGGCGTTGGTTGCGGTTGCGGAGCCAAAACATGAGGTGGCGGCTGTGCATGATGGTGAGGCACAGTTGGAATAGATCCCTGAATTGGTGCAGCACTCGGACTGTAATAGGGCATGGGTTGTTGATTAATCGGTTGCATGTCGCCAAGAGATGGGTGCTCTTGGTTGATCTCATCTTCTACATCAGAGCGCACTTCAGGTTCACATTCTTCATCAGAAATGATTTCATCCTTGCCACAGCAAAACAATTAATTAATACACAAAGATGAGTTACAATGTCGTCGTGCTTACTTGATAACGAAAAATGTCGTTATGCACGTAGTACTTCTTGGGACTCTGAGCAGCAAGCACGAAAGTTTGAGTGAAACGTCGCATTGGCTGACCAGCATTGGACAGTTCGCCGGTAACCTGTACCACAACTCCGTTTCCCAAGGTAGCTTGAGCGTCCACCTGTGCGATTTTAGCATGGCAATCGCGAAAATTTAGTTGTTGAATTTTTTGATGGATCTGTTTCTGGCCTATCATGGGGCTGGTTTCGCGATTGGGAGGATCCAATCCACCATGCACAAAGGACGATTGATTATTGTAAAACCTGTTGCAGAGCAGAAAACAATTATTCTATTTGCGTAGAAATTTGAATACTATTTCATCATTATTTATGCAACAGAGACAGGTATAAAGGGAAAATAATACCGAGTTTGTAACATTCTTAGAACAACATTGACGTGTATGATTACACAGGTCTGCAACATAAAAATTGTTTTAAATTTAATAACTGATTTTTATGGTGTTTTCAACGCAGATTTCAGAAAAAATAGTGAAAAAATTCCATCACGTACAGTTATTTCATAAACTGCTTGTATAGTTTTAGCTTTTTTTCGATATTTTTATACACATTTCAGTAATCTAGTAAGTTTGAATTTTGGTTTTTAGGATCTCCATAAACTGTTATTTAGCCTAAAGTATTACAAAAAACTATAATATATATAACTACATATATACATTTTCAGTTGCATAGCCATTTTTATACTAGGAGTTATACGTAAAATAAAGAGTAATTAGGAGAAACCAGCAGTATTTTCACGACAGTGCTTGTCCTTGCCCTCCCCCCTCCACCATCCACTTACTGACTCACTGAGCATCTGTCATGTCAGTGACTGTCTGTAGCGCCGCCCCTTTCCCCTCCATCACCAAGCAGTGAGCTATTGTTCACTGCTTCAGTTCACAGTACCTCTTCACTGTGTACTGTTCACATGTTGTTGTTACTAGTGCCTTAAAGTAGTGCCTGCTTACTTGTGTTGTGAAGTTTTTTTATGGACAATGGGTACCAGAGGATGTATAAACTCACCAGATTGCTTCTGCTACATTTATGGTAATTATACCGTTAAAAAGCAACAAAGAAACATTTCCTATTTTGTTGAAAAGGTATATTTTGCCTATTTTGGTATAAAGTTAGGCGATCAAGATAAGCTTTGGGCCCCACACAAAGTTTGTTCAGTGTTTGTTGAAGAACTGAGGCAATGGTTTCAAGGTAAAAAACAGTCTTTTCGTTTTGGAATACCAATGGTTTGGAGGGAGCCCAAAAACCATAGTGATGACTGCTATTTTTGTTCTTGCAACGTACAAGGTTTCAATTTGAAAAACAAAAAGGATATTTCTTACCCTAACAATCAATTAGTCATTCGCCCTGTTCATCATGGCCCTGAAGTACCAATACCCTCTCCTCCAAATTCTTTGGATGATATTTTAGACGAACACGAGCCATTGGCTCAGCATGGTGATAGTGAAGACGACAGTGATTGGTACGAACCTGGCACAACCGATCCCATTCCATTCTCACAATCTGAGCTGAACGATTTAGTTAGAGACCTAGGCCTTCCTAAAGACTCGACAGAGGTTTTAGGATCTAGATTGAAAGATAAACATTTGTTGGCTCCGGGTACATCCTTTTCTTGGTATCGATCGAGAGAAAAGGAGTTTGCATCTTTCTTCTCTCAAGAAGGTGACCTGGTGTTTTGCAGTGATGTTCCTGGACTTATGGCTAGTTTCAAAATAGAATATGCTCCTGATGAGTGGAGACTTTTCATTGACTCGTCAAAAAGAAGCCTTAAAGCAGTACTTTTACACAATGGCAATAAGTATGCTTCTATGCCAGTTGGACACTCGGTTCACTTAAAAGAAAGCTACGAAAACCTTGAACTGGTTTTAAACAAACTGTGCTATTCAGACCACAAATGGACACTATGTGGTGATTTAAAAGTGGTTTCAATGCTGCTCGGTCAACAAAGTGGCTATACAAAGTTCCCTTGCTTTCTCTGTGAATGGGACAGCAGAAATAGAAAGCAACACTACATAAAAAAAGATTGGCCCTTGAGAACAACCTTACAGGTAGGGGTTAAAAATGTTAAGAGGGAAAGCCTTGTGGATCCCAAAAAGGTCTTACTTCCACCACTTCACATTAAGTTGGGTCTGATGAAACAGTTTGTCAAGGCATTGCCAAAAGAAGGAGAATGTTTCAGATATCTTTGTGGACAGTTTCTTGGTTTATCTGAGGGAAAGCTGAAGGAAGGAATCTTTGTCGGACCAGACATTAGAAAACTAATGAGAGATCCTTACTTTGAGGACAAAATGGAAACAAAAGAAAAAGCAGCATGGACATCTTTTAAATTAGTTGTTACTGGTTTCCTAGGAAACAAAAAAGATCCAAACTACAAGACAATCGTCGCAGACATGCTCGACAACTTTAAGAATCTTGGCTATAAAATGAGCATTAAAGTTCATTTTCTCCACTCACATCTTGACTATTTCCCTGCAAACCTTGGTGATGTACGTGAAGAGCAGAAAGTGAAAGTGAAAGATTCCACCAAGATATCAAGGAAATGGAAAGAAGATACCAAGGAAGATGGAATGTCAACATGATAGCGGACTACTGCTGGATGTTAAAAAAGAGATGATCCTCAACGAGTCCACAGCCGGAAAAGCAACAAAAGAAGCTTCGACACCAAGCGAAAGCGTTATTATAATGACTTATAAGCTTAAAGAGAAATAGAAGTGTACTGGAAATGTAACTTTGGAAAAATGTGGAAAATTGCTTAAATTTTGTTATTATACCCAAAAATACTTTTTTGTAAGAAAATCTTACGTGATAGAAAAAAACGGATTGCATTTTTGAAATCAACGCTGAAAAGTACATAAAAGTCACTTGTCAAATTTCAAACAATTTTTTACAAATTTTTTTTGCAGACCTGTGTTATTAATTGCGTGTCTTAATTGATTAATTTTCTTAAGCTGTAATAAATGTAGTAATTACCAAAGAATGGACCGGAAAAAGATTTACGGTTTACTATTGCAATGAAACGGTGCCGTGCATAAATAGAATCACCCTTATGCAGTATCCACTTACGTTAAACATAGCGTGACGAGTTTATGTTCAAATTCCTATTTAAAAAAAGATAATGTCCCGTTATGTTTAACGTAAATGGAAACAGCATACGGGCGAATGTATACTTGACTCAACATATTTGCCGCCACAGCGGTACTAGCGACAGTGAACGATCGGCAAGTCAAAGAAATAGTGCATTTGTGAGAACGGTATGATTCAAAATAATGTCATGATTGACTGAACGCTCGGAAACAATGCGCTATTTCAGACGTGCGATGCAGAAACGGCTCGCGCTTCTATTTAATTCAAATCAACTAAATTGTTGTTCCTAAATTCAAAAAAGAGCTATTATTTTATCTTTTGCAATTATATCTGTGTTTTTACCTTGACGATATCAGACTGATTGATTAAAAATCACGTATAAGCGTGCGTAACATTTAATGTTTCCGCTTAAACCCCCGCGTCGCGTCGGACTGTCGCTGTCTGAAACTAATTTCAGCCGGAAAGACTTTCCGAGTCCGCTGACTGGTAATTACTTCTTGGATGAAATGGGTAGCCGAAGTTAAAACACTTCAGAATTTGAATTTCCTCTAAAGTTGTAAAAATTGTCGGCACCTTCATGAATGCGATTGTAGGATTCCCCTTTTACTTTCGTTAAAACATTCCCTGACTTTTCATACTTTCAGAATTAACTGCGGTTATACAACTTTCCTAAATTGTATTTGTTTTAACTGTTTTTCATTTCAATGAAATTGGATCGATCCTCTTAACCACAAAAAGTTTTTTTAGTCAGTTTTAAAAAGCTTTTTGTGGTTAGGAGGATCAATCCAATTTCATTGTACTGGAAACCACAGTCTCCAATACATTTGAATGTTTTTCATTTTTTCCTAATTTCAGAACAATAAGAAGTGTACAAAATTTAATAGAAGTAACTTAATTTATTTTAATTTTCCAATACATTTAATGGGGAAAGTTATTGAATAAGGTCAAGTGGGGTAAATATGCAAAAGCATAGGTTAGGGTACACGTAAAACAAGCCTGTAATTAATTTTGTTGTACAGCAAAATAAATTGCAGTTTCAGTTTTATAGCAAATAGGCAAATAGGGCATAGATCATAATGCCCTTCTCGTTTTATTTTTCTGCTAATTAGTTTTTTTTTTTAATAGTGTTTCAAATTTTTGCGAAAAAGTTAAACACCATTTAGGAAAAACGTGAAATACCCTGTGGGAAAATATGAAAGAATTTTATGCACGTTTGTCGCGGGGTAAAGAAAGAATTTTTCATATTTTTGTCGAGTTTGTTGGTCTAAAAATAAATGAATTAATTTTTTCAACAAATATTCTTAGTGTAGGCAAACCAATAAACTCGGCAGTTTGTGCTGCCTGCACTAAAGGTGGTAGTGTCACAAAACACTCAACTGAAATTATTCAACTTTTTTAATGTTTATACAGTTTTCCCCATTTTTATTGATTTCAGAACACAAATAATATATAATTTTTTTGTTGCAAATCGTTTCTGATTGCAGTGGATCCTCGAGCAGCCTCTGTACAGCTGCTTCAGCCCTATTTGAGGCTTCGCCAGCAGAAGCCTCGTTTGGGATGACTTATTATGTGGCAAACTGGCTTCGATTTCTAGTGCAATGTTAGGTCACAAAGCGATCGCAGGATGTCGCTGTTTAAGCTGTCAAAAATAATAAAGATACGAAATTTACTATTTTCTTTTAATTTTAAACTTCATTATGGAGAAAATTAACTTTTATCAAAAAAATAAAAAAGCTTAGTATAGGCAACCCAACGAATACAATCGTTTGAGTGTTGATTATACGAAAGACCATATAAGAAAATTTTTTTTTGTTAAAAATGTGATTTATTTTCGATTCACTGAGATTACGCAGTTTTCTATTTTTTTTAAATGTAACTTTTTTTCTAATTTCTCAAAACAAAATTTATATTTGTAGGTAGCGAATATATAAAAGTTATTAAAAGAAAAATCATCTAGATCAATGCAGAAAATTATTAGATTATTAATGCAAACAATTAAAAATAAAGTATTACACACAACAAAATATTAAATCCAATAAAATTCTTAATTATTTTCAGTGACTTTTATACCAAAACAGACAAAATCCCCAACTTTTCCCTTTTCTCAATTCTGAATTTCCTCGGTTTTCCAAGTTTCCTCGCCGAACTCTGGATTGACAGTAAATAATACAGGGAACTAAAAAGCGGTTCCTGGACCGCGCTGTAGCAGAGGTCTGCTAAAATGTTTACGATCGATAGAAGAAAAAAGTTGCGCATTTTCATGCTGAATAATAAACTGAAAAGAAATTTGAAATATCTTCAATAGTTTTGAAAATATCCCAAAAAAAACAAAATTTTTCATTTTCGTTTTTAATTTTTTCACGATAAACTAATTGTACTAGGCATTTCTAACAAAGACATTATTCAGACACTTTTTTTTATGATGAAATCGAATACGGCATCCTTCTTTCAATAAGGCGGAGAAACACTTGACAACATTTTTCTTATGGACGCCATTTTGAGATTACGTTTTTTTTTTTCCTCTTTACAACGATGTATCGTAAATGGTGGTCCAATATAACATTTTTTTCCAAAAATCCAATTTTTCCAATTGTGAAGAAAAGTTTGACAATTTGATCTTATGTCAAGTCTGCTTGTTCTGGTATTACATGCTACAGCCACAGACGAATGATTTTGTAAAATGTAAATGTAAAAAAAATACCTATTTTGGCCAGTGAAAATATAGATCAAAACAAGAAGAAAATTCCGATAAACCCAGGGCCAACACTCAATGTTTTTTGCAGTAATGGCTTGATTACAAAAAGATTACGGAATTATAAGAATCAATAACGAATTTACCGCATTTAAACCAGCGTCTCTCCGAAATAATTTAAGAACGCCTTAGTGTCTCCCAGGCAATTCAAACCGTGTACTTATTGTTAGACCCTGATTGGATGTATAGTATTCGTTGATCGCGGTACCCCTCTAACCACATCATGCCAATGAAAACTGTCCCGAAGGGTAGATTCGTCCAACTTTATGTAACAATTGTTTCAATATATCTACTTTACAAAAGTTGAATTTCAGGACTTTTTATAAACAATATTCCTGTTTCCTATAGTTATTTTTTAATAATTACATTTTTTATATAACTGCTAATTACATAAATAATTTTTATTTCAGACTGCAGTCTGAAAGCACATATTCTTTTATTAAAAAAAAAAAAAAAAACATTTAAGAAATTTTCATGCACAAAAGTAAACAACTGTCTTCGATATACATAATATTTATTTATACTCGATGCTTTAATTTCCGTTCCTTGAACAAAAATGCAGGCTATTAAAATGCTAAATGCTAAAATTTATTGACGCGGCGTGATTGACCCTGACCTTATTGTCGCTTCATAAAATCAAGAAAATTTAAAAGTCCCCCGATAGATATTACTTTAGAAGTAAATATGAACACACACATGAAAGCGATAAAAAAATGCTCACCTTGATAAGTACCTTTATTTTACTTTTAAATTTGACATATTATAATTTGGGAATGCGTTTAGTGTAGTTTATACTTGACAAAATAAAATTAAAAAAATAAATGCCTCGTTCACAAAAAAAAAAATTGTTTTATGCATATTAACAAAATAATTTATGTTCACGCATAAAATATACAGTGTGTCTCCGGATTGAGTTCGCGGGCCAAAAAATGTTGAATTCAGTACAGGTCTGCTTGGTGCGAAATGCATTTGTTGCAAATTTGACGTTGAAGGTCTTCAAGGTGGCGGAATTAACATAAGAATAAACAAAGTCTGTGCAGGCAAAAAGGTCTTGCTTTTGAGTTTAGAAGAAAATTTTAGAGAGATAAAATGATTGTCAATTGAAATTAGATAGATATACCAAATTCCAACATCCTAGAAAAAAAATTAATTGTGGAAAATTAATATTTCAGTAGAGTTGTAAGACGTTAACAACATCAGGTGCTAATCAGGGTTGGAAAGTTTAAAACAAACTGTTTAAAACAAAGTGTTTAAAACACCGAATTAAAAACATACCATCTGTTTTAAACATGTTTTTTTTTTTGATAATGTTTTAAATCCATTTTTTGTAATTTTAAGCTAAAAAAGAACTCTTTTGATATAAGTGCTTCATTTTTAAGTTTTAAACATGTTTTTTTGATAATGTTTTAAATTTATTTTTTTAGTTTTAAGGTAAAAAAGACCACTTTTGATATATGTGTTTTATTTTTGCAACATAAAACTGTGTAACCAGAAGTTAATTATTTAGGGTCTGTATTTCACTGACAGATTAACTTTAAACTTTAGTTTGTTTTCATATCAATTTTTTTTAATAATTGTAGACAATGCGTGGCTGAGGTGATGACTACACTGTAACTCTGATTTGAACTAAATTTAAATTGCATTAAATTGATTATAATCAATTCATTAATTATTACTGATCACTAGAATAATACTTGTATTGTAAAATTTTAAAATACCTTTTCAATATTTAACCTTTTATTATTACATTAAGTTTTGAAACATACTGGGTCCTCTACTTCCCTGTCAATACTATGGGCTGCTACGGGATGAGTTATTAAGTAGCAAACCGGCTTGAATTTGTCAATGATAATGCAATGTTAGGTAAAAAAGTGATCGTAGGATGTCGCTGTTTAAACTATTTATAACGTTATCGTTTCATTTGTCTTCATTGAATTTCTACCGTGTGTCCCAAGGCCGTATATTCGCCCTTCTAGAATTTTAAGGTTTGTTAAAAACTGAAAACGATGAATTAAACAAAAAATTAATTTGAAATTTCAGACATATACCTACTGGACTTTGGTTTCGCCAGAAGTAATATCAACTTTGTTATTTTAAATGGAACATCCTACATGTTTTTACATATTTGAAATTTTTGTTTTCCAGTATTGAAAGCCACGAGTCATATATTTTAGTTCTAATCCGATCAAGTAATTTGAAAAAAATATTTATATGTATATGTATAATATGTTGATACCAAATACTTCATACTTTCTTTGAAAATCATTTAAAACACCGCGACCGTAGATCCTAAATAAATCAAGTTCTCCCTTAAATGATTTAAATTATTATCAAAGTACATATATTATTTTTAAAAGGGTACGTAATCTAACATTACAAACTTTTCATCTTTCTTTTAATTAGAGATCGAATTTTAATAAATTCTTCTTTTTACACAAATATCAAATAATAATAATAAATATCTTTTTATGTAAGCTGTAAGGGCAATTTAAACATTTAAAAGATATTTTAACCAGCTGCTTTTTTTGGTTAAAACATGTTTAATTTAGGGTCAATTTTAAACATGTTTTAAACAAAAAAAAACTGTATAAAACAAAAAAAACAGTTTTTTTCCAACCCTGGTGCTAATATAGGTGGAATATTATTTGAATAACAATATTTTATGTGTATTTAGGTAAACAAATATGCAAATGGCGTGAACATTTTACATCTTAACTGAAATATTATAATAATTCAATTTTTCCTTCTAGGATATTAGAATTTGGCATATCTTCCTAATTTCATGTGAGAAACATTTTATCTCAGTAAAATTTTCTCCTAAAGTCAAAAGACAGATCGCTTTACCTACACAGATTTTATATCTTCTTGTGCTAATTCCGCCACCTTGAAGAATTTCAACGTCAAACTTAGCACACATCCAATTCGCGTCAAGCAGACCTGACATTATTGATTATACGTATTGCGAACTCAATCCGGGGATACACTGTATGCAGCTAATTAAATTTTATTATTTATTAAAAAAAAAAAAAAAAAAAAAACTGTTTTCACTATATAACTTTTTAATGGAATTTGCTGGGAATTTTTCTTGTGAAATAAGAAATGAAAATATGTATCACTTAATGTGAATGTTATCTACGATGTATTTGGTATTTTTTTTATTTATGTCCTGATAAATATTAATTTAGATAAAATGAATTTAATTTAAAGGAAGTAAATCCCACAAATGCCGATTGAACTACTCTTGTACTTCCCCTTCTTAAGTACATACATTTCCAATAATGTATAAATCCCACAAATGCCGATTGAACTACTCTTGTACTTCCCCTTCTTAAGTACATACATTTCCAATAATGTATGTAGTTAAGAAGGATAAGTACAAGAGTAGTTCAATCGGCATTTGTGGGATTTACTTCCTTTAAATGAAATTCATTTTATCTAAATTAATATTTATCAGGACATAAATAAAAAAAATACCAAATACATCGTAGATAACATTCACATTAAGTGATACATACATTATTGGAAATGTATGCACTGAACAGTATTAATTACTGAGTTTATCGATACTTCTAAGAAAATAGAATATCAACTTGCAAATGGACAATGTTTCCAAACATTTACATACAAACGAAAAATGTCATAGAAATTTCTACCTTATTCCACAGTTTCTACTGAAAGAATGTAAATTATATTTGAGCATTAAATACTTACGTAAAGATTAGAAAAAACAAAAATATTCACTGTATACAGGTTAAGTCATAATTAAGTGTACATTTTGTTACCAAAGTTTCGTTCGCTATTTTTCTTGGTGTAACAGCACCCATTTCGCCTTTTTCACACCTTTTTTAAAACAATACAACTGTGACTTTTAAACAATTAATGGCTGTTTATGATCACCGCAGGTTACCAGATTTTAAGAACTCAAATGATAAATAAACAATCAGGGTAAACGTGCATTCGGTCCCCTTCATATGTTATGTTTAACTTCCAAGTTGTCAATACTCTACCCTTACATCTTGGTTATACCGTTCTGGTGAGGTCTAACAAAACCGAAACTTACATGGAGAGTTATTTTTCCTTACCAGGTATGTCGTTACCAACTCCCTTTACTATTATAAATAAATCGTACATTTTGATTGATACCCCGCACCTTTTTAAGGGGGCATTTTGATACACTATGTCCACGGATTTGGATTATGTTAGCCGGTATTGTCAGTGTCATGATTTGAAAGTCTCCAAAATTTCAAAAACTGAAATTTAAAATTGACAAATATTTAATATTACTAACAATAAATTAATTAAACATTTTATTTTATACAAGAGACACTCCTCTATCCTATTTCAAACGTTGTAAAAGTGAATTACCCACCCGAAACTAACAGGTCATTATTTTTGAATTTTAGACAAAAGTCATTGTTTGCGTGTTCTGAAAAGTCCAGAAACGCAATAAAAAATTCAAAAATTTAATTAACGAGTTTATTTCACGATTACACATTAATTAAATAAAATTTTGGTTTCCTATTTTACATAAGTCCCACCCACACTCATACATTCTTCAACCGTATTTCTAAAGTCACACTTCGTTGCTTACTGCTTAATATCTAATGAATGAAATTTTTAGCTATTACTTGACCTTGTAGCAATTGCTATGGCACTGAGGAAAAGCTTATAGCAAAAGGTTTTCCTTAAAATTTTCTAGCATTTGCTTTATGTTGTATGAATTAAGGGTGCAATTGCTTTTTCTATTTAAGCATCTGTTTAAAATATTTCAAGGTTACTCTATCCCAGCCTTGCGCTTGCTTAAATCAGTTATAAATTCTTATTCAACCAAGTTTTTTCTTCATTTCTTCACTTATTGTTTTTATACAATTTTACGACTTAAATCGTCGCAACACTAAACAGAACAATTTTTAACTTATTAGATACTATAAGCATCAGTTTCCATGGATTATGTTACTTTTGTACGTTTTATCAAGAATCAGACGATTTCCAATTGGTAAATTGGATTTAAACTATTTCATTTTAAAATTTTGTTCGTTGATATTAAAATGCATTAAAAAAATTCTTATACTATTAAATAGAGAATGAAAAGACTTTTCAAATGAGCTATCACATGTCGCCCCCACTCAATTAAAAAAAATTGAAGAGATAACTGTCATTCGAAGGGGGTGAGTGGGTAAGAAACCAAATTCTAGCAGAATTGTATCATTTTATAATTAAAAATCGGCGTGTTTAAAGATTTTACAAAAAAATCGTTCATTTCGCAGAAAATGAATTTATTAACAAACTTTTTTTTACTTCTCCTTTCTTATTGCTTATTTTCTTTGCCGCTTGTTTAGTTGTAAATGAAGCATTAAAAATTTTCATATAATTATCAATTATTACAAGTAGAACCTGTATAATTCGAACATGCCCTAATCTGAACCTCCAGTAATCCGAACAGCAGTAAGTTGAAGCCATAATCTGAATAGCAAAGTGATTCCCGTTGGAAATCCCTTAGCTTCATGTTCAATAATAAATGCACTGTTTAGTTATACTGTACGTTTTTCATTGGAATGTTGGTCGCTGAGCCTCGGATAAATTGGCGATGAATTACGTCACAAAAAATTAAATGTTCAAATAAACAAATTCAAAGAAAAAGAGACACGCGTTCAAGCTTGAAAAGCTCCATATGAACACTTTGCTTTGTAGTATGAACAGCTTTATTAAAAAAAAAAATGTCGGCGTACACCAAGTAAGCCACTGCACGGGATTCCAAAAATGTGCAGCCAAATATCTATTCCTTACATAAAAAATTTAATGACATTAAACACATATGGTTTGCTAGAAAAGTCATCGTCACATAAGAAAACATATTTTTTAAACTTTTGGATTGGGTTGGTTCACAATCTCCCCCCCCCCTTCTTGCGATAAGGAAAGATGTTTACATATGTACTTCGTATTATAAATAGCAGAAAAATACTAAATAAATTAAAAAATAATAAAATAGGTAAAATAATTTTTGCAACACATCCTGATAGTTTTATCTATTTATTTATTGTAAATACAAAGTTTTTTTAATTTCGAACCGGACAGAAATATGACAATTTCAAGGTCAACCAAACTCGATTCAACAACTGAAAACATTCTTTTTTAAAAATATTCAATGTCCACCCGATCCAACTGAACCAGACTAACTCCATTCAACTCAAGTAAAAAATTAAGAAAACGAAATATTGAAGAAATGAAAAGTAAAACATGAAGCTCAAGAAATCCCAAAGTCAAAAAAAAAAAATTAAAATCAAAAAACAATAAATTATTTTAACAAATTAAAAAAAAATTCGACGTCAACCCAAGCTAACTCCAATCCAAGTAAAAAATTTAATACAAATTAAGATGAACCTCAGCAAATCTCAACGTCAACTTAACTTATTATATCATGTAGCACTCCGTTCTACACAAGTAAAAAAAAAATTAATGTCAATATTTCTACATGGATTAAAGTTAAATTAAACGAATCTCAAGGTCAATCCAATCTAACTGACATGAAATCAAACTTCATTTAACATAGGTAAAAGATAGGTAAATTACTATAAAAACTAAAAGTAAAGATCAAAATAAAAAATTAATTAAAAAGAAGTTTAACGAACGTCAAGGTCAATCCAACCCAACAACCTCAACCTAACTCCATTTAACAAAAGTAAAAATTGTAAAAAAAAAATTAAAAGTATACAAATCGTTAAAAATAAAAAATCAATTAAAATTAAGCTCAACCAATCTCGACGTCAACCTAAATTTGTTCAAGTCGAGCGAAAATTTAAAAAAACTAAAAAAAAATCGTTAAGTGTCACGAACTTAATTTTCCGTACTTTAGAATTGTTAATTACAAAAAATAAAAATTTATTCGCTTATTTTGGCGCCAGTTGCTATTTTAGAAACAAAAAATGTAAGCCAAACGCTTACCAAACAGTTACTAAAATCACATACGCAATTTTTTGAAGAGGGGCGCCGATTACTGTTTACAAACAAACATAAATTATAAAGAAAGGCACAATATTATTGTGAACTATAAAATGTAGTCCTCATATAACAGATGTTATTCTTGGAATAAGAGCAGGTCAGAAATATTGGTTCTCTTAAAATAGGATTTGTTAATTTTCCCCTTAAACAGATACCCCCTTTAAGAGAAACGATATTTCAGAGATTTGATTTCTTTTTGATTGAATAGGCTTCTGATTTGTTCATGTTATACAAATATGCAAATATTTCCGGAATTATATCATTGTAGATTTTATGCAGATTTTTGATAATCTGAATTCTGACTGAACTGTTTGTGTTTAAAAAACATAAGTTTTATTTCATTATAATGTATTTACTTCTCTTCCTTTTTTTAAACAGTGCACCACTTGAAAACCTTAAAAAATCCTAACCCAAACCGACAGAAAACCCTAACCGAAACAGTAACCGAAATCAGCTTAAAATTGAAACTGAAACCTTAACCCTAACCTTTTATAACATGTGTGTACGTCCCTGTTTAACGTACGTCATTTCTTTCATTACTATGCGACGCCATTTTTCAACGCTACATGACGTCATTCACGCTCATATGACGGCCGCTGTATTACGGTACCGCTGTCCTAGGAAGCCAAAGCTTTACTGATCGTGAGTTCAGTTTGCATTGCAATTTATATTTTCTCTCTTTTGTTCGATAATCCGAACATTTCGAAAATCCGAATCAACCAGTGCAATTATTAGTTCGGATTAAAGAGGTCATACTGTACTTGCAAGGCTTTTTCTTTTTTAAGTGATTTATTAAAAATAATTTTATTTCCTTTAGATTTTCTAAGATAATTTTTGTCTAACTCGGCTTCAATATCAACTATCTCGATCACTAGTATCTAATATTTTATTAAGAATGAGTACCACGTTGATGAAGAATTTAAGATATTTTACACAAGTTCATACAAGTTGTACTAGCAATTACTTCAACGATGAAGGATAGCTAGCAAATTCCTAGGATTTTTATTCATATAATAATTCAGCTTCGACTGTTACTCCTGGAAGCAATTGCTTTTGGTAATCAGCCAAAGCTTAAAGCAATTGTTTGCTTTTTATTCATCAGGCTCATTCTCCTTTAATATTCCTCTTTACCATGAAATAAACTGCCGACCATTTCCTTACGCAAGATATTATAGTATTCACTGAAATCTTTAACGTGGCCGAGATGTTGGTTACAACATTTTTACAGGTAGGTCTTCAATTATTTTTATGAATAAATATTATTTACTTTGGTTATACTTTACATAGTACATCTGTTGTGAGAAGAACTGATTAAAATAATACAGAGACAAAATTGAATGTCATCAAAGTGAGTGAGTGAGGCACGCCCAACTGTTTAACCCAAAAATTTAATGTTACACAACAAATTACATCGACAGTTTTAATCTGGATGTTTCGCATTTAATACACATCTGCTTAACTGTACGATATGTGAATCGTCTCTCCGCACATTAAACATAATTGTATTCATTTCCCCATGCATAAGCATTTAGGAGACACTCACCCAATCAAAAATTTCACGTATATAACTAGTCTTTGCATTTACAAATGTGGTAATTACAGACTATGCTGAAGTACTGCGCATTATAATAAACAAAGAAGTTTAAAGAATAATGTGAAGATAAATTTGGTTTTTGGGAAATTTGTGAATATAAACTGGTCAATATATTTCGTTCACAATTAAATTCTAAGAAATTGGAACAAATTATGTGCTTTACACAGAATTTAGAGTCGTTTTAAAACGGCTCTTAAATCTATCAAAATTTTGTACAAAGTGAGAGAGACAGACTACCACAGTTAGGCCCAGTTTTACAATGACGGTTTAACTTTGAACTGAAGCTTAAATCCTTCACAATTGTTGAAATAATTGTTGCTAAGGGTTTAAGCATCAGCTCAAAGTTGAGCCCCATTTGTAAAACTGGACCTTAATGTTCATTAGTTGAATCCATGCTTCTTTGTCACTTTGCGCAACAAATTGTAACAAATTTTGATAGGTGTAAAATGACTCTTAGTTTAGGTTCTGCTACACTTCAAAATATGACTCACAAATGATAGAATTTTAATAAAGCGTTGAAACATTGTAGTTGATAAATTTTACAGATTGCTTTGTTAAGTCTCGAAGGATCGGTGTTTTTTAAAGCTAGAAAAATTGTGTGAATTAAAAGGTATTAACAAACCTATGGAGATGAGCAGGAGCCTTGTTCAGCAGAGTGTAGTACTGTCGAACGAACTCTCGTCCAACACTATCGGGAGATGGGGGAGCCTCCATGACCATTCCTGACGAATGTAACGATGGAAAAGACTATTACAAATAAAGGTTCACCAAAACACACAGAATATGTCCTGTTAGACGTAGACAGGCTGACACGATACCTGAAAAGAATCTCACATGTAATAATTAATGATGTAAATAAGCATTCTAAAATTTGAAGATCTTTCAGCTTGTTGCAGCTCGATTTAGTGATTTTTGAAAAAAGACCATGCAGGAGGATTCGACGTGCAAACAAAGAGGTTTCCGTTTTTACCACATGGAGTCGTTCGTAAATGAACCTCCAATAAACACAGCTTTATCGAAAAACTAATCAACGCGAGGTTTTCCTTCACGCTTTCCAAGTGAAAATAGCTCGGGGCAAATTTAAAAACGCGATGTTTTTTTCTTTCTGATATTAGCAACCATTCGCGTGCAGGTCGGATAGACTCCGTAAAAATCCCGGTTTTAATAACCAAAACGTCAAAACAAGTTGAGCCTTGCTTACCTTTTCAAGTATGTATCAAAGCGGATGAAGTAACATGAAAGCTGTTATATAAATGCTTAAGTAATGCACGACGATGCTAAGAGAAACTGAAATTCTAGAAACGCCGCAAAACCACGGGTGTAAACTTCATAAATTGTCGTTAGTGATACGACTTTTTGCCGTATATTGCAATGGCGCTGGCAGCGATTCTCTCCATTATAATCTCGACCCCAAAACGCATCACGGAGGTCGAGATTATTTTCTATCAAATGCGCAAGTGCGGATCTGAATTTTTTATTGGTTATGTCCAATTCGACTGATGCTCTTTAAAATATTTGGTGAATGTTATTATTGTAGTCTTACAACTTTGTAATAATTCCTATTAGTGTTGTGAGTCGCCAAAATTGCCACGTTACCTTACGGTAAATTTCCAATGTTACCGATAAGGTAACATTCATTTGTTAGCGTTTGTTACCTCTGTCGTCAAGATAACGTCATTCCGAGTTACACACTTGCAAAATTCAAGTAAACCAATGAAAGAAATGGTCAAGGAATACTTTTAATTATTTAGGAAAAACGTAAATACTAAAAAAAGGGTAATAAATGTTTCATAACCTAAAATGACTTGCCTTTACACATGAATTTATTTAGTGGAAATACATAATATTAAATACTGCAAACCTTATTTTTAACAAAAGCCAAAAGTATAATGCGTATTCGATATTAAATTAATCAGAAAATTAAGTAAAAATCACATTTTTAGTTAAAAGTCTAATTGGTAACTCCGGCGCTAGATATCGCCACCTGAGCTGTAATTGGTAATATTACGGTAACATTACCGGTAAGGTAACATTAAAAATAAATTATTGATCTATTAAGCTCGTAAGACATTAAGTTATTTTTGTTAGTGTTGTTAAATTACCGGTAATTTATTTTTAATGTTACCTTACCGGTAATGTTACCGTAATATCATCAATTACAGCTCAAGTGGTGACATTGGTGAGTTATCAATTACACTTTTAACTAAAAATGTGATTTTTACTCAATTTTCTGATTAATTTGATACCGAATACGCATTATATTTTTGGCTTTTGTTAAAAATAAGGTTTGCAATATTTAATATTATGTATTTCCACCAAATAAATTCATGCCTAAACGAAAGTCATTTTAGGTTATGAAATATTTATTTCCTTTTTTTAGTATTTACGATTTTCTCAATAATCAAAAATATTCCTTGGCCATTTCTTTCATTGCTTTACTTGAATTTTACAAGTGTGAAACTTGAAATTATGTTATTTTGACGACAGAGATAACAAACGGTAACAAATGAATGTTACCTTACCGGTAACATTGGAAGTTTACCGTAAGGTAACGTGGTAATTTTAACGACTTACAAAACTAATTTTTGTTAAAGCTTGTTGCAATATGGAGATAAACCATCCCAGTCAAAGATCCCAGGGACCTTAACCTAGAATCGTGGAAACTAACTCGCAAGAGAACGTGACGTAAAGATGACGTAATTCTCTTACGATTTATATAAGGTTTGTTCGTTTGTTGCACTAGTTCAGAGCTTTTTGCAAATGCGACACTAAATGTGCTTTCTTTCGCTAACAAAATCGTGATCCAAACGTGTTTTGATTCAAAAACATTCTTTTCTTTGAATATCTCTAATTTTAAAACTTGTTTGGATTAAATTATGGTTATTTACAAATGAACTGTCAATCAAAAATTCAAGTCAGGCGTTCTATTGCGACAACTACGAATTTGAGGTCCAAACTATTTGAAACACGATTCAAACTTTTAAGCGAAAGAAAGCACCTTACATCTGTTCGTTTGTTGACTGCTGACGTCATTAGTATTAACTATTTCTAGTGTTGTGAATCGCTAAAATTACCACGTTACCTTACGGTAAATTTCCAATGTTATCGGTAACAATCATTTGTTACCGTTTGTTACCTCTGTCGTCAAGATAACGTAATTTCGAGTTATACACTTGCAAAATTCAAGTAAACCAGTGCAAGAATTTAGAATATTTAGGAAAACCGTAAATACTAAAAAAAGGAAATAAATATTTCATAACCTATAATGACTTTCGTTTGCACACGAATTCATTTAGTGGAAATACATAATATTAAATATTACAAACCTTATGTTTAACAAAAGCCAAAAATGTAATGCGTATTCGGTATCAAATTAATCAGAAAAATGAGTAAAAATCATATTTATAGTTAAAAGTGTAATTGGTGACCGCGGCGCGAGATGTCGCCACGTCAGCTGTAATTGGTAATATTACGGTAACATTATTATCGTTAAGGTAACATTAAACATAAATTACCGGTAATTTAACAACACTAACTATTTCTGTTCGTCAGTTATGACTGTTGTTGCACTAAACTGAACCTGTTTGCACTTTTTAGCACTTGGTTTGAATCAGGTGTAAAAAGTTCATGTTAATCTAACCTAGAATTTCTGCGTATAATGTTTTTAAAAGGTCCATTAACTCGTTTCTCATCTTAGGAAAAGCAGTTAAACGTGTGTATAAAATCAAAAACATACTCATTACATCAACCTTATCTATTATTTTTACTTTGCTTATTGTAAATTATTATTAAATTATGATAGTTCGCAGTACTATACAAAACAGATTTTAGTTTCATTGAAGAGCTGTTGTCAAACATCAGCTATAAATTAAACTTATACCAATCCTTGTCAAACCACAAGCTGGTCAGCTGTATAGCGTTCGTTTGTCACAGTGAACTATTTTTGTACGCTGTGGTTTTGTTTGAAATAATGATATCACAATTCGAACTTTTCGTACTTTCAGTGCAGGTTGGTGCAGAACAAACCTATAGGTTTGTAGGAGAATCTACGTCATTTTCACGTCACGTTTTCTTGCGAGTTTATTCCCTCGATTTGAGAATGGCACCAGGATGCTTGTTCTCGAATCCGGGGAACAAACTCGCAAGAGAACGTGACGTCAAAATGACGTAGTTCTTTTACAAATTATGTAAGAGTCTACGTCATTTTGACGTCACATTCTCTTGCGAGTTTATTCACTCGACTCGAGTATTATAAATTTATAAGGCCAGAGTATATTAGATATTTTCTTTTGCTCGCAAAAACGTGATTCAAGCCTCCAAACGCAACATTTCGCGTTTAGATTCAAAGACGGACATTCTTTTGCAAAAGGATTAATCCCCCCTTTGATTCCTTCTATTTTTAGGATTGATTTGGATTGAACTGCAGTTATTTACAAGTGAACTGTCAATCAATATTTTAAATCGGAGGTGTTTTATTGCAACAGCTACGAAACTCAGATCCAAACTATTTTAATTACAATTTAAATTTTTAAGCGAAACAAAGCATCTATTTTTTATCATTTTAATACTTTCGTATTGGTTGCAATTTTTAATTTTTATTTGTGTTAAATATCTGTCAACTGCAATTTTTAATTTTTATTTGTGTTAAATGCAATTTTTAATTTTTATTTGTGTTAAATGGAGTTAGGTTGAGATCAATCGGTTTGGATTAACCTTGACGTTAATTGAAATTCATTTTAATTGATTTTTAATTTTTTAAAAGTTTACTTTTAATTTTTCTTGTGATTTTTAATCTTTTACTTGTGTTAGATGAAGTTAGGCTGATGTCAGTTAGGTTATTGATCTTGATATTTGTTGAGCTCAATTTTAATCATAAAATGTTATTTATTTAACATTTATCTTCTTAAGGAGAAGTACTAAAAAAATATTTGTATAGAATGGAGAATATGATACAATAAGTTGGGTGAACTTTGTTATTGCTTTCTTTTGCTTAAAAGTTTGAATCTGGTTTCGAATAGTTCGAATCTGGATTCCGCAGTTGTTGCAATAAAATACTTTAGCGTGCACTTTAGATTTAAATTATTGACTGACAGTTTGCTTGTACATAACTGCTATTCAATTCAAACGAAATATAAAAATAGTTTGATTGGAAAGGGAAAGGGGATTATCCGGATGGAAAGGGATTAACGGATTATTAATCCGTTTTTTTCTTGCAAAAGAATGTCCATCTTTGAATCTAAACGCGTTTGGGCCACGTTTTTGTAAGCGAAAGAAAGCAGCTTTTAATCCATGTATAAATTTTAATATTTTTTTGTCTTCTTAAAATTTTTATAAATAATATTTAAAATTTTTAAGTTGGGTTGGGTTGAATGAAATAGAATTATGTTGACTGCAGCTTATAGTTATAGAATTTTCCTTAACTGATCAGTAGTGATCATACTTCCATGTTGAGTACAGTTAGATTTGATCCTCTTACCAATTTTTTTATTTTTAATATTTTTGCTTGGGGTGAATAGAATTGAGTTCAGTTGTTGGGTCGAGGTTTGGTTGACCTTGACATTGATCGAATTTCGCTTTAATTGATCTTCAATTTTTTACATTTTTTTAACTTTTAATTTTTTGTTTCAGTTGAATACACATCACATGTGACAAATCACATAAAATTGTTTATCGATCAGCCTGATTATAGTAGGGGGTGAAGGACATAAATTACGGTCGATAGTAAAAAATAATAGACAACTACAGTTTCCTGTAATTTTTCTTCTTCCAAATGGCGTTGTTTCAGTATAACTTCACAGATGTTACAAAAGTTTTGAGCTTGTCAGACTTGAAAAGTTTCAACATTTTTAAGAGTCACCTATGGAATGGTATCTAATAGCGTTTTCCACTGGCTGCATCGGTGTGCATTCAAGATATTTCTATCTCGATTTATTATATAAAGCTGAACCGAGATGGAAATACACTCAGTGCCCACTAGTGCAGCCAGTAGAAAACGTTATAAATATTACCGTTTGGGAGAAAGAAAAATTACAGGAAACTGTAATTGTTTATTATTTTTTGCTTTCCATTGTACCTAAACCGATATAATGGACGCGTTCAGAGACGCTCAGCGGCTGAATTGCTTACACAGCAATCGTTTGTGGTTGGCTCACATTAAGGTAATAGCCAATCACAACCGACTGCTGAGTAAATTGCCCAATAGCTGCGTTCCTTTTGTCACAAATCTAACCTCACATCAGAAAACGTCATTTCCGTTAGTACGAACAAGTAAGTTTGAACTGAGATTTCGACCTCCCGCCTTGTTGCTCGAACACCCTCATTTGTTGCTAGGTGAAAATATCCGTTCAAATTTACTTGTTCTTGCTAATGGAAATGACGTTTATCTGATCTGAGGTGAGATTTGTGGCGCCTTATGTTGCCTGAGCGCCATTAAATTTTCAAGTGAATTTGAAACGATTCGCATTTAAAGGGGTTGTAAATGAAGGACGGTTTTTAAGAATCTCTCTATTCCCTTAAAAATCACGGAATCATTTCAAAAATCAAATCGATTTAATGAAAAATGGCTTATAGCGTTTTCGAATGACTGCTCGGAGTAGCTCCAGATCATGTTGCACATGCGCAGAATGAGCGAGAATATTTGGTGGCGTATTCGGATGGCTTTTGCTCGTTCGAGGATCAAAAGTTCGCACGTTCGAATTAACTGGATTTAATGAAACGGAGTAAAATTTTTACATCGTGTCGACAGACAGTACTAGTACAAAAAATATAGCGATGTGGAGTGTGAAGGAGATGTGTGTAGTGTTGAAATCACCGTGCAAATTCGATCAAATGCAATTCAATTAAGAACAGATCTGGCGCAGCATATCTCAATGGCCTTGTTTTCGAATCTAGATTCGAGAATAAGGCCACCAAATAAATAGAAAACTGTAAATTATTAGCTGTTAGAAGTGTTTTACTTTACGATTGCAGAAAACTGCATGTAACTACAATTAAAGTGTCATTATTATTAAAATATAAAATTAATTGTATCTACGTTATATTTAAAAGCTTTCAATGAAGTTATTAAAGCCATTAAAGTGCAGTTGTACATACAGGTGTCTACCCGAGAGTTTCCACACCATTTAATTTTTTTAAATTTTTTTATTTACATCTGTTCATTGCAGAACTTATAGGTTAATTTTAAGTTATTGCCGTTTACAGAAAAACAAATGAACATCGCGTATCTGAGATTTAACGGGACCTACGGTATATTTACAGATACATATTTGGATTTTATATTAAATATTAGTGAGTATTGTCTAAATAAAGTACACATAAGATGAAATTTTGTCGAATTTAATGTCATTTTTTAATTTTCTATGTATGAAGATCTCAATAGCTAAACGTGTAAAGTTGACATTTGTGAATAAAATTTAAGGCTTTATTTAAAAAATACTTGAGAAAAATAAATTTTTCAAAAAATTTTATAGAATATTTAAGTCGCGGTGGCAAGAAAATTAATGTATTGATTATCAATGGAAATTAAAAACTATTTTAGGAGCGGCCTGGATCACATTTAATTGGGAAAATATTAAGAAAAAATTCAAGGTAAGAGAAACAAATAAATTAAATTAAATATATTCGAAATATCGTACTTTTCTCACACTTAAATCTTGTAAGAAAATATTTCCGATGATTTTATGAAAATGCACTTTTTAATTTAAATAATAACCGCCTTTCTTTCTTACCATTTTTCTGGGAAATATTTTCATAAAACATGTCTCCATTATTCGTTGATTACTCATTTTATCATGTAATGTAATTTAATTAATTTTCTGATTTTTGCAGGAGGTGCACTTTAGTTGCGAATAACTGTACAATATAAAAATAATTCTTTGCAGAAGTACGAGCGCTTGACCTGTAAATTATACCTACAAATAATTTTGTAAGAAATACAACTTGAAGCTCTAAGCTAAGAGCTTGCTTGTGAGGTGTTAAGGCTTACAACCTTGGTTCGGCCGACTTTTCAGTTATTATAAAAATCATTTTTCTGCGTCTGCACCTGAGTAACTGCTAAGTGAAGTGGAACATTACATCCCAAAAAAAAATTCTGGAATCTTAAAATTTACACAATGCAGTGGCTGTTTTTAATAGTAAGTCGGTCTTTTTTCAAAACTAAAAAAACTGTATACATTAATGCGTTTGAACATATCGTCAGTGGCATCGTGCTTTTAAAAGGAAAATTTTTAATTCGGGCTACAAATAAATTTTTGATCTATACATATAAATGTGCTTTAATTTATCTGAACAAGATTAAAGTTTTTATTCTTCAAGTAAAACAAATGGTCTATTATAAAACTAGATCAATATATTTATATCCGTAGATACGTATTTCGGTAGCTAAGCTGCCATCTTCAGTACGTTACCAACTTAAAAGTACTTAAAAAGATCTAAAGACAACCTAATCCTCCTAATAAAATCATAAAAATGTAAAAACTAACAACAATCTAATTATCCTAAAAGATATACTGAGTGTCTCACAAAATACGAAGGAGATTGAAAGGGCAACTGCAGGACATCAAAATAAAGCTTTTCTCTTAATTCGCTGTTGACCAAAACCCAATAATAAGAAAGTTACTAATGCTGTGAAAGTAACGAAAAAGTTTGTACCCGCATGTACTCGTTACTTTAGATTTAGGTACTCGTTACAAAGTATTCGTTACTCGTTATTTCCGTTACTATAGTACAATTAAATAATAAGATAACGTGCATCAATATAATTTTCAATTAGTCGTAATACCTAATAAGATTACTTTTATAATAATTTTGTTTATTAAAAAATATTCAAAATACAATTACTACTTACGAAAAATGCATACATAAGCCGTGGACGGTACGTACGGGTATAAACAGTTGATAAACAATATATTAAAAACGTAAATGACTTATAACTGAAATTACCAAATTAATAACTGATCTGAAGCTCGCACTTTCTCGTGTCGAAACGTGAATGAAATCGTACGTTATGGTCATACGAGTAACGAAATATTTTAACAAGTAACGAATTGGTACTTCGAGTCTCATATTACACTTGTTACTCAGTAATGAATACATACGGTTTGCAACAACACTAAAAGTTACAGCAGCTTAACTTTCTTAATTTTTTTTTAATTTACACCTATAGCTTCTCAATTAATCAAAATTATTTCACAAAATGCAACTTTATAATTAAATAAACTCTAAATTTATCAAAAATTTTGTGCAAATCGTTTTTGATTTTTTGACAGCAAGCATGGCCGCCTTGCATAGGAGACTTATTAGGAGCAAATCCCGCTTCAATTTGTCTATCCTATTGCAATGTTAGGTCAAAAAGCGATAGTAAGATGTCGCTGTTTTATCTGTTCTAAATTTATCAAACCCACCATTCATAAAATGTCCATGTTAATCTGTTTCCTAGTTTTGTTTGTATTAGTAGCGGTACACGACATGAAAACCCGTTTTTAGGCATTAGAAGGAAAAATATGAAATAACCGTAACTCTAACGTAACTACATTTTTTAAAATAGTTGTTTATTATAATTTCAATTATTTCTTAAACCACAGTCTCCTTTACTATTTTAATACATTATTACTAATATAATTGTCGAACAATTATTTATACATGGTAGTCATGTATAAGCCGATTCTGGACCGCCAATTTGTGAACCATCATATTTAGCTTTATTTTCATATTTCAGAGGTTAAAACTACTTATAGTGCTTAACAATTTAACAGTCTATAGAGGGTATAAAAATTTGCGCAAAATCTTCAGTAATTAGCTTGCAAATGCTTAAAAATTGCTACATTTTTAAACATTTGTATCAAATTTTATCTATAATTTTACAAACACAATTTTGTTCAACATATAAAATAGCGACATCTTACTATCGCTTTTTGACCTAACATTGCAGTAGGATAGACAAATTGAAGCGGGATTTGCTCCTAATGAGTCCCCCATGCAAGGCGGCCATGCTTGCTGTCAAAGCATAATGAAAGATTTTAGAAAAAATTTTTTTTTGTGCAAATCGTTTTTGATTGCAGTGAGAACCTCGAGCAGCCTCTGGACAGCTGTTTCAGCCCTGCTTGGGGCTTCTTCAGCAGAAACGTAGCTCGACATTCCCACTGCAGACCAAAAACGACTTGCCCAATTTATTCGCAAATGCGATGTAAGAATGATGAACATATAAAATAGCGACATCGTACTATCGCTTTTTGACCTAACATTGCAGTAGGATAGACAAATTGAAGCGGGATTTGCTCCTAATGAGTCCCCCATGCAAGGCGGCCATGCTTGCTGTCAAAGCATAATGAAAGATTTTAGAAAAAAATTTTTTTTTTGTGCAAATCGTTTTTGATTGCAGTGAGAACCTCGAGCAGCCTCTGGACAGCTGTTTCAGCCCTGCTTGGGGCTTCTTCAGCAGAAACAGCTGTCCAGAGGCTGCTCGAGGTTCTCACTGCAATCAAAAACGATTTGCACAAAAAAAATTTTTTCTAAAATCTTTCATTATGCTTTGACAGCAAGCATGGCCGCCTTGCATGGGGGACTCATTAGGAGCAAATCCCGCTTCAATTTGTCTATCCTACTGCAATGTTAGGTCAAAAAGCGATAGTAAGATGTCGCTATTTTATATGTTCATCATTCTTACATCGCATTTGCGAATAAATTGGGCAAGTCGTTTTTGGTCTGCAGTGGGAATGTCGAGCTACGTTTCTGCTGAAGAAGCCCCAAGCAGGGCTGAAACAGCTGTCCAGAGGCTGCTCGAGGTTCTCACTGCAATCAAAAACGATTTGCACAAAAAAAAATTTTTTTCTACAATTTTGTTCGTTCATAAGTTAAAATTACATAAAAAAACTGAATTTATTTAATCGCCACCAAATTATGAACGAATATAAACACATACCTAGTTATTAGCATACATGTCATCGTTCACACCCCAAAATTACATTAAAAAAATTGATCTTATTTAATAACCAGAAAATTATGAACGAGTACAAACAGATATATTTACAGATTTTATTCTAATTTTATATCAATATATTTTGGTCATATACACTGTATTTATTATAAAGCATCCTAAAAATTAGTGTAAACGTGAAACATATAGAACGTAACGCAAACGTGAACATTGAACGTGAACATAAAACACGATAATTAAAAAAATTAGCGTCCAAAATATAAGTGTGTCTTAATAACAAGTATTCACCAACAGAAAATAAGTTAATTTCGTTATTATTTTAAATATAAATAAATTGGTATGGATTTCGATAAAAGATATTTGAAGGAAATTAATTCACTTAATTTCTGGGTCAGAACATGCATCTTATGGAACTTCTTTACAGCCACAACCATCTTAATGAATTTGTAAAAAATCAAAATATCTTCTTTATTTATTAATTTCCGGTAAAAATGATAAAGAACAATTTTAATTCAGAATTTTGTTCTCTATCGACTGGTCAAATAATATACAGGGTTTTCCATTAAAAAAAGTGTTCTTTTCCCTTTATTTCATAAACGCGATGTTCAATTGTTTCTTTGAATACATCATTGCAATCAGGGCAAAAGGTACTACTAGTTTGCTAATTTAACCGTATCTGTAACTCTAATAAAAAAAGTTAGCAATAGTGCCGAATTATTTTTGAACTGTCTATATAGTCAAATGAAGTTGTTAAAACGTTTGCAAATTTTGATAAATTTGCAATGAATAGAATTTTATTTATTGATAGTTTAGGTAATGAGTTATACGTACTTATGTACTTCATTGGATAATTATTAAGTGAATTAATTTCGTTCAAATATCTTTTATCAGAATCTATACCAATTTATTTATATTTAAAATAATAATGTAATTAACTTATTTTCTTTTGTTGAATACTAATAATAAATAAATATTAATATACACTTACATATATTTGACGCTATATTTTTAAATTACCATGTTTTACGTTCACGTTTGCGTTACGTTCTATGTTTCATGTTTACGCTCACTTTTAGGGGCCTTTATAAGGTGCTTTCTTTCACTTAAAAGTTTGAATCTTGTTTCGAATAGTTTGGACCTGAATTTCGTAGTTGTTGCAACAAAACACCTGACTTGAATTTTTGATTAACAGTTCATTTGTAGATAACCATAATTCAATCCAAACAAGTTTTAAAAATAGAGAGATTCAAAGAAAAGAATGTCTGTATTTGAATCAAAACACGTTTGGATCACTATTTTGTGAGCGAAAGAAAGCACCCATAAATGATCAAAATATATTGATATAAAATCTGTAAATAAGTGCTTTATTTCGCTCAAAAACAGGTGTACAGAGGCTGCTCGAGGGATTCACTGCAATCAAAAACGATTTGCAACAAAAGTTTTTATTAACATTTAAAAGCACTTGATTTTTATTTATAATTAAAGGTACTTATATATTTTTTAAAAGTACATATGTTTAAGGGGCGGCGATTTATCTTTTTGTCCGGGGCGACGTGAACGCTGGAGAGGGCGCTGATGTTTTTAAACGATTATTGTGTTATATTCACAGAGAGTAAGGGTGTTTATATTTACGTAAATTTTTGTATCTTTTATAGACTGTTAAATTGTTAAGCACTATAAGTAATTTTAACCTCTGAAATATTAAAATAAAACTAAATATGCCATAAATTGGCGGTTCAGAATCGGCTTATATTAAAACTTCATATTTTTAGAAAGGGCACGATTAGGACATTTCAAAAAGTGTATCATATATAGGCTGTTCCATTTAAAAAATATAACTCCGCAGTAACTTGACGGAATTTTCAATTATGGGCAATTACCCTGGTAATCATGTACCGCAGATTAACTTTTAGTATCTTCCGAAATAACTTCATAAATGACCAAATTCAGAACTTTGCCGAACCTTGTTATTGTTATTTGTTCTATTCCTTAGCGTTACCTAATCTTACTTACTTACTTACTTATCAGGCAATGTTGGTAAAATAAAAATTAAATATGCATGTCGTCTGTGATATCATA
The DNA here is from genome assembly GCA_036172665.1 of Prosopocoilus inquinatus. NCBI lineage: Eukaryota > Metazoa > Arthropoda > Insecta > Coleoptera > Lucanidae > Prosopocoilus > Prosopocoilus inquinatus. Next base: position 56,216,607 of record CM069871.1, read on the forward strand.
AATCAAATGAGTGTTATTTCTAACAGACTAGAAACAGACTCAATACAGATTTTCGAAATAAAATCAACAATATTATAGACAAAATATTCCATCGGAAGATGGAATAATGCTGTTTTATGAGTTTACAAATTTGACATCGTACTGCGTGTAGGCTTGTTGTGTAACATACTGAACTTTATATCATTGTAAAACTTAATCAAAGATCTATTAAATTCAGTCATAAAATATAGGCTGTTCCATTTAAACTAATCGAGTAAAATAAGTATCGGAGTTATGAATCACCCTGGGTAAAATAATAGAAATATGTTCGAGATGGAAATTGTTTTCTGTTCCATAGAGGTTATGTAATGTTATTGTAAAGTTTAAATACCGAATTTTAATAAACATCTAATCTGTAAAACATCAAATAATACCATTCTTTTACATTGAAATGTCAATATCTCAAAAACTATTAGGTTTAGGTACATAATCTCCTTATAGTAAATTTATCTACTCTTAAGGACGAATCGAAATAAACCATATTAAAGAGTATGTTCCATTAAAAAAAAAACTTTACTTTGGTCTGGCACAGTCACACAGAACACTCTGTATAATTGTAACTAATTTTAAATCATGCATCTATACCATAGGTAAGTAATAGCGAAAACAGATTTTAAAAATCTGCATTAATATAGGCGCTATCTACCGAATACGCACTGTTGGCCCACTGTACATCCTCACAAAAAAAAAGAAACAACTATAAAACGTGAAGAAGTCCAGCTAAAAAGTTCAGGTACAGTCACTGACGAAGAAATGAGCAAATGGAGACTGATATTGGGGTATTAAGTCATCAACTGGTATCGAATTGTATCCGTAGCGCTGAAGGACATGAAGTGAATACCGACCATCCCTGAGTTAATTCGAGCGTCTTTCGAACCCACCCCTTAGCACTTGGATCGTTCTGACTTTGATAAATTTTAAAGACTTTGTTTAGATAAAAGATTTTAATTTCATTTGCGAGTATGCTGTATGTTGTATGCCTTAGCTTTAAACTGTAAGAATATATGAAACTGTTTAGGAAGCAATTTTTTAATTGGAATTTAACTTTAAGCTGCGTTTTAGTTCTATGGAAACAATTTATTGTCCTCGTGCGTAAGGGTATTTACCTAAAATTTGTATTTATTTCATTTAATATGCGATTGATGACGACAAAATGACCATCATTTATACTTAAATTACCAAAATGACGTTACAATTTTAAATGACCGTCATTTTATATCACTAGTAGAGATGGGCCACGGAGTGAACCCGGTGCATTGAAAGCACCCATATGGGTGCATTGAAAAATTTAAATTTCCCTCGCAAATCGAACGAGAAATAACCCTTTCTCGATGTTATTTAATAGTTTGCAGGTTAGTTTAATTGTTTCATGTTTGATGAATAGCAAATAGTAAACTATTTAATTGAAGTTTGTTCTTGTCTTTGTTTGAGATTAAAAAAACCTTCTACTAAACTATTTAAGAAAAATTTTGTGCAAATCGTTTTTTTTTTTTACTGCAATGTTAGGTCAAAAAGCGATAGTAAGATGTCGCTATTTTATATGTTCATTAAACTATTTAAGTTTAACTTAAAGCTTTATAGCTTAAAATCTGAACAAAGTGAGCAAGTTTTTGAAATTAACATTACAAAATAATTGTCTAGCGATAATCGGTACAAAATGTATTATATTTGATGTCATTTTAAAGCATTTTTTATGTCTTACGTAAATGTAGGCAACCGGGCAATGGACCCAATGCACCGGTTGCATTCTGTGATTCCACCAGTGCAAACGAATGCACCGGCTGGAGTCCCATCTCTAATAACTAGTAACTATATATCGGGGAAATATATTTTGCGCGGTTCAAATTCTAGTGTAGCGGGCAATATAAAATATTACACTGTAGCGTGTAAACAAACGCGAGGTCTGCGGAGACAATTAGCGCCGCTACAGCAATGGTGTTACTCAGTATAACAAAAAACAGAGCAACATCAACTCTTCTTGTTTAAATGTGTAAAGATTTTCAGAGTAATTAGTCGACCAGTTGTACCCCGACCGTCGGAATTTATTGCGACATTTCATCATATAGTAAGAACGCCGTAAATTATTTTCACCGTCCCATTACACAGTGTACCTGTTCGATACATTTTTACGGCGCTACTGAAACGATGGCGTGTACTTATTCAAATCCTTTGCTTGCTAGAAACTAATAACTCTGCTGTATAGCAAGTCTGCTCAGATTGCTATGCCATTGCCGCACAGTATAAGGTCAAACTCCTGGCCGCCTGAAACTGTTGTCAACTAATAATTCCTTAAATAAATGAAAAATTAATTACAACAAATATCGTAAAATAAAATACATTCAAAACTCTTTAAAGAATTTTATCAGGTACTACAGCGCAATTACAAAGTTTGTTGATGTGGTAACAGTGTAGGGCAGGCATCAATCAACTAAGGTACGGTTTCACCATCACTGTTTAACTTTAAACTTCGCTTTATTCCCATTGCAACAATTGCAAGGATAATTGTTTCCATAGGAATAAAATTGGACATAAAGTTAAACTGTAATGGAGAAACCGGATCTAAAACTTCAATTAATTAGTTCATTAATATTAAGTATAAACATCTTGGGAATTTTGTAGCAAAAAAATTTTTGCTACAAAAGAAAGATATGTCTCGCTACAACTTGTAGAAAGACATACATATTTTTCACCTACCAAAAAACTATTGATTAATGTTTAATTTCAATTAAACATCAATTGTATGTATACAATTGAATTTAATTGCAATTCATTAAGAATTTTTACTCAGAATGTTAAAAAAAAACTTACTTAATGGATTAATGAAAGCTTTCACTGAAGCCGTTAATTGTGTTCTGCAATTAAAGCAATTATACATTCAGTTGTAAATTTACAACTGAGTGTTACTCACAATTGAAGTTAATTGTAATTAAATGGTTTAATTGCGGTTAAAAATTAACTGCTTCAATGAAAATTAAGAAAGTTTATTATTAATCCTTGAAATAAGTTTTCTTTGTTTATAATGTATTAATTGTAAGGACAGAAAAAAATTGTAACTGCAACAATCACAATTGTTAATTGTAAGTCTCTACAATAAATTTTTAATTGCCAATATGATTTAATGGTGCCCAACACCGCTCCTGCCCCGAGATATGTAATATCTGAACGCACCCCTTGCAATTTTGCAGTGGTTGCCATATTTCTTGCGGGCTGAAAAATATATTCCTCTTCCGATAAGCGCATGTAGGTATCCTGCGTCCCATTATGCTTGGGAGCCGCCCGAAACATTCGTATTTTGATGTGCATTACAAATTGGCAAAATCGACTTGTTTTGGCATATTTCAAATAATTTGAAAGATATGCGTATGCTTGGACATGCAATATTGTAAGTTTGCTTATGTTTGAAGCCGGTTTTATGATAGAAATGCACAAACTTCATAACAAACGTATTGCATTTCACCCACTTATGATCAAGTGAAATTACTATTTCACATTACGAGGGTGCAAAAATTATTGATGTTTACTTCCGTCAAGTTTATTTCATTATTGATTATTTTACGTGTCCTTCCCTCCTGGCTTTTAACATGGTGTTTGAATTTCATTGTCGGTGTATTTATTTTTATGATAGGCGTGTTACTTTGCGGCCTTCGCTCCTTGCAAACCGAATTACTTTTAATGGAGTAGACCATCATACAAAAATACAATGGGGATTGGATACATATTTAATTTTTGCTGTACAAGGAAAAACATGCACATTTTTATAAGTGCCCTTCCAGTTTTACACAATGAAAATATATTTATAAATAAATTTAAACTTAATTACCTGCTGACAAGTTATTGAATCTCCCCTGTTGGTGAAATAGGAAAAAAAAACAGATAAACAAAAAAAGATATCTTACCAGATTCTACACAATTCGGGAAAAATAGAAAACAGCGCAATTTTTATTTACTTCAGTACCTTTCTTATATCGAAATAACAAGCAACATTTACATTTTTCCATAATTGAAAAATCGATTAGCGCAGTGCAGCATGTTACACTTCTAATTTTATTTGAACCTAAAAATTAAAATATCCCTCCTCCTTTAAGATTGTATTTGCATTCTTCCGCGTTTTTCCTTTTCGAAATATTTCGAGACATTTCACATTTTCGAGATATTTGAATTTTTTTAATTTCATCTACAATGAAAATATTGAATTTAACGTCTAGGTCAAAACGTATTTAATTATTATAATATTGAAGACTCTCCGACATTATTCGCTCAAAATTGAAATGAAATGATAAAAGTTAAATATGAATGCAACAATGCAACGAACTTTTGTATATACCTACATTAAAAAATAAAGAACTTTACTTTTGTTACATTTCTTACAACTCAAAGCAGTCAACAATTCATTGAAATTATCAACTTGATAATAAATGAAATTTAGATAAAATTCGTGTTCTGTACAATGTGCTGGGTGATTAAAAAAAATATTTTTTATCAACTCTAGCTATGACATTTAAAAAAAGAAAATCTTGGCTTATCTGAAGGACAAATTATTGCACTTGTTGCGGTTGGTGCAACATTGACACTGCAGTAAAGCCGAGACACACAGTCTAAATTGTATAGCAAGAGTTCATAAAAAATAAAATAAAATCAGTTGGTATTAAGACTACTGATTTATTTACACAAATATTTTATTAAACACGGAAGTACAATGCCCTCTTTTTACAAACACGATGTTAACACATATTTAATACAGGAGGGTAATTATTACTGATCTGATAATTCAATCTCTTAAATGTTATCTTACTAGAAAATATCAAAATATAATAAAAAAAAAGAACAGAAAACTCTTAAATTATGTGGTGATATTAAAACACAAACTATTTTACAATTTTACCTTTTTTTTATGGACAGTATTTATACAGTAATGAAATATTTTGTTATAATGGAATGATTATTTTAAATAATCTAACATACATCTTGAGAAACTGAAAACGAGATGATACATCTGTAAAACAAAAAAATAAACAGCATTAGTAATGGAGAATCTGAAGGAAAATTGCATTAAATTTTACATTAAGAGCGAAGTTTCAGAAAATTAAATGGCTTCACAAACAGTCAGAAGCAGAACTGGTAAACATTTCATCATAACAAATATAATTTAAATTTTGTAAAAAACAATATTATTTCGAAAAGGTTTTTGCACTCTGCTCGCATACTAATTCCACGAGTTTTAGACAATTAATTATTGATTTACTGTTGTAAAGATTAAATATTTGTGTGACATACCTATAAAAAGATCACAACTATAAAACTTAGTAGGGCCGATGCCTCTGATTGTGGCCACCACCGCCACCACCTCCGCCTCCTCCTCTTTGCTTGCCGCCTGTGTAACCACCACCTCCTCCACTTCCGCCAGATCCTAGAACCAGAGAAATTATTTAACTTTATGGTTAAAAATAAATAAATAAATGTGATATTTGATTAACCTTTATAGTGAAATACATATTTCTTGTGGAATTTAAGACATTTACACTTTGAATCAGTTTTACAGTACAATGAGAAGCTTATACTTTGAAAGAGTGCAAGTTCTGTTAGCACAAGTAAAGCAATAATTAATTAGTAAAAAAAAATTTACAACGCGAATGATGCACATGATTGATACCTTTGCCGCGTGAGCCACTTCGTCCACCGCCATAGCCGCCATCATAGTTACCGTAGCCACCGTCTGTTCGCGTATAACAAACAAAATCAACAGACATATAATTAAAAACTGTATGCCTTCAAAATTTTAGATTTTGTTAAAATGATTTACAGCAATTTTGTGTTTCTGCTTTACATGCTAAGGACATTAGGTATAAATGACTGGAAAACATTATGAAATTAGTTTAACAAATGCTTTATTCAAGCCTCAGGTATTTCACAATGTATTTCCATATAAAGGTCAACATGCAAAAATATATAGGAACAAACAAGTTGTCTAAATATTTCATTTGTATGTATGTGCAAATACTCTGCAGATGGCAATATATTACAAGTACTAATTCTACGTTGGCATGCAGTAACGGCAGACGGCAGCCACTCACTAAAAAATCTTTTAACTTAAACTCATCACTTAAAACTACTGAACGCCAACGCTACACAGTAACTTAATGCCGGTTAGAGTATTTACCATAATTGCCATAGTTAGAATAGTCGTATCCACCATAGCCTCCATAACCACCTCCATAGTAATCGTAGCCAGCACCATATCCACCGTCGTAGCCGCCACCATATCCCTGGCCGTAACCACCATATGGTCCATATCCTTGATTTCCTCCCCAGTTCTGGTTGCCGCCATAACCGCCCCTTCCACGACCGCGACCGCCAGCACCTCCTCGGCCCATACGACCTCCTCTCATGGTTCCCATGGCATCTGGCTTAGGTGTTGCTTTCTTTACGTCGACCTAAATGGAAGAAAAAACGAATTATTTTTTTAAAAAGATAAAAATTTTCTTTACATTTTTTTTTAATTAACGCAGAAAATTATTATTACAGTTTCTTAATTATTGTCATCAGAAAATGTATCCAAGTAATTTAAATAGCAGAGTGTTGTTTTTTTTCCTGTGTCGACTTAAGATGGAAAGAAAAATGAATTCTTTAAAAAAAATTAATATTGAAATTACGGAATGAAAACAAAAATAAACGTAAAATTTAAAATCTCTTAATAATATAATGAAACATTTAAAAAACAAAATTATTTTGATTTTCTATTTCACATAAACTTCCAAATGCAAAAACTATTACTAGGCTCCATAAAAATTACTATTCTTTTATTTTAAGGCTTGTATTACATGTATAGTTGGGCTCAAATAAAGGTGGGTGTGACTCCTAATTTACAAACACAAGGGTGGACTAGAATTATAATGTTTCTCATCTCTCTCAAATGAAGAGAAAGTCAAGATTTGTATCTGCTGTACATAACAAGATTTAAACACAGTAAACAGATAACCATAATTATACAGATGTGTATGAATAATATATAATGTTAAAATTTATCATTAATTTCCGATTCTGTCAATTTATTTTAAATCATATTTTCTATTTACGTCTTTCAGTTTCCTTTGTAAAAAACGCATTTGTTTAAAAATAAGTTAGGACACGTTCCCGGGGGGGGGGGGGGGGGGGGGGGGGGGCAAAGGATAAAAATAACAACATATTGTGATATGTATTTAGGACCTGACTTACAATTATGGCTTCTTCAAAACCATCAAGAAAATAAATTGAATTAGAAGTCGATTTGTAATCACAAAATGAAGGCCTAAATTAATGGGTTTTAAAAAATGAAGTACAACTGATTTATTTTTATGTAAATAAAATGTATGCAATTAGTAATCCATTTCAGTTTACCTTAAATGCATGTAATATTTATAACATATCAAAGAACACACAGTATAATAGGATAGACATTCTAATGCTTTGGTGCAAATAATATAAGGCCCGATCTTTCAGACTTCCTAATAAATTTATTTCATAAATCACCATTCATAAAATTCAACTTATTTGTCAAATAACGTTAATGGGAACTTCATTAGTAAGTGCAAATACCATCTTTAAATTAAATTAGATAATTGAAATTACAAGTAAAAAATAACTAAAGTGCCAAAATATTCATCAGATTTGTTAATTTTTACCTTTTATGGTACGGTCATAGTGTATAAAATTTGTTAATACTGAAGTGAAAGATGGACCACCACAATGAATGTTTATTTGCAAATTCAACACTATCATTTTACAAAAAAAAAAATTATCACTGTCATGTCTTTATAACAAAAATGAAAATAGACCAGAATGCTTAATTCTATTGAATTAACGTTTACTAATTTACTCTATCCAATTAATTTATATTTAAACCTTACTATGAGCAGTGTTTGTTTTTCAAATAAATAATTGCAGAATTTTTTTATTACCAACAAATACATAATACAAAATTGAATAACAAAGATGCCTTACCTCTTTATCTTTTATCGTTTGTTTTGGTGTTTTAAGGAGTTCATTGACTACTTGTTCAGATTCAAATGTGATGAAGCAGAAACCTTTCCTTTGGTTCTTTGTCTTGTCAAAAGGCATTTCAACTTCTATGATCTGTAAATTGCAAAATAGTTTTAAGTGATTATTTCAATTTCAGTTTGAATCAAGAGAACTTACAGTTCCAAATTGATTGAAGTAACCTTTAATGTCATCATCAGACAAGTCATTTGAAAGTCCTCCGACAAATATTTTCCCATGGCGGGCTTTCGCCTTTTTTGGATCTACTTTCTTATTGTTTATGACATGTTCTCCAGCTGCTACAACTTTGTCAATGGCTTCTGCGCAGTTGAATACGATGAACGCAAACCCTCTTGATCTGCCCGTGTTAGGATCCGTCTTGACATTGATGCTTTCTATATCACCATAAGCACCGAAGTGTTCCCTGAGTTCCTCTGTGGGAAAAAAATGTTTGCTTAGTAATCATTAATGATGCTCATAGATGGATGAGAGTACTTACTGTCTGTCGTTTCCCAACTAAGACCACCAACAAATAATTTTCTGCGAACAAAACGAGCAAGAATTAGTTATAACGAAACACAAACGTGTCCTAAGCAATACTAAAAGACCGCAATTTAAAATTATTACAATTACTATTTAATACAGTTAACAAAAATAGAGCAGCAAACAAACTGAACTGATCCTTGTTCAATCAAATGGATCTGCAATCTCAAAATCTCTGTAAGTTTAAAGTTATCTGCAAATTTAAAATGATTAAGAAAAAGTTTAAAATCTATAACAAAAAAAACATTTTGGAAAGACTTTAAAGAGGTGAATGTTTTGTTCAAAATTTATTAATGTAACGTTAGGTTACTAAGTTTGGCAGAAGAAGTGCCCAAGGATAAATACCATGGGTGCTGGAAGATCCACTCCAGTCGTCTCATCCTCCGTTACGACAACGGCTGACACCTGAAGGAAAGGAAGCACGGTTAATGCATATACATCGCTAGTTAACCCTGCTAGCCTACACTGCTATTGTGCATTTATTGCTGAATAAATTACTGTTTAAGAACTTGACATCATATCACTGAAAAGGTAAGAAATTTCTGAAAAAAATTAGTTCAACTGTGAGATTAGGCTGAAATCAAAGAGAAAAAACCGAGTGAAGTGAATTTTACGTGAGCTAGGTATACAAAAATACATTAATTGATCCAAATAGCAAATCTATCCTCCCAAGCCAAGCCGATGCGCTTGGGACGCCATTTTCTTCAAGTTTCGGCCACACAAACTGACAATTGTAGTTCTGGTAGTTATCAATTATTCGAACTCGAAATAGAATGGTAAACTTATAAATTAAGAGGCAAGGAATAATATTATTTACTAAGTTGTTGCAAAAAAAGCCTTTGTGACAGTGATGACCCTAGATTAATGATACACAGAATACCGGCTGACAAACACAAAGGTCAATTTCAATAACTACTCAAAAGAAAAAGAAAACGCTATAACTTGGTTATCAAAGGCAATTTTAAGAAATAATAAAAAGTAAAACGTACCTGTCGTCGTCACGGCCCGGAGCATCTGCGCTTCCACTGTCCGTTGGAGCGTCACCGCCACCGCCTCCGTTTTGCCCGTTCATTTTGTCATCTTGTACAAAATTCTGATCAGTTTTTACATCTTGAGAGAAATCCTCCCCATTTTCCATAGGGCAATCTTGGTTTGCCATAATAATGAAATAAATAATATGAACTTACACGCTTAGAAAATTCACGTCTACTCCCGGCAAACGCACGAAGAGAAGAGGACGCCGGAACGGGAATAAGAATAGACGCCACAATGTATTATGGGTAATTACAATGGAGCTCCTACTAACCAATCGCAGCGCAACATCTCCCACGCCACAAACCCAACCGGTTATTGCGGGAAAATCAAATCGTCCTGGAGTTCCCTCAATCAAAAAATGATCGAAAAAGAGTGACTTATACGTCAACGCGTTCAATGAAATTCATCGTTAATAATTATTTACGTGGGTTTTTAGTTAATTTCGTACGCGATGCATTGCAAAGTAAGAGATTATCGCTGAAAATCTAATAATTTTATAACACGACTTACTTTTTTCTATTAGGAAATTAAATTGCAAAATATATGGAGAATATGCAATAAAATTAGGGCCGCCATATTTCGGGTCGGAATTAATTTATGGGAATATTATTTGCCGTTAGACGCCAATAAAAACTGCCTCATATCAGGTAAGAAACTATGTTAGTTTTAAAATGCTAGAAAACTTATTATTTAATTTATATTAAGCGCATATTATAATCGTAATCGATAGGTGGTATAATAATATGAAGAAAATAATTAAGCAAATAAGATTTTAGAATAATTAAAATATCTGTAGGTAAAACATTATCAAACAAATCTGTGACAATTATTTTTATTTATATTAGGTGCTTTCTTTCGCTCACAAAATCGTGATCCAAACGTGTTTTGATTCAAAAACAGACATTATTTTCTTTGAATCTCTCTATTTTTAAAACCTGTTTGGATTGAATTATGGTTATTTACAAATGAACTATCAAACAAAAATTCAAGTCAGGTGTTTTGTTGCAACAACTACGAAATTCAGGTCCAAACTATTCGAAACACGATTCAAACTTTTAAGCGAAAGAAAGCACATAATAATAGGTATGTAATGAATGAATACATTTGCAATATTTATTTATATTAATTTATTCAGAAAGAAAATTTAAATAACTCTTTAATACTTTAAAATTGAAGAATTGTCCATAATCGCATTTTCGCTTTAATGCTTTAAATTTTGATAAATAATTATATTTGCGAAACGTCAAGTCAATAAATTACTCTTTTAGCTCGTTTTTTTTTTACTTGTTTCATATCCTCTTAAATTTTGAAGTTTAAAGTATTAAAGAATACCTAATAGTTACTTAATTTTGCTTTTTGAAAGCACCATTTAACTCCTTCCTTTAAAGTTTTCTTTTACTTACGGCCATTTTCATAATCAGACTTTAACGAAGCTTTAATTTAAAGTCACTTTAAGTTTAGGGAAACAAATGTATTTTTTTTTAGGTTAAAGTAACTTAAAATTTAAAGTCTGATTATGAAAACGGCCCTTAGTTTTTTTAATTTTTAAATAGTTAAATTAAAATATTCCTCACTAGCACCATTTGTTTGTTTTTAAAGAAACTAGGCTTGCTAGGGAAGAAATAAGTATTAAAATATACCATTAAAAGAAAAAAAAAATAATAGATTACTTTGACCATAAATCAACGAAAATTTCAATTAATTAATCAATTGATTAAAAAATTAATTTATTAATATATGATTGCAACGAAATTTAATTGCAGTTAACTTCAATTGTATGTTTACAATTGATTAACACGATTAATTAGTTTAACTGCAGATCACAATTAAATTTAGTTACAATTAAATTTAGGTAGGTCCAATTAAATGAATTGTCAATTGTAATGAACGACTTTAATGACAGTTAAAAAAAAGTTGTCATTAAACCCTTAACAAGTTCTTTTTTAATGTTCTGATTAAAATCTCACGATTTTTTTACAAAATATTATATCTGGTCATGATTAATCAATTATTAATTGTAAGGACTAGAGCAATTATAATTAATTGTGATTGTAACTACCCCAATTGATTAATTGTTAATTAATTTTTACGATTACAATTAGTTAATTGTTAATTGTGAATTTCTACAATTAATTAATTATTAATTGTTAATTAAGAATATAATTTAATCGTACCCAACACTGATTTTAATAATATTTATTATTTATTTATAAGAAAAATACATTAATTCTAATATTTATTAACTCATTTGGTAATAACTCGAGAGGGGAAAGAGCTATCAATTTCGGGTTTTTACTAAAATGTTCTCGTGATTGGATTCTTTGCAGTCATTGTAAAAGAAATACGCCTTTCCATATCATTATTTATTTTTTTGAGAAACGGGAAAACTATTATTTTTGCAAATAGCGCCCTCTAACTACTTTATAACAAAGTAGCTGGAGTGAAGAGTGCGGAAGTTATGATATTTTTTTAGAGAAAATAATTCAACTGTTTTCTCCACCCTTATTAATGGTGGCTTGATAATAAGTCTAAAATCATAAAACCGTAAAACCTACAGTTTCCGGAGAAAAATAATTATAATCAAAGTGACCAAAAGAAATTTAAAGAAACTATTTTTAAGTATTTGAGTTGACCGCAAGGGGGCGCAATCAATAGTGTCAACAATAAAAATTAATTTTACTCACAGAAGTCTCAGAATAAGCTACCGCTGTGATAGCGTTATTGGAAAGCTGAATTAATTTTGCACAACTGTGATTTTAGACACCATTAATAAGGGTGGAGGAAACAGTTGAATTATTTTCTTTAAAAAAATATAACTTCTGCAATCTTTATCAGAAATGAACTAACTTCAGCTCTCTTGAAGGGGAATTTTAAGCTAATTTAAAAATTATATTTAATGACTGTAACTACTTTGTTATAAAGTAGTTAGAGGGCGCTATTTATAAAAGTAATAGTTTTTCCCAGTTTTCAAAAAAAATAATAATAATAAAATAAAAATAAATGGCAAGGTGTATTGTTTTATTTCTGCAGTGACTACAAAGCATCCAATTAGGAGAACATTTTGGTAAAAATCCAAAATTGATAGCATTTTTCGTTCCGGAGTTATTATCAAGTGAGTCTATTAACTGATGATAACAGCGGATTTAAAAGTTCAAACAAATGCTTCATTTTGAGGTAAATAGAAAGACATTAGTCTATTTAAATGCATGTAATTATTTTTGGAAACAATATTTAAATAAAAGTTCCAGACAGAAAACAAACATAAATGAGAAAAACAAAACAAACAATAAAATGTTAAATGACGAAAAGCATTGGAACATTTATTAAATACATTGTAATCAATAATGATTGAAGGTCTGTATCTAAAATATATTGTAAGTACAAAGTTTTTTTAATCTTGAACCGGAGAGAAATATGATGGGAACACACTCAACGTTTCGCTATAGATTTATAATTTCGTCAAGATTGAAAAAAAAACTTGTTTATTTACTGTTTTTTACTCTTGACGGAGCTATAAATCTATAGCGAAACGTTGAGTGTGTTCTATCATATTTCTGTCCGGTTCAAAATTAAAAAAAAACTTTGTACTTACAATTTTCGTTGGACCAGAATCAACTTCATTTTTCTAAAATAGGTATATTCAAAATATTATCGATCCTTAATTTCTAAATAGCCATTTACTATTTGTAAGGATATCAATAATAATTTCTACACAATTCTATGTGAAACTTTGTTGATCACAGTGCATGATTGTTGTTCATTGCTTTTATTTAGTATTTGAGTTATTCTTGTTTCTCTGTTTGTTGTTTTATTATTGTGTTTAAATATTCTCTATTGCCAAAAACATTTAAATCATTTTAAATAATGTCCTAACATTATAATGAAAAAATTATAGGCATTATTTAACTTTAAAACGAAAAAAAAAAATTTTTTTGTTGCAAATCGTTTTTGATTGCAGTGAAACCCTCGAGCAGCCTCTGAACAGCAGGTTCAGCCCTATTTAGGGCTTCTTCAGCAGAAACGTAGCTCGAGATTTCCACTGCAAACCAAAAACGACTTGACCGATTTATTCGCAATTGCAACGTTAGGTGAAAAAACGATCGTAGGGTGTCGCTGTTTTATCTATTCTTAAAATGAAACGTATTACCTGATAATATTTATCTGAACTTTCTGTTTCCTCCTATATCATCAATTAATAGACATATTTGATAATGACTGGAGAACGAAAAAGGATAATTATTTCGGCTTTTCACCATAATATTCATCATTTTGTAAGTTTTATAATTCCTGCAAGAGAAAGACACCTTTCCGTTTATTTTTTTTAATTGGGTAAAATTATTATTTTTACAATAGCGCCCTCTAGCTGCTTTATAATAAATTAGCAGGAGTTATTGGATAGAAAACTTAAAATCAGCTTAAAATCTTCTTTCAAACGAGCCGAAGTTCGTTAATTCCTGATAAACAGTATAGAAGTAGTAACTGTAGAAAAAAAATACACCTTGCCATTTATTTTATCTTATTTTATTTTTTTGAAAACTACTGTATAACAAAGTAGCCGGAGTCATTGGATATAATTTTTAAATCAGGTGAAAATTTCCTTTCAAACGAGCTGAAGTTAGTTAATTTCTGATAAAGAGTACAGAAATTATGATATTTTTAAAGTAAATAATTCAACTGTTTCCTCTACTCTTATTAATGGTAATACGATAATAAGTCTGAAATCAAAGTTGTGCAGGATGAATTTAGCTTTCTAACGAAGCTAGGAAAGCTGTAGCTTATTCTGAGCCTTTTGTTAGTCAAATTTATTTTTATTATTGACCCTATTGATTGCGCTCCCTTATGGGCAACTCAGATGCTTTAAAATATTTTCTTTGAATTTCTCTTAGTCACCTTGACAGTAAGATATTTCTTCCGATGCTGTATAATGTAGATATTACGGTTTGCCATACATAGCTGGTCGCTGCCTTTACTGAGTCACCTGGTATACTATTTTCGGAATTAGGAGAGAAATATCCGTCTAAATTCGAGATAACATACTGGTTGTTCTATTTAAAATAACAAACGTCTTCTACAGTCGTTTTTTTTTCTTTTTTACTAAACTCTGGTACAAGTAAATTTCTAAAACGTTTATATTTATCGTTTTTTTAATATTTTTGATTGACAATAAAGTGTGTAATAATATTGGCATTAATTTTTGCCTAAACTTAATAATTAAATATTTTTTCAGAATCTCAGTTTGTCTCTGTTTTGTCTGGACCTTTACGAGGACCAGTGGGACTCTCCGATGAAGAAATAAGTGACTTGGCTGATTATTTCCGCGTGCAAGATGGCCGAATATTTTATACTCAACTCTGTGAAGTTATTAACGATAGTGGTAATATTCTTAAAAATTCACTGTAGTTTAAAGAACATTTGCCTAATGACATTATTATAAACATATTTTTCCAGTGCCAGATTTTTCCGAAAATGCTCCTTTAGTTACTGGATTAGAATGGCAAGATCCTTTACAATCAAATCGTTTGAGCCTGGCTGAACAACGTCGTCTTACTTTACTCATTACAAAGATTGCCTCATTTATAAATATAAGAAGGATTTCATTACGACCGTATTTTCAGGATTACGAATTAGTAAATTTAATCAATTTAGTCTTAAATTAGTTTATTTAGTTATTTTTTAATTTTGATTTCAAGATATCGAAAAATAATGGTACCGTCACGATCGCTCATTTTGCACGTATTCTCTCGTTTCTGGGCATCCTTGTGTCGGCTGATGATTTCAATTTGCTAGTGAAAAAATATTTAATAGATTCGTATACGTTAAATTACATAGCCTTCACCCAAGACTGTAACTCCATAGTGCAATTCATGAAGAAACGGGGAGTCCTAGATTTAGGCGGCGTAAGTTTCTTGACCTCTACAAAAGTTGCCTGGTAATAAAACCTTAATATACATCTAGGACGTTCTCAATCAGTTCCCTGGAAGGATAATAAACGCAGAGCTACCTAAATTGCCCAGACCCGAAATAGGGAAGATTATGGCGTCTAGTGTCTTTGGAAAACAAAGTATATTTCACCCGGCTTTAAACACACCCTCGGAGATTCAGGATTTAATTACGGTTATTAGAAGAATACAAAGACATGTGCTTGAAAATCGATTGAGACTTGATGAGTATTTCAGGGTAATTTAATAGAGCTTACTTTTATAATAATGTAGATAATGATAGAATAACAAAATTAGATAAATTTTAATTACTTTCTGCTAAATATTAGCATTCAAATAGTTCTTTATAAACAGATTGATACGATTATGATGATTTATTATCATAAATTTTGTGTGTGTTTGTGTTTGATCAAAGGTCGTTAGAACATAAAAATAAATGAGACATTTTCCTTTTACATCAAATGGGGAAAAATCTTTAGTTTTGATTTGTCGAAAAATCTTTTTATGACAGTAATTTTTGTTTATCTAAAAACCTACTATTTAGCCCGTATTCGATATATCGAGTGAATTTTATTTAGAAAATAGTTTTTCGAAATGGTCAAAATCGTACAATTTTTATTCCTCGGAGACTAATCAAGATTTCACTGAGGTTTGTTTAACCTGAATTAGTTTCAGTTAGGTTTTACAATATTTTTAAAGAATATTTCCAATTAAAATATTATAAAAAGTAAGTAGTTTTGAAGCTTGTAGAAGTGTTCCCTCGTTTTCGATAAAATTGGTCTAGCTAGTGCCTTATAAGTAAGTTTTGGATTATATGCATGGAAAATCCGTAAAATATGCGCATATAACTTACGTACACTACTGTCGAAAAGTTTTAAGACGAAAAGCAGTAAATCTGTTGGAATTTGAGCCTTATTGAAATAGCCCGTCTGAATTTAGAACCTTTTGCATTCGAGCCTCCCCGTTTCTCTCTCCCTCTCTTGACCAGGGAATGAGCAGGGTTATAAAATTCATTCACGAGAAAAGGTAATCTGTTAAGCATTGAATAAGGAAATGCCAGGTAATGAGAACTGTGTAATTTGTAATGTATTATGACAGTAATTATTAATAAAATTAATTCGGGTATATAGTTAAATTTTGTGAAGTCATGTTTAGTTTGTTAATTGTTTTTAGTTTAATGTTAATAAAAATAATACCTATCCGGGTTTTGTTATATTCAGTTTCTTTTTATGATTCAATTTAGATTTTCATATTTAAATTGTTAACAAAATTGAAAGATATTAAATCAAAATGTTTTAAACTGCCATAAGTTCGGAATGTTTTTAAATTTAAGTATGAGTTGTATTTTTTGTTGAATAATAAATAAACGAGGTGATCAGAAAAGGAAAATACTTTTTACGTTTCATGTGTTGCAATTAAAAATTTCCAACGCTAATTTAGATCAAACTATTATATAGAGTCAAACAAAACGAGTTAAATAAACTAAAATTATTTTATTATCCTATTTTTTCTGTATAAATCGAATGAGTAACAAAGTATCTTTAATGATACATTAATTTTAAATTGGACTTATGGCCGTTTTCATAATTAGACTTTAAGGAAGCGTTAAGTCAAGTTAAGAATGGGAAAACAAATGTATTTTTTTAGAGATGAACAGATAAAATAGCGACATCTTACTATCGCTTTTTAACCTGACATTGCAGACAAATTGAAGCGGAATTTGCTCCTAATAAGTTTGTTTGCAGTGGAAATGTCGAGCTACGTCTCTGCTGAAGAAGTCCCAAGCAGGGCTGAAACAGCTGTCCAGAGGTTGCTCGAGGTTTTCACTGCAATCAAAAACAATTTGCACAAAATTTTTCTAAGAAAGTATTTTTTTAGGTTAAAATAACTTTAAAATTAAAACCCTTATGAAATCGGACATTACTGTTATATTAATTAATTCATGAAAACGTATGATAAAGAATATTCTTAAAAATGATGCAAATTTCTGTTCATGAAACCGGGAATTTAAATACAAATTGAGGAATTTAAGCATCTAATAAGAAAATGAAAATTAATACTAAGTAGGATATTGTCCCTAATATTTTATCCTGTTTAAGTATCTTGCGCAGGAATGATTTTATACCTCTACATCCTATTACATTTCTAAAATGTTGGTATTCTGGAAAATTTCCGGTAATACCGTGTATTATCCCAATTTAGGGTGTAGGTACACAGAGAAAAATCATTAGTAAAAAGTAACACAAATTGTAGTTAAAATGAAGACGGAAACAAATTGTAGGATATATTCGCACAATTGTCGGACTATTTACTAGAATTGTGCTAATATTTACTACAATTGTGTTAATATTTGTTACAATTTGTTTCTGTCTTTATTCTGACTACAATTTGTGTTATTTTTTACTATTGATTTTTCTCTGTGTATAAGAAGCTGCGAAGTAATTATCTTTTAGTATTGAACAATTTCTTGTGTCGGAATGTTTTGTTTAATTTCGTTGTGAAATGGAACGCAGAACACATACTACCGAAAGAGATAATCATTCCATTGTATGTATATTGTCATAGGACCAACGATACCTGTTATTATTACTGGAAACCGTAACCAATATTTATTTATTAGGTTTGCCGCCGGCCGTACCATAAAAGCATGTCAGCCGGCTAAATGTTGTTAAGGTTCATAATTGCAAAGCACGGATATTCGTACGGTCAGTGGTATTTCATTTCGTCTTAAAACTTTTTGACACCACTGTACGTATCTTCACAAAAAATATGCACAAGATATTAAAAAATATTTCCAATATATGCCAAATATGCACCGATATGCAAAACTTTTAACAATAAAAAATGAAAGTCCACCACAATTTTATGAATTAAAACATTTATTATTAAGTATAAAGTTTTTTTTAATCTTGAACCGGACAGAAATATGTTGGGAAATACACTCAACATTTCCGGTTCAAGATTAAAAAAAAATTGTACTTACAATTGTCATCGGACAAGAATCAACTTCATTTATACTTATTATTATTATTATTATTATTATACATTTTCAAATACAACATTTAGCAATATATCTACCTATTTGCAAAAATAACAGGAGTAATATATTTATATACATATTATATGCCTCTTTTTATTATGAAAAAAAAATGACAATTAGGTGTTTCTCTAAATTTTCTTTTTTAAACAAATATTTAAACGTCGAAAAAGATCGTTGAACTTCGACGGAAGTAATAGGCGCATATTTTATATTGCTTACAATATATGGATATAATTCAAGGTCATTGTCATCAACAAATTCTCCATTCAAAATTTTAGACATTTTTGACAGAATCTTGAATTCTTCATTTTTATTCAATAATTAAGTAAGTCGTAAGTAAGAGTTAAGCTTTTTAATTCTCCAGTTTATTAAAATTAGTGATTCAGTCAAAAGTTCTATTTCTTTTTATATCTCCTTTCTTTTTATTTAATTTTAAAATTGTTTCGGCCACTACAGAAAAATTATTGGCATCAAAAGCTAATTGATTTGGTAATACATTGTTTTTGAAAATTGTTTGGCTTCTTTAATAGAAGTAGAATCGTCAGAGAATTCTAAAATTAAATTTTTTATTTTTTCATAGTTTTTTGAATAGAAAATTGTGGCATATAGCCACGGTATCCCACGTAGTATTTACTGGTTGTGTTAATCTTTCGTGAACAAATCGAGTTATTGTATAATTTTTAGTTTTATCTAACTGATTAACAGGATTTGACAGCTTCTTCAGCATCAAGACAACTAATCACCAGATTAGCAATATATCGACCACAAGAGTCTACACTTTCATCCACTTCAAAATAAAGCAAGTAGTTACTAATCAATAAACGAATTTCGGTATTTACCTCAGTGTAAATTTGGTCCACATAATTCTTCCTTAACGTACCTTAATCGGGAGCATGATGTCGGGAATATTTTTGAAGAAAACATTCTAATTTTGTAGTTTTGATGAAGGAATGTTGGCGCTTAGGAATGCCTCACACAACTCCTTGTAGAACTCTTTTTTCCCTGTCTTTTTGTTCATGTTTTTAAACGTTTCAATAAGGCGACTTTGAGAACCATTTTCAAAGTTGAGTTTATTTAGTTTGTTCCGGTGTAACGCAGTATCATGACACCTTAAAATTAAAAAAAAAAACATTATATTACAAATTATGTTACGGACCTTAAAAAATTTAGCTAAATTTAAAGAGTAACAAGTTTTTAGAACGACTTTTACAGAAACTTTTTTAATGCTGTACGAGTATATACTACTACTCAAGCAAGCTATTTTAAAAATCTATTAATTAAGTCTTTCTTGGAAATTTGTACTTTTCAGATCACATACTTTTACACAGTTTTTCGAAAATTCATTAGCAGGTAACTACTAATACGAATGAAAGAATTATACGTATTACAGCCATTCATTCGAATTTAAGAAGGAAACACTCAGCAGGATACTAATTCTTTTTAACTTCAACTGAAATTTTTAATCGGAAATTTGTGATTTGAAGAAAATATGTACAAATATGAAATATTTCCTAAAATATGCATGAAGTAGCCAAATTTTGCAAAATATGCAGTTTGAATTGGCTTATTTTAATCAAAAACCATTAGATATGCATAGAAAATTTTGTTGCAATTTTGTTAATACGCCTTTTAACATTTTGCATGTAATCCGATCCAGTTTCATATAATCTGAGCCGAGTTTCCGCGGCGCTCATCGTAAAAATTTAAAAATAGAAATTTCGGCCAAAAAATTAAATTAACCATAATGTGTGATACACTATTAGTTTCGGAGAAAAAAAAAATTATTTAGAGATACGAAAATCCAACATGGTGCCTATAAAAAGAAAGTTGACAATCGTAATGACAGATTTAGATTCTCCGTAAAAAAAGTGCTCAAATAATACGCACAGTTAAAACCAAAAAATAGTAGGCAAAAGTTTCCTGCAATTATTATTTCTCAAAATGGTATTGATTAAAGACCAATTCACAGATTCTAGAATTTGAAAGCTTTGAAAGCTCGATTAAAAAATAAAAACGAAAATGACAAATTTTCGTTTCTTCTTCTTATTTTCAAAATGAAAAGGAATCAGTTAATTTGCTTTTCAGATTATTAATTAGTATGAAAAAACGCAACTTTTTCCTAATTAAAGGACCTCGTACCACTTAAGATAAGTGAAATCCCCGTGCTTGGCCGCAAAAAATGGACAGCCTGTATAGTTACCAAATTTTATGTCATACAGCTCAGGCAGTGAGATGGCATTCAAAATTCTTTAAATAAAATCATCACAATCAATACAGGCTGTCTCTAAATTCCGTAGACGTGGCTTAACCTCAGATTCCTGGGATCAAAATAAGACGATTTAACCAAACCTATATCCATAATGGTCTCATTAAGCCGATATTCTTTTTTAGTCCTTGAAGAGAAAGTAAATTTTTATAATAAAGGAACGCCTTAACCGATTTGGATTAAATTTGGTATAAGGTTCCACAAGTAGGTAAGTTACATTTACAGGTGGTTTTAGTTACTTGCAGTTAACCGCTAGTGTCAGAAACAGGGTTGCCATAACACATATCTTCCTACAACTTGTTTGAGGTTAGAAAAATAACTAAATTAATACATTTTTGGGAAGAATCACTCGATAGGAAACTTTTTCGTGTCTTTGTAACTTTCGATATTTCTTTCGGTTTAGTCTCACAAAATAAGAAAATCTAAATAACTGAGTTACTTATGGAAAACGGGTTTGCTCTAGTGCCTTCTAGGTGTATGACTAATTTATTTTTGGAAAGAGTTATTTATTAGTAACCTTTTATGTATCTTTGCCAACTTTGCTATCTGTCACGGTTTAGTCAGAAAATAAAAAAAAAAACTAAAAGACTAAGATGTCTTTTTTCAAAATGATTTAATTTAGAATTTCTAGTTAGCAGCCTGTACATAGAAAAACAAATAGTTTACTATTTAAAGACTTTTTCTCAAAATAAATAAATTAAACAGTTAAAAGGCAGTAAAGTATACCTGTTTTCAATAAAAAATGCTGCAGTCACTTACATTTTCTTATTTTGTGACTAAACAGTTACAAAGACACGAAAAAGTTTCCTATCGAATGCTTCTTTTTAAAAATTTATTAACTAAAGTTATCTTCCTAATCTCAAAAAAGTTATAATAAGATATGTGTTGTGGCAACCCCACCTTTCAGGCTAGGGGTTCACTGCGAGTAACTAAAACCACCACTGGGACTTACCTTCTTGTGGAAACTCATACCAAATATCATCTAAATCGCTTCAGGCGTTCCTTTCTTATAAGAAAAATTAACTTTCTCTTCAAGAACTTTGAAGAAGTATATCGGCTTAACGAGACAATTATGGATACATGTAAGTTTGGTTAAATCGTCTTATTTTGATCCCAGGAATCTGTGGTTAAGCCATTTTGGCGGAATTTAGAGACTCCTGGTATATTAATAAATGATTTAAATGAGAGAAACAAGGTGGGGCTTTGCCAATAATTAAATAAAAAGTAAAGCAATTTCATAAGTTAATATTTTTTTTCAAAATATTGTCAATGTTGTGTTCTAAAACATTTCTGGAGAAAAAATATTTTTAAATCTTGATAAAAGTATTATGATCCCAATTACTGCTGAAACTCTAGAGCAGTTACTGAATACAGTTGCAGGAATAATATAAAAATAGTGAATAATATAAAAAAATGGCTGCACCATTAACAGAAGGAAACGACACTTGCGAAGTGAACAAAAAAAAAGGGAAATAGAAGAACAGAGCAGAATGTGCAATACACAAACGAAAAACAACAAATTATATTAAGCCAAGCAACAAATATACAATCGCGATCATCACTTCTGTAATTTGAGAACAGAACAGTAGTTATAACTAAACTGACCATACGTCCCGATTTTGGCGGGACAGGCCTGATTTTTTATAATTTGTCCTGCGTTCCGCGGAGCTTTAGAAATTCTCGCTTTTTAAAAAGAATATACCTTTACAGCAAAAAGTCAAAAGTCTGTTATTAACTTGTTATTTATTCGGCTAACAACTTCCGATAAATTAGGTTTTATTTGTTAGAGTTAAAATATTATAAGTCGCCTATGCTCTTGAATTTAAATTCTATTATTTACAAAAAGTAGCAGTCATTTGGGTTGGGTTGAATTGTCCCGCCTTACCTTATTTAAAATCTGGTCACTTTAGTTATTTACCGTTTTTTACTTAGACACTTACTCGATTGCTCTCGATTTCTATGATAACGACTGTACTTACGTACATACAGGTACTGGACAAAAAGATGTGCCATCAGAAACCATGTTCAAGTAAACAAAAAAGTAGCAAAGTTGGTTCTTAGATATGGTAGGAAAATATAACATGGAGTACCACTAAAAAGTAATACAGACAGTAACGTAAACAGTAAAATTGAGAAACGTGTATAAAGAAGGTGAAAGATCAAATGAACAGATAGAGTAAAGAACGAGAATAAGTGGTAGGCGCAGGTGCAACTATAATTACGATGTGTATTCTGTAAGCACCAAACTCATTTCAATTGATATGTAACAATAATTGAAGACAAATGATTTAATATGTAACTATAGCAACTACAGAAATTCACCAGTCAGACTTCAATATGCCGAAGCAATCAATTGAAGACAATACGATTTCTTGGAAATCAATTTTTATTCTTGTTGGATAGTAATCTTAACAAGCATAAAAATCATTATAAAATGCTTACAGAATAGACTTAAATGTTAATTAGAGTGCTCTAGCATTTAGAATTACAGAAAGGCATATTAAGCATAAGGAAACCAAAAAACACATGAACGGATTAAATAAAAGAAGTACTAGGGAAAAGGTCCATCAAACGAAATGCAGAGCGACGCTAACACAAAGCAGAAAAGCCTTCAGAAAGACTTAGAGAAGAATTTTAAGTGATGATGATTAAGAAAAACATCAGTTTTTAGTGAAATAATTTTCGAAGCATCTACCTTTACAAGAAATTAAAAATTTCCATCATTTCTCTTTCAAATGTGTGTGATTTTATTTGTCCTGATATTATTTATTTTTTTTTTAATTATGCAACTATCGTCTATTGTATTTTCTTGATTCAATTTGACTTTATTTTATATTTGAAGTATTTGATTCTCTTTTTTTTCCTTTTAAGGAAAAACAATATAAGGAAAACAACAAGTGATTGTTTTAGAAAACCTATCTCAAATGCGTACCGCATGGAGAACTTAACCAGTTTTCTTCTTTTGTTCAAATTTTTGGATAAAAATTCATTAACGCTCTGGATTAGATCTCTTTTAGTTAGTTCATCCCGATCGTTTTTCTTTTATTGCTCATTTGAATATACAATTTTTAATATAATCAATTGGTCGGTCTTTGTTTTTTCTTTCATTCCATTTAATTTGTTTTGTAACTATTAATTTAACTTATTTCAGATCTTGTTACCTTTACGTTTTTTCGGACAACTCGTTTTTTAGTTTATAAAAAATCATGTTACCTACTGGTTTCTCTTGACAACTTGTTTATTTATTTTTTCACTCTTGGCGAAGCTATCAAACGAAAGCGAAAAGTTGAGCATTCCTTCCATTTTTAAACAGTGACCGTTTAAAATTTAAAACTATTTTCTTACAATTTTCATCGGACAAGACAAAATATCGTAAATTGATATTCATGTTGAAGAATATCAATTTATGATCTTTTGTTTTTGTTTTATTTGATTTTTTACTTGATTTGAGTTTAATTTATTTTAGATTTTAAAATGCTGTCGAGATCGACGTTTTCCTTTACTCTTTTATTCGATTTGATTTGATTTTAACTTTTAATCATTAACCGATCGTCTTTTCTCATTGTTTCAGATTGAATTTTTGATTGTGATTAAAATTCGTCAGTTTTTATATCAATCTGACATATTAAGCTATAGACAATTTTTATTTTCGTCCTATTTTCATTGAAGATCCTCATTGGTTTTTGTTTTATTCGATTTTGCTGCATTTTATTTATGTTAGAAGTTTGATTAATATTACCCGAAACGACCAATTGATGCTGGATATTATCTACGAAAAAATAGTGTGCCATTTTCTATGTAATAGTATTAGATAATAATTTATAACTCCGACCCCGACCCTCTAAAAGACCCCTATAAGTTCATCGACCCCCAGTTGACTCCTGTAGGTTCATCGACCACTTTCAAGCCGTCATCGACCTCGTTGGGAACCCCTGACTTAGACCAATTTTTAGTAAAATTCTACTGAACTTCTTCCATCTTTCTGAATGTTTGATTGATTTATTAACACAGTCCATTACTTTCGGAAGTCGAAAATGTATTGTTCCAAGTGTTTGCTTTTTCGGGTCCTTTCACGCGTTACTCTTATATTTATGTTTGAAAGAACGAAAAAATATTTATTTGTGAACGTAATGCTGACAGTATACTTTTGACTTGAAAAATATCTTCATTACCTTTTAAAAAATAAAGTGTGCTAAAGGATACCTTCCTGTTTTCTTGTAAATAATTTAAATATTTATAATCAAATCTGATTGGCGTTCATAAGAAACAAAAAAACAATAACAATGATAGTTACATGACTAAATCAATTTTAAAATATTGTGACAATCTAATGCACGACGAATTAGTCTCACATGCGTCAGAACCTGGCGCGTCAAGTCTCGATGCTTCGAGAACATCTGCCTGTTTCGCGAGTCAGAATTTTCTCTTCGAAGAAAATTCGGTAGATTGTGTGTGGCCACGCGGCCTCGAATCTTCTTCACCCAGGATATTTAAGCGATCGACCGGTGACGGGAATTTTGGTTTAATAAATTTAGCAGTTAAACGTAACTTATTTATTTAAAGTATAATTATGTAAAAGAATACAAGAGTTTAGTTCTGTGTCATTATGGCACGAATACGTAGAGAGAACTACGACTTGAGAAGCTACCTGTACCCTTTTTCTAAGAACAGTTTGTAAATCCGCACTTTTCAATACATTTAAGTCATCCTTCGAGAACATTTATTCGATTATTAACTCATTTCCATCAACTGGGAAGTTCGAAAACAGTTCGCATTGAGGTTAACACCTCATCGTTCTACTTACCTTTAAATAAATTATTATGACGTGTTAAATAAATTAGTGTAACGTTTTAAATAAATTAGTTTGTTATGGTGGGTTTATACAATAACTCAACTAACAACTAACCTGTAATAATTAATCTTTTAGGGCCATTTTCTCAGTTATAGTTTAACTTTAATCTTCTATTGTAGGAGTATATTATTATAAATATAATTATTCCTATGGGAATAGATTGAAGATATAAATTAAACTATGACTGAGAAAACGGCCCTAAAAATTAATTATTAAGCGCTAGTTGTTAGTTTAGGTACTGTTTAAACCCACCATTTAGTCATGTAGAGTTTTTATTTTTAAATAAATTTAACGAACCCTGAATTCGTGACAATATTAAATAATCTGTTGTAATATAGGGCAGTGAATTATTGTACCCAAAATGTGTTAATTTTTTTATTTTATATTTTCGATATTAATTTATTTAATGGATTCAAAAGAGTTAAATGCAAAATGCAAATGAAATTTAATGTAAATTCGTGTAATTGTCTTTTTAATCGTGCCCTGAAACGAAAAAGGCAATTTCTGATTTAATATCCTCACAGTGGACTAAAACTTTTTTATGACAGTTTAAGGCGACACAATTAACCGAATTTTACGACCAGCACGAAAATTATGTAGAGCAAGGCGATGTCTGTTGAATTAATAATTCCTCAATGACAGATAATAAACTGTGAAAAGGTATTAAAGATTTTTAACCAAAATAGTTTATATTTTATTTCGATCAATAATTTTTAATTTTCTGATTGCTTGTTCTGATGTTTATGTCTATTTAGGTACTTCTGTAAAAGTCGTATTTCTAATTCACTCATTTTCCAGAGTTTCGTCGAAGTTTATAATCAATTTTCAATTTCAGGATTTCGATTCATTAAATAGCGGCAAAATAACAGTCTCGCAGTTTCACAGAGGGCTTGATCTGATGGGCATTAGCGGAATACAAAGACTTTACTTATCTCTTCCAGAAATCGAATTTATCACTATACAATATCGTGATCCCGTCGATCCAACACGGGTTTGTTGGAGAACTTTCCAGGACGACATCGAGCAAGTGTTTACGACAAGGGTAAGTGACATTCAAATACGATTTCTTGATGATTGACGAGGCATTTCATTGATGGTTGGTAATTGACATTTCTTTACATAGGAATTAGAGAAATTCCCTTGTCTGTGTGTTGATGCTCCTCCAAGGGAGGTGGAAGAATTACCGCGTAAAGGAGCCAGGATATGGAGTAAGGTTAATACTTCCATGCAGGACTTGTGCGAAGACGCAGTTGGAAAAGTCAAAGAGAAAGTACTGAGGAGACGAATATTATTAAAACCTGTTTTTAGGGATTACGATAAGTACCTATTTTTTATCAGTTATTTGATCTGTGAAAGAAATGCAAGTTGATAATTTCAGGCACAATAACGGGCACGTTTCGCGCTCACAGATGAGGCAAAGCCTACTTTCGAATGGAATTTTGTTGTCAGATGAAGAACTGTACGCTTTGGAGGAAAGATTCAATGATGACATGGGCTTCAACTATTTTTGGTTTTTGACTGTAGCCGAACCTAAACCATATGAGGAACCTCTGGTTGATAATTTCTCAATGGGGATTAATACAATTTTACTTAAATTTTGTTTTAGTACACAGGATTTCTTGCTGATATGCAACGTCTCAACGCACCCAAGCCACCGAAACCTGTACTCAGAACAGAAAAAGACATCGTGTTGATTCTAGCAAAAATCAAAGGGAAAGTCGTCAGAGAACGCATAAGAGTCATGGAATTTTTAAGAGATTTCGATCGGTGCAACGAGCAAGTCATCAGAAGAGAAGATTTCAAAAGGGGATTGGCCGTGTGCCGGTTTGATTTAACCGAGAACGAAACTGATACTCTGTGTGATGTGTAAGGTAGAACGTTTTGTGTGGTTTCAGTTGATTTTCAGTTTCAATTTCTTAGTTTTGCGTCACCAATGCGTAGCGACTGCATCGATTATAAAAGGTTTTCGGAGGTTGTGGAAGAAGCCTTCACGCAATCCAATTTGGAACGTGCTCCTCAAATAATGCCCTTGCAACACATACCTACAAAGGATTGCGAGCGGAACTTCTTGAATTTCGACGAGAGACTTACGTTATCTGTTGCTATGCAAAAGTTATCTAAGAAGCCCGATTTACAGATGAACTTGATGTCTATATTCGGGGTAAGAGATCTATTATCAATTTTGCATCTGGATTTTTAAACGCGTTGGCATATGAAAACATAAATGAAATGTGGATCAAAAAGCGTATCACTTTTACCCCTGGCCTATGTAAACGCCCAAAATTGGAAAAAAAAATGGTTTGGATTGTAATAACAGACCACTAAAATGGGTATCTCGTACAGTTGGCCTAAATTGTTTAGATATCTTTCTTTAGGGACACCTCAAAGCTTTTGGTATATGAGGTACCAATACAAGCAGAAACCGGATTGCGATCTTTGGGGAAACACCTAAGTAGTTTTTTTTTTTGCTACGACGTTATCATACATGTACCACATACGCCTACGATTATTTAGTAACACTTCCTGTAACACTTCTGGTAATGATTTTGTAAAAAGTTGCCAAAAATTGATCTTGTCGACTGTTGAGGAAGGAAATACAGGCCAATGAAGTAATTGTCAATTATCTCATGCCACAAACCGATGCTGATTATTGCGACTTATGACATTATGGATCGGTATGACTGTCATAAACAGGGAAGAGAATTCGGGCTACTTGTTCCCCGAACGGTACGAAAATTTAGTATTCGGACTGTAACAGCCCTGCGCACAATACACAATAATCCCTGTCAAATGAGAACTCTTGCATTGCGTTCCTTCCCCTCCCATTCAATAACAATTTGATGCATCGGAGCCGCGGAAACGTGGCGGGAGTAAATACTACATTCGACACAAAAAACCTTCAACATTAAATGACCTGAATTCTTTTCCCTGATCATAAATTAAACTATTGTTGGGTTGGGTTTATCTTATACCCACAGGTACTAAGAAAATTGTTTTTATGGGATTAAACCAAAGTTAAAATTTACTTCGCAACTGAAATATTGGCCCTTTGAGGGGTTTCCTTGGAAAATAAAGCTGAACACACTTGTAATGCGATCTTTTTGAAAAGCTCACTTCATTTATAAAAAGAATTACTTCATTAAAAACTTCTGAAATACCCTACCGTTGATGTATCGATTTTTTTTTGGAAGTAAGGCTTATATACATTTTGTATAATACAGTTTAAGTCGGACATCGTGTGGCCAGAGGTTTGACTCTCCAGCAAACTTCAAAATTTTGTATGTATAAAGACATAGTCAGAGGTGGCCTTAATAGTTGCAAGGCTACGGCGAGAAATCTTTTCGGGAAAGGTAAAAAATTATAAAAATAAAATAAATAAATAAAATAGACTATAAAATTTAGTCCTCATACAACAGATGTTATTCTTGGAATAAGAGCTGGTTGGAAATGTGGTTTCACAAAAAGTACGATTTGTTAAGGGAGTATTAATTATTTGTTTATTTGTAGAACAAATTATTAAAGTTTTTCTTTTCCTTTTTTAACTCGGAAATATCTCCGTATTTAAATAATTATAGATCAGGGGTTTCGAAGTCCTTTTAAGCATCGACCCCTTACAGGAAAGTAAAAACTTCCATCGACCCCTTTTCAAATTTAATTAAGATTTCTGAAACAGTAGATCTAGAATGTTAAATTTGAATTTTGTTAAAGTATGACAATCCGTTATTTATTTGATATGACTTTTCTTCTTAATTTTAAACCCATCGCTTCTTCTCTTTTCTCTTAATTCGATTTGACTTTATTTTATATTTGAATTATCAATTTAATTCTCTTTTGTTTTTTTTTTCTTTTGTCCAAACTTTCCGTTAGGGATTCATCTATGTTCATGATTTGATTGGATTTAGTTTTACCCAACTTTTGTTTTAATTTTATCTTCATCGTCGATCGTCTTTTGATTTGTCTTTTCCTTATTTGACTTTATATAATTCAGCTTTTAATATA
Organism: Prosopocoilus inquinatus; assembly: GCA_036172665.1. NCBI lineage: Eukaryota > Metazoa > Arthropoda > Insecta > Coleoptera > Lucanidae > Prosopocoilus > Prosopocoilus inquinatus. Next base: position 56,246,333 of record CM069871.1, read on the forward strand.
ATCATGTGATCGACCTTTGGTTTTTCTTTTAGTCGAGTTCCTTTGTTTTGTTTTTATTAAAAAATTTGTTGCAAATCGTTTTTGATTGCAGTTAAAACCTCGAGCAGCCTCTGTACAGCTGTTTCAGCCCTGCTTGGAGGTTCGTCAGCAGAGACGTTTAATTGTCGTCTTCTTTCTCTTGTTTGATTTCATTTACCGTGATTTTGTTTTTTAATTATCATTTGTCCGTCTTTTGTTTGCTTTATACTTCATTCCCGTCGCGATTGATCGCTATTTTTGTTTTCTCTCTTATTCAAGTTTTTAATTATTAATTGATCGTCCTTTTTCTTTTTGATCGTAACTTTATCATCATATTTTCGCACCTGCACTTTACATTAAGTTATTTTTTTTTTCTATTTTACAGTTCTTTCTGAAACAAACATCATTTATTTTTTTGTTCCTCATTTGATTTTATTTAATTAATCAACTAATCGACCTTTGTTTTTGTTTTAATCAATTTAATTTTTTTGTTTCTCTTGTCAACTAATAATTTATCATCTTGTTTTTTGTTTTTCTTTTCTTCTGTTTTTTTTCATTCGATATGATTTTTGTTTTCCGGTTGTCTTTTGTTTGGTTTTCTTTTACTCAACCGCCATCGATTGATCGCCATTTTCGTTTCTTTTTCTTTTAAGGGATTTGAATTTATTTAATTTTTTAATTATTTAATATTTACAGATTCGACTCACTGAATTTTACGCTATTTTAGAAATATTTCTATTTTGATATGATGAAATGATCTTTTTATTCGAGTTATGTGAGCGATGGCAACTTAATAAGTCAATTCTATCTGCGTAAAAATTTATTTCTTAAGCTTGTACTGAAGTTATTATATATTTTTTTGGATTTTACGACATTGTAACCTAAACGTCGAACTGTCAATCAAAGCTGAATACTATCTAGGAAAAAGGAGTGACCCGTTAGCCATCTTCGTCACTGTACAATATTTAATTCAAATTTATTTAATATCATTTGTAAATTTTTACTTCTTTTTCATAAACTATTCAGATAGACCTGCAATGAACTAAGATGTATAACTGCGACCCCCTAGAAGACCCCTACACATTTATCGACACTTTTCAAGTCTTCTTTGACCCCTAAGGGGCGATAACGACCTAGATTTTATGCTGTTATTGCATAATCTGAATTCTGAAATTGAAAAATGCACATATTGTTGGTGGTGCGGAGCCCCTGAAAGGGCGGGGTCTCGGGCAGTTGCCCGGTTCGCCCGCCCCTAAGGCCGCCACTGGACGTAGTAACGGTGACCACCTTTTCAGAAGTAATTGGATTTATTTTAAGTAGAAATTGATTTATTTTCAAAGGATTATCCATGAGACTAATTAAAATTTTGAATAAAAATCGAGCCTCGAATCATTTTATACGAAATATTAATTTATTTTATATGAATTTTTTTTTTCTAAATATTTAACCGATTAGTAAATTTCGTTTTGTGTTATTATGGCGTCATTAGAGTTCAGTTCTGTTGATACTAATTAAGTTTATGTCCGGCTACCTTTCCAAATTAGGAAACCTGTTTTTTCTTTCGTCCTTTCCATCGACATCGAAGATATATCGTTTCGTTAAGAAAATAGAATCCGAATAATCAATTCCGAGAATCCCAGAGACAGCTTGCGGTAGGTGTACACATGTATCAAATAATGACGTAACTTGTTGGTAAGTTTGTGCCTTATTAAAAGTTACGACCTTTAAGGAAACAAAATAAAGAAAAGCTCAAACAGTGTGATAAGAGGGCCCTAACTCTGCCGCGTTATAAACCTGGATACATCGTTTTTCTTCCTTATTGTAGAGAACCGTTAATTGCAAGTTTAATTAAAAAAATATTTTCTTTATAATTACAGGAGGGAATTATATATTTTGTTCGGTTTATTTCGAACGAGGCGGCAAAGAGCGTTTGTGCGTTGACGCGTTATATCTATATATGTTTTCCGCGTCGTTTTTATTTAATGGAACAAAATATATAATTCCGTTTCCTGTTTATATTTTAGAATCAAAGGATTATCCATGAGATTAGTGATAACTTTGAATAAAATTCGTGGAGGCTTCTCTTTGGACGAATTTTATTCAAGAAATTAATTAATTAACAATTAATTTTTGCAGGATTATGATCGTACTAACTGCGGAACCGTTTCTCAAGAACTGTTCCTCAAAGCGTTATCTATAAGAGGAATGTACAATCTCATTTCGAGAACAGAATTCGACATGATATGCAAGTGCTTTAGCTACGAAAGAGGATTACGAGACGAAGTCGATTACAGGGCTTTCATAAAAGCTCTCGATATTTTACATGCTACCGATAAATACAATCCATTCTAAACGATTGTTATTAATGCAAATGTAAACTATCAAAATTAATTTATCAAATAAAGACATTAAAAAATACAATGACTATTTAAGCAGGATTAATAAATAAACCTTTGAAATATGCCTTATAATTTATTGGGGATATTAAGTACGTACATTATAAACGATAGCAAGTATTCATTTTATATTATTTTGGAACTGATTTTATCAAGTCTGCTGAACGATAAAGCTCCACCGTAGCCTGCTTCACCTAGTCCTCTTCCTACACCAATACCAATTCCCGTTCCGACATTGGTCCCAACTCCTATAACTGTAGGAACTGCAACAGTTTTGATACCTCCGGTATATGACAAAGCGTCTCCATAACCTCCGTAACCACCTCCGTAACCTCCTCCAACACTTCCAATTCCCACTCCTCCAACACCTCCAATTTCTACACCTCCAACATCAACGCCAACCCCAACACCAACAAGTGCCGGGCCACTTTTAAGAACGTTCGGTTCTCTACGGACAACGGCGTTAAATCCATTCAGCTTATCAGCAACGTAGGAAACAACTCGTCGGCTGCCATCTGGTTCAACCAAAGAGTAGCTGCCCTTGACTACGTCTCCATCTCGGACTTCGACTTGCTTTTTGCTATCACCCGTTTTACCATCTTCTACGCCATATTCAAATGAATATCTTGGATAAGCGTATACATCTACTCCTTTAGTAATTCCGACGCCAACGTTTGAGACTAAGCCAAGAGGAGCTACGCCAAGTCCAGTTCCAATTTTGTCTTGTAGTCCAACTGCACTTCCTAATCCAAGTCCAATGCCAAGTCCAGTTCCAATGTTGTTTTGTACGCCTAAGTATCCAGCGCTTGCTACTGATACAGTAGCAATTAATAAAAGAGCCTGAAATAAATAGAGGTATAAAATAATGTTCTGTTCTATTAAATAATGTTCTGCCTTGTATAAGGCTTGTCTAAAAATAAGTCGAAGTTTCTATAGAATAGTCTACGAAATTTAATTTGAGAAACACTAATATTTCTTCCAGAGGGCATTCTTGATGCTCATATAAACCACTTAATGCGTATTAGGGAGTTCGGTTTCTACGGAGTAGAATTTTTTCTTTTTTAATTTTTGGACTGCCTATTTTTTTGTATTGCATACCTTCGAGGATTGAGAAACGAAACTTTGATTTAATTTATATTTTGTGAGAAATTTCTTCAGACATTCTTACATACAGAGTGTTCAACTTAAGGCGGCTTCCGTCATAATTCTTTAGTTCACTCCTTTTACAAAAAAAAAATGTTACAAATGAAAGTGGCATTAGGTGCTTTTTAAAATTCTGAACAAATTATTTGCAGTTTTACTCAAAAATGTACAGGAAGGCAAATATTTAATTGTACATGTTATCGAACCAACAGTCTCTAATTGGACAGAATAACTGAACATAGTTTATTAACGCCGTATATAAAATATTATTGGTATTTGATATGCAAATTGCTATCCGAAATATTGTATTGGAAGTATAATGCAACTGATGAAGTGGTAATTCGAAATTTGGAGTTTGACTTTTAAAGTGTGGACTGTCAAACATTTTCATGAGAACCTACATACCGTATATTTAAAAAATAATTGACAAACGGTAGTGGCGGAACCTGAATTGTAAACCAGTATGTAAGACAGGGGCGGATAATTAAATTTGGGGACCCTGGCTACTACTTTTTGGGGGTCCACCCAATAAGTATAAATTAGTCCAAGTTTGGGTTTTGGATTTGTAACGACTCATGTGTCAACTGATTTGTATCTTTTTTAAATTATGAGAAATTATAGTTTTACTTGATTTACTGGAGTACACAGGCTGTTTTCTTGGAAGTGTGGCTGAAAATGAAAACGCATACAGTACGAAACAAATGTAAAAGATGCAGATTAATTTCTAAAGTGAAATTCAAATTCAAATGGCAAATCAGATAACGTAAAGTGGCTTTTATTGTTATAAATAAAATTAAAAAAAACATTCCAGGAGTCATACAATAAATTAAAGGTATTTAAAAAGTAAGTCTTCTATTGATAAATCATTTATCATTTAATCAATTTAATTAAATTAAATTCGTTCCGTTCTATATTTGTTTTCTGTATAGGATATCTTAGAGAAGGATTTTTCCGCCTCACAGCTGCTGCTTGGTAACGACAATTTTTTTCTAATTACGTAGGAATTCGGGAAAACATTGACAAGCCACACGGAAACCCCTGTGTCTGAACTAGCGGTTAATATTCAAATGGCAAAGAATATTTTGATTTTACCAACTACCGACAGAGGCAGCAATAGAAGACGGAGCCGTATTTAACATTTAATGTCATTTAAAACATTGATATTTAATTTAAACAAAATATTATCTCGTTAGAAAAAAAAAAAGATTTTAGAATTTATATTATCTTAAATTTTTAAACTGTTTTTATTTTTTAACCGCGAAAGGGGCGCTTTGATTGAAGGGGGTCCTGGGCTGCAGCCCATAAAGACAATTCCTAAATCCGCTCCTGATATAAGGCTTCTTAAATTTAATTCAATTATTTCAATTTCTCCTATACATCAATTTGGACAGCAATAATTTTTAGGCAGGTGATTTCCTGAATGTTTACAATTATTTATTTATTTTCTGTCAGATATTTCCGAAAAGGTTAGTAAAAAACTGATTACCGCTCTCCTAAAGGTAGAATAATTTGGTTGACATACGACAATATAAAATTTGGAGACGATTTTTTGTGTCCCTGTAATTGTCAAGGTGAAGATGGAGGAAATGGTGAAGAGTGCAACAACGAAGTGTAGATTAGCGTTTTTTTTTGGGTAACTTGCCCACTCTCAGAACTGCATTATACTATTGTAGTCTGTAATTAATACATTTTCATTTTTTCTATATTATTGCATAAATCCACATTTCATATAAATCTGATATATTTTTTCTTTAATTTTTATTACAAATTAATAGCTTTAATTATAGACAAAATCTGATTATAGGTAGTTTTTGGAACGCATTAAAAAAATAATAAAATAGTGCACTTATTTTAACAACAAATATTTACTAAATCTATACGATAAATCGTTGTTCTGAATAATATTAAATCTACTCACTTGTTCAATATACAGGGTGTTTCATAACAAGGGGAAAAAATGAAATCTCATGTACATAATCTCATTTTAAGTTAAAATGAAAGAATAAAAAAATTCAAATTTTGCTTAGTTTCGGAGTTACTTGAACTTAAAGTTAGGTAACCAGAAAAAAGTATTTAACATGCCTTAGAATAAGAATATTAAACAAAAACATAAAAATATAACACAAATTAAATGAAATTATAAACATTTTTCAAAGTGTCCACCTTCATGACGTATGCAGTTTTCACATTGGATTGTTAAAGAGATGTAGAGTTACTGGAAAACCTGTCTATTCTGGATATCTTGAACATCATTAAAAATTAAAAAAAAAGAATTGACATAATTTGATTTGAGGGTGATTTTTTTCCAAGGCTATCCTTATTAGAACTAAATAAATTATTTCAGTTTCTATTTTCAAACTCAGATAACTCCGAAACTATGCAAAATTAAATTTTTTTATTCTTTCATTTAACTTAAAACAAGATTCTGTACATGAGAATTCATTTTTTTCCACCTGTTATGAAATACTTTGTAGAATAATAAACGGAACAAATTTAAATTAGTGTAAATCTACGTTTAAATTAAAAATTGTAAATATTATTAAGATTTTGAATATTCACTTTAAATTCTCCGACTGGAAAATGTTTGATTGAATTTTGAATTAATAAATTTTAAAATAGTTCGTTCGTGAACTACACTCTAGGTTTAGAATCTAGAATAATATAAACAGAGTACTTCTAGCAATAGATGAGCGAGATGCAAAATAAGTTTGATATTGCTAGCGAGAACGATGGAGATGCACTGCAGTTACAAAATTTAAAAACGATAAAATTTGATTTTAATAATATTTAAAAAACAAAGTCAAAAATAAATGAATAAATAAAATACAAAACATGTAAACTGTTAAGAAAAAAACGTTAGTCTGTTGACGCTCAAGTTGTATCGTAAAAAAATTCGTTGGACGTTTGTCTTAGAAATTCGAGTGATACATACATTATGCATTTTAAAAATTCGTTAAATTCAAAACATACCTGTATGGACATGATGATAGAATGAACAAATGAAACTGTATGATAACAGGCTTAGTAAATTTGGTCCTTTTATACTTACTACCTCACTTCACCTACGACAAAATCGTGCAATCATAAGTGGGGAAATTTATTCATATTGTTTTATAACAGTCCAGAGCGAAGAAATTCAAGCAACATAATTAACAATTTTACAGTCATTTTTTAATAACAAACTCACTCTCTACGAATTCTATCTCGCGAGATTTTACTACCCACCTCAGACTAACATTTCTTTCACTGTTTGAATTATTAACTTAGTTTTTGTAGTAGCCCATTGTCCTTACGATGTTTTGAGAGGACGAACTTGTCTTTTCACGTGTTTTGTTTCTAAAGTAAGATTTTTTTTTACTTGCTTTGGGATGCATTTATTCATTAAAGTATTATTTGTCTTTCATTGTGTAGTGTAAAGTGTAGGTCGTAAAGAGAAACAGAATTATGTAAAGAGCTAGGCAAAGAAAATACAGATAAACAAAAATTAATTAAAAGTAACTAAAAAAGTTTTGAAGAAAAATCGTAGATTATAATTATGCGTAGGTAATAATAAAATTTGATGAAAATTTTAATTATTTGAGTGGTAGATTAATATTATCAAAGGCTTTGGCTGCGTTAAAAAAAAAGTAAAAATGAAATATAAAATTATATTAAAAAATAGGAATTAAAAAGAATTCAGGAAGGAATTTGCTCAAAATAGGTATTTATTAAAAAATTATTTAAATTTAAGTTTGTAACTGGTCAGGTGGTAAAATGAATTCAAGAAACATAGATGATAATAAAAAAGTATTTCAATTATCTATATTAAGTATAAACAGAAGATTTAATTCAATTGTTCATTTTTTTATTTAAAAATATTCGAAATTCTTTAGAAATATTTATCCTTTTATTGTTAGAATGATTATGTACAGCCACGTGCAATAAATTTTGGTCATCATTTATTGTCGCAGGTTTAAAAATGATTTATGTTTTACTGAAAATAACGTGATTGATGTCTCCAACTTGAATATTGACAATAATTTCTTTAAAAAATTAATTTAATTTCAACAACTTTTTATAATAAAAGACAGGATATTTATATGAAAACTTTTAATTTGATTGACAGTAACGACTAAAATTTCGTGCTCTTGATGGTACCTGTCATTACGTCATTTTGTAGCATGACGGTTATTAAACTCAACATTATTACTTAGTTTGGGAAAATGTCATTTTCACATCAATTGATTTAATACTATCAACGACATATTATCGTTTTTTTTCATACAACATATTCATGTTTCTTTTAGAATTTATGAATAAAATTTCCTCACTGAATTTTCTCAAAAAAATATTTACGTGAAATACACACATTTTTTTTTATCGAGTATGAAATTTAGTTACTATATTTTCCAGTTAACAATAAATAATTTCTTACCAATTTTTAATTATCTATTTTACGAAAGAAACAAATAATACACAATTTTTAAAAATAATATTTAAATGAATATAATTGATATGAAATTTACAATATTTTTCTATCTAAAACTCACGATTTCCTTAACACAGAGTGTACAAAAATTTGCTAAAAAATGTTACCCTTGGTACACAAAATAAATATTATAAAAGGTAAGATCAATCAAAATTCAAAAGGTGTCAAATTTATGACGTTTTCGATTTGTTGCTCTAGAGCACTCTGAGAGTATCTCCATCCCTTGTTATATATGACGTTAAAACAAGATGGAAATACTCTGAGAACACTCCAGAACAGCCAATCGAAAATACTATTAGGTACATTTGGATTACAGTCGAATATGAAAGATGAAATTTGAAAAAACTAAAATAAAGATGCTTTAGTTAAAAGTAATGGTCGTATAATTACTAATGACCTTTATAGACTAATCCAGATCTTTTACATTTCGAGATGAGTTCTAATTTTTGGAAATGATAATACATATCGTTGTCTATTTTGTCGGTTTCAATTATATACAGGTTGTGTCAGTTACGTTTGGATGTGAAATAGATATATGAAAGAGCAAGAAGGAAAGAAGAAATTTCTACCTCACCGTGAGTGTGTGCTATTAAGCATATTAGAGGTGAATGACATGAATGAATGATGCATTATCGGAATCAGGGCGGATTTAATTTCGTGAGAGCACCTCTGTATGATAAGAAGACTGGCGAGTGCTCTCTCACATCTATTTGCTTTAACCAATAAAACGTAAGACGCTTTGTGTATCAAAACTTATTGAAGCGGTAATAAATAATAATTTAATTAATTACTTCAAACATATTAAAATTTTCATTTATACTTTCAACAATCTGTAACGTTTTAGCAACGTATTTTCTCGGAAAAAATTTTGAAGACTGCTGACAATCACCCCTATGTTGTACCATTTACGTTAAACATAAAGTGACGTTATCGACGAGCTTATGTTCAAATTCCTATTTAAAAAAATATGTAACAGCACGTTATGTTTAACGTAAAATGATACAACGTAGGGGTAATTTGCCTGTTATACTCAGTGGCGTAGCTAGAAGTCACGCCGCCGCCCGGGTCGTAAAATTTTACTAGCGCCTTTTAATATTTTAAGTAAATTCACATTAAAAAAAACGAAACTGGAAAAGAGTCATCATTTCCATCATGTAATACAAGCGTTAAAGTGTTAAGTTAAGAAAGCACTCAGTAAAAAGCACTAGGCGGAGTATTTTTAAATTTTACCTTTATCCAAATCGATTAAAAGCTATGTTGCAAACAGTAAAATTACGGAGGATATGAAATAAATAAAAAAGCTTTTTACAAACTTTTGATAAAGCAAATAATTGTATTCGCGGAACGCCAAGTAAGTTAATAAATTACTATTTTAGCTCTTTCTAAAGAAGCTTTATTTGTTTAATATCCTCTGCAATTCTATCCAAAAAAAAGTAAAATTACGGTTCAATGATACTACACAATGATCAAGAATGACTGTTTGAGTTGGCAATACAAGAATATTTTTTTAAATTTTGCTATTTTCAAAATTGCAAACGGTTATGTTTTGTTGAGTCGACAGATGTATGACCTAACGTCAACAATGGCAAGAGTGTAGGTTATCCAAATAAAAAATAATGATGCGTTAAACCAAATCCCATTTTGAAATATTGTGTTGTACTGTAAAAAAGAACATTTCGATTAAATTAATTAGAAATATTCAGCGATTTAATTTAATAAGGTTGGGTATTACCAACTCAAAGAGTCATGCTTGATCACTTTGTTTTTTACATTTTAGTACGTTTTCATTATACACAAAATTAACGGAATTTCTAGTCTATCCAATTTACTTTTTATAAAACTATCATCTGTGTATTTTGTTTAGAATTTTATAAAGTTAAGATTACTTTTAAATACAATTTATCTTTCAATTTCAAGTTTTGTACAATTTCAACATTTAGTTCAATTCTAGTTTTAGAACCATTGGCAACTTGAATAAAGTTGACTCTTGTCTAATGAAAATTGTAAGTAAAAAGTTTTTAATCTTATACCGGTTTAAGATTAAAAAGTGACGTCAATGACGTAAAATAACCTAAAAATGACGTCATTTCGACATCACTCTGCTAGCTAGGCAGTAAGTAAAAAGTTTTTAATTTTATACTTTTTATACTTTTTATTTACTGCCCAGCTAGCAGAGCGACGTCGGCATTATGTCATGTTTAGGTTATTTTACGTCATTGACGTCATTCGTCCCAAAAGTGACGTCAATATGACGAGTCATACGACACGTTTTAATAACGCCGTAAAAGTGACGTGATTAACACGTCAATATAAAATGATAAAATGTTAGTAAGTTTATTTGTTGAAAATGATTGTCTAAAAACATTTTTAGGACTGAACAAAAGTGTGAATAAAAGTGTAACTAAAATTTGAAATAAACGAGAACACGACGAGATCGTCTCAAAGTAATTCTTAACTTTTGTGAAAAAATAGTTATTTCATATTTTTATTCACTTGACGCTCGTCTTTTATGAAAAATTTGAATGTCTTTGCACTCACGATTTAACATTTTGATTATGCGTTGTTACACATTTACCTTTTTATAATATAAATTATGTTGACGAAATTAATAAAATATTGTATAAATTTTGGCTCTGGGCGCTGAACAAAAGAACATCATTGCATAAAGAAAAAGAACGCGCAGCAACGTTGGAACAAGAAATACCGCTACATAAATTTAGCTGCAGTGGGGCGAAATACGTCACTTCGTCGTCATTATTACGTCATTATGTCGTTTCTTTACGTCATAATTGACGTTACCTATATGACGTAATATGACTTGACTTATAAAATGATTATGACGTCGCTTAAACGTCCTCTGGAAGTTAGAATGACGACATATTAATGACAAAGATGACGTCATTATAATGCCCTTTTCATGTTACTCTGTTAGCTGCGTAGCAACTTGATCAGAAATTGTAAATAATTTAGCAGGGCGTGTTCATCAAAATTACATATAAGATCGACAAATTATTGTTATAGAGAAATCAGTTATGGGAAAATATGTTTGGTAACGAAAATTTAATTTCATTGTTTTAAATGGCAGGCGTCTATGAGGCCCTGACGTCCGCCGGGTTGCTCTGCAACCTGTGCAATCCTTATTGCCACGCCACTGATTACACTTTAATCGTATCTACGATCATAAATTATGTATGCTTTATGTATTTTGTCGTAGCACAAATTAATAGCAGCAGCGGTTGGTCTTGATCATTTTGGTCATCTTGAATAATTTATTCTTTTAGCAACGTGGACTTATAAATCCGGAAAGAGCGAGGTCGTAGTATCTTTACTATTCGAGGGTAAGAATGAATTCATTAACAAATAAGTGTGATCTCGGAGAAGTTACAAAAAAGTTTTGTGTGTCGTTGGTTGTTGTCATTAGCGCGCAACTAATATTGCAGAGAAAGAGGATGTACTTCGTTATGGTTCCATATCATGCCCACATCTGAATTAAAGTAACTGTAGTTCTACACAGTATCAGAAATATTTTTATGCATAATCAAAAATGACGTTCTAAACGACATGTAATTTATTCCCATGACAGCTATGATTATTTATCAGTTAACGCTCATCATTTCTTTAAATAGCTGTGAAATCTACTATTATTTATTAAATCTCACGCGAGTACGGTCATGTCTATTATGCCATTCACTGATGAAATGATATTCGAGATAATTGCTTATTGTCTGTTCTTTTCCTTCTGCAAAAACCACGAATAGCAGAATATGCCCTATTTTTGTCTTGAAGCTAAACAAAACTACACGTATTTAGTTTTACTGCAGAAATCAAAATGATAAAGTGCGCTGTCAATTTGACAGAAGTGACGCGCCAGTATGGCGCAACGGATGTCGTTTTCTTACTGGGATATCTATTCACTATTATTTTTCATCAAGAAGACTGTCAATTTCTATATACACATATTTAATGTGCTTACCAATGAGCAGACTAAAATCATTTAGTGTTTTTATTGTATAAATAAAAATTCTGTCTAGCGTATGTCTTTATAGTTGAGATTTGTTTTGGCTAGCAGGTATTTGTCACCTTTCGAAGTTAATTGCATTTCTTCATTAACGTAGGTTTCTTTCCACGACGTCTCATCGTTCTATCGCAAACGCCTTGGGAAATAAAAATAGATCGGAGGTGAACAAATCAGGACAAACGAAATAGCAGATACCTAACTTATTTGTGCGACGCACTTTATTCTTTTGACATGTTTTTTTTTTTAAATCTGGTACCTACTCTTACAAATTCTTAAATATCCATAGATTATTGATAGTGGAAGCTGATGTAATATCTAACTCGACGAATGTCACCTAGGACTTGCACGTTTAAATTTCTTGCGAATTTCATCATGCACGCCGCTCTTAATTAGGTTAACAGAACAAGTCGCACCGCGGCTGCAGATTTTATTAAATTTGTCATGGATTTACTACGTACGAGTGTATTTTACGTTAGTGTACTTTCGAAGTCCATCGAATGTGAATTGCTTCACATATATCACCGGAGATTATCCGGTGCTAATATATTTTCAATCGACCTGACGCTGCGTGGGAAATCGTCAAGCGATTCTAAACAAAAAAGAACACGGACGTCCCTTTGTAATCGCGTGTGAGCTTTGGTGTGTGATCAAAGAAACTTGAATAGTAACTCATTCTGTGTTGAACAAAGCAATAAGTTTTAAAAAAGTACTTGTTTAATTATATATATCGATGTTTGGAATATACTCGCACATATACGAGTAGTACGTCTAGAAAGTATCCTGAAAAAAGTAAACAACTCTGCAACTTCCAGTTTTTGAATTTATAAATAAAACAATTCAAATAGAGAAAGAAGACAGTTTCAGTTACTTGTTTATGTAATTTCCGTTTAACCCTACAAAATATACTGAATGTTCGGGAAAGTTGTAATCAAATCACTACAGCCTGAGTACAACTGGTACTTCATCTGTGCACAAAATGACAATATTATTTTATTTTCTTTTACGTGTTTTGGTCGAAACATTTAATTATGAACCCCTTTGTTGGAAAGATGCTACATATTTTTTCTCTTTTCTTAAATTTGCCATACTTGCTGAAATCTCCTTGCTTATTTAAAATTATTAGAATTCAATACCTGTTGTCACACTTTTTTTAATTTGATTCTGAAATTGAAAAATTAATTTCGACAAAATACTACGCACGTCAGTTGCTGGGAAAAAAATCAGAAAAATTTCCAAATTACGGTTTCTTTCTAGATGGTCTACACATTTTGGAAATGGAAGCGAATCGGTTAAAAGTTAATTTCAGTAATATAAGAAAAAAAAATTGAACCAGAAAATTCTTAACTTTAGCGAACTCGATCAGTGCCTTTATTTTTATTATTGATTTTTATGAAAATATTTTCCTGCAGTTAGTTCGTGCATCAATCAAAATAAAAAACAACACAGTCACATCCAACCAATGACTTAAAATTTGGTTGAAAATTTGAAAAAAAGAATATCTTAAAGATAAAAATTGCAATAATTCAGGATATATCAATGCACTTCTTCTAGAATCAATGTACTCACGTAAAATTAAGTGTACTCAACAGTCTACATTGTCTAAATATAATATTTTGCAAAAATTATGGCCAAAAGCTTTTTTTTGAATTTCATTTTATGTAGTTTTAAAATAAAGATGCTGTTTTAAATCTTTCAAAAACAAATATTCTTTCTTTCATCTATGCTTACTAGGACAAATAACACTAATATGAAACTATTACTTTAAATAGGACACTTTTTACGAAAAAAAAACTTAGTCTTAAAAACATGTTTTTGTTACTTTGAGTTCTGAACTATTAAAAAAGAAATATTCACAATTATTCTTTGTCTAATAGAAAGACAATGTGTAAACATGCTCTTTTCGTATCAAAATTTTCTTGCAGCATATTAAATGCAAATCCTCTGGTCTTTCGAAAAGTATTGTAAATTTTGAACAATAATTCGTAAAATAATATTAGCCGTGAATTTAACGTTATGCAAAATCAGTCGGTTTGTAAAATAGCGTTTACCGTGAACTTAACGTCACGTCGAAACATCAGTCGGTTCGTTGATATTTCTTGTTAAAGATGCCGGCAAAGTTAACTCGACGAGTAAAAATCGAAATAATTTTAATTGGAGAGGATAATTATAAATCTTTTAGAGATACCGCTCAAAGTTTTAATCGAAAGATCCCGACAAGTTATTTCACATGCAACGGTAAGCAGAATTGTTTCTAAATTTAAAACGACTTGGTCTGCTGAAAATAATTAAAAAAAAATACATGAGCATTGGATTACCAATGAGGAAGCCGAATTTGAAGTGAAATAAACTGAAACTCCCAAAAATTCAAAATTCTAAAATGTATCCTCTAGTTCAGTCTAAAGACTGCTCAAGAAAAATAAATTCAAACCTTATAAACCTAAATTTATTCATACACTTAAGGAGAGAGACAATGACCTCAGCAGGTATTTTTCTTTCTGACTAAAAGGAAAAATTGAGGAAGATATGCCATTTTTCGGTTTTAAGAATTTCGCTTTTCCTTGTTTACCGCCAAATTTTAAATGATAGATTAGATGTGGTTGTGTTGTTCTTTGTTTTCATAGAAGCACAAACTGATCTTAGTAAAAATTTTCCGCAAACATCAATAATAAGCTTTTTTCCCATGTTACGAACTTTATGAAAGGCACTGTATATAGAGTGTTTAAAAATGTTTTTGTATACAGGGAGATTCAGGCAACTATTTCATTAAAAGTTTACGGACTTCTTCTTTGAATTTCTGTTTCATATTTTTTTCCATTTTTCGGTATTATTTTTAAATAGGCTATGAAAACTAGAGAAATTATAATTTTTGAAATCATCTGTCTAGTAGGAATTAAAAAAAAAATTTAATCGCTACGATGAACCAAAAAATGAATAATCAAACACAGACATATTAAATGTATTTGATGATAAAAAAATAGACAATTCAAGAAGTGAAAAAAAAAAGTTGTTTCATCGAGGAAAATGTGTTATTACTTAGATACAGTATAAAGTTATTACTAATAAATAATAGCCGAGGACAACTTAGAGCCAATATTACAACCAACAATTTTTGTATTATTTTTAATATTTCTGATTTATTTATTAGTTTTCATAAAATTTTGTATTATAACTGTAAATTTCTCCTTGTAAATGTATAAATAGTCATACCAAGAATTCTGACACATGCGGCATATGTAAACAAAAAGTTCAAATGGTAGATGTGTATTTAAATATTATTTGTCGGTTTTTAAAATAAAATTGAAATTACAATTAGAAATTAATTTAAAAAACCTCAGTTTGTTAAATTTTCATAGCACACTATTCAGGAATAATACTGAAAAGTGAAAAAAATAATGTGTCAAAGAGAAAATCGTGAATAGAAAGAGAAAAGTAAGAGATGGGTATAGGGAATGCTAATACAGTTCGAAAAAACATTTACTTCTGATTCTTATGGTATAAAAGAATACTGGGGGTTCTATTTAAAAAACATTACTTTTCGATAGTTGAAATCAGTTCGAATAGAAGTTACTTTTCAACCAGCCCGTAAACGATTTTGTGTAAAATGAGGTATGACATAAAAGCTTATGAGCATAGCCTACTATAGGTCAAAAATTGAAATTATGACTTTTGTTACACAAAGATGGCAGCATCATAAACAAGGTACTGCAACTTTGAGCTTTTTTTAAAAAATGGAAATATCTCTAAAACGGCTAATTTTCCTTGTATCACATGTTACACAAAATATTTTTAGAATTTCATGAAGATTTCAGAAATATAATAAAAAATGGGGTATTCCATTTAAAATAAGAAAGATGACAGCAACTTCCGGTACAAGTGGAAGTGTCCGAAAGTTGGAAATATTATATTTTAATAGATCATTAGAATCAATAGAATGGATTGCCTGAATCTCCCTGTATATGACTCGGTTACAGATGATATAACAAATACAATAAACTTAATAAACGTGGGTCTGCAAAACAACTGTTTCCGATGTTTTTTTTTTTTGAATTTTTAGAATGGAAATTATTTACACACTATGGGTATGGAATTTAGGTAGAAATAACGTGTGAGTGAATATGCAGAACATCTATCGTGAGGTTTTTTTATAGGTATGCATAGCAAGTATAAAATATAAAATACGTCAACGCATTGTACCGTATGATTTTTTAAATTTTAGATAAAGGGAGGCCCTGGAAAGCAAAACGAATAGACCGAAATACCTCAATAAATAAAAATTTATTGTAGAATTTCCAGTAACTTCTTTAGTTCTGATTGTAAGTTTGCCATTTCCTCTTTTCCTGACCGTACTATCATCCTTTACGATTAAATTTAAATGTACTTTGCGTTTCATGGCTAACCTTGATCTAAAATTTAAAAAATCGTATGGCATTATTGCAATTTGTAGGCAACCAACTATACATACACACTGCGTTGACTTGTTCTTTGTTAATAAAATATACACACTGCTATGTATACAAATAAAAAAAAACTCATGGTAATTTATTTTTTTGCAGAATCGATTGATATCTTGAAAGCTGTTGTCTATCGGGGGCTATCGTTATTAAGACTTTTGTGTTTGTAAGTACAAAGTTTTTTAAATCTTGAACCATACAGAAATATGATGGGAACACATTCAACGTTTCGCTATAGATATATCTATAGCGAAACGTTGAGTGTGTTGTGAAGAAGCTATAAATCTATAGCATGAATGTGTTCCCATCATATTTCTGTCCGGTTCAAGATTTAAAAAACTTTGTACTTACAATTTTCATCGGACAAGAATCAACTTCACTTTTGTGTTTGTATTGACGAGATTTGTAACTGTATGAAAAATATTTATTACATTCCCTGTATTTGACAATTAAAGCTGATTTTTATAAAGGTATTTTGTACCACACCAGTTCCTACATAGATTTCAATCATGTTAGTTCAGTCATTTGGTAATTTTACCAGGAAAGTCTTCCGGGAGTTTTGATATTTGGTGTTCTGGCATAGACTTTATAATAATGCCCTTATTCTGAGAATGTGTACAGAAAACTCTGTTCGAATTTCTATTTTGCGACCTCGTGTCTTTGCCGCTCGCGTCGCCATATTGAAAAAATGGCCCTTAATAACAATTTTTGGTTAGTTTTTGGACAATCAGGGCTATTCTGTAACATTGATACGCATATCAATTAATATGGTCTTCAATAATTGAAGAGAATTTGTTACGATTTCATAGCAATTCACGTCGATTGCCGACCGCAAATTGAAGCGAGATGCATATTAACTCGAGATCACACTTTGAAACGGATTGCAAGTTGTTACGAAAGTATTTACAGAATCCCAGTTTTGTAAGGTTACTTGAAACGTAGCAATGTTAAGTCCATATCAATGTTATAGAATAGACCCCAATATCACCTATCGGATTTTACGATGAAAATAGTCATGTAATAAATTAAACTAAGGAAAATTTCCTGTAACTTATGTCACTGTACTTTTTCTGTAAAAAGAATAGTTTTGGCGTACGACCGTCGTAAATTTGACATTTCGCTTAAAAAATCTAGACGAAAAATAGATCTGCAATAAATTTAAATAATAACTTAGGATATTTGACCTTCTAAATACAAAAAAAATAAATAAAGTAATGTTTAATTAGTCTGTAATTCAATATTTTCGAATATTTCGATACGTATCGATATTCCATATTTCGAGCTGAAAATATGTATCGATACGTATCGATTTATCTACCGAATCCTAGTTATTACTGCGATAGCAGTGGACTGGATTCTGTGCCTTTTTCTTGAATTTCCTATCGATTTTAACAGGAATTGACAAATATCTGTTGTTGCACCGACTAATGGGAATAATTTTTTGGATACCGTTTAAAGCTATTATTTTGGTCTAACTACACGGAGAAAAATAAATAAGTTTTTACTACAATTGTAAAGCAATACACTACAATTTGCGTCTAAAACAGCTCCCGTGACAATTGAAAAAAAGTTCTTCACATTTGTGCAAAACTTTAATTATAAATTTTTATATCCTCTTCCACACTTTTTGACAGTACCTAGAGCAATAATTTCAAGTACTATTATAAACAGTAATTTTAAAATGTTAGAAAATGCGAGAATAGTGTTAATGTGTTACGCGTTTTTGTTATGTGTATAACGTACGTCCAGTTTTACAAATGGACCTCAACTTTGAGCTGAGGCTTAAACCCTTAGCAACGATTATTTCTACAATTGTTGTGAAGGATTTAAGCTTCGGCTCAAAGTTAAACCGTCATTGTAAAACTGGGCCTTAATAATACTTTTATGAAACGACCGACATAAAAAATATTACAAACTTGTAACTAAATTTAAAAAAGGTAACGTAACCTGCAATAATTTGTAAATACTACTACTATATTCTATAACACAAGATTTACAGAATCAAGGGTAGAAGGGACCACAAGGTCAAGAGGGGATGTTCCCTTTATACCTGAGAAGACCGTAAACCGAGTTTCCAGCGCCCGTGGCAAAATATTTGGTGTCCAAACATTTGCGCCTTCGATACATTTGGGGCCCTCGGATTAAATATACGAAAAAGTGGCCAGACAAATTTAGCATTTGCGTGTATTTCGAAATGTACCACCTTTTTGGTTAATTGTATTTCGTCAAGTTTTAAATAAAATTATTTTTATCAATAATCTTATAAGTTACAATTGCATACGTGCTTGTATAGAATGGAACAGTAACTATTAAGACGTTAAATATCTTCGAATTAATAAGGTTCAGAGGAAGATTGGTATAATCGAAATTATACGATTCGAAGGAATAGCGATAACAATTTTTGTCCAGGTGAAAATGCTTCTGATATTCGAAAGTCATCTTCATTCTTTGAAATGGATTTTTTCCATAATAGAGAAGCTCGAAGTTTTGAACTTCGTATCGTATAATTTTAATAGACCAATCTTTCTCCTGACTTTGATTCGAAGATATTCAACGTCCTAATAGTTATTGCCCTACCCTGTATAGAAGATTTTCACCCCAGTCAAAGCTTTCACCCCTAATTTCTTTATTTTCGTGCAGTTCTTGCAGTTCGTGAGAGTTGCAGAAAGGATATAAAAAAAGACAAAGTTTGCGGAACGTCAAGTGAGTGATGAAATGATATTTTTAGCTCATTTCTAAAGTGTTTTATTTGTCTCATATTCTTTCCTAATATTTTTGTTATTTATCGATGAAATTTGCTAAAATTTAGCAGGTATCTTTAATAAAAACTAAATATTTCTATACGTAATATTTTTCTCTAATTTTTGGAAAGTATGTTTTATTTGGTTTAATAAAAGGAATTCATAAATTGATTAATTTTGATCCTCAAGAACTAAGTTTATAGGTAAATTTTCGTCTATGCGAGGTGCAAATATTGAACTTCAAGTCTTGACCCGTGCGGTTATTGAGTAACTTTTCTTAGAATGGCGCAAATGTAACGGCGGCGCAATGACCCGGACCCTCGTCATTATGTATGTTGGTTTCCGGCGGCCGTACACCCAAACCACTAATTTTATAGAAAAGTATGTTAACATAAGTTAAAGGAAATTTTCTCTAGTTTAATTTATTACGTAACTATTTTCATCGTAAAATTAATTCGGAAAGGAGATGTCAAAAAATTGTTTTTGGACACTATTTTTCCAATATGGCGGCGCGAACGGTAAAGATACGAAGTGACAAGCGAAAATTCGGAAAGAGCACCTCCAAAAATGCCAAATATCAGAAATAACACATTTTTTGACCCCAAAGCATATTTGAAAAATTTGATTTTCGCCTATAATTCTATTGACGGTTCTTATCCAAGTGAACTAGTTTTGTTTGTACAGCATTTGAGAAAAAGTAATTTTGTGTAAACATGGAAATCTCGCGTGTCATGATTTTTTACGATTTCAAATGTGGTCTAACGCCGAAACAATGTCTCGATCAGCTTCATTTGACTTTTGGACATGAAGCACCATCAAAGAGCAGTGTTTATAATTGGTTTGCCGAATTCCAGCGTGGACGTACCTCTCTCAGTAACGAATTTCGTGAAGGTCGTCCATCAACATCTGCTGTTGCCACTACTATAGATGCTGTGCGTGAAATGCTTGAGCGAGATCGACATGTGACATACCGTGAGATTCAAGCATCCTTACGAATTGACATGAAAGCAATAGATTTTGCATGATCATTTGAACGTACGAAAGCTTTGCAGTCGTTGGATCCCACACAATTTAACAGAAGCGCAAAAACAGGGTCGTGTCAAATGGTGCGAAGAAATGTTCTAGAAATTCAATGGAGGTCGTTCAAATTTAGTTTATAACATCGTAACTGGTGACGAAACGTAGATTTATTCGTACGAGCCAGAAAGTAAACAACAATCTACCGTTTAGGTATTTCAAAATGAACCAAAACCAATAAAAGTTGTCCGTTCACGCAGTGCTGCGAAGCAAATGATTGCTTGTTTCTTTGGTTTAACTGGACATGTAGCAACCGTGGCTTTAGATGATCGAAAAACCGTGAATGCTGATTGGTATACTACAATTTGTTTGCCGGAAGTCATCGATCAAATAAGAAGAAACAATCGAAATCGACGAATTATTCTCCATCTTGACAATGCCAGCTCTCACTCAGCCCGTCAAACACTTGATTTTTTGTCCAACAAAAATGTTGAATTAATGACTCATTGTCCATATTCACCTGATTTATCACCTAATGATTTCTTTTTGTTCCCAAATATCGAAAATAAAATGCGTGGTGAGCGATTTTCGTCGGCTGAAGAAGCAGCGGTCGAAACATTTCGGACACTGGTTTCTGAGGTACCATCTTTAGAGTGGAAAACGTGCTTTAGAAATTGGTTCGAGCGTATGCAAAAGTGTATTGACGTCAAAGGCGAATACTTCGAAAAACAATAATACCGTTTACCAAATTTCATATGCGTTCTTTCATACCGTTTCCAGAAACTTTTCCAGCAGCCCGCGTATATTTAGAAAATCAGAAAATTATTTCGCTCTGGCGAAAAATCGGACCATATACTTTCTGTATTCTCTTGGTATCTCAGTTAATTCAAAATGGCTTCCGGAAAATTTAGTATCTATTAGGTTGTTTGGAAAAAAATGTCGTTTTTTTTCTTTATCAATGAATTCATATTTCGAAGATAGCGACATATAATTTTTTATTTGCAAATTGAAACATATTTTAGAAGAATGCGATGTTTCAGTTTCAGAACCTCGTCTGTACCAACATTTTGTTTTCTTCGGTCAGTAGTTTCAGTACTTCTTCATACTTAAATTTACGCGTTCTTTTTACATTCACGCAATTTTTGATTAAAATTTCTAAATGAGGTCTCCGGAGGTTGAAGCTTTCTGGAAATGAGATGTAAGGGATATCAAATTTGAAATGCCAACAGAGTATTTCTCAGTAGGTACACCTAAGTATTATCCACTATTATATTTTTAGAACAATTATTTTCATAGCATAATCTTATGTTACAACATTAAAAGCATATTAGATTGGTTTCAGAAAGAGACACCTAAGTAGCTTCATGAGGAAATTTTAAAAACTTTTAAAACTTGTTAAATAATACAAAAGAAGGAAATAGTAATAAAAGGTACTCAAAAAAAAAAATTAACTTAATGTCTAATAACTTTTTAATCACACCAGATAAAATATTAATACCTTATACTATATAGAAAGGGTACGTTATGTAGATTCACCTATAAGGTAAGGTATACAGGGTACACATTAAAAAAATAAAACTTTCAATCATTGGAATTTGAATCACCTTGGGTAGGTAGATGATTTCAAAGAAACTAATTTCGTCTGATGGGAAATAAACTTTTCCTATTAGGTTATTCGGAACAAAATGTCGTTTTTTTCTTTATCAACTAAGTCATATTTCGAAGGTAGCGAGATATAATCTTTTAATTGCAAATTGAAGAGTATACTTCTCTAAACAATATACTACGCAAATGTTAACCCGTACTTAATTGTGTGTTCTTACGAAGAATAACCAAAAATCGAAGAATTCTTGAACCCATTGTTATACGAGTTTAAGAAGTAAAGTGGCCGCACAAGTGGCTTAGAATATCTGTAAGAAGAAGACAGTCTCTTAACGTTAAGACATTCCCAACATGAATTTATAAAATTTAGAAATGGAGTCGTACCTCGGGTTGCCCTTTAAAGAATAACCATTTTTTTTGCAATTTATTAAAGAAAATACGGTTACTACAGCATATTGATTGTCAGACGAGTTGGGTGCATTCAATTCAACCATTTGGTGCCACTTAAGAGGTCGTGGTACAATTATAAAACGTTCTACAAAAATTTCACATAACTTAAATGAATTTCAACCTAAACATCTTAAACATTTGTACAAAATTACTCCAAACTCCCCGCCATTAAGTTTTCTGTTACAAATCATGATTTATGAAGAAATATGGATTCTTTTAAGAATCCCTACTTGTATAAACAGTGGCTTAATCTTCGACAAGTGTCTTTTTCAGTCGTTAACAAAGATCCGTTTGGAAGAACAGTAATGTTCAGTGTTTGGTGGAATATCTTTGGCATGATCTATTTTGAACTTGTTTCAAATGTCCGTACAGTTATTGCTGCAGTCTGTTGTGCACAACTTACCAAAGTATACGAAATTTTACGTTTAGGGTACTCTGCATTAGTAAATACAAATCACGTGATCCACCAACAGGATAGTGGAAACTGCATAATACAATTAGGTCTCAATAAAAACTGATGGAGATTGGATGAACTTTTTTTCCTCTTTCTGCATAAATTCCGGACGTTGCTCCTTCGGATTACCATATGTTTTGTTCGATGAAACATTTCCTTAAAGACAGAAATTTTAATGAATATTGCGAAGCCGAAACGGCAGATCAAGAATTTCTTGACTTTGGAGAACTTGGCTGGTATCATCGAGGAATACAAATGCTGGCAGAATAATGGCAAAGGATCACTAATGAAAATGGCAATTGCATGGTTTAATAAAAATTAATATATTTCGTTTAATACAAGCATTCTAAATTAGAAAAAAACGACATTTTTTCCGAACAACCTAATATTATATTTTATACATCAAAGCCTCTTATGGCCTCAATTTTCTGTTTTTATTTTACAAACAGAATGTATTACCAAATAAAAAATATAAAAACTTTGCTATATATGTATATACAGAGTGAGTACGTACTTACATTACTCTCGAGCCAACAACGACAGTTAGCAGTGAAGTCCTAGAGAAATTCCCTTGTAGTCATGGACGAAACGTTGGTGAAAACTGAATAGCTTGATACGTTTCCAGGTCGAAAACCAAGATCATTATATAAATTTACTTAATAACTAAGTTATTATTTTTTTTTAAATAAGATTTTTCTGTCGGTTATGAGAACTACAAGAAAATTACGAGACTTATTTACTCTTCAATAAACACAAACATTTTCATGCAAATTTAAAGAACTCTCTCCTATAAATTATATCATTGGATTATTCTAAACGTCGAAGAGGATTGATTTGCAATTGCAATACGTATTCTTTTTCATTTTTTATTATTTATTTTATACCATTCATTCGTTCTCTGCTTCATTTTGCCTTTTTTAAATAAAAATTGTTAGCATCCTTATTACTTAACATGCAATCACGATTCAGAATTGAATATACATGTTAATTGCTTATATTTGAATTTGGCAGTGGACACCCGGTATAAATAGTTAGATCTTTTAATGAAACTGTTCTGAGAGACACTGGAAATTTTCACAATATAAGTAGGTGATACGTGGGCTTCTGGAAAAGTTTCTGGAAACGGTTTGGAAAAACGCATATGAAATTTGGTAAACGGTATCATTGTTTTTCGAAGTATTCGCCTTTGACGTCAATACACTTTTGCATACGCTCGAACCAATTTCTAAAGCACGTTTTCCACTCTAAAGATGGTACCTCAGAAACCAGTGTCCGGAATGTTTCAACCGCTGCTTCAGCCGACGAAAATCGCTCACCACGCATTTTATTTTTGATAATTGGGAATTTTCTGATTTTGTTAATTCCTTTGTCTTACGTGCAGACAATTCGTAAGTGATTCTATTAGAGTTTTTCCTGCATTTTCGTTTAAGTTATATCACATAAGGTTTTCGAAATATTCCCGTTTTCCTCAAATTATTTTCCAGCCTTCAAAGAATATTACTATTTGGAGTTATTCGACTTCGATATCGCTAAGCATAAAGTTTACTAGCAGCATCAGCATTTATTTAGCATTTTTCAAATAGCAGCATATACAGACTGATTCAGAATAAGTGTCTGATTCGTTAGGGGCGTATTCACTAAGGTCATGCAAGTGCGAAATTGCAAGAATTAAATTTATGAGAGGCATTTCATGATTCTCTTCTTACGTATACATACATTAGTCCAAAATTCGAATGAATGAATTATACATTTTTTTCCGCAGAAAGCCATAAATAAAAAAGTTTTACAGTTTCATTTCAAAGTAAACGCTAATGTTGTGTTCTATTCCACGCGAGTTCATTGCTTTTGTGACACAATATAGCTATACTAGTGCCCATCAATCAATTCATATCTGAATCTTCCATGTATTTTATCTTAGAAACCATGGATATTAGACCCTACGCGAGAATTCCTAACACCTTTAACTCTTTTTTTTATTTCAGGAAAAAATGTTTAATACAAAACTTATAAGGACTAACTCAAAGTTTCTCTGTGTGCTCACAGAGAAACAATTGATGGTCGGATAAACGAGATATAAACTAAACTTAATTTTTTTTTAAATGGAACACCTGTATATTATTAGGATTTTCGATATTAAATTAAATTCTACTGGGACTACGTGTTTAATAAAACCAATAATGCAGAAGGTGTCTATAAAATAATTCATATTTAACTTATTTTATTTTTTAATTTTAGAAATAGAAAACTTGAATAATGATCCGTTTATACTAACAGTCGTTTCTATGCATTTGTTTAAGAGATCCTCTTACATTGTTCGTATTTTCACGTTAAGAACGCAATTAAATTAATTAATTAATCCATTTTATGTAGTTTTAGTTATTAATAAAATCTGTGTTTCCGACGACTAGACTTTGTAAACACAGTTAGTCTGAAATATACGGAGAATATTTAAATTAAATGTACTAGAACCTAATCACCTTAATGGAAGAATGTAAATTAATGTAACAATTAAAAATCAAGATCGGAATTTAATTCAAAGAATGGAGGAAAATGATAAGTCGTTTATAGTTATAATTACAACACCAAGAGACCGTAAAACAAAGTTTGCTGTCCCTATAATTTCCAATAGAGAGAAATTGTTAATCAGTTTGGAACGTGTTCCTTATTAATTGTTCAATAAACCATGCCAAAATATATTCAAACATACTAAGTATAAATTCGTAAAACAAGTTTTAATAGGTTTTTTGATCTTGAAGAGTTGTGAATATACTAATGGCAAGTTACAAATTTGCTGCAAACAAATTTAAGTTTTATTTTATTAGGAGTATTATACAGGGTGCTGCGTTTCGAAACGCAACGTAGGATTTCCCATGTTAATTTAAAGGTGCTCGAATATTGGCTTCCCTAATTATTTTACAGCAAGATTCCATTTAGGTGTTTTAAAGTGCTTTTCAAGATGAATCTCTCTGTGAATTTGAGAATTTTTCATTCGTTCTGTTTCCAGATATTTAAAAAAGATCAGTAACGAAATTCGATTTATAACAAATTATCAGCACGGCCTTGGTGAGTAAATGTTAAAATAAATTACTGGAAAAGCTTTTTCCATCAATCTTTTTCAAAAACGAACTAGATTTATTAATTATGTGTTCAGTTTTCACTATCATTGATCAAGGTTGTGCTGACAGTTTGGTATAAATCGAGTATAGTTACAGAATCTTTTTTAAATATTTTAAAACCCAGCGAACGTAATATTCTCAAACTTCACAGACAGATTCACCTTGAAGAGTACTTTAAAAAACCTGCATGCAATTTTGCTGTAAAATAATTAGGGAAGCCAATATTCGAGCACCTATAAATTAACATGGGATTTCCTATGTTGCGTTTCAAATTCAGCACCCTGCATAATCGTTGTAACTAGTGATGCTCTAACTTTTATTCAAATGTATCATCCAAAAAACTTAAAATGAAATTTATTATTATAATAAGTCGCTGATTATAGTTGAATGTTTCGTTTTGATCACGTTAACTAAATCAATTTGCTTTCTGCTTACAGCATGTAAAAAACTATGATTCAACGATTAATGAACATTTCACGGGCATTTGGAGCTTTTAATGAAGTCGGAAAAGTGTTTTTCAATTAAAATTTTACTGTTCCAATTTGCATTTTTTATCGCCGAAAGTGATAATTGAATTAATTACCACGGCAATTTACCACGATTATTATTATATGGTGTATACGTATATAGAAATAAGCAAAGGGCAATTGCAGTTATTAATCCTTCGAAAACAAAGGCATGGCAGATTGCGGACTAATACAACCCACTCCTTTGATGGGAATTGGAGGAGACATGCAGAGAAAAGCAATTCTGAATTTTGCCCTTTAAAAATATGGCCCTGTTAATTCAAATGCTCTCTTATACAGATATGTAGGATGCGTTTTATACTGGTTATTAAATATTCTATGGCGACCATTCAGACAAATTCTCTTATTTAAGGAACTCGAGGATTTTACTCGGGAGTAGTAAGACGCAGTAGTTTCTTGCAGCACAATCGCTCTCTGGTGGTTCCGCACGGTTTTCCGTAGGAAATCGCAAAAGTAGAGTCCGCAGGAAGATTTATGACATCAATCGAAAACCACTGTTTGCCGTTCAATTTATAAGAACTAATTATCGTATCGAAACCGTTGACTTCGCAGCGGCTGCGCCTGGAACAAACTCCAACCTGTGTTCAAATGGTGGCGGCGCTCTATAGTTCTTTTCCATTATCCTCCGGAGTACGTAAACGCTTTTAATATATATGTAATACATAAAGTGTGCTCACGCTTTTAGTATAAATTAGTTTGTTTTAAGCGAAAAAGTTCAGTTTGCCGGGAAGTTTAGATATGGCTGCTATTTTTCAGATGTGGTTTCCGGTATCAACTGTTGCTGCTCTATGTGTTCTACTGGACTTTACGGACGCGGTTGTTAATGACAACGAATTGGATCTAATTTTTAGAGACAGGTAATTTTTTTACCAGTTCTAATTTTTCGAATTGCTCTTACCGAATTGTGCGCCGAAAAAATCTAAAAACTAATAAA
Organism: Prosopocoilus inquinatus; assembly: GCA_036172665.1. Classification (NCBI taxonomy): domain Eukaryota; kingdom Metazoa; phylum Arthropoda; class Insecta; order Coleoptera; family Lucanidae; genus Prosopocoilus; species Prosopocoilus inquinatus. Next base: position 56,273,668 of record CM069871.1, read on the forward strand.
ATTTAATAAAGAAAATTACACTTCCGTTGAACATAATGAATTGATCAAATTAATTTTTTATAAAAGTTTTCTTACAGAAAAACGCTGAGTTATAATAAACTTAAATCGTTTTCGGAAAATTTGAAAAGTAAGAAATTTCAGTTTGTCGTGAAAATGAGCAAGAACGTTGAAAAGTGTTAAAATTTAACACAAAACTTGCAATAACTAGTTTCATAAATCACTAAATAATATATTAAACCTGGGATAAAAACTTATTCTGCCTTAAATATTTCCCCCAAAATAGTTTCTTTTTGTAGAACCGCTTGAGCGTACTTCGATTAATATTATAAATTTGCCATACATTGGAGTTGACATTTATTTATACGTCCCGAGGCGTATCGTTGTGATACGAAAATAACTTTAATTAATTTATTTTTAATGGAACCCCCATTTTGTGCTTATTACGAATTCCAGACCATATTCTTTTAACGCATATCTATAACATAAGAAATTTAAATATCACAAAAGAATTTTTTTCTTTTGAAATTAATACCGTTTAAAAAAATTAAAAAAAGAAAATGTATCTAAACGAAACCAAGCAGATGAGAAATACTAAAAGAATGCTTTTCACGAAAACGTTTTCCACTGCCTCTCTAAAGAAAGAAAAATGTACTCTGGCCAACAAAATATTGGACCATAAATAATTATAATATGGCCAAAACGTATTCGATTCACGGTTTCATTGTATAGTAGTGAATAAGAAATAATTTTGCACTTGTCTGATTTAAAATTAAAATTAGTCTATTAAAATTATTACTCCTATTATAAAACTTTTATGTAGATATGAAAATATGCTCTTTTCAATTCATAACAAAAAGTGAAAGTTTTTATTATAAGAAATAAAATTATGTTGATTCCTCGATGGTACGCTACTGTACAAATAAATGAACGACTGGCCAGTTTATATTAATAAAATTCCACACCATATTGAACGCATACGTAAATTTGTATAGTACTAAAACAGTATTAATTACTGAACGGTATGATAAGTGAATCAACTCATCAAGTTGATAAATTTTCAATACTAAGTAAAAAAATTAAACAAAACTTAAATAATTATGTGTTTTAGTATTCTTTCAAATTAAAAAAAAAAAATACCACGAATGTTTTAAAACTTCCCTTAAAATGAAAACACTAAGTTCTTAACTTTTCCGTTTTAATTTAATATTTTAAATTTTGATTTTACAGTTTCTTTACGCGACAAACGAGAACGGTAAAATCAGTTAAAAATTAGGAATGAATGAAAAAGTGTCATTGCCTTTTGGAGAAATTATATTGAAGTTAAAAAATGTTTGCTTCAGAATTTCTAAAATGAATTCTCGAAAATACAAATTTTGATATGTTTTTGAATTATCCCTAAACGTGCTATAGACGTATAGCAAACTTCATGAAACATACAGGTGTTCCAGAGCTCCGTGAGAGTCCCATAAGTTTTCTGCTATTCCAGGAACCGACTCAATTTTTTTTTTTTAATAATAATAAATATTTTCGTTTATATTCAGGATGTTTAAATATTATAAAAATATCAAAGTTATGTTTTTTTTTTTAATTAGAGACCATTTTGATTTCATTTTTGAATTCTTCCCTAATAGACTGAGAGCTAGTGGACTTTTTTGACAAAGTGTTTTATACCGGCTGAAATTTGGTAAGAAGATACTTAATGGATGTCTAAAACGGAAATATATGTTCTGGCGGGGCAATTCCGGGCGTAAGTGCATTAAAAACTATTTAGAAATCTCTCTGTTTTACACACGCGTATCTGCATAACCTCCTCTCCGTCACACTCACGTGAAAAATTCTTTGAACACTTCTCACAATGATGGCTCTATCCAAATCACTTGGTTTTTCAACATTTACTACTCTTATGGCATCACGAGTGTCCTTCGTAAATGATAGGCGGCATAACACATTTTGAATTTTACCTTAAGAGTTCAACTTTGCAATCGTCTGGCAGCAAGTTAAACTCAACTAAGAGGTTTGTCAATTTTTTTATCGCTCAGAAAAGTATTAAATTTGATACGTTAAAATTTCAAAAGGTATATTTCACTTTAACTTAGCTATTTATTTCTTTTGAAATTTCAAAAAAAAAAAATTGTACTTAACGACCGGAGCTTTTCCGCCAGATCATCAATTTCTTTTATAGTTATGAATCAAATATCTTCATAAAAAAAAGTCCACTGGTTCTCAGTCTATAAGTTCTGCGTTAAATAATTTTCACGTATCAGTGGTACTTTTTTTCTGTGAAATTCCCAAATGCAAGGTTGCGGTCAAAAATTTGACCAACAAATAACAAAGTGACCAACAAATAATAAAATCTCCATTTTTTCAAATGGAACATCTTATATATTTTCATACCATTGTGTAGCGTTATTAATAAGCTTTTCACTAATGTACGGTTTATAGGGTCCAAATCAAATATTCCAGGTATTATTGAGAAAATAGTAATTTTTAGATGCAAATATTTAACAAACCAATGAAACTTTGTAGTATATTATGCTCCTATCTCCCATCAGTTAATATAAATAATACAATCAAAGATTATCCAGACGCAAACAACCGATGTTTAATAAAAGAAGAATTCCAATAATATCAAATTTTTAAAAATTTTGTTGCAAATCGTTTTTGATTGCAGTGGACCCCTCGAGCATCCTCTGTAAAGCTGTTTCAGCCCTATTTGGGTTTCGTTAGCAGAAGCGTAGCTCAAGGGTTTCACTGCAAACCAAAACGACTTGTTCGAGAATATTCGCAAATAGCGACACCCTACGTTTGCTTTTTGCATTAGGATTGACAAATTGAAGCTAGTTTGCTAAGTAATACCAACTGAATTCAATTCAACAAAGCCAATTGGCTTCAATTTGTCAATCCTAATGCAATATCGTGTCAAAAAGCAATCGTAGGGTTGTTTGTTAAAAGTGCTACAGAATGGCACGAAAATATACAGATTGTTCTATCTGAAAAAATAGAATTTTTCTTATTTGTAGTTCATCATATTAGAAAAAAACGTAGCAAGTTCTTCAAAAGATTGGTCACACCCTGAGCATTTAATAACTTGGATATTTTTATAATATTTAGACACCCTGAATATAAACGAAAATATTTTTAACATGTGCAGTAGAGGCGCTCCTTTATGTAAAAAGAAAACCGCGTCGATACCTGGAATAGCAGAAAAATTATGGGTCTTTTACGGAGCTCTAGGGCATCCTCTATTTCGTAAATATGTTAGTTATTCTTTGTTGTGAACGATACATATTTTACCTGTGAAAAAATCAGAATTAAGGATAATCCGTTTTAAAATTTAGCAATTATCAATGCTAAAATTGTTAAGAAATTCATCAAATTTTTCATTGCTTTCTTCTATTCGAAAAAAAAAAAACAATGGCAAAAAAAACGTTGTTTTATTATTCTCAAACGATGCCCTTCAGTTCCACATAATATTTGTGTTTTCGTTTTCATGTATTCTTAAAGATACAGAACTGTCCGTTATAATAATTGAGGATGGTCCGTCAAAAAGCTACTTTGTTCAGAAATAAAATTCTTCAGGAGCATGTAAGATAAAAAGATCTAGCGTTGTTTGTATTCAGTACCATGAATTTTTTTCTCAATTAATTTTAAAAGATTGCACCGCAAAAGACAGGGGTAGAATTACAGCGGTAAGCACGGTAATGTTACAGGCATAAATACAGTAAGATTACAGCGAAAGTCATGAGAAAAAAGAAAATTTTAAATATACACAATATCACTTTAAAAAAATAGGGGTAAAATTACAGCGATAAGTACGGTAATGTTACAAGTCATAAGTACAGTAAAATTACAGCAAAAGCTACCAGAATTTTTTTTTTTGTTGAAAAGTACACCTTACTTCGGAGTAATATCACATTCGGTTTGTGAAACCACACTGACTTGTGCAGTACATTTCCTCCCATTACGTGTAATTTTACAGCGATCATCGCGGGTCATAAAGATGCCCACGATTTACACTGTAATTACACATAAATATGTTTTACAGTGTGGTTATGGTTATTAAAGAATACGATCTCAATGGCCCATGGACAAGTGGAAATAGAATTGAACTTTTTTTTTCGATTTTTGGACCAAGTAGATTTTTCACAGAATTCAGTCAATTATGTAATAATTTATAATATGTGAGGGAAAATAATTCGTCTGTTTAAAATAATAATAATATAATAATTCGTCGGCTTAAAATTCCCTTCACCTAACAATTTATCTCAAATAACCACCCTTTTATGCGTTAGGAACAAAATAATATATTACATAACGATAGTTGTAAATAGCATATTACGCACGGGTGGAAAGTTGCCCATGAATCGCGAGCGGTAAGTGCAAGTAATTCCACTCCTACGTTATTTACTTTACAGCTCGAGTCTTGTACTGTACTTTATCTATATACGATCACGTTTAGTTACTATTGAAGAGATCAAAAGAGATATTTTTGCTTACATTTGGTGGTAACAATTACTTACTGATAGTCAGGCCTAGGCGCATTTTAGGCGGAAGGTTTTGTTAAATATACGAGGAACTATTAATATGCTGAAGCGATCATAGTCGGAAAAAGTTCTAATCTTTAACGCGTCTGCCCTGTAAAAACAAAACAATAAACCAGTCAAAGCGCGAGAAATCTACGCGGCACGCAGTAACCACTACAGTTCTGGTCGACTGGATATAAAAACTTGTTTACATAATCGATTCATTCCGAAATGATCTCGCATTCTTTTTGCAGTGATGGCGCTATAATTGATATGAATTAAATGTATTTGTACATAACCGAAAGATTCCCTAATGAATACTCGTTGTTTTTGTAGTGATGGCGCTGTAATTGATATATAATGCCAGTCTTTTTAAAAGCTACATATAACGTTTTCATAATTATTAATTTGAAAGAAACTATAAAGGAAATTATGTTACAAACGTAATTTACATCAAACGGTTGCTTCTGATGCAATGAGCGCGAGAGTTAAAGTGCCTCGGGCATATACGCCGTTCAGCGGCGACGTTGAAATCTACGACGCTGCTTTGTTTATCGTTATAGTGGTTTTTACCAGATATCCTAGGAATATCCGACCCTTACTGATAGTATCAGAACAATTATGAAATACTGATGCGGCATGAGATGACAGCTTAAATTAAAATAAAATAGTTCATTATAGAAATGAACATTATATAATAATTATTTGTTATTAAAATTATTTTTTGTCGATGAGTGACGAGCGACGAAGGAGCGGGCGAATTAATTTTCACGAGTCGATCATTAAATTTTACCGTCGTGTATAACATTTCTATAGCGAACGTTAAAGACAATTTAAATAATTCCGTAGGAAAATAAAGATAGCAATCACGTCTCAAAATCGCGTTGAATGATCATAATCCACTAACTAGTGTGGGTTGTTGCTATGGTTAAATAAAAATTGTTACTTTATATACCCTTGCTGTTGAAATTCCGTTTTATTGATTATGCTGGCTAGAACATTCCTTCTCTTCAACATCTTCTGTTGAGAATTATTTTTCTATAAACTTCAATTGAGAAATCCCTTAAAACGTTGCGTGACTTCACAAAATTGGAAATTAAAGAAAATTGTTCCAGTGTAAGCTCAAAGTTTGAATTTCTCGTTCTTCAACTGAATCCGATTCTTCCGATTCAGTGCCAAAGAGATTCATTGGAAGATGATTTTTCATTCAAAAGGTGGCCATATTAAATGTTATTTGTATTAAACTTATTTCCAACCAAAAACTGACGTTTGTGGTTTTTAAATGTACGATTCAATTATTAGTTGGAATTACTAACATACATTTAAAAATCTAGACACAAGGTACCATTCACAACATAAGCAAAAGTTTAATAATTGTCGATGTTAAACACTGCAGTCGTTAATTGTAATTTTCTGAATTCTGTTTAATTAGTTCTTGTGGTTCCTCTCTTGTTTTTAATTTTTGTCGATATTGTCAAGTTCATATTATTGTTGTTCATTTATATTGTCTTATTGTGACAGAGTTAGTTAAACGTTGGTATGAAAAAGAGCACGCTTTTGCATACGAGCCAGAGGGAACCAATTTGAAAATCAAACGTAATTAAAAATGTCGGCTATAAATTTATTGAATTTCATTTATTATTTATTATCTATTTCCTGTTTAATAAAGACGAGATTGAAATCCATGCCTAACGTCTAATATAGTATACTAGTAATGGAAGTAAAAGATTTTATACCTCACTTGAAAGGCATAAATCAAAGAAGTTTTGAAGAAATCTTGGAAATAAATTAGCATGAATCTTTAAGTAGGTTGTATTTAAAACTTATTAAAGCTTTTAACTTAATATTTATTGCGTAGTATGTACTATTATTTAGTTTAATCGGGAAAACATAAATATTAAGAAAAACTTTTATATTCTCTGAGTAATTTCAAATAAATCGTAGTAGGGAGTGTATTTCGAAGGAAAACACAAAACCTAAAATATCTCAGAAACTACGTGGGCTGCTGGAAAAGTTTCTGGAAACGGTATGAAAAAACGCATATGAAATTTGGTAAACGGTATCATTGTTTTTCGAAGTATTCGCCTTTGACGTCAATACACTTTTGCATACGCTCGAACCAATTTCTAAAGCACGTTTTCCACTCTGAAGATGGTACCTCAGAAACCAGTCTCCGGAATGTTTCAACCGCTCCTTCAGCCGACGAAAATCGCTCACCACGCATTTTATTTTTGATATTTGGTAACAAAAAGAAATCATTAGGTGATAAATCAGGTGAATATGGACAATGAGTCATTAATTCAACATTTTTGTTGGACAAAAGTCAACTGTTTGACGGGCTGAGTGAGAGCTGGCGTTGTCATGATGGAGAATAATTCATCGATTTCGATTGTTTTTTCTTATTTGGTCGGTGACTTCCGGCAAACAAATTGTAGTATACCAATCAGCATTCACGGTTTTTCGATCCTCTAAAGCCACGGTTGCTACATGTCCAGTTAAACCAAAGAAACAAGCAATCATTTGACGGACAACTTTTGTTGGTTTTGGTTCATTTTGAAATACCCAAACGGTAGATTGTTGTTTACTTTCTGGCTCGTACGAATAGGTCTACGTTTCGTTACCAGTAACGATGTCATAAACTAAATTTGAACGACCTCCATTGAATTTCTTGAGCATTTCTTCGCACCATTTGACAGGACCCTGCTTTTGCGCTTCTGTTAAATTGTGTGGGATCCAACAACTGCAAAGCTTTCGTACGTTCAAATGATCACGCAAAATCTATTGCTTTCATGTCAATTCGTAAGGATGCTTGAATATCACGGTATGTCACATGTCGATCTCGCTCAAGCATTTCACGCACAGCATCTACATTAGTGGCAACAACAGATGTTGATGGACGACCTTCACGTAATTCGTCACTGAGAGAGGTACGTCCACGCTGTAATTCGGCAAACCAATTGTAAACACTGCTTTTTGATGGTGCTTCATCTCCAAAAGCCAAATGAAGCCGATCGAGGCATTGTTTCGGCGTTAGATCACATTTGAAATCGTAAAAAATCATGGCACGAAAATTTTCACGCGAGATTTCTATGTTTACACAAAATTACTTTTTTTCAAATGCTGTACAAACAAAACTAGTTCACTTGGATAGGAACTGTCAATAGAATTATAGACGAAAAACGTCAAATTTTCCAAATATGACAGTTGATAAACGCTAACAATTCGAGACCTACTACATTCCAGAAAATTTTCCAGCATCCCACGTATTGCATTTTGTAATGAGTGTCTAAATAAAAAAAAAACTGGTCAAGCAGACTGGAAAAATTCACAGATACGGTCTGTACGTCTTAGATAATTTCGTAGTTTCAGCAAAGACATAAACCCCCATATGGTAATTCATTAAATGTTACTTCAGTGTCAAGCTAAATGTAAACATAACTTTAAAATGTGTACCCATAAATTAGCATATTGTCATTTATAAAAAATAATAAGAAAAAGTAACAGTAAACATGATTATTCAACAGAAAATTTTGACGTTACATCTGACAGCTTCACAGTTGAACTTGGAAGCGATATGCACACAACGAACAAATTCTCGGTCATAGCTTTCTTGACCAGATTTTTATTTAGACACTCATTGTAATGCATATTGTGGTCAAATCAATTGCAAATAAGCATTACTACTACACCTTCAAAGGAATACATCGACTTACCAGTTACCCTGTATATTTTAAAAATAATATTTGTATTTAATTTTCTGTAATAAATTATAAAGTATAAACAATGAAAAACAAACACGATAAATAACTTTTTATCCTTAGTTATTTCAGAACTAGTTTACTTTTGCAATACTTCCAACAAATAAAAATTAAATCCCTCTTTTACTGAAATACATTTTCCCTGCCAAATGCCAAAAAAAAAACCTTCCAAAGAGGGATTATCCCTTTTTTTCCTTCGCACTCACGCAAAACCGAATACGCAATACTTAGCTTAAATTATGCATTATCTCATTTACACAGCACCGAAAGAAATTTGTTAATAATATTAATTAGATATCAATTCTGCCAAACAAAGAGAAATGTAGATGTACCCACGCCGTATTAAATTTGCCATAAGTTTAAATATATGTATTTAATCCAAACATTTTTAATTAAAATTAAGAATTAATTTATTATAACATTTTCATCGAACAAGAACCAATCAACTAAATTAAAAATAATTAAATTATGCTGTGTTTCAATTTGAATTTGAACGGCAGAGTTAGTGCAAAATATTTTTTTATCGTTTCAAACTAACTCTTACATGAAGTAAAACCATCTTTTAAATTTTTTACCTATGTTGAATATTTTAGATGCTGGGGAACAGAATGGCACCCGGTGGACACACGGGATACATCAAGTAATTTTGAAATATTTAATGGAATGGCATAAAATAAGTTTATTTTTAATACAATTCAGCAAATGATATTAGTACAGAAAAGTAGTTATCCTTTTTCTCTCTACAAGATTATTTTATTATAATGATATCTGGTTTCATCCTTTCCACATGTAACTTAACGATTTCAAATTCCCGTGGGGGATGCACAGGTCTTTGCCTTCAATATTGTGCACACAGGTAATCTATGGTGTGTCTGATGATTACGTGATGGTGCAGGATAAGCCCGACGGTAAATATTTTGTCGAGTATTAGAATTCACGTTTGTCTAAAAATAGTTTCATCGAAAAATTACTTCGTTGGAAATCACTTGTTTGAAGAAGCATTTGGTAATAACGGTTAATCAAGATATATGATATTTTTCTGATAGTTTTGAGTTATTTGTGTTAACAAAAACAATACTCGAGCGAAAGAAATTGCTGTAAATTAGGGTCAAGTGGTGTAAAAATGAAACACTTTTTAGAACTTTCAATTTTTTTAAATGTCAGAGTTCTTCAACGGAATTTATGAAATTTTTGTAAGAGGTAAATGATGATGAAAAAACTATTGGCGACTTAAAAACATACAAAAAATACCTTTAAAAAGGTGGTGCCTCATATTTAACCCCGAAAAAGTCTAAAAATGAGACATGCCAAGTTAAATATCATAAAATACATGTATTAAGGGCCGGTTGCTCAGTCACTGTTTAACGTTAATCTTCTGTTAGCTTCCATCTGTTCCTATGTAAAAAAAAACTGAAGATTTAAGTGAAACTGTGACTGAGAAATCCGGCCTAACAGTCATGGGCGACCTCTAGTAAAATTTATAAAAAAAATTATTTAATAGAAAAATACCTACAACAAATTAACACATAGATAAGTAAAATGATGCTGTCTTGGATAGAAACATTTATTAACTGGAAGCTAATAAATAAATAATAAAGTATTTATAAGAAAAATTTGTGCAAATTGTTCTTGATTCAGTGAAAACCTCGAGCAGCCTCTGTACAGCTGTTTCAGCCCTGCTTGGGGCTTCTTCAGCAAGTATTTATAATAAGAAAACTATCGGCGGTATCGGATTATATTATTTTACCAATTTTATTTGATGTCTCATTTTGCACCTGAATTTTGCGTGTCTCATTTTTACACCACTTGACACTATAATATACAGTGTCTTTTGTAGCACTGTACTTTTTGCAAGACATTGTATTTATCGTAAGAGTAGAAGAATACGCACGGAGATTATTATGCATATAGTGATACTATCAGTATCTTTAGATGCGATACGATACAGATTTCTTGGCTCAAAAGTCAGTTCTGCTTCGATATGAAAAATATACTTTATTTTTTTATAACAAAAAATATTTGAACAATTTTGCACAGTAAGTCACATTTGATCTTAGACATTAGGCGTAAAATTTATTAAGAAACAACCTTTTCAAACTTCTCATACAAATATTATCCAAATTGATTCAAGCGCTCTTCAGTTATAAATAGAATATCTCTTTTTAACTTTGAAGTAGAATACTGGTTCAACGAAATATTTTTTATTGGAATAAATTGGGTAAAATTGTATGTTTTTGAACAGAGGTATTGATAATTTCATAACTAACCTAATTAACTAACTAGGGACATGGAATGAAACACTTTCTGAAATTGCCAAAAAATAGACATTTTTAGGCTTTTGAAATTTTTGTGAAAATTCATTAGTTGTCGGATTTTTCAGTTTCGTTTGGAAGTTTCACTGAAATTTTCAAGATACATCTTGACTAGCAAAATTCTTATGATACTGGTTACTTTTTCTGGAATTGATAAATCGCCATAGAATATTTAGAACGCACGGTATGGTTATGGACAATAAAATTCGGGCATATCATGCTTATTTTCGAGATAATTTGGTAGAGCATTTTTTTCGAGGTGGTTATATTGCTGACAAATTGTAAAAGAATACGAAACTTCAAATTTCATAAACATTTAATACTCAACAAAATTCCAAAATTATTATTAAAAAGTGACCTGGATTTTATTGTCCGCTACCGTACCTGATGCACGCGATGATCAGGACTGCCAATCTGCCTGATTTATACTAAAATAGACGATTTGATTTCTACTTGCGGCTAGATTTTATTAGTTTTGGGATTATCATTAGTGGAGTGACATTCTGCGGCACGAATGTACAGTCGAAAGCAAAAAATAGTATTAACTGTTCTTTCACAAAATGGTATTGTTTAAATATGACGTAACGGATTTTGCTAAAGTTTATAGCTTGTCAAATTTGAAAGATTTTAAAGTTTTTAAATATTATCTGCGAAGTCGCATTTAAACAATGCCACTTCGAGAAAGGAAATAGTTTTGTCTACTATTTCTGCTTTACACTGTAATTGTATAAATAACAACGTGTGTCCAATAATTACTGTGGTCCTGGGTGGCTGTGGAATCACATACAAATGTCGATTCTTACTTCGCATCCTTCATTGACGTCTCAAATATTAACAATCTCTGTCTGTCTGCAAACCACTCCCCCACAGTACATATCATTGCTCCATTGAAAAAAATTAAAAATTCTTCCTTTTCTAGTTTTTTTTTTTTAGTTTCGAAAATAGATAATAGTCCGAAGGGGCTAAATAGGGAGACGAATATGGAGGATGGTCAATTAATTCCAACCCGATTTCGTCAATTTCTTACAATGTAACCAGAGACTTGTGAGTGAGATACAAGAAAAGCCCACCATAAATTTTTCCATGGCGTTTCTCCATAATTTTTCCTGAAGCTGGATCACTAGTATCCGATATTTTATTAAAAGCGAATACGACTTTGATAAAGAACTTAAGATATTTTAGCTAAGCAGATATGCAAGTCCGCACAAGTCATATTAGCAATTGCTTAAACGAAGCCGGAAAGCTAGCAAATGCTTGAAATTTTTATTCATCTAATATATCAGCAACTGCTTTTTCTTAAAGCATTTGCTTTTTCAGCTTTTGCTTTTGCCAATAAGTAAGGATAGGATTTGAATAAGTTACACCATCAGTTCAGTAGCACCGTAAAAGTGCATCAAACAGGCACATTGTGCAATGGGACGGTGAAAATAATTTACGGCGTTCTTACTGTATGATGCAATGTGGCGATATATTCCGGCGGTCGAGGTACAACTGGCCAACTAATTACTCTGAAAATCTTTACACATTTAAACAAGAAGAGTTGATTGCATAACTGTAATTTTTTATTGCGGCAATATTGCTCTGTTTTTTGTTATACTGAGTAACACCATTGCTGTAGCGGCGTTAATTGTCTCCGCAGCCCTCGCGTTTGTTTACACGCTACGGTCTAATATTTTCTATTGCCTGCTTCACTAGAATTTGAATCGCGCAAAATATATTTCCCCGACCCATACTAATAAGCAAAAGCTTAAAGCAATGCTTACTTTTTATTCATCAGGCTCAATGTTTCGATTGTATGAGCAAGTTTTTATATTCAGTTGACCAGAACTGCAGTGGTTACTGTATGCCGCATAGATTTCTCTTCGACTGGTTAATTGTTTTGTTTATACAGGGCAGATGCATTAAAAATTCTAACTTTTTCCGACTATGATCGCTTCTGCATATTAGTAGTAAGTTTGGTAATATCATTTTTTTCCATGTCCAAAAAAAAGTGCCCATTTTTGGACACGAAATTTCTTCAGACAGGGCAAACCAGTGTGTTTCTATTCTTTTGATTGACTTTTCATTTTTAGAACATTGTGATGGATCCAGGTTTCGTCCATAGTTGAAATTCGTTTAAAAAAATAGAAGAATCCCTTTCAGAACGGCGGCAAAGCGCTTTGAAGTTGTCACTCAGATTTTTTTTAATCAGCGTTCAGGAATTTGGGGATTCATATTTCCCATCTCTAAATGCCGATGTACTATGTGAAACACACGTCTTTACGAAACAATGTCTCTGCTGTACGTTTGAGTTCAGTCTTTTGGTCTTTCAAAATGATGTCATGCGCGGCATCGACTCTTTCTGTAGAGGATACTGTAACTGGTCTTCCAGTACAATCCATGTCTTTTCCCTCTGTGTCTACTCGCTTAAATTATTCACCCTAATTTTCTAATAGTGACATACGAAGGGCAATCACCCTACATTGTACTCGCCCTATGTATAACTTTGCTTGCAGCTAAACTTTTTAACATCCAAATTAGAAGAACTATTTTGCAAAAACCTATACCTACACCTACCGTGGTAACTGTTTCTGATTTTAATTATGGGACAATTACGGGCAAATTAAATCTCAATACGCATTTGTAAAAAGGGAGCGTTGAAACAGAGATGGCTGTATTATAAAATAAAGGATGTAAGACATAAGTTTACGTTAGTTCGCCAAGTCTTGCGTGGTACGTTTACGTATTCTGTAGGCGGGAGAGAGTTGCGGGGGATGCGGGATACCCGTCTTATCAGAGTGCACATTTCCCAAACAATTTCAAATGGGCGGTAAGATTAAGGTTTGCCTTATCTGTCCGTGTATGTAAAATCACAATCTGTTTCGGTTAAGATAATACTCAGATAACAAAGTTGGCAAAGATACATAAAAGGTTACTAAAGAATAATCCTTTGTGAAAATAAATTAGTTATATACCTAGAAGGCACTAGACTAAACCCCTTTTCAATAAGTAACTCTGCAGCCATTTACATTTTCTTATTTTGTGACTAAACCGTAAGAAACATTACAATGTTAAACTAAAATAGTAAAGGAGACTGTGGTTTAAGAGATAATTGAAATTAATCTCCGCCTACAATAATTTTTATATCCGTAGATACGTGTTTCGGCAGCTAAGCTGCCATCCTCAGTACGTTACCAACTTAAAGCACTAAAAAATATCTAAAAACAACCTAATCACACTGACAAAATCATAAAAATGTTAAACCTAACAAAAATCTAATCATCCGAAAAGATATACGAGGGTCGATCAATAAGTACCCGTGTTAGGAATGAAGACGCAAGTTTTTCACAATTTTTATTTTTTATTTTTCAACGTAATCTCCTTTTAGTTCGACACACTTTTCCCAACGTTTCTGCCATTTCTTTAACCCCTCCAAAAAATACGATTTCTCAAACTCTTCAAAATACGCTTCTGTCTCGGCGATAACCTCCTCGTTTGAGCTGAACCTTTTCCCCCTGAGCCATGTTTTCATGTTGGGGAACAGAAAGAAGTCGCAAGGAGCCAGGTCGGGCGAGTAGGGTGGGTGCGGCAACAATTCGTAACGCAGTTGGTGCAATTTGGCCGCGACAATTCCGGATGAATATGCTGGTGCATTATCATGGTGAAAGAACACCTTTTTCTTAGCCAAATGGGGCCGTGTCTCCTTCAATTTGTTATCGAATCAGTCCAATAATTCACTGTAGTACTGCCCGTGATCGTTCTTCCTTTCTCCAGAAAGTCCATGAGGATTACTCCCATCGAATCCCAAAAAATCGGGGCCATGACCTTTCCGGCTGATGGGACCGACTTTGCCTTCTTCGGGGCAGATTCACCAGGAATAATCCATTGTTTTGATTGTCGCTTGGTCTCTGGCGTATAATAATGTATCCAGGTTTCATCAACGGTGACGACTCGACGCAAAAACTCCTGCGAATTTCGCTTAAAGAGGTCCAAACACTGCTTCGACATTGACAGCCGTATCCGCTTGTTGTCCACCGTCAGCAATCGCGGCACCCATCGGGCCGACACCTTTTTCACAGTTAGCTTATCATGTAAGATATTGATTGCCGTTCCGTACGACACCCCTACGGCCTCTACTACTTCGCGCACTTTAGTTCGGCGATCAGCAAGAATCATATCGTGGACCTTTTCAACAATTTCTTCGGTAACCACGTCTGCCGGGCGACCTGGCCGCTCCTCATCAAAAACAGACGTACGACCACGTTTAAATGCGTTAAACCAATATCTCACGGTTGTCATAGATGGTGAAGGGTCCCCATAGATAGCATCCAACTTCACTTTTTTTTTTCTTCGCATGTTTTTCTATCCAAAAATAAAAAGCGAATAACGGATCGATATTGCTCTTTTTCCATTTTATCGAGAAACACGAAACACGTTTGATAAAACTGGCTGCCAAATGGAAACTAACCTATAAATCAGTTTGAAATTTAGTATGGCAACGTTTGACAGATGGCAGTATACGACGGTAATGCCAACTTCCCTCAGCAGCGCCACCTGTCTTCAAACACGGGTACTTATTGATCGACCCTCGTATATGTCTAAATGTAAGTAAATATAAATTAATATGTAAAAATCTAAAATAAACTATATATGTTATGTATAAATCGGAAAAAAAACACCTAAAATTAACTGTCAGGAAACCTTACAAATAAGAGCTAACCAAACAACACAGAAATGCGGAAATAAATAGTCCAAAGACCCGAAAGAACTTCTTATTCTAACGAATAAATAAGTATATAATTCCCTGTTATTTGATATTTGGAACATTCCACTTACCGGGGCCGTTTTCTCGGCCCCACCTGCTCCAGCGGCGAATCTAGAAGCTGTAGGTTATTGAACACTGGGGAAGTCGTTCTCGCACGTTGACTTCTTATCTTCGCATGCATTAACCCCCACATTCACAGTGGATATGAAACCCACCCCTCCCAATGGATATTCGTATACCTTGCCTCCTATCCATGAGCTCTCAGCATCATTGGTATAACCGCCTCCTACAAGTGCCTCCAGCACTTCGACCGAGCACGAATATGCACCAAGTCATGACCGTTCTAGGGAGCACGATCCCCACAAGGTCAGGCATTCAGCTAGCTATTCTCCAGCATCGTCGGTCCCCTACAGTGCTACTCACTGGACCGATCCCCAACAATGCATGATTCAATCATACCTGAGAGGTCACCTAGAGACGCCTTTCGACGTCTCTGTGCATCTCTCCCATGTCGCCGGTCCCCTACAGTGCAACGCCACTGGACCGTTCCCCGACGACATCTCACTCCTGCTCTCACTCGAGAGCCCGGGTCACCGTCGCCTTGTCGGCCCTGCAAACCTCACCAAGTCAACCACGAAATACTTTACTAGATTGCCATTTCAAGGCCGATGTTGTCTCGTAATAAAACATCGCGTCCTTCAGACTGATATTTTGTGGACAGCCCTTACCAAACATCCAGTACACATTTTAACCACCTTCGCGAGCCCGTACACGTAAAGATGAGTACCCTACGCGGTAACCCTCGGTAGACTGCTGTTTCTTTGCTGCTTAACGCTTTACACGCCCCCATATCATATTACCAAACTAATAACGTAAACAAATAAGATAGTGCTTCAGAGATATCCCGAGAATCCATGAACTTCTTAAATTCTAAACTTCTAAAATAAATAACTACAACAACAAGTACAATGACAAGAAAAAGTTTACTGTCTTATATGATCTCATCTCTCGATATCCTCCAGATTAGAGCAGGCGTTCCTTTGATATAAGAAAAAATAACTTTCTCTTTATGAACTTTGTAGAAGAATACCGGCTTAACGAAGCAATTTTAGATATAGATGAGTTTGATTAAAACGTCTTATTTAGAAGTCAAGAATCTATAATTAAGCCTTGTCCACAGAATTTAGAGACGGCCTGTACGTCAAAGTATCCGTATAAAGTTATAAAAAGAGGGAGGGAGGGTTAAACTAGAGTGACCACATCTAAAAAACGAAAAAACGTGATAAAGTCCTAAAGTGCGGAGGAAATTCGGAAATGACATTTTGCTAAAGAAATTTATTTACAAAAATTGTTCGAAATTATTTTAAACCATACATTAAACCATATTTCTTTATTAAGTTAGAAACAAAATTTTTTTTTGTTATGTTTTTTTTTTATGGAAATTTACATATTTGAATTTATTTCAAGATGAATTGTCTCAAGATGAAAGGTCGAGAAAGTGACTGTTGCTAATATAAACTTTTTGTCAAGAGATAATTTCTCCCATTTTCTCATATTCGTATTTTAAACTATAAATCGCATTAACTCTTTCATTTTCAGAGAAATTTATCTTGAAAGCCTGATGAATGATAATTAAATATGGTCGTTTAAATAGGATGAACACAAAATTAAGATATTTATGTTTTACTGGTTAAAAATAAATGCAATAAAAAACGGGACAAATTGCTTCCCGTTTTTTTAGGTTCGTGGGGACAACGGGGCACGAAACCAAAAGAAGAAACAACAGAGGCGGCCTTAATAGTTGCGAGGCCCCAAATTTCTTTCTTAAAGAGAAAAAAATACTGAATAAATGTTAAAAAGTAGGTAAAATAATTTTTCCAGCACATCTATATTACGACATTATTTGACATGTTTCAGTTTTTTTTAAACGTCGTTATTTGAAAATGTGAAATAAAAATGTAACAGAAGAAACAAAGCCACCTGTTTTAACATGCTTACTATCACATAATAATTAAACGAAACAAATTCGAATATTAAAAAAAGAAAAAATTACAATTAATTGATAATCAATTGATAATCAATCTATAAAACGAAAAACAAAAGACGGTCGTCAATGAAGGTAGATTTAAAATAAAAATACATAAAATTAAGAATAAAACAAATCGACGGACAACCAAAAATTTAATCTGTAAATACTAAAGATTAAAATGTAAAATCAAATAAAGTCAAACCGAGTAAATGAAAAAAAAACGAACAACGGAAGTCAATCAATCAATCGTATCAAAAACAACCAAACAAAAAACAATAAAAAACAAAACGAAAGATGTCATCACATAAAAGAAAATACGAAAATGGGGATCGACCGAAAGGATTCAAATGTAAAATAAATTCAAATCGATTAAATAAAAAAATCAAAAGCAAAAGCTGATCAGCTGATAATTAGAAAAATAAATCGTATCGAATAAAAGATAAAGTGATAGTTAAAAAATAAAAATTAATTAAATAAAATAGAATAAAACGAAAGGCAAAGGTCGATCAACTAATTATACAACCTGGAAATTAAGTAGCGGATAAATTCGGTATTTTCAAGACAAATAATTTTTCAAAAAACGCTCGGACCCGTCAATTTTCTCTAATTGGAAAATAGTTTTTGGAAACGGTAAAAATTTACATAAAAATGACGCGTCCGAAAGTTTTTGTGAAACAATGGATCCTCTTGTAAATATTGAATTTATCTGTTATTTAGTTTCCAGACTGTATTAAAAATTGAACTGAATAAAATCAAATAGGGAATTTAAAAAAATGAAGACAATACTGAAATGAAAATTCGGACCGAAATAAGAAAGAAAGTTTGACACCAAAAGAAAGAAAAGAAAATAGAAGAGAATCAAACTAATAATAAGGCGAATGTATAAAATCAAATGAAACCGAGTCAAGAAAGGACAAAAGACGATCGGCGATGAAGATAAGATGAAAATAGGAATTCAACAAAGTCAAATCGAATAGAAAAATTGAGAAAGTTTGACACCAAACAAAAAAGAAAGCAGAGTAAATCAAACTGAATCAAAGAAAGACAAAATACGAGCGGACTCAAGATTATGAATAAAATTTGTTGCCCCGCATCAACATTAACCAAGCTGTTGGGTCATCAAAGTTGATGTTTGAAAGTAGAATGGGATTATTTATAAAGGCTAGTTCACATTATTCGATTTTTGTATTTGATTTTTTGTATTTGATTTTTTGTTCGATTTTATATTCGAGTCTTGAATGAAACTAGCTTCTCGAATGGAAAATCGAATAGTGTAAAGGCAAAATATCACGTTTGAGCTATTCGAAACTGAAAATCGAACTCAAAATCGGATAATGTAAACTATCCTTACGCAAACTAAAATTCTACGGACAGGCAAAAAATATTGCAGACTGTAAAATCTAGTCCTCAAACAACAGATGTTATTCTAGGAATAAAACTTGCTCGGAAATGTTTCTCTAAAAGTACGATTTCTTAAGGGAGTATAGGACATCTATTTGTTTATACATACATATGTATTGTTTGTTTGTAAGTGAGATTTTATTTTTCTTTCTGAGTGAATAGAGCTTGTAATACGCTGCTGGAAAAGTTTCTGGAAACGGTATGAAAAAATGCATATGCAATTTGGTAAACGGTATCATTGTTTATCGAAGTATTCGCCTCTGACGTCAATATACTTTTGCATACGCTCGAACCAATTTCTAAAGCACGTTTTCCACTCTAAAAATGGTACCTCAGAAACCAGAGAGTGTTCAGAATGTTTCAACCGCTACTTTAGCCGACGAAAATCGCTCACCACGCATTTTATATTTGATATCTGGGAACAAAAAGAAATCATTAGGTGATAAATCAGGTGAATGTGGACAATGAGTCATTAATTCAACATTTTTGTTGGACAAAAAATCAACTGTTTGACGGGCTGAGTGAGAGCTGGCGTTGTCATGATGGAGAATAATTCGTCGATTTCAATTGTTTCTTCTTATTTGATCGATGACTTCCGGCAAACAAACTGTAGTATACCAATCAGCATTCACGGTTTTTCGATCCTATAAAGCCACGGTTGCTACATGTCCAGTTAAACCAAAGAAACAAACAATCATTTGCTTCGCAGCACTGCGTGAACGGACAACTTTTGTTGGTTTTGGTTCATTTTGAAATACCTAAACGGTAGATTGTTGTTTATTTTCTGGCTCGTACGAATAGATCCACGTTTCGTCACCAGTAACGATGTTATAAACTAAATTTGAACGACCTCCATTGAATTTCTTGAGCATTTCTTCGCACCATTTGACACGACCCTGCTTTTGCGCTTCTGTTAAATTGTGTAGGATCCAACGTCTGCAAAGCTTTAGTACGTTCAAATGATCATGCAAAATCTGGTGTATTGCTTTCATGTCTATGCGTAAGGATGCTTGAATCTCAGGGTGTCACATGTCGATCTTGCTCAAGCATTTCATGCACAGCATCTATATGTCAACAACAGATGTTGATGGACGACTTTCACGAAATTCGTCACTGAGAGAGGTACGACCACGCTGGAATTCGGCAAACCAATTATAAACACTGCTGTTTCATGGTGCTTCATCTCCAAAAGCCAAATGAAGCCGATCTAGGCATTGTTTTGGCGATAGACCACATTTGAAATCGTAAAAAATCATGGCACGAAAATTTTCATGCGAGATTTCCAAGTTTACACAAAATTACTTTTTCTCCGATGCTGTACAAACAAAACTAGTTCACTTGGATAGGAACTGTCAATAGAATTATAGGCGAAAATCGTCGAATTTTTCAAATATGACAGTTGATAAACGCTAACAATTCTAGATCTACTAGATTCCAGAAAATTTTCCAGCAGTCCACGTTGTAGCAGTAGCTGACTTACACTGATAACGGACACTAGGAAAACCGTCCTCGCACGTTGACTTCTTATCTTCGTATGCATTAACCCCAAATTCCTGTGTATATTAGCGAATAGAGAAGTTACCTTACCTGTGGTGCATAAATTCTGAGAATCAATTGGTCACCAACTGTCTAAGTATCAGCACCCCTTGAAAATTTTCCAGCAGCCCACGTATGTTTATTTTATGTAGAACCGTAAGTATTTTCGTATTTATATTATTCTATGTAGATTTTAAGCAGATATACGATAATTTCAATTCTGACTGAACTATCGTGGGTATTTAAAAATTCACGTATTGCAGATGGCGCGGGTGTCTTAAAGCGCGAGACTTCGGACGGTTGCCCCGTTCGCCCGCCCCGAAGGCTGCCACTGAGGAACAATCCCGTTAAAAACGACTTCTGTTCGGACAGGGATAAAGAACTTTGTTCTAAGCATTTATCTATTACGAACTTATTCTTTTCAAGAATTCGAGCGTTGTTTTGAATCAGTATTATTATTCATATTTGAAAATTCAGATTTGAAATTCTCGCCTTAATGAAAATGAAAAGAAATTACCGCGAAACTGTCAATAAAACAATAACGACAGTGAAACCAGAGAAAATAACTCACTCAATTATTTTTTATTGGCCAGGAGCTTTTAATTTTAATTTACACTTTAAATTTTATGGATCAATAAATCTAATGGACTTCTCGACGCGATATTTTAATCATGAAGTTGTTTTAAGAATAGGGGTTAAAATGTGAAGCTCGGAAGTTTCCAAAAAAAAAAGGAAAATTCAGAATGATCTAGTTAACCGACCTAGGCGAATTTAGGCGGAAGGTCTCGTTAAATATACGATGAACTACTAATATGCTGAAGCGATCACAGTCGGAAAAAGTTTGTAACTTTAGCGCGTCTGCGCAGTAAAAACAAAACAATAAACCAGTCGAAGTCCAAGAAGTCTATGTGGCACGCAATAACCAATACAGTTCTGGTCGACTGTATAAAAAACGTGTTAATATAACCGAAATATTCCCAAATGAAAACGCGTTGTTTTTTGCAGTGACGGCGCTATAATTGATATATTATCCCAGTCTTTTTAAAAATTACTTTAAAAAATTAGAATATTTTCATAATTATTAATTTGAAAGGAACTATAAAGGAAATTATGTTACAAACGTAATTTACATCAAACGGTTGCTTCTGATGCAATGAGCGCGAGAGTTGAAGTGCCTCGGGCATATACGCCGTTCAGCGGCGACGTTGAAATCTACGACGCTGCTTTGTTTATCTTTATAGTGGTTTTTGCCAGATATCCTAGATATGTCCGAGGTTTACTAATTAATTCATATTCTTGTTATTTTTGTGGTAGATCGAAATCTCAATGGGAGGAAGCCTGGCACAACGAGCGCTACACCCGTTGTCGTGAAACGCTATTGAGGCATCTTTATTGGGCTTGCGAAAAGGACATTTATCGCATAACAAGAAGGAGCACAGGAGATGATCACAAGATATATTCGGATGAATCCGAAATTGGTGAGTTTCTTTTTTTTATTATTAAAAATACCCTCGTGGATCGCGTCGGTTCGTAAATTTGAATTTGGTAAAGAATAAATAAAATAAAGTACGAGCAGGAGTACTAAAAAATTTCAAATATTGTGGTTACTGCATTGTAATACGTATACGTTGGCGTAGTAATAAAGGTGAGGATACAAAGTTGCCCTCCTGTAATTAAAGAGGGAATGATTTTGCGGTGGGTGTATTAATTTTCGCAATACATCAGCACAAATGCTTTCATTATTGGAATCGTTCAGTTTCTGGATCGGGTTTTTACATTTTTTTTTTTTTTAGACGTATACGTTATTTTACACAACATTCTTTCAAAAACATTTCGTAATTCTGAAACACATGAAAAAACTTCTCCGATGTAATATTTATTAAATTTTTTTCAGTAGGTTTCCCATGGCTAACTGAAAGGCGAGCTAAATTTTTCCTTCGGAATCGTCGTGGTGCTAGACGAAGATCTGGTTCTTCCATAACGGCGGAATGTTGCAGCGTGTCAGGATGCACTTGGGAGGAGTACGCTGAGTATTGTCCCACGAATAAAAGAATTGTTACTTACGTCTGAAAGCTCTAATGTGCGTCATCAATCTGTAATTATTTTGTGAAAGTATCTATGTGTACTAAAGTATTAAATCTAGTCAACTTCCTAGTCGATCAGATGTAATTTATTTATGTGTAAATAAATGTGACAGTGTAATATATCTAAGATTTTTTATTTATTTGTGAAGAATAATATACCGAGTGGAAAGTTTCAATCCCGAACATAGCAAAGTTCCATTGAGAACTACGTTTCTGTAGATTACTGCTCGCCATTTAAAGATACAAAAATGGTAATGGTATTAAATGAAAGATAAAATTAAGGCCAATGTTATCGTCTTAAAATTATTCTTATTCTGTTAATACTTTTGAAATAGAAATTAAATTTTTTAATTTCAAATGCAAAATGTAGTCGCCTTAGTATGTCAGATTTGAAGTTTGCAATCCAATAACCAGAATTTTGTACAATATGCTTCTTATTCAAAATAAAATTCCTTTCATCTGTGTAGCATACTGACGATGAAAAACTGTTAGGATTTATTTCTTTGCTCCTGCATTGCTTCACAAAATACTTTCCTACTATTCTTGTTAATTTCAATACAATGTTGATGGCAACTAGATTTGTGGAATTGATGTTTTTTTCTAATATTCTTTTTTAGAGTTGTGTGTTACTCGATCTTGAACAGTGTGAAACTTATTTAATTCTTAGTACAATTGAATTTAAAACTGATTTAGTATTGACATGTGTCAACATTGATTGCCCATGGCATCATTTCAAGTTTATTGATAGTATCAATTAACAACAGTATTTTTGTGTGTAATGACGTAGAATACAATTATCATTCTAATAAACAAAGAATTGTTGTAACTTAAACAACAAGAGTACCTACCTATTATTTGCTCTGTACAATAATTCATAATGCTTTTTGACTGACGTATAAATTATTTTCCATTAATTGAAACAACTGAAAGTTTCAAACCTGACATAGGCGACTAAATTTTTCGTTTAAAATTTGAAAATTTTATTTATATTCCGAAAGTATTAATATTTAAGAATAATTTTAAACACCATAATATTGTCCATATTTTTTTCTTTTCTTTAATACCATTGCCATTTTTGTATCTTCAAATGGCGATCAGCAATTCACAGAAACATAGTTTTCAATACAAGTTTGCTATGTTTGGGTTTGAAACATTCCACCCGGTATACGAAAATTAGTGCATGTTCGTAACGCGAATGCTCTTTCTAAACTATTTATAAATCGCCATTTGCATTTCATCGATATTAAATGGTGCTATACATTGTGTTTAAATAGTTTTCCTATCAACAAAAGTCGAAATGTGAAAGAAAACAAGTGATAATTTTTTCATATACAGTGACCACCAAAAAGTTCGCACCACATGGGAAATTTTTTTATTATTGATTTTCTTTTAAACTTTTTGCGCAAATAGTTTGTGCGTGTGCGATAACCAAGCATAAGTAGGACAATGCTGGTGAGCAACTTTTAGTGTTGTTAAAAATAGCACTTATTTAAGATACGAAAATTAAAAAATTGTTGTAATTTGGAATTGCTGGACATATTAGACAAAATTTTAGTAGGATTTAATAGTTATTTACAAAATGAGTGTCTTGATTGCCAGACAAAATTTCCTTCGTTCTAGTATTTCGAAAAAAAGAAGATTTTCGATGTTGTCAGTTTTGCTCAAGATGTGAAGCAGTCAATGGTCATCTGGCATTTAACTCTTACGAGTGGTTAGCTTATTCATTCACATTCATAAAAATATTTCATAGAATAAATTTTCCTCTTGGGTTCCGAATTGTCCCATGCACAAGAAAATTTGAAACGATTTTTCACGTTTCTGGCGCAAGGCTTTTCTTACATACGTTTCGTGTTAATGTTTTTGATTTCTTCGTAATACGTTTATCATAATCCCAATTTAGTCTAAGTAGATCGAAAATTGCAAGAATTGCATCTACTTTTCGGTGTGGACCCGTTTAATAGCTGTACTTATAAAATCGATACTTTTCGTGGTAGCCATCAAATCGTATTTACTGTTTGTACCAATGTCAATATTATAAGTACGTATTTAAACGACTCCAAACTAAAAAGTAGACGCCGCAATTTTCGGTCTGCTTAAGCTAAGGTTAGAAGATTTGTGTAATCAAGAAATCAAAAGTATTAATACAAAATTTTATGTAAAAAAAAGCCTTGCACCAGAAACGTGAAAAGTTTCAAATTTTCTTGTGCACGCAACAGTTAAAAACCCAAGAGAAGCTAAAAGCTTAAAAGAAAAATCAATAATAAAAAATTTTCCCATATGGTGCCAACTTTTTGGCGGTTACTGTATAACTGTTCCTAATAGGAACTGCTATTAGTAATAACATTTAGCGTTGATACAGGCTGACTGAAAATAAGTATCCGACCTCCTAGCCAGCAATTATAGGTGATATTGACGTCAAAAACTGGTGCAACTCGTATTGAGACGTCATTTATCTGATATGGTACGTTATTAAAACGTTTTCTGAAGTACTATTTCTGTAAAAAACGCAATTTTAACTTCTCATTAACGTATACAATGTTTCAATGTTTTATTTCTGTGACATAGTCCGTTTATTTCACGACACAATAGACGACTTGTTGAATCAGAAATTCACGTTTAATTAATCTCCACTTGCTAGCTGGACCATCAACCGCAGAGACTACTCGAAAAAACAAAACAAAAAACTGTAGACATGGGGGGGGGGTTCTAATTTATACAGTTTTCGAGAGGAAATGGATTGAAAATTTACATGTAAACTTGTTGATGGTCACTGAAATAGCTGAACTGCGTAACAACAGTAATTAACTCTGAAGAAAAAAAAACACAAATATTAGCGTTGGCCTTGAACTAAAACTGTAAAACATATTTGTTAATGATTTTCGGACGAAAAATTTCTTTACGCGGAGATTAAACTTACGTTTTTTTAATAATGTAAGTAGATGAGTAGATGTACAATAATGATTTTGTTAGTGTAAACTTGTTCATCTTGGCGTGCGTGTCAATGTGTATGTATCAATTCACAGAATTTAGTGAAATTAATGCGTGTTAGGATTTTTTTTTTAATTGAACGTATGTGTTACCACAGTGTTTTACGTATTTCTATTTGCAAGTGCTTGATGTAGGAGATAAATTAATCGAATTAAAGTGAAGAGAATCTTTTGTCTAATCAAATATTACAAATGAAAAATTTAGTTTATGAATATTCCTTTAACATACAAATCGAAATAATGCAAATCATTGGCGTACGTGAGTCATTAGGCCACCATTCACCCTGAAGCTCTCGAACGCTCTTGGTTCGTGAGACACTTGGAAGGCAGACTTGCTCGTGTTTAAAGGGAAAAAAGTCTTGCGGTTCAAGTACGTAAGTCAAAACGCGCATTAAAACTTACGAGTGTAAAGTCTAAATTGTGTTTCAAAACTCTACTGTTGTGGAAGTTTTAATAAATATGGCTGAATAAATTATTGAAGCAAAAGCGTCATTTATCGCCCGTGCACCCGCATTCTTGAAGTTTTTATCAAAGCTATTTTAATTTGGTTTGCTGTAATTTGTGGGCAACAGCGTATTTGGCTCGTTGCGGATTTGGGAAGCGTACTTAAGCTTTATTTTGGTTTTTATTTCAGAACAAATTTCGAACTGCGCATAACTTGGTGCGTTTTATCGTTTAATTCTAGAAGAATTCTTTTTTTCTCGCCAGTTGTTGATTAAATTTTCATAAGGCATTAGTGTATCGAGTAATTTTAACGATTATATTAATCTGCCTAATTGCGTTTTCCGATCTTTTGGATTCGTTCAAAAACTCGTGTCAGTTTCCGTAAGAAGGTAGGAACGGTTCTAAAATGATTCTGAACTACTAGTTTCAGAAATTAACCAAGACTGAATTGTTAGTTCGAAACTGATTCTGAATTAATCAAAACACTAAAAACAGGATCCTCATGTACAAACAATTTCAAAACAATTCCAAGTTAGAACAAAACAAAGCTTTAGTCTTTCACCACGTATGAAAACCTTACCTAAGACGCTTTGTGTGTGGTGGTCTATCAACCATTATGCATAACAAGAAGGTCACATCGAATATCCATTACAAAAACCGTAAGTTACATCTCATAATATTCATTTTTTGTCGACATAGTGACAAAAACACGTTACGCATTCCATTCCAGTAGTCATGTGCTATTCAGACAGTTTGCATTTGCGATTCAATAGAGGTTGATTTTCCAAATATTCCTCACACGGATCGGGCACTTATTATGAATCACCCTGTATATTCTGAAGGATTTTTCTTGCCAAATATGGATTATTAAGTGATACCTAACAGTCAAAGTTATGAAAGCGAAAAATTAATTTCTACGAAACGTCACCTAAATCG
Organism: Prosopocoilus inquinatus; assembly: GCA_036172665.1. Taxonomy (NCBI): domain Eukaryota; kingdom Metazoa; phylum Arthropoda; class Insecta; order Coleoptera; family Lucanidae; genus Prosopocoilus; species Prosopocoilus inquinatus. Next base: position 56,300,422 of record CM069871.1, read on the forward strand.
AAACAAATCGTTTCTTTGTAGTATCTAGCCGGTCACATATTCTGTTGGGAAAATATTTTCCAATTAATTTTATCGACGGAGTTGTATTTTAGAAGAATGCGATGTTTCAGTTTCAGAACCTCGTCTGTACCAACATTTTGTTTTCTTCGGTCAGTAGTTTCAGTACTTCTTCATACTTAAATTTACGCGTTCTTTTTACATTCACGCAATTTTTGATTAAAATTTCTAAATGAGGTCTCCGGAGGTTGAAGCTTTCTGGAAATGAGATGTAAGGGATATCAAATTTGAAATGCCAACACAGTATTTCTCAGTACACCTAAGTATTATCCACTATTATATTTTTAGAACAATTATTTTCATAGCATAATCTTATGTTACAACATTAAAAGCATATTAGATTGGTTTCAGAAAGAGTCACCTAAGTAGCTTCATGAGGAAATTTTAAAAACTTTTAAAACTTGTTAAATAATACAAAAGAAGGAAATAGTAATAAAAGGTACTCAGAAAAAAAAAAATTAACTTAATGTCTAATAACTTTTTAATCAAACCAGATAAAATATTAATACCTTATACTATATAGAAAGGGTATGTTATGTAGATTCACCTATAAGGTAAGGTATACAGGGTACACATTAAAAAAGTGAGACTTTCAATTATTGGAATTTGAATCACCTTGGGTAGGTAGATGATTTCAAAGAAACTAATTTCGTCTGATGGGAAATAAACTTTTCCTATTAGGTTATTCGGAACAAAATGTCGTTTTTTTCGATATAATCTTTTAATTGCAAATTGAAGAGTATACTTCTCTAAACAATATACTACGCAAATGTTAACCCGTACTTAATTGTGTGTTCTTACGAAGAATAACCAAAAAACGAAGAATTCTCGAACCTATTGTTATACGAGTTTAAGAAGGAAAGTGGTTGCACAAGAAGAAGATCGAAGATAGTCTCTTAATGTTAAGACATTCCCAACATGAATTTATAAAATTTAGACACGGCGATTTTACTCTTCGAAGGAGTCCTACCTCGGGTTGGCCTTTAAAGATTAACCAATTTTTTTTGCAATTTATTAAAGAAAATCCGGTTACTACAACATATTGGTTGTCAGACGAGTTGGGTGCATTCAATTCAACCATTTGGTGCCACTTAAGAGGTCGTAGTACGATTATTAAACGTTCTACAAAAATTTCACATAACTTAAATGAATCTCAACCTAAACACCTTAAACATTTGTATAAAATTACTCCAAATACCCCGCCATAATCGTTTTCTGTGACAAATCATGATTTATGAAGAAATATGGTTTCTTTTAAGAATCCATACTGGTATAAACAAGTAATGTTCAGTGTTTGGTGGAATATCTTTGGCGTGATCCATTTTGAACTTATTTCAAATGTCCGTACATATATGCTGCAGTCTGTTTTGCTCAACTTACCAAAGTACAGGAAATATTACGTTTAGGGTACCCTGCATTAGTAAATACAAATCACGTGATCCATCACCAGGATAATGCAAGGCCGCATAATACAATTAAGTCTCAATAAAAACTGATGGAGCTTGGATGGATTTTTCTTCCTCTTTCTGCATAAAATCCGGATTACCATGTTTTGTTCGATGAAACATTTCTTTAAAAACAGAAATTTTAATGAATATTGGGAAGTCGATATGGCATATCAAGAAGTTCGTGACTCTAGAGAACTCGACTGGTATCATCGAGGAATACAAATGCTGGCAGAATGATGGCAAAGGATCATTAATGAAAATGGCAATTGCATAGTTTAATCAAAATTAATATATTTCGTTTAATACAACTATTCTAAATTAGAAAAAAAAACAATTTTTTTCTGGACAACTTAATATTTTAAAGTACATTTGCAGTCGCATATCTTATTTAAAAACACTTATGGCCAGTTGCACGGAACACTTGATGTCAGCTTAACTTTAAGTACCGCTTAGCACGTGACTTACTGAATGTTATGTAATCTCAAATATCACAATATAAGCAGCACTTAAATTTAAGCTCGGTTTAAGTGCTTGATGCAACTGGTCATTAGAGAGGACTTGGTCGTAACTTGTTAACCATATGAAATAAAATATTAAACCACAGCGTTTTTATAAAAAAAGGCATGACGAGAGAGAAAAAGCATTTTAAAAATTATATCATGTACACATAAAAGTGAGATGTGAAAAGGAAAAGGTCGCCCGCCTCCATGAAAATAATGTAAACTTGAGACGGCGTGAAACCGACGAGCGAGACGCAACACAAAATAAACATCGTTACACACTCGTGTAACTGCAGAGTGCACTCGAAGGTACAGTTTATGAACACAACCCGTATAAACGCCTGTAGCAAATTTAAATGTATAATATGTATAAATCAAAAAGTATAACAGATTCACATTCTCTTTAATGATTTTATAAATCTGCAAAATATATCATCATTAAATCAGATTTTTCACCGATATTTTGTTTGTCTCAAACAGATTGGGAAGCCAAAAGATCCGTATGGATCATTTTCGTCTTCCCACGGTGTGGTTTTTATATCCTGCAGACTACATCATTAATTTTCTTGATTATTTCGTAGTATCTGTCCTAGGGTGCTTTCAGTTCGAACACAGCCCGCACAGTACCTCTAGGGCTGTAGCCGTACCTGGACCCCTTATCGATCAGATTTCATTGGCTCCTTTAAACCAAACCAGTTTCCATTTTATCTCTAACCAAGTTGCTGAACTAAAAGGCACGCATGAGATCCAGCGAATACTCTTGCAAGCCTTTTAGTTTATAGTCGTTCAAATCTCAGTTCAAAAGGTAACCAAATTTCTTCTGTTAGTACTTGATTTTCTAATTGTCAAGTTTATAACGTCTTAACGATGGAATCTTATTTTTAATAATGAAACCTTATTCTTAGTTATTTTAGTCATTGTTCAAAATCTCTTCATATTGTCATTTCGCGTTAGCTTTCGTATGAGTTGTCACTTTGGATTACGTAACCATATTTTCTTCTCGAGAGGATGCTAAAATCGAATTTTCAGGTTTTCATATTCACATTACTGAATTCTCTATAAAATTACATTTTCACTAATATGCGTCTCATAGTACATTCCATATTTAAATTATATTGGTTTAGAGAGCTGGAAGGGAGGGGAATGATGTATGACAGCTAAGTATAGGATAGAAAAGTGTTCCCCTTGGATTATAAATCGATCTGTTTCTGGTGTTTTTCCAAACAAACTTTTTCTTGGGAGATATACGGTTTGTTTCATTCTTGTTGGCACACCTTGTATAGTTCTCTTCATACGAAATATATTGTTTTGTTTTTTAAGATTATTGTAAGATTACAGAACATTTGATTTTTATATAGTGTGGGCAGATTTTTGAGATGATGAAAGAGAACACGTTCAGGAACTATTCGTTATTACTAGATTGCGAAAGTTTAGGCACTAAAAAATTCAATTTTAGGTGCCTAAAAAAGGCTCATAAATGTGCAGAATAAGCAAAATAAAGCATAAATAGTCTCTAAAACATTTATATTTATAATAGAATTGGCAATAAACAAAATCAAGTACATTAGAAACATATTTTATTTTATTTTTATCTTTTCTATGTTTTCGTGTTGCTGCACATAATGTTTTTTTTTTATAATTCGCCTTTTAATTAAGAAATATGGCGTTCATATTAATATAAATTTTCATTGTGCGTTATATTTGAAATTTGGCAAAAATATGTGCGGCGCAAAAAACAGATCTGAATTTCTTTGCAGCGTACAGTCCAAAACCATAAAAATTTTGACGAATACGAGCAAATTTATTGCAAATACAATGCACAATGCAAAATATTATTGATGTGACTCGACTTAATGTGGTATCAAAAGTAAGAAAAATGTCAATTAACCTCTTTATTGATCGATTGGCAAAAAATGACTTTATTGCACAAGCAAAATAAACTTTTAGTTCATTCTCGAATTAAAGCGCTTATTAGCAAGTTCTCTTGGTATTTTATAAAAATTTGAAGTTATCTATTTAGAATCGTGTAATAAACAATTAAATAATATAGTTACATTTCTCCCAAATAGGAATAGTTACAAGTCGGAGGTGAAGGAAGTGACATTCGGTTTTATTTATTGATTTTATTTTTCATTGAATCCACTCACTAAATAAAAATCAAATGTGTCCTCATGCAGTTCGTTTTATATCAATGAAAACATTTATAGAAACAATGATGCGGACGACTCAAGTGGTTTCGGTATTTTGAATAAAAAAGACGCACGTCTTACCTTCACAACATTCTAAAAAAATTTCGGTTATGTTTTTTTATACAGTGATCGCCACAAAGTCGGCAACAAATGGAAAAAATCTTCTCATTGAAATCTTAATTAATTTCAAAGTAATAACAATTTTACGCCTTTGACCATTTCGAAAAACTCCATTTTCTATCTAAGTAAAATTCACTCGGTATATCTGATAGGTGCTTAATAGGTTTTCAGACAAGCAGAAATTATTGCCGTAAAAAGTTTTTTCGAAAAATCAAAAATAAAGATTTTTCTCATTTGATGCCGACTTTTTGGCGATCACTATAATATTAACGGCTTCAGGCTTTAATCATTTCTACACAAATTTTAAATTTATTCTGTGAATTTTTTGAAAAGAGGCACATTTTAGGCATTTTTATTTGAAATAGGCATTTATGCATAAATACGCAAAAATAGGCGAACAGATAAAATAACGACATCTTACTATCGCTTTTTGACCTGACATTGCAGTAGGAAAGACAAATTGAAGCGGGATTTGCTCCTAATAAGTCCCCCATGCAAGGCGGCCATGCTTGCTGTCAAAGCATAATGAAAGTTTTTAGAAAAATTTTGTGCAAATCGTTCTTGATTGCAGTGAAAACCTCGAGCAGCCTCTGGACAGCTGTTTCAGCCCTGCTTGGGGCTTCTTCAGCAGAGACGTAGCTCGACAGTCCCACAGGGCTGAAACAGCTGTCCAGAGGCTGCTCGAGATTTTCACTGCAATCAAGAACGATTTGCACAAAATTTTTCTAGCAAAAATAGGCATTATAAGACTTTACCATTTAAACAGTAACTACGTGGCGCGCCACTCAGCACCACAAACTCGACTTTTCTAGCATCTACGAAGATGGAACAAACGAGAAGGCAGCGTAGAATATAAAATCGGCCGGAGTTGACTCAGGAGTCAGTCGAGTTCTAATCAGCGATCGTCGAAGTTAAATTTAGTGTATAAAATAAATTGTTGCAAATAAATTAGATTGTAATCATTATTAAATTACGGTTAAGTTTGTTACCGAGTGTTTTATTCGATTATGACCCGGTATTACAAATGAAAGTTATCTTTAACTCTCAGATTATTGTCATAACAACAATTATGTTCACAATTGTTACCATGGGAATAAACCAATAGTTAAAGCTAACTTGCCTTTATAATACCCGGCCTAAATAAATTAATTTAAACCCTAGAAACGTAACAGTATTTATGTCTAGGTTCTATCAGAGTAGTGTTTAGCAAATACTAAAGGCAAATGCCTAAACTTCCGCAGTCTAGTTATTACTCTTCGCCTTACATACACTATACCGGGCGTCCAACGTTAACCCTTTCAGAATTTTAATTTTTTAATCGATTTACTTGAAATTTCAAAAGGATAAAAATGGATGTTTCGTCATACCATTGAGCACCGTAGGACTTCCAATTTCGTAGAAGTGTGAACACGGCATGGGACACCCGGTATACACTAGTGGAGCGATAATGAAACAAAGAATACCATTTTTTGCAAAGTTTACTAAAATCTCAATATAAACATTCCTAAAATTGTTAAAGCGAAACAATTCTTTGCCCCGAAATTGCAAGAAAATTATGAATTTTTGAGAGTTAAGTTAAAAAATTAAAATTACGCAGTTCATCAGAATGTTTGACCTGATTTAATACTTGATCTTTGGAACTTAAAAAAAAGTTTGGTCTACGTCAGTCCTTCAGGTCCGTATAACACGATGATATTTCTTGTATAAAATTAGTGGAAAACTGACAGAGGAGTCTCAAATAACCAATAAACATTCATCATGGCAACCTATCTCTGTCATTTCCTAATTAAAATAAATTATGCAAATTTTTCACAAAAATTATCATCGTATCGTATGGCTGTTAAAGAAGATTTTTCAAAGTACATTAAGGCTGATCGAACCCTTGAAATTTGCGCCTAATATGCACACTATCAGAAGTACACCCGCGTTGCCAAGTTTAGGAATTTTTTATTTTTGATCTGGGGAAATATTACTTCTGGAAAGCAGTATAATTTATCGCTGGAAAGGGAAATTTTGCATATGGCAACGATCTTGCGCCTCTAGCGGCGACTCTCATGAACTAAATGGCAATTTAGAGCAATGTAAATATATAAATTAATCAAAATTAAAAAAATGACTTTTAATGGCGCTTATTAGTACACTGTTTTAAGTACATTATGTCGTTTAAGTGGGCGTATTTTCTTAGTCTAATAATTGTTAAATTTGGAAATATACGAGTATTAATATTAACAACGATATTTAAATAATTAATATTTTATATGCATTAATCTTAGTTTGGCCCCCTCTAGAATTACATCCTATACTACTGTGACAAATTTCTTTTAATTTGCGGTTTATTTAGACATCTAAAATAGGAAAAAAGAAATTAAAAAATGGTGTTTTTCAAAATTACAGCGGGGTATAATTTTTTTAGCTAATGATATTAGTTTAGCCCCCGAGAGATTTAAAAGGCGCGTATTTTGATTTATTACACATTAACAAAAAGTTCAGTTTAATACCGAAGAAAAGGTGGGTCAGACTAGCCTTAACTTACATTAGTAAAGCAATCTAAAATTTTCCGTTAAGCTTATTAGTTTCTTTTTTAATTCCATTTTCAATGTCGTTTTTTATTTAATTTTCAAAAAAATGAATACATTTTTCAGTAACGCTCTGATCCAAAATGGTTTCTAAAGATTGCAAAGTCGGCGCCGCGCCGTCAATGTCTTTTCTAGAATTGATTTTTCTGCCTGAATTTTCCATAAATAAATATAAAACAGAAAGAGAACAAAAGGGAACATTGACCACAGAAGAAAGAAAAAGCAAGATTCACGTTAAAAAGAGACGTCTGGCCACCTTGTTTCTAGCGTTTCTAGATCAACGATTTATTTTCTGTACTGCTTGTATTCTTTAGCAAAGGAATCTTTTTTTTAATAATTACAGGTAATTTCAAGAATGAAAATTAATTTCACAATAACGAAATTCGTATATTTGTTCAAAGATGGCAATGCACGGAACAGTAAACTGTAATTACAGATGCCTAGTTTTAGATTATTTTGTATTAAATCGTTGATTGGGATATTTACTGGAAGATGCCCAACCTCCTTGTATAAGTGCGTGCACCACATCCCCCTTACGTCCTACCGCCCTTGTCAGAAACTTATAATGCTGTACAGTAACGACCCCGGGCGTCAAGTAAATAAATTTCAAGCGTTGGGTTACAGCTCTATAGGTTTTACTCCAAAATAAGTTTGAGAAATATGGTTCGTCCATGTTTAAACGTCGGCGGTGGTCGGGGTACAAAAATCTGGCGTACGCGCACGTTTGTACGTGCGGTAGTTTAATAATTTTAAAAATCCTAACTGTAAATACCTACTTATTCTAAAATTTTAGTAATCATAACATTTTCATCAAGAGATATTTTTATATTAGTGAAAGTAAATGATAGGGCTTATCTAAGCATAAGCAAAATAATAAAATTTAATATTTTTTTTATAGAGTTCATTTGCCGCAGACAAGCAGTTACAATAGCTTGGCAGGCAATTTTTTTATTAGTTCTTGTACGCACTAATTTTATTTTTAATTAAGCTGTTCACGTCAAACAAATAAAAGTAATGCTAGCTTACTATTAATTAGCTATTTATATTAATTTTTTTTTTAATTACGTTCCACGCGATAAACATCGAGAATGAAATCAAACGAGAAACTTCGAATTTAATTCTGCACAGAATTTTTTTACCACCGACGCGATGACTAAACGCAAGTTGAAATATTCTTTCCTTGCGAAATCATACCAGAATCTTTGAGAGAAATTCCTTCTCTCAACGTTGTAATTCACATTACAGTGAAATTATAAACTTATAACTCTTATAAGCAAACACCCGAAGTTGTTTAAATTAATAAATAAATAAATATATATTTATTGGCTCGTTAAAAAAATTACTTTAAAAATTGTATACAGATATTCGTTAAAAAACATTTTCTAGAATATAAAAAAAAATTTTACTTACTTTTAGTTTGATGATAGTTTTCTAATTTTTCTATGAGGTTTTAAAATTTTCTTTTCTTTAAATTTTGTCTCCACTACCCATTTCATTCCGCGAAATAATTTTATTTTTATTAATAATTCTACTATTGTGTCTTTATGTTCTGGACACCTGTCGAGCCAAGTGTTGTATTTATTTTGCACTGCCTCTAACGTGCTGATTTTAATTTTTTTAGTGACGTATTCTGTTTATAAATTTGGAAATTAACGTCAAATGTTTGCAGCAAAAAAGTAACGACTTCGGTAAAATTTTCAGTTGGCCGAACCAAATATTTAATTTCTGCTTCTTTTGTTCCGTAATCTCTATAAAATAAAAGTAATTCGTTTGAATTTAAAAATAATCTATCGTCCTTAACCATCTCTTGCTGACAATGCTGGCAATTTACTTTTTTTAATAACTTGTAACATAGATATCCAGCCACATACGCGTTAGTACACGACTCTAATGTTACATTCCCGGAAACTGAATTGCATTGAATATCTTTTGTCTGAAATGTATTGTTTTCATCTTTTAAAATTTGAGATTTGGTGGCGAGTTGTTCTTCTGAGTTAGAAATATCACTAAAATTTTCTTGTGTTTCAGTAGAACAATTTCATCTTCATTATGTGCACTTAAAATGTCGTTCTGTAGATTTAAAATATCGTCGTTATCAATTTCGCAATTAGCTGATTCTACAGGCATTTGCAAACGAATGTGCATATTATGCTGCAAAGCAATGCGAAACTCTCTAACTGAAGGATAAGGATTATAGCCACCTCTATTCCTGATGACTGAAAACGCATTTTCAATAGGATCCTGGTTCAGTCTCGAAGTCAATAAATATTTTTTCCCTTCGTCTTGTAATTTTTCCCACAATTTCAAAACTGCATTTATTGTCCACTTAAATCCAACCACGCAATAGATATTTTTCCGTTCTTTCCCATTTTCAAAAAAACTTAATATTTTCAAAGTAGGTTTGTGCCTGTATCAACGAGTTGCACGGTAATAATTTATACAGGGATAAAGCACATTTGTACGGATTTGAATCATTTACTGCTCTACTATTTAAACAGTCAAATACATTATTGATATCTTTTATAAACAATGCAGTGTCAACTGCAGTTTCGGACCGTAATTGACCTGTACTATAACATGTTAAAATTGCCGCAGAAACAGAATTACTGAAAATTTGCGCAGCATACTTTACTCTCATTTTTTGAAATGTAGTAGGATTAATATGTTTATCAGTAATTTTAATCATGGATCGTGTGACGGTACTTGCACTATCTACTTTGTATGTGTTTACAACATCTAACCAGCAGATCTTCTTATTATTTACATATAGTTCTAATTTTTCGTTCATAAAATTATTTCTTAAATTTTTTAGAAGGTGAGGAGCATCGAAACAAATAAATATCTCTTTCTTATTTATCTTTAGGGCTGGATTATCTCTTGTAGCTCCTAAATGTGCTATGGCATTTCTGTTATTTGCTCCTTGGTCACAAACAATAACTCGCGGTTTTAATTCAATATCTTGCAATTTTTTGATTACTTCCACTATTAAAGTTGCTATTATATTTCCTTTTACTGGTCCGGAAGAAGCATAATAACAAACGGGTACTTTCCATTTATAAAGAAGTCCTCTTAAATAAAACACTAGTTCATGGCAAGCTAAATTTGAGTTTCGGCCCAACGTCGCAAAATCCTCAAACCCTTCGATAAAATCGTAATATTTATTGTAACTAAGGTCTTTTCTGAGTGAAATTTCGTCAAACATTACGACGCACATTCTTTCATCTGGTTTCATACTTATAATTTTAGTCCTTAATTTATTAATTAATGTTGTGTTGACCCCCGTTTTTAAATTATATATCTGAAAGAAAACTGACTTAGTTTCAACTTTCCACATATTTAAGAAACGAAAGAAAAGTAAATACCTTAAGCCATGATTGGATTGTAGATATTCCAGGTAGTACAAAATGCAAAGTGTTAAGCAAAAATTTGTAATTACTCGGAGATTTGTAATATAAGGACAGAGCCAAATGTTTTTCGCTTTTTGTCCATATTGTACGACTTTTATGAAAACACTGCATATACACTAAAGTTTTCACCGCAGGTGATTTATCTTTTAATAAATTTGAAAAAATATTACGGGTGGAAGAGGACAGTACCCGCTGTCTAAGTCTGATATTAGCAGCATTTTTTCTTTTAATATTTTTTCTTAGTTCAATAATCCTTTTCTTCAAGTGTCTTTTTCGAGGTGTATCGCAACTCTGAACTGGGGTGGACGTAGCAAAACGTTCGAGAATTATTCCTGAAGAACTGTCGCTGTCTTGTTTAAAAGGTGAAGGAGTTTTGTCGGTGATGCCGGCAATAGATGTTTCGGATCTTTTAACAAGGCTATTTATCAGGGTTATTGTATCTAATGTGTCTGAATGAGTATCATCATTTTGTTGATATCTGCTGTATGTGCGCACGGATTCCGAATTAAAAACACTAATGGTTTCCGGTGACTTTTCCTGTGGATAGTCCGTATATGGCAACGATGTGGCTGAATTGAAACCTAAATAAAAAAATTTACGTACATACCTGTATGATAACCAAGCTGCGGACCGACGCCTTCCACTATAGTTTATGAATCACAGAATCGGCGTACGCTGCACTATTTTCATTGTAAAAGGACGCGCTCGTCTGATTTAATTAAATTAGGGGTAAATTTAATCAGACGAGCGCGTTCTTTTACAATGAAAATATTACAGCGTACGCCGATTCTGTGATTCATAGACGACAGTGGAAGGCGCCATTCCGCAGCTTGATGATAACCATCGGACCGATGCACAGTGGAACGATCTTCTGAGATCGGATATTCTGAGATTGGACATAGAATTAGCAGTAGGATATTTTTTTTTCAGTTTTTTTTTTTGAAAATTGTGCATTATATTTTAATATAATACAAACATATTTATTTGATATTTAAAAAAAACAAACCAAAATAGAAACTACAAATATGATCCAGAATCTAGCTCGTCTCGCTGTGCAGTATAAACCAATTAAAAAAAAATACTATCATTGTTTTCCTTACAAACATTTTAAAAAATAGATTTCTTGACTTAAAATGGATAAGTTTTTAAATGAGACTCTGTTATTTATCGTTAAATTTAAATCATTTGATTTATTTAATAATAATAATAATAACAAAGACCCGATGCGCGACGCCCCACACTTTATTTTATTATTTTTTGTTTGGTATTTTTTTATATTACAAATAAACTTTTTTCCCTCTTGTAGACTCAATCCGGGAACGTACTGTATACCTATAACCGGGTGTCCCGCGCCATGTGTTCGCCTTTCTAGAATTTTTATTTTTTAAACGATTCATATGAAGTTTTGAAACTATAAAGTACATGTAAAAATAAATTTCCTGTTGTATCCACTAAGCACTGTTCCTTCGCATCTATGTTTTACAAATATTTTTGCTACTACGTGTATTTTTGCTTTTTTATTTTGACCTGCGAGCGGTCAACGGCCTTAGTTTTTTCCCTGAAACGGTAAATTAACAGTTATTTATCCACTCTCGGTTCCTCCGGAATGACCAACAACTGAATTGAGGTACCCTTGTAAAAAGAAAATTATACAAACACGACCCTTCTTTCACTTGGCCGCACAAACAATGAGCACGTAAAATAAAGCGAAAAGAAACATTTCTATATATTCTTTTTTGTGAAGAAATCAAATCAATTTGTAATACATATGTAAAAAAAATTGTTCAATCTGTGTAACTGAAAATAAAAAAAAAATACCCGTAGATATTTAATTTTGAAAACACAACACTAAAGCCATGTTCAGGTGTTTTGCGTTGGCGTTAAAATTCTACCCGATTCTATTGGGCCAATTTGAAAATATATAATTCATTTGATTAAATGAACCAAACAAATATCTATTCCGTAACGCGGCGATGAAAATTCGTCTAGAAATGAATCCAGCTTTATACAGAATCTGCATAAAAATTGCACAGGGCGTAAAATAACGAAATTGATGACTGAATAGACCACAAGCGAGTATTTTGTTAAAGAAACGTTATATGATAGAACCTGACGCCAAAATAATAAAAAACATCATGGCCCGCTGTATGTTTTTAAAACAATTGTGAATGGTGTATAAGTGTGTATACCTCTACTACATGCCTGTACCTGTATAGTACCTGTACACCAGTATATGTATTGTATTCTAATGTTTTTAAAAATAAAAATCAGTTCTTTAAAATGTACATGATACCTTTAAGTATTCGACTGCTAAATAAGTGTTTTGCAGACTCAAAACGGTCTCCAAAGTTACTATTTTGAAGAAAGAGCATGTATAAAAAATTCATTTAATTCTTGTATCGGCAGTAAATATTTATTTCATGTTAACCTTATAAAACAAGATATAATATCAATTTTCTATGGTAAGCATTGTAACACTATTGTAATCAAAGCAAATATTTAATGAAGCGCTTATAGTTCTCGGTTCTCATTAAAAATTGCTTGCCTGATCTATCATCGTTGATTGAGATATTTAAATAAATATTTCAATCAACATTAGCACGCTTACATTCGGTTATTGAACAAGTACCAACTGTTGCTGCCGAAATTTTTTTACATCAATAATAATATTTCCTTCTGAATGGTGTAAAATTTTTGGCACTCATAATATAACAGTATCGCAATTCTCACCTGAGTTGAATTTTAAAGGCGTTGCGTTGTAATTTAAAAACTTCTTGTCCGCCGAAAAATCTCTAAAGCTGGTTGGAGCAAAATGTTTCTCACAAATTAACTTATTTCTTAACAATTCACTTAATGGCACTGTTTGTGTTAATCAATAAGTTTTAAATTATCACAATTAATTAACCACCGTTTATCAAATTGTTAATTGATATTTCATACCATTACAAATGCTAGATGGCGCAGCATGTTTGATCTTGGCTCACTAATACATTCGATTAACTTCTCGCGCTTTTCCGCTCTTATTTAAATTGAAACTTAAACATTACGCATGTAATACTAACAATGTAAATATATTGGCCTAATCGGATTCTTCTATAATGTTTTCGCTTTTTCTTTTTAAATATCCGTGTTATACGTCTTGCTTTTCAACAAATTTGTAATGAATACAGTTAGTTGTTTGGATGAGTTCTACAATTGCAAAATATTATTGATTTTGCCTTTTATATTACATTCTTGTTAGCGCGGTAGTAATTCTAACTTCGAATATGTACATTCCGATAGCTTGGTGGCAATTAAGAGTGGAACGGTTTATAGGACTTCTGTTTATTGTAAAGGGTGTAACCACTGTCCTAACCACAAATGTACAATTCAATTTTAAATTAGCCGTCAATTTTCTCCCACATAAGACGTTCTGCGGAGTTTTCAGACAAGCGTACTTCTGCAAGACAGATTACAGAACGTTACATTTTAGCTAAAATTTCACGCCATCTATCCCTCAAATGCAAAATACCTATGATGCCATCTGTACCCCAGTTGCTTCACCGGTCACACATAAATTCATAAGGCTGTGGATTTTGTGTAATTGTGTAACTTAGTAATTGCAACAAAATGAAGCAATGACTCCTGGACTAATTATAAGTAAAAATATCCGGCAAACATCTGGCCTAAGATGCTTACTTTTCGATATAGAGGACTGACAAAGTTAAGTTTTTGTTTAGTTTTAAATGAAGTTGGTTTTATTTCTTAATTTACCTGTTTTATTTTATAAAATATTTGAATAAAATTGCGTACAAGACAGATTCAGGTAAGATTTACGGAATTCAACGTACAGGACTTAGATTAATTTAAATTAAATTAGGTGGTTTGAGTGTTATTATTGTACCGTAAAATTATAAATTAGGAGTATTATTTTTCCTACGTTCCATCGGAAGCTGTTAAATTATCTAAATTAAACAAAAATTACTTTATCACTATGTACAGGGTTTTTTTTTGTATTTTGCACTTACCTAGAGGCTTTATTTTAAGAACTAGAGAAAAACTTTAAGTTTAAAATTTAAACGAGTGTTTAATTAAAGTTTTGAAATCAAGTGTCGATTATAACTTGTGAACACCGAATTCGTAACACTATAAATATACAAAATTATAGAAAATATTACGGATAAATTGTCTTCTGTGGAAGTGTCATGTTTTAAATCAGGCGTTGGCATGGTAGGGGAGCATGACGGGGTACATCCCATTTTTTCGCAATATTAGTTGCGCGCTAGTCGCAACAACCAATGCGACGCGAACATTTCTTGAGACTTCCATGAGGTCACACTTGTTTGTTAATGGTTTTATTCAGACCATCGAAGAGAAGGGATACTACGAGCTGGCTCTTTTCGGATTTATATGCCCACGTTTATTTTAAAACATGTCTCACCAGCCGTGGAAACGTTAGTAGCTAGTAAAAATGGCTTTAACTTGTGAATGTAGAGTCCTGTAAAAGGGTGTTTTACAGTTGTGTAACAAATAGAAACATTAATAGTGTAACAAAAGCAGTGACTGGCCAGGAAATAATAAAAAAAAACAGAGGAGTGCCAAGTTTTAAAATTAACGTTCTTTATGATTTTTTTGGTAATAACTGTTTTTGTAATAAAGAAAGCGTTAAAGTAATTTGGTGACTCGCTTACGTTGAACTTCAGCCGAACAGTAAAAGACAAGAAAGTTACAATTGGTGTCAGGTGTGGGGTAGATGCTGTTGTCGTTGGTGAAGTTTAGTGATTGCGGAAAGCGAAATGGCTACAAGAAAAATATCTCTGTTTCAATTAAAAGTCGCAGACTTAAGAACGGAACTGGAAGAAAGAGATTTGGAAACGAATGGATCAAAAGCTGTTCTACAGAAACGACTTAGTCAGTTTTTAATTGATGCAGGTGAAGTGGACCCTGATAATTTCCTGTTTGAAATACTTAATCCGAGCTTAAACTTTGGGAAATCCGTGGTTCGTATGGGAGAAAATATGCTAGTCCCTGTAATGAATATGAACTGTTATCATGTGGCCATCAAGAAGGGTTCTGCTTTAGGTTATTATACACCAATTTTATCAATTATAAGAAAATTACAAGTCGCAGAAAAGTCAAGTAAGAAGAGTATGGATGTGTGGAATAATTTAATTGAAACATCTTGTCAACAACTGAAATGCGATCAGAAAAGAATGGCTTAGGAACTACTTGAGCAATATCAAGAAATTTTCGACAATAAAAAAGGAACAAAAGGTAGAACAAGCCTGGTGCAGCGTCGAATAAACACTGGAGAGGCACAGCCCATTCGTCAAGTTCTCAGGAGGCTTCCAATAGCTAAAGAAGATGAAGCGCAGAAAATTATTCAAGAAATGGAAGAGGAAGGCGTTATCGAACCATCAAAGAGCCCTTGGGTTTCGCCAGTTGTATTAGTGAAGAAGAAGGATGGCTCGACACGATTTTATGTAGACTATCGACAACTGAACAATGTGACGAAGATAGATAGCTATCCCTCACCTCGTGTAGATGACATTCTTGATAAGAAGTGGTTATTGGCAAATTGAATTAGCTGATGAAGATCAGGAGAAAACAGCTTTCACTATCGGAACAGGACTCTGGCAATTCACGTTAATGTCATTTGGTCTTTGTAACGCACCTGCAACGTTTGAACGCCTAATGGAAACTGTATTATAAGGTCTATCTTGGAAAACTTGTTTGGTTTACCTGGATAATATCATTATATTTAGCAAGACAGTTAAAGAACACATCAAAATTTAGGAGAAGTCTTCCAAAGATTAAGAAATTCAAGTTTAAAGCTAAGTCCGAAGAAATGTCATTTATTTCGAAAAGAAATCCAGTATTTGAGACACCTTGTTTCTCAGAAAAGTATTGCAGTCGACCATACAAAAATTGAAGCAGTTAAGAAATGGCAAGAACCGACAAATAAACAAGAATTACGAAGTTTTCTTGGTTTATGTACATATTACCGGAAATATGAATCGGGATTTGCGAACATTGCGAAGCCACTGACTCGACCGACAGAAGAGGGGCAAAAATATTTATGGCAAGAAGATTGTCCACAAGCTTTCAACACATTGAAAAATGCCTTAATAATTGTTCCAATTTTAAGTTACCCTTTTCCAACTGGAAAATTCATCTTAGATACAGATGCAAGTAATGTAGGTATTGATGTCGTTCTATCTCAAGTAAAAGATGGTCAAGAAAAGGTAATCAGTTATTTTAGTAAGACATTTTCGAAACCAGAACGTAATTACTGCGTTACAAAACGTGAACTTTTGGCAATTGTGAAATCAATGGAGCATTTTTATAAGTATCTTTATGGACGAAAATTTTTGGTTCGAACAGATCACGCTGCTTTAAAATGGTTGCTACAATTTAAGAATTCAGAAGGACAAATAGCAAGGTGGATTGAAAGATAGCAACAGTACGATTTTGATATTAAACACAGAGCTGGGGCAAGTCATCGTAATGCAGGCGCCTTATCTAGGAGACCATACTTTCAAGATTGTAAACCTTGTCAACGAATAAAAAGCAAATCTGTATCTATTCCGAGAACAACTGTGGTAGACGATCATTGGCAGGTAGAAGAAATCCGGAAATCTCAAGAAAATGATGCAGATCTGGGTCTGATTATGTGTTGGAAGTGAGAGGATAATAAGCCGAATTGGGAGGACATTGCGCGACATTCACAAAAAGTAAAAGCGTATCGGGCGCAGTGGGATTTAATTATTTTAGAAGATGGTCTTCTGAAACGTGCATTCGAGAATCGAGATGGCACTGAACGGAATATGCAGATTATATTACCTCCAGCAAGAATACTTGAAGTTATGAATGAAATTCATAATGGGACATCCGGAGGACATCTCGGTATAACGAAAACACTGGAAAAATTACCCGAAAGATTTATTTATCGCATCCGAAGGTGTCCAAACGGAAAGCCACGCATTGTGCATTTTAATCGATTAGCTCCTTACACTTGTGACAATAATAGTGTCGATATGCAACTAATTCAGTGCGATGAGTTGAGACTGAAAGATTCCACAATGATTCGAAGTAAAATGTGGGTTAGGAGTCGTTAAAGTAATTTATCTAGACAGAGATTTTACTTAATTAAAAAAATTTCGAGACGAAATTTATTTGTAGGAGGAGGCAGTGTAACAAAAGAAGTGGCTGGCCAGGAGATAATAAAAAAAAAACAGAGAAGTGTCAAGTTTTTAAAATTAACGTTCTTTATGATTTTACAGATTTTACATGATTTTAAAGAAAGCGTTAAAGTAATTTGGTGACTCGCTTACGTTGAACTTCAGCCGAACAGTAAAAGACAAGAACGTTACAATACATTAACGTTTTAAAAAAATAAGACGGCCTGGAAAGATGCCTACAAAAGTTATAAATGGTTTGTTTTAGTTAAGCAAAAGACAATATGAATTGGAATATTCGAAACCCTAAACAATAAATTAATAATAAAAAAAATCTAGGCCGCCTTACTGTCAGTTTCACAAAAATTATTTAGAGTCGCTTGTACAAAGGAGGTTTAAACTGACGTTCAACTGAACCACGTTCAAAGTAAACAAAATCGCGTCAATTTTTATTTATGAATGCAACAATTGTCAAATGTCCATAAGATTCTATGCAAATTTGTTTATTTTGAACCTGGATCAGTTGAACTTGAGTTTAAATCGCCTTTGTACAACTGGCCCTTAATCACTAATTAATTTAACAGAGCGTGATTAAAGCCATTAATTGGTTAGGTGAAACAATATAATTGGGTGTTTCAAATCTATTGTTTACCTCGTCAAATGACGTTCCTGAATCAGTGAATTAAATTAATCGCTGATTAACATTTTCTTTGTGAAACGCACCGTTATGTTTTAAATATTAATTTATTGATATTCTAACATCAAATATTTCACAAACGGTTTTTGTATATACCAACATATATATTTTTGAAATCAGGAAAAAATGATATTTCGTCTTAGGAAACAGTGTACAGGATATTCCATTTAAAAACACAAAACTTGTATTTTTTTCCTCCACTTTGCAGTAGGCTGTTGCTTCCTGCAAGAACTCTAAAAAATAATAATAACTTTTGCGTTTAAAGTTCTTCTCTAGCTACTAAACTAAAGCCTGTAAGTAGGTTACTTAAAGTCAGACCAGGAATCACTCCTGCAATTTCTCTTGCAATCGTTAATAAATTTACATTCTGTACATTACAAATATTATACCTACAGGATGTTTCAGGAAAAGGTTTTTATATTTTAGAAGGAGACGGTTTTGTTGATTATTACTTCGCATCGTCGAATTGACGTTTCGAATGTTGACTGTTAAAAACCATACAAATTCTTGTTTTCGTATTTAATGTGTTAATATTGCAATTTGAAATAATAATTCGTTAAAAATATTTGATTTTACAGCCACACTGAACTGTATTAATTGTTTTGGCACCCGTTAGATAGTAATACGTTTGTCATAAAATATAAACGACATTGTTTTAAGCACCTAACAAAATTGTAGAAAATTTGGGATACATGCTATGGATTTGATAAAAAATTTTGAGTTAGATATTCTTCCACGTGTAACAAAATCCGCGAACATCAACTCGAGAAATTCTTCAAAAAGTCAAATTATGACAATTGTTTTGATAATTCTCTTAATTTGGAAATTTAATTGAATTAATTGTTGAGGGAATTGGTACCCTGCCGCCATCTAGTTATGGGTAGCCTAAATTCATTCAGTCGTTAACTGTATTGTTTTCAAATATTCAAATCTCTCTTATTAATATGTAATATTTTAAATTTGATTTTCTTTTCCTTTAAATTTCCTAAACATTATTTCCTCTTTTGGATTATCTGTTGGCTCTTATTTGGATCGCAATTGCATTGCATTGGAAGTTTCCCGGGGTTTTGCAAAATTTTGGAGCGCATCCGTTGATCGCAGGGCTGGATCTGGGTGAGCTATTCGCTTGAGGTGCTTGAGAGAGGCCATTTCGGCATGTGAATTTTACGTTGAAATTTTGTGCTTCTTGAAAACCATTTACCCTCCAATGGCATCCTAAATTTTGGTTTACACCCTTAAAAGCAGGGTGAGTTTGTTATACTACGTTATTTTGTATTTTTCCCGTGCTACCGATATTTCTTTGTGTTCGCGATCCGCATTTCACGAGAAGAACGTGCCCCTTATACTAGATATTTGTTCTAGGGTTTTTTTGGAGGAGCCTTATAATTTCTTTTGGCGCAAAGTAATAATTTCATAATGGGCAAATTATTTAATCGTGGAACGATTCTAATTTAGAATCTCCCTCCCTTTTTTTCTTCTGAGATTTAATTCGGATGGGCCGTATGACCGCCCTTTGAATTTACCAATATTTCCATACCACCCCGTTTTCTTCAAGTCGGTACCGTTGAGAAGCGCTACCGCTATTTTTTTGGTTGGGCCAGGATCCCTAGGCTGGTGATTCAACATCTTCACCGCAGAACACGCCGGATCTTCGGACGCCGTGTCGCAGGTTTTTATGACCCAACTTTAACGCAAATTTAAGAATTTATTTATATATATATTTCTTTTGTAACTTAATTTTTTTGGTATCTCAAGTTATTCAAATTTCATTCAATTTCATTAAAT
This sequence comes from Prosopocoilus inquinatus, assembly GCA_036172665.1. Taxonomy (NCBI): domain Eukaryota; kingdom Metazoa; phylum Arthropoda; class Insecta; order Coleoptera; family Lucanidae; genus Prosopocoilus; species Prosopocoilus inquinatus. Next base: position 56,320,358 of record CM069871.1, read on the forward strand.
TTACTTAATTTCATTATTAATTATTATATTATAACTATTAATATTAACTTTCAATTTCATATAAATATTATTTACCTATATTATTAATCAGTTTCAACATTTAAGTTGTGGTTGCAATTTAATTTTCATAGCTAACAATTTACATACTTTTAATTACAATCTAAAATTCTTTATGGTCAAATGTAGCATTTATTTACTTCTAATTCTATTTATTGTCACAAATGTGAACTGACTGAAGCCTTCATGAAGTACAATATCATTAAACATATAAAATAGCGACATCTTAGTATCGCTTTTTGACCTAACATTGCAGTAGGATAGATCAATTGAAGCGGGATTTGCTCCTAATGAGTCCCCCATGCAAGGCGGCCATGCTTGCTGTCAAAGCATAATGAAAGATTTTAGAAAAATTTTTGTGCAAATCGTTTTTGATTGCAGTGAGAACCTCGAGCAGCCTCTGGACAGCTGTTTCAGCCCTGTTTGGGGCTTCTTCAGCAGAAACGTAGCTCGACATTCCCACTGCAGACCAAAAACGACTTGCCCAATTTATTCGCAAATGCGATGTAAGAATGATGAACATATAAAATAGCGACATCTTACTATCGCTTTTTGACCTAACATTGCAGCTACGTTTCTGCTGAAGAAGCCCCAAGCAGGGCTGAAACAGCTGTCCAGAGGCTGCTCGAGGTTCTCACTGCAATCAAAAACGATTTGCACAAAAATTTTTCTAAAATCTTTCATTATGCTTTGACAGCAAGCATGGCCGCCTTGCATGGGGGACTCATTAGGAGCAAATCCCGCTTCAATTTGTCTATCCTACTGCAATGTTAGGTCAAAAAGCGATAGTAAGATGTCGCTATTTTATATGTTCATCATTCTTACATCGCATTTGCGAATAAATTGGGCAAGTCGTTTTTGGTCTGCAGTGGGAATGTCGAGCTACGTTTCTGCTGAAGAAGCCCCAAGCAGGGCTGAAACTGCTGTTCAGAGGCTGCTCGAGGTTCTCACTGCAATCAAAAACGATTTGCACAAAAATTTTTCTACAATATCATTGTCAAATATAACTATCTCCTATTATTTAATCTTGAAATTTTTAAGAATAATTACTCCACGAGATTCAAAACAACTACTAGTCATAGATATTTATTATAATTTTTTCAATACATATATATTTACATTTAATTTCTTATTATTACGGTTGCTGTTTAATTGTTTATTTTTTTTATATTTTCCTGATATGGTTTCCCAGTCTTCCATACATTCTTTTCCTATCAAAGACCTTGGGTGGCGCCCTGTTTTGAATTAAATTCATGTTTCCATTTAGTCAAAGTTTTCACTTTGTGTATCTTGAAATATTTTCATTTAATAATTTATTTTTGAGCCCACAAACCCCTGCTTCCGTAAATAACTGAGTGCCGTTAGCAAATGTTGATGTTTCTTGTTCATTTTTCTTTCAAATTGAAATATCGATTAAATTACGTCACAAAATCAAGTATTAAAAAATGATCGAGGTTGGAGGGAACGGTCACATAAAATTTAAATGTGCTACAACGCGTTCGATTTTCATAGAGAAGAATTATTTGGTCTAAGGAGTGCACATTTAACTAAACTGGCTTTTTCAACAGAAGCATCCATCGATACTGCAGCCAGGAAAATCCAGAATCGTTGGTGAAAACAATTTACAAAAAAGATTTCGTGCGAATGTGTGGTGCGTATTTTAGGAGATCAGTTAATTGGACCAGTGTTCATAAACGGTATCCTTAATTAATTAAAAATATCACCAACTATTATCGGTACCAGTCTTGTGTTGAGCAAGATGATTTCGTCTGATACGTTTATTGTTTGTTGATTCTTTATTATTACTATTTTTAATCTAGTGTCAAACGTCAGGTTTATAATAATTTTATTAATTTTCCCAATTAACAGTGCACCAAATAACAATTTTGAATACGTCATCCAATTTAGGAAAAGATGTTCTAAAGCAGCCATTTAAAAAAAAGTTCACTATCGATAGATTTGAAGAGAACAGTAGGAAAAATAGAAAATACATTTAAAGTCACACAATTTACATTTTATTCATTAAAATCGAATAATAAATATCTTCGCTAGGGGACGGGACATTTTTCAGGAAACACCCGGTATATACTTATTTAGTCTCGGCAATTTAACGTATTGCGGACGTCGCGTCGGTATATGACAATATTAATTTACATATATTTAAATTACAGCGCAGGAAATTTTAAATTAAATATGTTAATTAATTTGCGAAACTCGTTAGTTTAATTAATAAAAGTGAGCGCGCGTACTCCTTTATAAAAAAAGAAAACTCTCTTTCAGCCGACAGTTTAAGTTTCACGAAACAGAAGCCTTCAAAACGGAACGAAAAGAGGTTCAAGTGTCGAGTAAAGCGTTGGGACTCTTCTCGAAAACTTAGTTTCACAGAGAGTTTAATAATGAAAGTTTTCAGTTTTTCTTTTTAGGCTAATAATCCGAGAATTTAATTTTAATTCAACCAAGCAAAACAAATGCAAGAATACTATACAATTTAATCTAATTAATTGTCAATACAAAAATAAAACTAAAGAAGGATGAAACATTTTTGTGTAACAATATTTTATGAATAAAACAATGAAGGAACAAAATATTTAACTACATTACGCCGACAGTACAAACACAAACACGAAAAAATATTAAAATAAAATCGTATAACAAAAAGATAATCCTTTATCCGTCCCTTATTCGGCACTCATGAAATAAAAAAAAAAATCAGGGAACTTGCTTCTCTGATAGTAGACGGTAAACATCGCAGGAATGACTAATACGCAAGACACACTCACCGAATATTATCTGTGTGGACAATCACATTCAAATAAACGTTGTTCACTATTAGACATTTATAACTAGAGAGCGGATTTATATGCGAGTAATTTTGATGAAATATGCGCATATATATATGCACTAAAAAATGATGAAATATGCACATATATATGCACTAAAAATGGCGAAATATGTGCAAGATAGGCCGAACACTTCAAATAATGCAATAACTGGTCTACTGTGTTTTATGGGCATTCTTATTCAAATAAAAAACATTATATTTTATACAATTTATTTACATTTATTTGTAAACGCTTATATGAAGGAAGTATGTATATTATGTATGTACATTATTAAGTAAATATTATAACGACTAAAAACATCTTCGTTTATAATTTACAACAATGTGTTTTTCCAAGTTCTCTACCAGGAAATTTTGCCTTTTATCTGACAAAATATTTTTATAAATTGAAAAACTCCTTTCAACATCCACGGAGGTAATTGGGGCATATTTAAAGTGACTCATAGCTGAAAATTCTACACTTAAGTCAATTTCAAAGTTTCCATTCAAAATTTCGTAAATTTCCTCAAGGGTTTTGAAGCCGCTATTTTTATCTAAAACGGATAAACATTTTTTATTTACTGAACTGCCGATTTTACCTGGAACTTTTGAAATATTCTCTTTAAATTCTTTAACAATTTTAACGGATTCTATTAAAGACATTTTCGGTTTTTCTAAATTGTTTATAGTTTGTATTACAAAACTGTAATGCATTTTGATGAAGTTCAGTTGATTTGTCAATGAAGTTTTTGTTACAATATTTTGTGCCTTTGCAATAGCAGCACTATCTTGGGCATTAAACTCTACAACCAATTCCTTAATTGCTACAAAATGTTCAGCATAAAACATTGCCGCTTCCAACCAAGTTCCCCACCTAGTCAACACTGGTTCGAGAGGTAAAGGTACATTCGGCAATTTTTCCCTGTAATTGCTGCCCGGCTTTAACCATGTAAGGGGCAGCATCTGATATCATAAGTAAAATTTCTTCAGTAGGAACTACATTAGGTGAGAAAAATTTCATAAAACATTCATTAACAGATCTTAAAATACTTAAATGATTAGTTTTGTCTAACTGTGTACAGGCTATTAAATAAGATTCACTAGGTTTATCTTCCCGCAAAGACCCTATTAACAAATTTACAATGTAACGCCCACAAGAATCAGTAGTTTCATCCACAATAAAATAAATATATTGATTTTCTACGATTTTCTTGACTTCTTTTAGAGTATCGTTGTAGATGCGAGGCACGTAATTTTTTCTTAACGTACTTTCATCGGGAACATTTTTCTTGGTATATTTTTCCAAAAAACTTTTAAAAATAGAATTTTGCAGTTTTTTCAAAGGTATGTTTGCACAAATCATCGCCTCGCATAAATCAGCATTAAATTCTTGTTGTTCATTAGATGAAGTCATCAACGACGGTCCACTGTCTAAGGGTAATTGAAATGTTTTCGATTCATTCATCTTCTTGCATTTTGACTTGTGTAGTTCTGTCCCGACATGTTGTGTGACCGAAAATTTTCGTTGGGTTGGTATCTACAACAAGAGCTTGAATTTTTTTAAACTGTCTGAACTTTCAATATTCAAGAACCAAGCAAATATTTACCTAAGGAGGAAGAAAACAAACTTAAAACTTACCATTTTACTACAGGCTTTACAGAATACGCTTCCATTGGTGTAAGCAAGCTCGGGATAGCTTCTGATCCAGGAATTAACCAGGCTCGAATTGTCTTTCGGCATATTGCACTTCTCACAAACAAAAATACTTTTACGGAAGAACTAAACGTTCGCAGCAATAACCGACTAATAATCCGTGAAGAAGTGATGAAACAATATTGCAAACATGAACGCCCCACCGCATCGTTAAGAAAGTACTTGGAAATCCCTAATTCACTACTTGGAAAATTCTGCCTGCTTAAGCCTAAGAAGGGTGCAAACTAGACCCTAATTAATGCAACAACATGTTCTGACGAATTAAGAATTCAGGAAAAAATTTACTCACTTCGACACAAATTCTTTCAAATATGCATATATATGCACGTTTTTAAGAAATATGCGAAAATTGAACAAAATGCTCAAATATGCAAAATATGCATGCAATATGCATTTAGCATAGAATCCGCTCTTTATTTATAACAATTATTCGACGTGATGTCCATCATTAGCAACACACAAACGAGCTCGTCGAAAAAGTGATTCTTGTGTTCGTGTGCATGTCAGGATTAGCGCAAATACTGTTGACGGCATTGTGAATACACCCCTCTGAAATGCTGTTCTCTGGCCGTTCGTGAATTGCGGCGTTTTAATAAGTAATATTACTACGTAGATAGTAATCATATTTGGCTTGTTCATTCACTTTTCACAAACTAAACCCTTAATCCCAAAGAATACGGAGCAATAAATTGTGTGTCATAATAATAAAAAATGAAGTAAATTCTAGTGATGTGAGTGTTGAAAGTTTCATTTTGAAACTTTCAAAATGACACTGAAAGTTTTGACATTTCAAAAACCTTGTGGTAAATTTCAAAAATTTTTGAAATTTCTGAAACTTTCGAAACTTTCGAAATGTTCCAAAAATTTCTGAAACTTTCGAAATTTTCACAAATATTTCAAATTTTCCGCATTTTTTTATTCATACGAGTTTGGGGTATGTACTGAATTCGAACTCGCCGAAATTAGCATTATTCGTACTACAGTGACTTGGTTTTTACTTTTACTCTTTTGTGTTGTGCTAATAATATCTCATAGCTTTTACAACAATAGTACAGGTAAGATTAAAGATTTTACATTAAGGATTAATTATTTTAATTAAAAAAGTCGAATTTTAGGATACAAACAATGAAACCCAAAACAAAAATTTGGAGTTACTTCCAAATGAGTAATAATGGCAAGCAAGTTATTTGCAAATACTGTACAAAGCAATTCTATAAAGATAGTAGTCGAATGTGCCAACATCTTCAAAAATGCAAACGATGCCCACAGGAAATTAAAAATTTGTTTCTGCAGCCAGAGAAGCAGAAGAATGAAAATAATTCTATTTCAGAAATTGGTATCAGTTGTAGTAGGAGTAGGACAAATTCCACAAGTTCACAGTCAACCATGAGTACAATAAAACAAGTCCAAGGTACACTCACGTCTTTCATGGATGAAATGACAGATATCGAACAGGTAAAAAGTGTATTGGTAAATGATATTTTAATAAAATCATATACACTTTTCTTTTAGAAAAAAAATGAAACATTGTTGGCTAGAGCTATATCACAGTAATTCATCTCTATCATTAACCGAAAATAATCATTGGGTTGAATTTTTTAAATCACTGAGACCAACCTTTCTATGTCCCTCAAGATACGACATTTCAAATAGATTATTGGATGAAGAATATGAAGAAATGATGAAAATAATTAAGGAAAAAAATTCTTCTTGCATCATTTGGTTGTCTTGCGCATACTTTTCACTTAATATGCGGAGACTTATTAAAAATTCCTACAGTAAAAGACGTCATTGATTAAATGCAAAAATTTATAAAAACAATACAAAAATCACAAATTTTGGTAGCACTATTTAATGAAACAAAAAGAGAACTAAAAATTAATAAATCATTGCATCTTCCTGTAAAAACGAGATGGAGTTCTCACTATCAGTCATTGAAGAGTATGACCGAAGCAAAACTTATTTTAAAAAGAGATCGCTCTAATGAAAAAATTGAACAAAACACGAAAAATACAATTTTGGATGAACATTTTTGGAACTTGATTTCAAATTTAACAATTCTTTTGGAACCTATTTCTTTTTGGATTACGAAGTTGGAATCAGATGAACCCACAATTAGCCTTTCTTGCCAAGCATTCAGTGAAGTAGAGGTAAAAATTGATTTAGCTGCAGGAGACTGGTTGCCTAAGCAAGAGTTCAAAATATTTACAGATAAATACACTAAAAGAAAATCCGAAGCATTGCAGCCTATACATTTTGCTGCCGATTTATTGAATCCTAAATCAGTAGGTACTTACATTAAGATACATGAAAAAGATATGGCAATGAATTTTATAAAAACAGTAGCTGCAAGTTTAAATTTAAATCCAGATGACGTATGTGTAGAAACTTGGAATTTTTGCGCAAAAGAAGGATTTTTTCAAGCTAATTATATTTGGGAGACATCAGAAAAAATAAATGCTTTGCTATTTTGGAAAGGGTTACATAAAAAAACTCCTCTTGCAATGGTAGCACAACGAATCTTATGTATGCCTGCTACATCGGCCTCTGTAGAAAGATCATTCAGCACACAGAGCATCATTCATTGTAATAGAAGAACCACAGATAGAGCCACAAAATTAAATTTTATAAGCCATAATAAAAAGATTATTGATGATAAAATTCAACTTGCTTAACAACCAAATGCTCCTATATCAGAATTGGAAAGTGTAAATTCAAATGATGGGGTTGAAGTATAATTTACTTAATAAAATAATATAATCGTTACAATTACTTATTAAATTGTATTATACTTTTAGGTGGAAAGTAGCAGCAGTTCCGGTGATTCTGACGAAGATGATACTGATGAAGGTCCAATAAAGAAATTGAAGATGAATTTGTGAATTTTAGTTTTTGTAGGATAGATGTATTATTTATTCATTTATTATTAATAAATATTAGAATACAACACTTATTAATTTTTCAGAGAACATTTATCATTTATCTTTGAACATGACACTAACATGTCACCATGAAAATACAAATTCAAATGAGTGCTAAATTTCAAACCTTGAAAACATTTTATGAAAGTTTCGTTGATATTTATGAAAATGTCCAGAATTGCCGAAAGTTTCGAAAATTTCATTAAATTTTTAAAAAACGAAAAATTTCATGAAAAGTTTCATGAAATGTTTCATTATTTATAAATTCCATGAAATTTTACATCACTAAATACGACTTATTGCGACGTTAAAAAGTGACAAAAAAATGCTTTTATTGGCCTCTCGACTTTAGCAAAAGTTACTGCTCGTTTGCACTTCTGTTTTTTGTTCCAGTAAAATATTATTTTCTTGACCTATCTCAAAGACATAGATAGTACGATTATTTCTTGTCCGATTTTCAACTGCGATTTTCTCGATATGTGTAAAACTTTTGTTAAGGACGTATAAGTTCAATCGTTTCCATTTAAGGCGATGTATTACAGATTTAAATTTCTGCACTTATTTCGCAAACACCCGGCATAAATTTATCAGTGGTTTATTACATTTAAGTTAGACGGATAGTAAATAAATTTTTAATTCCAAATGTCAACGTGTTCTGCGAAAAATTAAATTATATTCTACCGAGGGATGTGAAATTTTATGAATTTTATGTTATATGCACGGAGATAAATAAAGTAAACTTAAAAATGCGGTTTAAAACCTGATAAGAAGAAAATTAATGGTACAATAGAAAAAGCAGTAGTGCTTTGTGGAGTGTCTCGACAGTGATGAATAAATCGACATTTTTTTACTGCAGAAAAACTGTTAGATAAATCGCAATATCAACGACAGGACAGCAAACGTCTTTGTGTGCTGCAAATTGCATTTTTGTTCATTTTTGAGCATTTTTTATTTTCACGAATACCAACCGCCGCATGTGCGGACATTTAACAAAAGATATGGCGATTCATATATCTGGCAACTTTTATATTCCATTGTACCGGCATAACGTTGCTTGTAATTTCACCTAATAAATAACGTCAAATAATTCCTCTTGTTGTTAGCCGACGTAATCCTGTTAAGTGTTATTTATTACAGATTCTGTTCATCGCGCATGAAACACAGCGATGAATTCATAATTTTATATCTAAATTCCGTTGCGGTAAATGAAAACTGATTTTCTCCGTCTGTGAAATCAACCCCTTTGTTTTACTGGAATATATGCCGCCTACAAGTTTTGGAAAATAAATATCACAGAACATTCTGGAAAATTCGATGCATTAGTTACATTAACAAGGATCTCGTCATTAATAAATCGGAACCAATCAATCACGTTTGCAATTCCAATAACCATTGTAGGGTTAAGTACTTTAATTAATATTAGTACATTCTGTCAACAAAAATTAATATTTAATTTAATTAAATTTAATGATGATAATATTTAGTTATATATGAAAACTAGGGGGAATCGATGACGGATGTTGTTAAGTTTAAACAGGGTTAATTGTCAAAACTAAAAATAAATGTTCAGTTATTATTTGCGTAGCTTTTTATAAATAAAACATTTTTAATAAGTACAAGAAAAAATTAATTAAATAAATGGTTAGCACGTATGTACGATTCCTCACTTGTCATTTCAAAACGCGAAAGATTTACACATCAAGTACTTCCTATGTATGTACTAATTTAATAAATAATTAATTTTTTTGTACGTTTCGTAATTATGAGTAATCAAATCAAGATGCGAAATGAGAAATGCCTGATTAGCTAGTTAACTTGAGCAATTTGTTAAATCACATCTAATAAAGGATCATCTGTCTGAGATCGTTTCAATTTTCGAGGTAATTACCGGCTCCTAACGCATAGGTATGCACTACTTTCTTCGTGCAGGCATAATGCTCTCATACAATAATTTTATCCGATTACCTTGACGAGGACTCTTGTGAAACGATTAGTTAATGTATCATCTCCTTTTTTTTTGGCATCACCGTCTCTATATAAATTTAAGCGAGTCCAGGCAGATGTCATCATTCATTTGATAACAACATCCCACGAGAGAACTAAGATGCTCAAGGTATGGTTTATTTAACTTGCTCTCATTAAATTTCATATACCTATACATGTTGCAGTTGGCAATAGTTTTTTTGTTCGGGGTCGTTTGGGGTGGCCGTTTAGATAACACATATCTCCCTCCTGGTGGGGCTAAAACTGCAGGTGGTAATGGAAATCTTCTTAAAACACCATTTGCTAATGGAAATGGTGGTAGCGTAGTTGGCGGCGGCGTTACACCGATTTCTGGAACATCAAGGTTTGGTTCTAATATTATTGGATCGATTGGTAACGGCAGCTTCCGCAAAAATCGCCCTTTCAATAGAGTTTATGAAGGACCAGGCTTCAACGGAGGCAAATCTGCAGCCCCAATTTCTAATGGTGCCCAGTTATCTCCAGAATATGGTGCGCCCGTGATTACTGATGGTTCCGTTGGTGACGGCACGTCTAACGGTCTCTCTTCAGCCTACGGCGCTCCGGTACAAAGCGGTATTCCATTACAAAATACAGGAAGTAGATCCTCTAATGCTCTCTCTTCAGTCTACGGTGTTCCAGGACAAAATGGTATCCCTATATCAAACACAGGAATTGGATCCTCTAACGGACTCTCTTCGGCCTACAGTGTTCCTGCACAAAATGGTATCCCTGTATCAAACACAGGAATTGGATCCTCTAACGGACTCTCTTCGGCCTACGGTGTTCCTGCACAAAATGGTATCCCTGTATCAAACATAGGGACTGGATCCTCTAACGGTATCTCTTCGGCTTACGGTGTTCCTGCACAAAATGGTATTCCTGTATCAAATACAGGAATTGGGTCCTCTAATGGGCTCTCCTCGGCCTACGGTGTTCCTGCACAAAATGGTATTCCATCAGGAAGATATTCAGGACCAAAAGGCGTTCCTGCTAATATCCTTCGTTATAACAGTGAGAACGACGGCACTGGCATCTACAGATTTGATTATGAAACGGAGAATCACATCAGCCAAGAGGAACGCGGCGATTTGAAAAATGTTGGGACGAACAGTGAATCTAGTGTGGTTCAAGGAACTTATTCTTACGCCGGTCCTGATGGACGCACGTACACTGTAAATTATATCGCCGATGAAAATGGATTTCAACCAACGGGTGACCACATACACCTTGCTGTTCAAGCAGCTGCTGCTGACGCAGCCCGAACTGCTGGTGCAGAAGGTAACGTTGGAGGCTATTCTTCTGGAGGACAGTATCAGTCTGCGGTAAATGCTGGTGCAGAAGGCAACGTTGGAGGTTATTCTCCGGAAGGACAGTATCAGTCTACGGCAAATGGCGGATATCGGTATTAATTTTCGACTATTTTTTTAATTTTTTTTTTTGTATATATATGGTATTTATTGTAGCATCTACAAAAACGTAATAAAAATGCAATGGTATAAAGAATTTCTGTGATTTTATTGAACGCCTGTATTGAATTGAAAGATTTTTATATGAAACTTTAAAAAAACAGAAAAACGTTTTATGTATATGGACGTATTGACCTTATTAGAAATTGGTTTGATGATTGTAGTAAAACAAAAAATATTTAAACAGGATTTTTATTCAACGTAGATTGGTGTAACAATTTAGATCGGTCAGCTTAAAATTGCGAACTTCTCTGCGTTTCGGTATCAGTACGCAGCTTGTTCATTTTTCAGGTTTAAAGAAAAGTCAATCGATGCATAGTCTTCCTGGAATTAAAAACCGAAGCGAGCGACTGGAAATGCTCCACCATATTTATTTATTTATTGACACCTAGAATAAAAATGATTTAGCAAACATATTTTTCGAAATTGCATGCCCAAAAGGTCTGAATAATTCAGGAAAAATTCAGAAAAACTCACAGGAACATAAATGTCTGGGCTAACAGGAAACCGAATTATTCCAAGAAACTGTAACTGTACGTCCTGTTTCCTCATATGTCGTAATAAGAGTTATTTGACTTTGCCTTCTAATTTTAATGCTTGAGTCATAAAATTAATATTGAGAGCCATGCAAATGATTTATTTTTCGATCGAATTTCAATAGTTCAGTTCAAAACTGAACAAATAACTCATTGAAAGCCTGTATGTTCATTTTAAAACCTCTGCTTCCATTAACGGTTGTTCAAAAAATAAAATAAATCCAAATTAAATAATTACCCCCACTAGCTGTTAACATTAAAAGTGCAAAGAGTTAATATAATTGAATAAAAATTAAAAATTATTGTTAAAATTTATACTTATATCAATGACTTGTAAAAAATTCTGGAATCAATAAATGTTTCTTAAATTTCCCAGGATTATTAAATTAGAGTATGTTCTAAAATATAATCTCATAACTTCACAATTATTCGCCCTATTTTTTGTAGAAAAGAAATATTTATTGCAAATTGTAAATAAATTTTGAAGAAGAAAAAGAAAACGTTTACAAGTTAAGAAGTAAAATACTTTTGGACATAATTATTTTGAAATTTTTTTACACAGCCAGATATCTTTTGTCTGTTCATAGATTTCTAATATAAGCGTTCGAAATAACAGGAACCATAGGGGTAAATTTATTAATTTATAAATTTGTCAATCCTAATGAAAGGTTAGGTCAAAAAGGGATCGTAGGATGTCGTTGTTTAAACAATTCATCAACAACAATGTTGTATTTTTTGTTACTGAATTTAATAAGCAAGATGTCACGTTACATGTATAAATTTTTATAAAACTTCAGATTTATTTTTGAGAACGATAATGACTAAAAACCTTAAACATGTCCGAAGTAACCCCATGTTACGAGACTCGTTAGTTCGTTTTAAATTCTGTTTAGTTTTGAAGACAATCATGTACCACTGGCGACATAAAAAATGAAGACAAGTCTTAGCAGTGACTTTAACTTTTTTTTATTAGTGTAATTATCAGTTTCTGCGGCAATGTGATCGTAATGTGCAAAGTTTTATTAAATTCTCATTTATTTATACAGTATTTTTTTACTGTAGCCACAGGGATTTAAGTGGTAAATATTTTACCTCACATTATCTTATGTTTTGCTTAACATTTTATGCAAATTTCAGTTTCCGATAATTAGTTACGCAATTTATTACAAAATAAAAATTGCCAAAATAACATGTGCGCCATTAATTTAATTATTATATTATTTTAGTTATTATATGTATATTAGGAGCAGATAATATAAAAATTCTGAATTACTAATGAGCAAATATTAATCGAGTAGGTCAACATCAGAAAGAAATTAATATTACTGCTTTTGTAAACGTCTGCGTGACGAATTCTTTTTTTGACTCTGACCTACTCGATTCATATTAATTGCTCATTAATAATTTCAACTTTTAATTTAAAATAATTAAATTAATGAGGCGCCTGATATTCTGGTAATGTGCAATTTGTAAGAAATTTTGTGATTATTAGAAATCGAAATTTGCTTAAAATGTTTAGCAAAAACATGAGGCAAAGATTTTACCATGTAAATTCCTATGGCCACATTATCAAGTCATTTTTTTATGTCGCCCGTAGTACCAGTGGAGTTTGTTATAAATTGTAATTACAGAAATTACATTCTTCTTGCATTTTAATGAATGTATTAATAAATGCAAGATTTCTTTGTTCTACCCCTAACACGCAGTTTGTCAGTCTAAGCCCCCTTGAGCCTGAGGCCCTGGGCTCGAGCTAACCAGATTCAGGAGTAAAGATGGTAATGATTGGGAATATACTTATTATTATTTTTCAAATAATTATTTTCCAAATAATAAATGAGGAGGTCTCTACGTGTGAAAATTCTCAGAGTAATAAAGTAACATAATTAAAAAGGAAAGGCATAATTACAATAAAATATTACAGTGACCGTTAGAAAGTACACAACATAAGGAAAAATTTCTTATTGATGTAAAAAAAAAACTTTTTTTCCCCAATAGTTTGTGCGTGTTCCATAATCAAGTGTAAGCATGACAGAGATGGTGAGCAACTTTTTGTGTGACTGAAAACAGCACTTATTTAAAATACGAAAAAGAATCTACGACCTTATATTTCGAACAAAAGATTTTTGATATTCTTAATTTTGTTCAAGATGTGAAGTAATCAATGTAATATTATTCATTATTCATTTTGGGTTCTTAACTGTTGGGGTGGCACAAGAAAATTTAGAACGAATTTTCACATTTTTGGCGCAAAATGCTTTTTACAGAAAATTTCCTGTTATTATTTTTTTTTTTTTTTTATAATTCATCACATAACTCCAATATAGTCCAAGCAGTCTGAAAATTACAAGAATTTTTGGACGTGTTTAATATCTGTACTTAAAATTGATATTTCTCGTAGTAGCCACAAAATATTTAGTGTGCCGACTCCATAAGTACGTAGTAAACAGGCTCAAAATAAAAATTACATGCAGTTTTCGACATGGATAAGTTGAGGTTGTGTAATTAAAAAGTCAAAAGTGATAACAGAAAAATTTATGTAAAAAAAGCCTTACATCATTCACGTGAAAATCGTCGTTTTTTGTGTATGCAGCAGTTAAAAACCCGCACCAAAGTTGATTGTTTTATACTGCTAAATAACAAATGCCCGTTTATCGCTTCACATCTCCACACATTGAGCAAAGACTTTAAAAAATAAACAAATCTTCTTTGTTCGAAAAATTACTCTGCAAATATTTTGTATGAGTACTAAGCGATATATTTTATGAAAATTTATCGGAACTTACTAAAATTTTGTCTAATTTGTCCAACAACACCAAATTATAACAATTATTTAATTTTCGCATCTTAAAAAGATACTATTTTTAGTAACACTAAATGTTGCTCATTGGATCCTGTCCTGTTTATATTTGGTTAGTGAACAGTCACAAACTATTGACGCAAAACTTAAAAGAAAACTAATAATAAATAATTTCTATACAGGGTCTTCATAACTAACTATATCCCACGTGACCAAATTCAGTAAAATAGTTAAACAACTAACAGTACACATTGGTAGAACTGTGGCATTGATTGAGGATTTTAGGCAAACATAAAATAACTAACGCGGCTATCTTTTGATCTAATACGTGAAGGAAAACCTATAGTAGTTTTCTGCCTAATAAGTCGCCCACATAAAGCGTAGAAATAATGCTTTGCAGCAAATTTGTTAGTCCTTTAATGCACAAATTTTTATTTTTTTACAAAAAGATATACATGACGAATCTAAATATAAGGAATATACCGTGCCTTCAATTGAATTCCTCATTAAAGTTGGCGACACAATTCTAGAGAAAACAGTTGTCATTAACTGTCAGTACTGATCATAACATCAAATAAAAACACAACATTAAACTTTAAAGTAGTTGCTCAAAGTGCTCTCCTTCAGCTTGAATACATAAGCGTACTCTGCGTTTCATGTTTTCAAACCCGTTTGCTAAGTGTTCGGGGGTTATGTTAGCACACACATCTGTAATGCCCGCACGAAGTTCTTCGATTGTGTGACGCGTAGTTCTAGAAACTGTGTTTTTCATGTGCGGATAAATGAAGTAATCCATAATTGTGAGATCCGGAGACCTTGCAGGAAAATTCACAATTCGATTATCGAAAAACTGCTGCAGGGAAGTCATTGTTTGATGAGCTGTGTGGGCAGTAGCATTGTCTTGCTGTAAAAAACTCTTCTGTAACTTCATCAGCATGTAGTTGATTAATGAAAGGTTCTAATAACTCATTTCGGTATCTTTCAGCAGTTACAGAGTCGTTAAAAAATATCGGTCCGATGATACGCCTTCTTGACACTGCTAGCCAAACACCAATTTTTGATGGATGTAATGGAGTTTCCACAAATTCATGGGGATTTTCTGCTGACCATATTCTCATATTCTGTTTATTTAAATACCTTGAGAGATGAAACCAGGCCTCATCGGAAAAAAAAACGCTTGTCAAGAATGTCGTCGTTGTTTAAGTTATCAAGAAACCACTGACAATATTCTGTTCTTCTGTGAAAATCTACTGGCCTGAGTTCGTGGACTGCTTGAATCTTAGATGGATAAAGCTTTAAGTCTTTTTTAAGAATAGTGTGACATGTTCCCACTGATAGCTGAACGTCTTGTGAAAGTTTCGCAATAGATTTCTTGGGAGAGTGTTCCATTCTATCCCGAACATCTTCAATGCAGGCTGCAGTCCTTTTCTTAGCTGCTCCGCTCCCTGTTTTGCGACCAAGTGATCCTGTTTCACGAAATTTAAGAACACAAGCATGGATATGTTTAACTAGCTGTTTATAAGTAATAGCAAAATTAGGAAACTGCTGTCGAAACTTCTGTACACACTGATTAATTGAATAAACTAACTGTTCATTTTCTATTCCACCGGTTTGAAAATAACTTTCAACAATAAATATTTTCTGCTGTAATTCTAACATTTTGAATTAATTGAAAATACAAAGTGTCAATTTGACATTCGTTTAATTAAATAATTGAACAGCTATCAGTGCTGCAAATCTTAGAAGAAAAAAACAATGAAATCATAGCCCACTTTAATGAGGAATTCAATTGAAGGCACGGTAGAAAGAATATATAATTTTAATTTATTTATTTTTGATAATTTAGTTTTTGTGTTGCATGTATGCTACACCGCATACTGTAGAACCATTTTTTTTGGTTAATTAAAATAATTAGTAATATGTATTCTCATTATTGCTGGTTTCAAAAGCAGATGATAGACGAAGTGCTAAATTGTATTATGATAATTAATTAATTTTTTATAATACCCAAAGAAAGTTTTTACAAATATATAGTCAAACATTTGAGCAAAAATACAAGCAGGAAATAATTAACTTAATAATAGCTAGTAAAATAACAAAGAAAAAAAACTATAGAAATATAGTCAAACATTAGAGAAGAAAAAATACAGGCAAGAACATAATTACTTAATAATTGCTAGTAAGATAACAAAGAAAAACCATAGAAAATTTAAAATTTAATACAAATGTAAAAAAAAACTAAATAAGAAGGGTAACTTATAATTAAGAACAAATAATGGCCGCAAAGTCCTAGGACTTGTCTGCAGCGAGTGAAGTATGACCTAAAAAGTACAATAATAAAACTAAAGTAACTGATGAGCAGAATAAAGAAAAATACAATTATATATAGCTACTAGTAACAAATTTAAAAGTAAAGGTTAAAGGAGTAACTGAATACAATTCGGTACGGAAAATTAATACTGTGACAAGTTTGCTACAATGTCGGAAAGTATGCAAAGGGTTACATACGCATAGAACAAAAACCAAAAGGAAGAGTTATGTTCCAATAACAGAGGGTGAGACCCGATGAGTAGACACTAATCACTAATTTGACAGTAGCCAATCCTTTACTTGTCTCTTCACGTCTCCAAGAGTTTGCAGGTTACGCAATTCATTCGGTAACGAGTTTAGAACTTTTGGAATTGTGACGGCTAATGTACGGTCGCCGTACTTATTAAATGACCATGGCACGCGCAGCACTCCCGTATCCTGACCCCTGGTGAAATGTGGACCGTCGCACTTTACTTTATTTAGAGGTGAGTAGTAATAAGTTATAATCATTATATATTTCAAGAGTTTTTTTTATAGGTAGTAAGCCACAGTAGTTGTAGGGATTAACTGCAGTAATGGTATGGGGGATCAAGTACTTTACAAAACGATCTTGTAAGGATTGAATCCTGTTTATGTGCACATCCGATGCCCACCCCCATATAGATAAACCGTAACGTATTATTGATTCCACTAAGGAACTGTATATTAGTCTGAGAGTTGTTTTAGGCATCAGAAATTTAAGATAGTAGAATCGGGCTGCTAATACACGAAGTTTAGTACATAGAGAGTCTATGTGGCTCTGTCAAAGGAAGCTATCGTCTAGGAGAATCCCCAGATAAGTGTATTTTTTTACTATTTCAATTTTATAATTGCAATCGCAATCGCGTTTATCCTGATGTAAACACGAGATTGAATGGTTTATAATCTCAATATTTGAGGCAATTTTAAACTGGGGAGAGGCCACATACATCAGTTTAGTTTTGGCGAAGTTAATAGACAATTCTTTGTCATGAGCCCAGTTTTGAAAATTATTGAATTCTTCTTGTAAGTTCGTTTCAGCGATGTGAAGGTCCTTATGTGCTGATAAAATTGCTGTATCAGCATAAAGGAAGCATTTGCAGGTTTTAAAGATGGTGTGGACGTCGTTTACATAAATTAGGTAAAGAATGGGACCCAGAATGCTGCCTTGGGGAACACCTTGAGTGATATTGTATTCATTACTGTACGTTTTGGCAATTTTAACGAAGAATTTTCTATTTTTCAAATAGTTTTCCAGTAAATCGAGAACAGGACCTCTGATTCCAACTTTCTCCAGCCAGCCGAGGAGCTTCACATGGTTTATGCAGTCGAAAGCTTTGCTGAAGTCAATGAAAAGCAGAAGAACATGTGTGTTAATGTCAAGTTTATGATTTATTTCGTCGGCGAAATCCTGCAGAAGAGTTGTAGTACTTTTTGATTTTTGGAAGCCGTATTGTTGAGGGGTTATTATGTTATATTTTGTAAGATAGTCCACCAATTTGTTACATAAATATCTTTCAAATACTTTGTTCACTACCGACAGTAACGAGATTGGACGGTAATTATTGTATGATGAATGGCTACCATTCTTGTGTATCGGTCTGATGATGGATTGTTTTAATTCGCTGGGTACCTTTTTCTCTAGTAGGATTAATTTTATTAACTTGTGGATAGGACCACTAAAAATATTGATATAAGTTATTAAATGTTTCACCTGGATTTGGTCTATCCCTGGTGGTTTTTTAGGATCCAACGATAAGATGATTTTCTGAATCTCTTGTTCCGATGGTTCCGGGAGAAACATGGAATGTGAGATACCCTCTCCGGTAGGGCCTTTAGAAGAAAGCTGCAAGTCGCACGAATGAGTAATGTTGCTGATTTGCCACGTGAAAGTATTAGCAAAGTTTGCTACTATTTCTTCTGGAGGATCTTTCATGTATTTTAGAATGTAAGTATCATTGTTTATTTGTGCACTCCTGCCCAGTACCTCGTTTATAGTAGCCCAAGTTTTTTTCATGTCACCTTTACTATCTGAGAAGCAGTCACGATAGTAACACCTTTAAGATTTCAGCTGTGATTTTATTTCGAGTGGATTTGTAAAGGGTATAATAAAAATGTTTGTTCGCAGGTGGACTATTTGCCCAGAGTCTATAAAGTTGGTCTCTGAGCTTTATTTTTTCCAGGATGCTTGGGGTTATCCATGGTTATTTGATCCTTTTGGAGTTGGGTCCAGTGTATTTGTAGGATGTCTTGGATTCGTTTGTAGCCATTTGGTAAGCATTACAAAGAAGCTTATACATATCTTCTGCGTTATTTATATTGACATAAGACTGAGGTGTGAGTAAATTACGTAAAGTATTTTCAAATGTGACGTAATTCATCTTGATTCTTTCTATTTGTTTTTCCGTTTGCGCAGAGATTTGCATATTTTGATGTAAATTCAAATTAATGGAAGATACTATACAATAGTGGTCGGATATGTTAGATTCGATGATGATTCCTAATGGCCTTTCAATAAATCCTCTTGCAAATATGTGGTCTAAGCAGGAAGCTGCTAGTACATTATTTCTAATTTGTGTTCTTGTCATAGAGTTTATTACTTTTAGGAATCCATATGAAGCCAGTGAGTCCTCATATTGTGGTGTATCTTCCGGTTCCAGCAGGTTTATATTTACGTCACCAATTATTAGAAATCTGTTGAAGTCGTATGAGGATAAAAACATTTTCAACTTATTTAGAAATGAAGCTCGAGACATGTTTGGGGGTCTATAGAGAATTAATTTAATTCTTCATAATTTTCAATTTTTGAATTAGAAAATCTATCCTTAAATCAGGATAATCGCTTCCATGTGTGAAATATTTCGGATCGTCTTCGCTAATATTTAACAAATGGTGAGCCAGATACTACAGTTCTCTTGAATAAACATTTTTGCTTGATTTACTTTGATATAAAAAGTCACATTCATCACATATAAAGTAAGCATAAATCTGAACAAGGAATAATGAACAATGTGCAATGTAGCAAATACGCACCGTAATAATAGAAACAAAAAGAGCACAGTAGCAAAATACTATCATATTTTCTTGGAAGCAAGCACCTTTATTTACGATTCAAAATCCTCTTGCAAATGTCTTCAACTTCCATAAATAGTCCTAGACCAATTTAAAATTGGAATACTATATTATATTTCATCGTTTCCGTACATACATACGCCATTATATTTCCCGTTGACGCTGGAAAATCCCAATCCGAACGCTCGCACGTTCAATAACTTGTTTTATTCATGTGAATATGAATGCAAGTCTTATTCGGATATAACTAGCCGAAGGCTATTCGATTTTACGATTATTATTACGATTTTTGCATGTATTTGATCCCGATTCCGTATTCGACGTGGCAAAAAAAATGGTTCACATTAAGATTCGCATTCGGATATTTTAATTAAATTCCTCACAACACTAGCTGGTTATGTTTCGAAAATTGTCTGAGCATTCATGAATTTGTATACGGATAGCAAATGTGGGAGATAATTTGCCGGACCCGGTACATACGTACAAATTGATTACAAACAGAAGTTGGTCAGTTTTGGTATTCTTCTTTCCACCTGGCAATTATTTAGAAAAAAGGAATTTGAAGTAAAAAAAAACAGGAAATCATATTTTCGGATATGATACTTATGACCTGAAAGCACATTTTTTTTTTGTATAAGGACCACGTTTGCTCCTAGTGAAGTTGTAAGCATCGAATAAATAAAAAGCGAATAAAAAAACTTAAATCCTTCACTCTTTTTTAGTGAAACAGATTTGAGTTTTTTTATTCGCTTTCTATACCTGTGTTCGTTATTTTTTTTTGTTGGAATTAAAAGCAAGTTGGAAAGTTTAAAGCCAAGATGATTTATTTAAAATACGTTAAACTTTAAATATCTCCACGACTTTTTCAGAAATGCCATTGTTTTATTCACAAATACTTGCATATAACGTATTACAGTTAACATAATAACCATCTTTGTTTTGAATTAAAAAAAAATTACTAATTGTTTTCTTGCAGGTATAAGTACTATTTGGGATAATTATGATTCAATGTAGCGACACACGGCACCATTCACAGCGCTCTAGACATAAAGTTAGAAAGGGTATCAACGTTTTCTTTCAAAAGTGTACAGAAATGTCCATCAAAAAAAGAATTTATTGTTTTTATGTATTTTCACAAATTTGCCATAAATAAATATACCTACTAAGTCATGTGTGTATGTATGTATCTTTTCAGTCGTTTTTTTTTTTTTAATAACGGTACCCAGACTGTGGAAGTGGTGTCAGGTACTGTCTGCTAAGTGGACCGGACTGGTACTGGCCACTTGCTCCCGCATATTCGCCTCCTTGGTCATACGATGATGAAGGTATACCTGAAGCAGCGTTTATTTGAAGAGATTTCTGGATGGCTTCGGGAATCGGAGGAGCGACAGGAAGATGATCACCGCTAGGTTGAAATCCGTTCTCGTCAGCCACGTAATTGACTGTAATTTTCTGACCATCCGGAGCGTCGTAAGAATACGAGCCTTGAACCACGCTGGACTCCTGACCTGTGCCCGCGTTCTTAAGTTGTCCGCGTTCTTGCTGGGCAATTTTGTTTTCTGTTTCGTAGTCGAAATAGTAGGTGCCATCTCCAGCGTTGTCGTTATTAAGGCGAAGTATTTGAACTGGTTTTTGGTAATAAGAAGATGGGGCTCCACTTCTATAAACGGCATTTGCACCAGGGACGCCGTATTCAGGTGCAGGGGCGTTAGGGTAACCCCGAAGTCCTTGAGATGGAAATACAGGAACACCTTGTTGGTTATAATTTGATGATACACTGCTAGATGGTACACCGGGGGCTGAAGAAAACGGAATGGTCTTCAGCGAACTTGGGAAACCGGATCCGATTCTTCCGAAACTACCTCCGGAGAAACTACCGAACGGGCGACCTGCTTGGAACGGAGTGGACAAGAAACTACCACTACCACCTGCGGTTTTTGCACTTAGTGGTGGTAGGTAAGTATTGTCTAATTTCTCAGCTACACTCAAGCCAACGACAAAAACAACGACGAACTGAAAAAGAACATTTTTCTATGGTCAAAAAAAAAAGAAAATTAATTAGCCCCAACAAACTTACAAGATTCATTGTAGATGTTTTCTGTACCAAACAGTCTTGTAAAGTGATGCTACTTTCAATTCAGTTCCAGCTTTTATACTCGTATTGATGATGAGCAAAATTCAGATGATACACATACTTCAATTTTAAGATCACTTGGCAAAAACTTGCTTCAAGGTAACCGACTGAAATAATTAAATATCGTTTATTATTAAGAAAGGTTATGAACTCACAACAAATTGAGAGATTTTATTAGCAGTATTTTTTTTCGGCAGCTTAAAAATTCGCGTAATTAAAGCCAATTTTATTGTAGTAATTACAAGTTACATCAGATAAAATACTTTTGGTTATGTAAATATTTCGCTTGAATCAGTACCTGTTAATTATTTCTATAAATCCATATAAAAGAAAACTGATTTAACACGTAAAAAAATGATATAACAGCTTAATATTTAATAGAAGGGTTATAGAATACGTTGGTAGAGATTGTGCTGGCTGTAATTAAGTACTCGAGTTTTTCTTCGTATGAGTTAATATTTATTCACAGAAGTTTCTGTACAAGATGCGATTTGTCGGATGATGGTATGATGTAATCATTCTTTTCATAACTTGTTTTAAATTTGACCGTTTAACATTAACAGTGATGCGCGCGATGGAATTTGCACTGTTATTATGTGTGTGTGTGCAAAACGTGCAAATTATTTTTAGATTTATAACTAATTTATTAATGCAACATCCTTTTTAATTTATACAACGATAAAATTCAATTAATGTAATTAGATATTTCCATGGTTTTCTAATATTATTAATTTTTGAAATTACAAATTTAATGTGGACTTAACTTCTTAATTCTTAATTAATTAGAGCACTTTCTCTCTGTCGAAAATTATCACAAAATTTGTCGAAATGTTGTTTCGTTGTGCGTTTACTTTAATAGTAGTTTGCCTCATGTCTAGTTAAAAATTAATTAATTAGAGTAAACTCAGTTTGTACCGCGGCTTAAGCCGTAGTTAGAAACTCGCTAAACCAACTCAACGTTAATCACGGAAGACGGATTAAATTGAGTTTGTTTAGGCCCGGTTTCACTATCATAGTTTAACTTTAAACTTCGCTTTATTCCCATGGTAACAATTGCAAGGATAATTGTTTCCATAGGAATAAAATGGAGCTTAAAGTTAAACTGTGATGGTAAAACCGGACCTTAGTGAGTTTCTAACTACGGTTTAAACGGCGGTGCAAACTTGGTTGGCTGTTAAACCTGGTTTAATTTTTAACTAGACGTGATGCAAACGGCTATGATATAAATAAATTGAAAAAATATATCCTGTGATAGTTGATTAAAATACGAATATAAAAGAATGACATGGTACTAGCACAACTTAACATAAGAACAATAAATGAAAGGGAGTTGAAATCCTAAATGAGAGAAACGGACACCTTACCGTTCGTCAGTAATTTTATAACAGATAAACTGTAATTAGGTGTCCAATACGTCAGGAATGTACGAATCTTTCGTAGAAATAGGTACTTACGCAGGCAGATCTGTAATTACATTTTTGTATTTACAGAGAGTGAAATGAACAAGAACTAAGTTAAAATGTAACATAAAACTGTTGAAACTATATAAACAGTCTCCGGAACCAGGAAAAAGTAGTTACGAATCATGAAACTCGTCTTCACTACTTGAATCCGAAGATGAAACGACATAATATTTGACGAGTACTTCTTTCATTTTGATATTTAAAATATTTCTCTGCTTCCCAAGCGTTGAAATGGCTGGTTAAAATGAATATAAATGTACCCAGATAATAATCTAATAGTAAAATTGATTTGACAAATTACTCTGACATGAAACTTCAAAGAGAACAACTTCAAATATCTTGCCAACTTAGTATTTTGATAATGTTTCATAGGGGACTTATGTTTTATACCAACATAATGCAACAGGTGGTGGTTTTTTAAATTTATAAACAACGTATTAGGTGCTTTCTTTTGCTCATAAAATCGTGATCCAAACGTGTTTTTATACAAAAACAGATATTCTTTTCTTTGAATCTCTCTATTTTTAAAACTTGTTTGGATTGAATTATAGTTCTATTCGAAACTATTCGAAACAAGATTCAAACTTTTAAGCGAAAGAAAGCGCCTATTATTCCACGAACAGAGGGTCTTGTTTCTTTCTTTCTTTGCTTTGCGTAGCAAACTGCACATTATTCTCTTATGACCTCACAATTCCAGACAATTTACTTTGATCAATAAGCAACACAAACATCCATGGCCCTAGTGGGATTCGAACCCACGCCGACAGGTGGCTCGACTCTATAGGTCAGCTTAAGGCACTCGATCTCTGTCTAAGGACACAGGTACTGCCATCATATGTTTTTGACACGCAACAGTGGGTATTTGACCTTGAACGAGTGGATTGCCAAAAATGACAAACTGGAATATTTTATGTAAATCAAGACGAAAAATGAGGCAGATTACGTTAACTTTCCATTTTATTGAGATAAAATATAAATTTATAATAACTCCAAGCGTTTACAATAGGAATAAGACATAATAAACGGAAAACTGTAAGTTTTTAATCTTTAACTGAACAAGAGTCAATTGCTATTATGAGAAACTGTAAGTTATGCTTAAAAAACATCTGTTTTGCTCAAGTATTACTTACGGTTCTTTGGACTGGACACTGAACCTCGTTTCTCTCCTCCTTGGTTTTGGAATTTGCTAAATCTAATTATTTTTCAAGTTCAGAAAATTACAATCAGTCTACAGTTTCATTGCTTTCAATATTAACAAATAAATTATTGAAACTTCTGTTCATACAGTTAACTATTTAGAAATTTATACATTGAAATAATTTCGGGGTTTTAACTGAATTTAATATTTTAGCTGAAAAGCGTCCAATATACTCACGTCAAACTCAAGTATGTTTTTTGGTTATTTTTCCATTTATTGTGTCATATTCGCACTATTGACGCTTAGATGTATTATAAACTTATATGTTGTGTTAATAAAATAGAAATATAAAGTGATTTGCGCTACATTTGCATTCTGATTTACATATATTCAGCTTGTCATTTTTGACAACCCGCTCATTCAAGGTCAAATACCCACTGTCAGGTGTCAAAATCATATGACGGCAGTACCTGTGTCTTTAGACAGAGATCGAGTGCCTTAGGTCAGCTAGGCTAACTGCTATGCCACTCACCTGTCCAAACAGAGTCAAAAATTTGAGTTAAAGTTTAATCATCTAAGAAGCGATTATAAATAAGAAATGGAGGTAAGATGGAACACCTAAATGTCATCAAAAATCACCATATAATGTCCAAAGAAACATCCAAAGAAGTCTTAATTGAGGCGCAACGTCCAGCGAGCAATTCCCAAATCCAAACTAAGAAAATAAAGCAAACGGAAAAAAATTAAATACAGACAATAACAACAGTAAAAAAATGTTTTGTCGACACTGGAAACATAAGAACTACAAACGACAAGGCAGATAAGGTGAAGCACAAAGTGTAGATATAATATGTTCATTTAAATTTGTTGTCTAATGAGCTTTGACAGCTCTGTAGGTACGTATGTCGTAGCGTATGTTAACACGCACTTTCACTTTAGTCTGTTTACCGGCGTATGTTAAAGGCTTATATTTCTAAAAATGTTACTTTTGCACTGGGGTTAAAATAAATGGTATTTTGTAAATAAAAATAATTTTATCATAAATTTGTGTATTATTTTCGGCAAATGTCACATTAAAATGGTTACGTGTATGATTTAATTCACGACATGAGTTTAACAGATGCAATGGTTACTAGACCACAAATTCAGATGAATACATATTTGGGTTAATTTACTGACCTTTCAAATGATCGTGGAATTCCTGGCTTTCGGTTGGAACCGCGTCTCTCCTCGGATTTCTTTTACTGCCGACGTTTCGTTTCGTTCTCCATTGCAGAAGAACATACTCAGGGCTGCTGCTGCTTCTTGTAAGTCTTTGAGACTGGAACCGAACCTTTAACACATTTAACAAATTATTTATATTTTATAATGCTGGTTTTTGTACATAGAGATGTGTTAATAAATGAATTATTATTAATAATTATTATTATGTGCTTCGGTTTAGTTAATTTAGGAGTCAGTTAGTTGAGTTAGAGCTCAGGTAGTTAGGAATTCAGTTCAATTCAGTAAGAGAGTCGGGAAGAAGTTATGAAGTGGTTAG
Source organism: Prosopocoilus inquinatus (assembly GCA_036172665.1). Lineage (NCBI taxonomy): Eukaryota > Metazoa > Arthropoda > Insecta > Coleoptera > Lucanidae > Prosopocoilus > Prosopocoilus inquinatus. Next base: position 56,346,349 of record CM069871.1, read on the forward strand.
TAAATTTATTTGTGACTTATTTGCCTAGGCTGTAGCCATAAGAATTTTATGGTAATATAAAAACATTAAATTATTTTTCGACCGGCAGTAAGCCACGTCGCATGTCTTGATATAAGAAGAACATATAAAACGTTACTTAATTATTTTCTTTCGGATAACGTAACATTTAGTTTAACGTAAGATGGCGGAGGCTTTTCTTATTTGTGACAAATGTTGCGTTCAGGTAGAAAATTATTTGAAGCACAGCGCAAATCCGTACCGCTTTAAATTACCTGAACCGAGATTCTGTTGTAGAGGTTATGAACTCATTGTGCTTAATGCAGCTCTGGAATGTAGCGTAAAAATACGCACGACAAATAAACATACATGCAGTACCGCAAGGCAAGGCGTCATCCTTTGACATTCGTAGATCTGTCAAATCTGCCGTCTGTGGGTGTCTGGTGGGGATAATTGGCGTCTATAACTGTCTGCACGACGAATAACCACGTGTCATACATCGGCAGTCTGCGAGTGAATACGAAGTGAGAAACCTTTCGGTAGAAAGAGGCGCTACGAATAGGGTGGAGTTATCTATCGAGGTCATTGTATGTGTTATCGAGAATCACTGCGGAATATCGACCCTACGATGTGTTGTTCTGGCAGAAGCGGTATGGCGGTACGTTTTGTGTATTGGCAATGAGGGTTATGCTGTTATGTGGAGTTACTTCGGTAGCAGTATCGTCTGTTGGCGGTGACTCGGGATATTAGCCGGTACACCAGCATACGGTATCGTTGTGACTTGCCGCATGACATCAACACTGATGAAGTGCACGATATCAGCACGACAATTAGCTGCATTCTGCTTTCATTGTGAATAGAATAGCAGATACGGGGGAACACCTACAATGCGACCTTGAAGTAATAAAAGAATTACTGCAGAAAATAAAAATGAAAATCAGTGTACAGTACAAAAAAACAAAAGCCATGATGATACCAAATACCAGAGAAAAACACGAGATAAAGCTGGACGGGAAATTAATTGAGCAAGTAAACGATTTTAAGAACCTGGATGCGATCATAGAAGAGAACGGGAAAATGTACAGGGAAATAAACGAAAGAGTATGAAGTGCAGGAAGAATATTCAGTATAATGAAGGCAACATTTCTACGAAAAGAAACACAAACGTTGTGAAAGAAGTGGTTAGAACAACACTTATGTACAGCAGTGAGTAGTCAAGGACACTAACCAAAAGTAAAATTTCTGAGGAAAACAGAAAACAAAAACACAAGAAATAGAATGAGATGAAACATTCAGTCGAAACTTACAAATTGAACCTAACAACGAGAAAATTATTGAGCGACAGCTTAGATGGTTTGTACATGTGTGTCGAATGCCGAACATTAGACTCACGAAAATAGTGTTCGAAACGCGAGTGCCGGGGAGAAATAGGAGAGGAAGACCCAGAGTAAGATGGTCAGACGGCATGGAGTGAAGTACGAACTTGAGCAGGAGCGACTCCGGTGGACCTTAGTGCCAACTGTAAGAAGGGGAGCCCCTACGCAGTCGAGCGCAACTTGACTCCGGTGAGCATTAGTGCCAGCCAACTTGAAGAAGGGGAGCAGCTCACGACCATTCCAGCCACCAAAGACGCTGTTCCCGAGATCCACATTATCTTGAGGCCGATTGTAGAGTGCCTATCTACCACCGTCAACTCCCAGCCAGAAGCTGCCAACTTCAACCCCGGTCAACCACAATCCTGGTGAACCGAATCAGCCTGCCGAGCTGAAGCCACTACCGCACCCCTGCTTGCCGCATCAAGGACACGCCAATTCGTTCAGAACCAGAAGATCGACCGCAGTCATCTGCCACCGAAAGCATAAACGTCGCAACGAGCCGACCTTGACCATCGCAGCTACAATCGCAGCTTGGACGCAAAGTACATCGCCACGGGGGACAGCTCAACGCTAACCGCAGCCACTGTACGGACGACCAGGACCACAACCACCCCGTTTTGAATCACGAAAAATCCCCCAACAATTTAAACTTAACATTAACAAAAGGTATCAACTTTTTCAAACATTTGTGTTTAAAGCTGTAACCTCTGAAAACCCTACGCCAACCCGGTACGCGTGACATGATGTAGGCAAAAATCACCATCACCACATAACAGTAGAAATGCCTTGAACAAAGTAAGTACGTAAGTGAATAGGAATTCATTGGTTGTTCTCTTAACATGGTGTCAACATCGAGCTATCCAGATTGGTCTGACACGACATAATGTTCTCTGGGCTGGAACAAAGGGTTGCTGATACTTAGACAATTCGTGACCAATTGATTCTCAGAATTTATGCACCACAGGTAAGGTAACTTCTCTATTCGCTAAATCCACAGGAATTTGGGGTTAATGCATACGAAGATAAGAAGTCAACGTGCGAGGACGGTTTCCCTAGTGTCCATTATCAGTGTATGTGAGCTACTGCTACTACGTGGGCTGCTGGAAAATTTTCTGGAATCTAGTAGATCTAGAATTGTTAGCGTTTATCAACTGTCATATTTGAAAAATTTGACGCTTTTCGCCTATAATTCTATTGACAGTTCCTATCCAAGTGAAGTAGTTTTGTTTGTACAGCATTTGCGAAAAAGTAATTTTGTGTAAACATGAAAATCTCGCGTGAAAATTTTTGCGCTATGACTTTTTACGATTTCAAATGTGTTCTAACGCCGAAACAATGCCTCGATCGGCTTCATTTGGCTTTTGGAGATGGAGCACCATCAAAGAGCAGTATTTATAATTGGTTTGCCGAATTCCAGCGTGGACGTACCTCTCTCAGTGACGAGTTTCGTGAAAGTCGTCCATCAACATCTGTTGTTGCCACTAATGTGGATGCTGTGCGTGAAATGTTTCAGCGAGATCAACATGTGACATACCGTGAGATTCAAGCATCCTTACGCATTGACATGAAAGCAATACACCAGATTTTGCATGATCATTTGAACGTACGAAAGCTTTGCAGTCGTTGGATCCCACACAATTTAACAGAAGCGCAAAAGCAGGGTCGTGTCAAATGGTGCGAAGAAATGCTCAAGAAATTCAAAGGAGATCGTTGAAATTTAGTTTATAACATCGTTACTGGTGACGAAACGTGGATCTATTCGTACGAGCCAGAAAGTAAACAACAATCTACCGTTTGGGTATTTCAAAATGAACCAAAACCAACAAAAGTTGTCCGTTCACGCAGTGCTTTGAAGCAAATGATTGCTTGTTTCCTTGGTTTAACTGGACATGTAGCAACCATGGCTTTAGAAGATCGAAAAATCGTGAACGCTGATTGGTATACTATAATTTGTTTGCCGGAAGCCATCGATCAAATAAGAAGAAACAATCGAAATCGATGAATTATTCTCCATCATGACAACGCCAGCTCTCTCTCAGCCCGTCAAACAGTTGATTTTTTGTCCAACAAAAATGTTGAATTAATGACTCATTGTCCATATTCACCTGATTTATCACCTAATGATTTCTTTTTGTCCCCAAATGTCAAAAATAAAATGCGTGGTGAGTGATTTTCGTCGGCTGAAGCAGCGGTTGAAACATTCCGGACACTGGTTTCTGAGGTACCATCTTTAGAGTGGAAAACGTGCTTTAAAAATTGGTTCGGGCGTATGCAAAAGTGTATTGACGTCAAAGGCTAGAAACAATGATACCGTTTACCAAATTTCATATGCCTTTTTTCATACCGTTTCCAGAAATTTTCCAGCAGTCCACGTAGATTTGCTGCTCGATTCTCCGGGGCGTCGGAAAAGTCTTGCCAAAGTAATACTTATCAGAATACGGTACGCTCTGTTTAATGGTGTGTGCATATAATTTATTCAATAATATAACACTGAAAGACTTTATTTAAGATATTTCGGGCCAGGTTCTTCTAGGAACAGTAATGGTTTTCGGCTGCTTTTCTTCGGCGAGGATGTATTGGTCAGAGGTGATAAGAGTGACAGTACTCATGGTCTCCTCAGGAACGATCTGTAAAATTCCGTCCATGTCGACGTGAGAGTTAATGTTTCTTCTGCATTTGTTCTCTCATGAAGAATGGCAGACTTGTTAGGTCAATTAATGGAATGTATGAGACAGCGTCAGCTTAGGTGTATGTGCAGAATGGTGTGGTTCGCCTGACTACAATAATAGAGCACCGGGCAACTGTGTGTGTCCACGATAAGTCTGAGTACAGAAATAGAGCGTTGGGCTATCGTATTTGTATGTGTGAACGTTGGACTACAAGAGAAAGCGCGCGACATATGTCAGTATGGTGTTATTATTTTGTCCAAAAGATACGCTCCCACAATATAGAACTTGAATTTTTCCATTTTTATCAACCTACTTGATTAGTTCTTTTTAATACTCGCGTTACAGATAGAGTAGAAGTTCCTTTAATTTTTGCTAGAACATGACATTATTTTCCGTCCGAATGATTTCATTTATCTAAATGAGTTTGAACTTTGAAAGTGCAGGAGCACGGTTTGAACTGAGCATACGTACAGTGAATAAGGCTTGATTAATCACCTGCCGCATTTACGTGGTATAGAACTTCGTACTTACTCAGATTCGGGTAATTTTATCGAATATGAAACTGTTGCTGATCTAGCACTTTGTAGATTCGTACACAAATGTGTCTCACATTTTCAATAAAATAAAGAAATTTAAAACTTTGCACCAAGTTTTTATATCTACCCCAATTTTAAACTGTAAGTGTTAGTGATAGTTTTATTTTTATTATAAAAGAAAGAAAAACTTGGATAAAATTCTATGTAAAAACTTAAGGAAGTAATTTTGCGTCTTGGTTTTTGTCTGTTAAAAATTGAGGTTTGCATTATGATAGAATGGGAAACTCGTGATAGTTCTTTTGCATGAGGAAAGTTCTGCTTTAATTAATTTTCCTTCTAGATAACTTAATTAATTAGTAAGGAAAAGTTTCATTATATAAATGAGAAACAGAATCTAGCCCGATCTAGCCTTTCATTTAAGTTGCTTTGCTTTTTTAAGGAAATTTATTTCTGGAATTTAACAGACTTCGTTCTTTATAATTGATTGTTTGTATTGGAAACTTTTTATAGGGTTATGAACAATATATTAATAATTTTAATAATTGTTTCTGCATTTTCTACGAATTTTTTTAAGGCATACGTGTACAGGGTGATTCAGAATAAGTGTCCGACCCGTTAGGAGCGTATTCATAAGGTCATGCAATTGTGAAATTGCAAGAAATAAATGTATCAGAGACATTTCAAAAATCAACCTCCTTTGAAGTCAAAATGGAAATCATGATTCATTTCATACGTATACATACACAAGTCCGAAATTCGAATGAATGCATTGCTTATTATACGTTTTTTCCGCAAAAAGCCATAAATAAAAACAGTTTCATTTCAAAGTAAACGCTAGTGTTTTGTTTTATTCCACGCGAGTTCATTGCTCTTATGACGCAATACGGCTGTACTAGTACCCATCAATCAATTTACATCTGAATCTCCAATGCATTTTATCTCAAAAACTAGGGATATTAGACTCTATGCAAAAATAGACTTCAAACTTCCGCCCCGTCAACTTGTTGTTGACGGGGCGGACACTTGAATCACCCAGTATTACGTCACTTACATTTTCATTTGTAATCAAATACTAATTTCAACAACCGGTTATGTAATTAATAATAACACAATTTACAGATTCGTGAGATACTGAATAACACTACAGTAATTTCGCAGTGCTCTAGGTAAAAGTTTTCAAATTTTCCGAGTTGGATGATAACACAGGTGTTAAACATACTGCTCTGTCAATAGTTATGCAATTTTGTGGTGTGCAGGATTTTAATTAACATCCGCTAATTTAATGTTACCGAGAGTTTGCATGTTCATTGTTTCGATGTTAAAACCAAACTAAACTTTGCTAGAATTTGTAATAACATTTTTGTTTTCGTAACACACCGATAAACAAATAGTTTTATTAGTCCCCGGTACAATGTCATTACAGCTTTAATGAATGATGAAAACTGAATTTATTCTGTCTCGTTGTCGTAACTTAATTTGAAACGTTCGCTTTGTGACAATTCTGTAATACAGGGTGCCGTCATTGGCATTGATTTCTTCAATAGTCCCTTAACCATAAATTATAAAAGAAAAAAGTTATCATCGTCTAAAACGAGATCTACTTCAGAATATTATTTTTACATATGCAGTGTGTACCAAAAGTGGGCTATTTGCTAAACTTAAACTATTTTATTTAAATGGCATGTAGCAATTTTGATGATTGCATATTTCGATAGACCTCTTAAGGTCAAAAACTTTTTTTTTGAGGCAACTGTAAACCTAAATCAAAGCATTCGCAATTTACAGCTATTCAATTAAATTAAAGAGTTGACATGTGTAGGTATTTTGTTCATAATCACTGTAATTAGAAATGGAACTTTAAAGTAGTTCTTGGGAACTTTCTGTAGTTGCAACATCGAGTTGAAATTAACAAAAAAGTATATATTGCAAGAAAATGCAAATGGTTTACACTAAACGGAAAACTTTAGTGTTTCATTTACATTTATATCAAGAATTTCCCGCAAGAAAAATTCAACTTACGTTTTATTTATTTGGATAAAATTTAAGCAGCCTGAAACATGATAAACAGACGCAAGCAAACTTTCTTGGTACCGATGCGACGCCGACGGTGGCGCCGTAAATAGTTTCAGATTTTGTTTGAAAGCAGAAACACTTAAATCGTAAAACTTGTTGGAATTTCTTCTGCCCCCTTCAGAACATTTGTGCTAATTGCCGAAGTAATTAATTAAAACTGTTTAAATGTAACTAAATTCACTTCTTAAAAATAGTTACGAATTCTATTTACATTTAATAATAATAATAATAATAATAATAATAAGGCTTTATTTCTGTTGGCGGAGTTCAGCAAAATGCTGCTCGACCACTCAACCAACATCCTAATCATATACAAGTAGGGTATAAAAAAAAAATAAGTGAATACATATGCCGAAAAGAAGAAATACGAAGCAAGAAAAACGATATAAAGGTTTAAATAAATGTAAGGCATAAATAATGTAAGGCATAAATAAATGTAACTTGCTGAACAAAATAATATAACAATTAAAGGTAATTCTTTACCTGTTGGTCACTGTTTACTGGCTGATAATCTTATTTTTAAGTTTCTTTTAAATTGTACTAAAGACTGAGAACGAAGTTGCTTAGGCAGTGAATTGTACCACTTAGTCCCAGAAAACGAAAAAGACCGTTCGAAAGAGGAGGTGGAGTGGATCGGAGTGTCAAGTAAGCTCGTACGTCTCAAATTGACTTCCTGTAGTTCACTTCGAGTTATAAGTAGAGATTTTAAGTAATACGGAGTAGACGATAACATTACTTTATGCACTAAGCAATCCATATGTAAAGCTCTTCTATCTGTCATACTTAACCATCTAGCTTCAGACAATTTACAGCTCACATGATCACGTGGTTTTAAGTTAAAAATGAATCTCAGACACGCATTTTGAATTTTTTGAATTCTATTAGCAGAAGATAAGTCAAGACACGGACCGTAAACAACATCACCATAATTAAATCTAGATAAAATTAGTGTTTCACACAATTGTATACGTAGAGATTTATTTAAAAAATGTTTATTGGTATAAAAACACTTTAAAATTCCAAAAGATTTTCGTGTTAATTTATTAACATGTTGCGTAAATCGTAAATGTGAATCAAAAATGAGACCAAGATTATTGACACACTCTAAAAATGAAAGTTTATGAGAATCAATGAAAATTTGTAAGTTGTCTGTAACACTTAAGCGATTTTTTCCAAAGACAATAGCCTGAGATTTATTATCGTTTAAATGCAGGGAATGATCTGTAGACACAGCGAGCAAATGTTTCAAATTTTCATTGATAATTTTCTCAGTGGTCACCAGATCGGCTGAATTGAAGTGAAAATAAATTTGTGTGTCATCAGCGTAACAATGTCAATTACAGTTTAATTTAGAATGTAAATCGGCAGTATATAGGACAAATAACAGAGGACCAATAATGGAACCCTGGGGCGTACCGCATGTGATGGGCTTAAAATTCGAAAAAGTGTTATTAAGGGCGACAGCTTGAGATCGATTGTGGAGATAAGAACTCAAGAGACTAGAAGCACCGCCAGACAAGCCAAAGTAATGAAATTTTGCGGTTAACAGTTTATGATCGATGGTATCAAAGGCCTTAGAGTAATCCAATAATATCAGAACAGACGTGTTTCCTCTATCTGTAGCCTTTAGAATATCGTTCGCAATTTTTAAGAGAGCGATTGTGGTACTGTACCCAGCCCTGAAACCTGACTGATTATCAGGTAATATTTTATTATGATTAAGAAATGGTATAAGTTGATTTTGAATGGCATTCTCAATTATTTTAGACATAAGCGGGAGGAAGCTGATTGGTCGTAGATCTGACAACGTCTGAGGAACTTTAACTTTAGGTAAAGGCATTACTAAGGCACGTTTCCAAACTTCAGGAAATTTCGATTGGGAAAAGCAGAAATTAATTATATGAGTAATAAATTTGACAATGAAAGGCATGCATAATTGTAAAAATTGTAAAGAAATACCGTCAAAACCAGCTGCATTAGATTTTAAGGAATTAATTATATTAAATGTATCATGATCAGTGAGAGAACAAAACTGAAATTCACTAGAGACATTTTGAAATGTATTCGAAGAGTAGAATTTGATAGTATCATCTGATATTGGTGTCTGAAATTGTTTTACTGAATTTATAAAGAAATTATTTATGTTGTCAACGTTACCTATGGAATCAGGAACGTCTACGTTACGAGATGCGCAAATACCTAACTCTCTGAGAGTACTCCAGACCTGACGACACGATTTTTGTTTCAAAATATGTTCCATATAAGCTTTCTTTTCACGTCGAATTGCGTTCGTGGTAGTGTTACGCATTGTTTTATAATATGCCCAATCTGCAGTACTCTTTGAACGTTTAAATTTAGCTAAAGCATTTTTACGCATTTGTATCATGGACTTAATCACATCAGTAAGCCAGGGTGAATAACGCTTTGATATTTTAACGGTTTTTAATGGTAAGTATAGATCTAGTAAACACTGAATATTTTCAGTAAAGAACGAAGCTTTTTCATCTACATCCGCAATGTCGTATATGTTTTCCCAAGGAATTGAGCGCAAGGCGTCATAAAACCGTGTATAATTTAGATTTTTGAAATCACGATAAGTGAAATAATTTAGTTTGGGTTTGATAGATTCAAAAAGAGACTCACAATATACTAAATAATGATCCGAAATATCTGTGTCAATTACATTGACTTTAGATATTAAATTGAGATTACTAACAAAAATCAGATCAAGCAAAGTACTAGAATAGCTTGTAACTCTAGTGGCATCGTGAACTACTTGATTAAGACCATATGAGTCCATCAGATTTGTAAGGTATGTAGCACTAGTACTGGTTACATTAAACAAATTTACATTAAAGTCTCCCATGCAGATGATGTCATCAACAACAGGTAAAATACTAGTAATAGCAGATTCAATTTCATTCATGGATTGCATTATATTAGAATTAGGAGGATGATATACAATGCCAACACCGAGATTTTTTTTGTGTAACTTGAGACTCACCCAAAGTTGTTCCGACATTCCATGAGCGTCTAAATCTATTGGAGCATAGTGTAAATTATTTCTTACATAGAGAGCCACGCCACCGCCTCTTTTACATCTATCTTTTCTAAGTAAGTTGTAATTCGGTATAGCAACATAAGATGAATCATCATTTTCATCCAGCCATGTTTCAGTAACACCTACAACATCTAGGTTTAATGACAATACTAGATATCTAAATTCAGTAAATCCAGTAAACAGAGACCTTACATTAAATGTGGCAAATCTAAATGGCATAAGTAGCATAGCATCCAGTTCAAATGAAAGTAGACTAATTTCTCAAAAGAAGAAATAGAAAAAGAAGAAATGATTATATATACAAACATTAGTCATAAAAAAAAAAATTAAGGCATTTTATCACTGATAACATCTTTCATTGAGTTAAATAGAAAAGAATGAAAATCATCACTGAATTTGTACACCTTGCCTTTCTCCTTCCAAAACAGCATACCATCGCGGGTCCATACATTTCCAGAACCGTGTTTCTTAAGGAGTTGTTTAAAAGCACGTTGACGAAGTTGAGTTAGGTCTTCACGCAAAATGAATTTCGTGCCCTTAAATTTCTTTTTCAAGTCAAAAACAAAGGAGCGAGTTCTGTACGAGTTGAACTTAATGATGATTGCCCGGGGATAGGCTGCATCCTGCTTCAAAGGCCCAATACGATGAGATCTCTCAATGTCCTGTAAGGACAAAGAGATACCAAGTGTGTCATGAAGCAATGTGACCACCAGGTTGTCGGTATCTTCATTTATTGTTTCCGGCACACCAAATAATCTCAAATTGTTCCGTCTCGTGTATTGTTCGAGACTATCCATTTTTTCATTGACCTGTACAATGTCCTGACGTATTTTTTTATTTTCACCATTAAGATCCTTCAAAGTTTTATTGATTAGATCAAATTTATTATCAATGTCTTTTTGTATTGAATTAGTTACCGCGGTAGAAATTTGCGTAATCAAATGTTGTATTGTGTCTTCATCGAGAGCTACCGCGGAGCGTACATTTTTGCCCATTTTGCTTTATAAATCGCCAACAAGGTCAACAACAATACGATGAGGTGAAAGTTCACATCAAATTTTACCGGACCACGAAGCTGAACCGAATAAATTACAAAAACAGTTTCAATTGTCCCAACTATGTTCCAGAAGTTATAACATTAGATGCACGATCTCAAAATACACAGGATGTACCAAAAGATATTAAGAATTATGTTCCAATGCACTTAGAAAACAAGAAAAACTGGAGCGATGTCGAAACACTACTCACGCACGTGCATTCACACGAAAAATTTCGAATTATTACATTTACGAATGTGGTTACATAAAAAGAAAAACGAAGTTTTTGTAATTTTAATCAAATAGGATAAATAATGCGACTAAAATTGCTGAAAGAAATTTCACCTTGACAGAACTGGATACAAAATGTGGTCCAATGGAGGTCTCTCTGGATTCAAACTCAAACGTGTTTTATAAAGTACTCGTTAAGTAACCAGAACAGAAAAATATAAATAATTGTTACGAGAGATACGAAATTAATAAAATCAATTGTTACTCATCTATTTAAATGAAATTATAATTTATTAGTAATTTATTATTTAAATGAAATTATAATTTCATAGTGCGGTTACTAAACATTAGCTAATTTTATTTAATACTGTATTAATGACATCGGATAAATTTCAGATATTCTAGAAAATATACAACTTTTTTGTAAGGAGGCTGCAATTGAGTGCACAATTTAAATCCAAGAAAAGACACTTTCCGGTCGAATGTTTGCCTGAATACGAATTTTGGCGTTCCACAAAAAGAGTGAAATTATGTTCTTCAATCAAAGAAAATTTACGAGATTTATTGCCGAGCGAATGCATTTTTTTTTGTAGCCATAAAAACGCAAATGAAGTCGACGACTTCAAAACAGTTTTGATGAGCGTCGCGTGAGAAAATATTAAATAGGTTGTTACGTGCCCAACCGCTTTCCGTTTTGATTTGCTCTTTTCTTCTTCTTTTTTTTTGAGCTCCGCCCCAATTTTATGTTTAATTAAGAAAAAGTGGAGGGCACATGCAAAGTTTTGCGGGGGCTAAGCTCTGCGATTTAAGCAAGTCGGTAAGCTAGGCCAAGGTTTAGGCAGCAATAAGAAAAGGTGAGTAACATTCAAGATATTTAATAAGAAAAATTATTTCAAAAATTTTAACAAAATTCTGAATTCGGTACGACCTTATCTTTTTCATTTTTTTTTTCAGGTAAATCATCCTAAAAACTAATGACGATGAGATGATGCTTACGGAAATATTAGATTAAATGTAAACTAAGTAACTAGTCTAAGATTATCAGTTCCAGATGAAGACGGTTTTTAAGCTCAACCAAGAAGAAAAAGCATAATAGGAAAAAATATACTCACTGGTTGCGTGTGTCGTGGCTTGCGATAAAACGCTCTTAAAAAATTAGACGATCACCAACAGCTACCTGCCACTCGTGGTCAAGGATCCAAGAGGAACATGAAATGGCCAAACAGGAACTTTTTCTGGGCGAAGCACGTGGTGGCTTCTAGATCGCAGCAGCGATTTAGTGTAAACTTGAAGGGTTTCGGTCTTTTAATATGTCGGCCTTTGAAATATCTTGGTTCTGTAGAAATTTATGGAATGTAAAAGAGTATGGAATAAATAAAATATAAAAATAAAATTGAAGAATAAATTTGAAGGATAAAGTATCCTTTATCTCCGGCTTTAGCTGAAATTGTTATGCAAGAACTAGAAAAATCTGTTATTAACTCTTTATCATTCGATTTAACGTTATATTTTCGTTATGTAGATGACATTTTATTGATTTTGCCTTCTGATAAGGTAGATTTTGTTTTAAATAAATTTAATTCTTTTCATAATAGATTACAATTTACAGTAGAAAAAGAAAATATTAATTCATTGAGTTTTCTTGATGTAAATATTTTCAAACAGAATGATAAATTAATTACTAATTGGTTTCATAAACCTACCTGGTCAGGTAGGTACATAAATTTTCACTCGTACACACCTAAAAATTATAAAATTGCAACTATTATTTCATTAACTGATCGAGCTATTTTACTTTCTGATAAAGTTTTCATTTATGATAACTTAAATTTAATACAGAAAACTCTTATTCAAAATTCTTATCCAATAAATCTTATTGAATCAGTAATTAAAAATCGTATTAAATACTTACAAAATTCAAATGTCTCTAAAAACATTAGACAAACTTCGAATCATAAATACATATCTTTGCCTTATATTGAACCATTACACAATACATTTAAACACATTTTCAAAAAACATAATTTAATTTTAGCCAGTAAATCTGTGAATAATTTAAATTTAATTTTTTCAAATTTAAAAACCAAAATACCGAAATTAAAACAACCTAACGTGGTTTATGAAATCAAATGTTCAAATTGTAATTCTGTTTATATAGGTGAAACGAGCCAAAATTTAAAAAAACGTTTAGACCAACATAAATATCATATTCAAAAAAATAATCAAAATCATTCAATGCTTGTAGAGCATTCATTAGTAAATAATCATAATTTTGATTTTGATAATACTGACATTTTGTACAGTGAATCTGATATTTTTAAAAGACGTTTCATAGAAATGTGTAAAATTAAAATGTCTGGAAATTCTATTAATAAACGTACGGACTTTGAAAATTTAAATGACATATTTTGTAGTTTTCTGGACTCTTTAAAAAAGATATAGATCTGTCAATTAATTAATTATATATATATATATATTATAAAAAAAAAAAAAAAAGTAGCTTTAATTAGTTCTCGTTAATTTTATTCCGAACAACTCTTTGTTTAGTTTAAAAATCATGTTACCTTTTCGTTTCTCTTGACGACTTGTTTCTCTTGACAACTTGTTTATTTACTTTTTTTCACTCCTGACGAAGCTATAAATCTATAGCGAAACGTTGAGTGTGTTTCCCTTCATTTTTCTGTCCGGTTTGAGATTAAAAAAACTTTGTACTTGATAAAGTATTTGGCGCTTAAGAAGTGCCCTAATGCGAAAGGGGTAGAAAATTCAATAATATGGGATACAGGTTTTCGGAAAAAGAATTACCACAGAGAAACTATTGTGTAAGTCGAATTACTGAGGTGAAAAAAGAAAATATCAACTGGAACATGATTACTTATAATTAACTTAACTAATATGATCAATACTAAAATTATTACAAGGTGGTGAGAACGTCAATTGATGCAGACTTTTTGGCGATCACTGTACATTATCTACATTTGTATACTGATAACACTCAGCTTTATTATTATTTTAACCGACGAACATCAGGATGCATAATCTAACATAGAAAATGATTTAACAATAATATCTGGGATATCTAATGAACTAACCATCAGTTTATCGAAATCAGTGTTATTAGTACTTGGGAAACCTGTTGAATGCAATGCTTTTCACAATTTTGTTAACCTGAACATAGGAGGTGTTGACAGATATCCCACTTCAAACTGAAACTAAAAATGTGGGTCTAATCATAATAATTCCTTCAGATTTGAGTGTTTTATCTAAAATTGTTTGAGAAGAGCTTACTCCAGCTTGAAGATAATGAACGTATCTAGCTTGAAGCTAATGAGCCTAGTCCAGCTTGCAGCTAATGAACGTGTCTAGCTTGAAGCTTGAATGAACCTACTCCAGCTTGAAGTTATATTTTCTGTTGTCAAAAAAGAAGATTTTGCTTTGCGGTACGTTAGTATCATCTCAATTTAATTACTGCTCCGAATTGTATACATAGCTCTTGAAACGATCACCAAAATTCAACGAGTGCAGATTTCATGCTTGAGGCTTATACCTATTTGGAATACGTAAATTTGATCGCATATCTCAAAATTAAAAGGATGTGACTAAACAGAAGAACTTTGATCGTTTGTACTACAAGATTATTATTGACCAAGTCCCTGTCTGTATCTTTTCAGAAATATTAAATTTTGAGAAGATGTACATAATATTAATATTATCTGCACATAAAACTGGTTTCTTTAAACGTAATTTCACTAATTAGATTTTTATCTCGTCGGCTTATAACTCCTTACCCGCTTATTTGAAAAATGTATCCCATAATTCATTTAAAAACAGCTCCGCAATCTCTTGTTTATTAATCAGTGACCAAACATAAACGGTTTCAACACAGCCTCCTAAAACTTAAATTAAATTACAACTGTTTAATATTGTAACAAAAATAGATTTAGTCACTATCGCAGAATCGTTATGATCAAGGAAAAGAAATCGGGCCACTTGTTCTGCGCTCAGTACGAAAATTTAATACTCGGACTGTACTAGCTTCGTCCGGAGTATTTGGAAGGGAGTTATCTTATCTGGCTGCATCGAGCATGTCAATGTCGACTTGTACGCGTTCTTATTGTTTGAAATTAAGTATTTAAAGTAAGTGGTGATTTGTAGCGACTATCACATGCATTTTTATATTTTCAAAGAGAAACTTTCTTCTATTATCTTTTGAGGATGTGCGAACGTTTTGACGATTAAATACATTTAAATCGTTTAGTCGTCGAAGAAAAAACCTGAACTAACTCGTATACCTTCCCTCTCCATTCAATCACAATTAGAAGCATCGCAGCCGCGCAAAGGTGGAAGGAGTGAACAGTACATTCGGCGTGAAAAGCCTCGGTACTAAGTGGGCCCAATTCTTAAGCTTGGTTATTACTTTATAAATGTTGTACACTGTATTCAATTTTGAGTCTATTAGAATTAGGTGTTTTTTTCTTGCTCTTAAATTTATCATCTTCAAGTTAACAACTTAGGCAGTCGTGTAGTGTATTTATTTCCATTTTTTTCTAGGTTTTGGTGGTAGAGAATTGTTCAGTCCTTGTGAATGAATAGCACCTAATGACTTTTTTCAGTTACTTAAATACTGTGCTGTAGTGTAGGCTATTCTATGTGTTCTGTATGTTAGTATTACATTCTGATTAAAAAGTTAAAAAGCAAATACAGGGTGTAATCAAATTAGTTTCACATATTAATACCGTAAGTTCCTCATCATGTAAGAGAATTAATGCTGCAACTACCAAAAGTCTAGCTCAAAAATAAAAAAATTACCTAGTGGAGGAGTATTGACTTTTTTGTTTGAGAACTTCTGGTCGGCCGTGCACAAAAACAACGTTATAAAACCAAATTCCAGCAAAATTCAAGGTCAATTGCTTGATCGCATTTTAAAAGCTTTATGGGAACACAATAAAATAGAATCACCGACCCATTAAAGACGACAGTTCAAATTGACAACCTCTCGGTCGTGCCACGTGTGTGCATTATAATTAAAGGAGAACAATTGAAATCTGCTTGCATTGATCAGAATTAAATCTGTTTCATTAGATAATCGACAATAATTAGATATTGACATCCTGGTCTTTGTAAACCAATAGTACACAGAGCTAATTTCGCGTAATAAAGTAATTTCAAAAAATTATGTCGCTCTGATTGATTGTCGCTTTGTTAATTATTTCCACTAACGAATACGTTTCTTCGTAGTTCGAGTGCGATGATGCTTTATTGTTTTGGTTCCAGAAAATAATAAAAGCGATGACTGCATTCAATAATGATTTTCCGAAATGCAGAAAGAAAAGATCTTTTTAAACATTTTGCGCAATAAAGAAATAACAATGCAGTTTATTGACGACCAGCAAATAAAGTACACGATGAATACGTATGAATTAGTAAAATAATTTTAGAAAATGGAATTTCTAATTTTTATTTATTTTACAGTTTTGTGAGCAGAAAACTATTAAAGAAAAAAAGAAAATTGAGAAAATTGATTAATGTAATAAGCAACGCGATGGATATTTATAATTTTATTCCGTTATGGAATTACATAAGCGATGATTTTAACCCAGTGCCCTTCAGTTCGATGAAGCTTTATTGTTTTACGACGTTTTATTATGCACTTGTAGAAACTGATACACGGCCAGTCAGAGGTTTTCAAACAAAAAGTTTCCGGTCTCTGGGGGGGTTTTAATTTCTTTCATTTTTCACCAATAAAATCCATATTTACAGAAATCACTTTCTTAAGTGATAAAGAACTTAGAGTTTTAATATGTGAAACTTATTTGATTACAGGCTGTATAAATGTTGGAATTTACCACTACAGATTAAATTTAAAATTCAATGGTATTTGAGTGGATGAAAAAATAAATAATAGTAAAACACGTTAGCTTTTAATCCATGTATTTCTATTTAATACACTTCAGGTGTTCATAATTGTTTGGCTTCCGGTTGGAACCCCGTCACTTAGATTTTTTCTATTGTCGACGTTTTGTTCGTCATTCTAGAAGAATTTCCTCAGTACTGTTGGTGATGGCGGTGCTGCTGCTTCTCTTGAGACTATTAATGGATAGTAAGGGCCCTAAAATGGAACCCTAGATCACTTCTTTGGTCATCAATACTGTTTTGCTATTTTTATCGGCGTATTGTGCAAATTTCTTTCTGTAGTTTAGATAGGATGCTATTAACTTACACGCTACACCTCTTATTCCACAGTAGGGTAGGAACACCAGTTTTAGCCACTTTAAGAAGTTCTTATATTTTGACGTATTAGGTTTCACACCGTAAACTCTTTTAGACTGCGTAGTTCATAGGACTGTGATTATGTTGGAATTTTATATGGTTACGCTTAAGCGGAAATTTAAAAAATTATAATTCTCTCCTGAAATACCGAAATCACCAAATTTAGCCATAAATTTCCCAGTTTTATCCAGTGTCAACCACATTTACAGCCATTTCAAGGAGACGAAAAAAACCATTTTAAGTATTAGCAAATAATTATAGAGCCGAAATCATAAATGTTCATTAGCTTTAATCAGCTTTAATTGCACGAGTCTACACTAATTTAGAATAAGTGAAGCTTAAATTTTAACAGAAAATAGTGCAAATAGCCCTATCTCGTTAAAATTAAAGGTTGCTATGCTTATACATGTTGAAAGTATAAAGGACAATAAATTGATATAAAGAAGAAAACGCTAAATAAACTTTTCTTGTTTTGGACATTTGGAGAATTGGGTATTTGGAGATTGCTGTCATAAGATTTCGTCGTTCACTTGACGAAAGTTGTTGGTTGAATACGTGATTAGTGAAAACCAATAGCAGCAATTCCCAAATACCCAATTTCCCGAACAGGAAAAGCAGCTTAACAGGAAGACAGAAAAATTCTGTTGTTTTCGGATTTAAACCCTTGCTTCTCGGTATCGCGCCGAACGTTTTAACCGCTGAACTAAAGCGACTCTAGCGTTCAGAGGAATTACTCCAACATAAGTTTGAATTAGGTGGGAATAAATGATATGTTCCAACGCGGCAGTCTTCCTGTTAGTGTTTTCTTCTTTATATTAATTTATTTACTCAGTACTAATTCTAACTTACCTTAGATAATAATAATACAGTATAGTAATATTGAACGTCATATTTCAAAATTGCGATATCATTTACGGTTAAACCTTCAAAGGTTTTTTATTGCCTTTTGTCTGATTCTTTTCTGATTTGGCAGTTTTGCCTTCTGTTTTCTAAAGTGGCTAAATTTGGAAATATAGTTTCTAGCCATAATGTGACAAAAATTAGTAAAATTACTGATTTGAAAAATCAGTTTTAGCCATTTAACTTTACGTAATAAATGGTGTTGTAACCTAGTAATAATTTCAGTTTTGCCTTTAATATAAGTATTCATATGAAAGCTGTACATATTCAATTTATCTAATGGAAGATATACAAATAAAAGGAATTTACGACTTGCCCATAGTACCTTAACGTTTTCCTTAAGAAGTCATACTTTTTTGCAAACACATCTAAGATTCTTTGTGATTATTTAAAATAATTTTAAATATAACTTATCCGCAACACGAAATGTATGTACAGAAATTTGTGGGCACTGTATTAAAAAACGCTAAATTGCCAGAAAATTATTGTTTGTATTCAAAGTTCAAAAGGGCTATATCTGGTGCTCTGGCTAAAAGTGGTGTCTCTACCCTATCCCAATTTCTCCAGCAGTTCGGAATTCGACACTCAGTCAAATGCTTTGGTCAGATCGCAGACTATCGCAGATATTTGTAATCTTGTTATCTTCCATGTTTATTGTTTTATAATTTATAAAAGACTTGATTGCGTTTGTTGTATTACAGTTAAGCCGAAAACCAAATTGTCTTTCTGTGAAACAGAAACATTTGATTCGCTTTGCTATAATTTTCTTCAAAAATTTTTTAAAATATCGGAGGAATTGCAATTGGTCTGTAGTTACTATAGTCACTACATTTTGTTGAGTCATCCTTTTCCTGCACAGGTATTATCTTTGCGATTTTGAGGCATTCAGGATGCTCGTTCGTTGTAAATGCTCTACAACAAACGTGGGTATAGTATAAATTCGAAAAGAGCGAGCTCATAGTATCCTACTATTCGACGGTAAGAATGAATTCATTGGCAAACAAATGTAATTTCATAGAAGTAAAAAAAATACATGTGCCGTTGGCTGTTGTGATTACCGC
Source organism: Prosopocoilus inquinatus (assembly GCA_036172665.1). NCBI lineage: Eukaryota > Metazoa > Arthropoda > Insecta > Coleoptera > Lucanidae > Prosopocoilus > Prosopocoilus inquinatus. The sequence continues at coordinate 56,365,560 of CM069871.1, forward strand.
GCAACTAGTACCGGGCGATCAACGGAGTTCATAATTAGAGGAGGCTGTGATTGGTGCTATTTTATGCTGTCTGGTTGGATACAGTGAGAAATAAATAATAAATTGACAGTTGTCTTATTTGAGGTTACGTTTGTGGTTTGTACAATCTTCATTCTGTTGTTTTATTTTGTATGGTTGCTGGTTTAAATCCTTTTTCAGAATATTAGGGGAGGTTGCACAAAACAAATCCGTTCATTATCAATGACTCAAAAAAATAAATCACAATTCGGATATTTTAAATTTTTAATTTCAAACTGCAAGCGTGTGTTGCCAACTTTTTGGAAAATATCACAGCCTACTGTAATTATAAATTCCATTGATCGCATGGTATTACAAAGAAAGGGGATGTACCCGTTATGTTCCCCTACCATGCGTCTACAATATAGGACGATACTTCTTTCCCTAACCTCGTAATTATATCGGAACAATAACTAGGGCTCTTCTTTTTGAGACTGTTTATAATACTTTTTACTCCTTCAGTTGATGTTGGATTGATGTACATACTTTCCTTAGTTACTCGTACTTGTTGCATATACACATTGGGCTGTCGTACTGGACTAGGTAATTGATTTTATTAGAGGTTGGAATATTTACAGGTGAGGGTTTAGGGTTTTGTAATGTATTTTTTATCATTTGGCATGTAGCTTTTGCTTTACTATCTGACTCGTTGATTGTGCGTACATTATTTCTTTTTCTCTTCTTCCGCAGCTTCATTCAAACGTTTTTTAACTCTAAGAAAAATTTGTTTTATTCTTTCATTTCCAGTTAAAATGATGCATCCAGCACCCATCTTGTAAGGGTATCATTTGCTCTATCTATACTGGGTGTTGTTTCACTGTGTGAAAATATTTAAACCTGTAATACATTACCATAAATGGCAACGATTGAATTCATATGTTCTTAACAAAAATTTAATAGTTTTCGAGAAAAATGCAGTGACGGCTTTTCACTGAACCGTTTGAGAGCTGCTGGCATAGCTAAAAGTGGAACGCGGCTGCCTGTTAAATTACGATCCGAAGCCGAAGATAGGTCAGGGTCAGTACTTCACTTGATCTTGAGCAGGAATGACGTAAATCAGCCGCCCGGTCAGTTGGTTAATCAAAACGTTCACAATGTGCCTGGATTTATAAAATTGCGATATCATTTACTGTTAAACTTTGAAAGGTTTTTTATTGCCTTTTTTTGTTTCATTCTTTTCTGATTTGGCAGTTTTGCCTTCTGTTTTCTAAAGTGGCTAAATTTGGAAATATAGTTTCTAGCCATAATGTGACTAAAATTAGTAAAATTACTGATTTGAAAAATCGATAAAATTAACTTCGCTGCAAGTAATTACAAGCTTAAGTATATTTAAATTAAAAACTAGTGCAATTCAAGAAGCTGTGGTTCGTAATTGCCGAACAAATTAAAAGCGAGGTGTAAACAAATTGTATTCTCTCATTCCATATTATTTTTAAAAGACTTATAAAAATTTGACATTTACTTTTTTCCATGGATCGTAAGTAGTAATACTTTTATAGCTAGCAGCGAGATTACAGGAAAAGTTTATTTACGTAAAAGATTGAAGGAAGAATATTTTTAACGCGCTTGCCTAATTGCTGCATAAATTTTCGGATTTATTCACCAATAGTTGATATCGTTAAATATATTACTTCGCTCAGTGAATTAAAATTTTAAATAAAATAATTAATAAACGATATCAGTGATTATTATTACGAAACGCTGCGTTGCAGATCGAGTGCGATATCGATGGGCGTGTTCATACCGAGAAGAAGGCGTCGTGGACCTAAATATTTTTTTCTCGAACATTTCAACAGTTCCAAACAAGTGGTCCATCCGAAATTTTTTGGCTATGATACGGTAGCCACCAAAAAATACCCGCAGAAGGTAGCATTTCGTGTACTTACACAGAGATTTTTTTATTTGCACACAGAAAAAGAACATCCTGTATAACACTATGTTTCCATTGCAATCAAATTTTTAAGTTGTTCTAAATTGATCTCTGTAAGTGATCTAATACAAAAAGCTTGATTTGGGCGAACTTACGTTGATCCTAATTAGCCGCACTTCATGATCAGAACAGTCTCGTGTTTCTTGTACAGAAAAATTACAAAATATATTGTCTAAGCACTTAGCAGTATTGACTAATATTCTTCTAGGATCGAATATACTATGGTGAAAACCATAACATGTTATGTAGTGAGTTAATTAACTCTTCTTATATTTCTTAAGAAATATAAATTGATATCTCTTGCCAAAACTACTTTGGTATTTGCATTGTTTTGTTCTATTTCTGCTAGAATATCTTTTAGAATACTTTAGAATAATTTTAATTTAATTAATTAATTATCATATCATGATCAGCTAAATATATTATTGAAACTTCGATAATTTTTTCGATGCTCTGTTGTTTAAATTCATTGCAGATGCCTTTATATTTCGTTTTATGTAAATGCAGATTTCATCGCCTATACTTTCCCACTGGCAGTAACACAGTATAAATTTATAAAATTGCCTAGCAATATATTATAAAAAGAATAATTATTTTCTTGCATCTAAGGTTGGTAAAACTGATATTCAATCCAGTGGGTTGCCTCGTTCCTATTTAATATGCAATTTGAAACTTCCTCCCCGCAAAACTAAGTCGTGACATCGCACGAAACTTCTATCCGTCACAATGAAGTAAATAGAGTGAGTTTTAGTCTGTTTCCTGAATATTAATCTAATTCACTAAAAATGGAATCAATTCTATAGTCCTACTGATCATATAATGCAAGAACCTGTTTAATATGCTTAACTGAATTCTTCACGTGCGTGACGTAATGAGTTACATACCCTCTTTATCCTCCCCTGATCAAGGCAACATACACAGTCCAGTTCTACCAACCTTGCTTGCATCCAATATTCGATAAGCCATAAATTTTTCAAATTATATGTACAAACTAATTCAAAAGTTGAAGAAAAATATATTATTAGAATTTTCTGTAAATATTCCTTCCTACGTATAATTAATATTGATATCATATCAATTTCCTTCTTGCGACATTTCAATAAGAATTCGGATAATTTAAATATTACGCCGATATAAAGTAAAGCGTTCAGATTTTCAGAGGTGTCAGGAAAATGTAGGGTCGCTGCCTCCAACGTTACCTGCAAAATGCAAAGCGGTGTAGCTTTCCAAATCTTTTAAAATGCAAACGTTATGGCTTTTAACGTGATTGCCAGCGCAAAGCGTTACAGCTATCAAATATTTTCGGAAAGCTATCTAAACTATTGTGATACCACCTTCCAGTCATTCTATGGGTACATTAGTAAATTCGATATTTTCAGCGATAATATATCATCAGATTATGATTAAATTTATTCGTTACTATGTATGAATCGATGTCTTCTTGATTAAATGTAAAGTGATCGAAAGATTTAAAGGCTGTTTTACATTATACTAATTTACGTAACGAGAAAATAGTACCAAAAAATATTAGCAAAGAAATGTTATGAAGCGCACACAAATACATCTGTTTCAGTACGATTTTATGAAACCGTCATTTGTTTTATTGTTTTACACTGTCTCAAAAAGTTGCTGATATACCTTTTTTCTTACATTATCATTTTAATACGATAATGTAAAGCAGGCTTAAATGCTTGGATATTGTAACACAATCTTGAGATTGTATCTGTAATAACGTTATTACCAAAGTGTGGATTTTACAATGCTTTTACTTGAGCGTCCGTTTATTTAATTCATTAAAATTATAAATAACCTGAAATTCTTTGAATAAGTTATAGGGTAGAATAAAACACATATTCTGAGAATGTTCGTTTTAATGCCATTTGTTATGATATCTTATATTAAAACCAGTGATGTGCAGCGTAACCGAAACCGATCCATCAGAGCCTACCAAACAGAGGCTATATTTTAGTGTGGGGGAGCAGCTCAGTCTAGGACTCTAATATCAGATTACGCTGCTCCCCTCTCTAAACATGGCCTTCTCTGTAGTAGGCAGTGGTGGAACTCGAATGGCTCCGGTTCCATTTTGCATCTCTGATTAGCACATTAGATCGTTAATATTTGTATCCATCTTTGCTCGTCGGCGCTACGCCTTCAGGATTATTGTAATACCTCCGGTAAGCAGCGTAGGGGTTGGTAAGATATGATTTCTGTAGGGGGATGTGGTTTCCGCTGGGTTGAAATCCATTCTCGTCAGCGACGTAGTTAGTGGTGTAGGTTTGACCATTTGGTGCCACGTACGAATAGGATCCTTGAACGACCGTAGCTGGATTGGGTGAGTCTATATGTTTCAGTTGGCCGACTTCCTGTTGTTTTATTCCATTTTCGGTTTCGTAATCGAACTGATAATTGCCGGTGCCTTCGTTATTGTTGTTATAACGCAAAATTCTCGCTTGGTTGTAGTAGGAAGGGGCGGCGCCGTTGTAATACCTGTTAGAATATGGGTAGTTGCTGTTGTAAGGATAACCATTTTGATAGGCGGATGATGAGTAGGGGTAGTTAGGGTTATAAGGATAGTTAGAATTGTATGGATAGTTAGAATTGTACGGATAGTTAGTATTGTACGGATAGTTAGTATTGTACCGGTAATTAGAATTGTATGGATAATTAGAATTGTAAGGATAGTTAGAATTGTATGGGTAATTAGAATTATATGCATAGTTCGAAGGATTGTATGGAAAATTTGAATATCCATAAGGATAATTAAAGGGCTGATTACGATAATTCACATTGTTCGTAGTAGGTGGTACATAAGTCTTATCGAGTCGTTCTCCTAGAGCACCGATGGCAAATGTAGCAAACAGCAACTATAACAAAAAAAGAGTTTTAAAAGACTCTAGATAATTTAAATGAAACCTAACACTTACCAAAAACATTCTTGCAGCGTACCGTAGAGAAAAACCTACGAGACTGTTAGAATTGAGCTTTTGTTTTTTGCTTTTATAGTAACAGCGATGAATCAAATCCGCCTAATTATTTTCTATAATTAAGTTAAAATTTCACAAGAAGGAGCCTCAAGGTAAGGACGCCAAAGTGCACTAGTTCGCCTATTTCTAACAGAAATTTGCACGGTAAGTGCCGGAAGCGATTGCACACAGGGTTGGGGGATTGTTTAAGTGAGAACGAATTTCTAAGTTATCGACAAATTTACCGCAGTTTCATTGATGTACGCGCATGATTGATTACAATTGACATGTAATTACTCTACATTCGCTACATTAATAACAACGGAAATCTGGGCAATAAATTTTTATTTGGCAGTTCTAACAGATCATTATTTTTTGTACGTGACGATCATTCGGAGCAATAAATTTCAATAATATGAATTTCGTGAAGTTATTTCGTAGTTTGTTTATTAAATGTCATCATCTTACAGAGAGTTATTGTTAATATTTGCAAGGGGGCGTAACTTTTACATCTGGCAGATTTGTTGCCGAAGATATTTAAATTCAAACGTAATTAATTTTTGCTGTTATTTATTAATTTACTAAGGCGTAATATATAATTAGAATTGAGACCTTGCTGAAGTTTCTTCTTTTATTGTTTCTTTTTTCCTTAATAATAATTAAAAGTTTGAATGTTAATTAAACGATAGAAAAAATTTATGAACCGTTGCATTGCTCAATGACATATTTAAATAATGGAAGGCTCACTGTCTTTACGTAATGAAAACGTATATTATGCTTTGAATTTGTATTTTAATTTTACTTCAATTTTATAATTTATTTCGCGTCGCAGTTAATAAAATTTGAAACTGATGTTTAGTTCCAGTTTTATTCCGAATTGGGGAGCAGCTGCAAATAGAGCAATCGAATGTGGATCGCGGTTTTGAAGGGTTCGTTGCGGTTTGAAAACATGACTTTCTGTTAAGTTCCGAATTTCGTAATTACAACTTCTACATGATTCAGAAGAATTGGAAAAAGTCGTGATTAAACACGAATTGATTATTTTCGTTTTCCATTGTCACAGAGCTGCTGTATTTTTTACGAGTGTTGCCAAAATTTTATAAAAACAAATAAAAATAGTTCACAAAATCAAAAATAAATATACGAGTATCCCAGCAAGTGTGGCGAACTTAAAACACACAAAATACTTTTAAATTTTCCTTGTTTGGTGGGGAGGTGAAAACTTGAGAACAGAGGGTGAAAAATCTGAAAGTGTTTTTAAATTCTGCATGAAAAAGTGCATTCGAAAGAACGAGTAACAGAAATGTATAAGTAATAAAAATATATAAGAATAAAGAACAGAAACAAAACTTCAAAATTTTCGTTTTTTTGGTATAACTCCTGAACTACACGAATTTTTTTAAACTTCAAAATAGTTTATAACTACCCTAATATACAAACTGTTCAAAAATAATTCGACACTTTGCTAACTTTTTTATTATTAAAGTTACAGATACGGTTAAATTAGCAAACCAGTAGTACTTTTTGCCCTGATTGCAACGATGCACAAAAAAGCAATTGAACATCGCGTTTACGAAATAAAGGGAAAATAACACTTTTTTAAGTGGAACATACTATATATTATTTCTTCCGGTTGAGCTTGAATGATAATTAAATCCTTTTGTTATTAAAAAAATTTGCACGGCTTTTCTCGACATCTAATTTTCGAGAAAGAGGACTAGGACGGGTGCATAGTGGTTCGTTTGGCCAATCTAGCTGGAAAAAAATATTTTTCCGCTTTGCTCTACATTTTTGTTCATAAATAGTATTATTGCGTATTTTGAAATAATGTAGAAGCATTTATACAGTGTAATCTCCATTAACGGACACCTGATTAACAGATAACTTGCAGTAATGGGCAGTTTTTTGTAGTACCGAAGCAGAATATATGAAAAAGTGTACGAAAAGAGGAAATATGATGAATCAACATTTTTATTACTGTAAATATCGTTTTCCATGACTGAATACATACGTTTCTGATATAAAAAGTTACTTTTTTAATCAAACCTACATGAAAATTCATGTCAATCGTCCGCTAAACAAACGAATATTTAGTTCATCTCTTGAATATTTTTCAGCTATTCTTGAAAGAATTTCATTTTCCTAACGGAGTACATGCAATCTAAAAAATTAAAAAAAAAATATAATAGTACTGCCTTGCACTAAAGTAAAGAGAAATAATGTAACTAATATACAGGGAGATTCAAGCAACTCATTCATTAAAAGTTTACGGACTTCCTCTTTGAATTTCTATTTCATATTATAAGTTAGCGGTAAAGATCTATTAAAATATAATATTTCCAATTTTCGGGTACTTCCGCTTGTACCGGAACTTACTGTCAACTTTCTTATTTTAAATGGAATACCCCATTTTTTATTGCATTTTCGAAGTGCTCATGACATTCTAAAAATATTTTGTGTAACATGTGATACAAGAAAAATTAGCCGTTTTAGAGGTATTTCCATTTTTTAAAAAAAAGTTCAATGTTGCAGTACCTTATTTATGATCTGCCATCTTTGTGTAACAAAAGCCACAATTTCAATTTTTGGCCTGTAGTAGGCTATAATCATAGGCTTTCAGGTGATATCTAATTTTATACAAAATTGTTTACGGGCTGGTTTAAAAGTAACTTCTATTCAAACTGATTTCAACTGTCGAAAAGTCATGTTTTTTAAAGAAAATACCCAGTATATTTTTATACAATACGAATTACAATTAAATGTTCTTTCGAACTGTTTTAGCATTCCCTGTACCCATCTCTTACCTTTCTCTTCTTATTCATGATTTTCTCTTTGACATATAAATTTCTTTTACTTTTTAGTGTTATTCCTAAATAGCGTACACGAAAATTTTACAAAATGAGATTTTTTAAATTAATTTCTGACTGTAATTTCAATTTCATTTAAAAAACCGAAAAATAATATTTAAATACATATCTGTCATCTGAATTTTTTATTTACATATGCCGTATGTATTATAATTCTTGGTATGATTTTTTACACATTTACAGAGAGAAATTTACACTTACGAAACAAAATTTTATGAAAACTAATAAATAAATCAAAAATATTGAAAATAATACACAATTTGTTGGTTATAATATTGCCTCTAAGTGGTTCTCTGCTATTATTTATTCTGTCTCAGTAATAACATGTTTTCCTCGATATAACAATTTTTTTTTTATTAACTTCTTAAATTGTCGGTTTTTTATCGTCAAAAACGTTTAATGTGTCTATGTTTGAATATTTATTTTTTGATTCTTCGTAGCGATTAAATTGTGTTTTTTTATTCCTACGAGACGGATAATTTCAAAAATTATAATTTCTCTAGTTTTCATAGCCCACTATTTAAAAACAACACCGAAAAATGGAAAAAAATTAGGTATTAAAAAGAAATTATCGATAACCAGCGAACTATAAGAGATAAATAGATAAAATAGCGACATCTTACGATCGCTTTTTGACCTGACATTGCAGTAGGATAGACAAATTGAAACGGGATTTGCTCCCAATAAGTCCCCCATGCAAGGCGGCCATGCTTGCTGTCAAAGCATAATGAAAGTTTTTAAAAAAAAATTTGTGCAAATCGTTTTTGATTGCGGTGAAAACCTCGACTTATTAGGAGCAAATCCTACTGCAATGTCAGGTCAAAATGCGATCGTGAGATGTCGCTATTTTATCTAGTCATCACTCTTACATCGCATTTGCGAATAAATTGGACAAGTCGTTTTTGTTTTCAGTGGGAATGTCGAGCTACTTTTCTGCTGAAGAAGCCCCAAGCAATGCTGAAGCAGCTGTGCAGAGGGTGCTCGAGGTTTTCACTGCAATCAAAAACGATTTGCACAAAAATTATTTTATAAGAGATAGGTATAGGGAATGCTAATACAGGACGAAAGAACATTTAATCCTGAGTCACATGGTATAAAAATATACTAGGCGTTCCATTTAAAAAACATGACTTTTCGACAATTAAAATTAGTTCGAATAGAAGTTACTTTTCAACCAGTCTGCAAGTAATCAAGTGCAAAACTGGATATGATCTGAAATAATGTTACTGTAGCCTACTACATGCCAAAAATGGACATCATGGTTTTTGTTGCACAAAGATGGCAGTATCATAACCAAGGTTGTGCAAGTCGGAGTTATTTTTAAAAAATGAAAATATCTCAGAAACGGTTAATTTTCGTTTCATGTTTCACAAAATACTTTTAAAATTTTATGAAGATTTCAAAAATTCATTAAAAAATGGGGTGTTCCATTTAAAATAAGAAAGTTGGCAGCAACTTCCGGTATAAGCGGAAGTGTCCGAAAATTGAAAATATTATGCTTTGATAGATCATCATCGTTAACTTATAACTGCAAAATATGAAACATAAATTCAAAGGAGAAGTCCATAAACTTTTAATGAAATGGTTTCCTGAATCTCCCTGTATGTATAAAATTTAGCCTGGATATGTCTGGATACATATAGTTACACTTACAAGGGTATTTATTAATTTTTATACAAAATCAAATAGTACCTACCCTTTAGGCTGGTCTAGTCCACCACCCAAAAAAACAGTTTTTCCTTTTTTTCGGTATTAAACTGAACTTTTGGTTAATGTGTAATATGTCAAAATACGCGCCTTTTAAATCTCTAGGAGGCTGATCTAATTTCATTTGCGAAAAAAATTATATTGCGCTGTAATTTTGAAAAAACACATTTTATAATTTTTTTTCCTATTTTCGATGTCTAAATAAACAACAAATTAAAAGAAATTTATCACAATAGTAAAGGATATAATTCTGGAGGGGGCCAAACAAATATTAATGCATATAAAATATAAATTAATATTATAAATTATTAGACCAAAAAAATACGAAAATTCGATTATCAATTTTGTCCAGCTAGATTGGCCAAACAAACTACTGTGAGGTGGTCTGTAACACCTGGTATATGAGGAAAACGAAAATTTATTACGAACATTATAAACGTTGTAAGAAGAAGGCAAGACCGGATTATTTTATATCACTTGCACGGAGATTCAGTTTCGTTATCGCTGTTAAAACAATTGCCCAGGTGTTATATTTTGAAGAGTTAAAATCATTAAGTATTAGAAATTACAAAATAATACTCCTAAGAGTTTTATCAAGAAGAAAAGTTCCTATGGAAAATGCATTAAGTTCGCTTACGTAAAATTTTCTAACGTGCTATAATTTATTATCAAAAGTGTCGAACAAAGTTTTAAAGTATGTTCTAAACGTTTGCAGAACACCTGCATTCAGCCACCATAAATAATACCTACAATGATCTCTATCTCTTGTTAACCAATGGCGTTCTTAATCGTACTTATCTATTTTGCTGTTTCAATGGACTACATGGACTGTGAAACTATTTTGAGTCAATTGGGTTTCGGCTTACGGCTCGTTTTCTAAATCTTGATGCGTGTGCTTTAAAATCACATCTTATGAATCCTGTTTTTTTATTATAGGTACTTTTATTACGTAACATAAGATATAATTTGGAATGTAATTGTAAATGAATTTATTCTTTCGGTGTCCTGTATTACCATTTTTATAGCCATAGAATTTAGCAAAAAAAAAAAAAATCAGTAGGACCTATGACATTTATGTATGCAGTCTATACCTAGTCTGTTCTAAAGAGAGAGGCAAACTAATAAAATACGTGAGTGGTGAAAAAGCGGCGATTATTCACATAGAATCAACAACAAATATTAATGATAAAGTGAGACCCTTGAAGCGAAGACCTTGTAAATGTGCGACGAGGAATAGGGTAGTTGGGGTTAACACAAAAGATAAATCACAAAAATTGAATGTAAGTTCAAAGAAGATAATATCCACAGCTTACGGTTAGGTCTTTCCCGCGTTATTGTTCTAATAGTTTACGAATTCGGGGTTCGCAAGAACAATCATCGTTAAATAAGGAAAAGATAAGTTAGTTTCAGGAAAAATCAGCGACGAAAGAATTAAATAAAATCTACGAAATGAATTAACTCTCTTTTCATCCCGGGAAATCTTTTCAAACAGTTTGAGACGTTGCTGGAACCATTTTTCAAAACCCATTGCACGCTAGAGGTCGCAGCAAGCCAAATTTACATTGTTTTTCTCCGGAGCATAACTCACTCTCCTTGAGCCAGTGGAATATTGAAAAAAGAATTTTGCAAAAATGGCACTTTTGGCTTCGCACAGACAATCCAAATTACAAGGGAATCAAAACGTGCTTTATCTTTACGTACCTGACAGTAATTCATACGCTTATTATACAGGGTGTTCTTTTACTGTGTGCAAATAAAAACCTCAGTATAAGTACACGAAATGCTACCTTCTGCGGGTACTTTTTGGTGGCTACCGTATCTTAGTCAAAAAATGTCGGATGGACCACTTGTATGGAACTGCTGAATTGTGCGACAAAGATAGGAAAGTCAACTTCGCCTTCCTCTCGGTATGAACACGCCCAACGATACCGCACTTGATTTTCAACGCAGTGTTTCGTAATAATAATCGAAGTTAATTTAAATTGTAAACGTTTTGACTGACCAGCTGATCGGAGCGGTTGATTTACGTCGTTCGTGCTCAAGATCAAATGAAACACTGACCCTGCCCTACCTTGGCTTCGGGTCATAATTGAAGAGGCAGCAAGAGAACATATGAGTTCAATCGTTGCCATTTATGGTGATATATTAAAGGTTTAAATATTTGCGTACAGGAAAAGAACACTCTGTATTACTGGAACTAAATGAAATTGATATCTTGTTTATGTAAATTATCGCAATTTAAATTGAAAAGCTTTTATTTTAAAAACGGAGTAATTAGTAGTTTCTTTGTACAGAAATATACAAACTGTTCTGTATAAACCATTACTCGTTTTACACGAACCAAATAATAAGTACCAGGTGTCTTATTTTTAATGATAAGGAAAACTCAGTTCAAACTGATGATTTTCAAGTTAGGCCAGAGTTCATAGTTTCACAAAAAGCAATACAGAGCAAGTTACTTGTTTAGGAAAACCGCTTGTAGAAGTCACCTGTATATGGTCAGTTTTGTGTCATATTTTTCTTTTATCTGTGGTGTTCGCCCAGTCCTAAGTCATAGACTTATCAGGACCTCAGGAGCGGAAGTGTATTTTTGTGTGTGGAAGGTGTTCCATGGCTTTGTTACTTCCAAACCGACCTCCCGAGAAGTATCTCGAGTGAGTGCGAACCCACGACCTTACGATTGGCGGTCCCTTACCATTGAACCGTTCAGGCGTTATTTACGATAATGCAATAATCGGACGACATGTGAACGGCTAGCTGCGTAGTTTCTTCCCTTACCTTTATTATGATAAATAAAGATCGCAGCTCATTGTGTATTTTATAAAGCAGTTCGCTTCCCACGTCTTCGATCTTTGTGTTTAAGCTAAACTTCTATCGATCCGAAATCAAATCAAAATGCTTTTTTGTGCTGATTTCATAATTATTCGCAATCGGTTACAACTGCGTCGCCCAACATATTCGTGGAAATTAAATTAAATGTTTATTTTAAACGTTGGGACTGGTTATAAAACACTATTGCCCATTTGCACCACTTTCACTTAAAATTTTCTAGTCCTACTTAAGTGGTTAAGTGACACTTTCTATTATGGAAGAAGTGTCACTTAACAATTTAAGTGGGACTTAAAGTTTTAAGTGAAAGTGGAGCAAACGGGCATAAGTCACATCGCGTCAGCTTCTTGCGCCATTTTATTTCTTGCGAAGTACGCTTTTTGTCGATTTATTATTTCGACAGAATTATAAATTGCTTTCACACTTGACAATTAACGCCATTGGATCTTATTGACATCTCATCTTTTACTCGGTTGGCTTTACTTTAAGTCAGGTCGGTTTTGATTCGTTCTAATTCTTTCTTTTGGTACTTTGGGACGAAGCGAAGTTTGGCTTTATTAATTTGTATAACGTTTATATCTCTTGGCGGACAAGTTGCATTGTAGTTCCACGACTTCGGTTGGAGTTGGATGTTACGCTGGTGGATCTAAAAACTCGTGTTGGCTTTTCCCAACTTGTTCCTTTTGGTTAGGACAGGTATATTTGCGATTATTGCTTTTTTCGCGTAAATTATTATTGTCGCTTTTGACTCACGTACTGGTTTGAGTTTCGATCTTTTGCGACCACCTTCTGTGTCGAACTTCCCGTTTTCAGCTTTCAATTTCGTTTATCAGCGTAGGACTTACGACAACGATGTCACCATGATCGTTTCATAGCGTCTTCCGATTGCTGCAATCAAGATGCAATTAATTTACCTCCTGATTACTAAACGAAAACGGAGGCAAGTTAGCGCTGAAAGAGTGTATCAGCTGTCTCAAGCTAGTACTCAGTTGAAGAAAGGGTCGACGTCGCTACCTAAATTGTTGGCAAAGGTCTAGCGTTCGATTCTCGGACGAATAAGGAAAAATAAATAAGAAGTAAGATTTCATGGAAATAAATAAATTGGCAACCAGTTATCTTTACCAAAACTTCCCTCATTGCGTTAGCACACAGGTTCGAAATTCTCGAACTCAAATGTTTCGAGGATTAGGGGAAACACTTTACAAAAAGAAAGTCACGATTTCAGTCTGCGTTGCCATTTTGTATAATTCCGTATAATAGCTCCTCTACCTTCTGATTACTTAACGAAAACGGTGATATGTTAGCGCTGAAGGAGTGTGTTGGCGATCCCGAGCTAATACTCAGATGGAGAATGGGTTAGGTCAAATCAAATTCGAGAGCGTCGGAGACGTTGATTACTATAAAACAGCTGATTACTATAAAACGGATTCCCAAGGTTCACAAAGTGCGCCAAAATGCGGAAAACTTTCAGGAGTATCTTCACACTCGGATATTCAAAGCAGTAAATTGACGCAGCAAAACTTCACAATGTAAAGACATATATTTAACACAATGATTCAAGATTAACAAAAGGGCATAACCATAGCCCGTCGGCTAAAAATAATCTAACAAAATTACCAGTGGTTGTTAGTAATACTTTTCACTTAAATAAAAAAATCTGCTTAAATTGATTTATTCTTAACTTGAATGATAGATACGTTAAAATGTCATGCGCCAGTATATTTATATATTGAGTAAACATGCGATAGTTAAATAAGGTAAATAATTCAGTTACGTTACGGTTTCGTCCCATATTCGGAAGAAATTGTGGTTATTCAGCTGTCAAACGTATAGACAAACGTCACCGAGTAGCGCCGCCACTCGTGGAAAAGTCGTACTTCGGTTGCGTCAATGTTACCAAATGGCGTGCTGTATTGAACTGCGGAAAGCACGCTGATCCTATACATTGTTCATCGTAATGGCATTCCGATGCATAATTCAAACCGTTTATGCCCTCGATAGTAGGATTTTCGCCAAGGAAAGCAGGGTAAGGAAAGGGGGGTAAAGAAAGAAACGGATTTCTCTATTAAAACAAAGAAATCAAGTATAAGCAATGGTCACGTTAGCGTCTACATTGAATTACCTTTTGTGGGTTATCCGCTCGGTATAATTTGCTTTCAGCAAATCGAACATCACTCAAGGCAACAAAGGATTTCAGTAACACTGCATTTATTTAGAAGTCTGCATCAAACTTATGCAACAATTCTCGAGATCATACACGGAAGTACACCTTGCAATGTAGAAACGAAAAGTGACGCTGTACGTGAGGATGTCGGACGCGACCAACAAATAACCCAAAGTGGCGACCAATCAGAACACAGAAAGAGATCCTCGTGATCATCTAGAATCAATGAGAGTCTTTGATACAAACGGGAAGCAATGTTACCACTTTACATCAGCAGATCTATGCCATACGTCAGCGTTTCCCAAACTGTCGGGCGCCCCCCCCCCCCTTCTGGGGACGCGTAAATCTTCAAAGGGGGGCGCAGCAAAATAAGTATAACAAAATTGAATGCAAATTGCTACTAATTCATCATGTTATATTTTACAAGAGATTACAAATACATACGGTCGGGTCGCAAGCAATCAATTTTTGTCGTCATTATAATTGGCAAGGGCTGGCATTAAAACGAAGGAGATTCGTGTCTTAATTGTGAATTCTAAGTCTCTTAAATATTTAATTTATTTTGACACTTTCGTGGTAAAAAGTCAAATGAAAATTTCTAATCTATGGAATTAAAACTGACATTTTTATTGACAGTGACGTCCAAAATTTAATACTTGCGAGTGTACTATACCGTGAGATTTTTTATTTTGAAATTGTAAATTGTAAATATTTCTAAGTTAAGTTTTAGAAAAAAAATGTGTGAATGTATTTCAGGATTTGCAAACAAGTTTCAATAAGACAAATGTACTATTACTGTCAGCTATGAAATATAACGATGAATTGCAAATATTTAAATGAAGGGGGGGGGGGCTGAATCATAACAGAGCTCAAAAGGGGGGCGCGATACCTAAAAGTTTGGGAAATGCTGCTATACGTGGTTGATGAAAGTATTTACACCTAACACGATGGGTCCTAGAGTCGAGTGTTAGTTTTCGGCAGCTCTCCGAACTGACGACACTCAAATGGGAGTTCCCAATTTTAGATTGAGGCCGACTTCGTTGGCATGTTAAGATTAATTCATACTCAGGATCCTAGTATCCATTTGGGGCTTATCTTTGTGCATGCGAAATACGAAGATGACATTTGTGGATACCTTCGTCGTGAGTTGTTCACCCAACATAGAACTATAGCATCTAGATTCACCGCCGGAGAATGTAAGGTGCAGAAGAGCCCCGGTGAGTACAAATGCTTGGGGCGCTTCGCGCCAACAATGAGATTTAAAGTTTGATTTAATAGTTGATTTACCGATTATGTGAAACCAGAAGTTGATCCGCTAGTAGTTGCTTTGATCTAAATTCATTGTCATCTAAACTTTGGTAACTATTCACGTTTCAACTTTAATACAAGTACATTTGCGTTGACTTAAGGTGCATGTACACCTGTTTGGTGTTTTAATTATTGCATTTGAATATTTTTTTACACACAACTTCACGGTTTTATTGATAATAATAGACGAGTTGCATAGATTGAGTTATTTTTTTTAAACACTCATCGCCTCCGGTTAAGATTAGATGGCGCTCAAATATTTTCGCGATTAAGGGCCAGTTTTTCAAATGGGGTTCAACTTTAAACTCCGTTTTATTCCTATAGAAACAATTATCCTTATAATTGTTACTATGGGAATAAAGCTAAGCTGAAAGTTACACTAAGGCCCGGTTTCACCATCACAGTTTAACTTTAAGCTCCGTTTTATTTCTATGGAAACAATTATCTTTGCAATTGTTACTATGGGAATAAAGCGAAGTTTAAAGTTCAACTGTGATGGTGAAACCGGGCCTGAGATGGAAAAACTGGGCCTAAGTCAGGGTTGGAAAGTTTAAAACAAACTGTTTAAAACATAGTGTTTAAAACATGTTTAAAACACCGAATTAAAAACATACCATCTGTTTTAAACAAAATGTTTTAAACATGTTTTTTTTTTTTGATAATATTTTAAATTCATTTTTTGTAATTTTAAGCTAATAAAGACCACTTTTCATATACGTGTTTTATTCTTGCAACGTAATATTGTGTAACCAGAAGTTAATCGTTCAGGGTCTGTATTTCACTCACAGATTAACTTTAAACTTTACTTTGTTCACATATCAATTGTTTTAATAATTGTAGACAATGCGTGGCTGAGCTGATGACGTGATGACTACTCTATAGCTCTGATTTGAACTAAATTTAAATTGCATTAGATTGATTATAATCAATTCATTAATTATTATTCTAGTGATAGAATAATACTTGTGTTGTAAAATTTTTAAATACCTTTTCAATATTTAACCTTTTATTATTACATATAAAATAGCGACATCTTACTATCGCTTTTTGACCTAACATTGCAGTAGGATAGACAAATTGAAGCGGGATTTGCTCCTAATGAGTCCCCCATGCAAGGCGGCCATGCTTGCTGTCAAAGCATAATGAAAGATTTTAGAAAAATTTTGTGCAAATCGTTTTTGATTGCAGTGAGAACCTCGAGCAGCCTCTGGACAGCTGTTTCAGCCCTGCTTGGGGCTTCTTCAGCAGAAACGTAGCTCGACATTCCCACTGCAGACCAAAAACGACTTGCCCAATTTATTCGCAAATGCGATGTAAGAATGATGAACATATAAAATAGCGACATCTTACTATCGCTTTTTGACCTAACATTGCAGTAGGATAGACAAATTGAAGCGGGATTTGCTCCTAATGAGTCCCCCAAAATTTTTCTAAAATCTTTCATTATGCTTTGACAGCAAGCATGGCCGCCTTGCATGGGGGACTCATTAGGAGCAAATCCCGCTTCAATTTGTCTATCCTACTGCAATGTTAGGTCAAAAAGCGATAGTAAGATGTCGCTATTTTATATGTTCATCATTCTTACATCGCATTTGCGAATAAATTGGGCAAGTCGTTTTTGGTCTGCAGTGGGAATGTCGAGCTACGTTTCTGCTGAAGAAGCCCCAAGCAGGGCTGAAACAGCTGTCCAGAGGCTGCTCGAGGTTCTCACTGCAATCAAAAACGATTTGCACAAAATTTTTCTAAAATCTTTTATTATTACATTAAGTTTTGAAACATACTGGGTCCTCCGCTTCCCTGTTCATACTATGGGCTACGGGATGAGTTATTATGTAGCAAACTGGCTTAAATTTGTCAATGATAATGCAATGTTAGGTCAAAAAGTGATCGTAGGATGTCGCTGTTTAAACTATTTATAACGTTATCGTTTCATTTGTCTTCATTGTATTTCTACCGTTGTGTCCCAAGGCCGTATATTAGCCCTTCTAGAATTTTAAGGTTTGTTTAAAATTTGAAAACGATGAATTAAACAAAAATTTAATTTGAAATTTCAGACATTTACCAACTGGACTTTTGGTTTCGCCGGAAGTAATATCAACTTTGTTATTTTAAATGGAACATCCTACATGTTTTTACATGAAATTTTTGTTTTCCAGTATTGAGAGCCACGTGTCAGTCATGTATTTTAGTTAATTTTAGTTCTAATGTGATCAAGTAATTTGAAAAAAAAAATTTCTTTGGATTGTATTTGATTTTAGTTTTTATTGGGAATGTTTTTCTCAGTGTGTTGATACCAAATACTTCATACTTTCTTTGAAAATCATTTAAAACACCGCAACCGTAGATCCTAAATAAATCAAGTTCTGCCTTAAATGATTTAAATTATCAGAGTCCATACATTATTTTTAAAAGGGTACATAATCTAACATTACAAACTTTTCATCTTTCTTTTAATTAGACATCGAGTTTTAATAAATTCTTCTTTTTATGCAAATATCATGCAATATAATAAATAAGGTCAATTTTAAACATGTTTTAAAAAAAAAAAAACAGAAGTTTTGTTCTTTTTTAAAAAAAGAAACAGTTTCTTTCCAACCCTGGCCTAAGTAAACCCTTATGCTCGTCACGACCGAGCTGGGAGCTGTGCTGTAGGTTAATTTCCTCAGCACAATTCTCTTTCTATTCAAGTAGGTAGCAGATTCGCAAGATGTTAAAAAGAAAAAGAATTCAGAACGTTGGTAGAAATGGTAAAATGGGGTTTTCGTATTACATCAGAGCCTTCAAATAGCGTTCAGTAGCATTCAAGGATTTAAAGTAGTGTCTTTTAAAATCTGAAGTTGAAAATTAAAGAAGATTAAACGATTCTCGTTCTTGTAGTCTATTGGATTTTTTCGAAGAATAAAATCAATAGGTACCTTTTGTTGACAACTTGAAACATTATGATTCATTCTGTCGCATCTCGGAATATATCCCTGTTCTCCTGGTTAACCCTGTACAAGGATCGATTTTATTTGTTTAACTTTTTCCCCTCACTCGTAATAAAGCAATGAACCGAATTATGTGGGTGTACCTTTGTGTAAACAGTCCAGAGTATTGTGGAGCAAGTTCGCTTTTAAAAGAAATCTGCGATTTATAATCTTGTAAATATCGGTAGTAGCATGTCAAACACAATTATCTGTCGTAAATATTGACAACAATATTCCGGTACCTCAGTGTTTACCGTTTCAGAAATTGACGGACGGATTAACTTGATCGAATAAACAGCGCAAATGGCAGAAAAAAAACTGCAAACTGGGTCAATATCGAAAACTCAACGTAACTGGTACAGCACATGTAACTACCTACATGCATATTATTGCGAGCAGGAAGTTGGAACTTTAATGTTATTTCATAGGAGTGTTGATTTTAGCAAAGTTAATGCGAGTGAATTTCCCCAATTTGCTTAAAGTTTTGAAGCACTCGTATTTGATAGTAACGCTCATAATTTATTATCTTTTTTTTTTCTGAAAAGTATCAAGTATGTATATATTTTGCTTGCGAAGGAATTTACTAAAAGAAAAAAAAAAGATTTCTAAACGAACACAAATTTGCAGTATGATTAATTTGATATTTAAATGATAATAATTAATAAACCGATGTCATAAAGTTGACCACTAAAGGTAAAACAATTACTAAAATAGGGTTGTATAATATATTATACAATTAATGGTAATTGAAGTATAAATAATTCAGTGTTCAATTACTTAGGTCAAATTTATAATAAGGATGTAACTATAAACGTTGATATTCCCATCAATTCACTATTAACGAGCCCATCCTTTGAGCTATTAACCGTAAAACATCCAAATCTCCGAACAAGTACCGGTGTTAGTTTAATTGATTTAATCCATTTATTATTCATCTGCACCTTTCAGTTTTCCGAATTGCGGCGGTTTTATTTGAATTACCGGGTATTATGGAGTGCCTTTGATGGATGCGAACGGATTATGAAAAATTAATAGTCGTCAAAAAGGATTAGCGGCTTCCGCTTCGCGCATCTGAACTTTGTATTTCCTGTTCTTGAATTTTAAAGTTAGGATACGGAAATGTAAATAATGAATTGCGCGGAGATTTCCCAAATTTTTGGTTCTGTTATAAATAAACAAAACTTCGTTTGTATTGTTTTTTAAATTTAATGACTTGTAATTTTTTTCAAAATTTTTCAATATTTACATTTGAGAATACATGAGAATAAATTACATTAATCATACATTACCCACACAAGGTATTCCTATTTTATATTTCAAGATTTTTTCAACGTCATAAAAATTAGCTATGATTTTTTAACAATATTTTGTAAATGTTGTGATTACCTTTACACATACAAGCTGTCCATTTTTGTGCCTCTATAGGGATCTCACTTATCTTAAGAGATACAAAGTTGGTTAAATTAGGACAAAGTTGCGCATTTTCACGCTGAATAATAATCTGAAAAGATATTTGAAATACAGGGTGTAATCAAATTAGTTTCACATATTAATACCGCAAGTTCCTCATCCTGTAAGAGAATTAATGCTGCAACTACCAAAAGTCTAGCTCAAAAATAAAAAAATTACCTAGTGGAGGAGTATTGACTCTTTTGTTTGAGAACTTCTGGTCGGCCGTGCACAAAAACTACGTTATAAAACAAAATTCCAGCAAAATTCAAGGTCAATTGCTTGATCGCATTTCAAAAGCTTTATGGGAACACAATAAAACAGAATCACCGACCCATTAAAGACGACAGACAGTTCAAATTGACAACCTCTCGGTCGTGGTCCGTGTGTGCATTATAATTAAAGGAGAACAATTGAAATCGGCTTGCATTGATCAGAATTAAATCTGTTTCATTAGATAATCGACAATAATTAGATATTGACATCCTAGTCTTTGTAAACCAATAGTACACATGATTTACAGTGCTAATTTCGTGTATTAAAGTAATTTAAGAAAAGTATTAGTCGCTCTGATTGATTGTCGCTTTGTTAATTATTTCCACTAACGAATACGTTTCTTCTTAGTTCGAGTTCGATGACGCTTCATTGTTTTGGTTCCACAAAATAATAAAAGCGATAACTGCATTCAATAATGATTTTCCGAAATGCAGAAAGAAAAGACATTCTTAAACATTTTGCGCATTAAAGAAATAACAATGCAGTTTATTGACGACCAGCAAATAAAATACATGATGAATACGTATGAACTAGTAAAATAATTTTAGAAAATGGAATTTCTAATTTTTATTTATTTTTACAGTTTTGTGAGCAGAAAACTATTAACAATTACGTAAAAATTGAGAAAATTGATTACAATTCTATTCCGTTATGGAATTACATAAGCGATGATTTTAACCCAGTGCCCTTAAGTTCGATGACGCTTTATTGTTTTACGACGTTTTATGATGCGATTGTAGAAACTGATACACGGCCAGTCAGAGGTTTTCAAACAAAAAGTCTCCGGGCTCTGGGGGGGTTTTAATTTCTTTAATTTTTCACCAATAAAATTCGTATTTGCAGAAATCAATTTCTTAAGTGAGAAAGAACTTACAGTTTTAATATGTGAAACTTATTTGATTACAGGCTGTATATACACTTACCGGAATGAAACGAAATTATCACATCGGTTTAATTTAAATCGTCACGAAGACACAAGAGGAAATCTAAAATCTCTCTTTCGCAAATATCAAACATGAGCATAATTAATTGAATAAAATTAAACAGAAGGAAAAGAGTTAGTTTCACAAGAAATTAATTTAAAGATGAGGATAAAAACGCAAAACTTAAAAGCAGGAATCGAGGATCAACTACCGTTTTGCCTGCGGTAAGCCATTTTTAAAATCAACAACAATATTAGTTACCGTTTGAACAAAACGATTAACTTTTCAACGCACTTTTCACCGAGAGAGGGCGCTGTAATATTAATTTAGAAGCTTAGACGTGCAATAAACCGTTGACTGAGCGGAAAATTCTTGCCTTCTTCTATTAATTCAGCGATTTTAGTTTCCTATGGAAAAATGCAAGTCGCAACTGATAAATAAGTCTTTATTTTAAAGCTCAATAGAAATTTAACGCTTATAATGTCTAAGATGTATGAAAAAATATTGAAGGATTATATGAATCTGATGTGTTGCTTATCTAAGTTGACGTCACAATGAAAACATTTTATTTCATATTATTTCTGAACTGAAATAATTAATAATTTAATTTTATACAAAAATAAATCCAGTTTCTTACATTTTAGAATTGAATGTATAGGATTTGTGGTTGACTGCTGAAGATTTTATAATTATATTTATCTATATGCAAAAGTGCTTCATGTTTCCAACAAGTTCCTAAGGTAATCGCATTTAATAACTTTTAATAATAAGTTTTAATTTTGAATTTTGATTCATTGAGCTATAGACGATGAAATCAATGCCAGTAGTTTATTAGCGAATGCAAATTTCTAAAATATAAAAATTACAAACTGCCGTAATGAATACTTCTTTCTAAAAATGTATTAACTGAAGATATTTTCTTAATTTGATTTCAAGAAGATTTAAATCGTGGTAACCATATTTTCCTCGTTAGTGGGTGCCTTGCAAATTGCTGAAACCTTCTGCAAATATGCCAAAAATATCATCCAAATTGATTCAAGCGTTCCTTTGCTATAAGAGAAGCTTTTTTTTAAAGAGCTTTGAAACAGAATTCTTGCTTAACGGTGCACATTTGTATTTCGATAAATTAGATTAAATCATCATATTTTGAGCCAGGCAATTCATGATTAAGCGTTAGGAAAATAAGAACAGCCTGTGTAATAGTAAATAGAACAGTAAGAAAAATAATAGAAGATACAAGAGTTAAACCAAGCTTTAAAATCGGAAGTGACTATTACCTATAGGAAATAATGCTAAATTTGAAGGAAGAAAAATATTACAAAGAAATTAAAATCCAAGGAAAAATTGTAGTGTCCTAGAATTATTCACAGCAGAGCCTATCGATTTATATCAATGGTAAAAGTTATTAGAAAAAGCAGAGGCCCTAAGGTACTACCGTTTGATACACCTCAGTCGTTTCTAACGCAACCAATTCGTTCTTTTTTTGTTTTTCTTGTTTGTTGCTCTCAATATTATCTACAGTTTTTTTTTATCATGTCTACTCATAAAATAATTCTGTCTATGATAAAAATGGAAGAAGTTTTAGGACAATACCTTGCAGTTTCCTAGAATTGTTTATCGATTTCCTTCCATTTTCATGCTTATTGTCGCAAGTATTATTATCATCACATTTATCATTATCGCACATTAAATAATTACTTCGAAAAAGTAAGAGTCTTAAGATCGTACCTTGTGGCGTTCGTGATTTGTTTATGAAGGAATCCGTCAGATACCTTTAATTATTCTGTGTTTGCTATTGTGAATGTTACTTAGTTTTTCGTTGCCGTGACTCATCAAACAATTATATCGAACGTGTTTATTATCAGAAAAAGGGAAGGTCCTAAGATCGTACCTCGTTTTAATCAGAATTATTTGTAACGAACCTGCTGCGTCGGCTTTCTTGTTTTTCCGTTTGTTGTCGAAAATTCAAATATCAAATTTTATCATGGTTAAACACAATCCAAATAATTACATCGATGGTCAAAATCATTAGAAAACATAAAGGTCCTGAGATAGTACCATGTGGTACGCTAAAATCCTTTTATGACGCAATCTGGCGAGGCTCTTTTTGTCTTTTCTTTACGCTCTTTTTTCTATTTGTCGTCGGAAATATTATTTTCATTCTTCTTTGTGATCATTTATCAAATGATTACATCGTGGGAAAAAGCAGAGGTCCTAAGTAGTACTTGTGTCACACCTGAATTGTTCATAACGTAGTCACTTCACTTTTTGCTTCTCCGATTATCTCTCCGTCTTGGTTATTCATCAAATAATTCACCGATGGTAAAATTCGCTATAGGAAAACGTAATAACTCTAAAATACTACTTTGGGTATCCTCGTCTCCAGTCGCCGATATTAGTTTTTTTTTTCGTTATAATTTTATTATTCATCCTGAGCTTACCGTTAGAAGAAGCAAAGGTCCTAGAATATTACCTTGAAATTAATTAATTGTATTAATTATTCAGACGATGAAACGTTATGTTTTTTTCTTCTTTTCTCTTTTAGTCAGGGGTCTTTATGCTTACTTTGAATTAATTAAATTGTTATTTCGACGGCGGAAAAACGTAAGGGTGGCACCCCATGGTTTTTCATCCAGTTTTATTCGCACAATTGCACTAATTTCCATTGGCATTTCGGGCATAATCCATCCGAAAGAATTTTTATGACCACGTTAGCATGTTCAAACATTATGAACAAGGCTGTCAACTCGCGGTATGCCAGACATTTGAATTTTATTAATGCAAACTCGTAAACTCCGTTCGTTAAATTTTAAGATCTTCTTAATGATTCACCCTGTCTATCCTTACTTGCAGGAGGCCTTCCCCGGTCGAGTCGACGACGTCATTTTTACATTGGTCCTTCGTTACGCAGATATAATCTTTCCCTCCGCATGCGCCCGCCGGTGGAGTGCTTCAGGGGTGAGTTTGCCGTCATTCAACAGAAGTTCTGGTGGTGAAAAAGAATTGAAGACCATAACTTCAAAAGGGTCTATGTGCCAAAAAATAAAAAAATTGATATTTTGACAGCAAGTGGATCTCTGGGCAAAGTCCAATGTCATGCAAAGGAGTCTATGTACCTGTGGCTAAATAAAAAGTGTTATAAATGAATCACAGTTGACGATATCTGCATGTGCCTTTAAGATTTAGTAAATTAGTTTTCTTTAATAACTTCTAAAGATGTTTTTGGCATTTAGATCCTTTTGAAGTTATGGTCTTCAATTATAAAACCAAAAAACTAAGATATAAAAAACGAGGAAGAAGTTGAAACTGTAGAAAAAGAACTGTTAAAAGAAATAACAAATGCAAAAGAAAACCAGTGGAAATTATTTAAAGGCACTCCTGATAGAAGCATTAAAGAAGTCCGCCAGGCAGAAGCGCAAAATCAGACAGCGTGGTGGAACGATGTATCACGATAGAAGTTAAAAAAAGAAAGAAATTACGAACAAAATACACAAGACAACAGAAACAACACAAATACGAATCGGACTTTTGATTTGAATCAAACTAAATAGTACTGAAGTACGCACAAAAGAAAAGCTGGAATAATTTCGAGGGATAATTTAACACAGCAGTACAGGAAATGTAAAACTGTTCCACAAAATACTAAAAATCCTGGAAAAGAGCAAATTTACCCCGAAACACATCAAAAATAAAGAAGGGGAGATAATAACCGAACATCAAATATTGCAGGTGGAGAAAATATATTAATTATCTTTTGCGCAGTAAAGATTGTAGAAAAAGTACCAAGGAGTCACAGACCAAAATAGAATTGAACATTTTATAAACAAAAATGAATTAAGAGAAGCAATGAAAAAATAAAAATAGGAAAAGCACAGCTTTAAAGCGAAAGTACTGCAGAAGTGGTTATATTCACCGGACATATCAGCTTAACTATTACAAAATACTTTGCCAGGATGAGAAAATGTATAATTTATGTTTAAATGGTACACATTTTCAAACAAAAATTTATTTTTATTTGTTTACTCTTTATCCTGAAGAATATTTTTTTTTATTTGTTCTTTATCTTGAAGTAGCTGTCAAACATACAGTGAAATGTAGAGTTTTACAATAATTTTAAGGGAAGTACGTTATACAAGCTGTCCGTTTTTCGAGTGCCACTATAGGGATCTTGCTTATCTTAAGAGGTATGAAGTTGGTTAAATTAGTGCTGAATAATAATCTGAAAAGAAATTCGAGATATCTTCAATATATCCAAAAAAAATAAAATTTCTGATTTTCGTTTTTAATAATAATAATAATAATAATTTATTTTATTTATTATTTATTGCCCAACAGAATAACAATTCCAATTACAGGACAATAATACAAAAAATTAGACGCCGCTAACAAAATGAAATAATTACAAGAAATTAAACAAGAAATTAATCGTGGTTCTCTACACATCACATTCGTCCTAAATTTCTTGACAGCGAAGAGGTGGTTGTTCCTAGCACTCAGTCTAGGAGTGTGGATGTTAACACGAGCTAGTAGATCCATGCAGTCGATCCTGTTGTTCACAAGTTTCTCCATAAAAGCTGCACTAATAACTTTCCTACGAGTACTCAAAGATTCAAAGCCATGACGTTCCAGGAGACAAGAGTAGTCAATATCGCGTGCAGGATAGATCCCATCAATTTTAAATGACAAGAACTTCAAGAACTTTTTTTGAACTCTTTCCACCGTTAGCTGATGCACTGCATAAAATGGATACCATATGATGGGGGCGTATTCCAATTTAGGTCGAACGAAGGAGTTGAAAAGAATCACTAGCGTTTCAGTATGGTTGAACTACTTCCAGATTCTCATTATGAAACCCAGTGACCTAAAAGCAGCAGAGCACATGTCAAATATATGGTCAGAGAAGTGTAGCTGTTCATCAAACAAAACCCCTAAATCTCTTACGCACCTCTTCTGATCAATCGCAGCACCATTAATAAAATAAACTGAATTAATAGGACTCAGCTTCTTGCTATAAGAGACAAAACAACATTTAGATATATTAAGATGAAGGTTATTAATAGTACACCAATTAGCGATGATGTTTAAACTAACTTGCAGGTAACCGACGTCTAAAGAGGAAGAAATTTCATGATAAATCTTGAGATCATCTGTGTAAGCTAAGACTGAAGAAGGAATCGATGTTAGAAGATCGTTAATAAATAGGTTAAAAAGAAGAGGCCCAAGATTAGAGCCCTGAGGTACTCCAGAGGTAGATGTAAATAATTCAGATTTATAGCCATTAAAGTACACGTAATTGAATCTATTCTGCAAGTAATTCTGAATTAAAGCAAGTTACGGCTTAGTGAAACCAAAAGCACTTAACTTATTCAACAAAATAGTATGGTCTATAGTGTCAAATGCACGAGTGAAATCAGTGTAGATAACGTCCAGTTGATTACCGCGATCCAATGATTCAGCTATCTCTTGAGAAATAATTGCTAAATTAGTGGTGGTCGAGCGACCGGACATAAAACCATGTTGAGAAGGAGATATAAAGATTCTAGTATTTTTCATTACAATGTTATGCAGAACCAACTCGAAGACCTTACCAAAGTTTGATAGAATGGCTATCGGCCTGTAGTTAGAGACATTGGCAGCATCACCCTTTTTAAAAACAGGATAAATCCTTGCAAGTTTCCATGCAAATGGAAATTTAGATGTACGAAGTGACAAATTGAAAATTTTTGATAACGGTGTAGCGAAAACACATGCACAATCTTTAACTAAAAAACTTGGTATATTGTCGTCACCAGCAGTATTTTTGTTTTTTAAATTCCGACTGCATTTATAAACATCTTCAGGATTAATTTCATCAATATGGAAAGAAGGAAGATTAGAAAATATATCAGGCAGCGAGGTAGAAACAGTTTGTGGTAAATACACAGAACAAAAAGCCTGTGCAAATACATCGACAATCTCTTGAGGCTTCGAAAAAGACATATCATTCAAGTAAACCTTGGATGGAATTCTCGAAGTGTTTCTTTTAGTCTGGATAAAATGCCAAAAAGTCGATGGTTCAACTGAAATTTTATTTTCAATCACATTAAGGTAGTTATTATAGGCCATAGATATATCCATTTTTAATTTCAGCCGCAGACGTTGAAATTCGTCTTTATAATAGTCAAGCCCTGTAGACTTCCACTTACGGAGGTAGTAGTATTTGAATCTTAGATTTTTCTTAATGTCTGTACTAAACCACAGAGGATATTTAGAATTATTGGACGTGCGAGTAAGTGGAACAGAGGAATTCATGACTGAATAAATCTTATGGTAGAATTCATTTATTTCTGCATCAACGTCATCAAAAGTGTTAAGGAAGGACCAATCGATTAGCTGCAAGTCAGAGTAAAGCTTATGAAAATTAGCATTGCGAAAGTTGGATCGTACGTTATCATTAGAAGGAAAACGCGATACTTTGCTGAAATTGTGAAAGTCAGCGGCAATTGATAAAGACGGATGATGGTCATCTTCTGGAACTAAGGAAATCGGATCATGTTCTACAGTTAAGGAGTAATGGAGATTAGAGAGCACCAAATCCAAGAGTCTCCCATTTTTATTGTGAATATAATTGTATTGCGTAAGACAGAGAGAATGTGAAAAATTAGCAACCAAACTGACTTTCTGGTCATTGGTATTATGGGATAAGTCAGAGAAAGACGGAATGTTGAAATCACCAACAATCAGTACAGGTGTATCTAACACAGCTATTTCCAAAAGCTGAAACAACAATTCAATATTAAAGTAGTCCAAATCAGGAGGAATATAAAGCACTACAAGAAAGAAAGATGTATAAGCGAAAGAGCATTTGCAGATAAGTATATCGACAACAGGTATCATAGATTTGAAATGAGTAGTATCAATAACTTCAAAAAGAAGATTATGAGAGAAGGCAACTGAAACTCCGCCTCGAGTTGATTTACCAGATGCAACAAATACTCGATCACAACGAACTACAGTATAATTATTTGAAAATATTTCACTGTTGCTAACTGAGGTACAAAGCCAGGTTTCAGTCCGCAAAATAATATCATAATGAGAGGAGAGAGTGGAGGTAAACAATGTATGTGTCTTGCTGCGTAAACCTCTAACGTTCTGATAATAAACTTCTAGATGCGACATTCTTTCGCATCTAGATTTTAATTTTTTCACGATAAACTAATTTTCTAACCAGACATTATTGAGACAATTTTTTATGAGGAAATCGAATATGACATCTCCTTTTCAACAATTTTCTAGATGGCGGATGAACACCTGGCAACTTAATTTTCTCTTATGGACGCCATTTTGGATTTTTACATTTTGAGATTACGTTTTGTTTTCTCTTTACAACGATGTATCACACATGTTGGTCCAATAATACATTTTTGCCAAAAATCCAATTTTTCATTTTTTGCGAAGAGTGCTTTGGGAAAACAAAAGGTTCTTTTATTGTGAACAAAAGTTTGACAGCTTGATCTTATGTAAAGTCTTGTCATTTACATTTGCGTCAGTTTTATCACGAAAATGCCTTTTTCAAGTGAAGAACAAAGATGACTGCGGCAAAATATTTGCAGCGTTATCCAGAGCGGCAACAACATGGTTTGAGGTATTTTTCTATGCTTGGGCGAATATGGTTCGTTTAAAGGATGTAGAAGAGGTAACAATTTTACGTGATTACTAAAATACTAAAATACATCTATGTTGCAGCCCAGCTGAATTTGCCGTTATTATCTATTCTTATAATGTATTTCGGGGATGCCATAATCGAATTCTCAATAAAAAAAGTGTCTGCATAATGTCTCTTGGTTAGAAATCTCTGGTGCGATTAGTTTAGCACAGACGTAAATAACAAGATTTGAAATAAGATCAAACTCTCAAAATTTTGTTCACAATAAAAGAACGTTTTGTTTTTCCAAAGCACTCTTCGCAAAAAATAAAAAAATGGATTTTTGGCAAAAATGTGATATTGGACCATGTAACCACCGTTGTAAAGAAGGAAAAAAATCTAATCTCAAAATGTTAAAATCCAAGATGACGTCCATAAGAAAAAATGAAGTAGCCAGGTGTTTCTCCGCCATCTTGAAAATTATTGAAAAGAAGATGCCATATTCGAATTAGAAATGCCTAGTACTAAAAAATTTAAAACGAAAATCAGTAATTTTTGTTTTTCTCCAAATTTTTTTTACCATTGAAGATAACGTTGTGAATCTTCCATTTCCTCGAAGTCGCCACTACCTGCTCGAAAGTTATTGATGTACGATAGTCGGTACGAATGAAGTTGACGCGTTCACGAGAGAGGGCGTCTCCCCGTTGACATTTGACTGCGACCGTCAGCTGGAACTTCAAAACAGCAACATTTGTTTTATAATTGACGTAACTTAATTATTTTGCGTAAATATTTTGGGCACATGTGTGTGTATTTTAAGCCAAGTTTAATTTCAGAAAATTGAATTATCCTTTCAGGATTCTGCGAAGGTCGGTAATGCACCTCTTTTAATTTGTTCATTGTTTAAGTTGATTATCATATCGAATCATTGAACCGTTTTTGAACTATTTAAGTTATTCTAAGCCCTCAAGGCTGGTGCACTTATTCTAAGTTGGCGTGTGCCTGAACATATTTTGTACGTTTTAATCTTTTGCTGCGACTCAAACACTAACTTAAACAAGCGAATGATAAAAATTTTCCTGGAAATCCGTTCTATAGTGCGCACATTAGCTGGGGTTACTCCCTGGCGTCCTTAATGTCTTACTCAAAGCCTTCTCATTCAGAGACTAGCTTCAAGATTGTTGATTGGCTTCTCAGCGCGACTTACCATCAGGTATCGATAAGAGACCAGGAGTTAACGTAATTGTAATGAAGTGGTGGCAACATTCAGACCCAATCTTTCCATATTTAATGACCTTAGAAACAATTGCATAAACTATTGGCACTGGTTTCCAAGGATATTACCCGGGCAATAAATTTATAGAGAAGTGGAAAAATCAGGCCTTAGTTTCTTAAAAAGCAACGAAATGTTATCTTATTTACACCATATTTACTAACATCTTATTTACAAATATAACCTCTCGGTAATATCTTATTGGCGATACTCTATGATCTAGACCGCCTCCAGATAGATCACAAAATGTTTGCTATTAACAAAGCTGTGAACTACGTTATCATCACAGTAATGAAAAGAAATAATAAATATTTACAGCAAATGTTATAATCAAAAATTATAATCACCAACATGTCTTAGTAATGTTTCTTCGGTATTTCTTCAGATGTCAGTCGCAAGGGTCATCGTCACTTTGATAAAAAGGAATATTTTAACAGATAAAATAGCGACATCTTACTATCGCTTTTTGACCTGACATTGCAGTAGGATAGACAAGTTGAAGCGGGATTTGCTCCTAATAAGTCCCCCAAGCAAGGCGGCCATGCTTGCTGTCAAAGCATAATGAAAATTTTTAGAAAAATTTTGTGCAAATCGTTTTTGATTGCGAATAAATTGGACAAGTCGTTTTTGTTTGCAGTGGAAATGTCGAGCTACGTCTCTGCTGAAGAAGTCCCAAGCAGGGCTGAAACAGCTGTCCAGAGGCTGCTCGAGGTTTTCACTGCAATCAAAAACGATTTGCACAAAATTTTTCTAAGAATATTTTAACATTTTTAGTCCCACTTTTAATTTTTTTTTAATAATGTTGCTTTTAGCAATGTTATCTCTGGTGTACAGCCTTAAGAAGAAAGAAAGAATGATAATAAACATTGTGCTGGCATTTATTGATTTTCAAACGTTAATATCACTTTTTCCCATTACCTATCAGTCGCCACTCATCAAATACCGACTTGTAAAGTTGTAGTATTGCAACTAATTGATTAGAAAAAAAAAAAAAAAAAAAAAAATGAAAAGTTAAGTAGATTAATTATTTCATTCAATTTATATGTTAATAATAATTTTTAATTCATATGCAAATCATTTCACGGCAAAAATGAAGCAGCTGATTTAATTATTCGAATGCAGACAGGTAACCTTCCGCAGGTTACTGAGGCATCAAAATTTAAGGTCATCATCCAGCGTGACGCGTTATTTTAATGACACTGTTCATTCCATTAACATTTAAAAGTGCATGTGCGGTTTTGCATGCGACTTATTACGCAAGTTGAAAATTACCAAGTCGAAAGGATGATACAGTAATCTATTGAAAGTACACGTCCTCGTGTGACCTTAAGACATATTAAAAAGTAAAAGTATACCACGCAGTTTAAAATAACTTTGAGGCAGATTGGTAGGATAGCATTGGTAGTGGAGGTTGCATGTGAAAAGAAGAATTCCTAACGCATCTCACGGCACAGTGGTTCAAAGTATACAAAAGTTGAAGGAAGCTTGAAATGAAAAGAAATAATGTAATTTTTACTTTAGATATTAATTTCATGCAAATAATTTTAACTAAGCCAACTAACAAGAGGTTTCCACTTTCATCGCCTGAAGAGTCGAACTGATCTTTTGTACCATTGTATAATTTTTTTCAACAGTATTCTATTACTATCTTGTACTTGATTTTTCTTTAATTAAACCTTTTGTCACTGAGAGTTCTCCGTATGAAGTTGCTTCTAAATCTTCAACATCCTTTTGTAAGTATAATTGGACAACCTTCGATTAAATAAAATTCACTCTTTTAGTATTATCCATCAAAAAATAAATTATTCTAGGCTCTAGTAATGAAAGCAAAAGTTTACAGAATATTTGAATGAATTACAGTAGCTTTATTTTCATTAATGTTCGAAATGAATTAACTAACCTGTAATATATCCCTCATCTCCACTTTCACTTAGGATTGATTTTTTATATTTTCAAACCAGAAGAGTAAGATAATTAATAAATAATTACCAATACAGATAAAGCAAAATTCGCAACACAGCAAACGTAATTGTGTCCGTTTTGTAAAAGTTTAGAGATCTCTGACATCGTTCGATTTCGCATAGTTTTATTGAAATTTTACATTGTGTTTCACAATTTTTTTTTTTTTAATTAAACGCTTCAACTTTATAACTGAGCTGTAAAGTCCGGCGAAGGTTAGAGTTTCCCGAACTTTTTATTGAAATTGTACGCAATTAGATCCAGAAAAGGGAGAAGTTCGGAAAGTATGCTGGAAAGCAGGCCGAAATAATTTGAAACCAATAAAGCAAAATCCACGGCTCATTTCACGCTGTGACTAACAGTAAGTTAATTTAAAATAAAGAAAAGCGATCCCGTATAATTTATAATTAGCCAACATAAAAATCTAATGCAATTTGTTCATTGATTCATAAAATTAGGGATTAGAAACAATAAGCTAACATTTCTAATCCAATCGCTGTATAGTAAAAGTAAATTAATTATTTCATTTCTAGGATAAATTGCTTAATGATGTCAGGCAATGATTAATGATATTAGTAAATCAATACAAAGTCGAATAAAAATTATTTACTGTTAAGTATTTTTATATGAAAATCCGTTAATAGTTCACGTTTAGAATTTATGATTTCTTAATGATGAAAGTGAAAAAACACCGCAAAGTGAAAGCTCTGCAAAAGACTTTAGTTCTACAGCATCATTTCCTCAAAGGAAATTTTCAACTATTAACGGGTTACAATTACAATTAACGGAATGCTCATTTAGTTCAAATTATTATTATTTTTATGTTTACAACAATTAAATGGAATTTAGTTGAAAATACTGTTTAAAAACAAATAGTCTGTGAAAACAAATGAACAGCATCTAATTAGAATTGACATTTAAAACATAACTTGACCTCCACATATTCGTTTGGCTTCAGCGCTGTTCGCTTTCGCTAGCCAGGCACATACTCCCACCTGAAAGTTTACTTATTTCGTTTTAACAGTGCGTTATTTTAAAGTCAAGTTTGTTGTCGTCAGTGTCAAAAAGTGACAGATCTGGGGGTCTGTCTATTCTGTATCAAAATCGTTAAATTTAAAGAGGTGTTAAATTTTGTTGCTACGGTAACAACCAATCACGAAACTTTATTTTAAATTTTAAAATAGCTCTACATTTTAACAGCCCGTTTAAAAGTTACAGAATACGCCTGCTGATCAGTTGTTTTCATTATTAACTAATAAAAGAGAAAAAAATATTATATTAAATAAACAAAACACTTGTTGATTTTCACAATTCTTTTTATTGTAATACGACGCATTTACACAGTAGCTTCGTCAGGTCGGTATAATAAGAATGTTTGCGTACATTTTACAAAGGGTTGCTATATCTGGTCCATCTTAAATATTGATAATAACACGGAGGAATAATTGAAATCTGTTTATTCATTAAATAGGTTTCCGGTATTCTTAATTCTATTAATTTCGAGGATTTCTAACAGATCTAATTTTGGGCTTTTATTTTCAATATGAGGTATATCAAAATTACTTTCTATATGGTGATCATTTTCTATCAGGTGTCTTGCATACGTTGAATCCTTATTGTTTTTCTCAAAGCATCTTTTGTGTTCATTGATTCTTTTATTAAAAGATCGTCCTGTTTGTCCTATGTGCACTTTTGAACAAGTCCCACGTTTTAGTTTAGTATACTCCGGACTTTGTTTGTTTGTCTCGTTTGCTTTTATTGTTTTTTATGTGTTTTGCTAATGTGTTTCTAGTTCTGTAAGCTAGTTTGAATTCGTGCTGTTTAAGTTGTTTACTTATTTTGTCTGTCGCGTTACCTAGATAAGTGAGAGTGTGGAATATTTGGGGTACTTTGTTGTCACTCGGGTATACTTCTTTTATTGCTTTCTTATAGAGTTTTTTATGCAGTATGTTGTCGACTATAGAGGGTTTAAAACTATTATTAATCGCTATTTGTTTCATTAAATTGATTTCTTTTTCAAAATTGTCTTATGATAAGGGTGCACTGATTGCTCGGTGGATCAAACTGTTATACGCTGCCAGTTTGTATTGATGTGGGTGTAGTGAATTGTTATTTATAGTTATAACTGTGTGGATTGGTTTGTGAAATATATTGAATTCATGTTTTTGGTTCTTTTTTGAAATATTTAAGTCTAAGAAATTTATGGATTCATTTATTTCTGTTTCCATTGTAAATTTTATATTAAGATGAACTGTGTTGATGAACTCGAAGAAATTGTTTAGTTGTCTATTAGTTCCGGTGAAACATGCTAAAATGTCGTCAGCGTATCTAAACCAGTATATGAAATTCCTATTTAAATGATTGCTGTGAAGTATGTTGGTTGCTAGATTATCCATGAATATTTCTGCTAGTAATGGGCTTAAAGGGTTGCCCATAATTAACCTTTCTTGGAGTTATACAGTGTACCTTGAAATTCAAAGTAATTTTGTTGTAAACATATTTCTAACATGTCCTTTATATCTGATGTTATTACTGGATTAATTCTATTTTTGTCTAACTTATTTTTTTATTGATCCACAGAGCAATTGTCAAATTGTCAAAAGACAATTTTGAAAAAGAAATTAATTTAATAAAACAAATAGATACAATGATTGATAATAGTTTTAAACCCTCTATAGTCGACAACATACTGCATAAAAAACTCTATAAGCAAGCAATAAAAGAAGTATACCCGAGTGACAATAAAGTACCTCAAATATTCCACACCCTCAGTTATCTAGGTAATGCGACAGACAAATTAAGTAAACAACTTAAACAGCACGAATTCAAACTAGCTTACAGAACTAGAAATACATTAGCAAAACACATAAAAAACAATAAAAGCAAACGAGATAAACAAACAAAGTCCGGAGTATACAAACTAAAATGTGGGACTTGTTCAAAAGTGTACATAGGACAAACAGGACGATCTTTTAATAAAAGAATCAATGAAAACAAAAGATGTAGCAACTCGGGTGAATTTCCAGCCCCTTAGTTCGTATAAAATAAGTTTAATACTAGCACTATAAATAGCCCGTTTTGTAAAATTTGCGCAAATATTCTTGTTATACCGACATGACGAAGCTACAGTGTAGCGAAACGCGTCGTATTACAATAAAAAGAATTGTGAAAATCAACAAGTGTTTTGTTTATTTAATATAATTATAATGGATTTTCACCAAGTAAAGGCCACCACACTACAAAGAAAAAAATATTATTAGGCAAGGGCCAGAAAATCAAGTTCTCTCGTCGAAAACAATGTACATTTTCTAGAGCTAGCAGCGAGAAAATGATATTAATTATATCATCGGAGTATCATATAATAAATGTGAATTTTTATGCATATAACAACGATACCTTTTTGTAGAAACTTATTCACGTGTGCGTAGGAGCCAGATGAACACACGTTGACAGCGTGGGTAATGCAAATTATTGGTACTTGACATGTAATCAATAAGCATATTCGTTGTAATCAAAGTTACTATTGAACAGCCCGTGACACATGCTGTTACGTTTCCGCAATTGTTCAGGGTTGAAGACTATTTAGATACTCATCAAAATCATCATATAGATATGCAAAAACTGTTGCTTGTAGTTTCTAAATATTTATTATTTTGATAATGACATAATAATGACATAATTTCAGATGTGCAGAATTTTACCACTACACGGATCTGCCGTAGAAAGTTTGCAGAAAAATATTATCGCTTATATTTATTTTTGAAAGAATATTTGAATAAATTTGAAAAGTTTGAATGCTACCTGCTACTTTTTATGTGTCTCTAATTTGAAGCGAGGGGTCGACAAATATCTCTTGAGCAAAACGTAATATGCAGCAAAATTTGCCTAAGATTTAAAGCAAAACCCATAGAATTTGATGCTTTCCAATAAAAAAAATAAAAATGTCAAAAGAAGCAAAATCGAAAGAAGAATCCGAAACAGCAACAATCCGAGCAAGAAAATCCTCGTAAAAGTGAAAGAAATTTCACTATTATTAAATTAACAGCTCACTCAGGTCAAAAAAACAAACAAATAAATACTGTAAATGAGATGATCAGAGAAAAGAATTCAGGCCACTTAGTGTTGCACGCTTTTTACGTCGAATGTACTATGCGATGCATCGAATTGCTATTGAGTGGAAGGGGAAGGAGTGCAATGCTAGCGTTCGCACGTTATGGGCGAGGCTGATACAGTCCGAGTACTAAATTTTCGTACCGTTCGCGGAGCAAGTGGCCTGAATTCTTTTCCTTGGAGATGATGAAGCTTACTTTGAACTACACAACGTCTTGGAGCACCTGAAAACTTTCTTGTAAATGGCCAAGTTACATGTGAGATTTTGAGAACTGTGTTCATTTCTGTGCTTCAAGAAATAACAAAAAATTTACAATTAAGAACACAATTTTAATGACCATTATTTATTGAAAGTAGACATGCTGAGGCAAAATTACGACGAAGAAGATGATGAAGATGACTAAATATGACCAAAGCAACTCAGAAAGAAACGAATTCCATGTCAAAACTCCCTTGAAATGATGACAGTCCTTGAAAAAAAGGACAGAATAGAATACAAGACGCAAAAGCAAGACTCCGCGAGCAAACAATTTTAACGAAGAAGTAAACCAGAAAATTAGCAGAAGAAGAAAATTAAGAAGAGAAACCCAAGACTAGACTGAGCTGGACGATGACAGATGTTAAACCAGAGGACAGAACCATCTCTCATAAGTTTGCATTAAATTTTATCAAATCAAAAATTGGCCGCGCGATGCCATTGTAAAAACGTGCAGCCCAGGGGTGGAAAAAGGGTGATAGATTAAGAGAAGAGGGGAAATCTAAATAACCAAATAATCTCTCTTTGTCTCCAGTTCTTTTAGCAGACAAAGTTGAACCACGAATTTCTTTGTTAGTAGCATTCAGGTTTTCGAGTGGAAAGCCAGAAATCGATTTCCAAATCGTTTTCCACGGATTGCTCTAATGAAATTTACTTATTTTTTTGGAATTTTCGAAATCGATTCACTTCTTATCTCTTTCTATGTTTAGTTAATAGCATAGTCCCACAAAAAAATTTTCTTCAGATCCGAAGGTCAGACTATGTCTACTACATGATTTTGGGGTGGCTGAATCCAAATCCGCGATCCATTTAACTTCATTACGTCAGGTTTTTTCAATAACCCCATATAATCTTTTGACCCAAATTGTCAAGTCCTATTAAACACAAGATCCTGTAAACGGAGCTATGCATCCGCAATAACCCTATAGCCCTGTACATGTAACCCCGAACCCCCTAACCCCATATTCCGATAACTCCATATCCGATAACTTCAATAATCACGTTACTCAGTACGTGGGCTGCTGGAAAAGTTTCTGGAAATGGTATGAAAAACGCATATGAAATTTGGTAAACGGTATCATTGTTTTTCGAAGTATTCGCCTTTGACGTCAATACACTTTTGCATACGCTCGAACCAATTTCTAAAGCACGTTTTCCACTCTAAAGATGGTACCTCAGAAACCAGTGTCCGGAATGTTTCCACCGCTGCGTCAGCCGACGAAAATCGCTCACCACGCATTTTATTTTTGATATTTGGGAACAAAAAGAAATCATGAATATGGACAATGAGTCATTAATTCAACATCTTTGTTGGATAAAAAACCAACTGTTTGACGGGCCGAGTGAGAGCTGGAGTTGTCATGATGGAGAATAATTCGTCGATTTCGATTGTTTCTTCTTATTTGATCGATGACTTCCGGCAAACAAATTGTAGTATACCATTCAGCATTCACGGTTTTTCGATCCTCTAAAGCCACGGTTGCTACATGTCCAGTTAAACCAAAGAAACAAGCAATCATTTGCTTCGCAGCACTGCGTGAACGGACAACTTTTGTTGGTTTTGATTCATTTTGAAATACCCAAACGGTAGATTGTTGTTTACTTTCTGGCTCGTACGAATAGATCCACGTTTCGTCACCAGTAGCGATGTTATAATCTAAATTTGAATAACCTCCATTCAATTTCTTGATCATTACTTCGCACCATTTGACACGACCCTGCTTTTGCGCTTCTGTTAAATTGTGTGGGATCCAACGACTGCAAAGCTTTCATACGTTCAAATGATCATGCAAAATCTGGTGTATTGCTTTCATGTCAATGCGTAAGGATGCTTGAATCTCACGGTATGTCACATCTCGCTCAAATATTTCACGCATAGCATCTACATTAGTGGCAACAACAGATGTTGATGGACGACCTTCACGAAATTCGTGACTGAGAGAGGTACGTCCACGCTGGAATTCGGCAAACCAATTATAAAACTGCTCTTTGATGGTGCTTCATCTCCAAAAGCCAAATGAAGCCGATCGAGGCATTGTTTCGGCGTTAGATTACATTTGAATTCGTAAAAAATCATGGCACGAAAATTTTCACGCGAGATTTCCATGTTTACACAAAATAACTTTTTCTCAAATGCTGTACAAACAAAACTATTTCACTTGGATTGGAACTGTCAATAGAATTATTGGCGGAAAAGTCAAATTTTTCAAATATGAGAGTTGATAAACGCTAACAATTCTAGACCTACTAGATTCCAGAAAATTTTCCAACAGCCCACGTAGTTTGACCTGATCTTTCATCGCGGGCATATCGCGAGATTTATCAGGGCCCTATAAATGGAATATATAAAACTTTCTAACCCTGCAGCATCTAACCCGTAACCCTCTAATTCCATAATACCATAACCCCATAACCATTATATTTTTGGAATTGACGCAGAATCTACTGAAGATGATAAAACTGGGAGCCAATAATGATGCAGGTTATTTTTCTTGCATCAAACAATCAAACTACTGCGTAACGTGGTTATTGGAGTTTAACATTATGGGATCATAGAGTTGAGGGGTTATAGGGTTAAGGGATTGTACGGTTTAATATATTCTATTTATAGAGCCCTGATATATCCGGCGATAACAGATCAAGTCAAATTACTGAATAACGTGGTTATTGAACTTATCGGTTATGGGGTTATATGGTTATAGAGTTAGGGAGTTTGGAGTTAAATGTAAAGGGTGAGAGGTTGTGGGTGCATTGCGTCCTTTACAGGATCGTTTGTGTGTAATAAGACTTGACAGCTTGGATTATGGCGTTATTGGTAAAACCTGACGGGATGGAGTTAAATGCATCGCGAATTTGGATTTAGCGACCCCGAAAACATCTAATAGACGTAGTCTGACCTCCAGATCTGAACATTTTTTATGAGGCTGTGTAATCCTTCCTTATTATGCTTCAAATGAAAATTCGTAGCTTTAGATTATAAAATACATTCAAATATAAGAGACATTTTCGTACAATAACAATGAGATTAAAAACAAAATAATATATGAATTAAATTAAATTGATTAATTATTTAAATTTAACAATTAACTGAATACTTCACGAGGAGAAATATTGACACGAGTCTCAAACAGACTAAATTACCTTCAGAACTACTTTACTACATGACAGGAGTCCGTGTGCCTTGGCAAGGGTCTTGTCGAACTTCCCTCTGATGAGAAAAACTACCTATTTATATGAATACGATTGACCTAATTCCAGTCTGCGTGGGCTTTGCATTAGGCGTTGGTCTTGAAAAATCCTGATGACTCATTCTATTTCACTGGTAGCAGTTATTAGGTAACTGATGTGCGAATGTAAGCCAAGGTTTGTTTGTAGGAATCAGGGGCATTTACATAAATATTTTTTCTTTAAACTATGATTCACCGGAGATCCAACGGTATTTCTCGCTCCGCAAAGAATTCCAATATTTCGGTAGTTCTAATTTAATAAAGTATCTTAATTCAATGAACTGTACCGAATTAGAAAAAAAATAATCATAAGAATTTGGATTCTCTTACACCGTAAACTGTTGCTAACACACGAAACGTCTAGACGGAAGGAGCCTTTTTTGTCGTGGAAGACGAGATCGAAGATTGTAAATAGGCTGTATATTACTGGTAAACAGGAAGGTAGTAATTACAATTTTTATCACTTTAAAATGGGAATGTATTTGATAACATAAAACATTAATTTTATGGTAAGGCCGTTATGTGCTCTTAAGACGGCTGATTCCTCATTGAGGAATCCTCATCCCTAGACTGGGTAAACTTTTCAAAAAAAAGAGAAATAAAAAACATTCCTAAATAATAAGAATACGAGATCATTTTATTAGAAAATCTCCAAGATAATATGGATGATTCTAGATTTCATTAAACATGTGCAAAATGTGATCTGCGTAGTGCATGTGAAGCAAACGAAAAGATTATTAAAAAATCGCTTCAAAGTATGATTAGACTATATAAAATTATATAAATTTAACCTCTTTTCGTGCTACTTGGGCTCGCAAAGTACTCCATATGGTGGCAAGGTCACTTTCTCGTATTTAAGGGAGTTTCGGTTCAGATAAATTTCACCTAACGTTGAAAATGACAGCTTCGCAATTGAAACACGTGCTTGCTGCTAAGTGAGTTACCGTGGAACAGGAAGTCGATGTACCTTCTTGATTCTAAGTTCCACAGTGCAAGCTTTACATTAATTATTAACTAGAACCTAATTATAATACTTACTTAATAAATAAATAAAATAGTATTTAATATACAAACAAAATGCTGCCCAGTTATAGCTTTTATCTGTGGTTTTAATTTAAAATTTAAAGATTTTAAAATATCAGATATTATTTCAGACTTTTTGGAGATACGAGATGCCAAGGTTTTGAGTCCGCCACGTTTCCAGCTGGGAAAGGAAAAAATTGCTTTTATAAATTCATTCTTCTGAGATCGCTTGAAATAAAATCTGGGCGGGTTGATTATTTCATGAAAAAATCATGAGGTTTCACGCATTTAATAAATAACAGACATGTGCGTTGTTGCTTCGTGATGAATGAAAAAATACGAAGAACAGAAAACAAATTCATATTTCATGTACCGGGTGTCCACTATTAAAGTCGAACAGAGGTATTTAATTAACATTTGCATTCAATTAAGAGGCTCTTTGACTTGACTTGTACCGGGCGTTTGCAAAAAAAGTGCAAAATTTTTAACCACAGTACGCCGACAGCACAAACAATGCGAAAACAATACAAAAAAAATCCATTATCCGTTTGTTATTAGGCGCTCAAGGAATAACAAGAAATAAAAAAAAAAACTTAGGGAACTTGCTTTTTTGATCGTAGACAGTAAATATCGCGGGAATGACTAATACGCAAGACATATTCACCGAATATCATCTGTGTGGAGGATCGCATTCAAACAAATGTTCACTATTAGACGTTTAGAAATGTTTACAACAATTGTTCGACGTGGCGTCCATCATTAGCGACACACAAACGAGCTCGTCGAAAAAGTGATTCTTGTGTTCGTCTGCATGTCAGGATTAGCACAAATACTGTCGACGCCATTATGAATACACTCCTCTGAAATGCTGTTCTCTCGCCATTCGTGAATTGCGGCATTTTAATAAGTAATAATATTATGCAGATAGTAATCATATTTAGCTTTAACTCGTTCAATCGCTTTTCACAAACTAAACTGTTGATCCCAAAAACTATGGAATAATAAATTGTCTGTCATAATCATAAAAAAATGAAGCAATTTTTTTCGCTCTGCTGTAACACAACTTACTGCGACGTTAAAAACAATGCTTTTATTGGCTTATCGACTTCGGCAATGGTCACTGCATGATTGCACTTCTGTTTTTTGTTGCAATATAACTTCATTTTCTTGACCTTCCCCAAAGACATAGACGTACGATTATTTCTTGCCCGATTTTCAACCGCGATTTTCTCGAAATGTGTAAAACTTTTGTTAATAACATATTCAGTTCAGTCGTTCCCATTTATGGTGATGTATTACAGTTTTAAATTTCTGCTTCCGGTATAATAAAATAATAATTAAATATTAAGTAATAAGGCTGCTAACAATTTTTGTTCAAGACTAAAAGTTCTAGAAGAAAACGAATTAAAAAACATGTGCTATTGTTTTAGATTTCCTATTAACTTCGACTAAAAATTGACTCTATAAATATTCCATTTCAACTTCCTTTTCATCATCATCAAATATTTATCAAATAAACTGTAACTAATCTTAAACGTACTCCTATCTAGGCTATTAGTGCGAATGTCAATCACAGTTTCAATATTAACAGAAAAGCAATTATTTAGGTGGTTTGAAATACGATCTCAGTATGAATAGATCGAACCGCAGAAGCTTGATGCTTGATGAATGGTCCGGACAAGCGTATATTATCGTAAATTACTCGATCAATATTGGGGGCCCTTGCATTCATCAAAGGCACGCACCTTAGAACACCTACCTCGGAGTTGGACTCGTTGATGTGAACCACCGGCAGACGTAAACAATTAATCCATCACTGCAATTCAGGTTCTCGCAAGTGTACTAGAGTATATATGATCTAGTCCTTAATCCTGTTAGGAGATCCTGCTTGTCTTAGAGGAAATCATCACGCGCAAATGAAGCTTCCGTGATTGCAGCTATACAAGTAATTAATCAAACTGTTGTCTAGACCTTGTTTTTTGATAGTCGAAAGCAATAACAATTACGATATCGGAGTTTATCAATGAAATATTGCTGACAAAATGAATTTTGTTCGTAAATTCCAATATTAACATTGATGGTCAAAAATCTTTAAAGTTTGTGACGTAATTTAATCGATATTTCAATTTGAAAGAAAAATGAACAAGAAACATCAACATTTGCTAACGGCACTCAGTTATTTAAGGAAGCAGGGGTTCGTGGGCTCAAAAATAAATTATTAAATGAAAATATTTCAAGATGCACAAAGTGAAAACTTTGACTAAATGGAAACATGAATTTAATTCAAAACAGGGCGCCAGCCAAGGTCTTTGATAGGAAAAGAATGTATGGAAGACTGGGAAACCATATCAGGAAAATATAAAAAAAATAAACAATTAAACAGCAACCGTAATAATAAGAAATTAAATGTAAATATATATGTATTGAAAAAATTATAATAAATATCTATGGCTAGTAATTGTGTTGAATCTCGTGGAGTAATTATTCTTAAAAATTTCAAGATTAAATAATAGGAGATAGTTATATTTCACAATGATATTGTACTTCATGAAGGCTTCATTCCGTTCACATTTTGTGACAATAAATAGAATTAGAAGTAAATAAATGTTAGATTTGACCATAAAGAATTTTAGATTGTAATTAAAAGTATGTAAATTGTTAGCTATGAAAATTAAATTGCAACCACAACTTAAATGTTGAAACTGATTAATAATATAGGTAAATAATATTTATATGAAATTGAAAGTTAATATTAATAGTTATAATATAATAATTAATAATGAAATTAAGTAAATTTAATGAAATTGAATGAAATTTGAATAACTTGAGATACCAAAAAAATTAAATTACAAAAGAAATATATATATAAATAAATTCTTAAATTTGCGTTAAAGTTAGGTCATAAAAACCTGCGACACGGCGTCCGAAGATCCGACGTG
This sequence comes from Prosopocoilus inquinatus, assembly GCA_036172665.1. Classification (NCBI taxonomy): domain Eukaryota; kingdom Metazoa; phylum Arthropoda; class Insecta; order Coleoptera; family Lucanidae; genus Prosopocoilus; species Prosopocoilus inquinatus. Next base: position 56,409,410 of record CM069871.1, read on the forward strand.
TTCTGCGGTGAAGATGTTGAACCACCACCCTAGGGATCCCAACCAAAAAATATAGCGGCAGCGCTTCTCACCGGTACTGACTTGAAGAAAACGGGGTGGTATGGAAATATTGGTAAATTCAAAGGGCGGTCATACGGCCCATCCGAATTAAATCTCAGAAGAAAAAAAGGAGGAAGATTCTAAATTAGAATCGTTCCACGATTTAATAATTTGCCCATTATGAAATTATTACTTTGCGCCAAAAGAAAATTATAAGGCTCCTCCAAAAAACCATAGAATAAACATCTAGTATAAGGGGCACGTTCTTCTCGTGAAATGCGGATCGCGAACACAGAAATATCGGTAGCACCGGAAAAATACAAAATAACGTGGAATAACAAACTCACCTTGCTTTTAAGGGTGTAAACCAAAATTTAGGATGCCATTGGAGGGTAAATGGTTTTTAAGAAACACAAAATTTCAACCGTAAAATTCATATGCCGAAATGGCCTCTCTTAAGCACCTCAAGCGAATCGCTGACCCAGATCCGGTCCTGCGATCAACGGATCCGCTCGAAAATTTGGCAAAACCCCGGGAAACTTCAAATGCGATGCAATCGCGATCCAAATAAGAGCCAACAGATAGTCCAAAAGAGGAAATAATATTTAGGAAATTTAAAAGAAAAGAAAATCAAATTTAAAATATTACATATTGATAAGAGAGATTTGAATATTTGAAAACAATACAGTTAACGACTGAATGAATTTAGGTTACCCATAACTAGATGGCGGCAAGGTACCAATTCCCTCAACAATTAATTGAATTAAATTTCCAAATTAAGAGAATTGCCAAAACAATTGTCACAAGTTTTCTCTTGCAATACCTCATTCTTCAGTGATTCCCTTCGCTCGAGATGTAACCTTCTCACTCGCAAAAGAACACATGCTTTTTAGACTCGTCGCATAAAATATTACAAGTATTTTGTCGTTTATTATAGAAATAAAAATAAGGGGAATGATAAAATTTGATTAACTTCTTATGTTACATACTTTACGTACGTAATTTGCGAATATTAAACAAGAAAATTAAAAGTTCGACGATTTTTTTTTAAAGTTTTGTTTCTCCTGGGAAAAACCTGAGGCTTTAATAACATTTGAGGGATACCCTGTATTGTACAGGGTACAGCTGTACTTTTACAATATTCATCATATTTAAAAACCTAGCGACTATCAACAATATTACGATTCAGTTCGCGTTAAAATTAGTCATTTTTTAAATGGAATATCCTGTAAATTATAATATATTTCGATAGTGCTTTCTAACCATATCATATTTTATGGTTTTAAGATTGATAACCTATAACCTATTATTAACCTATTATCACTTTTCTATAATCAAATTAAGAAACGTGCTGTATATTATTTTTATTTGACTCAGAAATATTTGATCTGTTGTATCATTCAAGATATTTATCCAAACACTTTATTTTCAAATTAACAATTTCTTTATCATTGTTGTAGCGGTTGCAATAAAAATATGGAATAAATACGGGAACTGAACGATTTTCAATACATAATTCCAATCACACTATGAAAACAAATGGAAAGGATTTATTTAGACTGTAATAAATTCTATTTTGAAGCTAGATATCAAAGAAACAAACTGAATCTTAACATTTTTTACACATTAAATAAGAATAGCAAAATGCCTCCAGTCACAAAAAGGTTTGAGAATCATAAAAATTTAAACTATTGAAACAAATTTAAAAGAAACTTTGCCATATTGCTAAACACGCATTTTCTTCTTTTTGCGTTTGCCAAGTACATCTTTATGCACTTGTTTCTTTACGTATCTCCATAAATTAAGAATGATATTGGTGAAAACAGTTTAGTAATAGTTTTCTGGAATTTATTTCATACTAATATTAGATTAGGTACAGTGCCATTTTCAATCATCCACACACGCGCACCCTTTGGTTGGTACGAGCCAGAGGATATTCTCATTGAATGTCCAAAAGAAATGAAGATAATGGCGTGGCTGTCGAAATACGTATCTACGATTATAAAGAAATTGTACAAAAAGTACGATAAACTGTATAGATACAGTTCTTAAATGATTCTAAGACGAATAAAAATATTATACCGCACGTTCCATAAGTTGATTAAAAAGAAGTGATAATAACTCACAAGTTATAAATCTAGACCGTATAATATGTATGGTTGGAAACCTACTACAGGGTGTTCTATTTAAAAAAATGACTAATTTTACAATACGCGAACTGTGTTGTTGATAGTCGCTAGGTTTTCAAAAATGATGAATATTGTAAAAGTAGAGGGATTTAGAAATATTTTGATCCAAGGTTGATTGTCGTATCATCAAAATGGACAATTTGGCAGACGATCAAACAAGAACCATTTTTTGCATAAAACTATAAATAACTCGGTAAATACTAAAAACAAGTAAGTATAATGTTATATCTTTTTTATCGTCTCTTCAAGGGCTAAGCGAAAGAGCAATAAAATATATACAGGATGTAATCAAATTAGTTTCACATATTAATACCGTAAGTTCCTCATCATGTAAGAGAATTAATGCTGCAACTACCAAAAGTCTAGCTCAAAAATAAAAAAATGACCTAGTGGAGGAGTATTGACTCTCTTGTTTGAGAACTTTTGGTCGGCCGTGCACATAAAGAACGTTATAAAACAAAATTCCAGCAAAATTCAAGGTCAATTGCTTGATCGCATTTTAAAAGTTTTATGGGAACACAATAAAATAGAATCACCGACCCATTAAAGACGACAGTTCAAATTGACAACCTCTGGGTCGTAGCCCGTGTGTGCAATATTATTAAAGGAGAACAATTTAAATCTGCTTGCATAGATTAGAATTAAATCTGTTTCATTAGATAATCGACAATAATTAGATCTTGACATCCTGGTCTTTGTAAACCAATAGTACACATGATTTACATGCTAATTTCGCTTATTAAAATGATTTTAAAAAATATTAGTCGCTTTGATTGATTGTCTCTTTGTTAATTATTTCCACCAACGAATACGTTTCTTCGTAGTTCGAGTTCGATGACGCTTTATTGTTTTGGTTCCACAAAATAATAAAAGCGATAACTGCATTCAATAATGATTTTCCGAAATGCAGAAAGAAAAAACATTCTTAAACGTTTTGCGCAATAAAGAAATAACAATGCAGTTTATTGACGACCAGAAAATAAAGTACACGATGAATACCTGTTGATGAATTAGTAAAATAATTAAAAAAATGGAATTTCTAATTTTTATTTATTTTTACAGTTTTGTAAGCAGAAAACTATTAACAATTACGTGAAAATTGAGAAAAATTGATTGATTTAATAAGCAACGCGATGGATATTTATAATTCTATTCCGTTATGGAATTACATAAGCGATGATTTTAACCCAGTGCCCTTCAGTTCGATGACGCTTTATTATTTTACGACGTTTTATGATGCGCTTGTAGAAACTGATACACGGCCAGTCAGAGGTTTTCAAACAAAATGTTTCCGGGCTCTGGGGGGGTTTTAATTTCTTTCATTTTTCACCAATACAATTCATATTTGCAGAAATCACTTTCTTAAGTGATAAAGAACTTACAGTTTTAATATGTGAAACTTATTTGATTACAGGCTGTAGTGTTTGATTTAAAAAATAAAAAGTTAGGTTTGTAATTTATTAAATGAACAACCTGTATATTTGAAAATAATTTTAAATTATGCGAAATGAAAACCTACATAACTTTTTTAAGACCTTTTCTTGAAGAAATGAATTTAAATAGGCATTTTTGGACTTTTCCAGATTCTTTGGACATCCTGTATATACTTTATTGAAAAAATTAAACAAAATTGTTCGTCGTTAAATTACTTTTTTCAAATTTGATATCTTATTGAATGATCGACTTCAATTTTATTGTAGCATTAGATTTAGTAATCTGCAATAATGTTGCACTAATATGTCTAATACAAAGTGCATAGTGGATCCATATCGAATTGTTTTGTCACATCAATTTCAAGGAAACGCAGTTAATACCTACCAGTTTCCAACTCAGTTTGTCATTGAAAGCCGGGGACATTCGTTATCCTAACAAGGACAGATAACGGGTATACAAGCTTCAGGTACGAGTCCTGCATGTCACTTGCAAATTATGGCAAACTAACAAGTGCGGTAAATTTGCATATAAAGTGAAACTGTGTTGATTGTAATGAAGCCGGCAAATCATTCTAAACTGCAGTGTTTCAATTTTTAGAAGCCGTGTCCGCTGGAAAAGCTTTCCGGTTTAAGACAAATCGAAAATAAATCTTTAAAGCGGATTAGAGCGAATGGCTAAGAAAAATGTAATATTCAGGTGGAAAAAATTGGGTTTCGGCTCTTTTTAGACCAGCGGTAGCAATAGTGTTGGTGGAACTGATTCACTTGTATACAGGATGCGATTTCTTCATTAGCCTCTTAATTATTAATTATAAAAAACAACGTCTTCTACAAAAATTATATAATAGTAAATTATTTTCACATGTATAGCATGTTCTAAAATTGAATTATTCACTAAACTTACACAGTACAGAGTAGGTGGTAACCAAAAGGTTATAGACCAGTAGTCCTAGAAGGATATGCTGCTCTTACGGTTTCCTTTTTTGTGGAGTGAGTCTCTAATCTTCGTTGCGAGTTCGATCTTTTGCCGTGAGATCGCGGATGACGTTCCGTTTTGAGGCAGAGTTGTGTCGTGCTGTTTTTACGCGCGACGTACTATTGCATAGCGTCACTTGATTTTCGCACGTCGATTTGAGGTGTTGGTCAATTTTGTTGCTGCGTTAGAAGTTCAAGTGGACCCCCGTTTCTTTCAGGATTTTTCACTGCAAGGTAGTTTTTCCCATTTGCTTTTGGGGCCGCTGTTGCGGATCTGCCGACGTATGTTTTCGGTGTGGTTAATTGATTCTTGATTGATGAATTATACGTTTTCGTATAATTCGTGGCGTTTTATTAATTTGTTGTTGTTTTCCCCCTTCCTGAAGCAACTTGTATGGGGCCTATCTACTACCCCCCGTTCGTGAGGAAACCTGTTGATTCAAGCTGGTGAACTCGACGCCTTTTGGCTCCCTTCTTTCTGGCTCCTGGCTTCGGCGTTATGCGGGTTGTGGCGTTGACTCGAGCGGCACGGCTCGTGAGCCATCGGATTTATTTTTGTTAGCGGTGGCAACCTCACTGTGTTTTGGGCCCCTACCGCTTGTCTGGTTATATATTTTTTTTGGGGATTTTTCGAGTAATTTAACGTTGTTGAAGTCTCGTTTACTTTTTGTTTTTGCTCGTGTGAGAATTGAGCCTTAGGCTCGTACTTAGTAGTTCCTTTAACTTTTGAAAAGCTTCCTCTTGTGCTGGTCCTTATTTTCATTTTTCACCGAACTTTGAAGATGTTCTGAAATATGATACATTTGTTGATAAAACTGCGTTGATTTTGGCTATTCTTTAAGATTGTAACCATTCTGTAATACTATTATCCTAACGGTGCTAACTGAGTGGGTCTTCCCCATTATCGCGCTTAGGACGTGTAGGGGTTGTAGGGTGCGTAAGTAGAGCTTTGTTGAAACAAAGTGGCATACAAAAAAAATTCATTTTATTAAGTTCTAGTTAAATTAAATGCTCAGGGGGTTTAAGGTTCTACTAATCCGTGTTGTCGTTCGTCCTCGGCGCAGAGATGAATTACGTGCAAAATTCCGGCATTGATGATGTTGGGGGCCGTATGGGCTGCCGTACTTCAGAACTGTATTAGGAGCTGGTCGGCTTGGAGTTGATCGACGAGCTTCGTCGAGGCTTCTCGGGATGTTCGCTGGGGCAGCAACGGGGTTACCTGTTGAGACTGGCCTGATGGTGTCAGCGTTGTGGTCCAGGGCGGAACGTGCACACAACTGCGCGAAATATTTTAATGTTATCTCATGCTCAATGATTAAACACTGTTCTCTCTCGCGCATTGATATTTGAACCCCTCTTTCAGCTGTCGCTCTCACAATTGATCTCAAGCTTTCATGCACATATTGACACACCACCGAGTGCTCTTGTGGCAGCACCTAATATGACTTTCACCGTGCTCCAGGGCTTAGTGACCGATTGCCATCCCAAAATCGGCTCAGCCTATTTATACTGGTTGTTGTTTACCAAACTTTGCTTACTTGACCTGGTCACTAATTATTACTCGAGTTATGCGACGTGCTTCGCATGCATGTTTCGATTCCATAGTTCAAGCGATGCCTTCTGCTGAAGTTTGAGTTTCAAAAATGGAATACGATTGCAAGTTGATTACACATAATGTTTAAGTGTGTTAATCGTTTCCGGCGATTTTAAAGGGTTTTATAGAACATCTAATCGTGATAATATTGTGTAACGTGCAGTTTTGAATGTAAGTGTTGGTATTTGTGAATGCTATCAGGATGGTAGTAAATCCTTTGCGCGTGTATGGCTTACGGAGCGCCGCCGACATTTGGCGATTTCATTCCCCGTTCAGTCTGCACTAAGTAGAGAAGCGAACGTATGAATGTTTTCCGTTGAAAATGTTGTGGTTGTTGAATTGAATTGATTTATCTGCTCTGACTTAGCTTGCCAGGGTCGTCAGCTGTTCGTGAGTCGCGGATTCAAGTTAAGTCAACTACACGTTTATGTTTTGTTTCCTTCTTTTTCCTTCTTTTCTCTCTTTTTTCTCCATCGCCATTTATTTCATGTGTACACTTATATCGGGGTTGCTTAATTTTTCGCCGAAGAAAAGTTCACGTTATAGTAGTAACTAACTAACTAACTATGTTAACTGAAGCCGTTTTTTGCTATCGCGTCGTTGCGAATTTGTAGATTCAGCCGGCAGTGTACGGCTTTCGCCCTGCACAATAATTCGATGACCAGACGAATGTTTTGCGGCACTATATGATTATTTTTGTTTCTCCTTTCGCTAGCGTGTTTGGTTTTGCCCGCGTATTAATTGGCTGAGGTGAAGTTACTTATTTAATTGTTAGTGTGAGCCTCTATGACGAACTTGTTTCTTATTTCACCCCGAACGATATCTAAGCATTCAGCTACCAGGGAAACCCCAATGACATTATCTGATGCGATATTCTGTTATTGACTTTGTTTTGGCGCGTCACGATATATCCTTTCCCGCTTCCCCCCTGTGAACTAGTCCAGCATATAGGGTACTAGAATTTAACACATTGTGGCGCTGTACGTCAACCTTGTTCTCGACCGATTGTGTTAGCCAGGTTGTGAGACCCCGTCCAAGATTCGTCGATGGGCTGATTCATCTCTCCAGGCGGGTATCAATTGCTTTTGCAGATTTCAGATATAGCTTGGCCCTGGGGATTTTATTTTGTTTTCCTCTTTCTCTTGCCTAAATTGGAGCGTACTAACTGACGCCCAGCATTCAAAGTATTGCGTAATAAAAAAAAATTAGCAACTTTTCAAGATGATGTAATCTCCTTACTTCAAAATCGACCCACTGAATGAGACTCTTAATCTCAAGGTCGTGGGTTCGAGCCCCAAGTTGGCCATTAATTTGTAATTGGGGTGGATTTGAATATGCAAAACAATGCTTTTATTTTGTCCAAATTACTTATTATTATCATTAAACAAAACTTCCACAGGTCTCGCGTCAGTGATGTTTGAGTGTTTGACATTTGACGTACATATGTGATATTTCTCTATGATTCTCTGCGACTGTGGTACATTTTAATTTAAATTTAATTTTTGAATAATTAGTTATTTTATCAAAAACCTGTTTATTATGAAGTCATAATAATGCCGACTTTGAATATGTTATGAGGTCTATAACACACTAGTGGAATTATGAACCCATAAATTAACCGTTACTCAAAATTTGTATTATTATGACTTCATAATAAACAGGTGTTGGATAAAACTAAGTATTACACTCGTGCCTTAACAGGAAATAAGTCACTCAAGACAAATTAGCCCATTCGAACAAGCTCTCGTTGCTAAACATTCCTTTCGTGATTTATTTGTCTTATAAGACAAGAAGACTCTTGTATAATAAATAGCTATATTTACAGTCGCTGAAACCGGGTATAATTCTATTAGATTGCTTTTGTTCTACAATTACGTAATTTTATTTTAGCTAAGAGTTGTTTGTATTTTCCAGCAAAATATTAACATTTACCTCAGTCATAAAAATATGTGTGAGCACGTTTCCGGTGCGGTAAAGGATATAAGAAATGTGTATCTTAGGGATTTCTTTTATTTTCGTTATCGCATTTGCTGATCCAAAATGAAAATGACTAGGGAGAAGACCGCCTTTCCTCTACGCGTACGTAATGTAATTCTTCGTCCGTACGTGGAATATCAACTAGGCAGATCAGGACCTCAAGCTATTCCTACACTGATGCTGTAAAATAAAATCCAAACTAAATTTGATCCACAAATATTTAAGTCATTAATAATTTTATAGAGTAATGTTGAAGTAATTACACACGTATATGAAATTAATATCTTCTGAATGTATGATTTTAAATTTTATTTATTATTTTATTATCCTGCTTTATGTAGTGCAGAGTACCGGTCTAGTCGACGCGACATTGTCTTTTATTTTTAAAAAATTCTAATGGCAGTGGTAACTTCACTAACTTCGGCTAACTTTCCTTTTTAGGTTTGCTGTTAAAGTGCATTTCTGTCGTGTGGAAGTTTCGTTGTAATCATTTTTAAGTCTACTAGAAAAGGTCGTTAAAACTATACTATGTAAGACAATGTAACTGAAAATAATCGATATATTTTTGCTTCTAATTAAACTTACTGATTTTTGGATACTGCAGTTAAACAAAAAAGTATCATGTTTTATTCACTTCAAGTGTTAGCTAGTTGAGAAATAAAAAAGAAATTAAAAGTATATGCGACGAGTAATGAGTACCTAACTGTATGGGTCACTCATTTATAATAACTAATAGAGTAAGGTAGCCTAATCTTAACCGGAGATGAAGAGATAATTAAAGGAAATGATTCAATTTATGCAACTCGCCCATTTTCAGCAAACTTTCCCAATTCACAGGATAAGCGATAACAGTAACCAAGGTACCAAAACGGTGCATGCGCGACTTAAATTTGAACGTGTGTCTGCGCCTTTACTGAATTCAAAATGGGATTAAATCAAACAATTTTTTTAATCTGTAGTGTTTGCCCAACGAGGTCCTAAATCATAGACTTGTTAGAACTTTAAGAGAGGGAATGTATTTTAAGTTAAAGGGAAGCAGTGTCGAATAGTATGCCCAACCGTGAAGGGTACTTGAAGTGAGTAACGACCACCGCCGAGAAATATCTCGAGCGGGGTGCGAACCTACGATCTTACCACTTGGACCGTTCAGGCGTTCAATTAAAATAACTATTAGCGGATCTGGTGCTGGCTTTACACCAACAGTAAATCAAATTGCAAAATCAAACGATAATAACTAAACCTAGCGTTAAGCGCCCAAAACATGAAATACTTTAATATGCCGATGAAGTCGTCCTAAGTTTACGGTAACTCTGAAATTGAACTCTGCCACCTGACAGTCGCTGCATCGGCAGTTCTTCATCCTGTTGGTCCGCCATCTCACCACTTGATTTGTGTCTAAAACCATTTGGAAGCGCTGCTTCGGAGAAGCCGGTACAAAAGGGTTGCTTAAAGAAAACCGATACGAAAAGGTGTCGCCATACTTAAATGAACGCTTAGTTAGAACGAGAGATAAACCAAAATTCACAACTTAAACTTCAAACCAAGATTTTTAAAACGTAACTTAAAATTAAGAATTTAGAACGTAATCTTCGAGCCTTACGCTTCAAGCCTGCTTGGGAAGAAAATTACGGCAGTAATAATTTAAATAAAAAGAGTAATAATCGTAAAACATACCTGTCCGAGTTCTGTAACAGAGGGGACGCGCTGAGACAAGCCACACAGAGCTTCTGATCCACCACAGCACACCAGCAAAATCCGATCGATAATCATAGTGCAAGCGGCTTTTCCGAGGCCCTTGTCGTTAGGTAACTATACCTTGTCCGCCACCGGATATAGGCATCAATGGGGCTGAGGTCCCCACACAAAACATCTTGGGGATATCGAGACAACGACAGAACGCTCCATGCTCGCGACAAATTAATAAAACCAAACTTGGCTTCGCCCCGAAGTACGAAAGAAAGAGTTCGAACGATTCAAAACCGACGTGACATAAGTCGAAATCAACCGAGTAAAAAGCTAATAGTTCGAGAACTTTTTTGACAAAGTGTTTTATACCAGCTGATTTTTTGATGAAGATACTTGATTCGTAGCTAAATAAGAAATCGATGATCTGGTGTGGAAACTTCGGCCGTTAAGTAGGTATAATTTTTTTTGAAATTAAAATAATAATAATAATAAATAGCTGAGCTAAAGTGAAGTATACCTTTTGAAACTTTAGTAACATATTAGATTTGTACATAGTTAAACGATAAAAGAAATTCACAGACGTCCTGGTTAAGTTTATCTTGCCTGCTAGATGATTGCAAAGTTGAACTCTTACGGTTAAATTCATAATGCTTTACACCGTCTTCATTTACACCGGGCACTTATGATGCCATAAGAGTAATAAATGTTGAAAAGACAAGTGAGTTTCTTACAGCATTTTTTTTCTGTATTGTCTTATGCAACCCTGTATAATAGATCCGCCGGAGTCGATTTTATTTCTAGATCGGCCGATTTGTTTAGAGCTCAAGCATAAATATTTTTACGATCCTAATTACTCGGAGTTTATTTCATAAAATGCCTGTTTTTTTTTCATTGTAGCATTTTCAGTGGCGTTATAAGTGCCGGAAACCATATTTTTCTTGAATTTAGCGAGTTAAATTGCGTTTTATTTTTGCACAGGATGACGCTTTTCTCTTTGTAATTTTTGCAATAATTGTAGTTGGTTTTTATGAGCTTTTTCGTTCGAACTTCGAACGTTCCCTTGACCGGCGAGCTATCTTCTCGTTGATTTTTAATTATGTCACGTTTTCGTTTGGTTGGCCAGTTATTTATGATCCTTTTTGTTTGTTTTTCTTTTTCCAAACTTCTCCAAATCGAGATAGCGACGCTTCATTCTCTAATAAGAATTCTGGTAAACCATTGGTTGTTTTGTGAGTACTATTTTGGTATTCGTTTTATATTTCCCAAGGGGGAAAATATACTTCACGGCCGGTGGCCGGCTTCGACGGTTTACCCCGAATTAAGCTGCGTGCTCACGCTCTTTCGTGCAGCCTGGCGCTTAACCTCCTACCAGATGAGTTTTATTTGCCGTAGGCGTCGACTAACTTGATCCGTGCTTTAAGTTTCCTCTTGTTTTACTCCAGGCTTTCACATCAGGTTTTACTCCAGTTTATGCCTCTGGTTTTTGTCTCTGGTGATTGACACCGCCTATTACCTTGGCGTTTGAGACCTGTTCTGCCCTTTGGAATAATTCTCCTTGGTGGAATCGTTCGTGTGGTTGCTTAAAGTCTTACCTCCCCCATACGACGGCGTGGGCCAATTGCTACTGCTGGATCCCTACTTTACCCCGCCGTTGCCCTGTTGAAGGGCGAGTCTTTGACATTGAAAGAACCAGTTGACAACCGCTGAGGACGCTGCTCAACGGGCATTCGTCGACATGACTCGATGGACAACAAAAGGTCGGAACTTTTTTTTGCTTCTTTGTCTGCTATCACCCGTACGCTGCAATTTAATGGTGACATTTTCGTAAGAAATTTTGTCAAAATATTATGACTTTTTTAGTATAGTATAAAGGCTGTTCTTTACTCTGTGCAAATATTTAAACTTGGAATGTATCACTACGAATGGCAACGATTGAACTCATATATTCTTTACATAAATGCAATAGTTTCCCAGAAAAATGCAGTGGCAGATTTTCACTAAACCGTTTCGGAAGTGCTGGCATAGCTAAAAGTGGAACGTGGACGCCTCTTTAATTACGACCCGTAGCCCAAGTAGGCCACGGTAAATGCCTTCCTTCATCTCGAGGAGGAACGACGTAACTCAGTGCCGCTCCGATCAGCTGGTCCGTCGAACAGTTTACAATTTAAATTAACTTCACTGCAAGTAATTATAAGTTTAACTATCAAATTAAAATCTAGTGCACTTTAAGAAGCTGCGGTTCGTAATTAAAAGCGAAGGGTACAAACAAATTGTAATTTCTCATTCCATATTATTTTCAAAAGACTTATAAAAATTTTACATTTACTTTGTTTCCAAGGACCGTAAGTAATAATACTTTTATAGTTAGCAGCAAGATTCCAGTAAAAGTTTATTTACGTAAAAGGATGAAGGAAGAACATTTTTAACGCGTTTGCCTATTTGCTGCATATATTTTCGGATTTATTCGTCGAAAGTTGATATCGTAAAACATATTACTTCGCTCAGTGAATTGAAATTTTAAATAAAATAATTAATAAACGATATCAGTGATTATTATTACGAAACTCTGCGTTGAACATTGAGTGCGGTGTCGGTGGGCGTGTTCATACCGAGAGGAAGACGAAGTTGACCTTCCTATCTTTCTCGCACATTTCAACAGTTCCAAACAAGTGGTCCATCCGAAATTTTTTTGCTATAATACGGTAGCCACCGAAAAATACCCGAAGATGGTAGCATTTCGCATACATATACTGAGTTTTTTTTTATTTGCACGCAGTAAAAGAACACGCTGTAGTATACTTAGCAACGGGGTATATTTTCATGAAAAAAAAACATATCAACTCATTGTTCAAGATTATTGCTCGTGACTGCGACAGAGACGAGATTATACAGATGCGTGTGTGCAAGACAGAAAGATTTAAAAATAAATTTTAATTTACGGAATTGCCCCATCAGTTCATAGATTTCTTTTTTTTCTTTCGTATTAAGTGTCTTTTTAAGAAATTTCAGCCGGTATAAAGTACTTTGTCAAAAAAAGTCCAGTAGCTCTCGGGCCTTGGATGTCAGTGAGACGCAATAACGTTAAATATCAAGTGTGAAATAATTGAAATTAACCTCCGCCCACAATAATTATTAATATATAAATTATTGTGGGCGGAGGTTAATTTCAATTATCTCTTAAACCACAGTCTCCTTTACTATTTTAGTTTATCAAGTGTGAACGTAATTTGATAACAAACTGGCAAACATCTTTTGCAGAAAACAAAATAGCACAAGAAACTAAGGCGATGCCGAGCTTTATAATCTTGACTCGACGTTCACAGTAAACAATCAATTTAGTTCTCACGAAACATCGTGAAACGAAGTTGCGGATGTCTGTAAATAATTGCGAAATAAATACATAAAAAACAAAATCCAGGCCGATAAAAGTTTAACTTAGGGTCATCATAACGCTGAAATAGCGAACTCGAAAAAGAATTTATTGTAGAAGTTTCCTGCGATGCATAAAAACTGTCTACGACTTGCAACACAAGATAGATCGACGAAGACGTGTGAAGTAATTAGCGTTATAAAAATGTACATAAGTGCAGCAATCACAATTAAACCTTATTTTCAACACAATAAATAAAGGCGAAGAAAATATCGTCATGAACGTCGGCTTCTACTGTCACGAATGTCGTTTTTACCATGTCACAATTTCACAAGGTGAGCTATTTAAAGTCTATTTGGAGAAGAATAACACGTTTGCATTTTACGGGAGTTTATATTTTAAACACTACCTTTATATCAAGAGCATTAGATTTAATTAGAATTAAAATTAAATTATAAATGTTAATACTAAATATTAATTGTCTTTCCCTGATTATATTGCTTTATATTGTAGAATACTCCCTTTTACTTTATATCGTGAGACATTTGCTTAATCAACAATTAAGAGAGAGAGAGAGAGAGTCCTCGTTTGCTTGGCACAAAAATAAAGAAAGTTTCTTACGTGGGCTGCTGGAAACAGTATGAAAAAACGCATATGAAATTTGGTAAACGGTATCATTGTTTTTCGAAGTATTCGCCTTTGATGTCAATACACTTTTGCATACGCTCGAACCAATTTCTAAAGCACGTTTTCCACCCTAAAGATGGTACCTCAGAAACCAGTGTCCGGAATGCTTCAACCGCTGCTTCAGCCGACGAAAATCGCTCACCACGCATTTTATTTTTGATATTTGGGAACAAAAAGAAATCATTAGGTGATAAATCAGGTGAATATGGACAATGAGTCATTAATTCAACATTTTTGTTGGACAAAAAATCAACTGTTTGATGGGCTGAGTGAGAGCTGGCGTTGTTATGATGGAAAATAATTCGTCGATTTCGATTGTTTCTTCTTATCTGATCGATGACTTCCGGCAAATAAATTGTAGTATACCAATCGGCATTCACGGCTTTTCGATCCTCTAAAGCCACGGTTGCTACATGTCCAGTTAAATCAAAGAAACAAGCAATCATTTGCTTCGCAGCACTGCGTGAACGGACAACTTTTGTTGGTTTTGGTTTATTTTGAAATACCCAAACGGTAGATTGTTGTTTACTTTCTTGCTCGTACGAATAGATCCACGTTTCGTCATCGGTAACGATGTTATAAACTAAATTTGAACGACCTCCATTGAATTTCTTGAGCATTTCTTCGCACCATTTGACACGACCCTGCTTTTGCGCTTCTGTTAAATTATGTGGTATCCAACGACTGTAAAGCTTTCGTACGTTCAAATGATCATGCAAAATCTGGTGTATTGCTTTCATCTCAATGCGTAAGGATGCTTGAATCTCAGGGTATGTCACATGTCGATCTCGCTCAAGCATTTCACGCACAGCATCTACATTAGTGGCAACAACAGATGTTGATGGACGACCTTCACGAAATTCGTCATTGAGAGAGGTACGTCCACGCTGGAATTCGGCAAACCAATTATGAACACTGCTCTTTGATGGTGCTTCGTCTCCAAAAGCCAAATGAGATTTCCACGTTTACACAAAATTACTTTTTCTCAGATGCTGTACAAACAAAACTAGTTCACTTGGATAGGAACTGACAATAGAATTATAGGCGAAAAACGTAAAATTTTTCAAATATGACAGTTGATAAATGCTAACAATTCTAGACCTACTAGATTCCAGAAAATTTTCCAGCATCCCACGTATTACCGACGATGTACTCTGGCTCTTCCATCCGAGGATCACAACACGATTTCACTGATTCACTACAGCCTAACAATTAATGAGGCCTATCAATTAATGACTTCTAGACATTTACCAAATTCGTTTGCGTCAACGGACCAGTATCAAAGAGTCCGCTTCTCCAGAAAGCACAGTGAAAAAGTGAGGGCGTTAATTGCTTTCTATTAAAAATAAAATCCGCCGGTGTAGCGCAATTCAGTTTTAATGACTTGGATTCACCTTATGGAATTCCTTTACGTTTCTTAACCTAGGAGTCTAGATTTGCAAGGTGAGCAGACGACGCGTCAGTCAATCCATGCTAAACCCGTGTCAATAACGCCACCTGTGAACTGCAACTTAATGACCTTGTCATCTAACCCTGAACCTCGGAATGTTAATACGCTGTCCTCAGCCCCTATCCAAAAATTGAAAGAACAACTGATTCAAATGTTGGGCGACATTCCTCCTTCGAGGATTGCTGTCCGAAATCATTGGCGTCAGTCTTTGGACAACTCGTACTCTGGGAACGGGCTCATTCATGGAGCCCAAACTTCCCACAGCGGCGCTTGGATAATTAATGCTTGCAACACAACTGCGAGGGAACCTTCTACCCACCCAAGGAATCCCTTCCAACCCTCCCGAAGCCCGAAAGTGTAGGGGCGGTTGTAATAAAGTAGAATCTCTATCACACGTCCTCCAAAACTGTCCTGTTACACACTGGCCAAGAATCTGGAGACATGATAAGGTGGTCTCCATGATCGACAAAGCAGCCAAACGTAGGGGATGGAACGTTCTGGTTAAGCCCCATTTTCGCCTCGACAACGGTATGCTTAGGAACCGGATTTGATACTTACAAAGGACAACATTACCATTGTGGTCGATGTTGCTATTACCTGGGAAAGTCCGAGGGATCCTGTGGTGGCCGCTGAAAACAAAGTTGCCTACTACGGTGATCCTCCTTTTGTGCGCGCTGTGGCGAATAGATTCCCTAATTCATCTATACGAATTCTACCTGTAATCGTTGGTGCTAGGGGTATCTGGCCCTCAGTTAATAAACCTTTATGCGAAGCCTTACAAATTCCCAAAAGCACCATCAATAGCATCATCGAAACTGTCGTCCTCGGTAGTATCAAATGTCACAAACACTTTTGTAGAGCCGTTTGGAGACCGTAGACACCTGGCGGGATGCCACTCTCAGCTGCATACATACTTACCTCCACACCAATTTACACCTTTAATTAAGTTTTATCTTTACCAGTTTTTAAAATGTTGTTTTATCGTAGTTTAAGTTTTACTGTGCTGTCCAACCCGTCTTCTTTTGGCAAATTCTTGTTTTGTTTTATTGAGTTTTGGGATATCATTGAAAAACGCAACAAACAAAATACAAAAACAAAATACAAAAAGTTTATTTATCTTAAGAACCTAATTACAGTTTTATTTCTCTTAGACAACACTAAATATGAAGCTTTTTTCTTTCCATTTTCATACTTACCTTAATCCTGTTCCGGTAGCGGGCTTCTCGATCCACCGGAGGGTTTTTACGTCGGCCGGAGACTCCGATGGGCACATCTCCAGCCTTCTAACATCTCCATTCTCCGGTCCGATTTATGTTCTGATATCCCTATGGCTGGGAAAATAGCCAAAACAAATCTGCAAAAGTGTTGAATTTTGTGTAAAAAATTCGAAAAGTAAAACCAATTTAGAAAACGATTTTACAAACGTGACAATAAAACGCTAGACGCTCACACATTATCTACGCCGCCAAATGATGTTTGCACTATTAAAAATAAATGCAAACAAAAGTCGTCTTGCATAGGGTGATTCGGAACACAATTTTTCAAACCGTAACAAGCTGAAAATATTAGTGTATTTACTTGCTTTGCCGTTTTGTTTTGGTTTATCAAAATAAAAAAAAATAACTCATTTGGGAACACCAAGGCAAGTAAATAAATTAATATTTTTAGCTCGATCTAAAGTGTCTTGCTTTTTAATTTTGTGTTTGCATTTATCACAAGAAATAATTCCTACAATTAATCAGTTGAAATATTATTTTTTTAATATCTTTTTTTAAATAACTTATTGTTTCGTGACTTTTTCATGACTTTTGAAATATTGAAAACCACGGATTTGACTTGTCAACATAACTTGAGTAGTTACCTAGAGTTAAATCAAAACTCTGTTTGAAAAAGAAAAACCGTAACTCATATAGCATTTAAAAACAATTATGAGAAAGCATCAAATAATTCCGTTTTAAGATATTTTTTTACGGCATAAATACATACATGCATATTTGTAAATATTCTTGTTTGTTAAACAAAAGAGGACATTCGGTTTTCGTTTAAGTCGTCTCGAACAAACATAATGAGAATGAAATGAGATACACACGAAAACAATGTGAGCACAAACGTAAACAAATTTAGCCTTAAAAAGATATTTACGGTATTCGAGGATGCAAAACATTCTTAAGAATACAAAAACAGCGTCGAATGTAAATAATTTTCGTTATTTCAACGTGAGGGTTGCCCACTAGAATTTCACGGCAAACAAAAAAATTCCGAACAATATTCCTTCGTTGATTACACAAAGGCTACGTTTCTAAATTCTAACTAAAGGATATGACGATACAAGGATGCAGACAGTTGGAATTATATTTTTCTATTTCATTAATAAAGAAAAGTTTTATAACTAAATGAGTTGCAACTTTAAATGAAGACTACTGCAATTATTATTTTTTAAGTGTTTCTCGATAAACCGAAAATTTACGTGACTGAATTTTTAGGGGCTATTAACATTCCAGCCGAATTCCGTGTGCAACATTCTTCCCTGAAGTTAGCTCGCAAAGTATCCATTTGGTATGTATGGTATGGTATGTGAATAAGATACTTTGGCCTGCACTAACTGCAACTCGAGAATTATCCTCGTATACGCTTTTCAACGTAGTACCTATCTTGAACAGAGATTGGAACCGCAAACCGAATCGAATAGTAGAACTCCTCTTATTAATTAACGAACAAGTTCTGGTGACAATGACATCTTATTTCATAATGAAATTTGAATAATTTTCTCCGTTTGATGTAAACAAATAAACAAGAAAATAGTATACAAAAAGAAGCGTCTGCATGACGATGTCTTTACAAGAAAAAATATCACCTGATCTAAGTCGTTCACACTGAAAAAATTTCCACTTCTGAAAAATCAACCAGAAAGTAGATTGTGTATTCCGCAGAATGAAAATTTTCGTGGTAAAAATTTTAGTGTTATGGCATCTTTAAGTGAGACTCTGAATAGGAATTTAAATTTCGGTTTTTTTTTGAAAAATCTTTTTTGTTCACAAATTATTTTCAGGAGCATGAAATTAATAAAATTTATTCATTATGTTGTGCAATGTAATGGACAAATATAATGCGACACGAGAATGCGCTTAGTAAACTTATGATAACGTTTACGAGAGTACTATCGCATTTCTCTGTTTATATATGAACATAAGCACACAGGAGCATTTAATAGCCAGTAAAGTTCCTTTATAAATAAACTGCTCAGAAAATAAAAGCAGTCTTTGTTTCTTGTTACCGTGTGTATATCACAGCTGATGTTTCTTTGTAAACTATAATAAATGAGAAATTGTGTTAAAAGTCGGGCCTCATACAAGTATCTTAAACTTTTTGGGCGCGAAATGAATCAAAGACGTTCTAGAGGGTTCAGAACAATTCACTGTCGCCGGTTTGCCGTCGCTAATTCTCCGTAGGTACAATTCGCTGTTGGTAAATTCGCCGTTGGCAAACTCGCCGTTGTTAAATTCACCATGAGAAGCGGCTGTATTCACTAACGTTGTTGAATTTACCCATTCCTTAAAAATAATTGCCATCAAATGTATCGACCGAGATTATCATTAGTTAAACTTAATCAACGATGATGAATACTACCCTAAAATTGTGAACCTGGAAAATAACAATTTATTTAATGAATCAATTCTATAACTGGGCTGCAGTCAAAAAAAGGTTGATAGTAATACTCTTTTAAAGTTCAACCGAGCTTTCGGAAAAATTTATTTCCTTTATCAAGGTTTCTACAAAACAAATTTTAAAATTATTAATTAACACCAAGAATAATTTCACATGATTACTTACTCCTTAGCGAGTACACAAGGTTAAACCACTAGTTATCATAATAATAAAGTTCATTGAGAATAAGTTCTAAGAATAAATTTTGAATTTTACATTTTTTGACAGCTAAATTAATAATTGCGAAATTTAGAAAAAGAGTATTACTATCAACCTTTTTTGACTGCAGCCCAATTATAGAATTGATTCCTTAATTGATCAGTCGTGATCATACTTCGCACAATTTATTTATTAATTTTTTCATGGTGATACCATTTAATTAATTATCTCTGAAGTGGAACGAAAATATTTAAAAATTTTTAATTTCCTTTTGACGAGATTGACAGGTTCGAGGGTTTTTGAACAAATTGTTCATCTTGAAAACCTATTTACCCGTTCTTTTTATTATAACTAAGCTTAGGATAACTATGCATTAAAAAACTTTGAAATATGCATCCAAATATCCATCAAAATGATCAAAAGTATGCACTTAAATATGCACTATAAACCAACTTTTATAAATACCGTCCGGATCGAAATTTGGCTTTCGCCATCGTAGGGTCGTAGTATTAACCGGCGAGTTAAAGAAGTAATCTACTCCTCAACGCAAAAGTGCAGACTTTTCGACTTTTAAAAATTCCAGGGGCCTCATTTGTGGGCCGATCGGGACGAAACTCGGAACGTAGGCGTAGGACATGGGTATATTATTATAATAATAATAATAATAATAATAATAATTCTTTAATGCTGATTAGATCGGTACTTATCAGATGTGCCATTGTCATACAAATTTGATACATATTAAAAGATAATTATTCCAAAATGAAAATTGTCAATTAAAACAATATAAAAATAAAAAATATAAAAATGCTACGAAAAAATACAATACAAACAATTTAGTTGAAATATCACCTAATATCACAGTGGTTTACAGATGTAAAAAATTCTCCAATAGAGTAAAAGGCATTTGTTTCAAGACGAGTTATTTATTTCACGAGTCGGTGCGTGCGTGCGTGCGTTTGTGTGTGGAGACGAACTATTAAATTTTAACATAATCATATGTGGTTGAAATAATTTTTGTTTATTTTGTGAACTGCACCAGTTAGGTTTTTACCCTACATTGGATTAGTGCAGAGAGTGATGCGACATCGCCGAATTTGAACACTGTTTTTTTTCTACGCCTCTTCTTTAAATTACCTAAAAACAACTGAAGTACGGTTTTAAGTTGAAGTGAATCGATTGTATCTTAATTAAAAGAAACCATCTGCATTGCTAAGAAATATTTTAAAAAAATTCTACTATAAATTTTTGATTAAAGGAATCTTAGATTGGCATTATGAATAATTCAACCGTTGTTACTCGAAATCAAAAGAAGCTTACCGACGTAAAAAAGTCTATTACAAAATCAAGCACTAATAACAGTTACATTAGTATTGTACGAAATGATGGAGATGACTCGAAATCTAATCTGGCAACTATAAATTCGAACCTAAGAGACAAACTAGCAAAAGCAGAAAGCTTAATTGAAGATTTGAAAGAAGACAATATTATACTAAATACGAAAATTAGTCAGCTTGAAATCGAGATAAATTCCAAATCTGAGATAATGAATCAAATAGTAATGGAACTAAATGCTAAACAAAAAACAACACTGGTAAATTCATCTTCCCAGACTGATAAGAATATTAAGAATTTTGTAAGTGTTTCTCCAGCGGACCCTGAATGTGGTGCACCTCGTACATCAAATATAAATAACACAGACGGTCAAGTAGATCTTGATATAAAGGAAATTTTAGCGTTGAACATCGATGAAATCCATGACACGGCAATCTTGAGAACAGAAATCATCAACTTAAGAGATAAATGTCTAACTTTTAAACATAAAATAAATACTCTATTAAAAAACTCCACTCATCTCGGCGAAGAACATAAATCTAAATTACAAACTAACACTACATCAAACCTAAATTACAAGTCAACACCTGCTAAATTATCCAAGAACATGGCAACTCAAAAAGTGACCTTATTAAGCGATAGTCACGGAAGATGTTATAACCAATTTTTAGGCGACGTCTTACCTAATAATTACAAACTACTGAGTTTTGTAAAACCTAATGCCAAATTAGAATCCATAATAAATAACTTAGATGCCATAATCAAAACCTCTGCAGAAGGTGATTGTATTTTTGTCCAAGGAGGCACGAATGATATCGACTGCTGTTACGACAGTTCGAGCATTGCTGAAATCATGGGAACTTTCAAAAAACTTATGGACAAAACGAAAGGAATCAATGTTATTATCAGCACGATTATGTTTAGATTTGACAGACCCCAGCTAAATGGTGTAAGAGAGCACATCAACAAGCGTTTATATCTTCTGGCAAAAGCATATAATCATGTAGAGATATTTTGCATAAACAAACTTCTCTATCGTACTTATTACACAAGCGTGGGTCTTCATTTAAAAAAATTCGCTAAGAAGATTGTGTGCTCAGAACTAGCTAAATTCATAGTGAACTATCCTTGTGAAACACTTGCCTGTGATTCCGATAAATCATCAGCCCACAATTCAAGTATGAGCCTCCTTAGCAAGAATTTTCAAACAGCTCCATTACTCGAGATGAACTTCTAGTAAATGAAGAAGATTCTATTACAATATCTAGTAATTTACAGTGTTCTCGTAATAAGCCTCAAATTATCCTTACGAGGTCTCTTACTCATCACGAAACATTTAACCATCCTCTTAATTTACCACGCAAAAATGTTCAAACTTTGTCTAGCAAAATTTTGCCTAATAAGTCTATGAAGCTCCGATTTGTAACATACAATATTTGTAGCCTCCGAAATAAAGTTGACGAACTTAACGTAATTTTAAAAGATCAAGATTTTCCTGAAATTTTGTTTATTACTGAGCACTGGCTAAACGATGTTGAAATTGAAGTTTTGAATCTCGATAACTACAGCTTAATATCTAATTTTACCCGGAAAACGTGTAGAGGAGGTGGTGTTGCGTTGTATGCTTCAAATTCAGTCAAATCTTATTGTAAACCTTACGTTATTAATGATGTCTGTATCTCGGAAAAAAAATTTGAAATGTGTTCCGCGGTGTTATGTTTGAGTACAACAAATATTTTACTAGTCAATCTGTACAGATCACCTAATGCGGACATAAATGTTTTCTTTAACAATATTGAAGTTGTTTTAGATATGTCTGCCTCTTTTAATGGGCGCATCATTATTGGAGGTGATTTTAATTTTTAATGTTGATTTTTCAAAATTAACTCCTGAGTCAATATATTTGACCGATTTATTTGAATCCTTTGCCCTTGATAGCTTCGTGGAAGCGCCTACGCGCATAAATGGAAGTACTAATACCAGAATTGATAATTTCTTTACAAATTTAGAAAAGGATAACTGTGTTATAAATATTACTGATCATGCATTGTCCGATCATCGAATGATAACTTTATTTGTGCATTGTGAAGTTTCTGATCGCGATTCAACCCGTATTATTAAAAAACGGTTTTTGACGAAACATCAATCGAAAATTTTGTATCTGCTATCAGAGTAGAAAAATTTCATTGTGTCAAAGATGACCAGGATCTCGACACAAATTTTTTAAATTTTTTGAATACTTTCAATCATTACTTTAATTACTACTTTCCAGTTAAACAAGTAAATCTCAATAAACCACGTAATAAGAGCTGGATCTCGGAGGCATTAATTAAGGCGGGACGTGAATTGAGGAGTATTCATAGAAAATTAAAAGAAAGACCTAACAAAAATTCTGACCTCGCTTTACTTTATAGGGAATTGAAAGGCAAACATCGGGTAAATTTAATATCTGCTAGAAGAAATTTCAATGACAATTTTATCTGCAACTCCTCCAACAAAAACAAAGCCGCTTGGATATTATTAAAACAAAATAATTCTGTTGATTGTCCAGAATATATCACTGATATAAATAATCACGATCATGTTAATGCGGTAGATATTAGTAATGCCTTTTGTAATTATTTTATTAATTCAGTTAATGAACTTGTTTGTCAATCTTCGGGTAATGCAATTAATATAAAAAGTAATGATTGCAACATGTTTCTATTCCCCGTCACTGAAGTTGAGATTTATAATATAATCCTTACTGTTTCCTGCAAGAAATCTGCAGGAATTGATGATATCCCTTGCTTTATTCTCAAATATTTGGCTAAGTTGTTCGCTGCTCCACTCTGCAAGTTAATTAATCAGTCCTTCAACGACGGTTCCTTTCCTTCAGCCCTAAAAACGGCTAAAATAATTCCTGTATATAAGAAAGGTAAAAAAACAGATATAAGAAATTATAGACCTATCTCTATCTTGTCCATCTTTTCAAAAGTTTTTGAAAAAGCTATGTTGGCGAGATTAATTAACTTCTTTGATGCAAATACCATCATAAATAAAAACCAGTTCGGCTTTAGAAAGGGTCTCTCGTCTAATGATGCGCTATGTTTAGCATGCAACGTTATTTTGCGAAATATCGAACTCAGAGAAAAGTGGGTTGGAATATATTTTGATCTTACCAAGGCTTTTGACACAGTGCATCACGACACACTTCTGCACAAATTATACCAATATGGTGTGCGCGGCCCCACCCTTAACTGGATCGCTAGTTTTTTAAAAAACCGTTTCCAGATTGTCTCTTGGCTGGGTGCAAAGTCGAGAGTAACTGAAGTACATCACGGGGTTCCTCAGGGCAGTATACTCGGGCCATTACTTTTTATCATATATTTGAATGATCTAAACTCGTTCTTACAATTAGGTGATGTTATTCATTTCGCAGATGATACTTCCTCAATTTTACATTATAAATCTGACGAACAACTTTCAGAACGACTTAGTTTATTGTTTACGAACATGACAGAGTGGTGCTGCCGAAACAATC
Source organism: Prosopocoilus inquinatus (assembly GCA_036172665.1). Taxonomy (NCBI): domain Eukaryota; kingdom Metazoa; phylum Arthropoda; class Insecta; order Coleoptera; family Lucanidae; genus Prosopocoilus; species Prosopocoilus inquinatus. The sequence continues at coordinate 56,433,532 of CM069871.1, forward strand.
TATCACTAAATGTGAGTAAAACTGTTTTAGTTCCCTATAATATTTTCAATCACAATACCATCACTTTCTTAATTTCCAAGTTAACTGATATGGAATTTGAAATTCCTGTTGAAAAACTGTAAAATTTCTAGGACCTACCTTTGATTCCGGCCTAACATGGAGTAACCATTGCCTCATCTTAGAAAAATCGTTAAATACTGCGTGCTACACATTAAGGAAGTTGAGCGGAAGTGTATCGATTGAAATAATGAGACTGTATTATTTTGGTTGTGTACAGTCGAAGTTAGAGTATGGTATTCTTTGTTGGGGGAACTCCTACGCTGCACGGTCTGTATTTATAATTCAAAAACGCATTATTAGAGCAATCATGAATGTAAGTGCACGAACTAGTTGCAGAAATTTTTTTAAAGAATTAAGGATTCTCACTCTCCCGTCCTTGTTTATTTACAACTCCTTGCTATATATAAAACGAAATGAATCTTTGCTAACCAAAGAATCGGAGATACGTAACCGTAACACTCGTTCCCAAGATAAACACTATCTTTATTTACCCCAACACCGTACGTCAAAGTTTCATAACAGTATGTTTTATTTGACTTTAAAACTTTACAATCACCTCCCTATAAATGTAAGGCTATTACAACATTTCAAAAACTTCAAGGAACAAATTAAAGACCACTTTTTAAAAAACCCTTACTACACGATTGAGGAATATTTTACTCGGAATTAAAGCATTAGGTGATCTTCCATCTTTTGTCTCTTGTTATTGTATTGTCGTAGTGCATAGTCCTCTCATACTGTTCATGTAATATCTTTTTATTATTAACTTTTAAAGTTTCTATTTTTATCTTAAACTTGACAAATTCTGTTCGAATTTAGTACTATACTCTTCTTTTACTTTTATGTAATCAATCTGACAACTGCTGACATTATTTATAATCTTCTGGCAATAAAAATTATTATTATTATTATTATTATTATTATTATTAAGATAGTACTTAATTTGTTTTTTAAATTTTTTGTTAGAGTTTAAATGTCTCAAATTCACAGGGAGCTGATTATAAAGTTTTATTGCTATGTAAAACACGCTATGGTGGAATATGGTTTTTCGATGTTGTGGTAAGTAAAATTTGAGTTTTCCTTGTGATCGAGTATTATAGTTACGAATATCTGTCTCTCTTATAAACAACTGTTCGTTATTCTTAACATACATTAGGCAATTAAGAATAAACAGAGAAGGCAATGTTTTAAATTAAATTATTTAAATTGCAAAATTTTAAGTTCTTTAAAAAAGTTTCTGTAACTTACTTGCGCTTTTATATTCACCATGGCTCTTACTATGCGTTTTTGAATTATAAATAAAGAATTCGATGAAGCCGAAATAAAACATTTTTAAAACTTGAAGAGATACTCTGCCATTAAGTTTTCTTAGTAAATAGCATGCAGAATTTAATGATTTTGCCAATTTGAGACAATGATCACTCCAAGTAGGGCCTGAAGGAAAAGTTAGCCCTAAGAAATTTATACTTGTATCAATAGGTATGTCAACATTAAGATCTTTCAGTTTAACTTGCGCAATGCTTAATGAATAAGGGACCAAAACTGTCTTATTGACATTTAAAGATAAGTTGTTGCAATAACACCAATCCATCGTTTTCTTAAGTAATATATTAAGTTTATGTGATAACTCTTCATGAGATGTGTAATTAAGTATATATGAGGTGTCATCCGCGTAATGAACAATGTCTCCTAGTTCAATAAATTTGCTTAAAATATTAAGGTAAGTAATGAAAAGAAACGGCCCAAGAATACTACCCTGCGGAACACCGTGATGAATTTGATCGACTTCTGATACCGCATCTGACCAGCAAATAATTTGAGAACGGTCACTTAGAAAACTAGCGATCCAGTCTCTAGCAGGACCACGTATACCATACTGTTTTAAATTTTTGTAGAAGAATGCTGTGATGAACAGTATCAAAAGCTTTTGTTAAATCAAAATATACGCCAACGATTCTATCCTTACATTCAATGTTCCGCAGGACGGTATTATACGCCACACATAAAGCATCGTTAGTTGACAGTCCTCTTCTGAAACCAAACTGATTTTTATCAATAATTTTATTGCTGTCAAAAAAGTTAATTAACCTAGGCAAAATTGCTTTTTCAAATACCTTAGAAAAAACAGAAAGAACAGATATGGGTCTGTAATTTCTAATATCGGTTTTCGTACCTTTCTTTGGAACAGGAATAACTTTCGAGGTTTTGAGAATAGATGGAAAAACATATAAACATTATAGATTATGTCGTTTTCTTCTGATATTTCTCGTAGTGGAAATAAGATGTGTACTGCAAACATTTAAATTTAAATTGTTCGCGCCATTTAAGAATCGAGTCGTGGAAGAATGCGCAGTCGTTAGATTGAAGACGCGAACTTTATAGGTTCCGACACCCAGTGAAGACTGTGTAGACTGTGCCCATACCCTTATTATTTCCAAGTATTCTGATTTTAGAACACTGATTGTTCTGACTGTTTGTCATAAACTGTCGGTGTCGGGAATTAAAACAAAAAAAAATGCAGCAAATTATGCATTAAAGCCCTAAAGAATTAAAATATGCATTTATTTAAAAAAATGTTCAAAGTATACTGCATATGCATATAGCACACTTGCATATGCAAATACATAATTATCCTAAGCCTGATTATAACGTTACAACTTACAGATAAAACAGCGACATCCTACGATCGCTTTTTGACCTGACATTGCAGTAGGATAGACAAATTGAAGCGGATTTGCTCCTAATAAGTCAAAGCATAATGAAAGTTTTGTTACAACTTACGTTATTTCTATTCCGTAATTAAGTGTCTGCAATAATAAATTGTTCGTAATTTTGAGAAACTGAGAAATAATAGCAGTTCTTTTTAATTTATTTAAGAAATATTTAAATTGCATTTATTTTCATTCACTTCTTAGGTAAAATCTGAATATCTAAAGAAATCAGTAATAGTTTTAAAATTCATCAAGCTAAATAAAATACTAACTGGCGACGGCGAGTTTGGCCACCGTGAATTAGGTTGATGGGGAATTGGTTCGACGACGAATCGGCGACGGCGAGTCGGCAACGGTCATTCCCATATGCAGGTGCACAGGAATTAAACCCAGTTACCCAGATATTATCTTAGTTACATATAATAAAATTTTCGGTTTGAGTTCTTAACATTATTTAGCAATTTCATATCGTCATATGAAATTCGTAGTTTTCAAGGAATATATTTTCTGAAATGGTGTTGACTGCTGTCCATCAGAAGCATTAAGTTTTTCACTTGTCCAATCAGAGGACTGTTTAACTGCATATACAGGGTGCTGCATTTTGAAACGCAACATAGGAAATCCCATGTTAATTTGAAGATGCTTGAATATTGGCTTCCCTAATTATTTTACAGCAAAATTCTATTTAGTTTTTTTAAAGTTTTTTTAAAGACACAAAATTACTCTACAAATTGGTGCTGTACGTACACATAATCATAATTCTATTTTTTTTTTAATGGAACCCCTTTTTCAATTTATAATTTTAAATGACGAGCTTTAATGAATCAATAGCAGTCGACTTTTGATGTGTAGTGATTTTGATTGATATGAAAATCAATATGATCTTGATCAGAATCTGAAAATATAAAAAAGAAGAATTAGAGGGATTTTACGAACACCCTGAAGAATAAGAAATACTTCCTGGAAGACCAAATTTTTTTATCTATTTCTTTATCTATGTATCACATTTAATTAATAACAAATTATTTTATTTTCCATTAATTATGTTAACTTCTTTATTTTATTTACATATAATTATCGGTATATTATGATTTGGATATGTACCTGGACTTAAAACTTTAATCGCTGACGGCGAATTTACCGACGGCGAGTTTTCCGGCGGTGAATTGTACCTACGACGAATCGGCGACGGTGAATTGCCCCGCTCTCACATTTTTATTTACTTTTTCACGCATTTGATTTCTCTTGCACACAGAGATATGTTTGTGTACAATAAAAGGTCAAAGTTTAAATTTAGGAAATTTGCTTAGGCTCTGAAAAATAATATGTTTTATATTATTTATTTTATATTTTATATTTTATTATTTATTTATTTTTAAAACGTCGCTGTTGCAGATTAGTATATTTATCAATTTCTTGGTGTTTATACAGAATTTACCAGACCTAGTACATGTAAATTAGTTACTTTTTGCACTGATTCAAGTAGACTCTTTTACACTAAGAAAACAGACATGATGTGCCAGTTTGGAAGATTCATGGTGAAGAAAACAGTTAGTTGATCAGCAAATTCAATTACTTTGTTTATAAAGGGATTTATTTCGACGACTAGTAAACTGTTTTCTCCGTCACCAATCGTCCAAACTAATCACATCATGTCTTTATCCTTATTATAAAGGATTTTAAAACATGTTAACCGAGAACGTCGACTGCTTCACTACAATAAAACAAAATTAAGAAAGTTTTTTTTTTGTTAGATGTAGCTTCGATAGTCATTCGAAACTCGTAGAAGAGTGGCTCAACTTTGACGTTTTCTATATATCTATAAATACGATTTGGGCTTTCCAGATAAATTGTAATTTTAATTTGTTTGGTACAATTTTTACTACGTAAATGAAATTGTTTCAGAAACTGATCTAAATCTTGTACTACAAAAAACTGGGCGGTGTAAAATGACCCTAAAGCCAGCTTGTTAATCAGGTAACAAATTGCATATTCCGAAGTGATTATAAATTTGTTCAAAGATAATTTTCTAAAATTACATAATCTAAGTAATGCCTATACTTCTGAGACCATAATGGCAGTACTCAAAAGAGGTAGAACAGTCGCTGTTTGCCATGCTCGAGGGAAAATATGTTTATGTAAACACGAGTTGAGTGATAAAAGATGGAATACAGATACACTTTTAACATTTCAGCATTAACTTCATCACCCTCCAGACGAACGTTTAATATTCAGTACATATTTGAGACGAATAAAAAGAATTATTAAAATTCATTAATGTTCAGTTGCACTGACGTCGATAGGGTTAAATTCGAATTAAAGCAAAAAAAGCCCTGTGTTTAATATAGGATTAGTTAACAATGACATCCGTATTATCTGTTTAGGGAATACTATGTGTTTAGAAATAATTTATTGATTTCCTTAGTATTTAATATTCCTGCCTTTAGGAGAATCTACGAATCTACGAGTTCGGATTTGAAAGTCACATCTGACAGCAGCTCGAGGTGTGAACGTACTTAGCAGATATAAAAACTAGTTATTTTGCTTTCAAAGAGATCTGTCTGATACATTACGTCTCGTCGCTCCTTCTTAACAAATTAGATGCCTTTGCGTCTGACATTTCCGTAATTTTATTGCTTTCAAAGGAAAACCTGGTTTTATTCATCTCACTTTGCTTTAATTTTCGTCTATTTATCTACTTTCATTTATCTTAACAATTTTTATTATATTATTATTGGAATAATCAAATAAACCGTAAATTGCTGCAAATATTTATTCAAATTGCCCTCATATCTCATAGCCCTTGAATATACAGAGTAATATAGGAAATTTTGATATTATACATGTGTAGATAAGAGTGATAACGTCAGTAAGATTTTCTTTTAATGACAACCTCCAAATTTGAGTTGATATTTCAATAGCCCACGCAGTTATCAAAAATTTTGGCCGCTTGCATAAGAAAATTTTTGAGAAAAAGATGAATAATGAAAATAGAAAAGCAGAGTTTTAATCAATCAACGTTCCTAAAAGTTCCTTTTATTAAATAAATAAATAAGTAAATTTAGTATGTAAAACATCGTAAAGGAATTAAATTTTCTCAAAATAAATGTTTGTCATCTACTTCTTGGCAGTTTATGAATTAATTCATTCAGTACTTCGCGAATAGTCTTGGATTGTATAGCTCCAGTTGTTCTGCCAATTCGAGTTTTCAGTAGCTCTAAATTCTTCTAAATCTTTGCAAGCTAACTTACATTGAATCCACAAAGTAAAACATCTGAATGTGTCAGATCAGGACATTCCACTGTGTCTTGTCTTCCAAACCACTGTCCCGGAAAAACATTTATGTATTTTCGTAGGAGTCTTGTGTAATTTGGTGGTACTCGACCCTGCTGACACAAAAAAGTAGGAAATATCGAGATTATCTGCATTTGGACAAGTAGCAGAATAAGATAGTGACTAATTTGGTTTTCATTAGATAGAGAGCATTTTGAATATTTACTCTGAAATAATTTGAATCCCTTACGATGTTTTATATCTTAAATTTATTGGTTTCCAAACTAAATCGCGTTTAGGAAAGTTCAAATTAAAAACCGCCTCTCATTTTATGTCATCTAAAATAAAATGCCAGTAACTCTTACCCATAGTAACGCTCTGTATAATCAAGTACAATGCCAAGGAACGTTCAATTTAAATTAAAAATTGATTTTTTTTCAAATCAATTTACATTTTAAACTAATTATTCCACACTCACACTGTACAGATAATAATAAATGCTACCTGTTGTGGAATTCCCTAGCTTGAGCGGAGTATTGGGTTGTGGGTCAATCTTCGACGATAATTGTTTACGGGTTAACGGGATTCTTTATCAATCCGAAATGCTTATCTCTATGAACGAATCGTCTCGCTAACGAGTCTCTTCTTTCACTCATACGCAAACAGGTGGTGGTCCGCATAAATTAAACAAAGTAACTAAAATTCGGCACTTTATTCTTTTCAAAATCAATAAAAAGTTGTTTGTTATTTAGTTAATTAATATTTTCCTGTAAGTCAAACAATTATTACGGCTAATAACTCTACGAGGATCTCGATTAACCTAACAGTGACTCAAATTCTAACTATTGAACTTAAGATTAAATTCACGAACGTTAGTAAAGTAACGGGTTTCTGGGACACGCCGTATATCGTCAACCTTGACGTCAACCCCAAAATAAAATTTTCAAGCATTTTCGGAGTTGGTACTCGTCGTCGGGGATGACACAGTCGAAATGCTGACCTTATTTTGTTTTTTCCAAAATTTGCTCGTCGTCGAAGGGAGAGGGGCCGGCAACGAACGGCGCCGACACACAAGAATAAAGACGATTACAGTTTGAGAGGAGACAATAAGCTGATGGGGCAATAAAACGCCGAGGGTTAGATAGCCGAGGCCCAACAAAAGCCGGCGCGGAAAAGAGCCTGAGAAATAGAAAAGAAGAAATATTAGATTGTTACGTCACAAGTACTCACCTGCTTGTTCAGAAATCTTGCAAGACAGCGGAGTCCGTGCTCGGAAGGAAATGATGTCAAAAAAGTATCGGACGGACGACTCTTGGTTCCGGCTCGCTCGCTGCAGAGGAAAAAAAGCGGAGAGGGGTTTTCGTGGGTGACACGGAAGTTACCGGAAATGGGCGCCGGTCGAGGAAATCCCCACAGCCAAGATTAAAAACTAAAAGTATGCCTCGTGTGATCCCTTGACGGACAGGAAGAAAAAGAAAGAAACGAATGCATAGAAACTGCTTGTCGACAGAGGAATTAGTTTATTAGCGCTGTATATGACATAATAATAAGTGCCTAAGTCAGGCGGAAGACTATAAGGGCGTTAAATGCATTACGTAACACAACTAAACAGCATCAAACACAGCAAAATGATTTTAGCCTGGTTCTACACAGGATTACAAAATTTTATATACAAGTTAAAAATGACAATCAATTCGCGTTTCCGAATTGCACAGTATTGAAAGAAAGGACAAACCACGACAAAAAGTAGAGTGAATCCAAAGAGAAAAAATGAGGCAAAGCTCAACAATTTGGAATTATAAATTAAACATGATGTGATCTCTCACCAAAGCTCGATGACGAAGTCCAGATTCTACCGGAAAGGGGTCGCTTGCGCCTTCCTTGTCCTGTTCTTAGCTTCTACGGTACATAAGCAACCGGAAATAAGGTAGTTTAACGAAGGACTTCAATAGCGGCTATTTCTGATCTCCTCCGGCCTATTAAACTCTCCAAAATGAAGCACGCGAAGAAGTTGGTGGTAAAGTCGTCAGGGAGGATCACCGTAATACCAAGGCAAGAAAACACTTCTGTAAAGGCTGGTAGCACAATAGCAGTCGGGAAACCGTATGAAACGCATGAAACTATGAGAAGAAAAAGTTCCAAAAAAGAAGAAGATGCCTAAAGAAGTAATAAGAACGAAATAAATTAAGAGACAAAATAACAAAAGTGACCACTTACCGAAACTAGTTCGACTTCTTCTGGGGGAAAAAAGGAAGGTGTGACCTCTTACAAAATTGCGATATGCGAAAATCGGAAACGATAGAATCGGCGAGCAATTCAAAAATGGAACCACACCTTCCTCAAACACAATAAACACTCGGAATCGGTAAATAACTAACTCGCCGAGAGGCCAACACAGAAGAAGAGTACCTTGTCATTCGAATAACAAGAGCGCAAGATAAGGGAGGAAGCAAGAAGTGATGCCATACGGAAAAATGTAACTAGAACGAAGTACCAACCCAAAATATATAAAAATCGTCACAAGATACGCCTGGATTTTAACATATTGCGCAATTGCCCTTACCTGTGTGTAACTTCACCGGCTCCTTAATAATTAAGGGTCGGACATTCCTAGGATATCTGGTAAAAACCATTATAAAGATAAACAAAGCAGCAGCGTAGATTTCAACGTCGCCGCTGAACGGCTTATATGCCCGAGGCACTCTCGCCATCGTGCTCATTACATCAGAAGCAACCGTTTGATGTAAATTACATGTGTAATATAATTGCCTTTATAGTTTCTTTCAAATTAATAATTATGAAAACATTATAATTCTTTAATGCAGCTTTTAAAAAGACTGGCATAATACATTTAATTCATATCAATTATAGCGCCGTCACTGCAAAAAGAATGTGAGTTCATTTCGGAATGAATCGATTATGTAAACAAGTTTTTATATCCAGTCGATCAGAACTGTAGTGGTTACTGCGTGCCGCATAGACTTCTCGGGCTTCGACTGGTTTATTGTTTTATTTTTACAGGGCAGACGCGTTAAAGATTAGAACTTTTTCAGACTATGATCGTTTTAGCATATTAGTAGCTGCTCGTATATTTAACGAAACCTTCCGCCTAAAATGCGCCTAGGCCTGATAATAATGTACAGAATGCATTAACGTGGTTCGCAAAGCCGTATTCGAGTTATGTCCACAGGGACAAATAACTCTCCAAACTCAAATTATGACAGTTTTGTTTAAGTATTGAGGATGCCGCAATGATCGCTTGTACCCCGTGCACAAACCAGCCAATCGTAAATTCACAAAATAAACTCGGAAGAATACGCCTACGCGTTAAGAACGTGCGATCGCTAGAATAAAGGGCTAATAGATAGGGTCGGCTTCACAGAATAGAGGATGTAAACTATTATAGATGAAAGTAACGATGTTGTAAAAGCAACTGTAACACGGTTTGATATTTGGTAGGGTTTTACTGTCTAGAAATTTATCTTTTGATATGACTTTAATTTGTTTTGTGCAACAGGAGTTTGCCTTCTTAGATTTATTGTGAACGCTAAGAGATATTCTGCAGGTAATTTAAAAAAAAAAAAAACAATTTCATGATATACTCTACGCATATTGTCCTTCACGGCGGGACGATTAGGGGTTGTAGCCCAGGTTGCCTCGGGGTTGACGGGATGTCTTGATCTCCTCTAGTGGTGAGGCGGCGGTAGCATCTACGGCAACAGTGTGGTCCTTCTCGCAGCGACGCAGTAAATGCTGTGCCCAGAGGCGACGCTGGCGACGTCCGTCGTTGATGGAGATAGCACGGCCTCTTGAAGCGAGATTCTCCTCGGATTATTTATATGAGTTTGTTTGCAAACATACACAAAAATTTTTCGATGCATGCTTGCTTAACTTGTTAAAATTTACATGAAAGCTTGCAGACGACTCAAAGCATCGACATTATAGTTATACGAACGCGTCGTCATACCAACGCCAGTAGTATGTTCATCGCTTGTTCAAATATACACAATACGTAAAAAGTTGTTGTCAAATGTATGTATGTGAGATGGAACATTAAACTGTTCTTATTACTTCGTCAGTGTATCTCTTTGTGTTCTTCTTACAACCAAGCACTTCTGCTAAGAGGTTATGGGTGCAGGACATACTTACGCGGTCGTATTTTGAAGATTCCAGATTAGTGCCAGTTTTGAGACAAACCGATAAAGTGCGTGATAAAGATGAGTACCAGCAGCGTCGCACGTATTGAGCAATTAAATAAAGAAAATTGCGATACGTGGAAAATCCAGGTACGTGCTATTCTGATCAAGAATGACGCATGGGAGTACGTCAGTGGGTTACGAGTGAAGCCCGAAGATCGTGGGAATAATGCACAAGAAATTACTCAGTGGATCCAAGGAGATTTGAAAGCGCAATCAGATATTGTATTAGCTATGAGCCCATCAGTGATCAAGGTAGTAAAAGGCTGCAATGCCGCAAGGGAAATTTGGACGAAGTTGGAGGAGACCTACGAGACGAAAGGGCCGGTACGGAAAGCTGTTTTGTTAAATTGACTGATTTCTCACAAGATGCTGGATGGTGACGATGTGCGCGAAAGTTTTTAAGAATTTCTTGACATCGTCGATAAATTAAATGACATGGGTATTGAAATAAATAATGAGTTGTTCAGTGACATGCTCCTGCGAAGTCTTCCGGAGAGCTTTGAGGGTTTTCGTTGTGCAATTGCATCGCGAGATGATCTTCCAACACCCGAGACTTTACGTGTCAAAATCCTGGAGGAATATGACATGCGAAAAGACGACGGTAGCAAGACATCGAATCAAGTTGCGATGGTGGCAGGTAAATCTGCGTTTAAAAGAAGAAAGCCGAGAAAAGACATAGTTGAGAAGAACGAAGTCTTCAATACGAAGAAAATCAAATGCTTTAAGTGTCATAAATTAGGTCATAAAGCCAAAGATTGTAGAAATCAAACTAAACTGAAAGAACAATCCGCAAATCATATCGGAAATATCAGTTTGTACGTCGCACAAAGTCCAAACACGCTCAGAACCGTCGAAAATGTGTGGCATGGTGAATGGTGCATCGATAGTGGGTGCACGTCGCACATGTGTCACGACATTGACGCATTTGAGAAAATTGACGTTTCAGAACGAAGAAAACTAAATTTGGCAAATGACGCGCGTACGGAAATCGCGGGTAAAGGCGTTGCTTCGTTTGTGACTGAAACTGAAGGACGCAAGACGTCGGTGCAATTCGGTGATACGTTGTTTGTTCCGGATCTTCGCACGAACCTCATCTCCGTCGGAAAAATTACTGATAAGGGATACAAGGTGACTTTGACAAGGAAAAAGCCACTGTGATTGACGAGAAAGGAAGCATGATACTTGCTGCAGAACGAGTAAGCGGTCTCTACTATGTGCGAGGCGAGTATAACGAATGCAGAAAAGCTGAAGCAAATACGCTAAGATCAGATTGCTTATATGATTGGCACATACGTCTTGGTCATCTTAACGTGCAGTCCCTGCGTGAAGCTGTCAGGCAAGGTACAATTCAGGGTGCACACATTGACAATGCTGAAAAGGATTTCAACTGTGAAATATGTGTTCAAGGGAAAATGACGAAAACTCCGTTCCCCAAAACTTCGAACAGGCAGTCACAACCAGGAAGCCTTATTCATTCGGATGTGTGCGGACCCATGCGAGTTACTTCTCACGGTAAAAGTCGTTGTTTGTAACTTTCATTGACGATTACTCTGGCTGGTGTGAAATCAGATTCATAAACCGCAAAGATCAAGTTTTTGAAGAGTTTAAAAACTTTAAAAACTTTCTAGAAACACAAACGGGAAAGAGAATCAAGTGCATTCAATCGGACAATGGGCCTGAGTACGTCAATAAACGGTTTGACAACTTTCTCCAGACGAACGGCATAACACGACGCCTCAGTGAGTGGCGTACAATCCACAGCAAAACGATACTGCAGAGAGGCGAAATCGGACCTTGATGGAAACCGCTAGATGCTTTCTGTTACAATCAGGGTTGTCGTCGTCTTTCTGGGCGGAAGCTGTAAATACAGCGAACTACGTGCGAAACAGATGTCCTACAGCTAAATTGCACGGTAAAACTCCTTACGAATTTTGGCACGGGAAGCCTCCGAACGTATCTCATCTCAAGCAGTTTGGTAGCGAAGTGTATTTTTTTGGATCAAACTCCAAATAAAAGTAAATTGGTTCCACGTTCGAAGAAAGGTATATTCGTTGGATACAGTGAAGAATCAAAAGGTTATCGGATCTGGGTACCAAGCGAGGGGAAGATACGTGTATCAAGAGACGTCAAATTCTTGAAGAGGGTGTCAATCCAACCAAACAGTAACGTCGACAACTTTTATCCTGAAGAGCATGATTCTCGAGGAGAGGTATAATCGGCCGATGGCAGAAGTTCAGCAGAAGATTTCAATGATTTTTCCATTGAGATTCCAATAAATTGCACTAAGAATAAAAGTGTGAAAGCAATAGAGCCTCGTATGCAAGAGACAACTGCCGAAGAGGATGAAATCGAAGGCGAAGTTCTCCCACAGCAGTTTTCTCCGACACATGAGACTAGGGAATCAGAGGTGCCTTCTCTCACGTCGACATAAAGGCACGGCCGAGAAAGACCGAAAACGTTATTTACTGGGCGACCAGGGAGACCTCGAAAGGTGTACCAGACTGTCGAAAACAAGGACGAGGAGCACGCTGACATTGCTTTTCTTTCTGAAGTGCCTCTTCGTCAGGCAGTAACAGGACCGCAGTCAGACGAGTGGATTCAGGCCATGGCGAACGAGATCGCGGCGATACTGAAAAACGACACTTGGGAATTAGTGAAACGTCCGGAGGGACGAGCCGTCATGGGTAGTCGCTTCATACTTCGTAATAAGTATGGTACCAACGGGGTTCTAGAAAAGCGAAAAGCGAGGGTCGTCGCCAGAGGATTTTCACAACAACCAGGTAGAGATTTTCATGAAACTTATCCTCCGGTGGCACGACTAAGTTCCATCCGGTTGGCACTGGCGGTTGCTGCACGCCGAAAGATGTCAATACGACAATTTGATGTCACGACAGCTTATCTTAATGGTACACTGGAGGAGGAAATTTTCATGGAGGTGCCAGATCTAATGAACGAAGTTCTACATTGTATAGTCAGGTCTGGAAAATTCGAACACGACATCAGGCGCAAAGCACAGGATGCACTCGATAATCTAGCAGTCAGAAACCGAGTCTGCCGAATGAAAAAGGCGTTTTATGGTCTCAAACAGGCGGGTCGTGCCTGGCACAAGCGGTTAGATAAAGAATTGCGCGACTTAGGAGCAACTCCGACAAAAGGAGACTCATGTGTTTACGTTAAAGGCAAAAACGATGATCTGATGATCATTGTCGTATACGTCGACGACATTTTAGTTGTGTCCTGCAATCTTGAACAGATCAAATGCTTTGGAACAGATATTAGAAGAAGATTTGACGTGAAGGATATTGGAAAATTGAAAAGATGCTTGGGCATGGATTTCTTGGAAGACAGCGAAGGTATCAAGATTTGCCAAAGAACCTACGTAAATGAAATTTTGCAGCGGTTCGGAATGCAAGACTGCAAGCTGGTATCAACGCCTCTCGACGTCGGTACAAGATTGACAAAAGGGAATCCTTGGAGGGAAGACGATGGTCCGAAGCCACCCTACCGCGAATTAGTTGGTGCATTGCTGTATCTTTCCGTGGCAACTCGTCCGGATGTGGCCCATACCGCAAGCCTATTCAGCCAATTCAATGACTGTTTTGACAAAACACATTGGACCGCAGCGAAACGGGCGTTGCGATATCTCAAGGGAACAATGGACATCGGCATCACTTACAGGTACGGAAAAGACAACTTCGAAGGTTTTGCAGATGCAGATTGGGCTGGATCCATCCACGATTGAAGATCTTTCACGGGGTATGCCTTTATAATGAATGGAGGGTGTATCTCATGGGATTCTAGAAAACAAAGGACCGTGGCTTTATTCTCAACGGAGGCGGAGTACATGGCTCTCTGTGAAGCCTCCAAGGAAGCTGTACATCTTCGACGTCTTCTACGTGAGCTTGGAATAAGCGTGGACGTTGTCCGATTATTCAGCGACTATTTTGGAGCTCAAAGGCTTGCGTCCAATCCAGTTTTTTACTCTCGAACGAAGCATATAGATATACGACACCACTTCGTTCGTGAGGTCGTCGATGCAGGCGTTATCAGCCTCAATCATTTGAGTTCAGAGAGAATGCCAGCTGATGTATTGACTAAAGCTCTAACGAAGCCTAAGCATGAGAATTGTGTTCTTGGGTTAATTAGAATCTTGTAATATTGCTTTCGTCGAGGGGAAGTGTTAAAATTTACATGAAAGCTTGCAGACGACTCAAGCATCGACATTATAGTTATACGAACGCGTCGTCATACCAACGCCAGTAGTATGTTCATCGCTTGTTCAAATATGCACAATACGTAAAAAGTTGTTGTCAAATGTATGTATGTGAGATGGAACATTAAACTGTTCTTATTACTTCGTCAGTGTATCTCTTTGTGTTCTTCTTACAACCAAGCACTTCTGCTAAGATAACTAGATCTCGTTATAGTTTTGAAATAGTAACACTGACTTAGCGGTAATGATTGCAATATCCGCGAACATTCCGTCTTAGTTTCTTAACTGACGTTTTCGCTGAGTTATGAAATTTCGTAAATGGAATGTGATTGCCTGACAAACGCATTTTGAACAAAACAAAACTCAGGTCAGCAGAATTTTTGAACATAGGGTAAAACAATTTTGTAACTGTTTTTGTAAATATTGAAATAAATATTATTGGCAATCATATTTACTACAAACAGAAACATGACAAATATAAATTTTAAAAACCAGTTTTGGAAGTGACATTTGAAGGTAAATATTACACAAGAGAAAATCGAGCAACTTCTATATTTACGAGAGAAATTACGGATGAAATTGTAAGTTGGAAACGCAATTCGGTATTAATTGAAATTACATCCTTGACTTTAATTGACGTACGAATCACGCCTTCGGGGGACAATTAATAAATTCTCCGTGCCTGAATATAAGAACACGGAATTAATTTCTTAAACCTAAGCGGATGATTCCGATGGCATTTAGCTTCGGTAATCTGGAACGTCCTTGGACATTTTCGAGCGTGCCTCCGACGCTTCTTGCTATTTAAGGATGTCATTTACGAATATAATGGCATGTACGGGTATCTCCGTTAAAATTTATGTAATTGCTATCAAAAATGATTTTCAAAATATGTTCTACATTCTTGTCTTAATTTTTTTTATTGCGAGCGTGGGTGCTAACATTAACCCTGAACTGGAGAAGCGCTAGTGAAACTGACACACTTTTGCAGAATGAAAAAATAATTCTACGTCTATAGTTTTCATTGAAACAGATTAATACTCAATGAAATCAATATTTACTTTTGCATATTGGAAATGAAAATCCGAAATCATTTTAAATGGCAATGTGATTACAGGATCAAAAGTTAATTGTTTTTTTTTTTTATTGTATAAAAGGAACACGTAATGATTGCTTTATTTATAGAGTGCGAAGCATTTTTATATGTATTACAGGACGGTATCTTTTTTTGTGTACTCGACTAATTCTTAATTTTGCTCGACAAATTTGCGGGGGAAGCCAAATTAACGAAGTAAAAAACGGCTCGGGTCTATTTGTTCCTTAATTACACCCTATACGTTCGTTTTTTTCTATTTAGAGGAATTTTTTCACGATATATTATTACTTCAGTTTGAAACGTTACAAATTGCGAGGATTTAAAAAATGTAAATTTAGTGGAGTGAACGGAATTCCTGCGTTTCCTGTGCGTGGACGCGTTTGATTGGAATTTCGACAATGCTTCTTGCATAATAGAAATCCAATATAAGCAAAATTTCCTTCTTTGTGACGGACGTGTTCAATTTCTTTTTTCGATTAAAAGAAAACAATATCATTAGGATTCAGAATAAACTTAGTTCATTTCTACTGTTTATACTGGATGTTCTTTTACAGTGTGCAAATAAAAAAACCTCAGTATAAGTACGTGAAATGCTACCTTCTGCGCGTATTTTCGAGTGGCTACCAAAAAAATTCGGAGGTTCCACTTATTTGAAACTGCTGAAATGTGCGATAGAGAAACATTCAGCAAGGTCATTGACGCCTTCCTTTGTAGTCAGTGGATGTGCCCACATACAGCGCCGATCATAAAAAGAGTCCCGCATTTAAACTCATTCTCCAGCGTTCGGAATAAAAATCACTGATATCGTTTATTACTATGCCCGGGCCCTATGTGCGTTTCCGCGGACTTCTCCGTACAAGAGTAACATATCAAAAAATTGCCGTAATAAAAAGCATTAAAAAAATGCGAAATTGCGACTTTATCGAATGCATACAAGAATACTTTAAGATACTAATCAATTTGTAAATTTTTGAATTTGCAATGCAAGCGCGTTAAAAATGCTTTACTTAGCCGAATTTCATAATTGAATTAATAGAAGTTGTAAATTTAATGTCAGTCATATTGGTAGTGAGCACATTTCAGTTTTAACAGCTATTTTATTTTCCCTAGTGTGATTACGTAATGCAGCAGATTTTAAACTGTACAAACAGTAGATAAATTACAACATTATTTTAAAGTTTCTTTATTAAACTAAAGAAATCTTAATTTATTTAATTAGAAATGGAAAGGCAATTTATTACTCCTGAGGGTAAAATATCTGAAAATAAACGACGAATGACGGTAAGGTCATTATTTAACTCATCCGCATTTTTTGTGCAGTAATTATAATCGTCGGTTTATAATTTTATAATACCTAAAATTGTAATTACTTGGAGCGAAGTGGCACTTGTTTTAATTAATTCAGGCGCTTTGTGAGCCCGTTTAAAATGTTTCGACTGTTAGGATCTATTAATAGGCCTCATACGAATCAAACAGATGTTCGTTTACGACATCGTAAAACACTGACCTATATTCGGTCCGTCGTTTGTACAGGCAAGGCGGCGTATCATCCAGTCGTTAGCTATGCCAGCAGTTCTCAAACGGTTTGGTGAAAATCTTCCAATGCATTTTTCTCGAAAACTATTAACTTAGTGTTAAGGGCATATAAATTTACAACTTAGGACTGTATTAATAATTAATTAGAATAATTAAAAGACGATTGTTACAAGATGTACTTTAGTAAAGTTCAGTGTTACAACGCTTAATTAAGTAAGGGTTATAAGTTTTAAATGGAACATATTGCCGTGTTAGGTCGTATAGATATTTTAATTTACGGAAACAGAAACGAAGGGCCTAAAATTATATGTAGTTTTAGAATTTTGATACATACATAATTTCATAAATGACCAAATTCAGAACCTTCCCCAACCCTGTATAAATAAATAAAGAAACAAAGTAACACATATATTATAAAACGACTAATTTAAGAACGGAATCGAAAAATGTGGTGCGTGCGAGTGTGAAAGTTTTCTTCCTAAATCAGTTCGGCATTAAAGAAACATTCATTTATGAAGGCAGTTGCAAAAAAAGGGCCCCGATAAATATCGTTTCCAGAGATAAACGTTTTCTCCACAACAAACGTACGCATTCGAGAAAAGGACCTCTGCGTTACATCCATTTTCCCAGGATTGTAGTTTTACGATAGATTGATGAACGAATTTACGTCACCTAAACGATGCCGTGAAGAATCGAGAGAATGAAGTAGTCACAGTAAAGCTCAAGAGTTTTACACTACACAAATTCTCCGGGATCGCTCGTGTAGATTTTTATAAATCACACCGGTTTGGTAAATCTTTGCGTCGTCGAAGGAATTTTTCCTTTAGTGGGTGGCATTTGTTGGATTTGTTAGTAAAAATAACTTACAAATGATTATTTTGTTTAGGTATGTTGTTCGTTAAATATTTTTTTCTTAAGCAGGGCTCATTTGCAATTGATTTGACCATAATATGCGTTATACAAAATGCAATACGCTTCCACCATTTATCTAAAAATACTCGGAGAATGTAAAAGTTTTTTTTTTTATATTTATGTTTTCCTTGGGTACTTAACAGAAGTTGTTATCCTCTTAAATCGAAAACAGTGAATATTCTGCCCTGCACTTATGCAATAATTATTAGTTTAAACAGCGACATCCTACGATCGCTTTTTGACCTGACATTACAAAAAAATTTTGTAATAATTTTATTAAATGATGGAAGTACTATGCGATCAACGGAATTTATAATTAGAGCAGGCTGTGATATTTATCTTAAATTGGCAACACAGGCCTGCAGTTTGAAATTAAAGATTTTAAGTGTCAGAATTGTAACATTTAGCTTCGAAAATGTTTGATATTCGACAAAAAATTTTTCTCACTGAAAGTTATTTCAAAAATGCACAGAAAGTACACTTATTTTATTTCTGCGTTTCAGCAAAACAATGTTTCCTATATATCATTAAAGATCGAATAAACAAAGCACGAATATAACCTCAAATATAACAACTGTCAATTTATTGTTCTTTTCTCAGTGTGTCCGAACGTACAGCGTAAAATAGCACCTCTCACAGCCTCCTCTAATTATAAATTCCTTTGTTCATCCGGTATGATGTAAACAGATTTTAACTAAAACTTAATACCTCACTCGAAAGGCATTAAACTAATGAAGTTTTTAGAATAACTCGCAAGCTGATTGTATTTTAAGATTTTGGAAATAAATCAGAATGAATGGTTAAGTAGGTTAGAGTTTTTCTTTTGAGTAGTATCTTTTCAGCCATTGTATACCAAACTTATTAAGAATAGATAAAATAGCGACATCCTACGATCGCTTTTTGACCTGACATTATTATCCTACTGCAATGTCAGGTCAAAAAGCGACCGATGTCGCTGCTTTATCTATTCACCATTATTACATCGCATTTGCGAATAAATTGGTCAAGTCGTTTTTGGTTTGCAGTGGAAATTTCGAAATGTCTTTGCTGACGAAGCCCCAAGCAGGGCTGAAACAGCTGTACAGAGGCTGCTCGAGGTTTTCACTGCAATCAAGAACGATTTGAAACATTTTTTTTTAAGTTATTAAGGTTTTTAACTTAATATTTGTTGCGCAATATAATGTGTGTATCAGAAATACGTGTATTAATTTTAAACCATAGAAGAACTCAACAAGCTGAACAATTTTATTTTATGGAATTTTGAAAATATCGTCAATTTTTTCGTAATTTTTTTACCCCTATTTTTGAGCGAACAAGTCATGGTGTTTGAACTGAACCATTTTCGAGAAACCATGGCAACCAAGGCGAATACAATTAATTATGGCTGCGGTAAGTGAAGCGTTGAAGTGGTCAGACCAAACCATGTGATTATTTTTCTCAATTATATTATACATAATATTGACGATTTTGTGCAATTTGACCGTTCACTTAACACGGCCTATGTATAATGTGTCAAGACAGTTGTCATTTTTATAAATGCACACAACTTTTCTAATCAAGAATTATCGTAGACCTTGTGGAAATGCTTAATAGAAGCACGAAGACTGCGGTTCGTTTCCTGATTGTATTTTACCGAACAGGCATACGTTTGCATCAACTGTCCAAATTCTCCAGGATCATGGCTCATTTCAACTTCAAGCTCAAGACCCTATCAGACCTCGCACTTCAGCAAGGTGTATCGCGTTTGACAGTTTGGTAAATTTTAAAAGTGCAATAGTTATGTGCAATTATAGTTTTCCTTCGATGTGTTTAAGGATTGTGGAAACCTATAACAATAAACAATTATTTGTCTCCGACAAGTTATAAAGACAATTTCTGTTCAAATTTAGTAAATGTGACATTACAACAATTGACTTTTTTATGTGACTTTTTTCGTTTCTACCACAACAGAATTTTCCGGTCTTAAGCAGAGGTGGGAGTAGATTTTAATATGTAATACGTTTCAAATTTTAAATCAGTTTAGAAAGCTTTAAATAAAAAAAGTCAAATATAAAAAATATTTCATTTACCTAACTGCACTCCGGGTTAAAATTAACACACGTGTAATTGTTGTTAAGTGGTAGCAGGGAGAGTATTTCTAAGAAAAACACAAAAATTAAAATATCTTAGGAACTATTGCATTTCTAATGATGCACATTACGGTCAAATCAATTAAAAATGAGCTCTACTAACACGCCCTCAAAGGAATACGTCGATTTACCAGTCATTCTGTATACCCTAACAATATTACTGTTCGTATATTTTTCTTTTACTTTCTAACGAACATAATAGTAATATGTTAATGATAATATGTGTATTTGCCCAACGGTGTACAAAAACTAATTACAGAACAAAATGGTAAAGGTAGAAAAACAAGCGAAAAACTAATCTAAATATAACTAAGTAAACAAATAAACAATGTAAACATAGAGGAACTTCATTTAGTGAAAGCTTAGAAGTTAGACAGTATTGTGCGTACTAGTATAGAAGCTTAATAGGTTGCACTTAAAGTATTACAACTAAGGGCCGATTTCATAATAGGACTTTAAATTTAAAGTTACTTTAACCTAAAAAAATACATTTGTTTCCCTATTCTTAAAGTGACTTCAAATTAAAGCTTCCTCAAAGTCTGATTATGAAAGCGGCCATAAGGTGGAAAATGTCATCACGATAACAAAGTTGATTATACAAACTGGAAACAATATGGATAGGAGAACGAACTAGAAAATTAGTTGTAGGTGCAGATAAATACATTGAGGATGATGATCTACAAAATTTGCTTGGTACACTTGCGGCTAAAACATTTAGAACGACTTTTTAAGTCAGTACGCCGTTTTTCGTAAATTTTATACTGTTCCTTCCCTTCACAAAACTTTCATTTGTAGTTACAGAACGAGAACCAAGTATTGCACCTCATAATTTGTAATTGTCTCGTTTTGAAAGATTTCGCCGCAAGTGTACATGGAAGGATAGTCTATCCAAAAGGTAAGCTGTATTATTATTCAACTTATTTAAAAATAACAAACAAGATATGCATCTCCTATCAGCTAAAGGTTAAGGCATTAAACTCAGTAAGTAAAGTTTCATGTGGAAAATCTCTGGGAGGGTTATTCCTTAAACCATATGAACTTAAGACAACGACGCTGAACTTGTTCTAGGGTTTCGCTTTTACACTTGTAAATAGGATACCAAATTAGTGAGGCAAACTGTAACCGTGAAAGAATAAAAGTATAATGAACAGATAAAATAGCGACATCTTACTTCTGAGACAAATTGAAGCGGGATTTGCTCCTAATAAGTCCCCCATGCAAGGCGGCCATGCTTGCTGTCAAAGCATAATGAAAGTTTAAAAAAAAAATGTGCAAATCGTTTTTGATTGCAGTGAAAACCTCGAGCAGCCTCTGTACAGCTGTTTCTGCTCGAGGTTTTCACTGCAATCAAAAGCGATCTGCATAATTTTTTTTTTAAACTTTCATTATGCTTTGACAGCAAGCAGGGCCGCCTTGCATGGGGGACTTATTAGGAGCAAATCCGCTTCAATTTGTCTATTCTACTGCAATGTCAGGTCAAAAAGCGATAGTAAGATGTCGCTATTTTATCTGTTCATCACTCTTACATCGCAATTGCGAATAAATTGGGCAAGTCGTTTTTGTTTGCAGTGGAAATGTCGAGCTACGTCTCTGCTGAAGAAGCCCCAAGCAGGGCTGAAACAGGTGTCCAGAGGCTGCTCGAGGTTTTCGCTGCAATCAAAAACGATTTGCACAAAATTTTTCTAATAAAAGTATAATTAGTAAAATCTCGAGTATTTCTGATGATAAAACCTAAAACCTAAAATACATAGGGATTTTTTTTAACATCATTGACGTGATAAATAAATAGGAGGTAGTCATTTAAAAGAATTCCAAGATCATTGATTCCAGTTACATTTTCAAGATTTTGATTATTCAGCTGATAGGCGCATAAATGATTGCTCATCCTATGTGAGAAAGAAATGATCCTTTATCTGTGAACATTCAAGGTAAGTGCATGTAATGTACAGCAATCAAAGAAGGTGTTCAAATCATTTTGAAGACAACTTCAAAGTTATTGCATCATCAGCATATATTAAGATTTTACCACGGTTGACAAGCGGGAGAGGAAGATTATTTACGAATAAAACAAAGAGGAAAGGAACAAAGTTCACTCCTTGAGGAACTCCGGAGGAGGTGATATAATTATAGGAAGGAAAACCATTATAAAACCTATACATTTTGACGTCTGTCAGAAAGATATGATTGCAAGTGAAGCATTAATGAGTTATAAAGACCAAAGGAGCTTAGTTTTGAAATCTGTCCCATATTTTATCCTTTCAAAAGCTTCAGCAAAATCTGACTTGAAAGCCGATATTGTTTGATTCACGTAGATACTGGGAGAAACAAGCAAAATTACTTACAATTGAGCGCTTGTCTATAAAGCCATGCTGCTCAGGGCATATATTTTGCCTTAGATAAGAACAGAGGTATGGGTATAATACAAGTTCAAAGATCCTAGAGAAATTACATAATAGTGAAATAGAACGATAGTAACGTTATGTCTTAAGCGTCACCACTTTTAAATACAGAAATTACCTCAGATAGTTTCCAGATAGAGGGAAAAGTACAGTCTCTTAGTGCTACATTGAAGATCATATGCAATGGGTTCACGAAGGCTAATTTTCAGTCTCCTAGCTAAAAACTAGGTATTTGGTCATGTCCAGCAGTCAAGGAATTTTTTAATTTTGATAAGGCATTGAGAATGAGGAATTGCTGCAGAAGTTACCAGAACTTATGGTATAAGAAGCGATAGATGGGGCGGTAAATGTGGCGAAAGCCGAATCAAAAAATTATACAAAGCTGTTAATAATCTTTTGGGGATTATCAAGATAATTAAAATTGTAAAACATTTGACCGAGGATTCTTGTATTATGTTTCTTCAGCCTAATTGAAAATTAAACTCCGCCCACAATAATTTTGACAGATACGTATTTCGGCAACTAAGCTGCCATCTTCAGTACGCTACCAACTTAAAAGCACTTAAAAAGATCTAAAAACAACCTAATCATCCTAATAAAATCAATTATATTAATTTATATTTACTTAAATTTAGACATATACAGGCTGTTTCAAATTCGACCCTCACCATGGGGATCTCGCTTATTTGAAGACATGGAAGGTAGGTTTAAATTTGGCAAACTTGCTGAATTTGATGAGCATTAATAATCCGGAGAGAAAAAGTTTCTATGTTAACTCTTATTCGAAATAATTGTAAAAAAAGAAAAATTGCCATTTTCTTATTTTGCCTCTATCTTCTTTATTTAAAGAGATATCAAAAAAATAAAAATATTTTCTTAAGGCACTTTTCAATTCTCTACGTAGTGGTAAACACTATTTTTCTATAACACGTTTTGTCAAGTTGATACCATCATCAAGTTCATTTTTCCTTATGGCGCCCATATTGAAATTTAGTGGAAAAAGAATCTCCTCATTATTCTGATTACGGCAACAGAGCACATGCTATAAAAATGCTTTAAAACAAGGCCATAATAAAAATGTTTAACGTGAGATAAGAAAAATTCTGGTTAACAGAAGATAATTGAGGGTTTAAATTAAAAACAATGTGTTCATTAGACACTAATTTGCTAAATATTGTTTGTGTGTACAATAGAAACACAAAAACAGTAAGTGAACGGTACTTCAGACATATCCGGACAACAAACAATAGCTTAGAATAATAATATTACATAATTTTGTTGCAAATAATTCTTTTTTGGAGTGAATCCCTCGAGCAGCTTCTGTAAAGCTGTTTCAGCTCTATTTGGGTCTTCATCAAAAACGATTTGCAACCATTTTTTTTGAAAACTTTGATAATGCTTTGACAGCAGGCATGGACGGTCGCCTTGCATGGGATGACTTATTATGTAGCAAACTGGGTTCAACTCCTAATGCAATGCTAGGTCAAAAAGCGTTTGTAGGATGTTGCTGTTTAAACTATTCAATAATATAACAATTAGACGTAATTTTGAAAAATGAGAATCAATTACAATAAAACAAGAACAAAAATGACTGTTATGTGTGAAGTTAAAAACAGCTTCTCATGAAATTTGGGCAGTATAATCATTTGTCAAATCAAAAATAACTCATTACAGATGTGGAGGTTACGTAACACTAAGCTAAGACATGCCGTTCAAATTCCGTGGCAAGAGTTGACAAAAAAAAAAATTCAAATTACTCTGTATAAGTAAACCTGAAAATACATCCACTCACATCGGTCCTTTTTGCTAGGAATTGATTTTCTTTCTTCGTTGAATCAATACATTTCAATAATCAATATTAAGCTGTCGTTTGTTCTCTAAATAGGTTCAAAAGTATCGTTTCTTGCTGTGTCTGTGTTTTTGTTGTACAACAAAAAGTATTTAGTAAATTATTGTCTAAAGAACACTTTGTTTTTAATTTAAACTATCAACTATCTTCTGTTGACTAAAATTTTTCTTATCTCGCGTAAACATTTTTATTCTGGCCTTGTTTTAAAGAATTTTTATAAAATGTACTATATTACCGTAATCGACATAATGAGTAGATTCTTTTGCCACTAAATTTCAATATGGGCGCATAAGAAAAAATGAACTTGATGATGGTATCAATTTGACGAAACGTGTTGTAGAAAAATAGTGTTTACCACTACGTAGAGAATTGAAAAGTGCCTTAAGAAAATATTTTTATTTTTTGATAATAATATATAAAGAATAAAGAAGATAGAGGCAAAATAAGAAAATGACAATTTTTTCTTTTTTTACAATTATTTCGAATAAGAGTTAACATAGAAATTTTTTCTTTCCAGATTATTAATGCTTATCAAATTCAGCAAGTTTGCCAAATTTAAACCTACCTTATATCTCTTCAAATAAGCGAGATCCCTATGGTGAGGGTCGAATTTGAAACAGCCTGTATACCTTTTAGCATGATTAGATTGTTGTTAGTTTTTACATTTTTATGATTTTATTAGGATGATTAGGTTGTCTTTAGTTCTTTTTAAGTGCTTTTAAGTTGGTAGCGTACTGAAGATGATAGCATAGCTGCCGAAATACGTATCTACGAATATAAAATTACTGTGGACGGAGTTTAATTTTCAATTATTTCTTAAACCACAGTCTAAACTACTATTTTAGTTTCTTCAATCTGACGAAGGACCAAAATTTCTTAAGATTGTCAGCAATATTACTTTGAATATTATTTATAAATTTCTTATACTCAGTAGAAATTTGTTTTTAACAAGTTTTCGATAAGTAATGAAATTACCGCGACAATACATTAATTTTGTAGAAGCATATTTCTTATGGAATAATGATTTTAAATATATTCAAATTGATTTTATAAATGAGCTGCCAAGTGTCCAGAGAGATTTTGATTGTAACATTATCCTTTTGAATACGAACGTTCAGATACAAAACATGCTAATTGAGTGGGGTTCGTGTCGAGCCCTTATGACAATGTATGCACCGAGAAAGCATCTTAACTGACGTTACAGGCATGAGATTAATGACTACTTAAAGCAGTAGCTTCAGTATGAAAGCGTTATGATGAGTTAATTGCGAAACGCAATGTAAAAAGTTTAATTTGTTTAAATTAAATTAGGTATTATAATTAATAATAATAATAATAATAATATTTATTGTACCGTACAAAAGAATAACAAAGAGTGTTCTAGTACAGCAACGTCAGGAAGTAGAAAATTATAAAATTTCTTGGTTATGGAAATTGTAGTTAAGGAATTCTTCATTGTTATAGAAGCAGTGTTCTTGTAGGAACGATTTCACCGTTTTCTTAAATATCGCATAGGACTGGCGTCTCCAGTTGTTGGGAATTTTATTAAACATTAGTAGGTGAAAATGTTGCGCTTCCGTGGTGACGATTCTGTGCTTAGGAATGTTGATATTGTTTCCTTTTATGTGTAGGTGAATGTATCTCCTCTGGTTTGTAAGAAAGGGCTCTCTTTTTTGCAGCCAGGAGCTGGTTCAGGATATATACACTTGGTAGGGTCAGTATTTTGAAGTTTTTAAAGTATGGTCTGCAGTGGGTGTCGCAACTGACGCCAGCAAGGGGGGTTCGTATCGCCTTTTTTTGATATAAGAAGACGGTTTTGACGTGTGCCGATTTACCCCAAACTTGAAGTCCGTAGGTCATTTTAGAATGAAAGGTTGCATAATATATGGCGATGGCCGCATCAGTATTTATAAGCTGTTTGATCCTCCATATTGCAAAGATGGCTTGGGACAATTTCTCTGAGAGTTGATCAATATGAGGTTTCCACGTCATCCTACTGTCTAGTGTAAGACCAAGAAATCGGTCGTTTCCTATCTTATTTGCTTCACATCCTAATTATTGTCTTATAGTAGTTTATTTTTAGTTCCTTGTTATAATATTAAGTTATACTTAAAAAGAATGCAGATATTCTCGTAACTTAATAATTAAATGTACTACTAAAGTTTCACAATAAACTTCCTGATGATACAATCATTCGAAAAATAAAATTGACACTCAACAAAAAAAAAAAAATGAAGATACTCTTAAATCGTATTAGCAGATATTTAATTACTGTTCGTGCCAGCTTCTTTTGATACTAACGACCGTCTCAAAAAATGTTATTAATGATTAACTGACATTTTACTTTTATTAGTTCAAGGATGGCACGCGTACATTCGTTCTAGCTTATCGTGCAGTATCACATCATGTTTTGTTGCTACATTATGTCGTGTTCGAAATTTCATTGCTATTTGAATATTTGTCGAGTCGAATTGATGATTTATGTTCCTTTCAATAGTTGCGATTCAGGTTTCGTGTAAACTGTTGCAAACTCATTTCACAACTGCATTCTACTACAATTATTGTTCGAATACTGTCCGGAGCATATCCAATAAAAAATATTGACGAGCGTTGGCGAACTCTTCTTTGGAACGTGACAAGCTTGATTGGAAATATAAAACAAAATGTTTTTTACGTAATGCAATTAAAAAGAATTCTTCTAAGGAAAGTTAGACCATGGGTTTTCGTGTTACAATGACACTTCACACACCGGACATATACCTTTAGCGCGTGGTGGTCAGAAGACCCACGGGCGCATCCAAATTCTACAATCCCCGACCCGAAAAAT
This sequence comes from Prosopocoilus inquinatus, assembly GCA_036172665.1. Taxonomy (NCBI): domain Eukaryota; kingdom Metazoa; phylum Arthropoda; class Insecta; order Coleoptera; family Lucanidae; genus Prosopocoilus; species Prosopocoilus inquinatus. The sequence goes on from CM069871.1 coordinate 56,460,736, forward strand.
TACATACCATTTGCGCGTGGAGGTCGTTCTGGGCACACGTCATTTAAAGAAATGAAAGGAAAAAAGCAAAAGAAATAATTCTAATTTGTAATTTATTGCACATATTTATTTACAGAAAATTATATTAGTTTTTACAGAACTTAAAATAAGACAGCTTTTACAAAATGGAAGCGGTCAATTTTAGAAGTTTAATACAATTTAACTAAATTTTGAAGGTACATATAGCGCTTTTTGTAAGCAGAACTTTTTATTTTACATTCTAAATGGACGCTATTTATCTTTACGTAAGTATTTATCTGCATATTTTTTAAAACTTCCAAAAATACAAAAATATTTGGTTTTATAGTATTGTTTTATAGTATTAAAATTGCTATTGAAAACGCTATGGAAAGATTCGCACGCAATTGTGCTTCGCTCCCTACTTGCAGAACAAGCCCCATAAAAATGATGGAAATTTTGAATTTTCTGATATATAAAAATCTACTAAATAATTACAATATTGAGTAACTCGGGGGTCATCAGGTGCACAAGATATAAGGTCTTCAATAAAACAATCTGAAACTTCTTGTGGGTTTAAAGACAACAAACCAAAAGTCCAACGCATCCAGTTTCCTATTTCCGAATGTTTATCTCTGTATTGATCAACTAATCCTAAATTTTGAATTTTTCTGTACCAGGCTTGTGTAATGTGAAATCTACAACCCGTCACATTAATATGAGGCCAAATTTGTTTCACCGCACTGTGGATTGCTTCCTCAAAATCACATACGATTTCATTAGGGTTATAGTCCAATTTTCTGTTTTCTAGAACGTCACCGATGAATTTAAATGTGTAAAAATATGTATCAACCCGTTTATTTGGTAGTAATGTAAACACTAATGGTATGTAATGACCATTTTCTACAATATGTAACGTAAACATTTGTAGAAAAAATTTGGACTGAGTAACATGGACCGCGGTCGCACGCTAAACGCGAGAATGTCACGTATTAGATAAGAGATGCATAACGTAATCTAATTTAAGAAGCATTCTTATTGTAATGTGCATGTAGTACACAAGTCTATGTCTCTTTCGTAAATAAATGATTTTTAAAAATAATCAATAGCTTCCGATCAATAAATTTGGCGCAGTCAGTAGGATTTGTTCTACGAATTTCAAAAGTGATTTTTGTGAATTCGGTGTATTTCAATACTTCAAGAATAACGAATCCAAAGATCGAGGAGCAGACGGAAGAGGACCGGGTATTGGAGAAAATATAGGCAGGCTACGGCACTTTATGGAGCAAAGTGGGTCACTATATTCGCTATATCCAATATCCCAACGATCCGAAAAACGAAGACAACTTGCCAACCGAGACGGCAAAGTAAGTGCTATCTTGATATTACAATACGACTCACCCTGACTATTGAAGTCAAATAATTCATTAATTGAATTAATATCTAAATTGATATCCACCTTTTTCCTTGAATAGTAACAATCCTGTTATTACCCTTTAATTGGTAAAACCAAATAGAAAATAAACTGGAGAATTTAATAGAAGCAGTAAGAAATTTGGAAATAAGTACAAACATGCCTAACGCAAACATGGGAGAAATAAATTATGATTTACTTCGAATGGAGTTAGAGTCGATTCCTACATTCGACGGAGAAGCTAGCGGTATTAATATATTCATAAATGCCTGTGACAAAATTTGCACAAAATACAGCACAAATAATGACGTAAAAGATTTAATATTTCAAACAATTTTGAGTAAACTTAGAGATAGGGCTAAAGTGTTAATATGTTCTCGCAATGAATTAAATACTTGGGCATTAGTAAAGGATGCAATTTACAGTTATTTTCGGCGATAAAAGAGATTTTGCTCAATTAACGCAAGAATTTAACAATATTAAAATGTCACATAAAGAGGATCCATTATCATTTGGCTATCGATTACAAGATTCATTATCACAGTTAATGACGAAACTTTCCCAAACCGAAGTAGATCACAAATTACAACGAGCAGCAATTTATTCGCAGACAGCATTAGAAGTTTATTTGTTGAATCTTCCCGAAGATATTCAAGTTCACGTTAAACCTTTGCAACCGGAAACCTTAGAAGAAGCTATGGATTACGTCCAGGATACAGTTAACTTTAAAAGGAGATCTAATGCATTGAAAGGATATAAAACATTTCATCCTCCCCAGAACCAAAATAAACATTTTCCAGCTGTCAAATACCCAATACACAATTATCCAGCAAATTATTTTCCTTTACAAAACTATCAAATTCCAGCCCAAAATAAAATGTTCCTACCAACAATGAACACTCCAATGCAGCATCAAAATAACACTTTTCCCAGAGGACCTATACAAAATTTCCCTAAACCAATCCAAAACCAACAAAGAAGTTTTACAAATAAACAAGTTTTTGGTTCCCAAAGAAATGTATGACAACCAGGACAGAATAAAGCGATTGCACCGAAACCAACCCCAATGTCTGGAATATCCACAGCAGTGGCGAAACCTAGTAATTTTAGACAAGACAATTTCTTCAAGAGATCAATGCAACCACATGTGATTGTCGAAGAATTACATAACAACGAAGTCCAGGAAGATCTACAGCCAATTTATAATGAAGAAAATGGGTTATGGTACGCTCCGATGTTTACATCAAATATGCCGGAACAAACTTGTGAAGAAGAAGATATCGGGGAACTCGAAACCAACGAAGATGAGGAAAATTTTATTATACCTGCCTCACCGGAGAACTCAATCGATTAGCATTAAACGAATTACCGTACATAAAAATTAAAAATCCACCTCTAAATCTACTTATTGATACCGGAAGTGCTATATCTATGATAGATCCCGAAATTGTTCAAAAATATTATCCTTATAGTGTCCACAATGATAATTTAGAAATTAGAACGGCTAAAGGTAACATTCCAATTGATACATTTGCGTTAATTCCTTGTTTTGCTGAATTGCAGTCCAGCGAATATTTAAAAATGATTATGTTCAAATTTCATAATTTTTATAACGGAATAATAGGATTAGAAGATTCGAAATCTATGCAGTTTAATATAGATTTAACGAAAGGCATATTGTTCAGAGAAAATTATGAATTGCCAATAAACTACAAAAGGGTAGATAATATTAGAATGCCAGGTAAATCGAAAATTTTAAAAAGAGTATTTGTAAATTACGTGGAAGGTGATGTTATTATAAACGCTGTGTCTCATAATAAAATTTTGATTCCTAGTATTATCACAACAGTAACAAAAGGCGAAGCATTAATAGAAATACAAAATTGGTCAGATAAAGAAAAATCGTTTAATATTGAACCATTGACAGCCATTCCTTTGGATAACTATCATATATATCAATATCGAGTAAATGATATGGAATCAATTGATAAATTAAATGGCATGCTTAGAATCAATCACCTGAACGCGGAAGAAAAATCAAAAATTTTAAAATTATGTAAAAATTACTTCGACTTATTCAAAAAACCTGAAGATAAATTAATATTTAATAGCGATGTAAAACATGAAATTAAAACAAAAGATAATGAACCTATTTTTCTAAAAGCTAGACGATTCCCTCATTCGGTTAAACAACAAATAAAAGAACACATCGATCAATTATTGGAAGACAAAATAATTAGACCAAGTCAAAGTCCTTGGGGCTCTCCTGTAAACTTAGTAGAAAAAAAATTAGATGCAAGTGGCAAGAGAAAAACTCGTTTAGTCATTGATTATCGAGCTATAAATGAAAAGACTATTGACGATCGATATCCAATTCCAAATATAGAAGACATATTAGATAAGCTAGGTAGATGTCAATATTTTACCACCCTTGACTTAGCCTCAGGTTATCACCAAATTCAAATGCACCCCGAGTCAATTCCTAAAACAGCTTTTAATACAGAATTTGGACATCATGAATTCCTTAGAATGCCATTCGGCTTAAAAAACAGTCCTGCTACGTTTCAACGTGTAATGGACGATGTATTGAGAGACGTATTGAATAAATTCTGTTTAGTATATCTCGATGACATAATTATATTTTCACCATCATTAGACGAACACATAAAACACCTGAAATCAGTTTTCGACAGATTAAGAAGCGCAAACTTAAAATTACAGTTAGATAAATGCGAATTTTTACGTAAAGAAACGGAATATTTAGGTCACGTTATTACACCCACCGGTATTAAACCAAATCCTAAAAAGATTGAAGTAATTAAGAACTTTCCAATTCCAACCACTCAGAGAGAAATCAAATCATTTTTAGGCTTGTTAGGCTATTATAGGAAATTTATCAGTAACTTTGCCAAAATAACTAAACCTCTCACAAAATGCTTACGAAAAGGAGAAACTGTGAAACATACACCCGAATTTGTAGATGCTTTTGAAAAGTGTAAAATATTATTATGCAATGATCCTGTATTAAAATATCCAGATTTTACTAAACAATTTGAACTAACTACCGACGCATCAAATTTCGCAATAGGTGCAATATTATCCCAAGGAAATCATCCCGTAGCATATGCCTCCAGAACTTTAAACCCGGCAGAAACAAATTATTCAACTATAGAAAAAGAAATGCTTGCAATAGTGTGGGCATGTAAACATTTTCGACCTTATCTATATGGCACAAAATTTATTATTAAGACCGATCACAAACCACTACAATGGTTATTTTCGATAAAAGATCCAAATTCCCGTTTAACTAGATGGCGGTTAAAATTAAGCGAATATGAATATGAAATTCAATATAAGAAAGGAAGATCTAACGAAGCCGATGTTTTATCGAGAATAAAAATAACAGAAAATTATGTTAATACAATTAACGCGGAAATTATTCAAATGTTACAAGAATCATTTGTTAATCTAAAAATAGAAATAGTAAATAAAATCGTACAAGATATAGAAAATGAAGAAGATCAATTAGAGAAAGTCAAATATTATCATGAAGGCAAAACGTCACACAGAGGAATAAATGAAGTTTATCAGTCGTTAAAACGAAATTATTATTGGCCAAACATGGAAAGAGCAGTTACCACGTACATAAATAATTGTGAAACCTGTCAGTTAGCAAAATATGATAGAATGCCCCAGAAACAACCAATTTCACATACTTATACCCCCAAAAGACCTTTTGAGCAGTTACATATAGATTTGTTATTTATGAATAACAGAATAATTTTAACTATAGTAGATCATTTCTCTAAATATGGTCAAGCGTACTTGATAACTGATAAAAACGCAACAACTATCATAAATGGAATAATTAAGTTCAGTAGTCATCACGGCTTATGTCAAACCATTATCGTGGATTCAGGAAAAGAATTTGATAACGTTTTATTGAAGGAATTTTGTAAATTACATAAAATTAAATTACACGTAACGTCTGTTGGAAATTCAAAATCTAATGGAATAGTAGAACGTTTTCATAACACTTTAACAGAATCAATAAGATGTAGATTATTAGACAGTCAAAATACTTTAGAAAACCAATTAGTAAACGCAGTGTTAGCATATAATAACAGTCTTCATTCTAGTACTAAATTTAATCTAACTTACCTTTTGACATGAATGAAGAAAAATTAACGCAACAATTTATCAATGACAGAGCCGAAGAAATAAAAATTATAAACAATCAAATTTTTAATAACTTAGAAAATGTGAAAGAACGAACATGCAATAAAATTAATGCTGATCGAAAAGAAATAGAAAATTTGGAAATAGGACAGGAGGTATATGTCAAAAAGAAATTTCGAAATAAATTGAAACCTAAATTTAGTAAAGAACGAGTGACGCAAATTACTGACAAAACCATTCGGACACAGAAGAATACTAAACTATCTAAGGATACAATTAAAAAGAAACGTAAATTCACGAAAGACTCTCTGTTACAGGATGATATTAATTCGGATCATCCTATTGGCAGTAGCGATCAAGTTAATGACCAGCCAACTACAAGTACAGCAGATTGAAAATTATATTTTACCGTACGATTTAGGACAAAGTAGAATAATTCAAGGTTATCACGATTTCGTTTATAAAATTGAAGCACAAACATTATTTCACCACGTAGATCAGTTAAAAATGCAAATTAAATTGGTAAATGCAACCTATATGAAAAGGATATATCCACATGATAAAACGGACTATGAACACATAGATAGGATTAAAGTACCGATAGATATTCCAAACCTAAAAGATGATCAATTAGTTTACAGTTTAATCGAGCAAGCAGTAAATGATATTTGTCAGACAGAACTAAAACTTCGAAATTTGTTTCCGGAATATCCAAGAAGCAATGGATGGATTGATGGATAGTGAAGAAAAGCAACGAATCGACAAAGCCCTAGAAATCATCAGTAGAAATCAAAATAATCTGCACAAACAACAAGAGTACCCTTACTTCGATGGAAATTTTACCTAAGGAAAATTTCTAGACGAAACTATAGAGAGACACTCAGAATAATCCGGGCATGTATGGGGAAAGGCAACGATACGGGAACGCGGACGGAAACTCATAGTCTAAGACTGCGGACGAAACTTTACACAAAACGAACATTGGTCAAAGACCACGGGAAAAATTCAAACTAAACGTTACCCAAGCAGCAACACGCCCACACGGAGCACAAACCGGACTGGTACGCGAGAAGAGAAAAAGGGAAACAAAGAGTCAGGTGGGGTCCGCATGTTGACAAGCATCAACATCGTCTGACCAGGAAACACCACGCCACCTGGCAAACACAAGAAGAGGAAGTTAACTATACCACTACCGATCGATACACCGCGCGGCCATGCCACTACCCAAGCAATGTTCGTTGAAATGTTACAAAATCCTCAAATACCAAAAGAGTTTCCCAGGCAACGTAAAATTTGACAGTATTCTAAGGATGCTGGGACATCCTGGAAAAGACTAACATCACCGAGAAATTTACTTGGATCCACAACAATGTAAAACAAAAAAGAAACCCGTCTGTCCAGGACTTGGCCCAAACCACAACCAACCGCGCGCGTGTCACAGACATTGAGAGGTGGCAGAGTCCTAAGACTGTAACAACCAAGCCGGGGACAAACTTCGAAACTAAACTAAAACAAAACCGGGGTAAAAACTATGGAAATGGTAAACTACAATGAAATATACGGGACAAAATGAATGGTAAGAGCAAATAATAACAACAAAATGAAAATCCAAACGATCTCGGTCCATCGGAAGTCTTTTTCGAAACGAGAAGAAGAAGACAAAAGGGAAGGAGAAAAAAATTAAATGATCCGGTGATCAACGCGAACTTTTGCTATAAAGCAAGTGAAATTCGTGGTCGACTGGTAAGGTCGAACCGCGAAGCAATAAGGCACACTACGGTACCTGAAGTCAAATCCTACTCCCAGGGCAAAACTAAAATACGGGGAAGAAAATTTTACTAAGGTTAAAAGACTCTATTCCTGGGGATCCCCTAGTCACGAGGAGTTGTCAGCTCCGTCACAAAATTTGTCTTCTAAGAAGACCCACAACGACGAACTCCACACCACGATCCTCACACTCCAAGACCGCAAACAGGTCATAATCCGTCTGTGGACCAACGCAAGCCTAAGCAGGGATCAAGGTAGGGAATATCGCCATCCCACCAAACGACACGAAAACAAAATAAAACTCCTCACAACGAGATAAGCTCTCGTCAGGCGAAAAACAGTCACAACCGGGAGTTTTCCTACTTTAGGAAAAAGTAAACTGAAGAAAGTCGAATCCGGGTAATAAAAAAAAAAAAATTTGAGATGACTAAATCTCAAAAGGACACCCAAAAAGGTAGAGGTTACAGGGGGGGAAGGGGAAAGAAAAAGAGAAGTTGAGGAAGACAGACAACAGGAAAGTAAAAGTCCTCCAATCGGAACACACCATACTACAGCTCCGATTCCTCTGAGGAACATCCGATAGCGATACGTCAGAGAGAGAGGGCAAGCGATACCTTCACGGGATCCAGCACGCTTGGAACTCCCACACGCTCTGGCGGGTGCTAAGAGATATCTCAGAGTCGGCAGGGCCGAGCTGATCAATCCGAAAGGGGAAGAGTTAGAGTAGAAGAAAGGGTGAAACAAGAAGAAAGGAAAGCAATATGCATGTGGATAGAGGCATCTCACGTCACAATCGCGAGGCCTGCCAGACGTCACTCATAGCGAAGTTCACGAAAAGAGAGGGCAAGAAGAGTCTTCACGAGATCCGACTCTCTTGTCATTCCCACAACTTCCGCAAACTGCAAGGCGACTTCTCGCAAACGACTAGACTGTCCGAAAAGTACCTTCATCACACGTGAACATCCGAAGACGTTCGATTCCAAAGGTGTTAGAGGAATTGGGACTGAATCTTTTAGGAGCCTTTTACTCCACGCAGAAGATACGTCGGGAGAATTCTAAGGGACCCATCCCGCAGGTCGAAAGAACGAATAGGGTGAACCTATTCATCAGGGGGATCTGGTTTAAGATGTTCACTATTCCAGGTGCCAGGAAGTATATTGTCATCAAAATCCTTAAGTTCATACGTGTCTGACGACACACGACGATTAATGAGGAAAGGCCCAACAAACTTATCGGCCAACTTGGCCGCGAAATGCTTAGAAGCATCCGACAATACAAAATTTTTACGCCAAACCCGTTGTTCAGGGTGATACTCAACCTTACGCCTACGGAGATCATAACGGCCTTTAGCCTTCTCGTAAGCCTTTTGCAGCCTTCCTTGTACGTCCTTATATAGCACGGCAAACTTACCGGTACGAGATTGTAAATCCTTAGGATCCTGAGGGACAACTTCCAAAGACACATTTTTATCAGGGGTACTATCAGGGGTTAGACTACCTTTTAGGCACATCTCACGACCAAAATTGAGGAAGTATGGAGTCACACCAGTAACTTCATGACGAGCGGTTCGAAGAGCACAAGCGACCTTGGGCAAGAATAGATCCCATTTGCGGTGGTCTTCCGCCACATAAGCAGTCAACATAGACTTAATAACGCGGTTAACGCGTTCGACAGGGTTCGCCTTAGGATGATAATACGAAGTGTACGCAGGGCGTACATGGTATGACGTCAGAAGTTTTTGATACTCTTTGGACTTAAATTGGACTCCATTATCGGAAATAACGGTGCGAGGTACACCAAAAACTAAGAAAATATTTTCCTCAATGTGCTGCACAATCTTTGGGGCGGTAGCTTTACGAAGAGGAAAACACAGGGTGAATTTACTAAAACAGTCAGTAGCCACTAGGATATATTGGTAACCACGAGAAGATCTAGGGAGTGGTCCAACAAGATCGATACTAATGACCTCCCAAGGACGAGTAATCTTGGAGTGACCTCCCATCATACCAGCTGGAGCCCTTTGTTCAGGTTTGGTACGGATACACGTCTGGCAGCGGTGGACATACTTTGCCACATCAGCATGCATCTTAGGCCAATAGTAATTTTGAGCGATTCTATTATACGTCTTATAAATTCCTAGATGACCACTGGTTGGAGAGTCATGACTTTCTTGAAGTATTTTTGACCGAGAATCCTTTGGGACAACAGTCTTCCAATGAGGTTCATCTTCAGCCAAACGATAATATGTGTTTCGGACCAGTTTATAAATGACATTTCCCTCGACACGGAAACTAGGAAACTTTTCCGGAGTCAAACGAATTTTCTTGAGGAAATTCAAGTACCAACTGTCCTGAACGTTGTCAAAATCGATGGAGTCGATAACAGGGACGGTTCGAGAAAGCATATCAGGAACAACGTGATCTTTTCCTTTGCGATGGATGACGCTAAAGTTATATTGTTGTAGGCGCACAGCCCAACGACACAATCGACCGGAAGGATTCTGCAACTTATTAAGCCAAAGGAGAGAGTGATGGTCTGTGATGACCTTAAAGTGCGAACCTTCTACATAAGGCCGAAGTTTTTCTATGGCCCACAACATCGCAAGGAGTTCCTTTTCGGTTGTTGAAAAGTTACGCTCGGTTCGGGTCAACGAGAGGCTTAGATAGCAGATGACTTTCTCACCTTCGTCTTGTTCTTGGGTAAGGACAGCACCAAGACCATAATCGGATGCGTCCGTTTGAATCGTAAATTCTTTGGTGAAGTCGGGACATGAGAGAACTGGAGCAGAAACTAAGTGCTCACGAATTTTTCCCCAAGCTTCATCACAAGTCTCATCCCACCTATGCTTAGAATTTTTCTTAAGCAGGTTTGTCAAAGGGGAGATAATAGTGGAAAATCCAGGGATAAACCTCCGATACCAAGAAGCAGTTCCTATCAAACGGCGAACTTCCTTAACCGTAGTTGGCTTAGGCATCTTAAGAATTGCCTGTACCTTTTCAGGGTCAACATGAAGACCATGACGATCCACTACATACCCTAGGTACTTGAGTTCGCTAAGACAAAAATGGCATTTTTCTTCGTTCAAGGTTAGTCCGGCCTCGGTCAGGCGTTTATGGACTTCGGAGAGTACTTCGAGATGTTTGTCGAAGGTTTGAGTCACAATAATGATGTCGTCTAAATAGACGAACACCTGTGGTTCAAGATCAGCACCGATTACACAGTCGATAAATCTTTGCCAAGTTGCAGGAGAATTATGAAGACCAAAAGGCATTCTGCGAAATTGATACAAACCGCGGTTAGGTACGGTGAAAGCGGTGTATTGGCGAGATTCTTCGGCAACCGGAATTTGCCAGTATGCTGACTTGATATCTAAGGAAGATAGATACTTAGCATCTTTGAGTTTGTCAAGGGTGTTCGAGACATAAGGTAGAGGATAAGCATCCTTGGTCGTAACTTGGTTGAGCTTCCGATAGTCCACACAAAAGCGGAAAGAACCATCCTTTTTGGGTACAAGAAGAATGGGCGATGACCAAGCACTCTTAGATTTCTCAACAATTCCACGCTTGATCATGTCGTCAAGTTCTGTATCGACGATGGCTTGTCTTGCTGGCGAAATCGGGTAATATCGTTGTTTAATTGGTGGGCTATCAGTACGGATGACATGTTCGACCAATTGGGTACATCCTAGTTCACGGTTTCTGGAATCAGCAAACAGCTGTTCGGTCCGTTTATTGAGTTGGGTCTGTTGATCATTTGTCAGATGACCCCAAGATGTGACATGTTCGACTGATTCAATGAATTCCTTTCCAAAACTCCACTCACCGGAGCGCAGGTCAGGGACGATGCCCATCAACTTCCAAAAATCTGCGCCGAGAATTAAGGAATGCGGCAACTCAGGAACGACAAGAACGTCAATCACTTTGACCCGGTCACGAAGTTGGATAGGGGTGGTAACATTACCAGGACTACTACAGGGTTGTCCATTCGCAACAGTGCATGACGTCACATGTTTCGTAAAAGGTAAGTTTAAAGTCTGAAGGATTTCCCATCCTGAACTACCAACAATTGTGCGAGACGCACCTGAATCAAGGAGGCCAAGAAATGGAATGCCTAAGATAGATACAGACAGATATGGGCGTTCGTCATCTTTTGCATGAGCTAGGACAAAGTCTAAAACAGGTTGTACAGTCAGAGATTCGATCGGATTTGTTACTTTAAAGCAACGCACTAGCCGGTCATCTAACGCGTTGTTCGGGAGTTTTTTTGGACTCTTCGAGCACAGGGGGCACGTCTTAGTGGTGACATTGGGACGTCCACATTGATAACAATGCCTACGTAAGGGTTCAGAGCAATCACGGGATAGGTGGCCTGTCTTTTGACAATTCCAGCACTTAAACGCTTTGGTAGGTTTAGGAGGATCTACCTTACACTCACTTACGGTTGGTGCGCAGGCTTGTACATAGGCTAGGTCAGGCTCTAGAGTATTGTTCTTACGAGGTGGAGGCATGTATGCCTCTACGGCGGACTTACGAACCTCTAATTGTCTACCTATCTTCAATAACTGGGTGACAGAAGTAACCTCGACTAGTCCTAACTGACGCTGATAAAAAGGGGCAATGTTATTCAGAAGAATTTTTATGCGAACATTTTCCGCGACAGGGATGCTCAAACGATCGAATAAATTGAGCATGACAGAAATATAAATTCCCATTGATTCGTCGGGACCCTGGGTGCGTTTCTTTATTTCCTCAAATAACTTGTCGTCATAGTTATGGGGTTGGAACTCGTCACGAAGACCTTGCACGAGTTCGGACCAATTATTGCAAAATTTCCGATTTGCCCGAAACCAGATTAAAGCTTTATCGCGAAATAAATCGGACGCTGAAGCGAACAGAGTTGCTTCCGAAACGTTTCTCGAAATTTGGAGTTCGCTAACGCGTTCCAAAAAGGCGCTAAGGGAGAGAATCTTATTATTCCCATTATAAGTTAAACCCCATTTGGAAACAGGAACCGATTTAATTTCGATCGCGGTTACAGGGTGTGTCGTAACCTTGGACTCAAGAAGAACAGCTTTAGGCGGGGACGTCGTAATTTTTGGCGACGAAGTCGCACTAGGAGACGCAACAACATTCGGACTGACACAAATCATGGATGATTGATCATTTCGAAAATGATCCGCAATCGCCGTTAAATCAAGTAAGGGAGACGCATGAGCCCTAACAACTTCAGTTTCTTTAGGACTGAAACTTAACGTCGTCTGTTCAAAGTCAAACGCGAGTTCATTTAACGTCTGTAAAATACACTTACGTTGTTGTACTTCGTCGTTTGTCAAAGGCTGAGAACGCTGTGCGCGTCCGATGGCGTGAGCCAATTTGGCTGAAATTTTGTCTACAATGCAAACAGCGGTCGAGCCAGGGACAGACTCAATTAAGCAGCGAATCTCGCTAATCTTTTCCTGAAGGGCAGTCGCGTCTTCGTCAAATAACACGTCATATTTGGGTAAAGGTAAGCGCAAATCTTTTTCCAAACGCAATTGTCGTCTGAGGTACGCTCTTTTTTGCGCAACATTACCATCACATTGTACACCTCTCGCTAAGAGTTCATAGTTAATTTCTTCCGCATTAAGGCGATCGGGTAACAATTTAAGATCCATATCAAAGCGCAAAATTCCGCAATAAAACAAACAATTCTGTCTAACTTGGACGTAATTTTTCGGAAAACAAAACGCAAAACAAATCGGGCCCCACGTTGGGCGCCAAAACTTGCTACCTTACCTTTTCCGTAAGATAGGCAGATGTTGCATCGTGACGTTAGTTTCGACGCATCCGGCAGCAAACAGTCGTGACGGGGTGGGAGTAATCTCAAACCAACAACCTAATAAAAAGGCGCCACTCAATTTAATTTTCTTTCCGCGGGAAATTAAGAAAAACGCGGTACGTCCTTGTTAAACAAGATTGTTTTATTTACCACACAAAATAGACAGAACAAAGAAATAAAGGTAATCCGTTTACATACTAACACATCAAACAAAATAAATGCGACACAACAAAATTACAATGTACCTTATAGTGGCGCGTAAAGGCCACAAACAAACAAAAACCAATTACAGGTTAAATGGTTACGCAAAAAGGAAGCCTGCTTATAAAACAGATAAAGCAAAAGTTTCAATAATCAATCAAAAATAGCGTTAAAGATCCAACCTTGTCCGATAGTCAGTCAGGCGGGCACAAATTTTTTCATCGGGCCGCAACACGACAGCCACGGGGAAGGATAACACGTCGCGTCTCAGGTCGAGTCCGACGGCGGAAGGTGATTTCTACACTTCTCGCAGAAATTCCGAACTCCCAAACGCAATATAAAAGGGGGAAGGAAAAAGCCTGAAGAAAGAAACAAATATGCCCCCGTTACACACGAATCAAACACATTCCCACACTTATTAACTCACCTGCCCTAACAAGCAGGCTTTCTTAGAAAAACGCCAAACAAGCGTTTATTGCTGCAACGATCGCACAGAATCCGGCCCAAAGCCGAAGGGGGAATTTGCCCACGCAGAGGACGAATTCACGCACAACACCAAGTGAAAATCACCCACACAAAAATACTTGCGATCACTGCGGGAATCAACTTTGGAATGAATCCAGACCTTGGTTCGTGGTAACGAGTTAAAACGGGGGGGGGGGGGGGAACGGGGGGAGAACATTCCAGAATCATCCATTGAATGTCTGATTAAAACCAGCCAATCAATTTCGAACGCCATAGTTCGTTTCACACGGCGGTAGATATTGCGACATAGAATGAAATCGCAAACAATCCCAAACAATTCCTTGAGTAAAATAAACAAACGTATTCTCTCAAAGAACACGAGGTCGTAAAAACAAGTGCGGAATATGTGTAATTTAAGCGCGGCTCGGAACGAGCGGCATTATCAAAGGGGTTACGTGGGCGATAAAAGAAACCGCAAATGCAAAGGAAGTGGAGTTCGCGCCACGCCCACTGTTCGCCTAAAAACACATCTATTTTTAGCTCGCAACACAACATACAGGGTGGCTCAAAACAACCGGGGAAATTTGCACGGTAACAGCTTGTCAATGTTAAAATCAATATCTGCTAGAATATCGGACACCTTTACGGAATTAAAAGGTAATCAAGAGAAATTAAATGTTAAAATTGACAACTTATCCAGGAAAATAGAAAAGCTTGAATTCTATCAAATGATACAAAACGCCAAGGACCAAATTATTCAAAATAATAATGTAATATTTAATGTCTTATCGGAAATAGAAGATGCAATTGTATTCTCTAGTGTAGGGAAACTGCACCCGGCGGTTATATCAATAAACGACGTGAAGGAAATAAATTACCAGTTAAAATCCTTATATACCCCTTATCAACTCATGACATTTAAAAATACCTTCAACTATTATAGATATTTTAGCATTCAGAATTATATAGATCACAAAGAAGTAATATTTAAAATATCAGTACCCATATTATTTACCCCTACATATAAGCTTTACCAAATTCATTCTATCCCTTACAAAAATTATATAATCCCTTTTGCAAAGTCGTATTTGTTAATGTCAGATAGTACGTATGCTTTAAGAACAAACACTTGTCCAAAATTGGAAAATATTCATATTTGCGACAGTAAACCAGTACCGAAGGATGAAAATTGTGTATTAAATTTAATGAAGAATGTCGACGGCAATTGCGAGAAAATACACGTTCACCTGGAAGAAACGCTAGTGCAACAAATCGGACCAGGAGACTTATTAATTTATACGCCAAGTGTTATTAGTGCGCCTTACAATTGTAGTGAAACAGGAATTTTAGAAATTAGGAATAATGCGTTAGTTAGGTTAAGAATTAATTGCAATATTCCGATAAATGAAGAAAAGTTTAATTATCAGGAAATGTTAATTAAGGGAGAAATATTTCATTTGCCTAAATTGTATTTAAATTTAAGTAACATAAGAGAATCAAAACCTATTAAACTAAAGAAAATCAATTTAAAAGATTATGATAGAATACAGAAGGAAGTGGAAAATGCTAAAGTTTCGCAATTAGACAAAAGAAATAAAAATCACCCGTATGGAAACTCAGTTGCAATTGTTATTATTGTAATAATTTTACTGTTTATTATTATTATTATAAAATGTAAGTGTTATTCTAAAATAGTAAAGAAAAGTGCGAAAATGCAAAAGGCATCCAAGGCTCTTTCCGAAGAATGTCAAGATCCATTCTAGCCGTGGAGGAGTAACATGGACCGCGGTCGCACGCTAAACGCGAGAATGTCACGTATTAGATAAGAGATGCATAACGTAATCTAATTTAAGAAGCATTCTTATTGTAATGTTCATGTGGTACACAAGTCTTTGTCTCTTTCGTAAATAAATGATTTTTAATATAATCAATAGCTGCCGATCAATAAATTTACTGTAATTGAAGGTGCCATCAACATATATTTCTTTATGTTTGCTCAAAAGTTTCTAAATTCCGTTTGGAAGAAAACACAACAACATTATGTTCGCGGTTGTTTAGAAGGAGAAATTTTTCCCCCATATTGATCTCCATAGTTATAGCGTCTAAGCCGTCGTGAACTTCGTCTAAACTTTTTGGTAAAGGTGGCAGTACACTCCTTCTTGATCTGTATATATTCCTTCGTATATTTGTAACGGCTTGTGAATTAATGCGTTCACAATCATTAGAAATAACCGAATAAATTAATTTGTTTGGTGGTTGGGAAAAGTCTTCAGTAGCCTTCCGCTTGACACCGTTTTGTATTCTCTGAAAGCGAAGAATGAGTTATAGATTTAGGAGTTAGGAAAGCGAAGAAATAGTTATAGATTTAGGAGTTATTTTTGGCAGTCGCCTCAATTTTGATGTTTTTTTTTTACTGCCTGTTAGTTAAATAACAATATAATTTTTCTACGACCCATTATGAAAAGACATTCTATACTTTCAGCGAAAGTTTGATTACCGTAACTAGTGGGGAAAAATTTCATAACGTTAACTTTCGTCTGTAGAGACGAAAATAAATCCTATTAGTTCAGTTGCCTGATGTCGCTACATCGCGTCATTAACAAATGACAGTGTGTGCTGTTCGCCGGACCTTTATCATGATTTCTGACTCAGAAAGTGAATTAGATTTTCCTAACACTCCACCAGAAATAGTAAGACCGGTAGTATGTTTAACTTGTCGAAATAACTTTCTTAAGCTCGCAAACGTTACCAAACTTCTGTACGCCTCGTTTGGTAAACTGTTCTCTCACTCAAAAAATGTCACTTTCGTTACTCGTTGAACAATATACTATTACTCACCTTAACATGTAAATTTCATCTTTTTCATGATTGTGTTCACATTTTGACGATAACATTGTTAACTCGCTGTGATCTGTAGAATTTGTTGCACTGCAACTTTTTTTTTGTGCACCGATAACTTACACCCAGAGATGTCATTTTATCCTTTCTATAAAGGTAAAAGCTTCAACAAGCAATAGCTTTTTACCACGAGAACTTAACATCGTATCCATGATCGAAATAATGAAAATGACACCAAAAGACATAGTACACATAATAATACCATTCGGGTCGCCTTCACCCACCTAGAAATGACTTTTAGGAATTAAAATTTTCACTCTATCCCGCAAATGAGATGATTAGCATAATCCCTTACTTACGCACAAATGGTATAGAAGTTTGGGTGATAAGATTTCTCCGAGGGGGTTGTTTTGACCGCCGCGCGCAAATGGCCAACACCCCACACACCTACTGCATCCTATATTGCTGTAAAGCTTAATCAAAGACCCATTAAATACAGGCTGTTCCATTTAAACTAACCGAACCGAGTAAAATAACCGTCAGAGTTATGAATCATCCTGTGTAAAATAATAGGAATATGTTGGAGATGGATACTGTTTTCTGTTCTAGAGAGGTTATGTAACCTTACTGTACAATTTAAACGAAAAATTTTAATAAATATCTAATCTATAAAATATCAAATAATCCCTTTTTCTTGCGTTTAAATGTCAATATCTGAAAAATCATTAGGTATAGGTACAGCAATGCTTAAAAGAAATACGACTCCCGGCAACCGATCTGGGGGTATGGTTAGTTTACATAAGGATCAGGTTTGTACGATTTAATATTACTTTCCGACGCATTTCTTTTAAGCACTACTGTACATAACATCGCATCGAAATAAACCATAATATACAGTATGTTCCATTTAAAAAACAAGTCTTTGGATTGGCATAGCCACACGGAACACCCTGTATAAATGTAGAACAGATTTTACGCCTGAACGGTCCAGTGGTAAGGGACCGGCCTTGCAATCGTAAGGTCGTGGGTTCGCACCCTCGCTCGAGATATTTCTCAGGGGTTGTTACTCACTTCAGGCACCCTTGAGTGTTGGGAAGAAAATTCGACACTGCTTCCCCTTCAACGGCGAGGAGGTTTGGAAGTAACAAAGCCATGGAACACTTTACACACACAAAAATACACTCTGGCTCCTGAGGTCATGACAAGTCTGTGACTTATAACCAGCCATTGGGCAAACACTACAGGTAAAAAAAACAAATCACAGAGATTATTCTTTTGTTTTCTTTACGCTTAGACTTCGTTTTTGTAAGCACAAAATAACAAATGAGAATTCAACGGTTTCCTGCGTCAAGCTTTTCAAAATTAAATCAGGTTTGTTCTGTTTCTTTGTTAACTATTTTTTTTGTGTTATTATTTTTGTCGTATTTGTTTTTCGTCTTTCGGCAACATTTCATGCAGTTTCTTCTTTTGTTTTTAGTTTGCGATTTGATCTACTTCTTTCCCGAAACATCGATCTTCTTTTATTCTTTATTTATTTAGTATTGCTGACTGCATTCTTTATTTTTCGACATTTTTTCACTTATTTTTAGATTTCTTCATTTTTCTTCGGCCTTAATTTTCATAGAATCCGCTTTTTGTTTTTTGTTCGTCGTTTTCTTCAAACTGCATTGTTCCAGTTTTCTTTTATTTCTCATTATCGAGTAAATTTCTCATTTAACACAGATTAATCTTCTGTTTTCTTTTTTGCAGTTGGCAATTGAATATCGTACGCTTCACTAAAAACTGTCGATGTTCTTTTATTTCAGAAATTAAAATTATATAAAAATAAATTAGACAAGAAAAAGAAGAGAAGAAAAGAACTGAAACAAACGACGGCAAGTGCCGAAGGGTATGAATGGGAAAAACAAAATACGTTCGTCGATTCTTGTTCGCCGAAAACAACTGAAATAGTAAGCGCAAGAAATGTTGGAAGCAAATGAAAAATCGACGGCTTTATATTATTTTGTGATTAAAACAATAGTTATATTTATATTATTTTGTGAGTAACAATTGACGAGTTATGCAAAAAACTGTTCAAAATCAAACTGTTTTGTCTAGACAATTGCACAGAAGCGCCGGTCTTCTTTTTTTTTGTTCGCCGTTTTGTTTATAGGCATTTCTACGCTTTCCTTTCAATTTTTCCTTTTGTTTCTCTTCTTTAGTTTTCTTGTCAGTTTTGATTCTTGATACATCTTTTGTTTTCTATAGACGAAGCGCCGACGCCGATCTTCTTTTGTTTCTAGGTCTTTCTTTTCATTTTTTTCCTTAGTTTTTTGTCAGTTTTGATTCTTGATACTTCTTTTGTTTTCTGTTGACGGTTTCACAGAAACGCCGACGCTGATCTTGTGTTTTTTGTTTGCCGTTTTGGTCCTAGGAATTTCGACGTTTTCCTTTCTATTTTTTTTGTTTTGTTTTTTCATTAGTTTTCTTGTCAGTTTTGATACTTAATACTCCTTTTGTTTTCTGTTTTAATACTCCTTTTGTTTTCTCTTTTCCTTTGTATGCTGTTTTGTTCCTAAGTATTTCGACGGTTTTTTCAATTTTTTTTGTTTTTTCTTTTGTTTTCTAGTCAGTTTTGATACTTGACACTTTTCTTTTTGTTTTCTGTTAACGATTTTACAGAAATGCCGATGTTATTTTATTTTTTTGTTTGCCGTTTTGTTCCTAGGTATTTTGAATTTTTTTTTTTATTTTTTGCTTTGTTTTTCCTTTTGTTTTCTTGTCAGTTTTGATTCTTGATACTTCTTTTGTTTTCCGTCAATTTTCTTTTGTTTCTTTTTGTTCACCGTTTTGTTTTTAGGTTTTTCGATGTTTTTTTTTTCAATTTTTTCTTTATTTTTTTTTATCAGTTTTGATGCTTGATACTTTTTTGGTTTTCTGATTACGATTTCACAGAAGCGCCGATCTTTTGTTTTTCTTGTTAGCCGTTTTGTTTTTAGGTATTTCTACGTTTCTTTTCTCATTTTTTTGTTTTGTTTCTTTCTTTAGTTTTCTTGTCAATTGTGATACTTAAAATTTCTTTTGTTTTCTGTTGACGATTTGACAGAACCGCCGATTTTCATTTGCGTTTTTTTAAATTTTCTCTTTAATTTTCTAAAAGAAAACAAAAAACAGGTATCAAGAGGAGTTTTGATAATTGATACTTCCTTTATTTTCTGTTGACGAGTTCATAGAAGCGTTGGTCTACTCTGGTTTCTTTTGCTCATCGTTTTGTTCGTAGATATTTCGATATATTTTTTTTAAATTATTTTTTGTTTTCATGTCAGTTTTGATACATGAACAATCGTGCTTCTTTGGTTTATTATCTTCTTCTTCTTGCTGTACTTTTTCGAGCGTTCTCTTGTTTCTTATCGAATTAATTTCATTTACAGTTCTTTTTACGCTTCTTTTCTATTTTGGCAATTTACGAGTTTCTGGCACGTTGCCTTATTTTACTTACTTATTTTTAATATAACAATTTTATTGATTGATAAGAATAAAAAAACCACAACTAAAACGAAATTTCAACAAGTAAATTGAAAATATAAAGTAAGAAATAATAAAAAAAATATAATAAAGAATTTAAATATACAGAAACTTATGGGCGTAGATGTAGGGATACTTTGTAAATTACTAAAACTTTCCAATACATAAATTTTTTTAATCTAAATTTTTTCTTTGTAATTTTCACTTACAATTGGTGTTTTCAGGGTTGAAAAATAATATCAGTAGAATTTTAACCATGGAAATTATAAAAATCATAATATACTAAATACAATCTTTTTATAAAAAAATAATTTTACCTTTTGTTGCAAATTTAAATATTACATCATCGTAGAATATTATAGAAAATAACTTTATAAAAACTAAACGTAGAAGTTCTCGAACTTAATTTCTTTCGGGGAAAATTTAGGCCGGCCAGTGAATGGACCCTCAATTAAGGGGAGTAATTTTATTAAAATGTCTCGGGTCGAAATTGGAAACGCATTCGGGAAACTCGAGTTCTTCTTTTGTACGAGATAAGTGGCAACGTGTAAGAGGGCAGTATTAAGTTCGAAATTGCAGTTTCATGAACGTCTGCTACGAGTCCGCAGGAGGAAACAGAACTTTGTGATTTATTGCAAAGCTTAGTCAGCGAATACTCGCTTGGTGTTACAAGTTTTCCGAACAGAAACTGCTGTTTTCTTAAATTGTATCAGGATAATTCACTTTTACCCTGATTGGGTTTGGGCAATTTCATATAATACGATTCGACGCAGAACATTTAATAAATGTGTGTTAATCAGTGTCGAAGATGTGGTTCAAGTTTCGCTTTGAAGCTTTGAATTACTCATACTATTAACTTAACCAGAGAAAACAGCTGAGTTATGTATGTTTTTGAAGTAACAATTAGCAAGGATTAGGTTAACAATGACAGAAATAAACATGAACTGCGATTTCAAAATATTTCATTTCATATCTGAAGCCAATAAACCAATCAATACTCCAAGGGCCTGGAAAGCGTCCAATTAAAACGGACTTATTTCAAAATACATTTCTGACGTTAATACCATTCGACAAGGGGATGAAGAATGTGAAGAAACCAAACTGTTGTCAAATATTTATTTGATTAAGATTTGTGTCGTCAGAATATTTTTTTACTGAGACAATATATTTTAAAAGCACATTTTAAATTGTGCAATTCAATTTAATTAGAGTATTGCTTGTACATCAAAAATAGTCAGTTGCTTTCCGTTTAATAGGAGATTACGTTTTTCTACATTCTTATTTATTTATTTTTCATTTATAATCCTATTAATCGACAATTCCAGAGCAGAATGGCTTCATAGTTACCTAAAAATACAAAAACAAAAATATATTCAGCAAACGCAATTATTATAATATACAGAGCGAGTCTATACATCGTGTTTCGTGTGGTTGTGCCACAGTTAGGTTTTTTTTTAAAAAAAAAAAAACATGCTTGAATATTATTTAAAACAAGAAGTAATAAAATTGTTTTAATTGGAGGAAATAATGAATGTAAGAGAAGCTAGGACCACAAAGAAACTTGTCTGCAAACTTTAACGAGTTTCTCACATTAACACAGTTATAATTTCAGCTTTCGAAAGTTTTTAATCCGATTTCGTGATTAAGTTTAGCATATTCAACCTTATAATTATGTAAATTGTACATTTCAATTATGTGCCTATCAGAAATACATTTCAGTTCAGCACTGCTGGCGGTTACGATACGATAGTCCTGTGCCAACTGTTCTATTACTTCCAAAGGTAACAACAAAACAAACAGGGCATTAAACAAGGACTGTTTGCGTTACATTCTGCCGGGGACTTGTCCAAAAAGGCGACGATTTATAGTTGAGATATCCATTAAACAATACGATAGACACGTTTCCGCTCTTATGTCTCGAAAGGAATGAATCTTAGAGAGACGAATTAATGAGAAAATTCAATCACGTTTTAACCCAGGTATACCGTTTCGGGTGAAATCCCTTCTTGCCGGCGGAATTTTAAGCCCTCCGTATCATATTCATCTCTCATTATTGTTAAGTTCAGTTATAATGAATTACATGAACATTTACTCTCTTAAGATACTTCAAAACCGAAAATTCGAAATAAGATCATGTCTATGAAGCTTACCGAAAGGTGAACGGTTTAAAGAAAACCCGAAATTTATTAGGAGTATATTTTTTCATTCTCGTGTGATCACGACTTAAAAGAGTATAATAAACTCGTTGAAAGCCACGTCAAGGTAAATAATTACTGACGAGTGTTCTGAATCAATCAAGGCAATAATAAAAACGTAAGTGAAATTTATTGACGGACATTGAATAGTGTTAACCACATTTTAAAGCCGTAAATTATGTGTTGCTATAAAAGCTGTTATTATAAATAAGGCACGGGAATTTTTCTCCAGACGTCGACGCCACCGACGCACAGTGCGCTTAAATGAGCCTGTTCGGAATAAAAATAGAAACCTATAACTAAATACCAAAGAAGAGGTAAATAAAAAGGTAGAGGAGAACAAAAAGGAGATGTGGAATATTTTGGATGAGTTTAAGAAGGAAACGAGAAACGAAATTAATAACAAAATAACATTCGACATGGCCAAAATCAGAAATGAGATCAAAGAAGACATCCTAAATGTAAGTGAGATAATAAGAGTAGAGAACAAGGAAAATTTGACTCAGGTACAAGAAAAACTGACTGAAGCAGACAGACAGTTAAATAAAAACTGCAGAGAACGACATGGAGACCTGGCAACGAAGATAAACGAGTATATGAACAAGCAAGAGAGAGAAAGAGAGGAGATAAGAAAAAATATGATGGAAATGGAACAGGAACAAAACGAGAAATGGAGAAATCTGAAAACGGAATATGAAAAGAAAATGAACGAGGTACGAAGCAGGAACGTTGTGATTCCAGAATATACGAACGTGATGTGGACAAAGGACACAATGCCACAATTTTATGGAGATGAAGGAACAAACCCCATTGCGTACATATACAATTCGAAAGAATGCATAAGTGAGATAACTGATGAGAGACGAAGGATGCTGATGGTACGAAACAGTTTAAAGGATGATGCACAGACATGGTATAATATGATGAGTGAAGATATTCAAACGTTTGAAGACTTCGAGGTATTTTTCAAGAAACAATATTGGAGTGCCAACGAACAAAGGAAAGTAAGGGAGGACCTGATGTTCGGAAAATACCGTGTTGGAACGAGAATGACGAGGGAGAAGTATGTGATCAAGAAGTGTAGCATCATAAAATACTTAACACCAAGGCTCATGGAGGAGGACATAATAATGCAACTGGTAAAACATTTCGAACCAGACGTCATGCAAGCTGTCGCACTCCACAACATCAACACGATCAGGGAATTCATCAACCTCATGAAAAGGATTGACATCGCAACGGAAAGAACAAATCATCAGGGAAGAAACGTCAACGCAGTACAAACAGAGCGACATGAAAGAGATCGAAAGGACAGAGAAAGAAACAATCAGGGACAAAGAAGTAATGGAGTCAGCTCACATTACAGAAACGATCACAGGCAAAACAATGATAACAGGAACCAAAGATGAACCTCAGAAGTATGAGGAAATGGTAAGAACAGAGATTGAGAAGATGGTAAAAGATGGTATAATAGAAGAATCTACGACAAGTTACATAAATCCGGTTGTAGTAGTAAAAAAGGCAGATGGTTCAATAAGGTTGTGTTTAGACAATTAAACGAAATTACAAGAACAAGAAGAGAGACTCCCAGAAATATCGAAACAATATTAAGCAAGTGTGGTAATTCTACAATTTTTACAAAGTTAGATTTAAAAACATCATTTTGGCTTTTTCCACACAGATTCACAACACTACACTGGCTTCATGATCAACGGACGAGTTTATCACTACAAAGTTGTTCCGTTTGGATTAAGTTCATCGTGTGCAGCTTTAGTCAGAGAAATGCAGATCATCCTCGACAGGTATGAAGAATTTTGTCTTCACTACGTGGACATCTTGATTTTTTTTTTTAAATGAAAAAGAACATTTAGAACATGTAAGAATAATTGTGGAAACATTATGCAAGGAGGGATTCAAGATCAATCTAGAAAAATGCAAATTTTCATGAGACGAAGTACCGTATTTGGGTTATAAGAAAGTATATTTTCTCTGTGAGAATGTACCATGTTAATATTGGACAGCATAAACGAACAAGTACATTCAAATATGCTAAAGTTTCTCAAGCCAAATTGTTACATGTTAATTCTGAGTTACATTTCGGCAACCACGCATTGTATGTGCGTAATTTAGTAAGGTGATAAATTGCGTCCCGGAAATGATACCGTTTGAAATTAACGCTGTTATTGGTCTTAGGCAATCACATTCATCACGTCCTATGTTCGTCCTATGTTCGGATTGGCTCGCAATTTTGCTGGTAGAAGGCCGTTTCCGGCATCGTCGATCTCTTGCTTTGACGGACACTTTACCACTTGGTAAGGTGAACACACGTCGCTCCTTCTATCGTGAATGAATTTCTCCATAATTGAGTTGTAAAATTTTATAGAGAATATGAAACAAATAAAAAACGAGCTTAAAGGGTAATTTAATGACTTACTTGATGTTTCGAAAAATATAATTATTTGCTTTATCAAAAGTGATAAATAAATAATTATTTGCTTTATCAAAAGTGATAAATAAATAATTATTTGCTTTATCAAAAGTGATAAAGCAAATAATTATATTTGCGAAACGTCAAGTAAGTCAATAAATTACCCTTTAAGCTCGTTTTAAAAAGTTTTTTTATTTGTTTCATATTCTCTGCAATTCTCACGAGCAAGAACTACCCAAAAATTAACTTCAAAATTTTATAATACAGTATATCTGGAATTATATCAGCCCTACGTGTCCTTTGAGTTGCCTTCGAGCAAATCTTCCGAGCGGATAAACCGGATCTGCATTAAAACCAGAGGTACAATAATAAGGTTGCGATGTTAGCGTGGGCCAAGTTTATAATTGAGGCGTATAGGATCAAAACGTGCAATCTACATTCTTCATTTTTTTGTACATTGTAAAAAAAAAACTACTACTCTCTTTATTTCTATCTGCTAAACAAGTACGCCAAAATGATCAGCACATAGGATTAACCAATGTTTTCTAAGAAAGATAATGCATTTCATGTATGAAAAGTACTTTTATTGTAACTAACACAAATATTATAAAGATTGCATTATTTGATTCAGATATTTGGAGATTGCAGGTTTTCATCTATATGCCTTAATTAATTTCGTTGTCTTGACAGAGGAATCCGCTTTCTATTTTCGCTTGTACGTTTGCTAATGGTCTGTTCCATACCGGAAGATGTAACGACTGTATACTGTGAAGGTTCCACTTTCTTCGAGGTAGCCATAACGACGCTCCTGCTCGAAGATCATAGAGCTACAATTGGGGTACAATAACATTCTGTTTTATAATTGACGTAATTTAACTGTTTACGTAAATACTTTCGGCACTTGTTTGTGCATTATGCTCTATTTTTTATTGATAAGCAGAAATTTACAGATTGTTTTAACACGTTACACAACTAGCAGACGACAAAAAAAATCAAAGTTGACCATAATCGTTAGTAACTTGCTGCTGTTTGAATAAAATAAACAAAAGAACACAAATAATTGACTAATAGGAGAGCCACACTGATTTATAACTTCGCGTTTTTCATCTATCCAAAAAAGGCTATAGTTAATGTTTCACGTGGTTTTAAAGTCAGGTTTAGTTTAAGAAGATTGAATTATCGTTTCGCGTATTTGTAAAGGTCAGTACGGGACCTATTTGTATTTAATCATTATTTAAGTTGAGTTTCGTAAGAAATTCGAATTATTTAGATTATTTCAAGCCCTCCAAGCTAGTGTACTTACTGTCGTACTAAGTTTGCATGTACCTAAGTATATTTATTATTAAGTAGGCTTCGGTGTTTTGCTGTGTTGCTAAAACTTCCTTGAATGACCGAGTGTTAATGGTATCTCCTAGAAATTGTGCGTATATTAGGTGGGGTTACTCCCTGGCGCCCGTATCTGTTTTGACCCATACCGTCCTCCTTCAGAGAATAGCTCGGGACAACCGATTGACTCCTCACCGCAACTTGCCACCAATTATCCGTAAGTGATCAGGAGTTAAAGTAATTGTAATAAAGTGATAGCAAAAGTTAAAATTGAATATTTAAGTAAGTATACAGTGTGTCCACCGAGTGCCGCGGTCTTCTCTACCGTCTAAAGTATACAAGATAGAAAATAAATTCGAACGAGCTAAGGTGTAACTCAGTCAGCTCTATTTTCTAAAATTATTCTTGGCTATATAGGCTGTTCAGTAACTGAGAGCCATACCAAAGTAATTTTTTTTTAATGGAACATCCAGTATATTTTTACATATTTCGAAGGTAAGCATAACAAATAGGTAATAACCAATCATTTCGGAAGTTTTATTTAAGAATTTTTAAGATATTAATGATTATGTGTAAAAAATTCGTCTACTTTGAGCTCTTATAGTGTGATTAGTTATTTACATTTCATCATGAATTTTTGTAGGTAGACAATACAATATCTCATCTACAGAAATTTCACAACAGACTCGATCTATTAGTTATTATGTGTACAGGATGTTGAGTTTTGAAAAAGTTAATTTTTCTCAAAATTTTCAAATGGAACACCTTGTATGTCTAAACTCTTGTGAAACACTGCCTTAATATGCTTTCATAAAACGCCAAATGTTTTTGTCTAAACTGAAGAAATCGCGTAACAGCAATTACTCTTTTTTTTAATTACAATTTTTCACGTTTTTTAGCCTTTTTGAAACAGCTTTTTTCTGTTACAGAGTTTAATGTTGTTATGGTAAATGTATAGGTACACGATTATAAAACAATCGAATTTGTGAAAGAACAGTAATCGTACTTTATTCATTCTCTTTAATATTAAAAGTAATTAAAGTCATCTCTCTCAAAGAGGTAATGTTCTCTCCCCTTTGTTAGCTGAATAACTTCGAAATCTCGGAAACTCGCTTCTTTTCTTCTGATACTTCTGTTAAACAGTATATCAAATGTATTACCGTCGATATTTAGATGACATCTTTTTGATAGTTCGCATACCGACCTAGATACCTTAGTTCTGGAGTTTAATGCACTCCATCATAAAATTAATTTTACTCTGGAAAGAGAAAAAACACTTACACTTGCTCCGTCTCGTACATTGGCCAGACTGGCAGAAGTCTACAAAGTCGCCTTAACGAACATCTAAGATCTTTCAGGTCAGGCAAGAATGACTCCAGTTTCGCATCTCACCTTTTGGAGACCTCGCACAGTTTTATTCCTAACACCACCATTTTGTTAGAGAACTTATCTAAAATTATTTACTTACCGTGGCGGAGAGTTTGGAAATTTTTCTTCATTTAGTCTCCTGTCCCGATAAAATTCTAAATGAACAGATCGTCTTTTCGAATACTAACTTCAAATCGGCTCGTTTCCTGCTCGCTTGTTACTCCTCCAGTTATTTAACTTTCATGGGTACCTAAGTATAACATCTGGTTTTTTGAAAAATGTATCAATTAATAAATGAACAAAACACAAGTACTTTGCATTCTACGCAGGGCCGGATCTAGGGTTTTCGGCGCTCCGGTTAAACAATTCTTAGCACCTTTCTTATAGAATGATAATGTATACTACCAAATTTAAGTCGGTATTATTGCTAAGTCTGTTTACGGAAGTTACAAATTCGGTAAAATGAACAAGTAGAAGTATTTCTCACGATGATTGCAATGATGCAGTCTAAAAACAACTGAATATCGCCTTTACGAGATAAAGAAAAAAGGATATGGAAAACTCTGTAGATTATTTTACTAATCGATAGAGAATAAAATAAGCAATAAAAGGTCGAAACATATTTTTGTGCTTATAAAAAGTTACTTACTAAAAAATCATATTCATTCAATTCAATTTGACGGAGTGTTCGTGCAAATATAATCGCATAATTTACAATAAAAATGACGTTTGGTCGTTTACCCAAAATAGAAGTTACGTGTAGTAATATTTTTAATTAAAAACTGAGGATAGTTTAAATTTACCGCCAGACCAAGTAATTTTTATGTTGGCAATACCCCGCATATTATCCTCCTTGTAGAATTAAAACATTAAACTTAATTCTTGATTTATTGAGAATTCTTTAATAACAGCTTTTTATTGTAAAGTTAACTTCTACAGTCGTGTGCAGCGTAGGTTCTTGACATTTCTCTGAGCCTTATAGAAGAGCATATTAAGGGCGAGGTTTGTGAGCAGGAGGTGCATTTTAGTTGGAAATAAATACGTTTCGCAGCTTCATTTGTGGTTTCTCAGTGCATAATTAGGTTCTAAAGTTGTTATAAGTAAATACATTGTAGCGGAAGTGTAAATCGACTATTTATCTTAAGAATTTTAATGACGCACCCCTCGATGAGGCAACCCTCCGAGAAGCTTCTGGGCAGTTCGAAATTGCTTACGCGTTTTTCAGGAAGCTTCTGGAGCGGTCAGGTAAATATTCTCAACCCATAAGAGGCCGGGGTCGAGAATGCCAGACAGCCAGTCGCCCCAGCAATATCCTACGAGTCGCACTTATTTACCTGTGATTTTAATTATTATCTTGGTGCTCAATGAACGACTTTCCAAGCTCACGTAGTTTTTCATTTACCTCAACGCCAAAACATTTTTGTTGCACAAAGCAAAGCGGGCATGTCCAATTCGCTTACGGGCGAATATGAACGAATTTAACTTACTTTAACTTACCTGGCGGGAAAATTTAAATATGTACAGTCGCAGCGTAATGTAATGAAAGTTTGGAGGGGTGAAGCTTATTACGAATTCGGCCGAACGCAGGTAGTATGTACAAACCCCTCATTATTATTTTTAAAAGGAAACGTTTGATGAAATGAAGAGAACTGCGGTAAATAATTATAAAATGCAATTGGCCGTTCGGACATACTTCTAATTATTTCATGCTCTTTAATAAGAGATTTTTTTGCTCTCTGATATTATAACATTTCAAAAATTTGAAGTTAGACTTTATATTTAAATATTAATCGATTAGTATGTTTTAAAATATCCAATACAAAAATTGGGGGATGAAAACAGAGTAATTTATTACAAATAATACATAAAATATAATGAGAATATATTGAAGGCGTTCCGCCATCCATCGTCTATCGTAGGCTTGACCGTGTGATGATCACCGATTACACAACGA
The DNA here is from genome assembly GCA_036172665.1 of Prosopocoilus inquinatus. Lineage (NCBI taxonomy): Eukaryota > Metazoa > Arthropoda > Insecta > Coleoptera > Lucanidae > Prosopocoilus > Prosopocoilus inquinatus. The sequence continues at coordinate 56,490,189 of CM069871.1, forward strand.
CGCGGTCGACCGAAAACCTAAAACACACGAAACTAAAAGCTGAAATAAATTATTATTTGCTGAAAGGAGAAAAAATGATGAAAAGCTATTACAACAAAACAAAAACGAAAGTGCTTAAAGAAAAAGTAATTAATTTTTGAAAAATAAATGATTAATTGCTGAAAGAAGAAAAAAATATTAAAAACTATTACAACAAGACAAAGAAAACGAAAGTGCTAAAAAAAAGTAATTAATTTCTGAAAAATAAATGATGAATTGCTAAAAGAAGAAAAAATTATTAAAAAACTATTACAACAAAACAAAGAAAACGAAAGTGCTAAAAGAAAAAGTAATTAATTTCTGAAAAATAAATGATGAATTGCTAAAAGAAGAAAAAATTATTAAAAACCATTACAACAAAACTCAAACATAAAATAAAATGGCAAAAAGAAAAATTAAGTAATTAATTTCTGAAAAATAAATGATTAGTTGAAAGAAGAAAACGAAACGATGATTAAACGTTAATACTTTGTGTAATATCCGTTACTTTCAACACATTCTCTTAACCGGTTTGGCATTGAATTTACCAAATTTTCACAAACATTTGTGCCTCTAAACCTTTCCCAAACTGGGAAAACATGTTGTGTCAGTTGTTCAACGGTTCTTTCACGAACACCGTATCCAGGGATATCTTCCCAACTCCTTACCATCGTTCCCCACATATTTTCTATTGGGTTGAGGTCTGGAGATCTTGCAGGCCACGGTAATACCTCAATATCGTTGTGATCTGCAAACCAGGCTGTTACATTGGCAGCTTTGTGAATGGGGCTGTTGTCTTGCACAATGGTTATTACTTCCACCTCGTCCTCGGGATACACTAATCTTACTGATGGCAGCATGACTTCTTCCAAAATTTCTATATACCTTGCAGATGTAAACCTTGGAGGTGAAACGGGAACTAATGCATCGGGACCTGCACTCGAAATCCAACCCCAATATCCAGCTGATATGCGTCCACTTGTTGCATTTGGTCTTACGTTTTCCACATTATACCGTGTATTTTTCCTTCTTCATAACACGACTGGGGAATCCTGCGATGTAGAAAATGTTTTCTCGTCTGTAAATATCACATTTTCCCAATTTCGATTCATGTTTTCCTCACAGAAACGCAATCTGGTAGCAGCGTTTTCGGGTGAAAGCAAAATTTTTTTGGCTGGTTTTCTGCTGTGAATACCTGCACTCCTCAATCTTTTTCTTACTGTCGTAAAAGAGCATTGTAAATTTAGTTGTTCCCTGATCCTTGCTGTAGTTGTAAACGGATTAGCTTCGACACTGGCAACTATTGCCTGGTCCTCGTCATTTGTTGTTGCTTTGGGACGACCTGATTTCGGTGCTGTTCTTAGGGAAGCGTCTTCTTGTCTTCTACTGATCCATCTTCGAATTTGACTTTCTGACATATCAACTTGCTCAGATATGTTTCTAACGGACATTCCTGCTTCTGCCAAACAGCAAATAAATCCTCTTGTAGCTACGGATGATTCTCGTTGTCCCATTCTTCTTCCCATTTTGCTAATAAAAAGTCGCGATTGCTACAACAAGAACTAGTCACAGATGACAAGACTTTTAAAAAATTCAGAACAGAAAATATATATGGCGATAGAAAATTACATAAATTCTAAAGTAAAGAAAATTATATAAAAAATATGAAAATCAGATGTCAAGAAAAATGGTATGTTGCTGAAAGAAAAGTAGTTAATTACTGAAAAAAAATTAAAACAAAAAAGAAACGAATGCTGACAAAAATTAAACAAGAAATTAATTTGTAAACAATATTAAAACAAAAAGACTTAAATAAATAATAATAATAAAAACTATAACAATACAACTCAAACAGGAAATCAAAATGCTAAAAGTAATTAAATAAAAAAAAAGATTGTTAAAAACAGAAAACAAATAAATGGTAAAATAAAAAAAATAGACTAAAAATCACTTGCTGCTCGTTCAACTTTCCTCAGTGAGCCACAAAGGAAAATGGATCAATGTTTAAACGATCGAAATTTATATAGGTCTGAAATTTGGATTCGCAGAATACTGACACTACAAAGAAACGCTTGTTCTCCAATTATTCTGAAAGATTTATCTGTAATTTACAGAAAGATTAACCACGTCATTAAAATTTGTTTTTATTAAAGAGCATCAAATAATTATTAGAAGTATTTCCTAACGAGTAATTATAGATAATATAAATTTTTCCATTTGTTTTCATTAGTAATTACATTTGTTGATTAAAAGTCTTTTCTTTCTGCGTCAGTTAGATTTAACAATTGGATATTTTTTGACAGGACACGATTTTTCTTGTCGATATTGTTTTCTGTTTTAATTAGTAATTACAAGATTTGTGTATTAAAAGTCTTTTTTTTTTCTGCGTCAGTTAGATTTAATAATTTTGTTCGACAATAACTTAATAGTTATCGTTGTTATTACTGTGATTTTTTTAACTGTGGCCGTAGGCCTGCTCGACCTACTGGATTCGTTTGGTCGTTAATAATTTTAAATTTACATATTAATAGTTATTTAATAAATTAGTTTGTTAATGATGGCGATTAATACACGATACTGTTTAAAGCACGAACGAGCGATAGCGAGTGAGTGTCTTTAAAGGTTGAGTTTATTAATCGCCCATTAAGAAATGAGTTTATTACAATATTTTTTCGTTGACCGTAAACTCTTTTTTTGAGACAAAATTAGAAATTAATTACAAATCAAAACCAATTTCATCTTTTTCATCCCGTCGATTAAGCTGAGACCTTCCTCCTTTATTTGTCCAGTTGCCATTGAAAAATGTGACATGCGGATTATAACCAAAAAGATTGCCATTCTAAAAGTGATTGTGAATTAGTAATTGTGCAGTTATGGAGTTAGAAAACGCTGATACATTACCTGCTGCAGTGTTGGCAAGTGCAAACGAAGTGGAAATGTTCGAGTTATCATATATCAAAATATTATCAAAACGTCAAAATCGCAAAAACAGTTCGTTAATCAAAAAGGGTGCATTAATCAGGTCCATTAACGCACTATTTTTCAAACAAAAGAATTCATTAATATCGATATTAATAAACCGTTGACGAAAAAATAAATTAATGACAGGCCTCGTATTTTGATAATGTTTACTTTGTACTAAATTATGTAATTGATTCTTACAGCCATATGAGATATAGATTCAACAATTGTTTGTTTATTAGTTAATTCAACACTTCTCTGTCAGTTTTTCGTAAATTTGATACAAGAAATATCAATATCACCTTGGTAATATGAGGCAAAATTTTTAGCACGCAAATTCGTATGACCACAGTTAAAAGAAGTACTGTATTTATTTTATTGTAACTTTATTTGATTTTATGAAAGAGCATCATATAATTATTGGAAGTATGTATGTTCTAACGGTCAATTAAATTTTATAGTTATCTCCCGCAATTCTCTCTCTCTCTCTCTCTCTCTAAAGTGACATAATTCTAATTAAATCGCGTAAATTAAGGAGTAATTATGAATAACATAAATATTTCCATTACAATGCATAATACTTTTCCTAATAAGATCATCGGTGTGAGAATACTGAGAATATAAAGAAACACGTGCTCTCTATTTATTCTGAAACATTTACGTTCGATTTACAGAAAGATTAACCATGTTATTAAAATTTATTTCTTATTAAAGAGCATGAAATAATTATTAGAAGTATGCCCTAACGGTCAATTACATTTCATCAAACGCTTCCTTTTAAAAATAATATACGCAACGCTTACACTTTCATTCAGGAGGGGTTTGTACTACTTGCCTTCGGCCGAATTCGTAATAAGCGTTCACCTCTCCAGACTTTCATTACATTACGCTGCGACTGTACATATTTATTATTTTGCTTTTAGAATATAATATAGTTACTATAATTTCAGAAAATATTCATAAAAATATCCTAATTCAGCGCCCCACAGTGGTCGAAATGAGCAGTTTAAGTGGACAAAATTAACTTCGTAAGAAAATAAGATAAGATATAACTTAAATTATATTTTATTTTACAATATTAACAAATAAAAGAAACTGCATGCACTTATTTACACAATTTTTTCATTTTTTTTAATACACTGACCGGTAAAAAACCAGCCACCCTTAAGTATTTTATAACAGGTGTACACAGTTCGTTAAGGCATAAAAATCTACATTTTCGGTTATCACTCACTACATTTATGTTTAAAACTTAGCACAATGGAATGACTTTCACCACTTCAGTTGAAATTATTTCAAATATTAATAATTTTCTTCAATAAAATATCTGTAATAGCAGTTTCAAAATTTTCTATTTTTAAAATTTGCCGAACATTATTATAAGTAATAGAAATTCAATTTACCTTATTTTACTTATTTCCGCCACATATCAATCAAATAGTACGCTTCGGTTAATACGGTAAACCGGTACTAAAAATTATATAACATATATTTATGACACTTTATGACAATAATTCACATATAATATTGTGAATACCTTCATTCTGAGTTAACTGTGTGAATTTAATGATTTGCAAAGGTTTGCGAAAAAAGATATGCTTAATCGTTTGCCAATGTTCAGTAGAATATATTATTTTGACTCTATTGCAAATTTTAAGAAACGAGCAAGACGAAATACATATTATTATTGGAAAATAGTATTAAATAAGAAGAACATATACCTTCTGTTGATGAATTCATGGCAGTTTTAACAACGCTAATATTATAAGACTCACAGTAATAAATAAACAAACTTAACGTACCAAATAGCATTGAAAGGGTATTAGCAGAGACGTTCAATTTATAGCTACGGTAACAGTAATAACAAAACTGAGAATTATTTTCGGTGAGCGATTCTTTTAATTTATTGAAATACAATCTTCTTCGAAGCAATTAAAAGGCAAAATTTCTTAAAATTATTGTCATGAGTTTTATATTTTTATCTATCCAGATCGCCCATTTCGACCACTGTGCGCCCCTCAAAACTGGCGCTCCGGACAGTCGCTCGTCTCGCCCGCCCTTTTTCATCCGGGGATGGGACGATTCGCCGTCGCCAACTCGCCGTCGCCGATTCATCGTCGCCAATTCGTCGTAGAACGAATTTATCGTCGATCCAATTTACTGTCCGCCCATGTTACTGCTTTATTTAGCTTGATAAGCTTTAAAACACTTTCTGACCATTTTAGATAATATCCAAGTTATACCTACAAATTGAAGAAAATAACTATAATTTCAGTACGTTTCAAGTAAATTAAAATGGACTTTACTATTGTTTTTCTATTGTTACAGTCGATTTTGTTATTACGCATTTATTTCCGATTCGGCTAAGAACTGGCAACGTTGCTACTGGACGCCTACCGGCAACGCTCGGCGTTGTGTCATCTGGCAACGCTGTAACATTCGCGGCAGGAAGCGATTCTTTCAAATTAATAATTTCTTATTGGTGTTTAATCTCCGTCTTCTGACGTCATAATTTTCCCATTGGATTGGCCATTTTGTGTAGTCTATAAAACGGAAATCATCTTCTTCAGCGGCCATTGTGTATTACGGGCATTCATTCATTCTTCTGACTCGTGCGAGAGCAGACGCATATTCAGTGCTATCGACGGTTTGTGTTTGTTTAAACAAAACCACTTTTCTACGGATTTTCCGGAAGCAAATATCTCTCCCGAGTCTTGTGGAACGTTTATACGTTCACGTCCAACGAGTTTGCTAAGTAGCAGGTATGTTTAATTAATTCGTTCGTTACACGTGGTTAATGGTTGTTCTTTCCGTTCCCTTTCAGAGTCGTTTGTTTGTTGATGGTTATTGTTACTGATTGCATTAGTATTAGTACTGAGCGTTGGTATCAGTTCCCGAATGGGTATGTGAACCTTTCGAATACGAAACGCACCTGTGTTTGAATCGCTGGACTCCGTTGCGACATTAGAGCGAGACAGACATCTAGAGTTGGACCGCCGTTGGCAGCATTGCTGATTGAAAATCGTCTTGGAACGAAGCGGCGCCTACCAACTAGTGACATCTTACGCTTCTCGCAGGAACTGGAGCTCAGCTGAGCGACAAAGAGTGACGTATACCATTATTATTTTGATTCGAATTGCATGCCGACTATTTTACCGGACACGAAAGCAACTTACGTATTTAATAGTTCGTAACTTAGTTTAATATTTAAGTAACGTCTACGTAAATTTCGTGGTGTCTTTGGAGCACCGATTGTGAGGTCAGATCTGTCCATCCCGCGTATTATGGTTATCATTTAAAGTTTTGATAGGTTACAATTTAAACATTGTTAAATTTTGTTCAACTAGTGTATGTGTGTGTTAATAAACACCGTATCACTGAACGTGTTTTGCTTATGTTAATCTCCTACTTTGAACGCATCAAGAGAGGAAAAATCTCCTGGAGAAAATTGAGAATACTTCAAGCGCGCACATTGAGGCCTTGGGAAAGCATCAAAGTGTGTTTGACAATTGGGAAGGTAATTCCCTGGCGCCCTATTTGTTTATATTTAGTTACCCCGCCCATTCTCCACCAAGTTCAGCCGTGGCAACCAGTTGTCCAAAGACAACGCTATCTGTTACCAGTATTACGATGTTGGAATCCAGGAGTATTAGCTTTTAAATCTTTTGGTGGTAACACTATTTCACGTTAAAATAAATTCCTAATTACAGTGCCACCACCGTAAGACACAAAATTACGAACAATTTGGTGCTGTACGTACACATATCATAATTCTATTTTTTTTTAATGGAACCCCTTTTTCAATTTATAATTTTAAATGACGAGCTTTCATGAATCAATAGCAGTCGACTTTTGATGTGTAGTGATTTTGATTGATATGAAAATCAATATGATTTTGAGCAGAATTTGAAAATATAAAAAAGAAGAATTGGAGGGATTTTACGAACACCCTGAAGAATAAGAAATACTTCCTGGAAGACCAAATTTTTTTATCTTTTTCTTTATCTATGTATCACATTTAATTAATGACTAATTATTTTATTTTCCATTAATTATGTTAACTTCTTTATTTTATTTACATATAATTATTGGTATATTATTATTTGGATATGTACCTGGACTTAAAACTTTAATCGCTGACGCCGAATTTACCGACGGCGAGTTTTCCGGCGGTGAATTGTACCTACGACGAATCGGCGACGGTGAATTGGCGACGACAAATCGGCGATGGAGAATTGTCCTAGACCCTTTTCATCCGGCCCTGATTCTACGGAAACAATTCTTATTTATTCTTTTAATTTCATTTGCAGAATTAATTTATTTCATATTTTTTTAATTATTCCAAATAATATTCAGAGCTGCTGACACAATATTAGTATTCTAGAACCAAACTTACAACACTTATCGCTAAACTTCTAATCGTAACAATACTTTAATTAGATACAAGTAAACTCAAACGATTTATAAAACGAATCGAATTTCGAATTAGTAATTCTTGTGCCCTATTATACACATTTACGCGCACCATGTATGCTCCCGATCGCCTAAAAAAAAAGAATTTAACAATAGTCTAGTCATCACAGAGTCATGCAACAGATCCCTTCGAATCTTAAGAGGTCGTTGTAACAAAGATTCTGTCGCTAGACTAAGAAAAATAAGTTAGACAATAACGGAATATAATAGAGGGTATCAAATAACGATGACAACGAGTAGCAAAGAAAATATGAAGGCGTTTGTACGCGAGTTCATTCGAGGCCATCGAATAAAACCAAACCGAAATTAATTTTAAATATACTTCAAAAGACATGCAAATATTATACATATTCGTAGATAGATAGGTCGGATTTTTTCAGAGAAGTATTGTTTCAGTCATTGTATTTCAAACTTATTAAAGTTTTTAACTTAATGTTTGTTGCGCAGTGTGTACTATTATTTTGGTCTAACCAGGAAAACATGAATATTAAGAAACGCTTTTACAATCTCTAAGTAATTTTGGGTAAATTGTAGTAAGGAGGGCATTTTTCAGGAATATACAAAAATTTAAATTTCTCAGAAACTATAGCATTTTGTATAGTGCATATTATGGTTAGATCAATTGCAAATGAGCTCTACTACCACGCCTTCAAAGAAATACGTTGACTCACCAGTCATGCTGTATACATCCTGGAAATAACAAATATTGATCGTTTAATTTATCTCAGATAAGAAACAAAAATTTGTATTTAATTTCGATTGTTTTATCATCTCTGACAATTATTTTAAATTTACGTAACAAACGGAACAACTAGAAAAAAAACCGATAATTAAATTTAGTGATACGTGCGAGCATCGATGCTCGTTAAAGGTCATTTGTATCCGGGTCTGATTGACTGATGTACGGATGGTAGGGGATTACGGATAAAAGAAGTTGATAAAAGTGAAAATCACAGTGAGATCCAACTGATCCGTGATTTAACACACTGACGTTTCCAGTAAATAAATTCCGAAAGAACCGTTTGATATCGGTTTAATGCCGTTGTAAACAACACACACAGGCGGAAAACGTTATTATTATTTCTTTTTTTTTTGATCTGTAAACACATACATACATGGATTCAATGCTATTGTGGTATCATGACAGGGAATATTAATTTGCTTTTCAGTTTGTTTTTTAAGTAATATTCAATTTTATTTAATATTTTCCTAATAATCGGCCAACACTTCAATAAAAAATTTTACTCTCAAAAAGACTTCTAAACGGTTTTACACTTTTATTGTTTAATGTTTCATAACAAATTTGAAATGTTACTTTTCATATTGCTCTGTAGATAAAAGAGAGACATGTTTGGATATTGTATAGTTATGATTTATAAATCATATTTTTTGTACAACAGTTCGAGGATGATCATTTTACGTTTATATATTTTCTCCTCTGACATCACTGAAAAAGTTGACGTGCAAGTCGTAACATTATATCAAGCACGCTCACAGTCTAGTCGAGTTAATGTTTAATTCCTTCTATACGTACATTTATTTATTATCGTTATAAATCATCTAAATTTGTTTTATTTTGCGCCCGATACGCATTATAAAAAATATTTTATGGTTATTAATGAACCTCATAATACCATCTATCTTATGCGTAAAGTTTTTATCGGTTTTAGAGAATTCAGCGCGAAGAAAAACAGGTCGTATATTTCAGTTGGCAAAAGAGCCTTACTTTTTGCCGTCAGCTATCCGTACGCCCACAATTTTTAATTTTAAAGCCCACTTTACATTCGTACGCAGCACCATAATATCATACATATTGTAATAGTCTTCAGTATTCTACATATCATTCGAAACTAACTTTAAATTATAGATTTGAAAGTCAGTGAAAATACTACATGAATATTCAATATTTAATATTATTTCAAAATACGTATGTAAACGCCCGGAAAGTCCATCGTATATTTGACTCAAAATTTTTATTTAGTTTTTGATACGAAATTATTACGGGTGGAACTTAATCCATTTCATTTCATTATAAACTTTCCCAGTTTCCCAGATAAGAACTGGACAGGAACCGTCATAGTCTGAACAATAATTGAATTGGTTATTTCAAAAACGACAAATGTGAAACTTTGCACTTTTTTAGATTAACATAAAAACATTTTAAATCAATAACAGAAAACATTTTTAAAATCTAAAAGATTAGAAATGATAATTCTGAGTATTTTACATTGTTTGAACTATTTTCCTACAAAATTATATCTTTGGAAATTAAAAATATTAGGAAAAAAATTGACATGGACTGCGTTGAACAATGTTTAATAACTTCTTATCTTGTTTTCTTTAATGTTTTAAGCTAATCTGTAATGGTTTTGGTTACTTTAGAAAGTATCTGTAAAATAAAATTTGAATTGTAGTAGTTGTATAAAGTAATACCTTGACTACAATACATAAATACTGATCATCAGTATTGATGGTCGGTTGCTTCTAACATAAGCCTTATTTTCAGTTTAATGTTTGTACACAAAAATTAAAAAAATGTAATGCAAATACAAATAAGATTTTTCTTTAATCTTATTTATTACACGAGCCGGCAAAATTACAGTTTTTATCTGGGGTTTGAATTATTTTGTGTAAATCTGTTCAGTTTGCGTTTACACATCCCTGGGATACCATCAAAACATTTCTATCACGTAAGGATTTGAAACCATAAGACAGAATTATAAATAGTTTTTTCAATGACGTAACTAGACATGTTCGGGCTCGTGTGCAACTTTTTTGTCGGGCCCCTTTTTGTTTATATTTAAGCCCTGAAACGCAGAAAACGCCTATAAACTTAAATTCGTTCAAGATGTCATTAAAATAAAATAAAATGAAGAATAAAAAATAAACAGACATTAGAATATGTACATACATATAATTGTGATATGATTATGAAGCATTAAACATAACATTAATAAAATCTAAACTGGTCCAAGTAGTATACAGATTGTTCATGGAAAGCTTCTACAATAAGTAGCTCTCTTATGTGATTTTTTATAAGGTAACTATAGTAAGTAAAGTCAATTATGATAGTTACAGGACATTTCCTGCTCCATGTTGTGGCACCATCGGAAAAACAAAAGTCTAGCAGGTTTTCGAGATTTTCAATTGTTTTCAATTTTTTAAACGGAACACTATGATTTAGTTAAATTTAGCATTATATAAAATCGTGGGTAGAAGACAAATCGGCTTCCTTCTCGAGCTTACAGAACATGAATTATGTGAACGTGGAGTCAGGATTGACAGATATTTTGCAGGAAATGTTGCCAACTTGTTGATAAATTGTAGCCAAAAGGCGCCAATTTTTTTTAAAGGACCAAAAGAAATTTTAAGCAAAAAAACAACGATGAGCGAAAAATAGTTAGACAAAAAATAAATAAAAATTGCCCATTTGAAATAGCGCTGATTCAGAACAAATAAAAAGAAAAACCATACAATACCTCTAAAAACAAAGGAGAAATGAAAAATAAAACAGAAAATAAAAGGTATGATTCAAACGAGAAGAAAAGACAAAAGAACATGACAACGCCGTGCTGAAAGAACAAACAATTTTCCAGACAAATAAAAATTAATAATTAATCACCAGACAAACATTAAAAAAAACACTAGTAGAAAACAAAAGACAACTATAAGATCAAGTCAATCCACAAAATGTAAAATATCAATTTCATAAAAGTAAACAAAAGAGAAATACGAAAGCAGGAATGAAAAAAATGAAAATTTTGCAAAAGAAAATAAACTAGTAAAAAGAAAAGAGAACTGTAGAAAGGAGTCAATAAAATGCGAGAGACAAAAAACACAAAAGAAGAATGGGTAGACAAAAAAAAAACAAATGAATAACAATGGTTCTCTGGCCGAAAACGTTTGCGTTGCCCTAGCAACAAAACGAAAGAGAACGCAGAGAAACTACGTTCGTCAAAGCATGCGTAGGAATACAACAAAGAGCGTTTGTATTATACATTTTTTTCCAAATAAAAACGTTGCAAGTATTATTTGATACTTTTGTTCCACCCAGTATAAAGATCACATCTGTAACAAAAACTGTCTGCATTCTTGATACAGTTTATGCAAATTGATGCAGATTTATCACTTTTAATAGTTTTGGAAAAAAAGAACTATAGCCATTAGATGTTAATTTTTGTTTATTTTGATTTACAGATTAAAAATGTTGGTAAACTATTTCCAGTGCCATCTATTTTCTTGGATTGTTGCGAATGTTATTTTATCAGAACTCCACAAAATTAAGTTTCATCGAATAATTTCCAAAGGAAAAAGAATTTTTTTTATAAATTTAATTTTTTTTTTCAGATCTTATACAAAATTTTAAAAAATGTTCCTTTTCTCAAAAACCGTGCATGATAGAATAAAAAAAAACTATTTTCAGATTTGTTAATGGTATGTGACCCTTTCTTAAAACAACAATAAAAATTCATACCCCAAATTTATGCCAACGTGTGTTATTATTAGTTTATAAAACATAAAAACAGCTTTCCGAGTTAAGATTTGAGGTTGTTCTTTTTTCGCTGGAATTGTTTCCATCAAAACAGCTTTCATTTCAAATTACTTTATAATGCACATATGTAACTGAAGTATACCATAGTAGTGTTATTAGAATCTGTATAACAAAATATCTATTACCAGGAAATTAAATAATACATAATAGAGAAAAGAAAAAGAATCATGCGCTTGTTTTTGCCGTAGTTTAAACTCCTAGAAACCCTTTCAGGGTAGCCTGAGTGAGTATGTGGAAAATTTAAACCCAACCTCGAAGCCCGGAATCTAATCGAAGACCCTTAGGGCGTCTCAGAATTTCTGTTACTCTATTGTGTCTAAAAGGTATAGTAATTGTTACCTTATATATGTCGTTGATATTTTCATGAAACGGATGTCCACTTCATGAAACGGATCCACTTACTTTAACATCATTTGTATACTACATCTACACAAAATATTAGTCGTTTTCATGAAACGGAGCAACTTTTCATGCTCTTCATGAAATCAATTAAAGTTCATCAAGTGGATGGACTATTTCACTTTTTTCATGTAAATCGAACTTACAAAAAGAGTTTCATGTTAAAAAATACGCGTCAGTGAATTCTTAATAATAAATTAACATAATAATTTGACTGATATGTGGTGGAAATCCATTTAAACGTAGACGTAGACGCATATGTAAAAAAAACTAATCTTTTTTACTCACAATTTCTACTATATTTTGTAAAGTTACAAAATTTTCTTAAATACTACATGTTTCGCTATTACTATAGCTTCTTCGGTTAGTAACACAAAATATCTTGGGGTCGGTTTATATACTTAATATTGAAACAGATTGACCAATGGTGAATTGTTAAGGTCTAGCTGGCTATTCAATAAGTTGTCGGAATTCTTAAGCTTGTTTATTTCTAGGGATTTCAGGAGGTCTAGTTTTTTACTTTTATTTTTTACGTGTAAAATTTTGAAATCGGTGTTGAAATTATGATGAGACTCAATGAGGTGTGAGGCGTAATGGGAATAAGTATTTTTTATGAATGAAACTGGAAAAGTGTTCTTTAATTCTTTTAGACTTCTACCTGATAGGCCCATATAAGTTTTTGTACAATCCCCCACATACTAGCTGATATACTCCTGACTTATCTTTTTATATATTTTGCTTTTACAATTTTTTGTGTATTTTCCTACTGTATTATTGGTTTTGAAAGCAAACGTTGATATTTAATTTGGTGATATACTTTTTGATGATTTCGCTAGTTTTGCCTGTGTATGTAATAACTTTATAATTGTTATCTTTTTCTTTCTTAAAGAGTTTTTTTATTTAAAATATTGTCAATCATTTGTGACGTGTATCCATTATTTATTGATTTTTTTTATTACATTGAGTTCTTTTTGAAAATTTGATTTGTTTAAAGGTATTGTTGTTAATCTGTGTATCACGCTGTGGAACGTTGATAATTTATGTTGTCTGGGGTGATCTGTTGAATCATGTGTTGTTGTGTCAGTGTGAGAAGGTTTATGAAATATAAAAAAAAGTGTCGGTTCTTTATTTTCTTAATCGTTAAATCTAAGAAGTTACATAAACACGGATATCCCATCAGACCCGTAGTCTCATTTTTCTCAGCACCTTCATACAAACTATCGCAAAAACTAATCAACATAATATTAGATAACACAAATTTCTCTTCAAAATTTAAAACTACCAAATACTTCCAAATTTGTTTCTTTTGATGTTACAAATCTATTTCCAAGCTTACCTGTAGAAAAACTTTTGTCATTCAGTAAAACTAATTTTATAAAAAAAAGAAATATTAGAAGCACTTAAAATATGCCTAGACCAGAACTATTTCGAATTCAATAACCGTTATTATAGTTCCAAAGAAGGATTAATAATGGGAAATCCACTCAGCCCTCTGCTAGCCGAGATATTTATGAACTTCCTAGAAGATAAGATTTACAAGCACCCCATCTTCCACAAATTCCTGTTTTGGCACAGATACGTTGATGATGTTCTAGCCTGTTTTGTTGGTACACCGATGCTTAAAAGTTTTCGGAGTACTAGCCAGATCGTTGGCAGTAGTAAATTTTGTGCTTTGCAATTATGAACCTTACAGCTTTTACAAGCGTACCTGCTGTCCGGATAATAAAACCGGCCGTCGCAAACACAGGGATTTAAAATAGACACGAACGTATTCAACCAACTTGATTAATTACTTATAGTGGTAGAAACGCATTCATTATTTAGTTAGTAAATTTAACAAAATTTGTTTCCTAAATATTATAACGTGTAGGTAAAGTAAATAAGGAAAACAATGTGAAATTAAAATTTCTGAATCTTTGATAAATATAGTGAAATGAAATGTAACTATGCGTGCATATCATTATTATCAATAAAGATCTTTTTATTGGTATTATTATTAAATAATTAAATGAAATAGAATCTATTATTTTCGTAAATAAATAGATTTTATAGTTTAATGCGATATACATATTATTTGCTTACTAATTAATAGGTTTGTTGACTAGAACTTCATTATACGGAAAACGCATTTTATATTATTAGAATACGAAAAAAATAAATGGTATTAATTGATTTTGTATAATATTTTTTCTGAATTAAATTAAATGATCAAGAATAAATGTCCCATCATTCGCATATTTTGACAAATTAAAGGTTATAAGTTTGAATAATTTACTTTTAACTTCTGAATTAATGCAAAACGTGCGAAAACTGTTTTTATTTCAATTCCAATTTTGAAATAATAAAGAGCATGCATGTTATGAATTTTCAGAATTCGTAAATTACTTCGAATGCCTTAATCATAATCGCATGCTTTAGGTAAACAATAGTTTCTCTGATATCCTCATCCTCAATAATGATTCTCCATACAGTTATTTTAATTGTTTCCAATGATCAACATTAATTTATTTCTTGCCATAGTAATTTTGGTATTACGCATATTTTTTATATAAAATTGTATAGGTTTTTTTAAAATATTTTGCAGTGCGGTTTTTTGTGGTAACTCTAGAAGATAATATGTAAAAAAACCTAGGATTTTTTTTATAATCTTTTTCTCAGCTCCTAAAATAAAACATTGGAACAAATAAAAATAACCCTATACATCTCGCTCAGCTCATTTTTGTATATTTCATATTTACTAAAAATCTCTTTACTCTTTCCTCGTAATTAAAATGTTAGAATAAAAATTTCTGTAAAGTAATAAAACTTTTGTGAAATAAAAAATTAAAAAACAAATCAGACATTGCGTATAATTATAATTTTTCCAATTCATTTACATCATCGATCCTTTAAACTAATTTAAAATTCATGTATTTCTTTAGATATATAAAGATCTGTTATGTAAGAAAATAAAATATTCTAATGTAGGTAAAATAAAATTGTCGTTACATTTTTGATAAATGATAAATGAAACTAAACACGTGCCTTCCAACGAAATTCAACGCATCATAAACATCTACCGGCCGCGGCAATTTAAGAGGATTAACGACCTTCTTATCGGGGTGCGGAGAAAGTATCCTCCTTTCTTAAGGTTCAAAATAAATTAGACCTGTTTCAATAAGGGTC
Organism: Prosopocoilus inquinatus; assembly: GCA_036172665.1. Lineage (NCBI taxonomy): Eukaryota > Metazoa > Arthropoda > Insecta > Coleoptera > Lucanidae > Prosopocoilus > Prosopocoilus inquinatus. The sequence continues at coordinate 56,505,757 of CM069871.1, forward strand.
ATATTCGAACAGTTTTATTGCTTTTCGTTTCGAAACTTTTAAGCACCGGTGTACAAATAGCCAACTAGACCAATTTCCCAATTTCATCAACAGCCTACATGACAACATTAAGTTTACAGTAGAAAAAGAAACTGACAATTCAATTAACTTCTTAGATTTAACGATTAAGAAAATAAACAACCCACACATTTTTTCTATATTTCATAAACCTTCCCACACTGACACAACAATACATGATTCATCAGATCACCCCAGACAACATAAATTAGCAACGTTCCACAGGATGATACACAGATTAACATCAATATCTTTAAACAAATCAAATTTTCAAAAATAACTCAATATAATAAAACAAATTGCAATAAATAGTGGATACACGTCACAAATGATTGACAACATTTTAAATAAAAAACTCTTTAAGAAAACAATAGATTTGATATATCCTAGCCCAACTAAAGAAAAAGATAACAATTATAAAGTTATTACATACACAGGCAAAATCAGCGAAAACATCAAAAAGTATCTCACCAAATTACATATCAACGTTGATTTCAAAACCAATAATACAGTAGGAAAATACATAAAAAATAGTAAAAGCAAAATAGATAAAAAAGATAAGTCAGGAGTATATCAGCTAGTATGTGGGGATTGTACAAAAACTTATATGGGCCTATCAGGTAGAAATTTTCTAAAAGAATTAAAGAACACTTTTCCAGTTTCATTCATAAAAAAACTGATTCACATTTCGCCTCACACCACATTGAGTCTCATCGTAATTTCAACACCGATTTTAAAATTTTACACGTAGAAAGTAAAAGTAAAAAACTAGACCTTTTGAAATCCCTAGAAATAAACAAGCTTAAGAACTTATTGAATAGCCAGCTGGACCTTAACAATTCACCATTGGTCAATCTGTTTCAATATAAACTATAAAAACCGAGCCCAAGATATTTTGTGTTACTACCCGAAGAAGCTGTTTCAAGAATGTGTGACATTCTTGAAACAGCATTTTTTATATGATTGCGAAAGTTTTATTTTGTAACCAAAAATGTTCTTGGTATTTGGTGGAATGCATTCAGTACAAAACATAATATTATATTGCAGACGTGAATAAAAATTCGTATGTTTACAATTTACAGTTTTATATGTATATTTTTCCTCATTGTAAGTTGAGCCAGTAATTACTGGAACTGGCGAAACAGGAATAACTGAAAATTCGACGGGCAAATAAACGCGTTCGTTATGCGCTACCAATTCTCGGTGGTAATTGTTGTCAGAGAGGATTAGCACACGAACTATTTTTGCTTTGAAAATAAATTGAAACTGCCCGTAGTTATTTGCACTGAACTTAACTGACTGAAATTTAATTCTTCGTTCTGTTTGGCAACGATATCAATACATGGAGGTGTTTACTTGCGTTAAATTTGTATATGCAACTAGACTATTTCAGACAATTTTACTTTGAGTTTCAAACCATCTCTTATTACTTAATTTAGATTTTAAAACAAACAAATTCCAGCCTTACGATAATTTAGTTACGAATACTCTACAAGAAATAATAATTCATAAACTTACATTCACATTCGTAAATAACAGAAAACAACATTATTTTCTGAGGTATTTTATTCATGATTGGGAGTAGAAGAATAACAAGATTCTTTTAGGAATAAAATATTGCAGTGTCGTTCTTGAAATCTTGGAAATTAATAGTCGTTGACATTTATTATTTGAAAACACAAACTTACGTTGATATGAAGTTTTATAGTGAAGAAAGTTATTGAAGAATGAAAGAACAAATACTGCATAATATGTTGAATGCAGCGAGTCAAATGGTTACAGCAATTAAAAGCAAAAAAAAAAAAATATTGTGGTAAGCGTAAGTGTAAATATGATGATAACTCACTAGAGAGTGTTTCATCACTTTTACTCCCTAAGGAAACTAGGATTTACGTATCAAAAAAATGCTGCCGATCGTGAATAAAATATATTTTGTTGTTCATTTCATAATTTTTTTTTTACATATAAAAACGATGTTCATAACTTCCACAAGTGAAAAGGAGGGCTGTATGAATCCAACTCTGTCTGCATTTACAGTTAACTGGATTCAGCATTTGCTGAAATATCTGAACTTACGCGTATATTATGCATATGTGGGTAAAGGTTTCGCGAAATGCACGTGCCGGTAATTAATTTGGTAATTTATAGGTAATTTGAAACGGTGAATGCGCGGATAGTTAATAGATTAAATTCAGAATAATTCGGAATAGTACTGATTTCACGATTTAATTTACAGATGAATTTTACAAAGGTAAATTACGTTTAACCGCCGTGGGAATGCTCAATTTATGTTATTCTAATTACCAGGAGTTTGATCTTTAATTTTAAATTAGAACCACACAGTTTTCGTATGTGTGAACAACTTTGCAAATTCAAAAAGAAAAAAATAAGTAAAAGCAAAAGCAAATTCAATAAAAAAAAATGAAGTAGACGTAAAGTTCTTTATAGTTGAAGTGTTGTTTAATAATAACGTACAAACTTAAATAACGAATGAACCTAATCTGTTGCAGCAATATTACAGATCGAAAAGAAAAGTTTTGCCGAAATCTTAAGTTTCCGGTCTAAAAACTTCAAAAATTATTATCTAAAAAAAATTAAGGGAATTGTTTCAAAGAAAATGGCGAGAAAGTAAACAAAAACTTTGTCCAGAGAAAGAAGTGATGTATTAATTAAAAATTACAGAAAAAAATAATGATGATCGTTTTTCCCAAACCTGCTTCAAAAATTGCTTCCACTCAATCGTTTTCAATTGATTGTGACTTTTGGAAACCTACACGTACTGGTCAGAAATTAATAATAATAATAATAATAATAATAAGAGTTTTATCAGATAAACAGCGAATAAAGAAACAAAACAATAAACGTTAAAAGAAAAAAAGTCAAAATACGCTATGATCTAAATGGAAGGCCATCAGTTGTGCTACACAAGTAGTACATTGCTCTACCCGGCCTCCCAGACTAGTAAACTAGTTTAAAATAAAACTAAATACTAGAAAATAAATAAAAGGAAAGAAAATAAAGGAAAAACTAATTAAAAGAAAATATGAAGAAAATGAAAATATAAAAGAAAATGGGAAAAAATGAAAAAGAGAAATCATTAGCATTTGGAGGTATACAAAGCACATAGACATTAAATATATGAAAAGTGATGCAACTTAGTATTGCAGGTATAAAGATTATCTACCTCATTTGAACAAAAATTAAACTACTTTTCAATTTACGTTTAAAAGATACTGGTGGTAAGTTTTTTAAGTGAGACTCAAAATTATTGAGACAATGAGCAGCAATAGAGTGAAAGATCTTTTGTAGAACGCGGTACGATGCAGCGGAATATCTATAAGATCTTTACGACGGATGTTAATACTGTGAACATCAGTACGATACCTAATTTTGGAGAGGAGATATGGAGGGGTCTTGAAAAAAAGGATTTTTTGACAAAAGCATGCGAGATGGAGGTATCTTCTATTTACCATATTAAGCCAACCTGCGTCATTTAACTTATGTGAGGTATGTTGCCGTTTTGGAATGCCGTATATAAATTGCAAGCATGAATTTTGCACTACCTGTATTCGCCTCGAATCCATGTAATCCAAACAAGAACCGTAAATCACGTCACAATAATTAAAATGAGATAAAACTAGTGCTTCGCAAAGGGATGCTTTTGCTTTGATGGTTAAAATGTGTCTGTTAGGATATAGCATTTTTAAATTACAATAGGCTTTACTGATACACGCAGAGACATGTTCCCTGAAACGTAATTTACAATCGATATGTAAGCCTAAATTCTTATCACAATCACGATGGGAGAGACGTACATTATTTAATTTAATTTCAAGTAACGGTAAAGCAATGTTACGTGCTTGATCTCTTCCAAATAATAAAAAGCAAGATTTATTAGGGTTAATTTGTAAACAATGCTTGGAAGAGATTTTAAGCAATTCATTTAAATCATTACTGATTCCAGTCATACAAGTTTGTAAATCACAAATATCAAAGGAAGCATAGAGCTGCGTAACGTCAGCAAACATATGGCATTTACAAATCGTGTTCCAGAAGGTAAAAGAATTCGAAGTATATATGGCAAATAACAAGGGGCCAATGATAGAACCCTGAGGAACACCTGATCTAAAACTCACATTATTAGATTTAAAGTTATTTAAAACAACCGACTGTGTCCTACCCGAAAGGAAGCAACCAATCAATCCAATCGCAACTGCATCCAATCCACAATAGTGTAAGATAGCCAAGAGTAGGTCGTGATTGATCATATCGAAGGCTTTGGAGAAATCAAGCAGGATGAGAACAGTAAGTTTATCGTTATCAATACTTTTAATAATATAATCAATTATGCTAAATGATGACGCAATTGCTTATCAATGATTTTCTCCAAAACTTTCGACAAGGTCGGCAAGATACTAATTGGTCGGAGATCTTGAAAACTTAATGGCTTCCTCGTTTTCGCTATTGAAATTACTTTAGCGTGTTTTTGGGAAGGAAAAGTACCCGTGCTCAAGCAATAATTAAAAATGTGAATAAGAATAGGAAGCAAGTAGGGGAAACAACGCTTAATCATATCAATAGATATGGTATCGACACCAGTTGAAGTAGAAGTCACAGCATTGATTATTTCAGCAACTTGATCCTCAGATACTTCACTGAAGCTAAAGGCGTTGGCCTTAGGATTAATTGTAGAACGATAAAAATGTAAAATATCCACATCTGGATCAAGACATTGATTAGTAACACTATTAAAGTAATTGTTAATCGCATTAACGTTTTGCAAATTTTGAGGAATGTCGGCTGGCTTACGATTATATATGCCGAGTTCCTTGAGTTTGCGCCAGAATATTTTTTTGTTGGAGTTATTAAAACAAAATTCTAAGTATGCTTATTTTTTCCGATTTTACTGCAGCCGTGGTGAGGTCACGCAGCTGTTTGTAATATTCCCAATGAGCTTGAAGATTGTTTTTTTAAATTTATGAAGAGCTTTGTCACGTAGATGCATCATAAGCAGCAAATTATCTGTAAGCCAACCTGCTTTAGGTCTAGAAAAGAAAGATGTTTTCCAGGGTGCATGACGGTCAAACAAGTTATTAAGATAATAATTTAAATAATAAATCTTATCATCTATATTATCGAGCAATAAAATATCCCACCAAGGAATTAATGATAAATCATTAGTAAATATAACATGATCAAAGAACTTGAATGAGCGGAACGTACTTAAAACGGGGGTAGGTCGCATTACTTGGAACTCTAACTGACAGAAAACGAGACTGTGGTCCCATACCTCATGAACATCCAACGTTCCACTGTTCGTAACGTTAGGATAATCATTTGTAACAATAACGTCGATTAAAGATGAAGAATTTTGAGCAACACGTGTTGGAACATCTAAAAGTTGCTTCAAGTTTAAACCTCTCAAAATTGAAGTAAACGAGAGACTACCATAAGTGTATGAAAGTAAATTAATATTTATATCGCCAAGACAAATCATCAGATCGCACATGACAGAAAAATCAGCAAGTATGTCATTACAGCCATCAAGAAAGTTGGAGTTAGATGGACGATAAAGTACTCCAATATAAATATTATTTTTATTGCAAGTGACATTAATCCATAATTGTTCCAAGAATTCATTGCATTCTGAACGTATAAGCTTATATACAAAACTTTGTTTAAGATACAAAGCAACACCCCCTCCTCTTCCATTCCGATCACGTCTAATCAGAGTATAATCCCGAATATTCACAGCATCATCAGAAACCACATTAGTTAATCACGTTTCACTTACCGCCATAACATCACACTCGTGTGATAGTAAAAAATTGCTAAGAAAATTAAATTTATTTGTCAACGACCGAATGTTCAAATAAGATACTTTTAGAGTTGAAAATGGCATTAGCACAGATCGGATAAGTATACCTAAACTACGGAAACGATAAAAAAAAAGGTTTTGTATATGTAATAGGTGAAAGAGAAGTTATACTATTAAACAAAGAACTAAACATACAAGCTCGCATACGAATTTTCAAATTGTTGTTGGGTATGCCCAACTCAGTGGAGACGGTGGTGGGCGAAAGTCGACCTAACAAGTAACCAAATTCGGAAAAGTAGAGGGTTACCTGGCGTGACATAAAATGATTTTTAGTCTTACTCAAGGTCCAAAATGCTGCGCATCAGCTTTCTGTTTTGGCCTCCTCTTACGACTTCTAAATAAGGAATTTTATGGAAGTTAACAAGAAACCTAGAATGAGTCACTCGTTTGTTAAACTAAAAATAAAATATCCGGAGCACGCGTGGATTTGACAAGTTCTGGTGGTATGCAAACAAAATCCTTTAGTATCGGTGTTTTCAAACAAAATCGAGGGCACAATGTGGTGTTAAGTTATTTTGTTTTGCGTACTTAACTTTTGAATTCACGCCAATTCTTTCCGGAGAGGAGAGAATTTTCTTGGCGCCCGACATCGAAAGCGCACCTACCGAATGATTTATGGGACCGTGTGACTTATTTGTTATTAGAATTTTACTTACCGTTTCTTTTAAGTTTTATATGTATACGAGTAGATCAAATTATATGTATGTAATTCGTTTGTGAACATGAGCGTTGAATCCTACGTATGCGGCAATTACAAATTGAATGTCAAGCTTGTGCAATTAAATTTTGATAACGATTTTTGAGATTCTGTCGTATTTGCGATACAATTTACTGTTTTCTCTTTCCTTTGGACAGTTTGCTTTAACGCAATAAAGACCGTGAACCTGATCGGGGAGATTTATTTTGTTTTGTGTCCTCTCTATCTTTCTTTTCTTTTCCATACTTAACTCGTTAATTAGTGTTCGCCGATTGTAAACAGATGTTTTATTACTATACTTTGGTTTTTCTTTGGGCAATAGAAAAATAAGAAAATTCCACCACTTACCTGTACTTTACTATTCAAGCAGGCAGCGTGCTTTAAATGAGTTGAAGACAATTTTGAATAATAAAATTTTGCTACCACCTGGTAATTTTTAGGAAATTACCAAACCTGTTTACCCTACGAATTAATAACTCTTTTGAAGGCTTTCGAAGGCTCTTGGCTCAGAAACTGTATAAATAAATAAAATCCCTCATGTGCTACAATGGATTTATTGAGCACTATTTAAATTGACACAAACAAAAAAAATATTTAAAGGAAGTAAAATTTAGTTTAAAGAAATTTTGAAACGTAGTAACAGAGACTTTTGGGATGTTTGATGGTCGTTCGATTGGATTCTGGGCCCCAAGGCTGGTTTACTCCGCGTGTACAAACACACACACTCACTCATGTTTTCCTTAAGGGGTTTCTAGGGGGTTAATTAGCTATGGTGAAACAACCGCATATTGAATGGTTAAAAGGATAACTGTTTGGAAACTCTCGGTGGGTACTCCCGGTGGACACTGATTTAAATTTTTCATTCGCTCCCGCCGCGGAGCCTGAATGCTTATCTTAAGAACGTCCCCCACTGTCGCTTACAGGCGTTACAAAGGTTGCTTAAATTAGGGAGCAACTTTAACAAGCTTTTAACATTAATATGGCACGACGGGGAAGGAGGGAATATAGTCACACGGTTTCTGCGAGTAATATGATCTTAATTATTATTATTATTATTATTGTTGAGACTTGCGTGAAGCGCTGATTCTTCTTGTAACTTCTGCTTAATTGAATTTTAATTCCAACTTTAATTTAGAATAATATTTTAAGAAAACGCTGTTCGATGTCCTTTCTGTTTATTTTTTGATATATACCGGGTGTCCCGCGTCATGTGCTCACCCTTCTAGAATCTTTATTTATTAATCGACTAACCTGAATTTTGGAGACGATAAACTAAACAAAAAATGGAATTTTTCTACATACTGATAGTAGTTTGGTTTCGCCGGAAGTGATGTCAACTTTCTTATTTTAAATGGAACACCCTATATATTATTACATATTTCAAATCTACGGAGCATTACGAGTCCGAATACGTATCAATTGGTAATTTTGTTTTCCATGACAACGAAAAAAAACTTTTTTATTTTTCAATCTAGAAAGCTATGAATCGCATTTTTTCGATCTAATGCGATCAAGTGTTTCGAAAAAATCACTCCTTTGATGGTATTTTGATTTTTAACACTTTTACAGTATTTGAAATTTTCATTAGCTCTTAACTCACTTTTATTCGATAGAACCTCATATGTTTCTTAGCTTAGTTCAACTGAACATTTTTTTCTGAATACGCTAATACCAAATACTTTTTTTTAAACTGTTTATTTCAAGGCAGACTTAATTTTCAGAGAGAAATAAAAATCAAAATTGCAATGTGAACGTGAACATCCTCCGCCCCCTTGAAATGACATATTTCAATACTCTAATGTAATACATTCAAAAATTGATCCGAAGTTGTCATCCAAAGGTTAAATAACTAATAAATGTCCTGTATAAATTAAGACTACATTGGTAAGGCGCATAATTTTTTAACACTGCGTTTATAAATACCGTATGACGTCTTGATATCAGCAACTCGAATTACATCGTCTGAACCAGGATAAACTTCAATGACTCGAGCAAGAGGCCAATGTAAGGGTGATGTGTTATCCTCCATCATCAATACTAGAGTTCCAATTGATAAGTTTTCTTTGCCGGTAGTCCACTTAGTCCGCGTTTGAAGTTGGTGTAAATATTCTCTCTTCCACCTTTGCCAAAAATATTGTTTTAGCTTTTGCAAATGCTGCCAAAGAGTTAGGTGATTGTCAGGAACATTGACGTAGCTCTTTGACACAGGTGAAAACAGCAATATATGCCTTCATGATAGGAATTTTACCTCTTCTCCTACTTTCCCTGACCTGAAATGGTCCTGCGAAATCGATTCCGGTCGTCTCAAACGGGTGAATTGGTACATTAACTCTTGGTTCCGGTGAATCCGCCATTATAATTTCTGAAGTCTTCGGTTTGTATCCGAAGCATGGGATGCAATTTCTGGTAACCTTTCGCACTTCTCTTCTTCCAGCTAAAGGCCAAAATTTTGTCGTATGGCACATAAAAGTTGTTGAGGTCCACAGTGCAAAAGCCGAACGTACTCTTCACGTAAAATTATTTCTGTTAGCATTTTTCAATCTGCCACCAACTTTTGTGAGACCGTTCTGATCTAAGAGTGGGTTTAAGCAAATAGCGAGCTGTTAACATTAAATGGTTTACCTGAACGCAGGTTTGTAATATCTTCAGGAAAATCCTTCTGTTCAGGAATTTTATCTAGGGTAGAAATTTCTCGTTTTACTTGTTGATTGGTTTTGTTCTTTGCCTTCGTTAATGCTTCATCATCGTGCAGTAAGGTGTTATGTTTCAAATTATATTTTCTGCATGATCGACATTCTTTATAAAAGTAACCTGTTTTCAAGCAGTTTGTACACAGTTTCAGTTTTCTTGCTTCGTTCAGTCGTTTTTTCGGAGACAATTTCAAAAATCTTTCACATTTGAAGAGAAAGTGAGATCCTTGACAGAAATAACACATTGACGATGTTGTGGTGAGGGCAATTCTTTTTTTCTGGCTTCTTAAATTGATTAGGATAAAATTTCACAGTCATCTCTAGCATCAGACAACGTTTTTCTAGAAATTCCAGCAATTCTTCGACTGCAGGTAAAGTTTGTTCTTGTCTATTGATTTCCTTCTCCCATTCTTCTCGTGTTGAATTGTCCAGCTTATTGGTCAGTAAGTAGATTAACATTGTGTCCCATTGATCTACAGGCTGATCCAAAGATTCGAGTGATCTTAAGTGGGAACTATATCATCAATCATTTGTCGAAGGTTTACTTGATTTGATTTTAGGACCGGAGGAAGATCAAACAAGGCCCTCACGTGAGTATTGATAATCAGCCTAGCATTCTCATACCTTTTCTCTAGCAAATTCCAGGCAACCTTATAATTTGCTTAAGTTGCTTCAAGAGCTGAGATAATTTTAAGGGCATCACCTTTTAATAAGCCTCCAAGAATTTGAAATTTTTGAACATCTGGAAGATCTTGCTGATTATGGACAGCGGTACGAAATGAGTCCTTGAAAGCTAACATTGATCGTACTTCCCGATAAATGATAACTTTTAACGTGCTGCTTTTGTTCCCTTGGTGCTGTTCTGTCACTTGGTTAATTATTTCCACATCTGTCTTCGTCAGTTTACTTCTGGCTAACCCCATTGCCTCGAAATACATTTCTTCGTATATTTCTTCCTCTTGAATAAAACTTTCCCAAGCTTGCATCTCTCCTTTCTCTTGTAGTATTCCTTGTGGCAACTGATTTTCTGCGCTACTTCGAGCAAATTCTAAAAATCCCTTTAGTTGACGTTTGTTTGTTCCTCTTTGAATATTAGATCTTTTTAAAATTTCATCGGTCATCTTCTTGTTTTGTAGAAGCCTTTTTGACGTTCAATTCTTCTGTAGCTTGAAGATTTGATTTCAGGATTGTGTGTAATAATTGCAAAGAATTGCCTTGTGGACGCTTTTTTAAACTTTGACGTATGTCATCACAATATTTTAATGTTTGAAAATCTTGCTTAAAATACTCGATGCTCTGCGCTTGATACTTGTATCGCACCAGAATGTTCTGGTCTCTTGAAAACTTACCTAGGACGTCGTACAATCTTAGCGTTTCTTAATATTTCCTAATCTCGGAACGAAGGACCAAAATTTTGAGACTCGCATGAAGCGCTGATTCTTCTTGTAACTTGTGCTTAATTGAATTTTAATTCCAACTTTAACTTAGAATAATATTTAAGAAAACGCTGTTCGATGTCCTTTCTGTTTATTTTTTTTTTATATATGTGCTTTTTTTAAACTGTCTATTTCAAGGCAGACTTAATTTTCAGAGAGAAATCAAAATCAAAATTGCAATGTGAACGTGAAAAATTATCATGTCTACAGTATTTCCCGTGCAACTCATTATTGACTGAGAATATTTATAATAAAATAAAACAGATTAAATTCCACCCGCAGTATCAAACTAAATTAAAATTTCTAATAAAATATACTTTATACGACTTTTCCGAGCGTTTATACAAAGGTATCTCCACGATTCATTCCTGGCGGTGAATTCTCAAGACACGACTGTGCGACAAGCTCTACCAGGTGGCGCCCTGCTTATTATATTTTTTGTTTGTTTGTGGGTACGTTTGCAGAGAGTATTCTCCTACGACTGTCTCCGCCGGCTTGGGTCATTTGCCGTCAAATATTTTTTAATCTAGACCAAAGGATACAGGTTGTTACAGGCTCATTTTGATTTAGATTCAGTACTCCGGCCGATCACCGATAACCCGTTGTGTCACCTGAACCAAGCCCGTTGCCCGATACTTTTTGTTCTAACTCTACACACAATTTTTTTGACTTTTGAAACCGTTCGCTCTCTAGATATGTAAGTTAGTTGCTACTTCATTCATTACTTCTACCGATGAGCGAGTTACCGTTTCATCGAGTTATTCGCCAAAGCATCTTTGCAACTATTTTTTTTATCAAACAGCCAAGTTATACCGTCATGGTTGCCGATACTGTTCGCTATTTTGACGGTCGAATTTGCTAAAAGTTTGTAGTGAATTTATTGCTGGATGTATCCCCAGTTGCCCTGTGGCGTAGACTGCCCTTAGTGTTCAAGTTACTCTCGAAGGAATCGCACGTTTTATGATTGCTCGAATCATATTGAAGAGCTGAAAGGCTGTTCTAACCTCTTTTTTTGACGTTCCCGAACCTAGAAGCGAAGCCGTTTTTCTTCCTTCGCGAGCTAAAACACTCTGCTTCTCCCAACCATTGCAATTTGACTTTACTGTTCAATTATTTTTCTTTTCCAACATTTGTAATCCAATATTATTTACTTTTTCGACGTTAGCAGCCTGATGAAGGTTTAAACACCGAAACCGGTGGCTAGAATAAATTCTAATATTAAATCAGGAAGTTCTTTAATCACCCAATCAAAATTTTACCTAATTATGGACTATAATCAACAATATTTTAAATATGTGCTTTTGTGATTTTCTTCTTTTCTTCCACGACCTCTCTCTGAAACTTTAGAGCTGTCGCTGGTATCGTGATGTGTCGATTCGTGACGACAACTATTCAAAACCTGGAAATCCAGTGTATGCGGATAAGAACCATGTCAAGTCAAAGTGTGTACATTATATGTACACACTTTGACTCTTACGAATGGATTTGAGACCTTTGTAACAATTTCTGTTGTACCAACTTAACTTTCAACTTTTATTCGAGTAACAATTAGCCCCTACGTAGTTCAACGTAATAAGGTAGGTCCAACCGACGTCGTTACGTCCATTTCCTGTAACCTTATCTGCTTACAGGTAGCTATTTTAGTGGTTTTCATACGAAATCCTCACAGTAGACTGTTGTAACTCAATCCAAAATCAAAGAGAATTAACTCTAAACAACGCTAAAAGTCAAACATGTCCATCCGTTTCGGAAGATCACGTGAAAATAACGGCTTCTGAACGAAATGCAAGGCGCGAAATTCAAAAATCGGGAAATTCAACTATCGAGCAATCATCACGGGGTGATACCAAATCACTATCAACGAACATAGAGGGTGTTTCGATAGTGATTCGATGGATAAATGTTTCCGAGTATCTTTGTAAGATAATACAGGGTGGATTAATTTCGATGTCTCTTATGGGCATCTCCGTAACTATAAGAGATAGAAAAAAACTAGTGGCCAAGTGTCGATGTCTTTTTTTGGAGATTAAGTCAATATTGTAAACAAGAATTGGCTACCTTCTTTTGTTTTCAAGTTATAGGCAAAAATTGTCATTTTCGACTTTTCGTTTTTCGGTCATATCTCGTTTATTTATAAAGATATTAAGAAACTGTTTGAACATTATTAGGGCACTTTTTAGAATACAATTCAGTGGTGTAGTTGATTTTTTAATATTTACTTACATTTTCGAGATATAACATAAAGTTATGTTTTTTTTTAATGGAAATCATAGTAGGCAATGCCCTCATTAAATAGAATTTTTTTTCTGTTTTCAAGAATATAAAGTTTGTTGGGTTTATTTTTTACAATGAATAGAAAAAACTGTCATTTTTGTTATCTTTGCGTAGTCTCAGTAGGCTGGCTTCAATGCAGTGCCGACATTTTTTTGTCTTTATTAAATATTAACGAACTTTCAAACCTTTAGACACTTTTGCCCGCGAAAAGAATTTCATATTCACCTTAATTTACAAAATAAAGCCTTTTTGTTTTTATTAAATATGAATGCAGACAAATCTAGTTTGATATATGTCCGATTTTGTTTATATTTTACTATTTGTGTGTTTGTTTTTGTTTTTCGTGTTTTTAATAAAATATAACTCAAGAGAAACAAAAAAGAAACCTTAATTTAGATCTAATTTAGTTATTATTACCTTTATGTTTATCCGGACAACTTGTATTTTAGTTTAAAATCATGTTACTTTTTCGCTTCTCTTGACAACTTGTTTATTTACATTTTTTCACTCCTGACGAAATTATAAAGCGATAGCGAAACGTAGAGTGCTCTTGCGATTTCACAGAGTCTCTTTTAAAGTTTAAAAACTATTTTCTCTCACATATTTCGTCGGACAAGAGTCGACTTCAATTATATATTTTTTATTAAAGTCGTTTCTTGTACGATAGAAATTGTATAAAATTGTTTTCAATCGTTAAACGGACACTGAAAATTGCACGAACGTTCAACGTTTCTTCCTAACGAAGCTATCAACCGAAAGTGAAACGTTGAGTGTTCGTGCGATGTTGACCATTCAAAGATTGAGAACAATTTTTCTATGAATTTTCGGCCATAACACGTTTTAATAATACATAGTTTGAAACATTCTTGTTAAAATGTTCTGTGAAACGTGATGAATGATAAACTCATTTTCAATAGAAAGTCAGATAGGAGCTCTTGTCAGAACCGTCGCTCAAAACGATAAAACGAAATTTTGCAAATTAACGGGAATAGGAAATTATTTACGCAGTCAAAACTATGAAAATATTTCAAAGCTCGTTAAATTTTTTTGCAAAACAAAAAATTCGCACTGTATTGAACCCGGCCTATTGAGATTAGGATATTAACGCAAGGATAATAACAAAAATGACAGTTTTTTCTGTTAATTATAAAAAATAAACCCAACAAAGTTTATATTCTTGAAAATAGAAAAAAGAATTCTATTTAATGAGGGCATTGCCTACTATGATGTCCATTAAAAAAAACATAACTTTATGTTATATCTCGAAAATTTAAGTAAATATTAAGAAATCAACTACACCACTGAATTGTATTCCAAAAAGTGTCCTAATAATGTTCAAGCAGTTTTTTAATATCTCTAGAAATAAACGAGATACGACCGAAAAACGAAAAGTCGAAAATGGCAATTTTTGCCTATAACTTGAAAACAAAAGAAGATAGCCAATTCTTGTTTACACTATTGACTTAATCTCCAAAAAAGAGATCGAGACTTGGCCACTAGTTTTTTTCTATCTCTTATAGTTACGGAGATGCCCATAAGAGACATCGAAATTAATCCACCCTGTACATAATTTATACCTGAATTGAAATTGTTTTTTTTTAATCTCGAACCGGATAGAATTATGAATGGAAAACACTCAACGTTTCGCTATAGATTTATAGCTATAAATCATTCATCATAAACATTGAGTGTTTTCCCTTCATAATTCTGTCCGGTTCGAGGTTAAAAATACTTTGTACTTGTAATTTATACCGTAACAGCTTGATTTCAGTATCATAAGTTATACATGTATTCCGAAAATATCAGAGACGCTGCAATCTCACTTCACTTTTTTAATTTTTTTTTGACCTCTTTTACAATCGCATGTCTCTTTAATCGTTATGTTCGGGTAGGCTTTCCTTTTTGTACGCCTATGAAGAGCATGGTGACTGCTTGTGATTGTATTCGACCGCAGCGGAGCATTTTCTGTTTCTCTGCGAGAAGCAAGAGTGCTGTATTTTCACGTCTTAGTAACGTTGTAAATTTAGGGTGTTTTCGAAATGCTTTTGCCGTTGGAACAGTGACCATTCGTGTTGTACGAATGCACCCACTTTGTCAATTGTTGTCCTGACAAGTTGGGGACCGTTTTCTGTAGTTTTGGTGGACGTGAAAACCCTTTTTCCGGCTTGCTGATTCATCAGCGAGGTAAGCGCCATTTTGTTTTCCATCTTGTTGGTTGTTTACTTTGCACATGCGTTTTTTTTTCGCGATCGTTAATTCCACATTTTATCTCCTTTACAGCAAGTAGTCAGGGGCAGATTTTCACCGGTCAAAGCGGCATTAGGCGATTGTCACTTCGATTAACCTCGTGAGCATGATTGGATTTCAAGAGTTCCTGCATTCTCCACGTGTTTTCTTTTTTCCGGGAGACAAAGTTTCAACCGTTTAGTTTAGTCTCTTTTTTAACTGCTATAAAGACATATTTATACTGTTTTGTACTTTATATTTTCTTCAGTTTTTTGGATTTTTTCATGTTTTTTTGTTAATGTTTTGGTTCATTCGATGATGTCTTGTTCTTGTTAGCTTTGTTTATATCAGCCATTTCGGCCAGATAGTTTCACGCTTTAAATTTAGGTATTCTATTTTGATACTTGAGATTGTAAGCAAACAAGAGAGTACTCACATCGCTATTGCCATTTGGTTTGGCCCGTGAAAATTTGAATAATTTTGACATCTCTTCGGTTAATAATCTTATTCGGGGTTGCGCACATTCACATAATATACACCTGTGTGCTTCAAGCGTACAATTTTTATGCCGAACTAGAGTTTAGTTTATTTTTTTGTCTTCTTTTTGCTGTTACATATACTTTTTTTACTAAAAGATCACTATTAGGGTTTTCTTTTTTTTATCGTCCGTTTAATTTCTTTTTGGGTATATCAACGGAGAAGCGCGTCCTGGAAAGTTGTATCTTCCGGGCATACAGGAATACATTTTCCTGGACGTGTGTCACCGATACTTGTGGGCTGCGTAACACCTTTTGAATTCCCCGCGCCGTTCTTCACTAATTGTAATTGGGCTCATTTATGACCGACCCTGCTTCTGAGGTACGGTAAGTTACGGTTGGCGCAGGCCGATTTTTTTTCATTAAAATGTAAAGTTAATAATAGAATAAAATCTATTGGAACAAGTGGTCTCCACCGTTTATCATATTTTATTTTTACTAATGATTGAATTGAATGTTGATATTTTTTTACAGTTTCAAATCCATTTATTGTTTTGAGACGCCCTGTATAGTCGAATGTTTCGAAGATAAATTTATTCTTTTATCGACGGGTTATTTTTATTACATCGGAAAAGGGTGTGCCGCCGCACTCGAGCTAAGCGAAACGTTTTTTCTTGTCAGCATTCTGATGTCTCGATGCGATAAAATGCATTTCGTTTTAAAAGTGCGTTTGTTTGGTCTACGAATAAACCCAAGGCAATTATTAGGTTGCTAAATTATTCCGGTTTGGTGCCTGTCAGGCTGGATCTTCTTTTTGGCCCTTGTTTCAAGTGTGTTGCGACATTTATTGTGAGCTTTTACACTCGCTTCCCTTACCCCTGGTATTTGGTACGGATTGAAAGGCGTTGCTGTCACAATGAAACAGATTGGCTTACCCTTTTCGACCTCTTTTCTTTTCTATCGGTTCTTTTTCTCCGCACTCCCTGAATTGTGCTGGCCATTGAATCACTTTACACTCGTAGCTCGAGTAAACCACCAGTGTGCGTGTTTGGCGTCTCGTTTAAGTGAGGGGAATCTCAGGGAGGCCGAAATTAAAGTGACGGTCTAGAAGGTTTACTTCGTTTAAAGCAGTATTCACACGAATTTTGGTAGCTTGACGGAACTAATTTTCCCCAGGTGAGTTGAATTTGTGTGTTTCCAACACGATTCGCGTTCTACGTTTCTTCTTTGTTTCGTCTCTGTAGGCTAAAAGTCGAAGGGACTGATTGTCCACGCTTTTGCCCCGCTCTGTCTTCGCCGATCGTGTTCAGGCCCGTGAATGTTTCACCGGAGAACGATTGACTACAACGAATAGGTCCGGTTTCTTCCATTTCGTTGGAACTGGAGGATTAGCCTGCGCAGACTTCCTTACGTTGGACCTGGGGGATTAGGCGGCGCAGACGTGGCGTACACATCCTGCTAAAGGTCGGACCTTTTCGCTTTTTATTCCCCGTATTTGTTGCTTTGGTGTCGAATTTAATAATAATAATAATAATAATTTATTGATCAAGGGTACAAAAAGATATTAGAATTTAAAATAAAATAAAATTTGACGCGTGTACTGTAAATTCGCATCGTCTGTTTCTTGGGCTTACAATTTGCATCACGTTGCGCGACCTATTTAGTCGGTTTTGAACTTGTCTGAAACGCGAATACCTTTAGGACTCCCTGCGGTAATTTTGACATAAGTGTATATTGAATTAATTGTAGAATTTGGAGGCCTTCTGTCTCTTTTGTTTAGAGCGTCTTTTCGACGCGTATTGCAGTTTCCTGCTAATACTACTACAGTTTACTATATGTTGATTTTACTTGGTTTGTGAAACCTTTGTTTCTGTGTTAAATAAAATCTTTTCCGAGACACTTTGGACGCACTGTGGTTTTCTTAGTTTTTCTCGCGGTACCTAGTATTAAAAAAAAATTGAGGTAATTTTCGCCTTTGATTTGATTTGAACTCCCACCCCGTTCCATTGCAGCTGGTGTTAACCTTCCTATCACCTGAACAGGTGCGTAGAAATTTTTCACATTTGCAGAATGGCACGAAAAATATTTCTGTAATCTATTCGAATCTGAAAACTTCTTGATCTCACGCTCGACAGTTGAACTAATATTATTCTTATGCATATTTAATGCTCATTATTATTATTATTTTTTTATAATGAGGTAACAACGACCGTTTATTTTAGTAACCGAACACTCACGGTTACTTGTTTTTCCTCGTTTGCAAACATTAATCTTATATTTTCTACATTAGGTGGTTGCGAAATCTCCGTGCAATTTTTCACCCGAATTTATTGCCCATTCAACTTCTATAAAGATCTGTGCCTGTTTGAAGTTTGATTAGGCCGAATAATTTATTACACACTCGTTCAAATCACGCCTAACAATAAAGTACCTACTTGAAGTTATGCTCTCCGTTTCGTGTTTGTCTGTCTGATATTAAATTCGTCTCTGAAACAAACTTGGTGAGATTGTTTTTATTAGGTATTTGATTGAAAAAATCAACTAAAACATTTTATTAACAAAGAAAAGTACGATATCGCTTTTCAAAAAGTTACTTTTCATAATAAAAGTTCCTCGTTCTAAGGAATTAATTATTCCAACTTTACATAACTGTATACTGAAAAAAATATATATATACCGGGTATCCCGCGCCATGTGCTCACCCTTCTAGAATCTTTATTTATTAATCGATTAACCTGAATTTTGGAGACGATAAACTAAATAAAAAATGGAATTTTCCGACATACTGACAGCCGTCATAGGACTTCCGGTTTCGCCGAAAGTGATATCAACTTTCTTATTTTAAATAGAATACCCTATATATTTTTACATATTTGAAATCTACGGGGCATTACGAGTCCGAATACGTATCAATTGTTAATTTTGGTTTCCATGACAACGAAAAAAAGACTTTTTTATTTTTCAATCTAGAAAGCTATGAATCGAAGTTTTTCGATCTAATGCGATCAAGTGTTTCGAAAAAATCACTTTTTTGATGGTATTTTGATTTTTAACACTTTTACAGTATTTGAAATTTTCATTAGCTCGTAACTCATTTTTTCGATAGAACCTCATATGTTTCTTAGCTTAGTTCAACAGAACATTTTTTTTTCTGAGTACGCTGATACCAAATACGTCATATTTTCTTTGGAAATAATTTAAAATAGAACATGTGTTACTGAAATTTTACACTCCCTTTATTTCAAATGACTTTCAAAGAATATATGACGTATTTGGTATCAGCTTACTCAGAAAAAAAATGTTCAGTTGAACTAAGGTAAGAAACACATGAGGTTCTATCGAAGAAAAATAGTTAAGAGCTAATGAAAATTTCAAATACTGTAAAAATGTTAAAAATCAAAATACCATCAAAGGAGTGATTTTTTCGAAACACTTGATCGCATTAGATCGAAAAAATGCGATTCATAGCTTTCTAGATTGAAAAATAAATAAGTTCTTTTTTCGTTGTCATGGAAACCAAAATTAACAATTGATACGTATTCGGACTCGTAATGCTCAGTAGATTTTAGATATGTAATAATATATAGGGTGTTCCATTTAAAATAAGTAAGTTGATATCACTTCAGGCGAAACCGGAAGTCCTATGACGACTGTCAGTACGCCAAAAAATTCCATTTTTTGTTTAGTTTATCGTCTCCAGAATTCAGGTTAATCTATTAATAAATAAAGATTCTAGAAGGGTGAGCACATTGGCGCGGGACACCCGGTATACTGGGTGTCTCATAACCTACGGAGGAGATTAATGGGGTAGCTAGGGGAGATCTAATTAAAGATTTTTTCTTAATAAATTTTTGGAAAAAAAGCAATAACTAAAAAGCTACAAGAGTTTCAAGTGAAATTAACTAACAAGCAAAAGTAACTCCCTGTAGTAATATTTTACGTTTTAGATTCAAATTTGAGACATTTATGAGTTAATTGAACACTGCTTTACAAGAAACAATTATTTTAAAAAATGTAGTCACGTTAAAGTAACGACTATTTCATTTTTCTTTTAATGCCCAAAAACGGGTTTTCATCTCGTTGTGAACCGCCTACTAATTAAAAACAAAACTAGGAAACAGATTAACATAGACATTTTATGAATGGTGGTTTTGATAAATTTAGAGTTTATTTAATAATAAAGTTGCATTTTGTGAAATAATTTTGATTAATTAAGACGCTACAGGTGTAAATTAAAGAAGAAATTAAGAAAGGTAAACTGCTGTAACTTTCTTATTATTCGGTTTTGGTCTAAAGCGAATTAAGAAAAAAAACTTTATTTTAATGTCCTACAGCTGCCCTTTCAGTCTCCTCCGTACGTTGTGAGACATCCAGTATTTATAATATATAAATAATTAAAACTAACTTAAAACCTACTACAAATTAATTTAATAAGTTTATCAACATGCCTAACCATAGCGATTTTCAAATTAAACTAAATGCAAAGGTTAGCCAGAGGACACGTAATGTAATGTAATGATATCGTCGAGCCATTACTAACAAAATGACAAGTCAATAGGAAATACAGCCCGCAACATAATAGGCAGCGGGGTTTACACTGCAGAAGTTATTACAAGAGAATTTCGAAGGATGAGATAACAACCGAACGCCCAAAGTTACATTGTCACACTACTAAAACTAATTACATGCAAAATGAACAATTTGCTCTGTACTAATTCGACAATTTGACGGTAACATGCTAAAGATATGCTGGGTGTTGCAAGCATAATTAAAATCGATAACGAAGCTTGCCCCAGTCCGATTAGATTTCACTTGCAAAACTAAAAGCTCCTCGTGTAATCTATTTACACGTACAACTTTGTTAGATACATCGAAATATACCTACAAATTGACGAGAAGTTAGTCCGTAGTGGTCTCATAAAGAGTAACAAAGAGAATACGAGTCGCAATATGTTAAAACGAAAAAGCATTCTGAACTTGGGAACGGGACGAAATGAAGTTGGGATTACGTGTTACCGCAAAGACCACAGATGTGCGAATAGTATCATAATATTTTCAAAAGCAGCAACGAATTAAACAATTCTTGCTTGTACAAAATTTCCATTGTTGTACCATCAAGAAATTGAATTTTTTTTTAATTCAGAGAATAATATTCATTTTACTGGTTTAGGTGCGAAAGCTCATGCGCTTGCGTGTTACGGGCTCATTTCGAGTTAAGAAAAAAAAATTGATTTTTCGTTAGTGAAATTTATTTTTACAAACCGTGAACCGATCCTGATCCTATCCAACGTTTTTGTTGACATTTTACTAAAATTGTCATTTTTTCTGAACCGTTCTCTTCCTAAGCACTTAAATCAGGTTCTGTACGTTCCATAAATTTTTGCTGAATGATATGCACGTTAGTTCAAAGGATTCAAAAGATTCGTTTAGATTTTTTACAAAAGCAATTTCTTGTCATTGGTCTGACCTGCCCGACCATCTTCAATTTCAGAGCTGACACCTTAATTTCGTATTTTGATGTTCGATTATGCGTACCCAATTGTGACTTTTCACGCTCGTAACGTGCTTGCCTGATACGCATATAGCTGGAAACGCCATTTCTCTCGTCGTGTCATTATAAATTTAGCTTTGGCATTCCAGATTGTTGCGTCTGCTTTTGCTCTGGTCGGAAAAAAAAATGTTTAATCTTAACCGATTCTGCCGACGCAAGATTGATTGATTGTGTGTGTTTTTATCTCACTTTGAAACGTTATAGTTTGATTCTATTTTTGAGCCAAATCGATCCGAATTCCATTCGAATTTGTGTAAATTGTTCGGATTGTTTTGGTAAGTTAGTTTCTCTTTTGTTTTGTACTTAAACTCAGGTGTTTGTTCTATCGTTTGTAAGCGAGGTGTTATGGCTTTATTAAGGAAACAACAAACGCATGAAGGGACAAACACTCAGCCAACACCACATGTTGTTTTTAAATGGGGTTGTGATGGCATCTTTGGGCAAAGCCAGTACAAGCAACTATTTTCGGATACACAAGATGATATTAATGATTCGTGTACGTTTGTTGTATCAATGGTACCACTGCAGATAACTACATATTCTGCTGTTGACATTAGTACAAGTAAAGGGAAAATAATTTTGTGGCAAAATCCTTCGCCCTCATCGACAAAATACTGTCGGCCTATCAAAATTATTTTACAGAAAGAGAGTAGGGGAGCGCGGGGTACGTTCGGACATGGGGCACCTTCGGACAATTCAAATTTTGTGCCTTGTGGTTGTAGTAGGGAGGAAATATTGGAATTTACAATCCGTCATAATTCATGGAACAAATAGAAGCACTTGTGAGCAGATATAGTTAGAGTGCTAGATTTTGTGTAAAATATTGTGTTTTACAAGTATATGTAAGTACTTTTACATTCTACTACTTAAGCTTTGAGCTTCTATGGTTCTGGTTAACGCATAATTTTCTTGTGGGAATGGCAAGATCAATCCATAACCTCTATTTTCTGTCAGCATGGGTTTTCAATTATAACCACGAAATTTTTTTACAAGTTTTTGTTTTCTACTTTGTTCGTAGGGGCACTTTCGGACAGTCGTTGCAGGGCAGATCCGGACTGTCCGAAAGTGCCCCATTTAAGAGAATTCGTATAAAAATGTTCCCCATCACTTTCTTATTTTGTTATAGACAATGGTGCGCGATTATAAAAAGAAGACAAATCGTGGTGAAATTTCAGAAACAGACATAACTTTAGCAGTAAAAGCTGTAATTAAGAAGCAGAAATCATTAAGGCAAGCTGCATTGGTCTTCAACATAAAAAATCAAATTTATTTGATAGGGTAAAGTTGTTTAAACTCAAGCACGGAAATATTAACCTCGATGATTCAGGACGCGAAAGTATCTCAGATGATGAAAACGAAGCAAGATCTAAATATGCAACTAGACAGGTATTCAGTATTAAAGAAGAGAATGAACTAGAGAAATATCTGATTCATTCGAAAATACATTACGGACTCACTTATCAAAATACACGAAAACTAGCCTACGAATTTGGTCATCAGCTTAACAAAAAAATGCCAAGTTCTTGGTCAGAAAAAGGAATGGCTGGGAGAGACTGGATGTTGTCATTTATGAAGCAACACAAAAACTTATCTCACAGAAAACCAGAGAATACCAATCAGGCGAGGGCGACTTCTTTTAATAAACATAACGTGGAACAGCTCTTTGAAAATTTAATAACTATCCAAAACAAATATAATTTTACTCCCGATCGAATTTTAAATACCGACGAGTCCGGAATCTCCACTGTACTACAAGCACCGAAAGTGATAGCCCCCGCTGGACAAAAACAAGTTGGTCAGATTGTATCTGGGGAACGGGGAACTTTAGTCACGTTTTGCGGCATAGTTTCCGCTACAGGAATTGCTGTTCCTCCTATTTATATTTTCCCAAGACAAAGAATAAAAGAAGAATATTTGTATAGGTCTACGGTTGGCGCTATTGCTTTAGGTTCCAAGACAGGGTGGATGACAACGGAACTGTTCCCTGTTGTACTCAAGCATATTAAAAAATACACTAGTTGCACTATTGAAAATCCTGTATTATTAATAATTGACAATCATGGCACTCATGTTTCTTTAGAAGCCATAAATTACTCTAGAGCGAATGACATTCTTCTTCTATCGTGGCCCCCACACAGCACACATAAAATGCAGCCCCTTGATATTTGTGTTTACGGCCCTTTTAAATCGAGATGCAAAGTTGCATTTAATGATTACATGCGCACCAATCCTGGGAAAACCATCAGAATTCAGGACATAGCCAAATTAACTGCCGACGCATATTTGCAATCGTTTACTTCCAGTAATATTATAAAGTTTTAATAGATCAGGAATTTGGCCTATTAACCGCCTCGTTTTTAATGACGATGATTTCTTAGCAGCTGAAGCTACTGATCGTTTGGATCCTAATTTACCTGACTGTGAGGTTTCTCAAAACGACGTCAGTTTGTTGGATGAAAAAGAAGCAATTAAAGATAATTCTAAAGATGCTAACAGTAAAGCAAGTGGAAGTAATTCTAGACAAATTGATGAAGAAGAAACGGCAATCAAACCCACAGAATTCGGCACTTCAGTAGTGGAAGAAATATTAGACAAGACAACGATGATGAAAACAGCTCTCGAAATAAAAAGTCTGGAGGGAGTAATACGACTAGTAAGACGACTATTTACTAGTAAAGTTTCCCACCAAGCGAAATTTAAAATACCACGTTGGAATAGTAACAGGAATTAATGACTATAATGACGAGTACGAAGTAAAATTTCTTAGAAAGAAAAATTATTACGGATTTTGTTTTCCTGATGTAGATGACATAGCTACAAGTGTACGAAGTGACGTGGTTTCAAAGCTTCCCCGGCCAACCAATATCAATGCAACATCACGTCTTTCGTCCTATGTAAAATTTGATATCAACTTTGCAAATTACAATATAAACTAATATTAAATATTTTTAGTATGAATAAAAGTGTTTAGTTTGTGTTTAATAATTATTTGTGTTGTACTTATTCTCTGTCCGAAATTACCCCTACCCTTGTCCGTATGTGCCCCCACACGGGGCACGTTCGGACGAAATCAACTTTTTTTTTAAAGCAAATATTATGTAAACTATAATTAAAGATTTAATTTTCAATATGATCTGCAACTCTTTATATCATTAAGAAATAAAAACACTACAAAAGAAGTCTTTTTTTAAAGATTCGTCAAAAATAGAGTAATTTTAAGTTAGGTGTCCGAACGTACCCCGCGCTCCCCTGCGGAATTAATAAAAAGAGAAATCGATAATATTAAAGCTCCAAAGCTTCCCTATCTTCAACAGTTATACAAGTAGAAGGTCGTGAAATAGGAACTTGTTCTCTCTATGAACGACGGAAAGATTTGCAGTGTGACACACAGCAACACAAAACGTCATTGTGTGGCGCAACCCCTTCCAAAATGAACAACCTAGACATTATTGGAAAAAAATCCAAATGAAACAGCACTGGCCCTAGGCTTATCTAGCCTTCACGCGTGGATAAAATGTTTTGAGTTTACCTTGCACGTATCATACAGACTAAACATTGAAACATGCAAACCATACGGAAGGAAAATAAATCTCAAGTTGAAGCAAAAAGAAAAACTATACAAGATCGAGGTTCATCGAAAATCCAGCTTTAGCGTTTGATATTAATTGGTGTTGATGAAGAGCTAATTCGACGATTAAAACAATCGCCAGTGGATACAGCATTAACATAAAAGAGATTGAAAAATACTGCTTTGGCACAGCAGAATCATATATCCAAAAATATAAGTGGTATTATATGCCACAAAGTGTGCATAAGATACTTATCCGTGGTGCACAGTTGGTAACAGAAGCCATACTTCCAGTTGAAATGATGTCCGAGGAAGCCCAAGAAGCTCGCAATAAGGATTATAAGAATTTTCGGGAACATCACACACGTAAATTTTGTAGAGATGGACTTGATATACACAACGTCAAAGAAGGAGTAAAAGTATATCTTCAGAAGTATTGAGATTACTTCAAGATCCAGAACATCATTAAGAAGATGATGACGACATTCTAGTTCAATATAACTCCTTGAAGAGTAGGATAAATATTTGGAATATTTTTTATTAAAAGAAAAGAGGATATTGTAAACATAAGAACTTCAAAAACTGTAATTTGCATTATATAATCGTAATAAATTATATAAATATTACCTATTTGTTCCGTATTTTTACCACAATAAACAAAGGAATAGTTTTATGTCAGATTCAGTAACGCAGTGTTTCCCAAACTTTTAGGTTTCGCGACCCCCTTCTGAGCTGTGTTATGATCACGCCCCCCTTCCCCACCGAATATCGAACTTATTATATACTTATACTCATAGTATTTTTTAAATATTTGAGACTCATCCTTGCATTTCATAACTATCAGTAACAGCATATTTGCTTTATTGAAGCTTATTTGCACATCCTGACACGTCTTTTTTATATAGCTGAACATGGGAATATTTACATTGTATGCTCAAAGTAAAAAAAATCTCACAGTATATGTACAGTCGCGTGTATTAAATTTTGATTATCACTGTCACAATTTATTGCTTGTGAGTGTATGTACAGGCTGACTATGCAAGAATTCCCACCCCCTTCAACTCTTTATCAGAACGAAATGTTGGATACAAAACTTATACAGACTGATTCAAAGTATTTACTGATGTTTACCGAATAACAAATCCACGTCGAGTAACCGACATATAAACAGACATTTTGTTTTCTGAAATGGAACACCCGGTATATCTGTACACATCTGGATCTCAAATTAAATTCTGGTAACGATTCTTCTAAATAATTTTTAAATAAAACGAAGATATTTTTATTTAATAGTGTAAGTTCTGATACATGCGTATAAAGCAGGGGTTTCCAACATCTTTTTTTTTTGAAACCACCCACCCCTTCCAAGATAATAAAAATTTACGTTGACCCCAAAGAAATTTAAATAATAATAAAAAAAAACAGCAAGTGTAGATATAATAATAATGTTTTATGCAGATATAAAATTTTGTTAAATCGTGACAATTTATTATTCTATTTGTCTTTATTTTATTTTATTTTTTAATAATACCTCGATCTTTTTTCTTTTCTTGATTCGATTTCAGTTTGATTCTCTTTTAATCAAGCTCAATTAAAAATTCGGCAATATCTTGATTCTGTTTGATTATAGGTTAATTTTATAGAATTTTTCTTTTAGTCTCAACTTTGTCCACGATCATCTTTTTTTAATTCATTATTCGACTTATTTAATTTTCAAAAAGATCAATTGATCGAGTTTTGTTTTTTCTGTTAATATATTTTATTCGTATTGTTTCTATTTTTTAACTACCACTTACCATTATTTTTTCGCTGATTTGATTTGATTTTCGTTTATTGAGTGTGAATTTATTTCACACTTTTATCCCGTCGATTGATCACTATTTTATTTTCTTTTTATTCGATTTGACTTTATTTTGTTTTTAAATTATTCACTGATCTCCCTGTTTCGTTAAAATTTACAGATTATTCTTTTGATCGTGATAAAATTTGTCAATTTTTAAATCAATTTGACTTGCTAGTTTTATATATTTTTTACTTTGATCCTAACTTTATCATCACCTTTATTTTTATACAATCCTCATTTTTCTCTATTTTATTTAACTTTTAATATAACCATTTGATGGACCTTTGTTTTTTTTTAATCGATTTCATTCGTTTGGTTTTTTTACTTTTAAATTAACAACTAATCATCTTGTTGTATGTTTTCTCTTCGATTTGATTTTATTTGACATGACTTTTGATTTTGTTAATTAACAATTGAACGTCTTTTGTTTTTTTCGTACACGATTTAAGATTATTTTATTTTATATTTTAATTTCGCGATTGATCGCCATTTTTGATGAATTTATTTTATTTATTTTATTTTTTAGTATTAAATTGAATTAAATTTTTGGTTTTAATGAAAGTCAGTTTATATTGATTTCACTTAATGAGTTGCACACAATTTTTATTATCGTCTTGTCTTGTTTGACGGTCGTCTTTTGTTTTTATTTCATTCGATTTTATTCGTATTTTAGGAGTGTTTTGATTTTGATAATCAATTGAACGTCTTTTTTTTTTCTCTTTTATTCGAGCTAATTCAAATTCTTTTAATATTGCCTATAAATCTTTTATTTTTTTATAAACTATCCAGCAAGACCTTCATTACACAAGACTTAGCAACTCCCTGAAAGACCCCTGGCGTACCCCTAATAAAGGTTCTTGACTCCTTTCTTCATCGACCGCCAAGGGGTCAATACCGATCCCGTTGGAAGCCCATGGTATAAAATGTAAATAAATAAATTTGTTTAAGAAAAAGAAAGGCGAGTATTATTTCAGATATCAAATATGTATAAAAAATATCAAGTGATCCGTTTAGAACATTAAAATTTCAGCTTATACCTCAGTTATGCGATGTTCATTTGTTTTTTTTTGTAAACATCAGCAAAAACTTTGAATCAGTCTATATAAGTTATAATAAAGACGTTTTTCTAAAGTCCAAAATAAAGTTTCTCCCAACCATTGCAATTTGACTTTACTACTTAATTAATTTTTCACTTCCAACATTTGTAATTCAATATTATTTACTTTTCCGACGTTAGCAGTCTGATGAAGGTTTAAACACCGAAACCGGTCGTTAGAATAAATTCTAATATTAAATTGGGAAGTTCTTTAATCACCCAATCAAAATTTTACCTTTTACCTTTTACCTTTACCATAATCAACAAAAATAAAGAAAAATGAAGGGAAACACACTCAACGTTTCGCTATAGATTTATAGCTTCGTCAGGAGTGAAAAAAAGTAAATAAACAAGTTGTCAAGAGAAACAAGTCGTCAAGAGAAACGAAAAGGTAACATGATTTTTAAACTAAACTACGAGTTGTTCGGAATAAAAGTAACGAGAACTAATTAAACCTACTTTTTTTTTTTTTTAATATATAATTAATTAATTGACAATTCTATATCTTGTTTAAAGAGTCCAGAAAACTACAAAATATGTCATTTAAATTTTCAAAGTCCGTACGTTTATTAATAGAATTTCCAGACATTTTAATTTTACACATTTCTATGAAACGTCTTTTAAAAATATTAGATTCACTGTACAAAATGTCAGTATTATCAAAATCAAAATTATGATTATTTACTAATGAATGCTCTACAAGCATTGAATGATTTTGATTATTTTTTTGAATATGATATTTATGTTGGTCTAAACGTTTTTTTAAATTTTGGCTCGTTTCACCTATATAAACAGAATTACAATTTGAACATTTGATTTCATAAACCACGTTAGGTTGTTTTAATTTCGGTATTTTGGTTTTTAAATTCGAAAAAATTAAATTTAAATTAATCACAGATTTACTGGCTAAAATTAAATTATGTTTTTTGAAAATGTGTTTAAATGTATTGTGTAATGGTTCAATATAAGGCAAAGATATGTATTTATGATTCGAAGTTTGTCTAATGTTTTTAGAGACATTTGAATTTTGTAAGTATTTAATACGATTTTTAATTACTGATTCAATAAGATTTATTGGATAAGAATTTTGAATAAGAGTTTTCTTTATTAAATTTAAGTTATCATAAATGAAAACTTCATCAGAAAGTAAAATAGCTCGATCAGTTAATGAAATAATAGTTGCAATTTTATAATTTTTAGGTGTGTACGAGTGAAAATTTATGTACCTACCTGACCAGGTAGGTTTATGAAACCAATTAGTAATTAATTTATCATTCTGTCTGATAATATTTACATCAAGAAAACTCAATGAATTATTATTTTCTTTTTCTACTGTAAATTGTAATCTATTATGAAAAGAATTAAATTTATTTAAAACAAAATCTACCTTATCAGAAGGCAAAATCAATAAAATGTCATCAACATAACGAAAATATAACGTTAAATCGAATGATAAAGAGTTAATAACAGATTTTTCTAGTTCTTGCATAACAATTTCAGCTAAAGCCGGAGATAAAGGAGAACCCATTGCTGTACCAAAAATCTGTTTATAAAATTTATCATTGAAAGCAAAATAAGATGTTTCAAAACATAAATCAACTATTTCTAAAAAGTTACCTTTGGAAATATCAGTAAAATCTTTAATCTCTAACCACCTATCATTTATACTTTTTAAAGCTAAATCTTTAGGAATGTTAGTAAATAAAGAAATAACATCTAAAGAAATTATAATGCAATTATTTGGTACAGTTATTTGTTTTAATTTTTCTACGAGTTCAAAAGAATTTTTTATAAAATATTCGGATTTACTAGTAACCTGAGTAATGATTTTTGAAATAAATTTATATAAGAAATATGGAGAAGAACCAATAGTGGAAACTATAGGACGAAGAGGTGTATTAGGTTTATGAATTTTTGGAATGCAGTATAATTTAGGAAATATGGGATGTTGTACTTTAAGAGATTTAGCAACAATATTACTAATTTCAACGGATTTCTCTATCTTATTAATAATACTGAAAGTTTTACGTTGATAAGATTCGGTGGGATCGTTAGCTAATTCTACATATGTATTATTATCAGACAGCATAGTTTGAACTTTTGAAAAATAATCAGTTTTATCAATTAAAACAGTTACATTGCTTTTATCAGCTGTAGTAACAATAATATTAGGATTATCTTTAAGAAATTTTTTACAAGACAAAACATCTCTAATAAGAATCTTATACTTTGATTTTTCAAAAGTTTTATCAATATTTCTAATATAATTTAAAAAATTAGAACAAAATTTATTTCTTATTTGTATTTTTGAAGGTGAATCTAAAGATTTAATACCAAACTCTAAGCTACTTAATACTTTTAAGAAATCTACTTGTTGTTTATGAAAATAAGGTAATGAAAATTTTTTGCCTAAAGCGAAAATGTATTTTAAATTTGACGGAATCTCAGTTTTTGTATAATTTACAAGCCACTTATTTATTATATTTTGATCAAATTTAATGTAAAAATTTTTATCTCTAATAGAAATAAGATTATCTAACTTTTTAATCTGTGTTAATCGAATTTTATTAAAATACCTTTCATTTTTTTGATTTTCAAAATTTAGAAAATTAGTCAATGTGATATTATCAAGAAAATTACTTAACTGACCTAAGGTATAATCTAATTTCCAAGTTAATTTGGCAAGAACTTTGAAAGTTACCTCTATTTCATATGAAAGAATTTTATTAGCAAAATCTGATACGTATCTGTCAAT
Organism: Prosopocoilus inquinatus; assembly: GCA_036172665.1. Taxonomy (NCBI): domain Eukaryota; kingdom Metazoa; phylum Arthropoda; class Insecta; order Coleoptera; family Lucanidae; genus Prosopocoilus; species Prosopocoilus inquinatus. Next base: position 56,536,304 of record CM069871.1, read on the forward strand.
TTTGTGACATGACATATCGTACGCTCTTTTTAAAGGTTCAATTATATGACGAGGGAAAACTCCCTCTTTCCTACATTTAAGTAAAAAGAGCTTACGATTTTTCATTCTAGTAATTTTAATTAAAGTATTAGAATAAATTTTGCACAGTACCTTATTTTGGTGCCCGTAGTGAAACTCGACAAAACCGTAAAACCCTATGTTTCTGATATCCATAATTGAAGTTTGTTCTCGTCCGATGAAAATAGTAAGTACAAAGTTTTTTTTTAATCTCAAACCGATTTATGTTTTGAAACATCTTATTTTGCTTTCAATGATAAATTTTATAAACAGATTTTTGGTACAGCAATGGGTTCTCCTTTATCTCCGGCTTTAGCTGAAATTGTTATGCAAGAACTAGAAAAATCTGTTATTAACTCTTTATCATTCGATTTAACGTTATATTTTCGTTATGTAGATGACATTTTATTGATTTTGCCTTCTGATAAGGTAGATTTTGTTTTAAATAAATTTAATTCTTTTCATAATAGATTACAATTTACAGTAGAAAAAGAAAATAATAATTTATTGAGCTTTCTTGATGTAAATATTATCAGACAGAATGATAAATTAATTACTAATTGGTTTCATAAACCTACCTGGTCAGGTAGGTACATAAATTTTCACTCATACACACCTAAAAATTATAAAATTGCAACTATTATTTCATTAACTGATCGAGCTATTTTACTTTCTGATGAAGTTTTCATTTATGATAACTTAAATTTAATAAAGAAAACTCTTATTCAAAATTCTTATCCAATAAATCTTATTGAATCAGTAATTAAAAATCGTATTAAATACTTACAAAATTCAAATGTCTCTAAAAACATTAGACAAACTTCGAATCATAAATACATATCTTTGCCTTATATTGAACCATTACACAATACATTTAAACACATTTTCAAAAAACATAATTTAATTTTAGCCAGTAAATCTGTGATTAATTTAAATTTAATTTTTTCGAATTTAAAAACCAAAATACCGAAATTAAAACAACCTAACGTGGTTTATGAAATCAAATGTTCAAATTGTAATTCTGTTTATATAGGTGAAACGAGCCAAAATTTAAAAAAACGTTTAGACCAACATAAATATCATATTCAAAAAAATAATCAAAATCATTCAATGCTTGTAGAGCATTCATTAGTAAATAATCATAATTTTGATTTTGATAATACTGACATTTTGTACAGTGAATCTAATATTTTTAAAAGACGTTTCATAGAAATGTGTAAAATTAAAATGTCTGGAAATTCTATTAATAAACGTACGGACTTTGAAAATTTAAATGACATATTTTGTAGTTTTCTGGACTCTTTAAACAAGATATAGAATTGTCAATTAATTAATTATATATTAAAAAAAAAAAAATAAAGTAGCTTTAATTAGTTCTCGTTACTTTTATTCCGAACAACTCGTAGTTTAGTTTAAAAATCATGTTACCTTTTTGTTTCTCTTGACGACTTGTTTCTCTTGACAACTTGTTTATTTACTTTTTTTCACTCCTGACGAAGCTATAAATCTATAGCGAAACGTTGAGTGTGTTTCCCTTCATTTTGTCCGGTTTGAGATTAAAAAAACTTTGTACTTACTATTTTCATCGGACAAGAACAAACTTCAATTAAAAATAAAGAAGTTAAAGGGAGTGGGAATTCTCGTGTAATCACCCTGTACAAGCAATTTCTTGTAAAAAATAAGATGATAAATTAGTTCAATTTTTTTATATTTATTTTGCTGCGCCCCCCTTTGAAGACTTATAACCCTGCAGTTTGGGAAACGCTGCAGAAACGCATCCACTGTGCGTCAAGATGGTTTTGATTCGTCTAAGCCCTTCTAAACTTAATTAGGGGTAAGGCCAAGTTTGGCTTTATTAATTTGTGGGGTGCGTGTAGGATGCAGTCGTCGTTGTGATATCCTCAGGGCAGGGTGGTAGTTCTTTTGGTATGTGCAAGCTGCGGCCCTAATCCATGAGGCCAACGTACGTCTATTGGTAACGACAGGGCCTCATGGGAGGTTTACTGCAATGAACGACATTTGTCGGTTGTTAACTTGGTGCCCTGGTGGATGAAAACTGAAAACTCTCCCGAGTTTGTTCCAGCCTCTCCTAGTGAGTTTGAGTTTAAGCTATTTGCGATTCTTTTTTTTTGGTGGGAGGGGAGCAGACTTTTGCGTAATGCCTTTCGCGAAGTAACTTTTTTGCATCAGCTTTCTTCGAAGCCGCCTTCGAATCGGTAATGGGATTGGCGTTTCCAAAAGGCAATAAATACGGGGATGGACCGACTATACGATGATCTCGTAAAGCAGATGTTCAGATGGGAGATTTAGTTTTATTGCGGCTAAGGCTTTAGGCCGATTTTGCATCGTATGAACAACTTTGGGCGATTAGCACCGATGTAATTAACGCCTATTATTTAAATTATTGTCCATAATTAGGTGTAATTATTATTAATAATGTTGAAAAAAATAATTCCTAATTGAAGATTTTTATTTATGCTTGCTGTCGGTCATATTGTCAAGAATTAATAATGGAAAAATTTAAACTCTAATGGCTGAAGGTGGGATAATAAACCAACCCACCAGGCATTTTGATTTTGATTTCATGTAGCCAAAGAAGAAAGCCTATCCAATATTTTCAGCTTCAAATTAACCAAAGAGAAATTTCAACACGAATTTCTACACCTGTACACTAATACATATTTCTCAAGGAAAGTTAGTTAGCGTTGCATAATTGTTTTACTTCGACTCTGTATCTCTGTTGCATAAGCGAAAACTATTTATTAACTGGAACAGAACTAAAACAGTGTTCGTTCTAATTAGTTATTTTCCGCTCGCTCCTTGCATGTTGACAACGCCACTCATAAAATTTTAGCAGGAAAATAACTTTGTCGTCCATGCTCGTGTCTAGGAGGTACGTCAAAGCTTATTAAATTTTAATGGAACTGAGACGAAGTACTTCCTGATTCTAGATTTTATTAAATTTACGCCCTTTACATCACCCATTAAAATTAAAATTCTGTAATGATGTAAACTCCTTATGAAGTAAGTTGCCTACACCTGTGACGAATGTTATTAAATCTAATTAGCCGCAGATTTTGTTTGTAAACTTATGTGAAGGGGGTGCAATTTCACGCTTTGGTTTTTCCGAACAGTAAAAAGAAAATCCGAGTCATTTATTTGAATAAGGGCGTAGCAGACTTTTTCCTTATAGAGTCCTCTTTAGATAAGTGAAACAAAACTTTTTAATACTAACACGGTGTTTTTTTTTTTAATAACGAAAGGTGTCCTTTCGAATTAGTAATCCATAAACTTGTTTTAATATTACTAACTCAGAGGTGTGAGGTTCTTGAGCTCAAAAACTGTTCCAAGCAAATAAAACCTCTTTGTCTGTTTTAAAGCTGAAACAACCGTGAGTTCATTACAATTCAAAGTAAATTAAGATTTCCAAAATATAGGGACAACAAACGAAATGTAAATTCTTTGTTATGTTGATCGTTTCTTAAGAATAACAAAGATGAGAGCTGCATGTGTCGAAATTCATAACTAATTTTGCTTGATTGCTGGAATTTGCCACCCGACACGAGCGTACGCCGAAATATCCGAGTTCTGCAATTACTATCTTTTGTAACCATGCTGAGTTTTAAATTGATTTTGTGTTGCCGTTACAATGGCCAGTTGTGAAATTACGGGCACAGAAAGTTCCGATGAAATTCTAAGCGTGATTGCCAGTTCTGTATTTCCTAAAACGCAGATGTGTCATAAAGGATGAGGCTTTGTAAACAGAATCTATAAATAAATATAATAATAAAATAATAATAATAATAATAATAAAAGTAAATTTTTCGTCTATCGTTTAAATTGAAAGTTACATTCAAAATTATTTCATTCTCACATTAAAAGGCAGCAGAAATATTTTCTAAGGCAATAACTTTTCATTAACGTCGACGCTAATGAAATAATTTTCATTAAAAGCAAAGAAGAAAGAACGCCACTAGCATCCGTTGAAATATAAAAGCAAAGAGGTATTATTTTCTCTGTTTAAAAAAAAAACGCCGCATTTTCTGACTACATTTCTCACTCACTGCTCAAGAAGATTGATTTTTCATTCAGTCATGTGAAACAAGTTTTATGTTAAGCTCTTGAGATTTGAACGCTTTCCGTGCTGTATGAAATATGTACTTTGTAAGATTGTGCTCATAAGTTACATTTCCCGATTTTAACATCCTTCGGCAATTTCCATAGTGCATTTATGTTAGTCTCGTTACATCTTTTATTCTGCGTCCAATTGCAAATGTACCCTTTCGCTATTGCTTTCTGGAATCTAGTAGGTCTAGAATTGTTAGCGTAGGAAAATAGGGCAAATTTGATGTGTGAGAGAAACTGTCACGCGCGACCAATAGCGTCACATTCTATTTAGTGCCCTAGTGACTAATGCCGGGTTAAGAAGACATGCTACAAGAATTCGGAGAAATATGAACATGCCATTAAAAAAGTCACAATCAACGGTGTTCCTATTACGAACACGAACCATTTCTCAAAGGAATACGCTGTGTAGAAAACAAAAGTAGTTACCGTTTTCTAATATTTTTAAAAAAGATTTGCATTATTAACAAAACTGTTCTTGTACAAAAATCAATTTGTGTTAAATCAACTTAAATTTCACCCCTTTCAAACACACTTTTTGACTATACTTTTCTTTTTTGAGCAGTGTATTTTTCGAAATATAAAAGAAATCGTTTCATATTCGATTGTTTTGAAAATTAATTAACTACAAAATTTATCGTTTTAATTTGAAAAAAGTTCATCTCGGGAAATGGGAAGCATATTATCGTCGTAACGATTAATCGTCAATTTTCGTTTTCTACCCACATTCACATACTCATTTTAAAATATTCAGTTTTACATAGTTCTTTGCAAATTTTTTATTCTCAAATATGAATCCTCTTCGAACGTTGGTATTATTTGGCGTGCCTGTTGTTTCGAACTTCAAAAAATAATACATACATTTCATGAGAAAATTATATTTAACGGTAAAATTTTTTATAAATTAGAAACGTCCTCATTTAAAATGTCACTTGTTGTTAATTTAAGATCCGGTATTATAAACGCAAGATAAATTTACTCTACAGTTTAATACTTCGTAACTAACGGGTGCAACAAAAATGGCAAAATATGCGCATTTTTATGCAATAAAAACTTAAGTACAAATTCCTGACGAAGCTATAAATCTATAGCGAAACGTTGAGTGTATTCCCATCATATTTCTGTCCGGTTCGAGATTAAACAAATTTTACTTACAATTTTCATGGGACAAGAATCAACTGCAATAAAAACGGTCAAAATATGCACTGTTTTTACTAAAATGTGCAACATTATATGCAAAAAAGTTCATTCGAAAAAAACAAACAGATAAAGACTGTCGAAGCGTCGAGTTAAGCTGCGTTTCCTGCTTTGGAGAACTCGACGATTATGAAGTATGTAAATTTGACTTAAATTGATAGAAAACGTGAAGACGAATTGTAAAAGCTTGCAGACGGGGGTTGGACACTACTTTTCATCCCCTTTTGTCCCCAATTCTTTCAACAATTCGTACAAAGTTGAATCTCCATTTTCTTTCAATTAGTAGCGTTTTTAGTTTTCCAAAAAAAAAAGCCAAAAATCGATTCCAATTTGTTTTCCGCGGATGCTCAAATTGCGTTTTACCTGTATTCTCAGAATTGTCGAAAATGTTTCGCCTTTTCCTGTCTCTCTGTATTTGCTATCTCAAATAAAAATGCTAAAATTTTTAAATATAACAATATTTTAACAAAATTTGAAATTTTGTTTACAATTTACAATTACAATTTACAATTTAAAGGAATCTTTCAAATATAAACAATATATTATTAATAGAACCTGAAATTTACTTAAGCATATAATTACAATAAAAAAAGGATTAAATCAACATTTTGAAAATAACCAAAAATAATTCAAGGTGACAAAATAAATAAATATCAATGAAACTATAGTAATAAATAGAAAAGAAATGGTTTGGAGAGAAAGGCGAACATTCAGTACATAACAAAAAAAATAGAATGTTAGAAAATAGCTTTCATTATGCCTAAAAATGAATTTTTCTTTCAACTCACCAATTCTGACTGATGTTTTACTTACTTACATTAATAAAACAAAATCGGTTACGATTAAATTGACTATGAAAGAAAACACATCGTACAAAATTGTATCTTAATTCGTGATTGGGCCAAGAAAATCATCAAAATGATTTCATTTCCTCTGCTGTTGGAGCTTTTTATGCACTTTTGCATTCGCTTTGAAAAAGATTATCCTGAGGGCCGTTTTCATAATATGACTTTAAATTTAAAGTTACTTTAACCTAAAAAAATACATTTCTTTCCCAATTCCTAAAGTAACTTTAAGTTAAAGCTTCATTGAAGTCTAATTATGAAAACGGCCGTTAATTGGGTAAATAAATTAGGTGCAATATTGCAGTTGTCGTAAGCCCAACTTTGTTGTTCTTTGTGATGAGTCGTGCAGTACATACTCAGTTGTGCCGACACATTTCATTTTAATCTTGCTCGCCTTATGATTCATTACTTAATTTTTAGAAAAACATTGCATTTGTGCGTAATGAATATCCGAACTTTACAAATTTAACCTTTAAAACAACTACACAAACAGAAATAGCTGATTGAACTAATGAGAAATGCATGTATTTTTCCGTGGTAGGTTCTTAAAAAAGATGAATCCTAATGCAATGCCAGGGTTAAAAAGCGATTGTAGGATGTCGCTGTTTAAGCTGTTCTTTAAAATTAAAGTCATTATCCAGAATTTCGTACAAAGCGATACCAATGATTTAATTTTAATTTTGCACAAAATTCTGAATATCATTTTAATTTTAACGTTTTATTTAACTTTATCTGACCTTTTTAAGAACCTACAACAAGAAGATAAATAACCAGTGTCATAATTAAATCCCTCAGATCAGGTACAAGCGTTTTTCGAATTTTTTACGACCTAAACGCCCGGTCTTCTGTTATGACGAATACGTATCAATTAGTTGTTGTGAAAAAAAATGCAGATTGAAACAAAATCGAATTAATTGATTTTGGGCACAGATTTTTGGGGCGAACGGTTGTCAGAGTAAATGGATTTGTTCCGACCGCATAATCTCACGGTTGAACGTAAACGCTCCACAAATTGAGATCGATATATCCCAATTTAATCTCGCACATGAGCGTCTTTTCGGCTTATAGGTCTGATTTCTGTCAGTGGCTGTGTACGGTAACTTGTCGACAACTATACGGTTTGCTACAATTTGCATATCGTAATAATAATATATTCATGGTAACAGCATAGTGTGTTATTTTTTTAATTGTCCGAATGTTAATTTTCGATATAATTTCATTTGTAGTCATGAATTAATGTATTGAACATCTGCGAGCGTAGTACCTTGTAAAACTGTTAACTAAAAAAAAATAGAATGTTTCTTTACCACATTCCTCGATGTATTTTAATTTAATTAAAAGAATGTATGTACATATTAACAATGTATATTATTATCAGGAGTATTATATGTATATCGGGCGGAAAGTTTCAAACTCGAACATAAACTTGTATCGAAAACTATGTTACTGTAGATTATTGAATCGTATATTATCGTGTTAAAAGGATTTCTTTCGGAATATAAACTAAATTTTGTCGGTTACAGTTTTTAAATGAAATATATATTCGAAAAGTATTAACATATGTAATAGAAATAATCTTAACTCATTAACATTAGCATTAATTTTCTCTTTCGCTTAATACCATTGCAATTTTTATATCTTTAAATGGTGAGCAGTTATCTACACATATGCAGTCTTCTATGCCATGTTTGAGTTAGAAACTTGTTACAAATTTTTCTAGCGGCTGTTTTGCGATCGAGTAGGCTTCCCTTCGTGCACAATTGTTTTGAGCGCGGTTGACCATCGCACAGTCGCGAGGTGGTCGTGGATTTGGATACCCTACCGTTTTGTGCGGATACACTCACTCCGTTAGATATTTCTCCGCTGTTGGAGGGTGCGTTGTTTTTACGGGTTTTGTGAACGTGGAATTAACATCTTTTTCGTATTTGCTTTTCGTACTTAATCTTCTTACCCGTTACCTATTTTCCACGTGCGTTTTTTGTTTGCGTTCGTTAATTTTATTTCCTTATCTCCTTTATAGCAATTGGTGAGGGGTTTTGGCAGTTTGGTGACGGGTGTTTGCCTCCGACTTAACCTCGTGAGCCATATCTCACCTTTGGGAGCGTTCCCCCTTTGTGCTTTCGCTAGAAAGGAGTAGAAGGTATTTCCACCCCGATATGAATTTTTTGCAGCCACTCACTACCATCTTGCCGCGGAGAAATCTTAAGTAAGGACGTTCTTAATTTTTCTCTCGTCTGTGGAATTTTGTGTGACAACATTACGTTACGGGCGTGTGTTTCGCTAGAGGCGTAGAATTGAGCTGGGCTACGGAATTTGTCAGCAACGAAATCAGCGGAGAGGGACGCCCTATTTGTTGTTGTAGCCAAAGGAGGATTATTATTATTATTTTGCTCTTTTGTTGTTTGTGGAGCCATATTTACACGGTTCTGCTTACTTGTTTAACGTTTGCTTTTGCAATTTTATATTTAATTCAGTGGTTACAGGTTTAATTGTTGACTCCTTCAGAATGCATAAGAAAATTTATACAGATTTTGTCTGATGCGCTTCGCGCATAAAGTTTCTTTGTTGTTGATATATTTTTTGGTGATGGTATTTTTTGTAAGCCGACGTTAGAGTACTCACGTCATATTTTGCCCTTTTCTGAGCTTTGTAACATGGAATGACTCTAATAATATTACAATCGATCACGCCATTAATAATAATAAAAATGGTCTTTATTTGTACAATGCCAAACAAGATATTAAATACAAACGTAAAATGTTGCATCGTATAAGCATGCACAAACCACGAGGCGAAGTTCATAATATTGGGGAATACCCATTTGTTTTTCAACTTAACCCTTAAATTTAAACTAAATGTGAGAAATTGCCTAAAATAAAGTGAGACTACGGAGATTTCTAAAACACAACTATGGTGTACCCAAATTAAACAGTAACAGGAGGTGTAAAAGGAAACTAATGTAAGGACAACAATTTCAATATTGTACAGCATTGCAAATTAAAATTAAATGTAGCTTAGAAATGTAGGTCGCTTAGGAAACCTGACTTAAATACAACATTGTTTTTAGTTTTCGCTTGAAATTAGCCAATTCCAGATTTCTAAGATCATTAGGTAAGCAATTATATTTACTATAAATACCGAAAGAAAAGGACCTCTCATATAAGGTGATTCTATGCGGTGGCGGTGAAATCAGACTGCGAAATCTTGTAGTGAGATTATGATTATCAGATCTAAATCGAATTTTATTATATAAATAGGGGGGTGTTTTACGTAATATTATTTTATGAAATGATATTTATGTTAAGGTATGTAATTCCCGCCGATTTGTCATATTTAACCAACCAATGTCATTCAATTTATGTGAAATATGCCAGTATTTTTTAATTCCGCATATAAACCGCAGGCAGGAGTTCTGTACTTTTTGGATGCGATTAACTGTATATAAGTCAGAAGCTAAATGATAAATAGGACAACAGTAAAAAAACTGGGATAGAACAAATGCTTCACACAGTTGTTTTTTTATTTCGATATTGAAGACACTTCTATAGTGAAATAATATTCTTAAACTCATATACGCGTTAATAATATATTTGGAAATTTGATCTCTGTAACGGAAGCTGTTGTCTAATGTCAGCCCTAAATTTTTAGCTTTGCTTTGAATTGGTATGTTAATATTATTTATCCTAATATCTAAAATGTTGGTAAGATTACTAATATTCTTTTCTTTACCAAATAATAATACCTGGGATTTATTGGGATTAAGAGTTATACAATGTTTAACAGCAACTCTATATAATGTATCCAGATCACTATTTATGTGTGACACAGCTTCACGCCAATCAGACGGATTAAAAGAATTATACAATTGCGTATCGTCCGCGTAAATATGTGCACTGCAAGTTTGAATGATTTGTAAAAATTGTGAGGTGTAAATAGAAAATAACAACGGTCCTATTACGGATCCTTGAGGTACCCCCTGAGATACAGCAAGCGGATTAGATTTAAGTGAATCTTTCTACAATTGATTGGGTTCAACCGGATAAATAAGATTTAATTAATTCCACAAATTCGCCTGTGACTCATATATATTTCAGCAGGGAACATAGTATCTTATGGTTTACCGTATCGAAAGCCTTACTGAAATCTAGCAGGACGAGAGCTGTTAATTGCTGATTATCAGTGGCCTTTAGAATGTCGTCTGTTACATTAAGCAAGGCTGTAGTACAACTATAACTTGTTCTAAATCCAGATTGAATATTTGGTAAAATTTCATTAGATTCAATATATATAATAAGTCGTGATTGAATAGTTCTTTCAAATATTTTAGATAACGTAGGTGAAATACTTATCGGTCTTAAATCTTTTACGACACTGGATTCTTGATTTCAGGCAAAGGGCGAACTAGAGCAACTTTCCAACAATAAGGAACATAATGGTCAATAATACAACAATTAATTATCTGAGTAATGTATGGAATTATTGAAAGGCAACAAAGTTTTATCATTGTAATATTAATACCAACACATCCAGTCGCTATAGAATTTATACTTTTAATAGCATTATAAATGAATTCAATATCTACAGTTTGAAAAGTAAAACCTGTGTTAAATTCTAAATTATTCACTTCATAAAATGCTAATGATTGATTATTTAAATTAATATTGTTACCAAGAAAATAGTTATTTATTTTTTCTACATCTACTAGATGTGAAGGTATTTCATAATGGTTTCTGACGAAACCAAGGCGATCTAGATTTTTCCATAGCATCTTGTTATTATTGCTTTCTTTAATAATGTGATCAAAGTAAGCTTTCTTTTCAAGTTTAAGGCTAGTTGTTGCGAGATTTCTTAAAGTCTTGTAATATTCCCAGTCAGTTTTATATCTCGTCCTACGATATTTATCTTTTGCTTTATTTCTGAAGCTCATAAGTCGCTTTTGATTATCCGTCAACCAAGGAGCCCAATTTTTTGTAAAACGTCGCGTGATGAGGGGTGCATGTTTGTTGAATAAATTAAAGATCTGAGAGTTAAAAAAATCATTTTTGTCTTCAACATTATCAATCCAAACATAATCTGAAATGGTACAGAGCGCAAATCGCTTTGAAAATCTTCCCAATTAATATTTCTATAATTGCGGAAAGTGCGGTAGATTGGCAACGTCACAGGTTTCGATATTGGAAATTTACAAAATACTGCATCGTGATCAGAGATATCACAATTAATCGTACCACGATCAGTAATTTCGGTATCTTCTGCTGTACATATCATATCAATTAAAGTAGCACTCGTAACAGTTAAACGAGTTGGGTGTTTAATAATTTGTATGAAGTTGATAGAGTCTAAAATATGTTGAAAATAAAGTGTAGAAGCATTGGTAGGTTTAAGAAAATCAATATTAAAGTCGTCGCAACAATAAATTTGCTCAGAATGAGGCAAGATAATTCCGAACGACTCTTCTAATTCATTTAAAAAAAATCTATAGTCAGTATTAGGGGGCCTATAAGCAGCACCTACTGTAAAATTTGTTCCAGCGTGCTGAAAGGATAATCAAATTTGCTCTGTAGTATTATTTGTTGGAATTATTTCGTAATTAAAATTATTTCGGTACACTGATAAAAATCTGGAGTTAATTCTAACACTTTTTAGACGCCAGGGAACACTTTTTCGGTGTTCCCTCGCGTCCATTCGTTTGTGGAGTTACGAAAAACGGAGTTAGGAAGTTTACCATTTAAACGTATGTAATAGAGCAGAGTTAAGCTTATCCTTGTTGGAATAAACACTCACTTTTAGATACAATTTAGTCGGAAAAAGAGAACAGTAACGCCAAATTCGATGAAGATTAACAACTTTTCAGATAAAACTTTATCCATATTTAACACCGAATGGGCAGATTACAGTTGATCCCAAAATTTTTTACGTGTGTAGTATACAGCAATACCACCACCTCGACTACATCTGTCCCTTCTCAGAACATTAAAACCATTTATAGTTATACAATCACTACTAATTGTTTCATTAAGCCAAATTTCCGTTACCACTAGTACATCAATATTATTTTTATGTACAAAATTATGCATTTTAGGTAGCAAAGATCTAACATTAATACAAACAAGATGCATATCCATTATTGTCAAGAAAAGAAAAATATATAAATAAAAAAGAGGAAAATTTGAGTGTACATAATTTAAATTACTCCATACATTCCTACGCAGAGTGTATTAAATAAAAAGAGTTTATTAATACTCCACCTATTAATCATATGAATAAGCTGTGTACAAGAAAAAATAAATAAATTCCAATCTTCAATCAAAAAGCAGCGTGCAAAGCAAAAAAGCAATTAACTAAGAAAAGCGTACGTTTACCGCAACAGAACGAACAGAAAAGGTGACACTACTGCAGTTCAATCAGCGTAGCGAGAAAATTATTATAAACAGATAAAACAGCGACATCTTACTATCGCTTTTTGACCTGACATTGCAGTAGGATAGACAAATTGAAGCGGGATTTGCTCCTAATAAGTCCCCTATGCAAGGCGGCCATGCTTTTGACAGCAAGCATGGCCGCCTTGCATAGGGGACTTATTAGGAGCAAATCCCGCTTCAATTTGTCTATCCTACTGCAATGTTAGGTCAAAAAGCGATAGTAAGATGTCGCTATTTTATCTGTTCATCATTCTTACATCGCAATTGCGAATAAATTGGGCAAATCGTTTTTGGTCTGCAGTGGGAATGTCGAGCTATGTCTCTGCTGAAGAAGCCCCAAGCAGGGCTGAAACAGCTGTCCAGAGGCTGCTCGAGGTTCTCACTGCAATCAAAAACGATTTGCACAAAATTTTTCTAAAAAATTATTATAGTTGATGATGTAAAGACGCTTGCACTGTCAAGATGAGAAGTGAAGTTTTTGACCTTTGAAATTCGTTTTTTGGTAAGATCCTCACGTATGACGTGACACTTCTTCGGCAGAATTTGATTATAATAGGTCTAGTTTCTCCTTCTTTAACTCCCAGTCTATGGCAGCAGTCGAAGTCATTTTCAGTAATATTAATTTTAAATTTTTCACGACAGAGATTTACAATTAACTGTGCAGGGTCCTGTCTCATTATCGGGAAGTCCAAATACTCTAATATTATTTGAGCAAGAGTATTGCTCTTGTTTCTCCAATTCGTTATTCATTTCATGCACATCGTTTTCTAATGAAATTACCTTATTTTGGCACTCTTGGAGTTGAGACTCAAGACCTTGGAGCCGTTCATTAATTGCGAGAATTATTTTGTCCAAAAACTTAGGGCTGGTGAGGACTTTCTCGACTACCCTTTGAATAAGTTGTTTCTCCTAATCACTGCCTCCAGATCGGGTGACTGTCTGAGCTCATTTTGCAAAACGCCAATTAGAACTTATTATTATCACAGCAGCACATGCACACGTCTAGCTCAGTTGGGTACACATTACAATTAGTAAACAGTAAGGGGTGTGCTCTATTATTGTATTTTATTGTGGCGTGTGCCATAATAAACGAGTTGAGTTCATTTGCTGAATAACTACTCTGGTTGGGATGTACATCTTTCGGGAGGGGTTTTTAAAAAAAATGTGCATGTTCTTTCTTTTTTGGGTTTCCTTTGTCTTTTTACATGCTCAATATTTGGAGATATACCAACGAAGAAGCGGGTCCTTGTGACTTGTACAGTTGGGGGAACAGAAAGCGGGGCAGTAAACTTTCGTTAGTTTAAACCTTACTTCTAAATTTAGGTAACTATGGTAATTTATCATCTTTCACATTAAATAAAATGATTAATCATTCCAGTTATGATTAAAAATTACAACGAACAAATAGTTCATACAAATACATCATACTAATAGTAATAGTTATTTTACATACAATTATTGCCATGTTAAGTAAAATGAAACACAATAAGGGTTCTTAATATTTGGTCATGCAGTCTTGTCTTTCGATTGAATTGTTGAATGCAAATGTCCGGGCGTTGATTGAACTAAGTTTCTTAATATATTCTACATCGGAAATGTCATATAGTTCTTCTATAGGCTTGACTAATTCCATTTGATTCACTGGTCGAAAATTTTCTGTTACATTTTAGCTAGAATGACGAAACATTCTTAAGAACTTAATGTGATAAGTTATTTCTGACGGTAATAAATTAGAATAGTCACGACCGTTACCAAGGAAACTTCACAGTATCAAAATAATCCGAAATTTCGTTATAAGACCTGTCCCGCTTTCTATTTCCGCAAATTTATCTTTCGAGGTCGATCAGAGACGCACTTTCCCGGCTGTGATCTTCGACATTTCTAGATTTAACGTAACCACCGTTGAGTAGGCCCTTAACCGTAACACCTTTTGAGTTTTCCCATGCCGTCATCACTGAGTGGGAATTGTTACGCAGCTTATTATTTCCTACATCATAGTCTTCGAGAGAACGACTAACTCTGCTTCAGCTACGTAAGTTACATTATATAAAATGTTCATAACATGATACAAAAACCGTACCTTGGGTAACGGAGAATTCAACCGCAGAAACCTATCTTACTTGGCTATTCTAGGAGTTTAACTAACCGCCCTTCAGGAATTGATATTACCCAAAAGACAAATACTAATAAATTAATTTTGCACAATAAAAACGAGAAAAAAATTAAATTCTTTTAAAATCATTAAAAGAATTTAACCAATTTGGAAATTAGTAAGAGAAACATGCTTCCAAGTTTGAAGAGCTCCAGACAAATATTAAGTCTTTTTTCCCTCTCTAGATTTAAAGCAAGAGTCTTCAATCTGTATACTTTCGATTTGCACAATTAATTTTGTATTATGAGAAAGAGAAAAAAATTAAGTCTTTTAAAATCATCAATAGAATTTAATTAATTTGGAAATTAGTGACAGAGAGACATGCGCCCAAGCTTGTAGAGCTCCAGATGAATATTAAGCCTTTTTTCACTCTCTCGGTTTAAAAACAAGATGAAAGTCTTCAATCTGTATACGTTTCGATTTGAACTTTTCTGTCGTATTGGTTCTTCAAGAAAGCAGTTATCCCTATGTTATAATAAATTTGCAAATTTGCGTTTTACTTGGGAATTTTTCTAAAGTCGTCGTACGTCCAAAGATAACTCTTTCCATTAAAACTTTTTTGTTTTAATAAAATCCTTCATTATCGGCACGCCCGCGCTAAATTCTTTCCCTTTGATATCGATGAGCTGTCTTGTCCGTTAATTAAACACGAATATTTCACATCGTAAAACTGTAGCGTGCGACTGAACGTCGATTTAAATTCACCTAATTAAAACAAAACATTTTGCACAAAGCGCCTTATAAATCAATTGCGATTTGCATTGTTTCCTTTAATTAAAATGAAATTAATTCGAGAAACAAGATTAGGCGAAAGCTCGTTTGTATCTGGGCAAAGGTAAACAAATTAATATTTCAAAGAACATTTGCTTGGTCTTTTAATTGCGAATGATGTTTATTAATTGAGATAATGGATGAAAAAAAATAGTTACTATTTTTTTTCTAAATAATGTTCATACTGGAAGAAAATATAGGAGAGAGCTTATTTTTTTTTTTAATTAATTTATTGCATTACCCAGATGCAGATACAAAGTAAGAAAAACTTAAAAAAACTTAACCTAGAACTGGATAACAAAGAACAACAAACTTAGGCAAAAGGAGTAAACAAATCAGGCTTAGCATCTATTATATTATAATACCAATAGAGAAAGTGAATTAAAAGTTTGAATAAAGCTTGAAATTAAGAAACTCAATGAAGTATGAAATTAAAATAAATATTTACTATTTTTAGGAAATAAAAAGATCGTTTGAAGTATTTCGTAAATTGTTTTCTTGTACATGATAACGAATTTTTTTCTCTCTATTAGACACTACAGCGCAGCTCGTTAATATGTTGAGAACTTTGTTGAACAAGGTGCCTAGGGGGAAACTAAATTTGGCAAGTCTACACGTTGTACTTGTACGAGTTACAGCTATTTAGTGCAAAGTTTTCGGCTATTTAATTCAAAGTTTGTCAGAAGTTTTACGTATGAACACTGTGTATTAACTATCCATCTATATGTATCTAAAATATATTTTGAAATAATAAATACAGGGTGTAAGTGAATTATGGAGCGAAAAGTGCAAGGGGTGGTTGGAAATATTATTTGCTGCATCTTGATTGAACAGGAAGCAATTTAAGAATCTGACATATTTTCAATATTTTTCTAATGCAAGGCCGACTGCATATTTTCTTATTTCAGTAGCATATTTATTTTATGGGGATTTTTCTATTAGAAATTAAGATATTGGACACCCGCAAACAACTTTCAACTAATAAAATAGCACCACATTTCATAAACCGTATAGAAAAGTTAGGGTCTGCTCCCTTTTACACCGCTTATTAATTAATTCGCTAATGCGTGAATACCCCATAGGCTTGGAACCGTGACATAATGCACAAAGTTCGTTAAGTGTAATTTTATAATATTAATGAAGCCAGTGTCATTTTGAAACTTTCGAAAATTTTCGAACTTTTTCCGGGCGTAAATTCCGCCGGCTTTCTTGCAGCAAGCACTCTTCAATTTTGTGTATTTAATTTAATTGAGGACCTCTTGATTTACATATATTGCGCAAAAGGCACGTGGGCAGTTTATTCCGCGATTTTTTTTTGTACTTCGTTGCTTTCATTTTTTTTCTCTTTTTTAAATTAAAATACAGTTGCTCGCGGAAAGTTAATTAAAAAAAATCAAGAGGAATTTCAAATGCGAAATTGTTAGCGAGAATGTTGTGGATTTATTTTCCTTGGAGAAACAATCCGGTAATCCATCAAAATTAATTTGGAAAGCAAGATATGAATGTGATTTTAATGGATCCCTTTTAATCAGTTTTTTTTTCTCTTTTACATTCCTGTGTTGGAAATAAGTATTTCATTCAAAGTAAACGAATTACATTTCATAACATTTCTGAGAAAATTACCTACTTAAACATAGATTAGTGGAAAACGGTTCATTTTGTTTGGATTATTAAAAAATAGTAAATTTTTTGTTGTCCGAGACGCAACGCACAAAAGTTGGTTCTGGAGAAATTAGCGTATCGTTAAAAGAGCAATCTCATAAACTTCTTTCTATAAGTTCTTTACGTTTTGTTTTGGTATGATTACCTTTTCTATTAGAATGTCATTGTTTTCTGAGCTAAAGTGAACCTAATTTTTATGCACACGGGTTCTATTTTTAGAAGTAATTGCATCATCTTTTGCAAGCGTCTACAGCTGCACTTCGAGTTTTCCCTTGGAATAGATAGAAGTTTTTATATTAAAATGCCTAGACAACCATAAATCTCTGGCGACGACTCCTTTTTTTTCGTTACTAGTTCCTGAGAATTACAGTTTTCTTGCGTGTTGCTATTTCGACGGAAAGATTAAATTGCGTTCACACTCGACTTTAACGCTATTGGTCCTTCTTTACGATACCTTTTATTTGATTGGGTTTTGAAGCCGTTAGGATGTTTTCGATTCATGCAAGACCTCATTTTGAACGATGGCACTGCCAGTTTTGGTTTTATTAATTTGTGATATACTCGGGAGCATGCAGAGTCGTCTTTTAGTGTCACCAGACCCAATTGGTGTGGTGGGGGCGCACGTTGTGTTGCAAGTCGAATATTTTCAGAAATTGAGTTAAACTAGTTTTGGATTATTTCATTGCGGATGTCTGAAAACTTTATAACAATAGTGTTACAGAAAACAATTGCAAAATGAATGTCACAGGTTTATTATTGTAATAAAATAAATAAATTGTTGCTATTTGAAATATGTCATTTTGCAATTAGGTTACTGTAACACATTGAAACTTGTTTATTTGGCTTGCAATAATGAAGTCAAGAGTAGTGAGGAATAAGTCAAGAGTAGTGGGGAAGTAGGTTTTAAAAAGAAAAGTAAGACAGTTGGGTGGAGAGTTCTAAATAGTTTTTAATTAGTTCTTAGAGTTCATAAGAATTTTTTAGGGAGTTCTTGGAGACTTCTTAGGAAGTTCTTTAGGGTTTAGTGTCAGTGTGTAGTTTGTGAACGACACATCATTATGTTTAAGTAGTTAGTTCTTGAAACATATTTACTTTTAAATAATAACACATTTTCCTGTTCTTGTCCCCTGCGCTCAAAGAACCGCGTGCGTAGTTCCGTTTTCGGTTTGCTCGGCCAATATACGTGTTAAAAACGCGTAAATTAAGCGGAATTACAAAAGAATTTTGCGTAAGCAAATATCTTATTTGTTTATTGTTCAATGCTCTTGGCCTTTAAATTTGTTCTTTCTTCCGCGTTTTCGCGATTAACTCAAGAGCAGTTTTGAGCTGACGCGTAAAAATTGCGATCGTAACCGCGGACCAGGTGTAACTGTTGTGGATGTCCTAAAGGAGGATTCATATTATTTGGTGTGGTTGAGGCAACCTAGTTGGAAGTTTGGAAGTTTCCTCAGATTACCAACGACGTTTCGTCGATTTTCACGTGGCCCTGGAGGACTGAAACTCATCGGAGTTGTGTCAGCCTCGTCCTCGACGATCAAGATAAACATGTTTGCGACTGCTGCTTTCTCTTTTCGTGCAAATTACTATTGTCGAACTTGTCTTGCCTTACATGCTTTTAGTTCCGGATTTTGATTATCGTTTAGATGACGACCCATTTCTTTTATATCTCCTGCGACTTACGACTTCTGGTTTATTTTGATCAAAGTATGACACTTGTTCGACGTACTTCGAGCATCTGTGATGATTCGTTTGGGGAAGCAGACGAGATTCTTTGCACCGGTTTCGTGCTAACAGCCTCGAGTCGGAGTTACTGGTATTGGCGTCTCCACATTCAACGAGTAGGAAGGTGAACTGAGGGTCCGAGAATCTCCGTTGAAGATAAATCAAGTTGGAGGTTTCAATGATTAGCTCTACGACCTTATGCCGACCTTGACGCTTAACGTTGTTTTTGGGTGCTTCATGCCATGACTGTAAAGTAAAGAAAAGGATTCGCCGTTCGTTGAATTCATTTTAATGCGTTATATTTGTCAATATTTTTTATGGTAACAATATAGTTTCATTAGTGTTTAAGGTGTGCGCACTGTGTTGATCCCAATGTCAGCTCACACTGTGATTTTGTCCACTTAATCGATTGTTATTAAAAATGATGCATAAATTGAATCATTTTCTTTGATCCTCTGCTCATCTCCGATTAGGATTAGTTCGCGTTTAAGTATTGTCGCGTATAATTAACACCCACACTCGTCACGACTGAAGCTACTACTACTTACCTGTGCAGTTAATTAGCGAAGGTCTACACCGTGACGAAGGAATTCGATGTTTCCAGCAACGCGGTAATTAAGCCAAAAAAGGCTCCGTTCATTTTTTGGAATCGCGGGAAAAACTAAGAAAAACGCGATACATCCAAAGTTTCTCAAACAATTTATTCAACAAATAACTACGATTATACAATGAATAAAAGTCAAATTAAAACGCAGAAAAGGGCGAAGAAGTCTCAATTCGCATTTGAACAATTCGCAAAACAGTAGGGAGGGAGGGCGGAGGACCTCCAAGTATGCTAAAATATAACTATTTGAATCCGAAAAAAAATACTGCACCTAATCTGCAGGTAAACAAAATGTAAGTATCGTCAAACAATGGCGGGGAGTCCTGAAGAGACTGGCGATACAAGTAAACCAAATCTGACCAAACAGGTAGCGCAAAACGATTCCTAACTAAGCCCTAAATTACGGGCACCACGTATTTGGTAACAAACGCATCAGTTTGTAAAGAAATTCAATTAGCATAGGGGATAATAGTGAAATAAATCCGATCTTTAGTCAACATTGGAAAGGACAGGCGTCACAGCTGATCGTTCCCCGGCGAGAAATTCGCGGACCGAGACACGACAGGGATAATTCGGGGCGGGAGCGTGGATATTCAGCCCTCTCCAATTTAACCTAAAAGGATGACACAAAGAAGAAACGTAGAATACGGATCGTGTTCGCAATAGACAAATCAAACTCACCTGGAGGAAATCGGTTCCGGCAAACTGATAAAAGCGCGTTTGAAAACGGCCTTAATCGGAACAAACCTTCAAACCCGGCTCTAGGCCGTGACTTCCATTTCAACCTCCCTGGGGGAAATTCTTAATCACTCAATCATGACACCAAACACGAACACAGGTGTTTCATTCGATTTTCAAATGAAAGGCGAATCAATTGCCAGCACAGATCGGAGAGCGAGGAAAAGATGGCCAACAAAAAAAAGAGATCGAAAAGGGTAAGCCAATCCGGTGCAACGTGACATAAGGCCCGTTGAATCAAAATTAAACCCCAGCGGCATGGAAGCGATTACAAAGGAGCACAATAAATGTCCCAATACGCTCGAAGTAAAGGGCAAAAAATAATTCCAGTCTGACTGGCACCTACCCGCAATAATTTAAAAAGCCATAAACTTCCTTGAGATTATATGAAAAGAAAATAAGCGTATTTATGAGTCGAAATATATTTATCGGAAACCCATACAAAAACTATTCGAATAAAGGATTCCGGGAAATTGCCAGACTAATTAACTGCGTTCCCAAGCCTAAGGCGACCACAAAAACACGTTTCGCTCGGCTCCAATGCAGCGACGCACCCTTTCCGACATAATAAAATAACTCGTCAATAAAAGAAAGATTCGACTCCGGTAAATTTTACTATACAGGACGTCCCAAAATAATAAGAGGATCTGAAACTGTAACACTGCGCTGCAAGATAATTCTCTCAATACAACAAATCTTGTTTCTACACCAGGTATACAAGTATAGCAGCCGTTCCGATTAACATCATCTTTTTGCGTGCATGGATTTTCTTTTTGGGGTCCTCCCAGTCCTGTCGCTGGAGTGATTTTTTTTTGTTTGTTGATTGTTCTTCGTTATTTTTTTAGCGTAGCCAAATGTTTTTCCTGAACGCAGTTTTCCAAGTCTCTCTCCTGCAGAGAATTTTGTACCACCTTTCTCTGATTTATATTTCGGATTTCTTGCGTGATCTGCCCTTGAGTTGTTGTAAATTTTTTCGTCGGTGGTAAGGACGTTATTTTTCGTCGGAATTTTGTGGTGTTTGGATTTGTATGTTGTGGATTTCCGGTTCCGAATATTCTAGAAGCCGTGGCGTTCGCAGCTGACCAACGCAGTAGAAATATTTCTTGGGCGGGTCCTAACGTTAATACGAGAACATGCGTTCTTTTTCTCCGTCAATCTCTGAAGAGATGTTATCAGTTTTGTATGTGTTTTGCGTTGCAGCACCCGTTATGGGGTTGTGAAACGTCTTGCGGAAGCGTATGTATTTTTTTCTTCAGAAAATAATCTGCTCGCATTTTGTGCGGATTTGTTGATCGACGTTTTCGAGCTGCTTACGTTGCCCTTTCTTGGTCGGCTATTTTGCAATTTTTATTTCACCTTCTCCCCCTTGGGACTTATCTAGGTTTGTTTTCTTTCAAACTACGTATAGCTGCGGGTACCACCCCATTCATCATCTTCAGATTTGGGTATCTCTTTATACGACGTCCTTACTTTGGAAACGTCACTGCCTCAAGCAGCTGAAATGCTTTTATTTCTTGTGTAGACGGAGCTATTCCAATTAGGTGCGAATACAGGAAAGTACAGATAACGTAACCTTTTTTATTGACTTTTCTTATGGTGCTAATTTCGTTTAGAAAATGCTGCTGTTTTCGGATTAAAATTTCTGACTTCTTTTGTTGATGTCCGTTGGTTCCATAAAGTTTATTGCGTTTGATATTTCTTTCCGTTGCATGAACACTTGGGATCCTTTGTGTACGGCGTGCCGGATTTTTTTGATATTTTGTTTATAACACAGTTTTCGTTATTACTGGTCATTTTTGGTGTTTCTCAAGTAAAATTAGTCACGAATTTGTTACCAAACAACATGTATCAGATTTTGGCTCCCATGCAGCTGCGTGACAAAGGCTTGCTAAAATTGAAACAAACCAAATTAAAACATCACTGGGACTGCTACAAGCAGTTACGTAACTTCTGCTGTTGCGAAATCCGAAGATTTTAGCTTTCAAACAAGATTTCTGGCCTAATCTCAAAGTATTTAATATCTTGAACTGCACATCACCTAATATTTGGTCACATCTTCAAGATTCAAATGTAATTAACAGCTAATTTCAATACAGTCACCGGTGTGTGTTGTATTTCAAATGTCAACTTTCAACACTCGGATATTTAATTTTCAGGAAGTTTATGTAAATGTTGTCTCTACGATTATTCACTCTGTTACTTCTAAATCTGTCGGTGCTGATGCCATCTCCATTAAAATGATTAGACTTTGCTGTCCCTACTTGTTACCAATTTTCAATTTTCACTCACATTTTTAACTTTTCTACAATCAAAGGTGTCTTTCCGTGTCATTGGAAGTATGCAAAGGTAATTCCCCCAAAAAAATCCTGTTTTTGTTCATGATCTTAGACCAATCTGCCTATTATCAGTCCTATCGAAGATTTTTGAGAAAATACTGGATACACAATTAAGAAATCATCTGGCCTCTTGCAACCTGTTACCTTTATCTCAATCGGGCTTTAGACTTGGCTTTAGCTGCTCTACTGCACTTTCTCTTATTACAGATGACATTATCAGAAGTATAGATGACGATAAACTTACCATACACATTCTTCTAGACTTTTCCAAAGCCTTCGACATGATCAATCATGAATTACTGTTGACAGTCTTGCATTATTGTGATCTGGACGTGACTGCGGTTGGTCTGATGGTAAATTATTTAACCAGCCGCACGCAATCTATTTTTATTAATAACTTCAGCTCTGAAGATGTTCACATTCGATCAGGTGTTCTACAAGGGTCCATATTTGTAATAATAATCTACGTATCAAACTCTTTTACTCTCTGGAACGTCTTTAGCAAGTATCACATGTACGCTGAGGACACTCAGTTGTACGCCTCATTTGACCTGTCAGATTTACATTTTACCATCAATAACCTTAGCAATGTGCGCGTTCAGCGGCTGAGTTGCTTACTCAGCAATCGTTTGTGACTGGTTCACATTGAGGTAATAGCCAATCACAAACGATTGCTGAGTGAGCAACTCAGCCGCTGAACGCGCCCAATGATTTGGTCGAATTTCTTTCTATCTGGTCTAAACACTGCTTAAAAATTAATCCCAAAAAATCTTACTTTTCCCTATTTGGTAGACATAAAGATTTTGCAATTTCAAAATCTTACACCCCAGTAGGCATATCCTTACCACCAAAGCCAAAACTTCCAATTGCGATAGCTTAGTACTATCTCACAATTATTGTGATATATCACATATGTATATATATCACTCGTGTTTGGATTCTAATGACTTCAGGCGCATTCAAGTTGTGCAAAACTCTTGTCTGCGCTTCATTTTTGACGTTCCAGGGCGGAAACATATTTCACGTAAACTTATTGTTGCTTGTTGGCTTCAAATGAAAGACCGTCGACTTTTTCGTCTTGCGTGCTTCAGTCATAAAATCTTATCTTCAGAAACTCCTCCTTACCTCTTTGTCAAATTCAGGCACAGGACCGTTCACAGCGTTAATGTTCGACGCAGGGATCTACTGGATATTCCTTTGCATCATACATCTCTGTTCAAAAGATGCTTCATATACGCTACTGCTCAACGTTTAAATAACATTGATACTAATCAGAAGAAACTGCCACCTTAGATTTTTAAACATGAACTGAAGCGTATCTTCTTTAAGAAGATAGTTTGGCGAGCGAACTTCTTAAATTTTAAGGATAACTTACAATTTTAAGGAGCAACAGTGTTTGTGCTCGCTGTTCATTGTCTTTTCTTCTCATTTACTTAATTCATTTATCTCTTTCTCTGTTTTCTAATATTTACTTCTACTCTTCGCCTTTCCTCTATCCCTCACATTCCTTACCTCTCCTCTTTCTTCCCCTCTTCAGTTATTTTATATTTTATTCTTTTTCTCCTTCCTTGCTCCTCATGCTTTCTTCTCTTCCCTCTGAATAATTTTCTTACCTTCTTTCTTACCTTTTGGTTTGACCTGTTGTCACGAGCACATCTGTTTTGTTCTTCTAAGGCATAGGTTCTCAAACTAATTTCGTCTACCGCCCACTTTGAGAATCAATTATTTTCTAGCGCCCCTTAAAATTTTTAACTTTACTACATCTTAAAAATCACAATCGCAATCATTACTTTAATAACTAGTTAAATTATAGCCTGCCGAGTCTTCTCTTGTTTCTGAGGTCAAACTTACATTTTAAATGAGACTGTTCTAATGAGAGCAATACATTTATAAATAATATTTAGCAAAACTTTTATTCAAATTAAAACAAATATTCCAATTAAATTTTAAAACTAATCTAATGTGAAGGATGAATCTGAAGATTTTTAACAAGTTTGTTAATATCAGCCTCGAATTTAGTCAAAAACAGCCGTAAGTCACTGCGTTCAGTAACATGCAAACGATTTCTCTTTTTAGTTAGCAACGTTGTCACAGCACTAAATCCACGTTCACACAAATACGACGATGGGAATGCTATCAAAAATCGTTGAACAATCGACCACAATCCAGGGAACAATTGTGGGATTGGCTTTTGTAACCAAAATTCTTGGTAACCATTTTTGAATTTGATTTTTATTTCCTCGTTTCTTGTCAGTTCTATAAGTTCTTCTTCCAGCTGGGATGATCTTGCTGTGTTGACATTTGAAAAAGGATCCAACACCCAATCTGATATTTCCAATTTTAAAATGTCCTGGAATCGTTCTTTGAAATCACTGTGGAGGTTCTCCAAATGTTGGCAGTAAACAAGCAAGTCGTTGTTGTTGAAAGATGTTGCTGATAAATTAGGGAAATTGTGAAACTCACGTCTGCCGATATTTTTCTTGTGTAAGAGCAATTTGGCTACGAAAGCAGCAACGACATTTTTTGTTTTAATCAAGTTCAAGTCGTCACCTTGAAGTTGGAGATTGATATCATTAAACAATTTATACAGATCTGTCAAGTACGCAATATCATTCTTTGATGTGATGAGGCTGTCGTGCAACTCTGTGTGTTTGTTTTCCAAGAACTCTATCACAGAGTCAAACAGATTGTAAAATCGAGTCAAACAAGTACCTCTTGATAGCCAACGCACTTCTGTGTGAAGCAGCAATCGGTTGAAATCTTCGCAACACAAAGCTGATTAAATAATCTGTCATTTAAAGAGCTGTTTCGGATTGTATTGACTGCTTTGATGACATGTTGCAGTGATTGAAACAGTCGTTCATTCAAATTTCTCGCAACCAAATGTTGTCGATGAATAACGCAATGTACAGCGAGCACATCTGGAACTTTATTTTTTAAGTACGCTATGAAACCTTTGTGACGCCCTGTCATAGCCGGAGCGCCATCCGTAGCAGCTGATATAATATTCTTCAAGGGAATTTCTTTCTCATCTCAAAACTTTTCCAGTGTATTAAATATGGTTTCTCCTTTTGTCTGTCTCTAAATTTCTAGCAAATAATAGTTCTTGACATGTTTTCTCATCTTTAATAAACCTCACGTATGACATCAACAATGCTTCATTGCTTGGTAAAGTGGACTCATACAACTGAATTGAGAATTGACTAGTCTTCAGATGATTACACAATGACTCTTCAATATTTTCAGCCATCTCATCAATTCGTCTTTGCACAGAACTGTTGCTTAAAGGAATTTTTCGGACAATATCTACCGCTGGTTTATGAAGCATAGTTGTTATTACTTCTTTTATTGCTGGTAAAATTAGCTCTTCTCCAATAGTGTGTGATTTGCCTGTTTGAGCAATTAACAAAGAGATATTGTACGAAGCTCGAAGTCCGTCATCGTCTTGCTTAGAAGCCGCTGAAAAAAGTTTTGATACAATTGGCTGAGCTATATACTTCTTTTCCATGTCTTGAAAATAGGCCACATTCTTGTCTTTCTTATCTGAATGCATTTTATTCAAATGATCTTGTAGCCTAAAAGGCTTCATCGCTTCATTCGAAAATGTTTTTTTGACAAACAAGCCACATAGGCGAAGATGGATTTGTGGGATTTTCAATAAATCCGTATTTTATATATTCCGTATTGTATTGCCGTCTCTTCTTTTTTGCTTCAGACATGGTTTTGTCGTCACAAAAACGTAAGTAAAAAATCGAGTTTAAAAAACTTGCTAACGATTACGCGTTGAGAGCGAAAACGCTAATGAAAAAAAAAGAAACATACGCGCTTTTATATAGATGCAATAATGCAAGTTAGAACAAGTATCGATGATTCTGCCGCTTCATACAGGATTGCACAAATCGCGTTGTTTAACAAAAACTTGTCAAAACTTGATTGCTCACGAGCTACCTACGAAAGCCATGATAAATTATTTATTTAATACAATCAAAGTGAGCAGGAACGTAATAATCGATGTAGTGTAGTAGACTAGTAGGTAGGTTTTGATTTTAGTTAATATACTTTAATTAAAATATTAAAAAAACACAAATCAGCCATCGCCCCCCTAAACCGCTTCAACACCCCCCAATTTTCTCTGTGCCCTTTACCGCCACCCTGTAGGGCTCTAGTGCCCACAAGGGGCCGTTATCGCCCACTTTGAGAAAGACTGTTCTAAGGTATGCGTTGTCAAATCAATAAACGAATTATTATTAAATTTTGAGGCTATTAAAGTGTTTCTACATGATAATTTATTTCTTCGTGGCACTGTATATTGTAAATATACAATTGTTCGATTTTATCAAGAAATTGTTCAAAATATTCAGCAAGAACTTTCAACCTCAGTCTCCTCACTAATAAGAAAAATAATTAAGAATGTTTTGCCCATTGTCATAATAATTATTGTAAAAACTATTGAAAACTAATCTGCGCACTATTTTTTCAAAGTTTGCAAGTTCGACGTTCCTTGAATAAGAAAGTAATCGCATTTGTTGTACTGTTATGTTTTTTTTAAGAATGATATTACGAGCACGTGGTTCATATGAAATCATGCTACAAGGGAACTGCATTTAATTTACACGTGTCTGCACCCGAGGTATTTAAATGTACCGAACCGTAAAAAAGGAGAATCCTGTTTTGCTTACATTTCGTAATTAAATTTTAATCCGCAGGTAATGTTACTGCGGACGTATTTTATCAGACTCTGAAATTCATGTTATAATAAAATCAATCATGCTTTTTTTTTTTAAACATATGCAAATACATATTATATTTGCTATTGCGCTAAACAGTCGGAATTTCAGACCTAAATTATTTTCTTGCAATGTTTATAATAATAATTTTACGAGTCTCTTTTTAGCGTCGCATAAGATATTCACTTCTTATCCGGTGATAGCTTGAGCTGTGGAGGCTCAACATCCTGTCAGATGAAATTCCGCTGTGTACGTAAAATTTCACGCGCCCGATCTCTGTGGGAAATTGCCATGCTTTCCGTGTGGGAAGAAAGAAGTTAAAAAGGGACACGATAGGTTGCGCTAGATCCCGGATTGGTTTTGACGCAATAAGAGATAAGAATCAGGGTTTTGCGAACCCCAGGGGGAACGAAATTTGGGCAATGTTCGCTGAGACTTCGGATTTTCTCCGAAAAATGTTCGTCGAGGTGCCAAAGCAGACGGTCGGTTGTTCTTACTAATATTCAATTATCTTATTATTAACCGCGTAAATTATTTGAATTAAGTCCACCACCTTTCTTTCAAAATTTGTGGTAAAAGTCGTCTCAGAGACTTCCAGCCAACCCGGATTCCAGAGAAAGAAAAACAACTTGGAAAAACATCTTCTGCTATTGATTCCTACCTAAGGGTGTGTCAACTAAAAATCCGGAATGCTTTTATCATTTAGCTATTTTCTAAATACCGTTAGCCTTGACAAAAAAATTGTGTCATTTGTCTATGTCAACTTAACAAATGTCAAAACAAGCGTTGTGGTGTTTCTAACTTGTGTACGTGACAAGATGAAGACGTTGAAAGAGAATTCTCGCAGAAAACTCATTGGCGAATTTTATATAGACCATAGAGGGCAAGGGAAATTATACACCGTGAATCATTTCAAAACAATGGGAATTCCGCAAAGTAGTATATATGATATTATAAAACGAGTAGAGAATGAAAAAACGCTTACTAGAATCGAAGGAAGTGGAAGGATAGCAAAAAAAATGCCCAAGAGAAAGAAAGAGCAACTTGTTCAGGAGGCAGTTGGAAAACTTGGAATATCTTATCGAAAACTATCAAGAAAATTTAACATATGTCACGAGTACGTAAGGAAAATACTAAAGGAAGATAATGTAGTTCTAAGAAAGAGAAAATCTGCTCCGAAATATAGTGAATCTCAACTGAAAAGTCAAAAAGGTTTCCTGCGTAAATTGCGCGAAGGGCATTTGAAGCCAGCGAACCAAAATTTTGTAGTAATGGATGATGAGTCTTACTTTACTTTAGATGGTACCGAAGTTGCTGGAAATAACAGCTACTTTTATAAAAAAGGTGTGGAAATCGATTCTGAAGTCATTTACAAAAGGCACGCTAAGTTTTCCAAGAAAGTTTTGGTCTGGCTAGCGATAAGCAGCAAAGGAAGGTCTGCTCCCTTCATCGCCCCTTCAGGACTTTGTGTTGACCAAAATGTATATTCAAAGGAATGTATCCGTAAAAGACTTGTACCATTTCTACGAAAATACCACAATGACAACAATTACATCTTTTGGCCGGACATGGCTACGGCACACTACGCGCGTAATACTCTAGCCGTATACGAGCAGCATCAAATTAAATACATTCCACGAGCAGAAAATGTAGCAAATGTACCTCAATTGAGACCAATCGAGCGCTTTTGGTATCAACTGAAGCAGAAAGTTTATGAAGGTGGCTGGGAAGCAAAAACAGTGGAAGAATTGAAGGCCCGAATCAAAAACAAACTTCGCCAATTCAATTCTTCGCACTTTCAGACCTTGATGGCTCGTGTACATACCAAAGTGCGGCAAGCGGCGGATTATGGTCCTGATCACGTCATTTGACATTAGATAAATTGTTATAATTCTTAAATAAATAATGTTTTGTTTAGTTAATAAAATATAGTTGAACAAAGATTTTCCGGATTTTTAGTTGACACACCCTTATATGCACTAAAGATATCTATAATAATTTTATATTTCAATGCGTCATTCTCAGTTGTTTTCATTTACGTGCACAGTTCCAAACCTGGAAGATTTTCCACAGCCTTCGTTTATTATTTGTCTTTTTATTTATTATTGTGACCAAGACATGCTGTGCTTTCTTTACAGATGTTATGAATTTGGTGTTTTTTTTACAAAAACATTTGATGGTAGCGTAATTGTAATTATTTCAAAATGTTTTTTTTCTTATTTTTAGAGAAATTATGTTACACTAGATAGATTTCAGTAAAATTCTGCGCTGATTGTACTTCAACGTTAAAATGGATTTAAGAATTTTCTGTAACTGGTAATAATCTGAAAGCTTTAACAATCTAAGGTTTCAATCTTGGATCCTAAGAACGACTTAAAATGCGTAAAAAGTAAATTTCTGTAACAATATCCTTAGCGAGGGCAAAACTTAACTGACCATTCGAAAGTAAAGTTGTAGCAAGAATAAACCTTTATTAAAATATCAAAAAACTCAGAATCATTGGCGCCCAATGTGGGGGCACACAACAATAGAGTGTCCATAAAAAGAGAACAAATCTACAGGACGTTCTTTTACTGTGTGTAAATAAAAAAATCTCAGTATAAGTACACGAAATTGCTACCTTCTACGGGTGCTTCTTGGTGGCTACGGGATCATAGCCAAAAAATTTCGGACGGACTTGTTTGGAATTGCTGAAATGTGCGAGAAAAATAGAAAGGTCAACTTCGCCTTCCTCTCGGTATGAAGACGCCCACCGATACCGCACTCGATATTCAACGCAGAGTTTCGTAATAATAATCACTGATATCGTTTATTAATTATTTAATTTAAAATTTTAATTCATTGAGCGAAGTAAAATGTTTTACGATATCAACTATCAACGAATAAATCCGAAAATTTATGCACCAATTAGGCAAGCGCGTTATAAATGTTCTTCCTTCACCCTTTTACGTAAATAAACTTTTACTGTAATCTCGCTGCTAGCTATGAAAGTATTACTACTTACGGTCCTTGGAAACAAAGTAAATGTCAAATTTTTATAAGTCTATAAAAATAATATTGAATGAGAAATTACAATTTGTTTGTATCTCGCTTTTAATTTGCTGGGCAATTACGCACCGTAGCTCCTTGAATTGTACTAGATTTTAATTTCAAAATACTTAAACTTGTAATTACTTGCGGTGAAGTTAATTTAAATCGTAAACGTTTTGGCTGACCAGCTGATCCGAGCGGCTGATTTACGTCGTTCGTGTTCAAGATCAAGTACTGACCTTGACCTACATCGGCTTCGGGTCATAATTGAAGAGGAGGTCGCGTTTAGTGAAAATCTGCCACTGCATTTTTCTCGAAAACTGTTCAATTTTTGTTAAGAACATATTAGTTCAATCATTGCCATTTATGGTGATATATTACAGGTTTAAATATTTGCACACACTAAAAGAGCACCCTGTGTAAATAAAGCAGTAAGTATGTTTTATGTATCTATAACATTACATATATTTTTGTCACCCATCTGTAGTGGCGAGTCAAAGCATAGGTGAATTTAGCCAACAAGAGTCAAAAACAAACAAGGAAACAAGATGGCAGAGAGAAAGGTAAGAACAATAAGAACAAAGAAGGATGATTTAACAAATCCAACGTTTAAAAGGATGAAGTAACTGAATTCTGAACTAGGCCTTAGAGAGAATACCAAAGGAAATAATGGATACAGGAGAAGCAAGAACAGAGTCAAACAAAGAAACTAAAGACATAAAAAATATACTAACTACGATGATGATGGAAATGAACGAAAACAAAGAAGAAATGAAAGAAAAACTTAAAAAAAACAAAAAACTGCAGGAAAACAATAAAGAAATATATGAAAAATAACAGAAAACTAGAAGGAAATAATAATAGGAATAACTAGAGCAAAACATATAAGAAAAATAAGTAGAAAAACTAATTGAAGACCGTAACTTCAAAAGGGCCTAAGTGCCAGAAACATGTTTAGAAGTTATTAAGAAAAACTGATTTACTAAATCTTAAATGCGCATACAAATATCGGCATCTGTGATTCATTTATTACACTTTTTATTTAGCCACAGTTACATGGACCCTTTTGCATGACATTGGGCTTTGGTCATGGACCCATTTGCTGTCAAAATATCAATTTTTTACTTTCTGGTACTTAGACCCTTTTGAAGTTATGGTCTTCAATTAAAAAAAGGATTTACACCCTGTGTGGGATAACAAAACATTACTAGATTAATTAAAAAAAAATAACGCAGCTTAAGACGTGCAGATGAGGGTGGAAAAGAGTCACAGATTAAGAGAAGACGGGAAGTCTTCTCCCGCGCTTTAATTAGACCAAGAAAACCAAATAACCAATTTTCAACCGCTTTTAGTTTCCTATTATTTTAGTCCGCAATATGTCGACCTCGACTTTCTTTGTTGGTAGCGTTTTGGTTTTCATGGGGAAAGCCAGAAATCGATCTCCGAGTTGTTTTCCACCAGTTGCTCGAATGGCATCTACATATATTTTTTGTAAATGTTGAAATCGGTCTGCTCCTTATCTCTTTCTCTGTTTAGTTAATGGTTCCTCCTTATAATAGTCTCTTTCTCTGTTTAGTTAATGTTTCCTCGTTATAATAGTTCAAATAAAAATCCTGAGCGTCAGATTACAAAATATATTCAAATACAAGAGAAACTCGGATTACAAAAATTTAACAATTAACACAAAATTGAAATCAGAATATCAAGAGAGAAGGGAAATCACTAAAAATAAGTTCACGTCCAAAAACCTTCCTTAAATGCTAAATTTTAAGCAACAATGACTCTATTTAAACCTTCGCCGGTCGTGGAGGTTTCTTAGATACACTTTATTTAAATTCAATTAGGAAAATAATTTTGAATTTTGAAAACTTTACGGCGACGAAAATTAAGCAAGCAAATGTAATCATGTTCAAAACTGGTACGAGCTTTCTTCTCTTGTGGTATTTATTACGCAATTCAATGTGACGTGGGTAGCTAAAGCTAGCTCGGTATTTCGTGGAAGTCTGTTGCACTGGAAGCTGCATTACAGCAACGCATCGAGCTTTCCCATGACTCACTGAGAATTTAACGACATTTTGCGTTTTGCAATTTTGCATAATGCAAGCTTGTTTCTTTTGTTTTAACGTGATACCCTAGTATGACCTCATTTCTCGGTACATTGCAAGCTGACTAATGCTTTTGTTATATAAATGTGTTTCATTTTGTATTTTCAAGTGAGTCATATTTCGACATGATTTCTAATTTAATAAGATATTTTAATTAAATTAAGTGTATCGAAAAACAAGCACTAATTATAAGAATCGGAATTCTTACAAAGCCACAAAAAGACCATCGTTACATAATGTGGTACAACGTGCGATTTGAAAGAACGGCAGAAAACCAAAACTATGTCACAAGAAGCATGACAAAGCATAATTTTCGGAGTCATTTGTATTGGTTTGCGAAATGATGAATAGATAAAAAAATGGTTAAGAAAACCGTTTCATCTAGATTTATCGATTGCGAAATACGACTCTATTCGAAACAATATACAGTGTGTCTCTAAACCTATTTCTTTAAGTGAAACCACAGATAATAATAAACCAGAACACAATTTGTCATATTACCATTGTCAATAATTACCTGGGTAATAATTAATTTTCTTTTTCAAAGGAATCATTTGAGAGGTACCTTGATACGACAGGTATTTTCACAGAGTGGTTGTTAGTCCGAAATAAACAAAAAATGGTAGCGATGTGTTTTCCTAAACTTCAGCGCTTTCAAGCAGGTAACAAAACAAATTTCAAAAAATGAGGTCAAAAGTTGATTGAAAAAGTGAAAATTCATGCAAAAAATATAATGTTTCCATTACGAATAAACAATTTAGAATGTTTGAAAACTTTTGTGTTGTCAGTTAAAATAAATTAGTTTGTTACGTTAAAGTTTCGAATAAACGTCCGTACTATGTGAGAGTTTTTTTTTAATGTCATTATTACTTTAAACTAACGCTGACATTCTGGGTCAATATTACCTTGTTACATTAGGGCCGCAATTTTCTCCTGTGCAGACAATTTAATTTGTTTACTTTTATCAATCACATTCTTTTCTAGAAATCTCAATTCCAAGTTTCTATAATAGGAATAGTTTCTCTCTTGCAACTATTATTGCTTATAAGTACCTGTAATAATAATTAAAAAACAATTTCACAAATTTTCCATGCATTTACAAAAAAAAATCTAATACGAATACACAGGGTGTAACAGAAATACAGGCCGCTACTTCACAAACGTATTCTAAAGATAAAAAGAAAGAAAAAAGTTTTTTTTTTAATATGTACAGGGTGGGCCAATAGTGCGTATTCGGTAAATAGCGCCTATATTAATGCAAATTTTTAAAATCTGCTTCCGCTATTACGTACCTATGGTATAGATGCATGCTTTGAAACTAGTTACAATTACACAGGGTGTTCCGTGTGGCTGTGCCAGTCCAAAGTTAAGTTTTTTTTTTTTAATGGAACATACTGTATATTATGATTTATTTCGATTCGTCTGTAAGAATAGATAAATTTATTATCAGGATATTTGTACTTAAACCTAATAGTTTTTGAGATATTGACATTTCAATGTGAAAAATTGGTATTATTTGATGTTTTACAGATTAGATGTTTATTAAAATTCGGCGTTTAAATTTTACAGTAACATTACATAACCTCTATGGAACAGAAAACAATTTCTATCTCGAACATATTCCTACTATTTTACACAGGGTGATTCAAAACTCCGATGTTTATTTTACTCGGTTAGTTTAAATGGAACGCCCTACATTTTATTATTCAATTTAATAGGTCTTTGATTAAGCTTTACAATGATATAGGTTCAGAATGTGTTACACAACAAGCCTACACACAGTAGGATGTCAAACTTGTAAATTCATAAAACAACATTATTCCAACTTCTAATGGAATATTTTGTCTATAATATCGTTGATTTTATTTAGAAAATCTGTATTGAGTCTGTTTCCAGTTTCTAGTCTGTTAGAAATAAAACTCATTTGATTTATGACATCACATACGATATGCATACTTAAGTTTTATTTCACCAACATTGTCTGATTATTTTAAGTAATATTAAGTAACGCTAATAATAATAATAATAACTGATTTAAAATTAATACACTTGGAGGGGGGGGGGGGCATCTTCAGGGCGTAGATTCAATCCCCAGTGCATATTCTATGTGAGAGATGGAATTTTCATCTGTTTGTTACTGTTCGGTTGAATTTGCTTCGAACTGGTGTTTCTGCATTTCCCTGGTTTGTAAGGCAAAGAAGGTAAACATGTAGTAAGTCGGTCGCAGTCACAGTTAATGATCATAATTACCAACCATTATAATTCTGCGACACACCAGAAAGCTTGGAGCTAGGGTAGTATTAAATAAAAGTATGCATACGGTTTTTTATGTTACAGATCAAATAAATGTAACGCCACACGGAACACTCTGTGTAATTGTAACTAATTTCAATTCATGCACCTATACCATCGGTAAGTAACAGCGAAAACAGATTTTAAAAATCTGCATTAATGCAGGCGCTATCTACCGAATACGCACTATTGGCCCACCCTGTATATAGGGTGTTCACGGGAAGCTGCAACAACAACTAACTCCCTTATTTGAATTTACACGAAGTAACTTATATTGGACCAGGACCTCTGCCGAATTTTATAGCAATATAGGAAAAACAAATGACTGTCAGGTTTTTTTGAGATTTTCAATTGCTTTTAACTTTTTTTTAATAAAACAGTACACAAAGCCTAGTATTTTTTTATTATTTAGTAGATAAATCTTGGATGATCAAGGAAAATACCTACAAGAGCTAACTTTTTTATTTGAAATTTTACGAGATAACTTAAAATTTTAGATTTTATGGCAGCATCAGAAAAACAAATTACGGTTTTCGAGATTTTCAATTGCTTTTAATTGTTTTTTTAATGGAAACAGTTTCTTTATCATCGCAACACGTTCAGGATATCTAATTCAGTATGCCTCTAAAAAAATTCTTCTAGCTACGATATGGTTTACCAAGAACACTCTGTATACATGTTCTTTTTTCTTTACTTTATCTGTAGAATATATCATTGAAATAGCTGCTACTTCTAAGACATTCTATTGACCAAAATGAAGAAAACGTTCAAACAAACGTATATCCAAGAAATCAGCTGTTTTTATGTTATAGTTAAAGTATTAAAATTACGAAATTGAAAATTAAATATTTAATTTTAATTAAAATGTTAAAGTAAAAAAAATCATATAAACATGTATACAGGGTGTTCGCGGGAAGCCGTATGGATAGCTAGAAAATAATTTTTCTAGATACGAACTTAATTAGACATTTTGAACGGGATGCACTGATAAAAAAGCTGATATTCCATAAGAAAATACAAAAACAATTGAAAATCTCTAAAACCAAAGAGCCATTTGTTTTTCCGAGACTGTCATAAAATCTAGCGGAAAAGGTCCTAAAACTTTCTTATTTTAAGTTACCTCGTAAAATTTCGAATAAAAAAAATTGCTGTTGTAGGCATTTGCCTTGCCATATAATAAGAAACTACTAGGCTTTGGAAGAAAATATTTTAAAGACATAATTAACATGACGTTCTGAATGCGATGCGATGATAGAAAAATATGTTTTATTAAGAAACGTTAAAAACAATTGAAAATCTCATTCATTTTTTTTGGATGTTGCTATAATATAATAATATAATATATTGGGCAAGAGAGGTCCAAAAATTAGTAAAAATTCAAATAAGAGAGTTAACTGTTATTACAGCTTCCCGCGAACACCCTATATACATGTTTACATGAAGTTTTTTCTTTCTTTTGATTTGTAGATTACGTCAGTGAAGTAGGGCCTGTATTTTTGTTACACCCTTTATACAGATAAAATCACTCCAAGTAGGCACAGAATTTAAATCGGCATATATCAGCAAGTGTAATCAAGTGAGGAGGATGCAATGGATATACGCCAGTCGCTTGCATGCTAACGTGTAGGATGTAACATGGGCTGAGATTCAATTGAAATATTTCTCTTGCTATTCTTAGAGCAGTTTATCTTTTATTTCCACAATTGTATTCATTATAATTCTATCAAGTTCTGTCAATTATAAAAAATAAAATCCTTTGCAACGTTATACTTAATAAAAAAAAAAAAACAGCAATGTCAGGTCAAAAAGCGATAGTAAGATGTCGCTATTTTATCTGTTCGTTATACTTAATGACGGTCAATACAAGTGAACAGAAGTAACCGTAAGAAAGCTTATCTGCATGCAGGAAGACCTTGAAAACATCCAGATTCACGCATAGAGCACTGCTAAACCGTTTGCATTTCGCCTAGCAGTTTTAGAAAATCAAATTTTAACATCTTGAGATCTAAGTAACAGAATTCTCAGTAAGAAACTAATTCAGTTGGTTATTTTTGAAATTAAAAGATCATTATAAGATTTATCGAGCGTACTTACTTCGACATTTGCTTATCATTAGCGCTCATCTGCCATAGGAATTGACGAGCAGCTCCGCGCCGCTAATTGAATCCTCTCCCTGAAGGTATACATATGTATGGATTTATGTGCTGAAGCGAGGGAGTACGGCATAATATGTGAAGGGATCTGCAGGCTGCATGAAATTTTACGACCGCAGAGAATTGGCCGTTAGAGCACGTTCATATTCGATTTTGAGAGCCAGTTTCATGTTTTGTTTGTTACTTGTTGCTTTCCTACCGATTTGCTGAACTCAGTCAGTAACTTAGGGTATATTGTTGCAACAGGACGAACTTTCTCAGAAAATAGAATTTTAGAAGAGATACGTGGGCTGCTGGAAAAGTTTCTGGAAACGGTGTGAAAAAACGCATATGAAATTTGGTAAACGGTATCATTGTTTTTCGATGTATTCGCCTTTGACGTCAATACACTTTTGCATACGCTCGAACCAATTTCTAAAGCACGTTTTCCACTGTAAAGATGGTACCTCAGAAACCAGTGTCCGGAACTTTCTCAGAAAATAGAATTTTAGAAGAGATACGTGGGCTGCTGGAAAAGTTTCTGGAAACGGTGTGAAAAAACGCATATGAAATTTGGTAAACGGTATCATTGTTTTTCGATGTATTCGCCTTTGACGTCAATACACTTTTGCATACGCTCGAACCAATTTCTAAAGCACGTTTTCCACTGTAAAGATGGTACCTCAGAAACCAGTGTCCGGAATGTTTCAACCGCTGCTTCAGCCGATGAAAATCGCTCACCGCGCATTTTATTTTTGATATTTGGGAACAAAAAGAAATCATTAGGTGATAAATCAGGTGAATATGGACAATGAGTCATTAATTCAACATTTTTGTTGGACAGAAAATCAACTGTTTGACGGGCTGAGTGAGAGCTGGCGTTGTCATGATGGAGAATAATTCGTCGATTTCGATTGTTTCTTCTTATTTGATCGATGACTTCCGGCAAACAAATTGTAGTATACCAATCAGCATTCACGGTTTTTCGATCCTCTAAAGCCACGGTTGCTACGTGTCCAGTTAAACCAAAGAAACAAGCAATCATTTGCTTCGCAGCACTGCGTGAACGGACAACTGTTGTTGGTTTTGAAATACCCAAAAGGTAGATTGTTGTTTACTTTCTGGCTCGTAGGAATAGATCCACGTTTCGTCACCAGTAACGATGTTATAAACTAAATTTGAACGACCTCCATTGAATTTCTTGAGCATTTCTTCGCACCATTTGACACGACCCTGCCCTTGCGCTTCTGTTAAATTATGTGGGATCCAACGACTGCAAAGCTTTCGTGCATTCAAATGATCATGCAAAATCAGATGTATTGCTTTCATGTCAATTCGTAAGGATGCTTGAATCTCACGGTATGTCACATGTCGATCTCGCTCAAGCATTTCACGCACAGCATCTACATGAGTGGCAACAGCAGATGTTGATGGACGACCTTCACGAAATTCGTCACTGAGAGAGGTAGGTCCACACTGGAATTCGGCAAACCAATTATAAACATTGCTCTTTGATGGTGCTTCATCTCCAAAAGCCAAATGAAGCCGATCGAGGCATTGTTTCGGCGTTAGACCACATTTGAAAATTTTCATGCGAGATTTCCATGTTTACACAAAATTACTTTTTCTTAAATGCTGTACAAACAAAACTAGTTC
Organism: Prosopocoilus inquinatus; assembly: GCA_036172665.1. Lineage (NCBI taxonomy): Eukaryota > Metazoa > Arthropoda > Insecta > Coleoptera > Lucanidae > Prosopocoilus > Prosopocoilus inquinatus. Next base: position 56,574,877 of record CM069871.1, read on the forward strand.
ACTTGGATAGGAACTGTCAATAGAATTATAGGCGAAAAACGTCAAATTTTTCAAATATGACAGTTGATAAACGCTAACAATTCTAGACCTGCTAGACTCTAGAAAATTTTCAGCAGCCCACGTACATTTTTTTAAAAATCACACAAAGTTGAAAATAATTGAGAATTAAAAATAATAAAATTGGAAACTGGTGGAGAATTTAAACACAAAAAGCTACCAATCTAAATGACAGTATAAGCCACGTGCTCTAAAAATGGAAAAATTACAGGTTGGAAATGAGTGAGAAACGAATGGCAGGTGAAGGAAATAAAAGCGGTACAAAAGGAAGGAAGGTAAAAAGCGATAGAGAAATGGATTCTTTCGTAAGCTGCAGAGGATAAGAAATCAGGTTAGTTAGGTAAGATATGAGAAACATAAGTCGGACGCGATGCGACCCTGTAGATAAGGTTATACTTACGTTTATATTCCCACTAGATCTAGAGATCTTCAAAAATATATGAAGAAATAAATTTCGAACCTGAGAAGTATAAACACGGTAAAATTGCGTGCGCTCTACATGCTGACGCTTTTTAGGACTGCTGATCTTTTGCTATTATTGTTACTACCATTTCATAAAGACTGAAGGTTGCTTGATTAGTTTTGTCTGTTTTTTGTTGCGGATAGAGTGAATGAACCAGAAAACGGAGATCGGATTGGTGGGGCGCGATTTTTAATTGAGTTGTATGCGAATTTAATCAAGATGAAAAATTACCTTTTGCAAGTAAAAATGGCTGAATATTAAGAGTAGATAGATAGAACACTTTCTTCGAGAATTGGATTTCAATGGGGATGACTAATGGCCAAAAACTCAAGAAACTGGATACCTCGTGGCAATTAAGAAATATGCACAACGTGCAAAGAGCAGCACTTATTAGAGAAATAAAAGAAATGCGAAATGATGAGCTAGCTTCTGTTTGCATGACTTTTGAGCAAACGCTTGCTCGCGGTTGTGAAATTTCGAGTGGCCTGATCTACACAAAAACTACCAAAGTATTTCAGAAGAGTTTGTAGAGCGGCTCTTGGAAAACCAAAGAACGAGAAGTAAGAAGGCAGGCGAGATGCTTTAGTCTGTTTAAGGCCAAGATGAGAGCAGTGGATAGAGTTGGAGAGTTGTATTCTTTAACTTTCAACAACTGAAACTGGAGAATCAAAGTCACAAATCGAGGTCCAGGCCAAAATAAGAGCAATGGATAGGATTGGAGAGTTGTATTCTTTGACTTTCAACTACTTAAAATGGAGAATCAATCACAAATCGAAGAGACGCACAAAAAAAAAGAAAGTGAGAGATCAGATGGGATCTGACACACTTAGTTTCAATAGAGCTCAGGCTTGTTAGCTAAACCCAAGCTTTTGCTTGATTTGAAAGAAACTTTGGATATGTTGAAGGAGAGCACGAACTGGACCAAATGAAGGAACAGTCCAGTGGTCCTTTTGAACGCTCGTTAATCATTATTCAACGTAAGAAGATATGATATGATATCGTTAAGAATACTTATCCTTAAGGATATTCGATCTGAAGGTTATGAATAACTTTTTAGAAAAATTTTGTGCAAATCGTTTTTGATTGCAGTGAAAACCTCGAGCAGCCTCTGGACAGCTGTTTCAGCCCTGCTTGGGGCTTCTTCAGCAGAGACGTAGCTCGACATTTCCACTGCAGACCAAAAACGACTTGCCCAATCAAAAACGATTTGCACAAAATTTTTCTAAAAACTTTCATTATGCTTTGACAGCAAGCATGGCCGCCTTGCATGGGGGACTTATTAGGAGCAAATTCCGCTTCAATTTGTCTGTCCTACTGCAATGTCAGGTCAAAAAGCGATAGTAAGATGTCGCTATTTTATCTCTTCGTTATGAACAACGTTTAGAAATACCTAATTAGCCAGACGTCCCGTCTCCCCAATCCGATTTCCGCTCGTTCTGGTTCATTAACTTAACTTTCAGTAATAAATCAGTAGAGCAAAATCAAAAGAACAACCAATTAATCTTTGAGGTGGCAACAGTGAGAAGAACAGCTATGACAATGATAAGACCAGAAGCCTTACGAAACTTCTTTTGTAGCAAAGAAGGAAACATCGCGCGTCGGTCGAACATTTGTTAAATTTCAAAATTTTCGATTGTACAGTTAGCAACTGTGATCAATTTCATCCACGCGCCCCCTCTGTAACTTGTTATAAAGAAATGTTCCGAATCTTGAGCTGTGATTGGCTAATTTTGTCAGTTGGCTAATTTTGTCAGTTTGCGCGTTTGTTCTCGCTACATTGACCTATTAGTTGCGAATAACGACTTGATTCAAGTTTTGCTTGGAAATCTTAATTATTGACTCAGTCCGGACTATAATTAGTCATTGTTAGGTCTAGTGAAGTGACTTGCGCTCTTGTAAAACGCCTTGAATATTTAATTCAGGTAATCTAAGCGTTATCGTGATTTAGGATTAAACTAATGGACGCCATTTGTCCACTTAGGCCTTTCCATTTTAGTTTGCCTACGTGTATTTTGCTGCATTGTTTATGTCGTTCGGAACATCCTTCAACGAAGCGGTTCTTGACATTGACTTTCGAACTCGACGACTTGCTTCAACTCACTTTATGACCCTTTCAAGTTGAGATTCAAACGATTTGGCAACTAGATTGTGTTGTGCCATTAAAACAAAGCGAATAGCTGATGTTTTACTTCAATCTTCTCGCGCAATTAAAGTAAGGAATTTGTGAATGTTAGTATGAATTTTCCTAAATACTGTAACAGAAGAAATAATCGTGTAAGATCGACTCTTGATTTCTCCATGCATCACAAGCAAACCTTGGTCTACATTCGCACATTGGTTGCATAACACCAGCTGCTAGTAAAGTAAGCTGAGCCATTTCAAGACCAACGCCTTACCTAAAGCTTAAGTAAACTGGAAATTAGGTCAATCAATCATACATATAAATAGGTAGCTTTTCTGATCAGAAGTTAGTTCGACAACATCCTTGTTACAGATGTCGGCCAGTAAAAGTGCTTCTTCAAATTGTCATATAAGTTATATTTTGCAACCCCAATAAATGTATCTTATGTATTTTGTGTTGTGTTAAATTTGAACTATGCCTCGCAACCCCTAAAGTAAACACTTTGTGCCTCTCTAACAGCGGGACTTATGTTTGTCTCGGTGCTTTTCTCCCTGGACCTTCTGGGCCTTCTGACCTTTCATCTATTAACTGTCCGAAGGCAATGCTGATGTGAAGCACTTGATGGTCATGTAAGTAGTATAGAATAATTTTATTATTAAAGTTTAAAGCCACAGAGAGCTCAGAAAAGGAATAGTATGAACTAAAATAGTCTAAAATAGTAAAGGAGAATGTGGTTTAAGAGATAATTGAAATTAACCTCAGCATACAATAATTTTTATATCCGTAGATACGTATTTCGGCAGCTAAGCTGTCATCTTCAGTACGCTACCAAATTAAAGGCACTAAAAAATGTCTAAAAACAACCTAATCACCTGACAAAATCTAATCACACTGAAAAAAAAAACATTGAAAAGGAAGAAAATTGTGGGAAAATGCGGAGGGTGAATTTTAGCTCCTTTCCAAACATTAAACGTTAAGTACGTAGATTTTATTATTTGACTAAATATCTTAAAAAATTCAGAAATACTAAACATTCATTGCAAAGGAGAAGATTTAAAAATATATCAGCTGCCCAGTTGAACTGACAAAACATCATCAACTTGTTTTGCATTTGTAAGAATCCAGATACTTATGATTAGTTTTTTTTTTATATATAATTCAGTACACTTTACTTAACACGGATATTTTATTAAATTAAAACTCTTATCATTCAATTTCATTGGAATATAGGTGATAAAAGAAATAATTATGTAAGGACTCATGATTCCTGCAAGAGAACCTTGATCTACGTTCGAACCTTGGTACTAGAAACAAATAGAAAAAATTATCAAAGTTTCTTTTCAATACCAATGCCTAATGCAAAGCTGACGTAGACTAAAGTAGATCATTCAATTCAAATAAATAGGTGACTTTTCTGATCAGAAAGGGAATTCGACCAGACAGTTGCCCGGGGTACGAACTCCTGTCATCTAGTAAAGTGCTTCTTCGATTCCGAATGTAATTTAGTTTGTGTATTATACACAATCGCCGTGATTTTTTTTTAAATTCAGTCAATTTTCCTAATTTACTTTAATTTAAATAAAGTGTACCTAAGAAGCATCCACGATCGGCGAGGGTGCGTTTAAATAAAATAGAATCACTGTTACTTAAAATTTAGCATCTAATAAAGATTTTTTTAGAAGTAAACTGTTTTTTGTCGAACTCTTTCACATTCTATTTGAATTTTATGTCAATTGTTAAATTTTAATCAGTTAATTAATTTAATTGAATTCACTTATATTATCTTGTTTGTAATCTTTTGTTATTGTATTAAAATTTCTTTTGTTTGAATATTATATTTTGTAATTTAAAGTTTTGGATTTTATTTAAATGATAATAAGGAAGTATTATTAAGTAAATACAGAAAGAGATAAGGACTGGACCGTTTTCGGCAATTCCAAAAAAAAATATACGTGTCTAAACGCCATTCGAGTAATTCGTGGAGAACGATTTGGAAATCGGTTTCTGGTTTTCCATGCTAAAACTAGGGCATTACTAACAAGGAAATCGAAATTGTACGGATTGCTAAAAGAATCTGGGACAAAAGAGGATGAAAAGTGAGTTTTCAAACCGCGTCTGCTCGTGCTCTACACATTCAACAATCCGCAGCATTATTATTAAGTTATAAAAATGTTTATTATTTCTCTTGATTGTTAGCAAAGACGACTTTTGCTAGGAGAAGTTCGAATATTTAATAAATTGTTAAACTTAGTATGGCTAAAGGGAAAAGAAAACAAATACAACATTAAAATATAACAATTTATTACATTTCTACGGTTGCATTCATAAACTTCTAGATGAGCAAACGAGTTCAATAAACAACAAAAAAAATCCGTCCGTACATAAAGTCAATTATTGGTTACAAACTTACCAGCGTTTCCGTAAACTCCAACGACGAGTTAACAATAAAATCATTTTAAAATGATTTATGTATGTATATCTACAAAACAGTTTTCTTTTTTCAATCACAGTACATATTTATTTATTTTAGAAATAAATACATTTTATTATGACAAAGCGTAATTAAGAAGTCGGACATTTCTTAGAATTAATGACTACGATACGTTTAAAGAGTACCTTACTAGAGAAGAAGTTTCTTGTTTATATATATATATATATATATATATAATGTACATCCTATATGTTCAAAAGAGTCGCGTTCGTTTCATAGTCATGGGCTCTATGACTACGTAACGAACTGGACTTAAATCATGGAATGGTTCTCATACATCATCGCTTTTACTGCAGACAGACAGACAGACGAATGTCAATAATTATTTACTATTTTACATAACACAGAAAAATTGTTGCACGGGAAATTAGTTTGTAGTTGTCGACGGATTTTCGTACACAACACATTTTTTTTTATTTACAAACGTTTCATTCGGTTATTTAAATTAAAAAAAAGAAAAACATTAATTTACATTCATTTTTACAAATTCACTACGGTTAAGGTCGCATCCCTAATAATTTTTTGAAAGCTCGCCGGAAGTCCAAATTAAATATGGTGTATATAATCGGGTTCAGAGCTGAATTTATGTAGCCTAGCCAAGTTATGAAATTTATTAATTTCGGAGACGGACAACAGCCTTTACAAAAGGGTATAATTACGTACATGAGGAAGAATGGTAACCAGCATACCACAAAGACTCCCATAATAATACCTAGCGTCCTTGCTGCTCGCCTTTCTTTCGAGAGAGATATGCGCTGTTTCTCTTCGATAAACTGGTACACAATTCCAGGTTTTTTATGAATTGCGTCGTTGTACATTGCCTTGTTGTTTGGATTCTTTGCTTGCGACATTGAAATACTCGTGGTGTTTGTATCTTTAATATCGGATGTGGATGGGATCGAATTCTTCCGATGCGATCCCGACGAAACCTCGGCGTTGTCTGTAAAGGAATCTTCATGTACCAGCACTGGCTTTAAGAACATCCCTTTCTCGTCATTGCTCTTATCACTTCCCTTTTTTTTCTTTTTTGATTTTTTATGTTTTTTATCTTTCGGCTTTCCATTCGCAGACAAGTCAGCAGCCGTGGGATTCTCGTTATGATTTGTTTCGCTACTTACAGACTCTCTGTCATGGTTGCCTTTGTCGTTATGGAAAGCGCCTTGATTTCTTGATACGTAAGCGTTAATTTTTGATGCTTGAGCACGTTCGCGAAGACGTCTTTTAGTAGCTATAAATATTTCTACATAAACTATGGTCATTATAAATAACGGTATAAAAAAGGAACCTAACGAGGAGTATATGACGTAACCTTGTTTTCCCGTTAATTGGCAGACTTCCCTTTTCACGAATTCCTCCGGCTCCGGCCAATCATTCCATCCTATTAACGGGGGGGAACTTATAAGCAACGATAACACCCAAACCCCTCCTATCATGAGGAGTACCCTCTTTAAGGTTCGTTTTTGGGCGTAATTTATGGGGTCTGTTATCGCCCAGAAACGGTCCAGTGCTATGGCACACAAGTTAAGTATAGACGCGGTGCAGCACATCACATCTGATGTCAGCCACATTTTGCAAATGTGTATACCAAAAAGCCATCTGCCGAGGATGGAGTAAGCAACATTCAAAGGCAAGACGAGAACGGCAACTGTAAGATCGGCGACTGCAAGCGATACAATGAAAAAATTTTGAACGATTCGTAGCGGTTTGTGAGTAAATACACTGAGGATTACTAGAACGTTTCCTATGATGGTGAGGAGTATTATTAGGCTAAGCGTGAACGTTGTTAGCAACGCCTCCCATTGCGGCACGGCAGACTTAAATCCGAAGCTTAGAACGTAATATTCTTCTTTGTTTTCAGGGCAACTATCGTTTTCCACTGCCATTCTGGACTAGGGGGGGACACGCTTATTTTCCAAGACTCTTCATCTGTAACAAAAAAGAAAAATAGAAATTAACAAATGGAAAAAATTTATATGAAATGCATTGCACAGTATGTATTTTTAAATTCAATTAAAACACATAATATTTAAAAAAAAACAGCAAATGAAGAGCATCACGCAAAACTTGATAAGTCAAAAATCAGGAACTTCGAGTTTGACATGGAATCAAGGGTTTATTATTGAATTGCATTTCTGGTAAGGCCTGATTACTTAATTCCTGACATATTATGATATATTACACGAGAAATGAATGAATCAGACCTCACCAGATCATTCAACACAATAATAAACCCTTGATTCCATGTCAAAATCGAAGTTCGTCATTTTTCACATATCAAGTTTTGCGTGAATGCTCTTTAGATGATTTTGTTTTTCATTAAAATATTGGGTTGGTGGGATTTTTCAATAATACTCATTTATATACATACAATTACACACCTCAGATGCAAGTACAATTTTCAAACACACCTTTAGTTTTGAAAGCCAATATGATATACGGTGTGTTTCACTTTACGTCAACACACCTAAATAATTTGTTTATTAAACGAAAGTGGAAGTGTAATAGAACAAAGTAGTAGAACATGTTAATGTTTTTAATTTGAATTTTCCGATGCAAACCTAAGACAAATCATAATAAAATACGTTCTTACTTGTAAGTCTTTACGTTTCATTATTGATATGAAAGAAAACATTCGTAATTCACTTTCTTATGACTATTGTTCTTTGCTGCTATCGCTTAAGGAGTTTTGAATCAGCCCCAAGTGGTTTTGTAAAGACTAGCAAAGTACATACTATGTGCTCTGAACGTCTGAGCAGACCATCGCTACGAGTTAACTTACGGCAGTGAGTATATAGATCAATATTCACTGCTTTAAGTCATCAATCTGTATTACACATACTACATTTTTTTATCTTTTTTAGGAATTATTTACACTGTATTTGAGAAGCTGTCTACTGAAGTCTACTTCCAAATATATTCGAGAAATATTTAAATGTCTTTTAAATAGGGAGGGCAAAAATATTTATATATTGATATATCGACTGATATGATTTCGTTGACCATACATTCGATATATCGTTTTAAATATGTCAGTATATTCATATATCGATATATTTTACTGATTGAAAAAAAAAAGATAAATAAAAATAAGTTCCAGCATATTTAATTGATAATAAGGCAAATTATATTTTAATATACTCGCCCAAAAATTAATGACAATAAGAACTAATAAAATATATTCAAATTACAAAGTAATTATAGGGTAGTACAAATCTGCTACTACCATGCTATAATATTTCCAAATTTTTCTTTTCGGTGGTGCCATTATGTTTTTTTTTTTTAATTTAACACAAGCCACAATTAAAAAAAAAACAATAATTTTCAAAGCCGCACTTCGAAGTCAAATCGTTATTTCTGCAAGTTATAAGAACGAATGCCGAAAAAACCTTTGTCAGCCATTTATGAAACCATTTATGTAATTTGTTCAGTGATTTAGCTGATTTCTTTAGCTCTTTAAAAATAGATTTTATGGGGATGCATGATTGTGCGTTTCTGCAAAAGCCCAACATAACTTATTTTCTTTACTACAGGACAGGTGTAAAATGAAAGAAATTAGAAAACATTTCAAGTAGTTTTCTCTATCAGTATCATAACTATACAGGTACCGGTAACAGAATTCATTGTTCTTTAAGTTTGCACAAGCTAAAAAAAATATATCGAGAATATATCGTCATTTCTACTATATCGTTGCCATCCCTACTTTTAAAGCCATACAGGATGTTCTTTTACTGTGTGCAAATAAAAAAATCTCAGTATGAGTACATTAAATGCTACATTTTGTGCGTATATTCCGGTGGTTACCGTATTACAGCCAAAAAATTTCGGAGGAACCACTTGTTTTGAACTGTTTAAATGTGCGAGAAAGAAATGCTAGTCGCAACTCCTTCCTATAGTCAACACCGACACAGCGCTGAGTACCGCATTCAAATCCATTTCGTAGCGTTTCATAATAATAATCAATAATCACTGATATCGTTTAGTAATTATTTTATTTAAAATTTTAATTTACTGAGGGAATTAATGCTACATTTATTTAAATACTGCCCTACCTTAAGCGCCTCAATCGAAGAGGCGGCCAGCGTTTTAAACACACATTTAAGAAATGGAAACGCAATTTATTTATTGCTTGTGAAAAATAAAACGATGGATGACGATGATGTGATTATTTAACTCATCCGAAATTTTAAGGCGCTTTTTTGGTCCAGTAATTATAATCGTCGGCTTATAATCTGAAAATACTTAAAAATGTAATTACTTACTTAGAGTGAGGTTACATTTGTTTTAATATATCCTGGCCGGTTTAAAATGTTGATTGACCGAAAGATTTCGTAATCGAATTAATTGAATCTGTAATTTGTAAGATCGATTATATTTTAATACTTCGTGGAAATAAATGTGAACTCTTTTTACCTGTTTGCAAAAGCTAGCGACTAAATTTGATTAATAATCTTTTCTTCGTCGGCAGAAAAGAAATTGTTTTTGATATTTAGGTGCCAAATTCAATCTTTTAATCGCAAATGCAATTAGAGTTGTGTCGTTCACGAACGAATGAATCAATTCATACGAATCTTTTGAGTAAAAATTCGTTTGATTTTTGAGACGATAATCAATTTTATCCATTACAACTACGAAATAAAAAAGTACAATAAAAATAAATTAATGAAAACAAAACAAAAATAGAATAAAAAAACGGCAATCGACGGTCTTCAGTGATTCAATTTTCAATTTTCTCTTTATTATAACACGTATCCTTTCATTGTAATTTGTATCTTTTCTATGAAACTGAAAAAATAAACAAAAGTTAATCGACGGCGGAAATAAATTAAAAATTAAAACCTTGATGTTAACCACGTTTAGGGGAATGCTAGTAATAAAAATAATATAATAATAATCATAAGTACTAATAATCAAATGTAATATATGCGCAGTGTAGATAAATAAAAATATTAAAAAAAAACATCAATCTGTATTAGGGTTGCCAGGTTTCAGAAAGCTCAAAGTAGGACAACGAGATAAGATGACGTGGAAGAGTTGTTAATTTCGGCCGCTGGAGAAAATTCTTAAAATCAATAAAGATAATAACAGGAGTTTAGTAAACTTTACTTTAAGAAAAATACCTTACATTTTTTCAGTATAATATACAGCGTCCGCTAACGATTTATGGGGAGAAGATGACTTTACTCTTGACCATTCTTAAAATCTGTTTGATATTATACTACATGATATTATAACATCGATATAATATACCGTATGATTTTTTAAATTTTAGATAAAGGGAGGACCTGGAAAGCAAAACATATAGTGCGAAATACCTCAATAAATAACAATTTACTGTAGAATTTCCAATAACCTCTTTAGTTTTGATTGTAACTTTGCAATGTCCTGTTTTCCTGTCCACACTATCTTCCTCTACGACTAAATTTGAACGTACTTTGCATTTCATGGCTAACCTTTATCTAAAATTTAAAAAATCTTATGTTACAATCAAAACAGCAACTTCAAATAAATCTAATTAACAGAAAATATTTATTAGTGCTCAAAATGAGAATCGCGATATCGTGACAAACTTACAAGTAAACTCAACGAAATTCTTTTAAAGAAGAATGTTTTCTTGACTAATACTCCTAATGTATACGCGTTGTGCAACGGATAGAACTAGTGTTGACAATTTAGCGATTCTATTATCCGTTCTTGAAATTCTAGTGACGTATCTACTTTTAAACGGATAATTTTGAGTATTTGAAAAGTATTAATTAATCTGCTTTTTTAACTAATTGTACGAGTATTTAGCGATCAATAGCGTCAATATTGAGGTTTACATATGGTTATGGAATGCTTTCGACCATTTCTATCGATTCCTGTATTCAGAATCGCGCAAAATGATACAAACCCTAAAGTAATTTAAACCTAAATATCGCTAATTCAAGCATTTAATCAAGAGTTTTTCTCGTTTTTGTCAGAGCTACTTTATGTGGACGTGTCTGAATTTACACGAACTAATATTAACCCGCAATTCGGTTTTCGACCCGGCAAGTCTGTAGAAGATGCCATAATTGACTTTATATCGTACGTAAATGAATATATTGAGGAAGGTCTCTATGTGAGCCCGATCTTTTGCGGTCTCAGTCGCGCTTTTAAATTAATGACAAAAGCCAGAACTCTCTAAAATAGAACAAGGAGTGCTGCAGGGATCCGTTATCGGCCCACTACTTTTTTTAGTATGCATAAATGACCACTAGGCCACATCAGTGACGGCAAGCTGACATTGTATGCTACCACTTTCTCCACAAACTGAGTTTGAATCATAAAAAAACACAACAGATGATTTTTTCAACCCCGCGGATCACAGACTTCAAAAATCCAACCTCAGTTAAACTTCTAGGAGTATATCTTGACCCGACCCTGACATGAATAGAACTTTATGACTGCCTAGCGAATAGATTATCTTCAGTCATCTATCTGTTCAGAAATTTACATAATAAAATTACATATGAAAACTCGCTCCGTATGTATTATGGATTATTTGAAGTTCCTCTTTCTTACATTTATTTATTTGGGGACATTCTCCACTTAGTAAAAGAATTTTTGGTTTCCAAAGCAAACTTGTAAGAATAATTATCGGCAAACCCTACAGGGAATATTCAAAATCTTTATTTCACCGCTTAAAAATCTCTATTTCCACCTTCTTGGTAAATGACATTTCACAGGTCAATTTTGTTGTTTATGATAACTGCAAACGGTAAGTAAGTTACTGGAGCAGACCTGTAAATTTTTACGGGCTTTTATAAAAGACCTGTAAAATGTTATAGGCTTGTAGAAAAGCAGATTGTCTGTTTATATCACCATGACTATGTCTAGCTAGAAATGATGCCATCGATAAAAAAACGTTTTCATAAGAAAATTAAAGTAATTAATTAATTAAAAATCGCCATGTGAATGTGCAAATAAAAGTTTGTAGGCAATTAATCTTTACTAGGCTCACTGGATTATATAAAATTCCAGCTGGCACGTAAAGATTAATTTACCAAACTTGACTCGTAAATAGCTAAAACAATTCCCGCTTTGTATATTTTAAAATGCTTGAAATAAATTTAAGAAAACCTCAATAACTACGTAAATGTTGATGAATGCCACTATCATAATACCAGACAAGTCAGTAACATTTATACTCCATATTACCATATTGATGAGTCGTATAAAGAATGGCCCTAACAATCAAATTTTTTAATGTGCTGCTCGATAATGTAAAGGTATTACCCTTAATAAAATTCAAATTAGTAATTAAACATTTTTTAATCGAAGTGTCTCCGTATGATACAAACGAAACACTGTAAGTGTTAACTGTTTTTTCAGGATGATGGTACCTTCAAAACCAAAATTATATCGTCTCGCTTTGCTATGTGTTCGTTTTTCGTGTCTACTTAAATGTTTTATATTTACATACACATAGTTGTTAATATTATTATCATATACATTATTGTTAAGGGTATTATCATTTAAACGTAGACGTAGACGTAGATGTAAAAAACTAATCTTTTTTACTCACAATTTCCACTACATTTTATAAAGTTACATTTTTTGAATACTACGAACTGTTTCGCTATTACTATAGCTTCTTCGGGTAGTATAGTCGGTATAGTAATAGCGAAACAGTTCGTAGTATTTAAAAAAAATTGTAACTTTACAAAATATAGTGGAAATTGTGAGTAAAAAAAGATTAATTTTTTTTTGCATCTACGTCTACGTTTAAATGGATTTCCACCACGTATCGACCAAATCAGTCAAATTATTATTATTTACATTATTATTAACATTATCATCATTTACATTGTTGTTAACATTATTATCACTACCAAACACACCACAGATAAAAAAGAAAACATTATTGTTAACACTTATCAACCAAAATTTTCTTAAATGTTCATTTAGCTGATAAAAAGATTGTATTTTTACAGTTTCTGTGTAAATGTAAAGCATTTGAGCTGAATGTAGGACGAAGAAAAAGCACATTATGCAATTGTAGAAATGTTTTACTAAAAGTAGGACGTCTGGAAAACCCAAATCTGTATGAAGGGAAGATTTACTGCATCAGTATCACATCGTCTGTCTCTTTAATTTTGGTATTTATATCTGTGATCAGTAACAATATGATATCAGAGTTGCTAATACATCTGATTTGTATCTATGATCGTGATCAGAAACAATATGATATCAGTGCCGCTAATACATCTGATATTGCTTGTTTTGACCGGAAACTTAGCAGTAGAACCCTATTTCTTTTATATCTGGAGTTCTAAGAAGAACATACATAATATGATTTGTATTCAAGAAATTTACCTTCAGTAGAACTACGGTACAGTAATTTTACATTTACAATGTGCATAGCTATGAATAGGGATTACTCTTTGAACTATATTGTTTATAATCAGCTTAAAGGTAATTTTGAGTTATCACTATGTATTTTACAAATGCGCCCTTCCGATTCATTCCAATCCATTAATTACAGCGTTTACCTTGAATTGAAACCGTAAAGCATAATAATTCATTTATTCGTACTTCGAACTTGTAAGAAATATATCGCGGTTTCCATTTTTGATAAAAATGAGGTTAATTTTTGAAATGGCTCTGATAAATTTATTACATGACCTCAGTAAACATGCTCCTTACGGGTCGGACACTTATTCTGAATCATCCTGTATCTTAAATGAAAGTATTTTTGCTTGAACATGAACACTGAATTAAGTATGAACGTGCGGTACACGTAATAAGGTCTGCAGTTTATGTAGTGTTAAATTCCTGTAAATAAATAATACAAAAAGGAATCCAGATCAATTTCGTTTTTGTATAGTGCAATCAAATTGAACACACATAATTTCTCATTGTATATCATTGTTCTCTATAAAATTGGACGACTTTCTTTTAATCAGATTCAAATAACTAACACTAAGCGAGAAGAAATCATAAAATATAAATTCCGTTTATGAATTTGGTTGAATCATTTTAGGCATTTTAATACAAAGTGGCTCTACTACACGGAATTAAAATAATTACTCTACTGAAAATAAACCGGGTCATATTTTTGAAATTCTAAACATATTTGCAGGAAAAAAACAAAAAAAAAATGCTTGCCTGCGAAAATCATAATTTCAACTTTCCGCCGAACAAATAAAAAGAGTAGGTAATAAGTAATAAAGGAAATTATATCCAACAAAATGAAAGCGGATAATTTTTAATATTTTAGTGAAAGACGACGTTACACGGAGATTTCATTTAAAGTTATAAACTGCAGAAAATACGCTTTCTCGCGAAAGTTGAAATAAATTCGAAAACGATGTTCCTATGCACCCCAAAATCTTGTTATTAAAACGAAACGAGACGCGAACAAAGCGAAGTAATTTGCAACGCTATCAAAAACTTTTGGACGTAAACTCAGTTTACTTTAAAGATGCCTTAATTACCAAAATAATTGCATTAAAAATTCCATTTGAGACGGAGACATCTCGTCGTCCGTTTTTGAAAAGGAGTTGCAAATTATATTCACCTTATAAAAGTTTATTTCGTCTTTTTATCTTTACTAATTCATGATGAAGTTGCTGTCTCCTCACAAAAAAAAAACATGCTCAAGATTTATGATGAGTTCAACACTTAATAAAATAAAGTTCTCCTTTTCGTTCACGAAGAAAAAAAATCTCATCAAGTCACATTGTACAGGAAACGTTAACTTTGCTAGTTTAGTAACAAATATTTCAGGACCATATACTTTGAATTGCCGATGTAGTTTATTAATAAATATTACGCGTAAAGTAAAACCCAGAATAATGCCTGCTACAAAATTAACGTATTCAACTTGCCTGCCAAATTTAAGATGCCTAACTTTATGTGTAACTTGCTGTGAAAGTAAATGATTAATATTTAAAGTGGTTAATAATTAATGAAATTTTGGTTCTTCTTTGAATTATACTATACTATATTGGGAAAGAAAAATCTTACCCGTTACCTCTTAATTATTTATAATTAACTTCGATTACAGAACCGTAGTGTAATAATTTCCCTTTGGATTATATTGAGTACATTATTAATGGTAATCTTGAATGAACATACGTATGTATAGAAAGGAAGGAAATGACATGTAAATTATATACATAATACAATAGAATAGCAATTAATAGCAATAAATATATTATGCAAAATTGGTTATACATTTTTTTACTTTGTAGATAGGTATCAGTATCATCAAAATTTTAAGCCATTACGCGAGTGAAACATAGAGTAATATCCGTTCCGCTAATTGAAAATTACTTAAAATTAATGAGCATTACATAATTAATGGGCGTACTGTTAGCAAACGTCACGGAGATTTGTTCCTCGAAACAATTTAAAGAGTGGGTAACGATGATTAATGCTACACCTTCGGAAATTTACACCGATATGCTTAGTATTTTAATTAATGAGCCATAAATTAGAAATCCTTAATGCATAGAAGAGCAATTTACGACCGTAATTAACAAAATCATCGTTTCGGTGTTATCCTGGTAACCTGCAAAAGTCAAAGGACACAAAAATATTTAGGTTCATCGGACCTGAATTCAAAAATAACTTTCCGTGTTAAGAAAATCGATTACGAGCAAAAAAAGCTGATGCAAAGTACTCAGTTTTTCAACATCTAGTAAACTTTCTCGGTCTCCAGGAAAGGAAAGATGATCTACATGTCACCAAGTCAACCATCATAAGCCTGCTATCTGTAGAAAAATAACGTTATGTATGTCATTTATTACATGATTCAGTAAGTTTTGAGAGAAATTCGTGTTGTTATGTAGCGCAATTAAATAAAAAACATTTGTAAATGTGGAGTTGAATAAACGTCATTGAATTTAAATTGGCGACGAGGATACTTTAATAAATGTGGTGTTCAGAATATCTAGAAGATATTTTCTCCGTAAAATATGACGACTGCTATTGGGAAGCTAAAATCCTTTAATGAGTCATTAAAAGACATTAATACATATTTATTGCGATTAAAACATTATACAGGGTGATCTATGACATGTGTGCCAAACGAAAACCAGTGATAGGTGAGGTCATTTTAAGTTAAAAAATGTATACAAATATATATCCAATCTGCTTTTGTTTCTGAGTTATAACAAATTTAAAATTTTGAGAAGTAAAAAATTAACCCTGGGCCATTATTGTGGTATTATTATTAGGACCCGTGGAGTGGCTTCCACGATCACCGGATTTAAATCCCCTTGATTATTACTTTGGGGGCACCTAAAGCAATTAGTTTATAGTGAAGAAATAACTACACGGGAATAATTAATTCAAAGAATTAACAATTCTCTAACTAACGTAAATAATGTGCCTAGAATTAGTGACTCATTTATTCGTCGTTGCCATTCATGCGAATGGAGGCTCCTTTGAGCACTTTGAGCACTTCTTATAAGCATATTATTATTTTATTAAATAAGTTAAATATTGTTAATTAAATAAGATTTGTTATAATAACGTATGCTATCTTTATTTTCTACTTCTTGAGTTTCTCTAAGCGGCAGTAATTAATTTAACAGTACTTAATTTAAATCTTCTTGTCCTAAAGGTGACCCCCCTGGTCACTGGTTACTGTTTGGCACACATGTAATAGATCACCCTGTATAAAAGCAAATCATATTATTGAAGATCAGAAAGTTTCTGTCATGATAACTGTTTTAGGACCGAAAATGCTAAGATTTGTTAGCTCTAGATGAAGTAGACAGTAAACGGTATGAAAAAGCGCATATCAAATTTGGTAAACGGTATCATTGTTTTTCGAAGTATTCGCCTTTGACGTCAATACAATTTTGCATACGCTCGAACCAATTTCTAAAGCACGTTTTCCACTCTAAAGATGGTACCTCAGAAACCAGTGTCTGTAATATTTCAACCGCTGCTTCGGCCGACGAAAATCGCTCACCACGCATTTTATTTTTGATATTTGGGAACAAAAAGAAATCATTAGGTGATAAATCAGGTGAATATGGACAATGAGTCATTAATTCAACATTTTTGTTGGACAAAAAATCAACTGTTTGACGGGCTGAGTGAGAGCTGGCGTTGTCATGATGGAGAATAATTCGTCGATTTCGATTGTTTCTTCTTATTTGATCGATGACTTCCGGCAAATAAATTGTAGTATACCAGTCAGCATTCACGGTTTTTCGGTCCTCTAAAGCCACGGTTGCTACATGTCCAGTTAAACCAAAGAAACAAGCAATCATTTGCTTCGCAGCACTGCGTGAACGTACAACTTTTGTTGGTCTTGGTTCATTTTGAAATACCCAAACGGTAGATTGTTGTTTACTTTCTGGCTCGTACGAATAGATTCACGTTTCGTCACCAGGAACGATGTTATAAACTAAATTTGAACGACCTCCATTGAAATTCTTGAGCATTTCTTCGCACCATTTGACACGACCCTGCTTTTGTACTTCTGTTAAATTGTGTAGGATCCAACGACTGCAAAGCTTTCGTACGTTTAAATAATCATGCAAAATCTGCTATATTGCTTTCATGTCAATGTGTAAGGATGCTTGAATCTCACGGTATGCCACATGTCGATCTCACTCAAACATTTCACGTACAACATCTACATTAGTATCAACAACAGATGTTGATGGACGACCTTCACGAAATTCGTCACTGATAGAGGTACGTCCACGCTGGAATTCGGCAAACCAATTATAAATACTGCTCTTTGATGGTGCTTCATCTCCAAAAGCCAAATGAAGCCGATCGAGCCATTGTTTCGGCGTTAGACCACATTTGAAATCATAAAAAATCATGACACGAAAATTTTCACGCGAGATTTCCATGTTTACACAAAATTACTTTTTCTCAAATGTTGTACAAACAAAACTAGTTCACTTGGATAGGAACTGTCAATAGAATTATAGGCGAAAAACGTCAAATTTTTCAAATATGACAGTTGATAAACGCTAACAATTCTAGACCTACTACATTCCAGAAAATTTTCCAGCAGCCCACGTAGAACAATTTATATTTAATAGTAGAATACCGCAAAGTAACCTGTCTGTTTCAGAATATGTTGTACAGATTAAAAATTTAGCAGCTATGTGCACTTTTATGTAAACAGGACACCATACTTCTTAAATCTTGAATTATCTCCAAATACATCTTTCCTGGATATCAATCTCTACGAACGACTTAATTTCTTTAAAAACGTTGAACGCGAGATTTCTTATTCTTTTCCAAATTTTTCTATTTTCAGCTTTCTGTTTCCAGTTGATGATATGTATCTTTTTTTCTTAGACCCACCAAAACAGCGTCTCTCCATCGCCTCCTCGGGCTTCCTCACTTTTTTTTTACCTTCTGATACATTTCATGGTATTTTTAACAGTTTTTTTGTCTGATTTTATTTCTGTATGTCCCAACCACTGCATCCTTTGTGACTTAATCATCTTGTCTATCTGTGGTTTATTGAATAGATCATAAATTTCTTCGTTGGTCATTCTAACATACGCTTCTTCTATTTTTGTTTCCGTCCTATTACGCTTCTCAATATCTTCCTTTCCCATTTTCTTACTATTTGTTTTGTTTTATTAAGAATTCATGTTTTTCATCCATATTAGGCCATTGGTCTTATTAACGACTTATAAATCCTTAGCCTTGTGTTCGTCGATAGTTTCTTTACTCTTCATAAATAGTTTTTGGCTGCGGTAGATCGATTGGCTTTGATTAATCTTGTATCTATTTCCTTTATTTCTCTCGCAATTCTTGGTTAAGCTTATCCCCCACTAGATGAATTCGCTTAGGTCTTCAAACTTGATATGGGTTAATTCCTAGTTACATTTCGGCAAGCGCATACGGTATGTGCTTGATCTAGTAAAGTGGCAACATTACGTCCCCGGAAGCAACGCCGTTTGAAATTAAAGCTTTCATTGGTCTTAGGTAATCACGCACATCGCATCCTGTACAGAGATTGGCTCGCCATTTTTGACTGGTATAGGGTCGTTTTCAGCGCTCGGCTGCTTCCATCTTGCCCGCATTCTACCGTTTAGCACGATAAGGTAAACACATGTTTTGGTGTATTGCGTGAATTGGTGCAAATTGAGTTGCAAAATTTGTACAGGACAATGTATCTGGAATTACGTAAGCCCTACGTGTTATCTGATTTGCTTCCGAGCAAAATTTTCAGAGCGAATTACCCAGACCTGCAATAAAAATCTGAGATAATTGGGTTGCGATGTGGAGTAAGCAACGCTTGTCATCGATTTCTTTGTTTTGACAGAGGAATCCGCTTATAATTCCACTTTTAATTTTGTTTCTATTCTATTTTCTATTTATATTACAAAAAAAATTTTGTGCAAATCGTTTTTGATTGCTGTGAGAACCTCGAGCAGCCTCTGGACAGCTGTTTCAGCCCTGCTTGGGGCTTCTTCAGCAGAAACTTAGCTCGACATTCCCACTGCAGACCAAAAACGACTTGCCCAATTTATTCGCAATTGCGATGTAAGAATGATGAACAGATAAAATAGCGACATCTTACTATCGCTTTTTGACCTAACATTGCAGTAGGATAGACAAATTGAAGCGGGATTTGCTCCTAACGAGTCCCCCATGCAAGGCGGCCATGCTTGCTGTCAAAGCATAATGAAAGATTTTAGAATTTTATTTTGCATGGGGGACTCATTAGGAGCAAATCCCGCTTCAATTTGTCTATCCTACTGCAATGTTAGGTCAAGAAGCGATAGTAAGATGTCGCTATTTTATATGTTCATCATTCTTACATCGCAATTGCGAATAAATTGGGCAAGTCGTTTTTGGTCTGCAGTGGGAATGTCGAGCTACGTTTCTGCTGAAGAAGCCCCAAGCAGGGCTGAAACAGCTGTCCAGAGCCTGCTCGAGGTTCTCACTGCAATCAAAAACGATTTGCACAAAATTTTTCTAAAATCTTTCATTATGCTTTGACAGCAAGCATGGCCGCCTTGCATGGGGGACTCATTAGGAGCAAATCCCGCTTCAATTTGTCTATCCTACTGCAATGTTAAGTCAAAAAGCGATAGTAAGATGTCGCTATTTTATATGTTTATTTATATTACGTTTGAATACCGTGAGTGTTCCACCTTCTCCGAGATCGCCCCTACGACGCACCTGCTCGAGATCATCGAGGTAAGAGCTTACTACGATCACATTGATCGAAGTTTGATACATTCCAGAGAGTGAGCGTCGACTGAGTGGAACCTCAAATCTGTAATATACATTGCTGTTTTCTACTTAAGGTAATTTTAATTGTTTACATATTTAGGTATATTGTCGGCACAAGGTTGTGTGTATGAGTTAATGATTTCTCGTGGCTTTAAGCCAAGATTAATTTAAGTAGATCGAATTACCGTTTCACACTGTGAGGTTAAGTACTGAACCCAATTGGCTTTATTCATTGTTTAAATTGAGAATCGTATGAAGAAGGAATTATTTAGATTATTTTAGGCCCTTAAGGCTAGTGTGTTTATTGTTATTATACAGGGTGCTGCGTTTTGAAACGCAACGTAGGAAATCCCATCTTAATTTGAAGGTGCTCCAATATTGGCTTCCCTAAATATTTTACAGCAAAGTTCGCTTTAGGTTTAAAGTGCTCTTCAAGATGAGTCTGTCCGTGGAGTTCAAGAATTTTTCATTCGCTCAGTTTCAAAATATTTAAAAAAGATCAGTAACGAAATTCAATTTATACCAAATTATCAACACGGCCTTGAACAGTAAATGTTAAAATAAATTACTGGAAAAGCGAACTAGATTTATTTATTATCTGTTCAGAGTTCACTATCATTGTTTAAGGCTGTGCTGATAATTTGGTATAAATTGAATTTAGTAACAGGATTTTTTTTAAATATCTTTAAACTCAGCGTATGCAAAATTCTCAAACTTAACTGACAGATTCATCTTGAGTTAAAAAACCTAAATGGATTTTGCTGTAAAATATTTAGCCAATTTTCGAGCACCTTTAATTAACATGGAATTTCCTAAGTTGCGTTTCAAAATGCAGCACCCTGTACACGTATGTTACGATTTCGTGTGCCTAATTATACACATTTACTATTAAGTATATTTTGGTGTTTTGCTGCCTTATAAAAACTATCTTGAATGATCGAGTGTTGAGATACCTCTTGGATGTTTTCGATTATCAGTTTCGCAGCGCGCAAATCAGCTGACGTTTCTCCCTAGCGCCCTAATTGTTTTTAAATTCATGCCCTTCTCCTTTAGAGACTAGGTCGGGACAGCTGCTGATTGACTTCACAGCGCAACTTGACACTAGGTATCGGTAAGTGACCACGAGTTAGCTCTTTCTTTAGTTTATCTTCAGTCCCAGTTTATGTACCTCTTGCCGTTTCTCTAAACTATTTCTTATCCCTACCTCCGATGGCCAGATCGTCTGCATAACCTAGCAGTTGATGTTTCTTATACATTATTATTATTATTATAGGTCGATTCAAAAAAAATATTAAATGAATCGATGTCATAGAATACAGGATCAAATCTAAGTATTTCCGCTTTCGAAACCACAATGCATTGGCTGTTCTGTAAAACGAATTCAAAGGCAACTGTGTTCAAAAAAGTTTTTATTTCATTGAAAAAAAAAAAAACAGCCGTAGTTTATTCCACCAAGAGAACACTATTTTTTAATATTCTAATATCAGTTTACGAATTGAAAGTGAAGATCTACATGTTCAGTCAGCTTATTAAGATTAGTAGAGATCAGTAACATAATAGAAAAATGTGGCGGAGATGGGGCAGCGTCCCCTTCAAACACTACCGGACACTGGGTATATCGTTAGAGGACTGACTTGCCCCCGACACGTTACAAGTTAATAAAGCAAAACAAGCCGTGCCACCTAATATTCAAAGGAAAGGTTTGCACAAATCGAAAACATTGTGACCTCAGCAGGCACCAACGAATATCAGATGAAGTAAAGAAAGCCCAATCGCGTGAAAGGTCGAGAGTGAAAGCAATTTAATCTTTCCATTGAAATAACAATGCTCCCGCTCTAGTCAAGCAAAAAAGTAGATGGCGGCGGAAATTTTGTGACTAACTCGCCGCGTGGACTAAATAAAGAAGATACGAGCCGCACCTGCATAGGCTTGTAAAAGTTGATGTATATATTACTAAAAATAAAACCTTCGAACGACATAATTTATTTTAAAGCCGTAAAGAAGTGCCGTTACATCGAAAATTTTACGATGTATGGCCGGGGTATTTTGAAACGAATGCAAAGAATTGTCTGCGTTGCACCATCTAGCGTAACCATTTGTATTTTACGGAGGTAATTAATTTCAGCGACGAAGATATGGTGGTAAAAGAAAACTATTTCTAGCGCAAGAAAAGCCGATGAGATAGGTGCTGCATGAAACGTTTCACAGAATTTCTTAATTATGTGCAATCGAAGATAAACGCGATTTACCGGCGGTTTCCGGGAAAGCGGTTTTCCTAACCGTAACAATTATTAAAAAACAAACTATTTAAACAGAATTTAAACTTACTTAATTTAAAATATTGCCCTCTATCAATAAAACTAATTCCACTCTTTTCTCAGCTTAGATTGTCCTCCAAAAGGCACCTATTTTTCTACTCCATAAACTGTAACAAAATATGCACAATGTGCAACTCTCTTAAACCTAAAAATGTGGAGCACATATTTCTTGAATGGAAGCTTTACGAGAGTATTAAAGGTCCAAAAATCAGTCACTTGCAAAATTTTAACGAACTCATAAACCTATTAAATAATCCAAACCCAGATATAATCAAGGAGGTAGTTTATTTTTGTAATAACTTTCTAAAACTTCGTTCCTTTATTATTAACGAGTGAATACATTCTTAATTTTAAGTAAATTATCATGTGTCCCGAAACTTTAATTTATCTCATTACCATACATATACAGGCTGGGCCAATAGTGCGTATTCGGTGGATAGCGCCTGTATTAATGCAGATTTTGAAAATCTGTTTTCGCTATTACTTACCCATGGTATAGATGCATGATTTAAAATTAGTTACAATGATGCAGGGTGTTTAGTGTGGCTGTGCCAGACCAAAGTTGTGTTTTTTTTTAATGGAACGTACTGTACATTATGATTTATTTCGATTCGTCTTTAAGAGTAGATAAATTTATTATAAGGATATTATGTACCTAAACCTAATAGTTTTTGAGATATGGACATTTCAATGTAAAAGAATGGTATTATTTGATGTTTTACAGTTTAGATGTTTATTAAAATTCGGAATTTAAACTTTACAGTAACGTTACATAACCTTTATAGAACAGAAAACAATTTCCATCTCGAACATATTCCCATTATTTTACACAGGGTGATTCATAACTCCGATGTTTATTTTACTCGATTAGTTTAAATGGAACACCCTATATTTTATTATTAAATTTAATAGGTCTTTCATTAAGCTTTACAATAGTATAGGGTTCAGTATGTGTTACACAACAAACCTACACACAGTAAGATCTCAAATTGTAAATTCATAAAACAGCATTATTTCGTCTTCCAATGGAATATTTTGTCTATAACATCGTTGATTTTATTTAGAAAATCTGTATTGAGTTTGTTTCTAGTTTCTAGTCTGTAAAAATGACGCTCATTTGATTTATGACATCGCAAACGAAATGCAAATTTAATTTTTTTTTTAATTTTATTTTACCAACATTGCCTGATTATTTTAAGTAAGATTAAATAACGCTAAGGAACGCAACAAACGACAATAACAACAGCAATGAAAATTTCTGTAAAATTATAACCATAATAATAATAACAATTGATTTAACATTAATAACAATATAGAAAATTTTCAAAATGATAATCATGGTCCTCTTCACATAATTGTTTTCTATGACAAGGAGATTGATTCACATTTAAATCACATGTTATATTTATTTGTATTATTACTGTTATTTTTATTATTATTATTATTATTATCTTTATTGTTATCTTTATTGATATTGTTGTTGTTGGATGTTTTCTTATTTAGAATAATCAGATTGTGTTGATAAAATTAAAATTTAAATTTTAGGAGTTAAGTATTAGTTTCGCAGGCAACGGCACTGACACGTCGCGGGGGGGGGGGGGGGGGGGCTTCTTCAGGCGTAGATTCGATTCCCACTGCCAGTGCATGTTCTATCTGAGAGATGAAATTTTTGTCGGTTATTTCGTGGAATTTGCTTCGAACTGGTGTTTCTGCATTTCCCTGGTTTGTAAGGCGAAGAAGGTAAACATGTAGTAAGACGGTCGCAGTCACAGTTAATGATAATAATTACCAACCATTACAACTCTGCGTCAAACCAGAAAGCTTGGAGCTAAGGTGGTATTAAATAAAGGTATGGATACAGTTTTTTTTTTATGTTACAGATGAAATAAATAAAAAATTTTAACACACTAAAAGTACAAACAGACTCAAGACAGATTTTTTAATTGAAATCAACGAAATTATAGACAAAATATTCCATTAGAAGATAGAATAATTGCTAATTAATGAATTTACGAATTTGACATCTTACTGTGTGTAGGTTTGTTGTGTAGCACATACTGAACCCTATATCAGTGTAAAGCTTAATCAAAGACCTATTAAATTCAGTAATAAAATATAGGGTGTTCCATTTAACTAACCGAGTAAAATAAACATCGGAGTTATGAATCACCCTGTGTAAAATAATAGGAATATGTTCGAGATGGAAATTGTTTTCTGTTCCATAGAGGTTATGTAATGTTACTGTAAAATTTAAATGCCGAATTTTAATAAACATCTAATTTGTAGAACATGAAATAATAGCATTTTTTTACATTGAAATGTCAATATCTCAAAAACTATTAAGTTTAGGTAGATAACATCCTTATAATAAATTTATCTATTCTTAAAGACGAATCGAAATAAACCATAATATACAGTACATTCCTTTAAAAAAAAACACAACTTTGGACTGGCACAGCCAGTGGTTTATTTTCGCTTATGACTTAAGCTTAAGACTAACTGATCTTTTTTGTAATTTAACCCTTGCTATTTGATTATATGTCAAGAGAAACAATAAATATATTATTATTATTATTTACTTAGAAAAATTTAGGAGAAATATTATTACAAACTCTTCTACACGTACTTTGAAAAGATGTAGCCACATGTTCCTATTCAAAATGAAACGTTAAAACTGACCCGACCAATAAAATCAGTAACAGAATTAGCATACACGTTCGTGGAATACGTGAAAGTTGGTTATTTTATGGAATTGTATTGGGATTATGCGTTAGAGTCTTTTATCTTTCGCAATTTAAATTTAAAGCAGCCGGCACCAACCGATTTAAAAAACAAACGAACCCAATTATTTTCACAGTACGTGAACGAATACGTGACGCAACGCAATTTTAATTGAATTTCTCGTAGTATTAATGAATTATCCCTACAATTTTTTTTTTCATCGCGCCGGGTTTCATTTAGTTCTCAGTCATGACACCATTCCTGCTTGTAAAGTCCTACGGAAAACCTTAGCTTCCATTACAATCTCAACATAACATAGCTAATAAAAGAAGCTCAACAGAAATAAAAGGCAAAGTACCCGCCAAAATAAAACCGTTAAGAGAAGTCATGTCACAAATTATGAGGAAAATGTTAGAGGAAACAAAATTAATTGAAGAAATCTAAATCAATGACGCACCCTGTATAATGTATGTACATTCCCAATGTGTATGTATTCATACTTTAATTTACTTCAGTTCAAATACGAATAATTTGGCTCTCTGGTTTTCTAGTTTGGAACTGCATCGTGTATGAAGACGTGCCCGTGAATGAATTTTCATTTTGCGCTAATACGCTCCATTGATAACTGTAATATTAAATTTAATTTACCAGGGAATTAATTTTCGTTATTGCAAAATGGAAAAGCCTGAAAGGATTTTCCTTGATTTCAGCAGCAATACGAGGACCACATTTCTAATTTACATCGAGGATTTTGGAGGAAAGGGCATTTGCAGAATTTGATTTATTCTTAAATGTAATATCTCAGGCAATATTATTAATGCGATAAAATAAAACTAGGTAACTAAATTATGTATAATTTTTTTTTTAAATCGTTAAATTAGTTCCTGAAACTTAATTAAAAGTAATACAAAGCCGCAGCCGTTAGGTTCCAGAGCCAGTTCCAAAGCGCAAATTCAGTTAGGAAGTTGAGCATAATTCGAAGTCGTTTAAAACACAATAGTAATTTCATTTATCAAGTGCGTGTTAATAAAGTTAGAACGGGATTTTTCGCAACTGTAAGGAAAAGGAGGATGGACAAGGAAATTAAAACGATATCACTCCCAACTTTCCGTTTTAATTAAATGCCAAACAGTAAAAGTAATTTCGAAATATTCCAAGCCGGGGGGCGGGCGAAAGGGTTTTCGACTGAAGTGAGCGATAATTATGTCAGAAGAAATTGCAGATATGACGAATGAAGCAATCATTATATATTTCCGACAGAAAAACATGTTAAAAATGATATACTCACTGTTAAGTGGAAGTTACATCTATGTTGTTTTCCTAGTAAGTTTTGAAGTTGATGGGGACCCATAGTCTGAAACAGGTAATTTTTTTATTAGTGACATATCTTAAAGTCAGTTTGGAAATACTTTTAAGGGATACACAGCAACAATATTTACGGACTTAAATTCATTCCCTCCGCAATTTGAAAAATAAAACTTGATGTTTTGTGAAATCCAAGTAAAAGAAATCGGGCCACTTGTTTTGCGCTCAGTACGAATATTTAATACTCGGACTGTACTAGCTCCGCCCGGAGTATTTGGAAGGGAGTTATCTCATCTGGCTGCATCGAGCATGTCAATGTCGACTTGTACGCGCTTTTATTGTTTGAAATTAAATAAAGTAAGTGGTGATTTGTAGCGACGATCACAGGCATTTTTATATTTTCAAAGAGAAACTTTCTTTTATTAGCTCTCTAGGATGTGCGAAAAACGTTTAAATACATTTAAATCGTTTAGTCGTCAAAGAAAAAACCTGAACTAACTCGCATACCTTCCCTCTCCATTCAATCACAATTAGAAGCATCGCAGCGGCGTAAAGGTGGAAGGAGTGAACAGTAATTCGGCGTGAAAGCATCGGTACTAAGTGGGCTCAATTCTTAAGCTACTAACTAAAAATATGCATTATTTCGGATAAACATTCATCCACCGGAAATAGTTAAAATTAAGACGCAATTATATGAGTCTCGACGAAACGAATTCCACGCAGTAACACCCATAGTTAGGCAGATATACTTATTATGACTTTCACACGCGTAAAATGGAATTATTTACAGAAATTTGCTAAAAGCTTTTGTATAAGTAGTTACATTCGGTTATTTAACTTTTAATAAAGGAGAAATTACAAACCTTCTGTTTAGAGTTAAAAAACTGACTACCTTAGATATAATATCTTCGGCGAATTGTCCCGGGGGAACTATCTGTTACGGTGTGAAAACCGCTTTTAGGGAACGACCTGTATATTCCGTTCGACTCGCATTTATTTCCGATTTCGCAATATTAAGATATTCCTTTGTATTTAAAACGTTTCACCCACCGTCATTCGTATTAAAATACTATGGCCATGAAATGGCGCAAATTATCGATGCGTCGGCACTTTTTTTTAGAGTTTCTATTTATAGATAGAATTGCACCATCTTTTATAAACCTGTGCAGGCGTATTTCATATGTTTCATGAGAACCGATCGAAATTATTATATCACGCCGTTACAGAGTAATAAAATTTCTGTCGCCGTCTGTTTTTGTCAAAATTGTTTATGTGAACTACAGGGAGATAACATTTCGACGGAGAGTTTCGATAGGTCTCACCCTTGATCTTTGACGCCATTGGGATTTTCTTACGTCAGATTGATTCGCGTTAATACCTGCTGATATCACGTTGGTTTTTATTCGTACAAACCCTTCTTTTCGAACATTTGGGGGCATGGTTTAACTTGAAGGCATCCACGGCCGTCGTCCATTGTTGAACTCCTGGCTTTCGGTTGGAACCACGTCTCTCCTTGGATTTCTTCTATTGCCGACGTTTCGTTCCCCATTGCAGAAGGACTTCCTCGGGGCTGCTGCAATGGAGAATGAAACGTCGGCAGTAGAAGAAATCTGACGAGAGACGCAGTTCTGACCGGAAGCCAGAAATTCAACATTTGGGGGCATCATTAGTTTCGTTTATTAATTTATAACGCGCTTCGGAGAGTCAGTTGTTTGGTGATATCCCTAGCTTGGTGGTGTTGTTGTGCTGCCTCGTTTTCGCGTTGTGACCGTCCTGACGGTCGGTGCACATTTTGGGTTCCTGTTGAGGACCTTCGTCGGAAGGTTTCCTCGTGACGTGGCTTTTCGTTGGTAATAAGCACTGGAAGGAACTAAACTCTTCGGAGTTGTGGCAACCACGTTTGTAGGATTCCCGACAGGCTTCTTGGTTTGGCTACATATTTTTAATTTGGATTACCAGTCTTAATTTTGGCTACCAGTTTTAGTTTGGATTTCCGTTTCGGTGACGAGCTACTTTTAGCTGAATTTAGAAGAACGACGCTTTTTCGACGTCTGCGATTTTGTTCTACGATGTGACCGGTGAATCTGTATTTTTGACGTCCTCATACGCGGACATGAGAGACTGTCTCCGAGGAAGAGTTTGACATAGAGAAACACTAACTTACAATTACCAAATAAAATGTAAATAAAGATTAAATTGTAAATAATTATTGACCCAAATTTTCCATAATAACTTAAAAAATAATTTTTTCAATTCCTGTGGTAAACAGTTCCATAACACAGTACAGTTGTGAGCAAAGGATCCCCGGAAAAACGTAGTGAAATATCATTTTTACGCCGACTATTAATAATGTGAAAATCAGTTCGAAACGTTATTTTGTGGTAAAGATAGGCAGGAGTTTTGTTAATTATGATATTACAGAAAGTACAAACGCTATGAAAAAAGCGCCTCTCAGTCATATTTAACTAACTAGCTCATTTCAACGTGTGAGATATCCTTTCATATTTTCGAATACCTTAAGCAAGAGTTCTGAACCCTCTGAATACGAGATCTATCTACTGCGTCAATACAAGGACCATACACGGGGTTACAAAAATTAAAACGTGACAATATAAGAGATTCACATAATAACAGTTAAAATTCAGGGCTGAAAAGGAATCTGTTGCTACGTAAAATTTTTAAATTGATTTGATTAATTAATATGGTTTTTCAAAAGTAATTTACAATCCAAAGATACGCCAAGGATCTTGACACAATCCGCAAAACCCATCGTTTCATGTCCAATTTTGAATGCAGTACCATAGTTAATAGTTTCAATAAGATCGTTCGAACCGAACACTAGTACAGAAAACTTTGAAGGCTTTATATTAAGATTATGATTTTCAGATATTAATCGGATATGCTCTAATTCTATCTGTGTTGGTGTTGTCTGGAAACGAAAATAGGATCTGGGTGTCATCCGCGTAAGAATACAACTTAGAATAAGGAGTGATTGTATTAAAGCAAGACATCGTATATAAAATATACAATAAGGGACCGCAAATATTACCTTGTCGAACGCCAC
The DNA here is from genome assembly GCA_036172665.1 of Prosopocoilus inquinatus. Taxonomy (NCBI): domain Eukaryota; kingdom Metazoa; phylum Arthropoda; class Insecta; order Coleoptera; family Lucanidae; genus Prosopocoilus; species Prosopocoilus inquinatus. The sequence continues at coordinate 56,604,616 of CM069871.1, forward strand.
ACAACAGGTGGGATTATTCAGATTGACCGCGCAATGGCCTTATGCCTAATTTTACTCACGCTAAATATTTTATTCGATATCTAACGTAGCCTTGGGCGCTTTACGCTAATGGTTTTTAGAAACATGATTTGAATATATTTGAAAAACTGATCCGCGAATAGTAAAATTGGATTTATTTTAATAATGACATATTGTGATTACTTGACAATCAGTATTTATGCTTTACTTGAAGTTCTTTCATTATTGGTAAATTTTCGTAAAGTTTTGTTTTGTGTGTAAATACAATACAAACTTGGTGGCGTTAAGCTCCTTTTTAATTCCTTTATCGCCCCCCTATGATTTGGCGTGTGGGTTGCGAAACATCCTGTATATGTAGACACTGCAGGGTAGAGAGCTAGGACTTTACCACCTTTGTTATCATAATTACTTAACATAAATTCTAATAACTTAGAGTTATGGTACGAAACAAAACTTACAAGTTAAATAGAAAACCTCTCTCTAATCTTAGTAACCACTTAAATTAATGCAAAGCGATGATAAGAAGCATGCTGCCTACCCATAGACTTCGCTAAACCCTTCGATCGCAATAATCACTCTACCTTCCTACATAAATTCGTTCTGATTGGATTTCTAATCTTATAAATAACTTCCACTCCTTTATAGGTGACAATGCCGTACGTAACATGCCGGGTGAGTCATATTTCTTTCAGTAATAATTTTCTTATCAATAGAGATAGAACAAAAAACTTTTAAGGAAAAATTGTTTGGCCTGCTAAGGACTATAACTTTATCAAATCAGTTAATGTCGATCTTCAATTGTTTTTGACCGGATACGACTACTTCATTTTTTTTAAATTACATGATATATTTCTTATTGTGTGGGCTTCACAATCTAACCCGGATATTTCTAAAACTATACTTCTAGCTAGTATACCCAGCATGTTCTATCATTAAAAATGTAGAAGGAAAGATGACTAGCTCTTCTTAGAAGTACACTTTAATACAACCCCACAGTCGAATCTTTCATTCTACGGTTGTGACAGATTTTTAAGAACAGAAGATGTGTACAAGTCTTGTAGGAACCTTTAGTTTGAGTTGTCATATTAGTAACGTATTTAAGAACGCGTCACCCAATTGTTTATATTAGATCTTTAATTAAATAGAAGTCCTTCTGGTTCTTCTATTCCGATTCTCGAAATAGTTGGATTTTCATAGAAAATTTCTTTCTCTTTCTGGTGGTGTAAGAATTTTGTCACCTTGGACAACAACAATTTTCAGATAAAGACCAAAAAGTTTTCCATCGCAGTAAGCCACGGATTATGATAGGAAAGCGACTTTATTCCTTGAATATCGAATATCAATTTTAAGGGATGTGCATAAAATTTTAAAGCAGCGTTTCCCAAATTTTTAGGTTTCGCGACCCCCTTTTGAGCTCTGTTATGATTCACGCCCACCCCCCTGCATAGTATTTTTTAAATATTTAAGATTCATCCTTATATTTCATAATTGACAGTAGTAGCACATTTGTTTTATTGAAGCTTGTTTGCATATCCTCAAAAATATTCACACATTTTTTTAATTCAATTTTGTTAAATTTATTTTGCTGCGCCCCCCTTTGAAGTCTTACGCGCCCCACAGTTTGGGAAACGCTGTTTTAAAGGGTCTTTTACTAATTTTATGATAAATTTAGTTTCTAATTCTAATTGCCTAATTAAATAAAAATAATCCTTCATTTTCTCAACCATTTTCTACTAACTGTTTGTAAACTGTAAAAGTTTGTGTCAGACTTTAGAATCTCTAAACATAAAAGTTACAGTTTTAAGTTAAAAAGTTGATATTTGGAAGCCATTAATATGAATTATCCTCGCGAGTCGACAGTGATAATCACTGATAGAGTGCCAAAGGGACACAGCGTTTTTGAATTTTGTTAAAAGGGCGAAGAAATGTATTAGTGCAGAAGATCGTACATTTGTATATTTACTTAACAGAAATATTTTTCCCCAAGGTGTTCCCTATGATAATTTAGAATTTTGTTAAACCGTTTTGGTTTATTATCTTTTCTAGGATTAAGGAAGGTAATTTTCAAAAGGTGTTGTAGTCCTTGACATGTCAGTGATTTTTCTTAAAAGTTTCTTGCCCTACCTCTATTAGTAAGGAAGTTATTACAGGAATTCAGAAATATGATCACTCTGTATACCATGGCATATGTCATACTCCTGTGTTATTTTGGTTAATCAACAAATAATTTAAGATTTTTTCATGAAATAAAGGATGAAATATAAGATTCCAAGGTATTTCGTCACAAAGAAGACTTGAATTAAAACAAAAAAAAAGCTTAACCCGTTTTTGACACATTACTCGATTTCGAACTCTCTCAATTCCTATTTAAGGCGAAAGGAAAATTTGAAAATAAAACTTAAGATCTGATTTACATCATTTGTTTTTTCCGGAAATAAAAAATGAGTGTATGTATTTCGTCACAAACTTGAACTAAAACAAAAAAAAATCCATCGTTAGGAACAAACGTAATATGAAAGAAGTGACGAGGAATCAATCAAAACAAAATGTATCGTCACGAGGCCGACACAAATCTACTCTAAATCCGGATATGCGGTATCCTGGTGAAATTGCTATCGTACGAAGGCACCTTCGAAGCTGAACTTCTTCAAGGTAACCACAACATAAACTGTCAACAATCCAACTGTAACTCCATGAATTCCACAGCTGCAGAGACAAGAAAGCAAGTACAAGACTGGAGCTTACTTAATTAATTCGTATGTCTTTCATTTTCTAGACATAAAACAATACTGACTTTACACTTTTTGTTTGTTTTTAAAAAAAAATCTTCGTTTGTTAACGTTTTTCGTTGTATAGCTGCAGTACGATGCTCCAATCTTGTAATTGTGTTCTTGAATGTGCAGCTGTGGAATTCACACTTACAGTTGGATTACAAACGAAGATTTTTTCAAAAAACAAATTAAAAACTGTAAAATCAATATTGTTTTAGGTCTAGAAAGTCAAAGACATACAGATTAATTAATAAAGTCATTTTTTGTTGTGACTTCAGCAAAAAATTGTTGATGCCAAAATAATTTTTTCTTTAATATGAGGGTATAAATAGGAGTTACAAGATTTTCAGAGCAGTTTCGACAAAACCACGAACACATCCGCGTCATCAGTCACTAGACAGAACGTAAAGTGAACGTAATATCAATCGCATTTTTAATAATAAACATGTGCAAAGTCTTTTGAAAATTAATAATAATTAAAGCGCAGTTAATAACAATAAGATAAAAAGTTTTTAACATTTTATATTGCTAAAAATTTACAGCAGGCGTGAAAAAAAAGGAAAATGAGTTCATAGTTTCCCTATTATTAGATAGATGTCAATGCATAAGTGTGGTAGTAACAATGATCCGATTAGGACACGAACGTTTTCTCTTAGAGGCTGTAAAAAGTTCCGTCGCTGATTCTTGAGATTAAGCACGCAGCTAATACTGGAGAGAAAGGGGATATACCCCGTCAGGTCCCCTTACCTTACTCAGCCCTGACTTACGAAAACATTTGAATGCACCTTCTCTACAATTAAAAAGTCGGATAATAATATGTGGTGGGCGTGGCGGAGTTTCTGGATGTGCATCAATTTGCTCTTGCTTAAAGAAAACGTTGGTTCGGTCAAATCATACATACAATGTTAAAAAAATATTGAATGATTGGAGGAATGTTTATATATTGTTTTTTTTTTTTGACATAACAACCCTACGCCTCTGCTGTCTCGATAAATCCAATGAAAACTTATCATTAACTCTTTGTACAATTTCAATAAATATCCCATTCAATTTTAAAAAGGTTTTGAATATCTATTAAAAACATTTTAAAAATTTATCCTGTCTCAAGAGCAACACTAACCATATTCAAAACTGCAGTCTCTAGATATAACAAAACTTCCAAGTCATAATTAGATCATTATGATATTTTTTTTAATAATAAACATGTGCATTGTTTCATTGTATTGTTTATAAACAAGGATCATACTTAGGGTAGCTGCTTTTTCTAATATTAATAACGATGTACAGTCACAGTACAAAGAAATGAAAGTCTGGACGGGTAAACGGCCACCCGACTTCGTCCGAACGAGAGATAAACACAATGCCTGCACTTTCATTAATGAGGGTATGCGTATTACCAAGAATTTCGGACTGGCGAAGCTACGGCGTTTATCTCTCGATCGGGCAAAGTCGGGTGGCCGTTTACCACTCCAGACTTTAATTTCTTTGTGATGTGACTGTACGTCATTATGTAGCTTGCAACTGTTCCTTTTTTTGTCTGGTTTATTAGTCGGAAGTAGATTAGGACTCTTCTGCATGTCAATGTCTTAGGCATTTGTTTGTTTAATTTTCATTTAAGTTAATAATTCAATCAATTGTTTCTTCAGTTTTTGCATGGAACAAATAAAAAATGCAACGAACTTAATGTAGAAGCAATGATTCATTCATTCACTCTTTTTTATTCTCTCAAGTGTACTAGATAGTTTAGGCGACATTTTTTAGTATAAGGCCTCTATTCCCTCAAAGAGGAATTATTCGAATTTACTGATTCATAATGAGTACTAGTTCTGTTTTTTTTTGTGATAAAAAATACGTTAAAATTAATTGAATTATAAAATTTTTTAAAACAAAAATCTTAAAAGTCACTAAGTAAATGCCAGACGTATTTATTTATAAATTTATGCTTTCGTTAGAATTAAAATTTTAATATTTTTGCAGGTATAGATATAATCGTAATCACGGTATTTATTTTAATAGAGAAAAATAAAAATACATTAAAATAAAAACACGAAAAGCTTTTCTGACTGTTTTAAAGAAAATAGTTAAAGTATTAACATAAGGTATAAATTGAATAATTAAGCTAGACTTATTTGTTGAATATGGTTCAATTCATCCTGTTATTTGAAAATTATGTGCCTAAAGTTTAATTTTCACGATGACAGCTTCCAATATAGTTTCTAGATTCTAAATACTTACACGATGATAGTGTCGGAAGCCCCATGCGTCAGAGCCTGGCGCGACAGAATCTGGAAACTTCGACGGATATCTGTCCGACAGAATTTTCTGAGCGAAGACACAGACAATCAGTTGCCGCGCGCGGCTTGGAATGTTCGCTAGACCGAAAAAAATTATCTCGCAAACCAACCCGGCATATCTAAGCGATTGCCAAAAATAAGAGACAGATCGCATTAGAATGTACAACTGATCGTTCGGTTTTTGTTTAGATAAATTGGTTTATATTCTGCCCTAAATAAATCAGTTTTGTTTTATTAATAAATCAGTTATTAGGTGTATCGAGTGCAAAGCATGTTGTCAATCGTTCCATTTTAGCTCTGCTTGTTTTTTGTTTGCAAAATAATTCTTCCATATTCTACGTAATTATTTTTTCATAAAAGAGTTTGATTTATTTTGAACTAAAAAATGCTGTTTCACATGCTCATAAATGAAACAAAAAAAAATTCTGTAAGAGCCCAAGTAACAAAAAATTAATTCCTTTTCTTTTATTAAATGAATCCCAGTATAAACAAAATATACGACGGCAATAATTGTTTTATTGAGAAGTATTTTTACAGCGACGTAAAAGAAAACGTACAATAAATCCACATAATAAAATAGCGATTCGATATCGACCGTACACTTATGAGATATATTATTTTTTTAATAAAGAAAAAGAAAACATATTGAAGAAAAATTATGACCAATTTTGACCATAAATAATAATTTTTAATCTTCTAAATTCAAAACGAAACTGATGGATCAGTAATTATAATCACTTGGACAACGGATGTTTCGCTACGCGTTTGACAACTTCCTCAGGATACAAACTAAATAAATTTAGAGATAACTAAAATTGGAAATACATTTTTTGTTATACTAGGTGATTCAAAATAAGTGTTCGACCCGTTAGCCACAGGTGGCAGAGGAGAAAACAAAACAAAAAATCTTTATGCATAAAGAGTCTAGTATGCACAGTTTTTAAGATAAAATGCCTTTAAGATTCAGATATAAATTGGTTAATGAACACTGTCCAGCTGTATTGCGTCACAACAGAAATGAACCCTCTCGGAGTAGAAGGAAACACTAGCGTTTACCTTCAATCAAAACTTTGAAACGTTTTTGTTTATGGCTTTCTGCAGAAAAAATGTATAATACGCAATTCATTCTCTCGGACATCAAATTTGTATATGCATACATAAGAAATGAATCATAATTTCCATTTTGGACTCGATAGAGGTTGATTTTTGGAATGTTTCTGATAAATTTATTTGTTGCAAATTCGTACTTGAGCGGCCCTAGTAATTACGTTCCTAACGGGTCGGACACTTATTCTGAATCATCCTGTATGTTTGCTTTGTATTATTTTGAATATCTAGCTTTGTAAATAATTAATACGAGTTAAAACTTCGTACAATTATGCATATAATTCAAGCATATCTTTGAGAAAAGAGCATTTTCAGTATTCATCTGAAACTTTTATCCTCGCGTAATAATTTTCAAAGGATGTTTAAACTATGCCACAGCAGATAAAGTCGAAATTTATTAAGGATGTTGGGGGTAGTGTGCTTGGTCGCTCGCGTGCTTATTTCCTAATTAAAGAAACAAATGTGTAAACTTCAACTTTCCTTCTGGAAGTTTTATCTTAAATTGCAAGTGTACACATAAATTTCTTTAATTAGTGAACAGGTAAATGTTAATCTTTTAGTGGAATTCTAGTAATTATTATTATCTTATCTCAGACTTTCTGCTTAAATTTTATTACAATAAGGTAACTTTGTAAGCGTCTTAAAAGGAGAAGTGAAAAGAAAAATTAGGTAATCAAAAAAGAAACTTATTCATCGTTCTCTTTTTTTATATACATATAAATTCTTGATGAAGAAACTAATCAGAAACGAAACCTCAAATGCGCGAAGGTAATTCAAATAAGTTTCTTTCATCTATTACCCTATATTATTTTACGACAAAAACGTTACTGCCACGTGATAATAAGTATATATTTTCTTGGCTTAGTAATTTCAGTGCCCCGACGAGGCAGATAAATCATGCGGTAAATGAAAACGCAGTTTTATTAAATTTATTAAAACGCGGAAAAGGTAATTTCCCATTCTAATTTAAACCCTCTCACTCGAAATGTTAAATCTGGGGGGATTACAAATACGTAAGTTCTAAGCAAGATTAATCATCGGTTATCAACGTTGATAACTAAATGTTTCCGAATATGCGATGGGATTTATCGGCTTCGCAACCTGCGAGAGAAATGTAATTTAAAAGACAAATTCGTACGCGGCGTGGTACTATCCTCAAAGGCATACTAATTATTGTATAATAATACTGTGTTTTACGTCAAGCGAATTCAACATTTGCGAATTCTTGTTCTTCCCTTAACCAATTTGTAACCAAATTTTATTAATTTAATTTAAATTCTGTGTCTCAAGGAAGATTCCAGCTCAGCGTAGGTAAATTGAAAGAAAAATTCATTTGTGCGCATAAAGAAAAGCTGTTTTTTAATATAGTTTTTTTTTGTTGTATACTGGAATATTCGTCTACTCTCCAAACCATAATTTGTTTAAGTGTTGAAGACCTAATTTTCAATTTTAAAATAATAACAAGGAGTGACTGCTTGCGCCAAGCCACCGCTTATTACCATGTTTAATTTTTTTTTATTTAATTTTTATTTTATCTAAACTGTTATGTGATGTCCTGGTTTCAAATCCGCATGTTGTTCGTCACTCAATAAAATTCACTTTCATCTTAATACATTTATTACAACAGATTTCAATATTAACATTTTTAATAAATTAATATTTCAAAGTTTTCAGCATCTTAGTTCTTTTCAGAGTTTCTGACGATCGAATTTCTGGAATTGAAGTTCACCACACAGTTCACTGTCACATTATCAGCTTAACAGTCAAAAGTTTATCAAATAAATTCAACATAACGTTTTCGTCTTTTCTCCAACTAAACTAAAATTTATTCCAGGTTTCTTTCTTGCTAAAATAAATATCACAGCAATATATTTACCTTCCGTCCGACGCTAACTCCAAAGGCGAATTTTTTGAACACATGATATAATATACAAACCAGAACGGAAGTTTAATAAAGCTGAATTACTACAATAGAAACTCGGTTATTATATTATACGATTCAAGTTAATGTTTCCAGATTAAATAGTATCCCGGCTACGCAGTAGCTTTTAGATAATGCCCATAAATAACGAAATGTAAAGATACACAGGGCGGAAGTGAACGGGCGCTAAGGCGATTACATGAATCAATCGGCAAAGTCAAGGCTTAAATCATGATAAATATTTACGAAAAAGTGCAAGCTTTTCGGCGTTCCTCTGGTAAATAAAGTCAAAATAATAAATGCTTGGCTCTTGTCAACTTCTATCCGTCATTTGACGAAGTAAATTCGTTACATATACATAATTGATCTAGTGTAGTTTTGGCATTTTACATACATATTATTTTTATTTGCAATTCTGAATTTTTCAGAATGATGCAGCGCTATTTTAATTAAAATATTGTGCGGGGTCTTGATTTACGAGATTCAATTTTGATATGCAATTTCATGTTCATACTCCGAATTGAAATTAGTTTTTAAATAACAAAAACAAAAACCAGGCCGATATTTTAATTTCCTTTTCTTTTAAATTTATTAATATTGTGAAATGAAATGTTACAATATTTTTCCATTTTATTAACACGGTTTACGGAAAAATTAATCTAAAAGCGATCACAGGATATTGGTTTTCGTAAAAATTAAAGATTGTAAGAAGAAGAATCTAGATCTAGATTAAAAGAAATACTGTTTATTAGATTTATTAAACATTTCGTGCTTTTAATTATAGGTAACTTATTGGATGGTATTTTTATATCGCTGATTGTGACCGCTGTGTAGTAATAGTGTCAGAGAGAAAATATAAGAAAAAGCGTTCCCTTGTGTAAAAGAGATATCGCTCTTAGAGTGCGATCATGGTCACTATATTCAAAGATTTAAGGTCTGTAATTGACACTGTTACAGGAGTTAAGGACATATGCCATATTCCCTTTCGTAAGAGAATATGTCGCTCTTATGGTGCGATTGTGATCACTATATTTAAAGATTGTTGTATGCATTTAAAGATTTAAGGTCTGTAATGGAAACTGTTAAAGGATTTAAGAGTATATGGAGTATTCCCTTCCCTAAAAGTGTATACCGTTCTTATGGTGCGATTGTGGTCACTATATTTAAAGATTTAAGGTCTGTAATGGACACTGTTACAGGAGTTAAGGGCACATTCCCTTCCATAAGAGAGTATATTGCTCTTATGGTGCGATTGTGATTACTCTACTTAAAGATTTAAGGTCTGCAATGGAAATGGTTAAAGGATATAAGAGCATACGGAGTATTTGCCCTTCTGTAAAAGAGTATATCGCTCTTATGGTGCGATTATAGTCACTAGAGTTAAGCATATCAGGTCTTTAATGGAAAGAGTAATAGGATTTAAGGGCATACGGAGTATTTCCTTCTGGGCATCATCCGTGCTCATATGGCCACTTTTAAAAGCAGAAAACCACTTACAAATTTTTCCATGGAACGGAGCACACTCACCATAATTTTACGTAACTTTTCCTCGGTATAATTAATTAGTTTTTCACGTAAAAAAGAATGTTTAATTAATTTAAATTTTATTTTAAATTTTGACAAAGGACACCAGAAACATAGTCACTGCAGCGAAAATATTTCCATCCTTTGAAAAGTCACTCTTCCGTCAAACCGCACTCGTATTTCCAAAGTTTTCTATTTGACGTCATCTCCTTCCAGTTTATAATCCCCGCTGCCTCTGTGTCTTCTTCTTGGTCTACCTCTCCTTCTACGTCCTGATTCCCATTGAAGTATTTCATATATTGGTGTTCCTAGACCTGCTCTCCATATGAGACCAATTAATTATCTTTTGTTTTATTTTGTGTTTCCCAACTTCTTCCAAGATTTTTTGATTAGTTCTTCCTTTCTAGATTCCATCACATTTCTTTATTGGATCGAGGATTGCTCTCAATATCCTTCTTCTCATGCCTTCTGGTTATCTCCTTGTAATGCCTATCACCTCAGCTGCATACATTAGTTTTGGTACTATCATTGTCTTGAATATCCTCATCTTACTATGTTTTTTTTATTAGCCTTACTACTTAACCATTTGTTATTGCTATGGAACAACCTGTTTGCCTTTACTTTCACTTCTTCCTTCCCGTCCCAATCCCAAACATTTGATCTTATCTACTCTTTCAAAGGTTCTAATTTTTTTTATTTCTTGATTATTCTGTACTTTTCTTCATTTTTGTTTGGTGGGTATTGCATCTACCGTCGATTTTCCTTGTGTAAACCCGAATTGTTACTCTCCTATTACATTTACATATCGTATATTTTAGTTTTTTGTGTATCATCATGGAACAAGATAATTCCTCGATAATTTTCTCATACTCGTTGGCCCCCCTTCTTGTATATTGTTACGATTTAACTTCCCTTCCAACATGTGGCATGTGTTCTTCTTTCCGTATCTCTTGGTAGGAACATGTTTTTACACAGTTCTTCCCCGCCATAGTTGAACAATGCTATGTTTATCCCGTCTTTGCCTGGCGTTTGCCCATTTTTGCTTTTATCTGTAGTGTTTGCCCAACGGTGTTCTAGACTTGTCAGGACCTCAGGAACGGGAGTGTATTTTTGTTTGTGTAAAGTGTACCATAGCTCTGTTACTATCAAACCTCCTCGCCGTTGAAGGGGACGCAGTGTCGAATTTTTCCCCAACATTGAAGGGTACCTGAAGTGATTAACGACCCCTGAGAAATATCCCGATTGGGTGCGAACCCACGACCTTACGATTGCAAGGCCGGTCCCTTACCATTGGACCGTTCAGTGTTACTTATTTCATCTCTTATGGTTCTAGGCCCATTTTCATTTCATTTTCTTCGGTTGAAATTCTTTCAGCACTAAATTTGTGGTATTTGAAATATGTACTGTTTTTCCAGTCACTATATCTTTGAAAAATAATTACATTTTTGAGGTAAACTCTTTAGCTTTAACTTTACTACTATTTTTACATTTTCTGCCAATAACTACAGTTCTTTACTTCTTTAAATTTAAAGTTATTGCAAGACCTGACCATTTTTATTGTAGCGTGAGGTTTATTAATCCCATCCTAAGTATCTCATCTCTTTCAAGGAATTTTACGTTCTCTTCGTATTTTTCGAAAATAAATAGTCCAAAGACCCCGAAGAAACTTCTTATTGTAACAAATAAATGTGGTCACAGTGTATAGTTTATTTTATATTTTTACGTATTAATTTATATACTTACATTTAGACATATATATCTTTTAGGATGATTAGATTGTTGTTAAGTGTAACATTTTTATGATTTTGTCAGTGTGATTAGGTTGTTTTTAGACATTTTTAGTGCTTTTAAATTGGTAGCGTACTGAAGATGGCAGCTTAGCTGCCGAAATACGTATCTACGGATATAAAAATTATTGTGGGCGGAGGTTAATTTCAATTATTTCAGTTAAAGGTTAAATGTTATCACACAGGATGTATTTAACTTTAGGCTTTGTTTAAACAGTTTTTAAAATTCAAGCAAAATTGAGCATTTCGTGATCTTAAAACGATAGACATTGATACTGATTGTCTATCGTTTTCAGCTCAAAACACGCTCAATTTTGCTCTTGAAGTTTAAAAACTGTGCAGACAAAACCTAAGGTAAAATGCATCGTGTGTGGTAGCCTTAAAACAGCCTTCGTTTTCACCATTATTCACAATATTTTTGAAAAAGCTCACGCTAACAAATATTTCTTCGATAATAACGCAATTAAATTTCATCTTTTGATAGACGCTACCGAAACGCCCGGGAATTTTTAATATAACGCAGCGAATCTTATTAAATTGAATTATGGAGTAAATCACGTACAGTTATGAATTTTAAATTTTTACAGACGATCGCAAATTGATGTACGCGCAGTTCTTTATTTAGTGAGTTCGATGCCACGTAAGGAATTTATAAGCTGGGGGAATTAAATTTTAAAGTGCGTGGGGGTTTTTAAAGGAATATTATATGACTAATTAAGGAATTAAGGTGCCTTTTATATTGAAAACGCTATGCAGCCGTTTGTCGCCAGCTTTCCGTAGGAAAAGTCTCGCCCATAATCGCCGATTATTCCGTCCAAATTAAATTTCTTTTTTATTACGAAAACAAAATAAACTACGTAATTATAGTTGCTCGGATAATGGAAAAAGTCGACTCGAGTCGTCGAATCGACGTTTCACTACACGTCGACATCAACAATTCTAAAAAGTTAAAGTAAAAAAATGTTAAAAATCAAGTCATTAAAATGTGACTTAACCAATCTCAAGGTCAGTCCAACTCAACTGAACTAAAGCTTAGTGAATTCAATCGAAGCAAATAATAATTTCAAAAAAAAGCAAAGCTCGACCACTGTCAAGGTCAACCAAATTATATAAGATTGGACTTTCTACTATTTGTGTAAGTTGATTATATAAATAATACTCCTAAATAATAATAAACAAACAAACGACCTAACTCCTGCTCGGTTTCTGAAACGATACATAACTTTACGTAGAGATAAACTCAAGATAAACTCACCATAACTTCTAAAAACCGTTTCTCAAATCTTTATCTGTAGCTAAAGTGTATACGTAGCAATGTAAACAATTTATGCTTTTCATAAAGTTATCTGTCGAGAAAAATTTATGTTTACCTAAAGTTATTTATCGTTTCAGAAACCGGGTATCCATTTAATACAAGTAAGAAATTAAAAGTCGATAAAAATGTGGTTTAGCCAATTTCAAGGTCAATCCAACTCAACTTGACACAAATAATTTCTCAACTGGCTAGCCATTATCTTTTCCAAGACCTTCGACAGTGTGGTCAAGATGCTAATCGGCCGCAAATCCTTAAAATTCTCAGTCTTACTAGCTTTTGGTAAAGGTATTATTTTTGCTTGTTTCCACTGATCGGGGAAATTATTTGTAGTAAGACAGAAGTTAAATATATGTGTAAAAATGGGAAGTAGATAGGGACAGCAAAGATTAATCATAGTGATTGAAATGTCATCAAAACCTGTTGATTTAGAAGTAATGTCGCCGATAAATTTTGCTACTTGATCCTCTGATACTTCTTTAAAGGCAAAATTAGAAGCTTTTGAGCTAACATTGTTACTGTAAAAATTTAATACATTTGCGTCAGGAGTATTTACAGAACCTGTTACAGTATTAAAGTAGTTGTTAATAGCATTTACATCTTTAAGATGATGGGGTATTGCAGAAGTTGTTCAGCTGACAATGTTAAACTCCTTCAAATTCCTCCAGAAGGTCTTTTTGTTCGAATTTCGAAAGCTATATTCCAAGTAAGCCTGTTTTTTCGATTTAATGGCACTAGAGGTAAAATTTCTCAATTGTTTGTAATAATCCCAATGAGATGGAAGTTTAGTTCGCTTAAACCTTTTTAACGCATTATCACGCAATTTCAGCATAAGTTTAACATTCTCAGTCATCCAACCAACTTTTGGCGTATTAAAACTTGACTTAATAAAACTTAATATTGTTAAATTAAAATTCAAAAAATCCACTTTCTCATTTACATTATCAAATTGGGTAACTGTCCACCAAGGAAGAGACATTAAATCTTGAACAAACAATTCAAGATTAAAATGTTTGAAAGAACGGTATGTACGGTAAACTGGGATATTTTTACAGATATTACGTCTAATACTGCAATATATTAAATTGTGATCCGATAATTCGTGAACATCTAGCACACCACTATCGGCAACAATAGTGTTTTCATTGGCCACAATAACATCAATTAGAGAAAAAGAATTCCGAGTAACTCGAGCTGGGCTATCAATTATATGTTTTATATTCAAAGCGTTCAGAACAGAAAGAAAGGAAATACTATCATTGGCGCAGGTTAATAATTTAATATTAATGTCCCGAAGGCAAATAATCACACTGAAGTTGCAGAAAAGTTCATTACAGTATGTTAAGAAGTCGTTTAGTCTGGAATTTGGTGGCCGATATATCACACCGATATAGATATTTGTTTTGTTATAATTAATGTTTATCCACAGATGTTCCATAAACACAAGACGTTCGGATTTTACAACTTTAAAAGAAATATTTTGTTTCAAATAAGTAGCAACGCCTCCGCCTCTACCGTCGCGATCCTTACGTACAGGGTGTGGATAAAGTGTGGAACAAAATTCATATTTCTGTTATCTTGGGTTTGATGAAAAAATCCTGAAACAGGTCGATTTTAGTTTTGTCCCATGCACTTTATGACATAGTGAATTTTATTCTGTGGCCATCTGATTGCACCCAGGTGTGACGTCATTAGTTTTTTCAAATGGTAACATCCGACTTTTATTATCCCTTGTCGTTAAGTATTCCAATGTGCATACAATGGTATAAAAAGTTTGGTATTTTACATAACAATTTTTTGGAGAAAAACACTTTCGAATTTAAAAAAAATTAAAATTTTATTCCTATGATAAACTAATCAAAAATTATCAACAAATTAGATACGTCTGAGGTGTACCTCGGATTGTCTTCATTCGAGACATCGACCAGTCGACATAAGGGAAACAAAAAAACCCTATGCAGGCCTTACCGTTTGTTCCTAGAACCGAATGATTTTTTAAATTTCCGGTTGATGATGTTTTTTACAATTGAAAAACGCAAGTAACTATGGCGTAGACGAAAGTAATGTCAAAGTACTGTCAATTAGCTTATAACCGTATATCAAGTACTGCACCTGAGTATTCGTTTTGACTAGAACGGAAATTTGGTAGTGTTGAAAGTGAATCACGAAAATGGCTTATTTGAGCGAAAAAGACAGAATTCAAATTCTTATTATGGTTGGCTTTGGTGATAGATATATATAGGAGAAAGATATTTTTCGCGGATCAAATTCTAATGAAGCGGGCAATATAAGATATTAGACCGTAGCGTGTAAACAAACGCGAGGGCTGCGGAGACAATTAACGCCGCTACAGCAATGGTGTTACTCAGTAAATGTGCAAAGATTTTCAGAGTAATTAGTTGACCAGTTGTACATCGACCGGCGAACTTTATTACGACATTGCGTCATCTAGTAAGAACGCCGTAAATTATTTTCACCGTCCCATTACAGATGTGCCTGTTCGATACATTTTTACGGCGCTACTGAAACGATGGTGTGTACTTATCGAAATCCTATGCTTAGTGATAAAATACGTAGCCATGAAGAAGCCTGTCAATTGTTCAATGCAGAAAATGCAAACCGAACACCGATTTCGCGATCAACGGTGAGCAAAATTGTGGCAAAATTCGCAGAAACTGGCAGTGTGAAAGACAGACCCAAACAAGGTCGTCCAAGAACTGAAGAAGGTACTAGGCTGAACATTCACTTGGAAGTTCAAAACAACCCCCACACTTCAACAAGAAACATTGCCAGAGATAATGCAGTCGACTTTTCCACAGTCGCAAAGTACTTGAAGAAGGAAAAACTTCATCCATATAAACTCCATCTCGTTCAGGAACTGAATGAAGATGACTTCGACCGTCGAAACGAGTTCTGTGAACAATTGATGCTACGATGCGATGAGAATCCCGAATTTCTCAGTAATGTGCTTTTTAGCGACGAAGCAACTTTTAAAATAAACGGTCAGGTGAATCGCCATAATTGTAGATATTGGTTGGACGAAAATCCTCGATGGGTTCGGGAGGGTCACACTCAAATCCAACAAAAAGTTAATGTGTAGGCGGGAATAATAGGAGATCGCATTGTGGGACCTGTCTTTCTCGAGGGAAATTTAAACGCTGAAAGATATTTAGATTTTCTAAGATTTGACCTCGTGCCAGCATTGGTAATACTGTTTCCGGACGAAGCCAATCCTGAGGCGCCTCATCCCAGAATCTGGTTCCAACAAGATGGAGCACCTCCACATTTTGGCCAGCATGTTCGCAGGTATCTCGACGAAATTTTCCCAGGGAGATGGATAGGACGAAGGGGAACAATTGACTGGCCTCTCCGCTCGCCAGATCTCACCCCACTTGATTTTTTTCTATGGGGTCATGTGAAATCAAAGGTGTACACAAATAAACCACATGACTTGGATGACCTGAAAACTCGCATTTATGAGGAAATTCGCAATATTGACCCAGAGACAATACGACGTTCCGTAGAAAGTGTGTACGTCCGTCTTGGCCAATGTCAAATGGCCAACGGTGGACAGTTTGAACACCTCCGTTGATATTTTATCTAATTTGTTGATAATTTTTGATTAGTTTATCATTTTTTTTTGATTAGTTTATCACGAATAAAATTTTAATTTTTTTAAATTCGAAAGTGTTTTTCTCCAAAAAATTGTTATGTAAGATACCAAACTTTTTATACCGTTGTATGCAAAATGGAATACTTAACGACAAGGGATAATAAAAGTCTGATGTTACCATTTGAAAAACTGATGACGTCACACCTGAATGCAATCAGATGGCTACAGAATGAAATTCACTATGTCATAAAATGAACGAGACAAAACGAAAATCGACCTGTTTCAGGATTTTTTCATCAAACCCAAGATAACAGAAATATGAATTTTGTTCCATACTTTATCCACACCCTGTATAATTCTGTAGTTGGGACTATTTACAGCTTGATTTGGAACATTCTCATTCAACCAAATTTCAGTTACCGCCACAATATCAGAATTTAAATTTGAAGTCAAATTACCAAATATATTAAACTGAGCAGTTAGCGAACGAGCATTAAGATGAGATATTTTTAATGTATCAAATGTCATCGTAGTCACACAATTATGTTAATTATGTAATTTTTGGTTGTGTTTGATCAACAACGGTTAATTATAAATTTATAATTCATGGCCGTTAATTATGGATCATTTTATAGTAGGAGTAGAAAAAAAGGTTAATTTTTTATTACATTTTCTGCAGTGCAACAAACAAAGAAATAAATTTGAAGTTATAGAACATGGCCGTGAATGAAATCTTTTTATTAGCAGGCATTTGTGCGGAACGAAAAGTGACTTTTAATAAATTTGCATTTCGGACGTGGGCAGATATTCATCAGTAAACTGAATGCCGTGATGCTGCGAAAATTCGATAAAACATGCAGATCTGTCAGCAAACTTAGTCAACCAGAAAATCGTCATGTGCGCTAGAGGTATTATTTAGGGCAAGCAATACGCGAGTCATTGTCGAATCGCAATTTCGTGAATTTGTCAGCTTAGGAAAAAATAGTTTTCATTCTTGCGTTTGCAATAGATCGTTAAAACTTCATTTACGTACGACATTTACACAAGATATTATTTTTTCCGTTAGATTGGAAGATCCATAAATGTGTTTTGAGTTATATTTACGTTCTGTATGCAAAAAAAACTTGCTGTTTTGAATTCCCTTCTTTCCGTTGCAAAATCCTTTCAAAAGTAAATAGTAATAATTAATAGGATCGCATAGATTTTCATTCTACGCAACATCCAGTGCGGTGCCTCTTTTTAGGGTTCAATTTTATATCTCGAAAATGACAAACACAGAATTATTTTTGTTTATTTCTCTTAGTAATCTGAGACATTCATTCTCTTACTCGATTATTTTTTTTTCTTGGAAGGAATAAATCCCACTCGCCTTGTAAGCACATGACTTATGAACTCGAATGAAATGTTACATCTACAAGTTGATTGAATACGCCCTGCTTTATTAAAAAAGAAACGAGAAATTGATCTGCGGTAGAAATTAAAAACGCCTGCAATATATTTCAACGTTTAAAACGCCGACAAGTATTTGAAACATCTGCAAATTGAATTCCATGTTCTTCCGCGGGGTGGACCATACAGCAAGATATTTGAAAAGAATTTATTAAAATTAGTTGTCAGAGCTCTCAGTTCTTTCTTTACATTGCTGAAATATTTTAATTGCCGCATAGTTTAATTGCTGGCATTGTGAACAGTAATAAACAAAGCTAGTGACATTCCAGACAGGCATGGGCGTCCTATAATACATGATTTTCTTATTAATCTATAGTCTTAAGCTCTAATTGAACGTTCCTATGTCTGCAAAACTGTGCAATTATATTTGTGTTTGCTTAAATTTTCAAATTAGTACGATTAACACTAGCGTAAAATTTATTAAGTGCGTACTAGAAACTACTACCAACAACTTAAGAACGACAATAAAAAAAGATTAAAGTTTAAAGGAAATCATCAAAATTCGAAGAAGGGGGAAGGAAAAATGTTTACCAGTAAAGGTTTTCAGCATCTAGACATTTATTTCCTTAATTCGTTTGGTTTGTCTAAGTTTGAGATTGATTGTAATGAGATTTGATTTTAACGCTCACCAATTGGTTTCCCTTTACTGATTCTTTTTCAGGTTCTTTCTTCCTATGGTTATGGGATTTTCATGTCTTTGTTTTCCTATTTTTCTTTGTTTTATCATTATTTCAATTCTCATTATTTGTAGTTGTTCCAATCACTCTGAACTATTTTTTTAAATTCCTTCTTCCCAATTTCTTGTTTTCTTCCTGTTTCCATTGTTTCTTTATTCTTTTTAAATGTTCATGATATGTTAACTATTCCCGCCCTTCAGCTTCATTCTTCCAATTCCTCTTTTCCTGATTCTCTTACATAACCATTTGCTTATTTCTCATTCTTCCTTGCATTCAAACACATTTAAATGCCCTGCTCTTAACCCCACTAATTTCAGTTTAAATTTTAGCTTCCAGTCTTCAATTGCTATGGGGATTTTCTTGCTCTTTCTTTTTCTATTTCCTTGTTGTTCTTTGAGGTTGTTCAAGTTATCTTAATTACCTCTACTCTCGGTTGTAATAATTTCTGTCACTATTGTAGCTAGCTCCCGTCTTCTAATTTTCTTTTTTTATATATTTTGCTTTACCATTCTTTAATTTCTTCAACTATCAAACTATGCCTGTTTCCATTGCTTCGTCATTCTTTTTAGATGTTCAAGATATGTTAACTATTGCCGCTCTACAGCTTCATTCTTCCATTTTTATCTCTTTTCCTGGTTCTTCTAGGTAACCATTTTCTTATTTCTCCTTCTTCGTAGCATTCAAATATATTTAAAAGCACTGCTCTTAACCCATCTAATTTCAGTTTTAATTTTAGCTTCCAATCTTCAGTTGCTATGAAGATCTTGCTTTTTCTTTTTTCTACTTTCTCGTTGTTCTTTGAGGTTATTCAAGTCATCTTAATTACCTCTATTCCCAGATTTCCTAATTTCAATGACTATTGCAGCTAGCTCCCTTTTTGTAATTTTCTTTCTTGTTTATATCCTTTGCTTTATCATTCTTTCATTTCTCTAACTGTCTTTGCCTCTTGACTTTTCTAATTTGTTTCTTCCAACAGTTTGGAATCTTCTGTTTAGCTTCTTTCTTTTAAATTTGCTCCATCATTCTTTTAAATCTCATTTGTTGAAATTATTTTACTCTTGATTTTCTCGTTATTTTTGCTGCTTTTTCTCCATCTGCAACCTCTACGTCTCTGTTTTACTATCTATTATTTTATTTTGTTTAATTATTTTCCTTGCTTCACCGTCCTTTCATTTCTTATTCTCTGCACATGTTTAAGTCATTTTAACAACCCTTACTCTTGACTGCACCAATTTCTGCTACTCTTTAGATATCCTTTCCTAACGACTATCGTATCTCCTCATTTTGTCTTTTTCTGTTTCCCTTGTCTTGCTTTGCCTTGATTTCTCCTTCATTTCAAAGTCATTTAACAATGTCTGGGGTTTCCTTGCAATTCGATACAAGAACAAGAAGTAAGACAGCAAATGAAAAGCTATCCCAATTAAGGGGTAAGACCAAGAAGGCGCAAGATAATTTAGATTTTAGCTTCTAGTCTTCATTTGCTTTTTTTCTTTTTCCTTATTATTTCCTCGTTGTTCTTAGAGGTTGTTCAAGTCATCTTAATTACCTCTACCCTCAGCTCTTCTAATTTCTGGCACTCTTGTAGCCAGCGCCCTTCTTTTAATTTTCTTTGTTTTTATGTCTCTTTCTTTACCATTCTTAGGATGTTTTTCTAACTGTCTTTGCCTATTGACTCCTCTGTTTTATTTCTTCCGACAGTTTTGCAATCTTCTGCTTAGCTTCCTTCTTATATTAATTTTCTTTTATTTGCTCCACCAATCTTTCATATCTCATTTGTTCAAATTGTTTTAATCGCCTTTACTCTTGATTTTCTCGTTACTGTTTTGGCTGATTTTTCTCCATTCACAATGAAGCCTTCCCATCTACGTTTTATCGTCTATTTTATTTTGTTTTATTATTTTCCTTGCTTCATCGTCCTTTCATTTCTTATTCTCTGCACATGTTTAAGTCATTTTGACAACCCTTCTTCCCTTCTTCTCGACTGCACCAATTTCTGCTCCTCCTTTGCTTTCCTTTTCCAACGGCTGTGTTGTCTTTTTCTGTTTTCCTTGCTATGCCTTTCTTTGATTTCTCTTTATTTTCAAAGTCTTCTTTCATGTCTACTGTTTCCTTGCAATTAGATTCAAGAGTAAGAAGTAAGACAGCAAATGAAAAGCTGTGCTAATTAAGGAGTAAAAGCAATAAAGAAAGTCCGAGTCATTCCCAGGAAGTAATACGTTTTTGCAAACACAATTCCGATCGTACGTTTCCTGACTTTTATGAATACAACTAGTACGGCATTCAACTAAAAAAGTGAGACTGCGGCCTCTAATCAAAGAAAATTTACGAGATTTACTGCCGAGCGAACGTATTTCTTGCAGTCATAAAAGCCATCCGGGTCCTAATTATAATCCATACTTTCACTTCTACGATTAAAGGTCAAATTTTATTAAGTGTTTGTTATATTAGTCTGAGAATATTTTGGCTTTAGAAAGGCAAAAATTCACTGCTCAACTGCGATTATTCGCAGCATGTACCTGAGTACGAGTTAATAAATCACTTTTTTTTGCAACATCTATCAATCATCTAGTTATAATGTATGATGCGTTAATGGGACGTCATATGATCCTTTCGCGGTTGAACCATATCACAAAGAATACACATAATTATAACCACCAATATTGTTTTCTTTTACTATTTAGAATGAATCCGAAACTTCGCTATTTTGTTTCTGAAAAATGTAATGATGATAACTTAAAATAGTATAGAACTCAATGTCTAGGGATAAGACTTTTAACAAAGCTAATTACAATACCACAATGCCACCCCTATCGGATATAAAATTGTATCTAACATCTTCATTGATTATATACCTAGGGTTATGTATATTTGCGTCACATTGATTTTATAACAAAGCCCGACCTAAAGCTATTGTGGCTGCAATTGCAACTAATGCGGCAAAGAGATAAAGCAAAATCTCATTTATTGCAAAGGTGAGTTTTATTTCCTGGTCTCTTTTATTATTTTATGGAAGACTGTGAACGACGTGAAATGCTTTCATTCTATTTCATTAAGTCACGTAGAGGTAATAAGATTTTAGAGGCAAACCGAATTTATTATATGCCGCGTTGTATTCAGAAATACAAATGAGGCAAATATGACATTATCAAGCAAATTAAGCTATATCGTAGTCAAGTGGAAGCACAAAGACACTTTGTACGTTTCCATCTTTATGGTATTTGAACATAAAGTTTGCATCGATCATTATTTTTTGTTATTTATTTGGTGTTATACAAATTACGTTCTAGCTAGTATAATACGATTAGTTACACCGGTTGTTCCTTTACTGCGTGCAAATATTTAAACCTGTAACACGTCACCATAAATGACAACGATCGAACTCGTCTACTATGTCCATAACAAAAAGTTTTCCAGAAAAATGCAGATTTTACCAAACTGTTTGAGAACTGCTGGCATAGCTTATGAGTGGATGGTGGCCTAACTCTCGCGGCCGTTTGTTGAATGACGACGCGAAGATAGGTCAGTATTTAACTTGACTTTGTGCATGAACAATGTAAATCATCCGGTCAATCAAAACCCACAATGCCCATGGATTTATTAAATTAAATAAATGTAACTTCACTCCAAGTAATTACAAGTTTAAGTATTTTCAAATAAATTAAAAATTGGTGCAATTCAAGAAGCTGCGAATATCGCATGTGGTTGTCGCCGAACAAGTTAAAAGAGAGGTACAAATAAATTGTAATTTTACATTCCATATGTATTTTTAATAGACATATCAAAACTAGACATTTACTTTTTTTTCATGGACCGTAAAGTCATTATTTCATCGTTAGCAACCAGATTATTAAGAGTTGATTTAAAAGGAAGAAGGAAAAGCTGTTAATTACACTTGATTTGTTTGTTTTGTAAATCATAAATTTTCTTTCCTCATTCTACGAAATATCGAAACTATCATCAGTTCTTGAATACTGACTAATCTAATGAATTAAAGTCGTTGATATTATTTCAGAGTTCCGCAAATAAACTTTGCTATGCACTCAAGTTTTGTGTGTATCTTAAGTTGAAGGCATTTTTCCCTGTTCATATTTTATGAGCAGCCAAATTTGTAAATGCAGAAAGAAGCAAGAGACCGGCTGGAATTTTTTATGTTGGAAAGTTAGTGCGCTCAGGACAATGAGATTATGAGGAATACTTCGCGAAGGGAGTCCTAATAAGTCCATTAAAAGACTCTCAAGCGGTTACTTTTATGAAAATACGTTCTAATTACCGTGGCTCGTTCAAAAGCTTTACAGAAAGTACCACTAATTTTTAATGTCCTATTTAAGTAAAACAGGATATTTTGTTAGCGATGTATAAAGCTCGTTTTGAACGACTATTCACTGTGGTGGTAAAGAATAAATTTATTTATTCAATGCAGATTATACAGATTTAAAACTTTTACCTGCTGCAGCCAAAAGACGTTTCTTGAAGAACAACAAAGGTGTGCGACTTAATATAAGAAAAAGCACTATCCTTGCATCTAAGCTTAAACAAATGTTCTGTTGTTCTATTCTTTACTAATATATTGTTAGAGATCCTGGGATGCAGATCAGTTGCGAATATTTTCAGCAACCTCCGAAAAATTAGATTAACTAATTGACGGCGTAACTTTGTTACGGTTTGAAAAACTGTTACCTATCAAAAGTCATCTGTTTATATCAAGCTTTGTCTCGCATTTGCTTTCCATGACGAAATATTCGTAAAGAGACATAATGTGGTGTGCGGCATAATTTGCTAACTTTACGATTATTGAGAAGAATATGAAACAAATAAAAAAACTTTTTAAAATGAGCTAAAAGAGTAATTTATTGACTTACTTGACGTTTCGCAAATATAATTATTTGCTTTATCAAAAGTGAATAACGGAAAATATAAACAATTTAGCCTACTAAATTTTTTTTAATTAATTGTGAAGAGATTGTTAGAAGTAAAAAAAAATTCTCAGCAAAGATATAACTTGTAACCAAGAATATCATTACTGATGCGGCCAGGCCCGTCTTAACATATACTTCAGTATTTACTACAAAAGTTAGGGAAATCCTGGTAAAACCTAACTAGAGTATACAAATAAATTGTTGTAACAAAAATTACAACAATTCTATCAATAATAAACCAAAAAAAAATAAGATAATAATATAGTTTTTCTAATAAATAAACAAGGAAGTTTCCGATTATAATGTCTCATTTAATGAACTTAGAAAACTCCAAAATATATCTTTCAAATTTGCAAAATCTGTTCTTTTATTAATTGAATTATTACACATTTTTATTTTACACATTTCAATAAATCTACGTTTAAACGTGTTAGACTCCTGATAAAGAATGTTGACATTTTCAAAATCAAGAACTACCCAAAAATTAATTACGATTATTTGTAAAGGTTAGGACAGACTTATTTCGGTTATTCAGTATAAAAGTATTAAATACCAGACAAATAACGCAGAATGTTTTTATTGGTATTTTTATAACAATAAGCATTAAATTTTAGTTCTCATCCAAGTAAGAAACACCGTGCTCCAAACATGAGTCATGAACAGTATGGTAGTATTAGTGTTGGAAAAACCGAAACATTTCAAGTGAAATATTTCACATAAATTTAATTTCACTGAAATATTTCGTAGCATTCAGAAATTTCATGAAACTTATTTCAATTTGCCGCGTAGAAAGTGTCTGCGCATTAATAACAATGGTTACGACGAATATGCCAGGTACACATATTTACAGCTGAATAAAAAATGGAAATATTAAAAAAATGTACACGATTTTCTTAGTTTCTTCAGTGTTAAAATGATTTATTAGTACAGATTGGAATCACATATTTTGACGTCACCATTGGGCGGCGCTTCTCATGCTGCGGCTCTGCAGCAACGTTGCCAACCGTATGATTATTTTAACAGTTGTACCATTTCATCTTCAAAATCGTGCGTATGCTTGCGGTGGATTTTGGAATTTTAAAACGAAGATGAAATTTCTCTTCCTTTTATTTAGTCGTGCACGACAAAACTCAAAAAGTGCGGATATAAAAATTCTCAAGATGGTAATTAATAGCGAACACTCAAAATGAAATAGAATGATAAAGAAAGACAAGAAGAAAAAAACAAGAGACAATCGAAACAGTTTGCGAGAAAAAGACGCAAGAAAAGGAGGTAAACGATCAGAAACAAGAAATAGAGAAGAACTTTTTGATAATCGAGGAACACAAAACGCAAAATGGGAACAAATAAAATTCGCAAAGAAATTATAATTGTACAACATGGTAAACAATTGAAAATAAAACAAATGAAGAACTTTTTAAACAGGCGAGAAAAAGTAAAATAGTGACTCCTAACGGCAATTATCACAAATTTTGTTTTTTAATGTAGTGGATTTCTCGAGCACATCTTGTGTACAGCTGTTTCAGCCCTAACTGGAACCTTGTCAGCAGAAGCAATGTCAGCGATCGCAGGATGTCGTTACTCAAGCTCTTCACAATAATTATTTAATTAAAAAGAAAAACATTACACATTCAAGACATAACAATAATTCGAAATTTACAAGGAAAGAGCACACAAAGAAAGACAAACCACAATTATAATACAAAAGCAACAAAAACAAAAAAAAAACGATCGCAACGATTTGCGGCCTACAGAACGTTTTTAATTATTCAGTTTTAAAATGTATGACAAATGAAATAAAAACAAAAAAGAACAGTTTCTCTTTTGGAAAAATCTAATCCGAATGAAAATTGAAAAAAAAAAATGGATGACTCCAATGAGATTAGAAAAGAAAGAAAAACAAATGACGATCGTACATTTTACGACAAACAGCGATCGTAATAAGTATGTGAGTGTTTATGAAAGAAAAGAAGCAATTTCAGAAAATATAGAAGAAAATAAGCGAAAAGAGTAAATTGATTAATAATTCAAAACTGCTGAGAGACGTCATTATGAAAAATTGGCGCAAAGCCAGGACACGCCCCTCCCCCCGGATTATTCCGGAAAAGATTACGCAATAAAAATTATTATTATTATTATATTATTAAAAAAATTGTTACAAATCGTTTTTGATTACAGTGAAAACCTCGAGAAGCCTCTGTACAGCTGTTTCGACCCTGTTTGGGGCTTCATCAGCAGAGACGAAGCACGAAATTCCCACTGCAAACCAAAAACCACTTGTCCAATTTATTCGCAAATGCGATGTAATAGTGGTAAATAGATAAAACAGCGACATCCTACGATCGCTTTTTGACCTGACATGGCCGCTTTGCATGGGGTAGCTTATTATGTAGCAAATCCGCTTCAATTTGTTTTTCTACTGCAATGTGAGGTCAAAAAGCGATCGTAGGATGTCACTGTTTTATCTATTTATATTATTAAAAATAATTCTATTGATTACATCAAAATATATGATTCCGATCTCTATAAGAAATAGGCGGAAATAGGTTAGAATTATTTGAAAAATTAAAAAAAGAATATTGATGAGTATGATGAGTCAAATAAATAGTTGACAAATAGAACCGAATTTACACTTGGAAAAATTTGATTTCTCTTTTCCATTGATGATACTCGGCCTATGCTTTTCAATTTTTTTTTCGCACTTGAAATAGTTTAAAATACCATCTTCCTCGCAGCCTAATCATATTTTCAGAACGTCAATTTCGTCCCGCGCCTTCGTTCTAATTTTGTGGTGCAAGTTGCAGACTGTTTTTATACATCCCAGAACACTCCGGCACAATAAGTCCTTTAACGATTTCGCTGTTTCGGCATTATAATTGCATTAAGTAAAACTTTCATCGGCCCGGGATTTGTATTTTCTCCGTTGATTTCACAATCATTTGCAACGTCCGCAGCTGCGTTTCCCGAGCTTTTCGTGAGAATTAAATTGAATGTTTATCTTGAACGCCGAGACGGGTTGTAAAAGTTGACGTCAACGTCGATTCAATTTTCTTGTGCGAAGTGTGTTGTTACGGACGGGTTTATTTTGATTTAGATGCAGTAATTTGGCCAACCACCGATCACCCATTTTGTCACCTAAACCAGGCCCATTGTCTTTTATCGAACAGCCAGCTTCTATCGTCTTGGTTGCCAATATTGTTCGATATTCTGACGGTCAAATTTGCTAAGAGTTTGTACTTGTAGAATTTACCACTGGAAAAAATACTCCACTATCTTCCCGGTTGTCCCGAGTTGTAGACTGCCCTAAACTTTAGTGTTCAATTTACTTTGTAAGGGACCGCACGTCTTGTGCTCGCTCGAATCATATTGAAGAGCTGAACCTCTATTTTGATGTTTCCGAACCCAGAAGCGAAGCCCTTTTTCTTCCTTCGCGATCTAAAACAATCTTTGTGTGTCAAGGTCAGTTGTGTTGTTACGCAAAACTCTTGTTGGATTTTTGTATTCTGTTGAACTGCTTTGATGAGTTTCCTTATAGGAGTATTTTTTTAATGAAATCTTACTCAGGGTTCTGATCCCATTGTACGCAATTTTTACCTCGCCGCCTTTTTCGGCCAGTTTCCTCCGAGGCGTACCTTTTGCTGAATTGCGAATTGTACTCAGCGATTGATCGCACAGCTTCGTGTCTGTCGAGACATTGATTACTAGTTTCACCAGCTGATTGTCACGAAACCATCCCTACGACTGCAAAAGAGGAACCGTACGCATGAATTTGATGCCTTTATAATAATTTATATTGCATTGCACCAATCGACGCCCAAGGTTTCTTTAGTGTAGCACTTGACCTTTAAGAAGTTCAACGTAATAATGTTTTCTGTCCACTTGTCATTTCGACGAAATTATAAATTACGATCACACTTTACATTTGACGCCTTTGGCTCTTACTGACATCACCTATCACTCGGTTGTCACGTTGTTTTTGGTTCGTCCGAACCCATCCTTTAGAATTTTTGGCTTTATTAATTTATGGCAAGTACGTGGCTTTCAGTCGTCGTTGTGATATCCCCAGGGCAAGGTTGTGTAACTTCCTTGTTCTCTGTTGTCTCGGCTTCTGAATGGACTGGTGCGGGTCTGCTCGTCCGAGTCCAGTCTCATAAAGAAAATATAAACTTTATTCAAAATTGTCACAAAGAAATGATGACATCATTCAACTTGTAACATATCACTTATACGCGGGGATATAAATGGCAAATTTTACACGTGGCGAAACAAAATTGTTTATTAGTTTAGGATTGGTACGGACACTCGGAAAACTTTCGATCTCAGGCAGGTAATACGAACATGGAGGCGGCGTGAATAAGATTCTTGTTCTAAGGTAAGTAGCATAAGACCTTATGCGGCGGCGGTATGAACAAGACACTTGTTCTAAGGTAGGTAGCACAAAACACTTATGCGAGGGGCGGCGTGTACAAGATACTTGTTCGAGTACGGTAGCACAAGACACTTATGCCAGGGGCGGAGTGAACAAGACACTTGCTCGAGTGGGGCAGCACAAGACGCTTATCAGGAAGGACCTCAGGGGGCAGGTCTCCTGCGATTGTACGAATTCGGTCGAAGTTAATCTGGTACCCTGGTGGATCGAAAACTCGTTACAGTTTGTCCGAACTTGTTCGTTTTATTATGGACAATTATGTTTGCGATTGTTATTCTTTTCACGCAAATTATTATTGTCATGCCATATAGTCTTTGCGTACCGGCTTTAAGGATGATTTTAAATATAACTCACAGTTTTTTACCTAGTTTTGGCTTTCGTTTTGCTTTTGACTTTAAGGCGTCTTCATGCGCTGCAACTTTTCTTGCTTTGCGTCTCTTACACGGCAGATATCGTTAATAATTAAACTTTCAAGTTTACTTACGAAAACAAAACATTTTTTGCCTAAAATTATGTTCCTTAGTGTCCCACAAATTAATTTTCTATATTAAAGTTTTAATTAATTGTTACTCCATTATTTAGTATCACTGCATTTGCTTTAGCTGCATTTAAATGGGTATAAACATGCTGAAACAAATTTTTGTCTTTAATATGCTGCTGCGGTAATATAAAAATCCCCAGCGCTGATTTATGCTAAGAGTTTGTGCGCCGGTTATGGTATAGCAATAAAAATTATAAGAGTCTCCAATAATCCAATGTGATGATAAGAGCTTCCGAGAACGTCTCATCGATTTTTCAGCAGGACATTCATGGTGCTAAGGAGGTAACACTTCCACTCACCTTTGAAAGCATCATTTGTCTCGGAATAATAATGTTGCTTGGTAAGGTGCCTCATTTTTATGACCAAAATTAGCTAAAACGTTTCACAAATTACTTCATGCATTGGCAAAACCTTATGTGAACGCTGGTACTTTATTGGAAAGTATTTTTAGTGGCTTCTTGTCTTAGTCAGTTATTATTAAAAGAAAATTTTAAGTTTCTTTGTTAATAATTTTTTTCCACAAAAGTGTCATCGGGGGCATTTTATTTAGCCTAGCTATACTCCACAGAAATGGTTGCTATCGCTTCTATGAATTAATACGTGTAACAAACAAAAATTGTTAATAAAGCGAGTAGAAAAGTTTCAACTTTTGATATTTCGAAAATGAAATGTGCTCAGCATTTCTTTGTAAATTCAATATACCCTTTGCAAATGGTATTAATATTCGCGTACATGTAACATGCAAATCGCTACATTTCAATTTCCAAGAAATTAAGTTTCTCATAAAACATTTTTTTCATAAGCTCCCTGCTAGTTGTGTTCATGACAAAAATGTGAAGAGATCAAACATTTAGAATTTCATTTCACATGCAGGAATAAAGCTCCTCGCTTTTGCTTCCTCTGTGCAAATAGAAAGAGAAATTCTGTGAAACTAAAATATGTAAACACGTGTCATATAACTTGGCCGTATAATAAAACTGCACGTGACAGGAAAATTATAATGTATCCAGGCTATTTTGTAATTTATTTTACACCGTTTGTTTTAGTTAAATTTGTATGAAATATAACATAATTTAAAATAAATAAATTTATGTACAGAATCCCAGTTTCTTACAATATAAAAAATTTGTTTTTATTTAATTAACCAAAAAGTTTTCAAAAAATTACTTCGAAACAGACCTCGTGTAGTAATTCAACAATTCCATCATCAGTTATCAGATTTGTTTGCAACTGCAATGAATCACTTTGCAGTCTGATGGGTGAAAGAGAGATTGCAGCTTCTCCAGGCCAAGATAGCACTCTTACTATTCCTCTATAAGTGAATCGGATTAATAACTAGACAAGGGGCGGCTTTCTTGAATGATATATCGGATAATATTTCATTGTCTACACGGATGAAATGCAATTTCCAGTTGTCTTGTCAAATTAGCCGTACAGTAAAAATTGCTCCGTAGGAAATGCATTTATAAGAAAAGGATTCTTCTTAGACTGCACGGATCCTGTTAACGGAACTTATTACCTGTCGTTTCGGTAACGTGACGTCTTGAACGAATAATGCACTAAAATGTCTTATAGGAGAAGGATGAGCCGTGCAATATTTTGTTATTTCTTTTTCTTCTTATTTCGTATGGGCATTAAAACAAAACATTTTTAATATATTGTGTAAAAAGCAACAACAAAGATAAATTAAATGTTCCTCTTCAAAAAGCGAACATTATTTGATGTATTATTTAAACGCATTATTTCAACGTTTCGGAATATACAGGCTGTGCCTAAAATACTGTAAAAGTTTGTATGTGTAAAGAGTTCCATGACTTTGTTACTTCCAAACTTCCTCGCCGTTGAAGGGGAAGCAGTGTCGAATTTTCTTCCCAACACTGAAGGATACTTGAAGTGAGTATCGACCACCCACGGGAAATATCTCGAGCGCTGTGCGAACCCACAACTATTGCAAGGCCGATCCCTTCCTTTTAAAACAGATACTTTTGTACTCTAAAATATTTTATGTTGCAAACCAAACAAGCTATAATTGAAAACAAATTCCAAAAAATTGAGAAAATATAGATACTGGTCCTTGTGCATGATAAACAAATTATTTATATTACACATTTTCATTTGAAATTTTGTTTGATAGTCATGAGTAACTAGGAAAATAGGGTTCTATCCCAGTAGATAAAAGAATTGAAATGAAAAACTAAACAAAAATAAAGAAGTTATTCATGGGAAAAGTTTAACAAAACTATACACTCAGGTAGTACATTCTGATGAAAATAAATTGGCTATGTTGTTTCAGTTATCGAAGAAGATATTGTCGATGACGAAACTTTCTCCATGAGGGACTGCAGGCGAGAGAGTTCTATCTACGAAAACGTCTCGATAGTATTTCACTTGCCATAATGAGGTAAATAATCTTTTAAAACTGAAATTGAA
The DNA here is from genome assembly GCA_036172665.1 of Prosopocoilus inquinatus. Classification (NCBI taxonomy): domain Eukaryota; kingdom Metazoa; phylum Arthropoda; class Insecta; order Coleoptera; family Lucanidae; genus Prosopocoilus; species Prosopocoilus inquinatus. The sequence continues at coordinate 56,635,405 of CM069871.1, forward strand.
AAGTTCTCCAGTTTTCATAATAAGGTGCTTCTATGAACTAAGGCTGACTGATTCCTTTTTCATTCAAAAAATTATAGGGATGTATGCACAGAAGCCACCAGAAATTTCAAGTTATTTTACAAAGGCCTGGAGAATATATACGAAGTTCCAATTACCTTTGCTTACCTTCCCTTCCCTTCAACGTAAACGCATAAACGCATAAACCATCACTACGGACAGTTCTTTGACTTCAATTGGAGCGTCTTTCAGGGATTTAGAAGAGTTAGATCAAAAGCTTGTTGGAGATTTATTTTACCTTTGTTAAAGAATTATGTAGCAATTCAGATTCTTTCGTATAGTATATTCGGTTTGTATTGAGTCCGCAAGTGAATGTCGAGTTTAGTGGCTGTTCAAGATAATTGTTAACTCAAGAAATCCTCACATATAAAACAACTTGTATTCATTTATGACTTACAAAGCTCTCTCCATTTTAAATACAGGATGTTCTTTTACTGTGTGCGAATATTTACACCTGCAGTATATCACCATGATTGAACTCAAAGATTGAACTCGTATGCTCTTAACATAAATGTAATAGTTTTCGAGAAAAATGCAGTGGCAGATTTTCACTAAACTGTTTGAGAACTGCTGGCATAGCTAAAAGTGGAACGTGGGCGCCTCTTCAATTACGACCCGCAACCGAAGTAAGCCAGGGTCAGTGCCTTACTGGAACTCGAGCAGGAACGACGTAACACAGCGTCGCTCCGATAAGCTGGTCCGTCAAAACGTTTACAATTTAAATTAACTTCACTGCAAGTAATTACAAGTTTAAGTATTAAATTAAAAATAAAGTGCAATTCAAGAAGCTGCGGTTCGTAATTGCCGAACAAATTAAAAGCGAGGTACAAACAAATTGTAATTTCTTATTTCACATTATTTTTAAAAGACTTATAAAAAAATTTACATTTACTTTGTTTCCAAGGACTGTAAGGAGTAATACTTTCATAGCTAGCAGCGAGATTGCAGCAAAAGATTTATATTAGTAAATGGGTGAAAGAAGGAACATTTTTACGCGCTTGCCTCGAATGCGGTATCAGTGGGCGTGTTCATATCGAGAAGAAAGCGAAGTTGACTTTCCTATCTCTCTCGGACATTTCAACAGTTCTAAACAAGTGGTCCATTTGAAATCTTTTGGCTATGATACGGTAGCCACCAAAAAATACCCGCAGAAGGTAGCATTTCGCATATTTATACTGAGGTTTTTTTATTTGCACATAGTAAAAGAACACCATGTATATTAAGTAATACAAAGTATAGAAGGCGTGATCTATATAAGCCCCAACAATTTGGTAACGTGAGAATACTACAGGTGTCCCTTAAATGCCTCTGAAGCTCTAGATATAAAAATTCATCTGCGATGACGGTCGTGGCTCGTTTCGACGTCTTCGGCGCTATGATATCGACGGCGGATGAACTAATGTCGATCCTTTGGCCACGGAAGAAGTTGCCCGTCCTTGATGCGGCAAGGTGTGCGGTGGTGGCCTCAGCGGCAGGCCGGGTCAGCTCACCGGAATGGGGTTGACCGGGGAAAAGAGGGCAGCTTCTGCCTGGAGTTGACGCGGGGTCGCAAGGAGGCGTTCTCAATCAGCCTCAGATGATGGTGATGGCGGGAACAGCGTCTTTGGTGGCCGGGATGGTTCCGGGCGGTTCCCCTCGTCGAGTTGCCCCTAGTGCCCACTGAGTCGATGTTTTGCTCGACTGTCGGCCAAATTTTAACCTGCACTTTTTATATGCGATTTTTGTCTATTCGAACATTGCATTGTTCGTAACATGCCCGGTGTTCTTTTGCGTCACTCCAAGTAAACGCCCCAGTTACAGCGATTCTGCCTATTATTATGAAATATGAAACGTGTTATATCGGATTACCCCACTTATTGTTTTTAAATTCCGATACTGTTGAAATTGCCCTGGATTTCACAAGTCTTAATAATTTTTTTACTATTTCTTACAGAAAAGTCTCATCGTGACAATATTTCATTCGGTTTTAATTAAAAGAAAATCATCATATTAAAAAAGTAAGTAAGTAAACTTTTTATTATAATTATATTGCAAACTAAATTTCACGTTTTTGTTAATATATTTTGTCACGTTTTCATTTAATTAAACATTGCAAATATAGGTATCGCCCTCTCTGGTCAATCGTTTAAATTTTTCCATGAATTTGCGCATATCCTGCTTATTCTTGCGCACTACCTTTTTTAACTATCACTGAAAAATCACGAGGTGAAACTCATCGGATAAGTTGCGAAATTTTAAAATAAATTGGCCACGAATTGTGTGGAACTAAAAGCAACTATCAAGAGCATTAAAAACCAGCCAAATTTTCGTGGGTTTTGTTGTTATTTGGTCCTCGGACTGGTTTTTGTCACTTCGAGTGGAAAGACTTTCATCGCACGTGGTGCTCATTCTTTTCTTCCGACAAAACCTCGATTAATTAATCGTAAGTATTTACCAAATTACCGACGGCATTTTCTAATATCTTAATCTCTTCTTTAGGAGGTTTTTTTTTGTTGTTTGATTTTCCTGGTGATTTACGTGCACATTCCGGAAATTTCTCTTGGACTTTGGACTCCGCCACGTGAATAACAAATTCACACCCTTCGAAGTCCACATTTCTTCGCTTTCTTATAACAGAGGGAATTCACGCAAGAGATAGGAAAAATTACCTACCGGAAGCGGTCCGTGAGTTACAGTTTTTATTTTTTTATTATTAATTATTGGAAATTGCCGATATCGGAAAGTTAAAGTTGGAGGTTTAATGTAGACACATGTTTATAGTAACTAAGAAAACACTTATACTCAGTAGAATTAGTTTTTTTTTAAGTTAATTAGCTAGAAGTGAAAGCTGTTAGGGTTGTCGAGCGCAATTACCAACATTTTGGTTTTTTGTTGAATTTATCGCGTGCTTCGACATTTGCCTTAAAACAAAAATAGTACTATTTTGGGCCATAGGGTAGTTACCGTATCTATCTCAAAAGGTCATGATATACTAATTACATATTTGCATTTAATTGATCTGTTTGTTCCACCAGTTATTTGTGGATTTAACTTTTTGGACTTAATAAAGTAATATTGAATCGATCTTTTTGGTGTACAACTTTTTGATATGGCATTAACCTGCGTGAACCGATTTGGAGTTTTGAGAGATGCATTTAACTGTAAAATCTAATTATTTTCACCGTTTTCTTTGTGAAGCTGGTAATTTTTTTTACTTCTGGGGTTTTAAATAAACGGTGTGGCGGCCAATTCCTTTTTTTTGTTTACATCATTTTTTGTTCGAATACTTTGTGCGAACCTCCCCTCGCCGACTTTGAGCTAGCGGCCATACCAGCTAGATTTTTCTGGGTATGTATCTCGTCTGCCTCGGTACCTTACAAGATCTACAGGGTCGGTTCTATATTCCATTTCCATAGAATTTATGGGGAATCACAGACGTGACAATATTTAAGTTTTACCAAATTGTATTGCAAACAACATCACATTTCACAATTTGGTAATATATTGTTATATTTAAAAATTTGGGCATTTTTATTTGAAATATTCTCAAAAGTAAAGTTTTCATTCTGACATCCAAGAAGAGTACAACCAGAGAGAGAGAGAGAGAGAGAGAGAGAGAGAGAGAGAGAGAGAGAGAGAGAGAGAGAGAAGGGCGAAACATTTTTAGACAGAAAATATATGTAAACGCCATTCGAGCAACCGTGGAAAACGAATTGGGAAATCGATTTCTGGCTTTTTATCGAAAATCACAAACGCTACTAACAAAGAAAATCGAGATCCAACTTTATACGGACTATTAAAAGAATTGCGGACAAAAGTGTGCTTTCACAAGAATTAGCCGCTAATGAGTGGTGCCATCTAACAGAAATACTACATATGTACAGTTAGTTTCGGTTATAATAAATTGAACTCTGACAAGGCGAATGAAAAAGAAAATGTTAAATATCAAAGATCAAAATGTAACATTTGTTTGAAAATAATTTCGTTTTGCTTTTTTCAAATACATTTTATTTTATTGTTTTTTTTTGTAAATATTTACGCCAATTGCACATCGTTCGTTCAAACACGCGCGAAAATAAAATTGTATTCACACGAAAAGGTGTTCAATGCGAGAGCGGTACGTGCAAAAATCATCCGCGGAAATTTTATCCTGTTTTAATTAAACCAAAAGCGGAATCACGAAACGCGACACAGCCGACGCCTCGTACTGTTATTTTAGGTCGTTGTTTCATCGCCACTAGATAAATTTCACGCGCGGAATATATTATCGAGGAGCTTAAAATACGGGGGGATGAGAAAAATTTCACGCTCTAAAGAATCCCTGAAATACATAATGTAGAAGTTCGGAGTGAAATCGATCTTCGTCTTAAGTGGCTTCGACGTTTTGTAATTAATTTGTTTTTTAATTTTAATTATCGGGGGAGTTAATTTAATTACGGACTCTTATTTTACTTTTTACGTTTACATTTTTTAAACTTATGGCATACAAAAAATGATTAACCGGTATTATTTTTAAATTAGTTTTTTATATAGATGTGTGTAAAATAAGTGAAAAATTTTTAACCACAGTACGCCGACAGCACAAATCACACGAAAAAAATACAAAAAAGATTGGTATGATAAAAAGAAAATTCCTTCATCCGTCCCTTATTCGGCGGTCATGACAATAACAAGAAAACTTACGGAATTTGCTTCTCTGTTCGTAGACAATAAATATCGCGGGAATGACTAATATGCAAGATACACTTACCGAATATCATCTGGGTGGATGATCATATTCAAACAAATGTTCACTATTAGACATTTAGAAATATTTATAACAATTGTTCGACATGGCGTCCATCATTAGCGACACACAAACAAGTTCGGCGAAAAAGTGATTCTTGTGTTCTCGTGTGCATGTCAGGATTAGCGCAAATACTGTCGACGGCATTGTGAATACACTCCTCTGAAATGCTGTTCTCTCACCGTTCGTGAAATGCAGAATTTTAATAAGTAATAATACTATGTAATGTATACTAGTAATCATACTATGTATACTAGTAATCATATCTGCCTTTAACTCGTTCAATCACTTTTCATAAACTAAACCATCTTAAGGAATCGGAGCAATATATTGTGTGTCAGAATCGTAAAAAATGAAGCAAATTCTTTCGCTCAGCTGTAATACGACTTATTGCCACATTAAATAATTACGCTTTTATTGGCCTCTCGACTTTCGCAAAGGTCACTCTTTCTGTTTTTGTTATAATCAAATTTTCTTTTCTTGACGTACCGCAAAGACATAGACGCACGATTATTTCTTGCCCGATTTTAACCACTATTTTCTCGAAACGTGTAAAACTTTTGTTAAGAACATGTAAGTTCAACCGTTCCCATTTATTTCACAAACACCTGATATTTCAAAGATTGCTGTCGGGTAAAAATATTTTCTGTCACAATTCTACGTTTCGTCTTTAGTCTAATTGTGTGGCTGGCATAATACTTGGCATTTGATTTGTTTCGTTTAGCGGATTGAACAGAAATTTTCTATACAATTTCAGAATGCGCCACCTTCAGATGTTAACATCGGCAGCGATCGCTAGCGTGCTTTTAGAGCTTTCAAAGCTGTTAAATTTTAATGACCTACTTGTAATGTTTAGTAATAACAGTTTCGACTTAGAGTACTCTCAGAGTATTCTCTGTAAGATTTCGGATTTTCTGTACAGAAAGAACTTATTAAATATTCCGATTTAAAATAAAAACTTTACTTCTTGAAACTCAAATAAATACGATGCTTTGAAACAATTTTTGATGAGAACGGATGTTCTTAGGTTACTTGATAAAAGGTAATTCAAGGAGAAACCAAAGAGATAAGACATGTAGGTATTGTCAAGTCAGATTTTTAATAGTGTCACGTTTGAAAAAATCGTTTCCTAAATTAGTTTTACCTTTGGCTTTTACACAAAACTCTATAGGCGTATTTTATTATTTAGTTGCAGTTCTCAGAGTTCTCAGGTGCGGTTATTGACACGGGTTTAACAAGCATAGATTGACCGACCCATCGTCCGCTTACGTTGCAAATCTGGTGCCCTAGGTTAAGAAACGTAAGGGAATGCCATAATGGGAATGCATGTCATTAAACCTTACTTGCACTGGATCGGCGGAATTTATTTTTATTAAAAATTAATTAACGCGCTCGCTGTTTTACTGTTCTCGTGAGACGCTGATTTTTGACATTCGTTCATTCATCCAAACTTTTAGAAAACGCACTTTGTCGCATACGGCACGGGTTGTATAGGGAGGAACTTTATAAATCAGTAGGAGGTCAGCTATTAGTACTCATTATTATTCATTCTTCGCTATTCAGTATTTAGAATTCATTACTCATTTTTCATTGTCATTATCATTGTTATTTGTGACTTAATACAATTGGTTGTAATTGTTTGTGAGTTGTGTTTTGTGACTTTCGGAGACAGTCCAGGGAGGTGACGTTGGGTCGTGTTTGGCGCAAGGAGACGAGGTAATGCAGACCTTAAAGTAGCTATTACTTTCCTTTGCCTATATCCTGCCCTGCAAGCGAGTGCTCGACATAACGGGAAACGGCATCGTGACATGGTGGAGGCTAATCGACTTTGACCTGGATCGTGACAGTAGAACTAAAAAAACTATTCATTAACTTTTACTATTAATAGAACAATAAACAAACAGATATGCGCAATTGGTGAACAGGCAATTCGTCTCGTGAATGCCACCATCTTTCACAGACCGCCACTGTTTTATGGGGACAGGTGGGACTTTAATTCGAAAACTATTGAATAAATTCGATTCATTTAATAACTTGCGATTAATTTTTATAAATAATTAAAGGGCGAATAGAAAAACTGATGAGGAATGGAAATCGTAACTTAGTAATCGAGGTTTGCTATAATAAAAAATAACAATCTTTGAAAACTCGTCATTTCAGTTTTACTCCAAAATTCACTTATGCCCCCCAAAATAAAACGTACGTCTATGTATTATTATGCAACACCTACTTTGAATTAGGTCGATGTACAGATTTTGCCCGACGATGAGCAGGCATTATGTACAACCTTCTTTTTTGTTTTTGTTTGTTTCTGATTCTAACTGCTTGAATGTTAATTGGAGCAAGCTAGAAAGGAAGCACCAGGTTTAAGGTGTGGTACTTTTGAAGTGGATGTGGCTTCTTGATTGATATCTTTACTATGACCGAAACTTTAACAGTTATTTGCGATCCAAAACCTACACTTCAGTTCAAGGCTTTCAAGGAAAAGTTGCTTGAAAAAAATTTGCGATCTGTTTTTTTTTTTAGTTTCCAGTGTATTTTGTCATTCAAATCTCATTTCGTTTAAATCTGTATCCTTCCATTGTTTTAATGTCAGCCCTTCTTTCTTCTTCTTCTTCTTTCCGGAAACCACTTAAGCGCTGTAGTTTGGTACTTTCCTTTTAGTTTTCCAAAGCATAAACAAAGTTCTTCAATCGAAACTCCCTCCTTTAATTTTCTTCGTATTTCCCCCTTACGTCGTTTTCTGGGCCAACCTTTCTTTTCTTTTTCTTTTCGAAATCCAATTATACACTTTGGTTTGTATTTTGATTTTTTGAAACTACATTTCCTTCCAATTTGTGTAAAATTCCCTTCCGATTATTTTTCTTTCTTTCTGTCTATGTCTTTCTTCCACTGTTTTTCAAATTTTTCGCCAGGTTTCTTTTTGAAATCCAATGGAGGTCTCCGGATGTGCTTTCTCACCGTTCATTCTTTGGGCGTCTCCTTTCTTCAGTTTAAAATTTCCGCTAGTTCTCCAAACCCTTGGGAATTGAACCTATTTCGATTAATTTTCTTTCTATCTATGCCTCCTGTCCATTGTTTTTCAAGTCTCCTTGTCAGTTTTCGTCTTGAAATTCAGAGGAGGTGTTTGATATGCCCTCTCATCGTTCATTCTGTGCAAGGATCTTCTTTTTTGAGTCAAAATTTTCCGCTAGGTCTCCAAAGCCTTTTAATTCAACCTACTTCGATTAATTTTCTTTCTGCTTATACATCTTCCGCTGGTGTTCTTAACAACGAGGACCAAAGGAACCCCCGGATTGGCAAAACCTGGACTCCCAGAGACTAGATTAATCCTTATTAAAATATTTGTATATACAGGGTGAGTTTTTTTATCTTGAGACAATTCATTTCAGATTCGGATTCTACGCCTCAAACTACATAGGGTTTGTCCGAATCTTTGTTTTGGATTCATAGCCGATGATGTTGATTTTTTGCAAAACCTATTTTTACTGTTACCCAAGAACAACGGCGTGGTAGCAGGTTTCTATTCCCATTGGTATGCTTGTTTTAGGTAAGTCCCCTCGCCTCTCACCATCGGGGTGTCTGTAATATTATTTCAGCTAGTGCTCAAAAATGTGGTCATCCACTTCTATGCAGTTATTTAGCCGGACTTGAAATTCTTGGACACAACTGAGAAGTGTGTCTATTGTAATCATCCGGCAGGCATTAGTGATTCGCTCAATCATGTTCTCGCGCGTTGTTTGCAGGGCATTATAAACTTCACTTTTCAAGTAACCCTACAAATAAAAATCAGGCGAAGTAAGATCTGGCGATCTTGCAGGTCAACAAACTGGAACACCTCTTTCGATCCACCGACGACTGTAGCTGCTCCAGAATAATGTGCTGGTCAAACGTCATGTCAAAACCACATTATTTGTCGCAAGTCCAAGGGAAGGTCTGCAAGCAATACTGGAAGTTTGTTCTCCAATAAGTTGCCATCGATAAAGAATGGACGAATGAGGTTCTCGCCAATTAGGGGGGTCGCGATTGGGATCATTAGATAGGCCCCTTTGGATCGAACAAATTGTATATTGCCTGTCTCAAGATAAAAAACTCACCCTGTATTTGTATGATTGATTAAAGCTCTACCTACGCCCCTACAACTCCAAATTTTACATGACATGGTGAAGGCCTACCCGTGACAACGAGGAAGATCATAAAACGCCCGTTGTTTTTTTTTTTATCTGTGGTGTTTGCCCAACGGGGTCCTAAGTCATAGACTTGTCAAGACCTCAGGAGTTTATTTTTGTGTGTGTAAAGTGTTCCATGGCTTTGTTACTTCCAAACCTCGCCGTTGAAGGGGAAGTAATGTCGAATTTTCTCCCCAACACTAAAGAGTACCTGAAGTGAGTAACAACCCTCGAGAATTATCTCGAGCGGATGCGAACCCACGACCTTACGATTGCAAGGCCGGTCCCTTACCGCTGGACCGTTCAGGCATTCGTGACAGTATTGTATTTTTGCCCAAAATAAACCGTGGAAACATCTGGTAGTCATGAAATAAGGGAGTTGAATTTTAGCAGGGACTAGATTTGGAAAATGGAACGCTACAAAAGTCCAAAGTTTCAAAAATGTTGATTGATTTACTGTGTCATATCAAAACGTGTCTTATTCCTCGTCGTGAATTTCCTGCAATTTTTCTTATTTCAGTCAGTCAATGTTCCCAGTTTCTTTTCCACGAAAGAGACCTTCCTTGCTCAAATTTCGATGTTTAACATGGTGAGCGTACACTTCCTTGCTATAGCTCTTCCCGGCTATTGAGTTTTACATCGCAAATGCTTCTAATTAATTAATGAACCAATTTTTAAATTATATTTTGTTATAATTTTCACAGTTACATTAACCCTAATCAATCGGTTTCACTTTAATCTTCAATCAACTAATCGAAAATATTTACTAACTTGTAGAATGTTTGCTTAAAAATCTTCCGGGTCAATGCAGATAACGGGAAAATTTAATATGCAAATGAAGGAAAATATTGTATCCTTTGGCAGAGATAATGTGGCTTTAATGTTCGCTTTGAGTTTACGTATATAAAAAGAAAATATGTGCAAATCTTCTAAAACTCTCTGAATTTTCATCACTGGAATATATTTTGTAATAAGATTTTCGGATTGAAAATTGCTACGAATTGTAGAAAAATTGCAAAGACGCGACCGCGGGTTATTTAAAATTTAGGGGTGGTTAAAATTAAAAAAAAAAATGAGAGGCAAGGACTTTTCAATCGTTTGCAGTGATTAGATTTCAAGTAGTATCGATTCGCTTACCCACAGAAGTGTAATTAATCTTCCGGTATCAAAAATTTTCCTGGATCACGATGATTTATAGAAGTAATGACAAGAATATTTGCCTTCCGTCGCGAGTATCAAACTTGGGGAAACATTACTGAATTTAATTAAAAGAAATTGAATCTTGATTTCAGTTTGGAAACGCCCAGAACGAGATAAAGTGCTTTCTTTAATTTCTTGGGTCTACGTAAAAAATTAACTCAGCAAATCAGATGTTATTTGTTTTTCTAAAGTTCAGTGGTACATCCCTCTGCTGCCTCGCGGGATGTCTTTTTGCCCGCTAGGTGAGCTACGATTTCGTTTGACGTCGTTTTTCAAGCTTTTCCGTGAGAGCAAACTGAATGTTCCATATGAGTGCTACATGCACAACAGAAAGTGAAACATAAAGATTGTACCTGATATTACATTTCATGTAATCAAGTGCGCGATACTTAAGAAAAACGCATTATGTACTATGGCATTTTGCGTATGATCGTAGAAATAAACTGGTATTGCGGTTATCACTGAAGCTGATCATTAACTTGAATGATTAAAGAAATTAAATATTTTTTCTTGTTTGGATGTTTCTGGTTTCTGGTGAGGAATTAGCCAGGAGTCGCTCTCTGTTTGACTTTTTGGGTCTCGTCTGTCTTACACAATAAATCTGGGAAATGAAATTACGCCACGCCTCTAGTCAGAAAACAAAACTTTCAAAATAATAAAATAATTAATCAAATATAGATTAAAAAAAAAAAAAATAAAATAGCTTATACAATTCCTTTTGCAGGAATTCAAATTTTCCAGTACTCATAAACAAAATAAATTAGAAACTAAAACGCAATATAATGCAAAACTTTAGCAACGCAAAACAAAGCACATGCAAGGTCAGCCTTGAAGAAAAGCATCGTTTTTTTTTGGAAAAATTTTCAAAAACTTTGCTACATTTCTACGCTATGTAAACGGAAAACTAAACAAATATTATGCAAGCTCATGTCTACCAGATAACCAGTGTGCAATCGATGGAAATTTTCCATGCATTTACGATGCACACGATGCACTAATTGTAAGATGTGCTCCACTATTTGACATGGGACGGAAGAGCTGATAAAAATTCTGCAACACGCGAGAAAAGCAGAGTCCCTGCTGATTGATAACGAGTTCCTGGTATTTCATTATTTGACATGGGAGGGGAAAAGCTAATAAAAATTCTGCAACACGCGAGAAAAGCAGAGTTAATGATTTGACTAATTGATAACGCGTTCCTTTCTCCTCATGGAGAATTTTGTTTTTATTTCATTTTCTTATCAATCATTTTCCTTAGCTTGGATTTGTTTTGTGTCCGTGAGTGAAGAATAATATTTAGGTTATGATAAATAATTTAATCGTAACCACTTTTGTTAAATTCAATTTAAAATTAGTGTTCCAAAGAAAGATTCAGACCGGCGTTGATGAATTAAAATTAAAATCATTATTGCGTAGAAAGGAAATATAGCACCTAACAACAAAGGCTATACTTCAGTAGTGATTAATTCGTCTCTCCCTTCTCTTCAAATAATATTTTAGCTTCAGTTATATTTTTATTTATTGAAATGTATTGGAGACAGCGGTTTCCACTGCTACCTTCAGTAGATGACTTGTTGATCATCAGAGAAGTAAAGTGAGAGAGAAGTGACTTCTCTTGTGATTAAGAAGTCATCTAATGAAGATGGCAGCATAGCTGCTGAAATACGTATATAGTATTAAAAAACTTTTTGTGGTTAGGAGGTCCAATCCAATTTCATTATATTTTTATTGTTAAATTTTTGTTAATCTCGATATTTATATACCGGCTGTCTTACGAAAAACGCACCACGCTATAGCTCTGTTATTAATAATCGGATTTTAATAATTCAAAAACTACGTAAGACCATTTTATAAATACTACAAAACAGTAACATTTCAATATTTTTTTAATTTGTAATTTTTCCCAAGCGACAGAACTATTTTTTTTTAATAGCACTACATATTTTTTTTTATTCACTTCGATAGAGAATCTTTTTCTGAATTCAACAATGTACTCAACTTGATTTTTTAGTATCCTACAGCGAAATAATTTCGTTGTTAAAATAAAAATGAAGTGTGCGTTGAAATCCTATAAAAGCGCACTTGCAGCTATCCGTGTTCGCCTGACCTCGACTTTTGGTTATGGAGCTATTTTTTTCAAATGAAACACGTATTTTTTGTCTTTCAGTTTGACTGAGAATATATTTTCATGAATTTTACGATCTATTTTAACCTGACTTTTAAAAATATTATAGCAAAATAATTACTTTTTTTAATAAAAATGAAACAAGCCATGGAATCCTATGACAGCGCACAAAACACTAAATGTCATTGAACACTTAAGTATTTAACTTGCCACATCGTTTTTTCTTATTGTTACTTTATTTATTGTTATTTTATTTATTGTTATTTGTTGTCTTTTGTTATTATTGTATTATACTGTTATTTTATTATGGATAACAATCAGCTAACTGATATGCTGCAAGTGTATTTTGAGTGCCATAAAAATTCTGGTCAAGCAGAGCATCTGTACGCAATTCGTTTTCCTATTAGAGAAGTTCCTGACCGTCAGAAGTTTAGAAGACTTGAACAAAATTTAAGAAATCACGGCGCTTTTAAGAAACCTAAGAAGCAACAACGCCAGTTTCGTGAAAATGTAGAATTAGATGTCTTGCTTAGTGTTCAAGAAAATCCAAGAACTTCAACAAGAGAAATCGCACACAACAACCATTTATCAAAGGATACTGTCCATAAGATCTTAAAAAAAAATAAATTTACGCCTTATATTCCACAGAAAGTACAAGCGTTGTATGAAAATGACCCAAATCGCCGCCAACAATTTTGTATTGTATTTTTATTTAAATATGTTACGCCAAAATGGACTTTTTTACAGAAATATTATTTGGTCGGATGAAAGCACTTTTAGTAATAATGTCATTTTCAACAGAAATAATCAACGTTACTGGAGTCAACATAACCCAAGAGTTACAGTTGAAACTAATCGACAACATAGATTCTCTCTAAATGTATGGTTTGGTATTTCAGGATTGAATGGGCCCTTTTTCATCAATGGCACCCTAGATCAGAATAAATATCACCAGCTGCTAACTAACAATTTGGACAACTTTTTGGATGAATTACCTCTTGCAGATTTAAATAGACTGTATTTTCAACAGGATGGCGCTACTCCACATAATGCCAGGCAAAATGTTAACTGGTTGAATGAAAAATTTGGCAAAAAATGGATCGGGACATACGGCCCAGTTAGGTGGCCTGCGCGTTCTCCTGATATGACACCGCTAGATTTTTGGTTATGGAGTTATATTCAAAACCGCGTCTACTTAACAACGCCAGAAAACGAACAAGTTTTAAGGGAGAGAATTCTTCGCACTTGTCACGAGATACCCTCCAATTTAATATTAAATGCAGTGCATGGGGTAACTAAGAGGTGTCAGCTATGTATTCAGCAAAATGGGGGACATTTTGAACAATATTTATAATTAACTAATTATTTGTATTTTGTTATACTGTTTTAGTATGTAATAAAATTTTGCATTGTTTTATGTTCCAACAAACACTTTATTTAAGAAGCGAAACTATTTCTCTGTAGTACTACAGAAAATCAAGTTGAATACATCGTTGAATTCAGAAAAAAAATGTAGTAAAAAAAATTGAGAAAGCAGCAATTAATTGGATTTTCGGGTGTAGAAACTAATTTCAAATCATTCATGATAAATGAAGAACATTTTAACTTAGGCCGATTTAAGTAGGAACATAGCTCCTTAAGTAAAAGTCGAGGTTAGGCGAACACAGATAGGTGCAACGTGCGCTTTTATAGGATTTCAACGCAAACTTCATTTTTATTTTAACAACGAAATTATTTCGCTATAGGATACTAAAAAATCAAGTAGAATAGAATGTTGAATTCAGAAAAAGATTCTCTACCGAACTGATTAAAAAAAAATATGTAGTGCTATTTAAAAAAAAATAGTTGACTATCGCTTGGGAAAAATTACATATTAAAAAAATATTGAAATGTTACTGTTTTGTAGTATTTATAAACTAGTCTTACGTAGTTTTTGAATTACTAAAATCGGAGTGTTAATAACAGAGTTATAGCGTGGTGCGTTTTTCGTAAGACAGCCGGTATATAAACAAAAACATTTCATTCATTTCAGTTTCTCCTGGACTAAGAAACTTTGATTATATTAGGCCCGGTTTCATTCATAATCGAACTAAAGGGCACTTTAAAATAAGTGTCACAGTCACATATCAAAAAAATGCGAAAATATGGTTATTTACACATCAGAATGTAACTTTTTTTTTAGTTCGCTTTAGTTCGATTATGAAATCGATTATTATGAATTATAAACTTTCCTTTTTGTAATCGAATAGTCCATTTTTTTTTTTTTTTTTTGGAAACACAATTTCACGTTTTGATTTGAATATATTTTGTATTTAAAGATTTGGTATTTTTCTTCGAAATATGCTAATAGGTATTTGTGTGAAAACTAAATAGGCTATAACTAAAGTGAGAGAGAGACAGAAAGAGCGAAGCAATTTCGAGAATTCTGAAAATATAAGTAGGCGCCATTTCAGCAAACGCTGAAAAAACGAAGTAAAAATGAATTTCTGACTTTTCTTTTCGAAAACCAGAAACCGTTAATAACAAAGAAAATCCAGGCTCAACTTTGTACGGACTTCTAAAAAAATTGAGGTTAAAACAGGGGATGAAAAATGGGTTATTTCGTTTTTATCACTTCCTTGAGGCACAGGTGTTCTTTTTTAATCTGCCACTCTTTCCATTCCCGTCTGAATGTTTTACATGTTAGGCAAATCCTAAGCAACAGAGAATATTTCACACAATTACTTAAAATTCAAATAAAACAGTAAAACAATTTTTGGAGACAAGACAAAACACGTTATTTCGGTATGGAAAATTTTCAACAAATTGTTGAAACGTTACAAAATAAATTAACCATACGCTTGCCAAAACATGATTCTAAATACAGGAAAGTAACGAATTTTTGAAACTTTTTGAAAGGAACTGCGTATTGAGACATAGTGGACCCTCAACTTCGACTTATTTGGTTCGAAATGGACCCCCCTCCCTTGCAGTTAACTGTGATAGGAGTGAATCGCTTATATGTAATGGAAGTGCCGATGTTTGAACAACTGATGATCAAAATTTTGTTGCAAATCGTTATTAATTGCAGTAAATCCCTCTGTACAGCTGTTTCATCCCTATTTGTGGTTTCTTCAGCAGAAACGTAGCTCGAGATTCCATTGCAAAGCAAAGACGACTTGACCAATATATTCGAAAATGTGATATAATAGTAATTAATAGCTAAAACAGCGACATCCTACGATCAGTTTTTGTCCTAACGTTGCATAAAGAAATCTCGAGCTACGTTTCTGCTGAAGAAGCCCCAAATAGGGCTGAAATAGCTGTAAAGAGGCTGGTCGAAGGATTCACTGCAATCAAAAACGATTTGCAACAAAATTGACCGCCCTGCGGGATGACTTATTATGTAGCAAACTGGCTTCAATTTGTCATTCCCTACCCAATGTTAGGTCAAAAAGCGATCGTAGGATCTCGATGTTTAAGCTATTCATTATATGAATAATTAATTTGTGGAGAAGTTATATGCAGGCGGTGTTTCTTTTTGATTTCGCATACATTCCTTCCTTCATCGATTTGGGTAGATACACGTGCGTGAGTTATTCTGCAGTCAATTTTGAAGTCGATCTTTTACTGCATTCATCTTTGTTTACATTAGCCCTATGACTCACCTGTATCCTTTCGTAATATTATTACTTTTAACCTCGCGATAATGAATTCAAAGAAAAATAATAAATCAACTTTGTAAAAAGACAGTAGCATACTTTTACAGCATTTTATAATTTAAGAGGATGTTGCAATTTAGTATTCGTAACTTAAAAATACCGTTACAATTATGATTGTTATTAATGTCAGATCTGAAGTCTATTTCGCGAAGGAGGAATTGAAAACGAACAGAAACTCATTCGTAACGCCGCTACAGTGATTAAAAATAATGAAATGCCAAAAACGCTCGAGAAAATATCGCTTGACGAGCTGAAAAATGCCCAGAACTTGCCAGGAGATCATTTTAAATACCTGAACGTTAAATTTATCACTTCTCTACTTATTTAATTTTTTTACATTTCACAGTTTACTTATATACATTTTTATTCAAAACAATAATAACTTACAATTTGAGAACAACCAATTTATTAAAATTTTTTTTTTATTATGTAGCAAATCCGCTTCGATTTCTTATCCCACTGCAATGTCAGGTCAAAAAGCGATCATAAGATGTCGCTGTTTTATCTATTAACCAATATGTCGTTACAATGTTTGATATCAAAACATAAAAGTATTAGAATTGGTTCTATCTATTCTTCCGAGCAACTTAACATTTTTTTAAATTTTTAAAATAACCGTGTTTCACTGAATTGAAGTTTAAAATATAAATGTAAAGTTAAGAATGTATGTGCTTACATTATTACCAAATAGTTGCATATGTTGGAATGAATAATTCTTCAGGAAGCTGCATGTTGTCACAGAACTGTGTTGTGGAAACAGTTTGGCCAACAGAATAAAACGTATTTGATTGACGTTTACATGTTATTCTTGCCTAGGAGCGTCTGTTATGCAGACTGATTTATAGCCATGCTTATTGAACACATCAATATACAATACATCATGAAAAGAGAAGTTTTTGTTTGTTTTTATAAATCCAGTTTCAGGATATTCTACAAATTTCTGTTTCGTTATGGATTCGGTGAAATATGCTAAGAAAGAAATTACACGAAATTTTTTTATTCATCTTTCACATAATTATCTTTTTAGGAATAGTAATGATTTCAAATCAAAGACGACCAAAACCAGGTTGGTTTTCTAAAGGTTAAAAATACATTCAACGTCTTTTGTTTACATTTTATTTTATATGCTTTTTAAGAAACCATTCTGAATTTTATCTTAAGCAACGTAATGTAAGTGTACGTACAAGTTACTACATCTTAAATTCTCAAGGTTTGAAAAATCAATGTTCCTTATTCCTCGTGACTAATTGAAGTACAAGAAAGCTTCTTGAGCTACCGATACACTCCAGTTAAGTTATGTGGAAACTGCTCGGAACTTTCGAATTGCTCCTGTTTCCTGTTCCGTGTTTTCCCATGTCGTTTCCAAGACAGAAACTTCGGATTTGAACTATCTTTTTGCGCCTGTGGTATTCCGTAGTTAGTTGTACTGTCAATATATACCTGCATAGCAGGAACTCAATTAACTAAGCAAACTAAAAGTTCCTCGAGAACACGAGCTTAGTCTACAAAGTATATAGTCGGAAGGTTTTCAGCCGATGATGGGTCGAGAACTAATTGAAAACGTGTTGTCTGCGTATTTTTAAACTAAATTAATTCCGTGCTTGAAAGTGATTTTGATCTACATTGTAAATACGAAAGTGGTCGTCGTAAATCAAATAGGATTCTGAAATTGAGAAAGACATATTAAATTAAACATACAACGTCTTCTAAATGTATTTAAATCGAAATTGGACGAAGGATGTGACTTTTAACAGTACTTGAAAAAGAAGGACTGAATCCCTAATTTAAATTTTAATTACTGTTTTATATTCGTAACATATTTTTTAAGTAAAACCCCTTTCATTTAAGTTCTTGTAAACGCTTTTTTAAATTTCGGCCTTAAAGGTATGAATTTGCATTAAAAGAAAAACTAGTGATCTGAGGAGGAAATCTTTTACCTGCAGCTTTAAATGCATTTAAGAGAGACCATATACATAAATTTAATGAATTCCAGCATTTTTTAAATTGTTAATTTGTGTTTATACTTTGCAATAATACATCCAATTCATTTCCTACAAAATTCGTTTACTTGGACGTAAACGTGAAATAATTTTATGGCCAAGACAAATACCGTTTCCATTAGTACGTGATGTCACTTTTAAATCGAAACGTTCGTGCTGAATTCAATTCTAAACTTCCTTGGATCAGTTATGTTATGACATTTTTTGTCGGCAATCAGCCGGCGACTTTAGCACGGCTTTCAATAAAGCAGGCAGGCTCCAAGAAAAACCAACAAATGTTAATTTTTTTTTCATGAAACAAAAAACCTGCGTTTCTTATATCGGCGTTGTCGGCCCAAGAGTCTGGGCTGGTCATATTAAAAAAAAAGTTATAAAAATTAAACATAGCCTATTGACCTATATCGTACACAATCATACTAATGGAATGACACAATAAATTATACTAATCTACTTCTTTATTTTGCGATGTAACAGTAACGCACCTTCACTAATTAATGTTCCTGTCCGAAAACTAATTACTAGGCCTGGGCGCATTTTAGGCGGAAGGTTTCGTTGAATGTACGAGGAACTACTAATATGCTGAAGCGATCATAGTCGGAAAAAGTTCTAATCTTTAACGCGTCTGCCCTGTAAAAACAAAACAATAAACCAGTCGAAGCCCGAGAAGACTATGCGGCACGCAGTAACCACTACAGTTCTGGTCGACTGGATATAAAAACTTGTTTACATAATCGAGTCATTCCGAAATGAACTGGCATTCCTTTTACGGTAACGGTGCTAAAATTGATATGAATTAAATTATTATGCCAGTTTTTTCAAGCTACTAACAATGGTTGCGACGAATATGCCAGATACACATATTTACAGCTGAATAAAAAAATGGAAATATCAAAAAAATGTACACGATTTTCTTAGTTTTTTCATGTTAAAATGATTTATTAGTACACATTGAAATCACAAATTTTGACGTCACCATTGGGCGGCGCTTGTCATGCTGCGGCTCTGCAGCAACGTTGCCAACCGTATGATTATTTTAGCAGTTGTACCATTTCATCTTCAGAATCGTACGTATGCTTGCGGTGGATTTTGGAATTTGAAAACGAAGATGAAATTTCTCTTCCTTTTATTTATTCGTGCACGACAAAACTCAAAAAGTGCGGATATAAAAATTCTCAAGATGGTAATTAACAGCGAACACTCAAAATGAAACTGAAAAATGAAGAAAGACAAGAAGAAAAAAAAACAAGAGACAATCGAAACAGTTTGCGAGAAAAAGATGCAAGAAAAGGAGGTACACGTTTAGAAACAAGAAAAAAAAAAGAACTTTTTAACAATCGAGAAATATCAAGCGCAAAACGGGGAAAAGTAAGATTCGCAAAGAAATTATAATTACTTAATTTATGAAAAATGGTAAACAACGGAAAATAAAGCAAATTAAGAACCTTTCAACAGTCGAGGAAAACTAAAATAAAGATTCCTAATGGCAATTATCACAAATTTCGTTTTTAATTGCAGTGGATCCCTCCATCATCTTCTGTACAGCCTACTTGGAACCTCGTCAGTAGAAGGTCAGGTCAGGTAAAAAAACGATCGCAGGATGTCGTTACTCAAACTTTTCACGACAATTATTACCAGGCCTAGGCGCATTTTAGGCGGAAGGTTTCGTTAAATATACGAGGAACTACTAATATGCTGATGCTGTCATGGTCGGAAAAAGTTCTAATCTTTAACGCGTTTGCTCTGTAAAAACAAAACAATAAACCAGTCGATACCCGAGAAGACTATGCGGCACGCAGTAACCGTTCTGGTCGACTGGATATAAAAACTTGTTTACCTAATCGATTCATTTCGAAATGAACTCGCATTCTTTTTGCAGTGACGGCGCTATAATTGATATGAATTTAACGTATTATGCCAGTCTTTTTAATAGCTACATTAAAGAATTATAATGTTTTCGTAATTATTAATTTGAAAGAAACTATAAAGGCAATTATGTTACACACGTAATTTACATGAAACGGTTGTTTCTGATGCAATGAGCACGAGGGTGAGAGTGCCTCGGGCATAAAAGCCGTTCAGCGGCGACGTTGAAATCTACGCTTCTGCTTTGTTTATCTTTATACTGGTTTTTACCAGATATCCTAGGAATGTCCGACCCTTACTAATTACTTTGGAATGTAGTGTCACTATAGAAATATGTATTTGTATAAAAGTAAAATAAATAAATGAAGTCATTTTAAAATTAAACTTCAAGTTAGTGTAGATTAGAATTATGTAAATCAGGATCAATTGAGTGCATACTGCAAAACCCTTACACAGCGAAAGGCGACAGTGGGTCACCACAACGACAAGCGTTGCTTGCGCGGTTAATTCTGCATTGCGTAAGAACGCAACGCGACGAATTATAAACGTGTCATGTTTACATGGTCCAATTATGAATTACGATTGAAGCAATTAACGTTTAAATCATGTCACATAAATTAGATTTGGTAATGCTGATCAATTTATCCTTGGACCTGAACCTTCTACCTCCGAAGTACAGAACCGACGGTGACGTAAAACTCAGACCGCGTATAAATAAGGTTGTAAGAACTTTAGTCGAGAGAATTAATTGCATTCCTATTTTATTATTCCATAAAGTAGTACGCGACCTGTTTTTCACGTGATAATAAGTCAAAAGTAAGGCAGCAACAAATATAAAACGCAGATGGTACAGACATTGCAAAAGTGTGGAGATATTTCAGCGACATCTTAAAATGCAAATAAGAACAAACAGACAGGAGAAATGATATCTCTACTGAAAGGGGGAAAACCCCAGGAGAACGGAATTGTGTCAGATACCTATAAGCAAGAATGGAGGATGAGAACTCTGTGGTTTCAAGGCTGATATCTTAACTTTTTTAGATTTCGAGGAATTTAATGAAGATATGTCCATAATGAGCCTGAGTATGTTATGATAATGAGTTTGTGGTATGTTGTGGTAAAAGGAGATATGATAACTTTATTTCCGTCCCAAACATTAGTTTAAGAGGTACTGATATGTCTTCATGGTCCTAAAAGAACTGTCTTGTAAAATTCGCTTCAAGTGATACAGAACTATAATAATAATAATAATAATAATAATAATTTTATTGCCAGAAGATTATAAATAATGTCAGCAGTTGTCAGATTGATTACATAAAAGTAAAAGAAGAGTATAGTACTAAATTCGAACAGAATTTGTCAAGTTTAAGATAAAAATAGAACTTTAAAAGTTAATAATAAACAGATATTACAGAGAGGACTATGCACTACGACAAAACAATAACAAGAGACAAAAGATGGAAGATCACCTAATGCTTTAATTCCGAGTAAAATATTCCTCAATCGTGTAGTACGGGTTTTTTAAAAAGTGGTCTTTAATTTGTTCCTTGAAGTTTTTGAAATGTTTTAATAGCCTTACATTTATAGGGAGGTGATTGTAAAGTTTTAAAGTCAAATAAAACATACTGTTATGAAACTTTGACGTACGGTGTTGGGGTAAATAAAGATAGTGTTTATCTTGGGAACGAGTGTTACGGTTACGTATCTCCGATTCTTTGGTTAGCAAAGATTCATTTCGTTTTTTATATAGCAAGGAGTTGTAAATAAACAAGGACGGGAGAGTGAGAATCCTTAATTCTTTAAAAAAATTTCTGCAACTAGTTCGTGCACTTACATTCATGATTGCTCTAATAATGCGTTTTTGAATTTTAAATACAGACCGTGCAGAGGAGGAGTTCCCCCAACAAAGAATGCCATACTCTAACTTCGACTGTACACAACCAAAATAATACAGTCTCATTATTTCAATCGATAGACTTCCGCTCAACTTCCTTAATGTGTAGCACGCAGTATTTAACGATTTTTCTAAGATGAGGCAATGGTTACTCCATGTTAGGCCGGAATCAAAGGTAAGTCCTAGAAATTTTACAGTTTTTTCAACAGGAATTTCAAATTCCATATCAGTTAACTTGGAAATTAAGAAAGTGATGGTATTGTGATTGAAAATATTATAGGGAACTAAAACAGTTTTACTCACATTTAGTGATAGATTGTTTCGGCAGCACCACTCTGTCATGTTCGTAAACAATAAACTAAGTCGTTCTGAAAGTTGTTCGTCAGATTTATAATGTAAAATTGAGGAAGTATCATCTGCGAAATGAATAACATCACCTAATTGTAAGAACGTGGTTAGATCATTCAAATATATGATAAAAAGTAATGGCCCGAGTATACTGCCCTGAGGAACCCCGTGATGTACTTCAGTTACTCTCGACTTTGCACCCAGCCAAGAGACAATCTGGAAACGGTTTTTTAAAAAACTAGCGATCCAGTTAAGGGTGGGGCCGCGCACACCATATTGGTATAATTTGTGCAGAAGTGTGTCGTGATGCACTGTGTCAAAAGCCTTGGTAAGATCAAAATATATTCCAACCGTCTTTTCTCTGAGTTCGATATTTCGCAAAATAACGTTGTATGCTAAACATAGCGCATCATTAGACGAGAGACCCTTTCTAAAGCCGAACTGGTTATTATTTATGATGGTATTTGCATCAAAGAAGTTAATTAATCTCGCCAACATAGCTTTTTCAAAAACTTTTGAAAAGATGGACAAGATAGAGATAGGTCTATAATTTCTTATATCTGTTTTTTTACCTTTCTTATATACAGGAATTATTTTAGCCGTTTTTAGGGCTGAAGGAAAGGAACCGTCGTTGAAGGACTGATTAATTAACTTGCAGAGTGGAGCAGCTAAGAACTTAGCCAAATATTTGAGAATAAAGCAAGGGATATCATCAATTCCTGCAGATTTCTTGCAGGAAACAGTAAGGATTATATTATAAATCTCAACTTCAGTGACGGGGAATAGAAACATTAAATAATTAAATAAATAAATAGATGACACAGGAACAAATGCCGGAGAGGTGGAGTGAGGCGATAATTATACCAGTAGAACAGAATGCTAGCCACCACCGGAACATAGGGTAGGACTGATTACCTGTTTGCAGATAATCTTTTCAGGGAGCAGACGTAACGACGTCGGTCGAACCCATTTGTATTGCTCGGTCTTTTATAACCAATATGCAACGACGAATGTCCGGGTTCAGTGGAGACGGTCGTCGGGAGAATACTCTTTGCACAGGAATCAGTCGGACGGTTGGTTGGTGGTAGAAGCACCATCCTCAAGGGATCCAACTGTAACTGACTGGTTACGAAAGGGGGGAGGGGGGTCAAAACGTGTATTCAGATGAAAAAAGAAAATTGACAAGGAAACATAAGAAAACAGAGTGACTGAATGGAGGGGGGAGATATGATCCAATTCGTACCTAAGATTGTAACAAGGCAAGGAAAAAGAACTTTGACATTGTCACATCGCAAACAACTGTAACTTTTCTTTTTGTAACGTAAAATGGTAACATGAACCAGTTCGTTGCGTAGGATCGCGTTTACAAGATGTAAATTGCAACACATTAAATTGATAAACAAATGCTCGACGCTCTACTATCCCACAAATGATTCAATTAGTAGTACTAATAATCAAAACGAATATACAAGTAACAAAATTTAATGATAATATAATTTTATTCGCCCAGTAGATCAACAGGTGTCATTGGACAGGTCAAGCTTATGTATCTAAATTAGACAATAGTTACAAATTATATATGTACATTATCTTACATTAACCTAATCAGGTTACTTTACATTAACCTAATTAGCTTACCTTACATTAACCTAATCAGCCATAGCTTTTACCTATCAGGTACTGTTTTAGTTTGTCCTTGAAGTGGAGTAATGTCGCACATGCTACTCTCTCTTTGGGGAGTTTATTGTACACTGCAATACACCAGTAATGGGGTGATCTTTCAAATAGGAAAGAGTTGTGAGATAGCAGGGATCTCAGGGTTGTGCAATGTCTGGTAGGATATTGGTGATACAAGTTATTCTTTTCAAATTTCTCTACATTTTTCCTTAGAAATACCACACACTTGTAACTATAAATACCCGTAACGGTGAGTATCCCTTGACTTATAACGGTAGGTATACAGGATTTTCTTTGTGGGATCCGAAATATCAGACGCAGAAGCCTCTTTTTAGCAATCAGTACACGGTGTTTCCCTTATATAGTTATTATAGTATTATAGCAGGGCTGAAACAGCTGTCCAGAGGCTGCTCGAGGTTCTCGCTGCAATCAAAAACGATTTGCACAAAAAAAAAATTTTTCAAAAAACTTTCATTATGCTTTGACAGCAAGCATGGCCGCCTTGCATGGGGAACTTATTAGGAGCAAATCCCGCTTCAATTTGTCTACCCTACTGCAATGTCAGGTCAAAGAGCGATAGTAAGATGTCGCTATTTTATCTGTTCATCACTCTTACATCGCAAATGCGAATAAATTGGGCAAGTCGTTTTTGTTTGCAGCGGGAATGTCGAGCTACGTCTCTGCTGAAGAAGCCCCAAGCAGGGCTGAAACAGCTGTCCAGAGGCTGCTCGAGGTTCTCGCTGCAATCGAAAACGATTTGCACAAAATTTTTCAAAAAACTTTCATTATGCTTTGACAGCAAGCATGGCCGCCTTGCATGGGGAACTTATTAGGAGCAAATCCCGCTTCAATTTGTCTACCCTACTGCAATGTCAGGTCAAAAAGCGATAGTAAGATGTCGCTATTTTATCTATAGTATTATAGTTATAGGCGATGTGGGGAAATGCAATTGCTTGGTACACCTGGAGCAACCCTGCAGTGTCAAGTACAGTATGCCGTTTCAGGATAGCATAACATGTTTCGTTGAGTTTGTTGCAGACTTAGTCCACGTGGGTGTGCTACGACAGCCTGGTGTCAATAAAGAGCCCTAATCTAGCCTAAACTCAGCTGGAGTGTAGATGTCGGGAGATTTGTTTTTATAAAAATATAAGATCTTAGTTTTAATCGCATTCAGAATTAAACTATTTTTATGACACCATTCCGATACCTGATTGTATGTAACATATCTAAACTCAGCGCCGAGACCGCCATAGAGGTGTCGTCAGCAAAATTGGTAACAAAAGCGTCGGTCACCTGTTCCTACAAGTCGTTGATGGACATAATGAAAAAGCAGCGGTTCCAGTACCGAGCCCTGAACAACACCATTTTCAACATCGTAATTCTGAGACCGCTCGCCATTACACTCAACAAATAATCTCCTGCTAGATAGAAATGATATTATGTTGGTGATTCGTTATCAGTAGAGAGCGGATTTATATGCGAGTAATTTTGATGAAATATGCGCATATATATGCACTAAAAAATGATGAAATATGCACATATATATGCACTAAAAATGGCGAAATATGTGCAAGATAGGCCGAACACTTCAAATAATGCAATAACTGGTCTACTGTGTTTTATGGGCATTCTTATTCAAATAAAAAACATTATATTTTATACAATTTATTTACATTTATTTGTAAACGCTTATATGAAGGAAGTATGTATTTATGTATGTACATTATTAAGTAAATATTATAACGACTAAAAAAATCTTCGATTATAATTTACAACAATGTGTTTTTCCAAGTTCTCTACCAGGAAATTTTGCCTTTTATCTGACAAAATATTTTTATAAATTGAAAAACTCCTTTCAACATCCACGGAGGTAATTGGGGCATATTTAAAGTGACTCATAGCTGAAAATTCTACACTTAAGTCAATTTCAAAGTTTCCATTCAAAATTTCGTAAATTTCCTCAAGGGTTTTGAAGCCGCTATTTTTATCTAAAACGGATAAACATTTTTTATTTACTGAACTGCCGATTTTACCTGGAACTTTTGAAATATTCTCTTTAAATTCTTTAACAATTTTAACGGATTCTATTAAAGACATTTTCGGTTTTTCTAAATTGTTTATAGTTTGTATTACAAAACTGTAATGCATTTTGATGAAGTTCAGTTGATTTGCCAATGAAGTTTTTGTTACAATATTTTGTGCCTTTGCAATAGCAGCACTATCTTGGGCATTAAACTCTACAACCAATTCCTTAATTGCTACAAAATGTTCAGCATAAAACATTGCCGCTTCCAACCAAGTTCCTCACCTAGTCAACACTGGTTCGGGAGGTAAAGGTACATTCGGCAATTTTTCCCTGTACAACTGAACTCGTAGGGGACTTTTGACAAATATTTTTTAATGGTACTAATTAGTAGATTTACATCAGAAAATTCACATCTAATATGTTCAGCTACTCTGTTACATCCATGAGCTAAACAACTCACGTGAACTAAATTTTTATAAATTGTTTTAAATTGCTGCCCGGCTTTAACCATGTAAGGGGCAGCAACTGATACCATGAGTAAAATTTTTTCAGTAGGAACTACATTAGGTGAGAAAAATTTCATAAAACATTCATTAACAGATCTTAAAATACTTAAATGATTAGTTTTGTCTAACTGTGTACAGGCTATTAAATAAGATTCACTAGGTTTATCTTCCCGCAAAGACCCTATTAACAAATTTACAATGTAACGCCCACAAGAATCAGTAATTTCATCCACAATAAAATAAATATATTGACTTTCTACGATTTTCTTGACTTCTTTTAGAGTATCGTTGTAGATGCGAGGCACGTAATTTTTTCTTAACGTACTTTCATCGGGAACATTTTTCTTGGTATATTTTTCCAAAAAACTTTTAAAACTAGAATTTTGCAGTTTTTTCAAAGGTATCTTTGCACAAATCATCGCCTCGCATAAATCAGCATTAAATTCTTGTTGTTCATTAGATGAAGCCATCAACGACGGTCCACTGTCTAAGGGTAATTGAAATGTTTTCGATTCATTCATCATCTTCTTGCATTTTGACTTGTGTAGTTCTGTCCCGACATGTTGTGTGACTGTTAAACTGTCTGAACTTTCAATATTCAAGAACCAAGCAAATATTTACCTAAGGAGGAAGAAAACAAACTTACCATTTTACTACAGGCTTTACAGAATACGCTTCCATTGGTGTAAGCAAGCTCGGGATAGCTTCTGATCCAGGAATTAACCAGGCTCGAATTGTTTTTCGGCATATTGCACTTCTCACAAACAAAAATACTTTTACGGAAGAACTAAACGTTCGCAGCAATAACCGACTAATAATCCGTGAAGAAGTGATGAAACAATATTGCAAACATGAACGCCCCACCGCATCGTTAAGAAAGTACTTGGAAATCCCTAATTCACTACTTGGAAAATTCTGCCTGCTTAAGCCCAAGAATGGTGCAAACTAGACCCTAATTAATGCAACAACATGTTCTGACGAATTAAGAATTCAGGAAAAAATTTACTCACTTCGACACAAATTCTTTCAAATATGGATATATATGCACGTTTTTAAGAAATATGCGAAAATTGAACAAAATGCTCAAATATGCAGAATATGCATGCAATATGCATTTAGCATAGAATCCGCTCTTTAGTTATCAGATTAAATCTTTTGGCATAACTCACTAAACGATTGTACATGATCCGTTCAAAGATTTTAGAGAAGACACTTAATACTATGATAGGTTTATAGTTAACCTTATCTACCATATAACCCCTTTTGTGTACAGGAATTACCTTAGCTAGTTTGAACTCGTCTGGAAACACCCTGATTCACGGAAGTCTTCATTGTAACAGCAAGTTTTCTGATATCAAGTCACTCACAGCTGTAATAAGTTTTACAGGCACATCACTACCGGCACATTTGTTCTTATTCACTTTGTCGATTATATTCAAAATCTCACGTTTATCGATAGGTAGGAATGCCATTGATTGTGATGCGAGGTTCGGCTTGGTGCATGAATGCGACAAAAGTAGTTGGGCTGAAGCCACCTCAGAAAAATATTTCCCGAAAAAATCAGCAACTGTCGATAGGATCCTATTGGTTTTTTTTTAATTATTAGTTTTTCATTAATTATTTTACAAATTTGTTAGGGGTGGTGTTAATCCTTTTACTATAGTATGCAGATTTAATTTTTACTGTTAAAGATCTTTATCGTTTCTTTTCTCTTTAACTTACAACCATAGGAAAGGAATACCGAACTGTTCGCACGACATCAACAGTGAGATCAAGACAGACTCGGATAGGTCGGCGAAAAATTCTACGAGATGACGGTGGTAACAATCTTTGGCAAAAATGGTGGCTTGCAATGAAGGCGTTGAAACAGTTCACAGCCTACAATTTTTGCTGAAATCGGGTTGCCGTTGACTCAGGTAAGGGGAGTAGGAAGAAAAGGGGGCCCCACCACCTGGAGCCAGGTTTCAAAGCGAAATATTCCATAAAATTTAAACAAGGAGAAGCAAGAGAAATGTTCATCCTAACCTAACGTATCCGTCGGACTACTTCGTGAAGGATGCATGGCTATGGACGAGATTTTAAGGATGGTTTTTCAAAACCGATGGGACGTCGCGGTCTTACCACAACTGGCCCAAAACCACGGGGAAAGCTTTATCCCGCTTAAATATTGACAAACGCTATTACAACCACAACCATCCAACAGCGCTTCAAATTTCTCGCAATCAAAGTGCGCGCCGAGTTCCGTTGCTCTATCAAGTACTGTTATCTGCACCCAAAAGATGTTCGCGTGGTCCACGCTACACGAGTTTCTCGAGAATTCTAAACAACTTCGAAACGCAAAAGGTTTTAGATTTTTCAAAATCGAAAGCAAGTACGAGAGATCTATATCTATATCTGGTAACTGCATTACGAAAACTTAAAGTTGGGAACACTGATACGCCAACGGGGCAGTTCAACAAACGAATAGCACAATATGAAGCCCAACAAAAGCTAGCAGATATTACGCGCAATTAAGAACGTAACAAGCATTTTGGAGATACATCTTTTAGGAGACAATATACAAGATATTCTTAGCAGTTCCAATTCGAAACGAGCTTAAGATTTCTTAATCAGAAGCAAGATCTATGAAGTAACCGAAAAGCCCAAACATTCCAAAAAGATATATTTTAGGATATCGGTAAATAGTTGTCGGACATATAGCAATTTCACAGCGTAAAAGACGAAGCACACTTCAACGTCTACTATGTCACATGAATAAAATACGAAGAAAAGAAACACGCCCATCGCATTGTCACGCTTACTAAGAGGATAGCGTCTTCACCATGTCACGTGAGTGGAGGGACGGCGTAGCGTAGCAGAGGGTAGAGCTTTAAACACAAACGTTTAGAAAATTGATACTTATTATTTAATATTAAATTTTAAATTGTTGGTTTTCTCGTGGTCCAAAATGTGGTGGTAGCGGTCCTGGTCGTCCGTGCGGGCGGCGGCGGTTAGTCTTGGCCTGGCCCCTGGTGGCGACGTACTTTGCGCCCGGGCTGCGGTTGTAGCTACGATGGTCAAAGTCGGGCTCGTTGCGACGTCACTGGCGCTATGGCGATCGACTACGGATGAATGATTTGATTGATTTATTGGTCACGGACGAAGTGGCGCGTCCTTGATGCGGCAAGCAAGGGTGCGGTGGTGGCTTCAGTTGGGCAGGCTAGTTCAGCTCATCGGGACTGTGATTGACCAGGGGTGAAGTTGGCAGGTTTTTCCTGGGGTTAACGTGGGGTGGCAGAGAGGCGTCCTACAATCGGATGATGGTGATCGCGTGAATAGCGTCCTTGGTGGCTGGGATGGCTCAGGGCGGCTCCTCTTCTTCGCGTTGGCACTAATGTCCAAATTTTAACCCCACTTTATATACGCAATTTTTGTTTATTTGAACATTGCATAATACGTAATAGGCCCTGTACTCTTCGTATTATTTGATGTAAGCGCTTGTCCCAGTTGCAGCGATTCTGCCGATGTTTTATTATGAAATGTGAACCGTGTTATATCGGGTTACCTCACTTATTGTTTTTAAATTCCGACACTGTTGAAATTGCCCTCGATTTCACAAGCCTCTGCTTTAATACATTTTTTTTCTTTTTCTTACGAAAAACTCCCATCGTGACACCATCTTAACATCGTCGATTTCAAACGATGATCAAAACAAACTAAAGTATCAGCTTTTCAATTTAATTTTACAACTGAATTTATTTGCATTCAACAAAAAAAAAAGATTAGAATTTATCTTTGATAACAATAACAGTTGGATTTAGGAAAGTTCCAAACCGAAACATTTTAAAACAAGAAGAGTTAACTCGGGCGGTAAAATATTATTTCGGGACACTAACTTACATAATACCGCCGAAGGAAATGGATATTAGGCTAATGAAATTTTATTTCAGCAAATTCTAAACAAGGTTATCAAATTTTCAATTTCATTTCGTTTCAAAGTTGGCAACTGACGGACCGGTAAAATAATTTTTTACTCCCCCGCTCATAAAAATTGAAAGCTCATTAGCCAGTTTCGCGCTTTTTAATGTTTGTTGACGAAAAGTTTAGAGGGTTTAATGACGCAGAAGAAATTTTCCTTAATACGTCGTTTAATTGGAGTCGCTAAATTTCACCTACACTTTCCTTCCTCTTAACAATTAGTGAGAAGAAAAGTTGTTTTATGTATTATATGACAACATTTAACAAGCGAGAATAAAATATCGCTTAATAAACATTCATATTTACTTTAATTGATATGAAAACAAGTTTAATTCCAAAGGATTGTCCATGATAATCGTGACCAGTAAGTTGTGAAGAACAAAAGTCGAAAATAAGACTGGAGCCAATGCAAAATAATTTTAAACGCTTTTATTCAAAAAACAAGTTTAATTCTCTTCCATTCGCATAGTTTTTCTTTTATCTTATCGTTTCGCATGTGTTAAAACCAAGGCATTACGTTCACTGATCAATAGAAAAAAGCCCTTTTTCTTTCGAAAGCCGAGTTAATGCCTCTGCTAAAGATTTTCAATTCCTTGGGGTGGATTCCGTCTGGCGGAAATTCGTTGGGCTTAACAGATCGTTCCTAAAGTTGGGCAGAGAAAATAAAATTAACGAGAAAAATATAGATAACTTGGCTTCAATAAGATAAATTCTCTTCAAACAATACGAACTTAGTTGCTATAAGTGTATTTAATGGATCTACTACACGTCAAATTATACTTCTGAGATGTTTCTTTCCTATACGCCGCCGTATAATATTCGAGAACGCATGCAGCAAAATATTTCTTATAACATGAAATATAGAACACGTATTTATATGTATTGTTTTTCCAGAATATTTTGTGTTATTATAATTATTTACTAGGCATTAGTTTTTAAATCCTAATACAGTTTTGAATTCTATTAAAAATAGTTTTATAATATATTTTTTGTGTTCTCAAAATTTACAACAGGGTCTACGGGCTCCATCCATGGATGTTATGAAGATGACGAAGAAACTTTAATTTCTGTATGGCAGTGTTGCCAACGCGCCAAGTTTCAATCCTCGACTTTCTACAGCAAAATCGTTTATTGTCGTTCAAAATCGCCCCATCCTGATTTGATGCTCAATAATAACAAATAATAATAAGTAAAACTGTAGTATTAGAAAGAATTAAATTTATTTTATTTTTTTCGAATATAATTCTGAACTTGAAACAGTCCTCGAATATTTCTGTCACTTTCTACAATTTTTTGTTGTTTTGATGAAAGAATGTCTCCCAGTAATTTCGAATTAGTCAGTTATTTTCGTAATTGTTATGAACGCCATTGCTTTATTTCTCTGTTTCTCTTTTTCCATTCTGATTATATTTTTCCAAAAGACGAATGGTCTTTTTATTTTAGTATTTATGTGAAATTAAATAACCGAATTTTGTCTACCTCTTTGCAGTGATCATTTGTCTTTTTTTTAATTTTCTTCACATATTTTAATTTCGTAGATGTTATGATTTATCTGCCTTCGTCTTTGTCTCTTTCCCTTTAATATTTATCATTAATTATATTTTTTCAGAAATTTTAAACTTGTTATTTTTTTGTAATGATTGGCATTTGTTTTCTTAATATCATTATAACTTTTGTTTATTAGGAGTATGTATTTATTATGGATTATGACAAATTTAATCATTATAATTTGGTTAGAAACTTTATTTTTTTTCCCACTCTTTTTCTCGACGATCAAAAACAGTTTAATTTTTCTTTTATTTCTGATTGTTTACCCTTGTCCTCTTTTCATTTTTCTTTTACTGTTTTCCCGCTAATTGTTATTTATTTTATTCCTTTTCCCATTTTTTCATTTTCAATTTAGTTTCCTTTCCACTTTTTCGTTTTTCGATTTCTATTTTATGTTGGAGTTATTTGATTGATGAATAAAAATGCTAATATTAATATTATTTGTTAATTTAATTTTATTGTTAATTACTTTTTGAGAAACTTAAATCACAACGCGGACGATAAAAATGCAAAGGCAAGAGAAATTTTTTCTGCATTCTAAATTCAAAAGCGATCATTTTATAACAAAATGTTTATTAAGAAATTAATCGTAAGTACCAATTGTTAAAAAACGTATGAATACGGTGATAATCATAGGGTTGGTAACATTGCCTAATACATATCGTGTGTAATATGTTTTACAGACATATATTATGACCTAAACATTTCTTGGGCTCTACGAGAAATTTTTGTATCAAAGACGGGTCCGTGGCTAAAAAAGTTTGGGAACCGCTGGGATAGTCGATATACAGCACGTCTCATAAATGGTGTCCATCCATTTATAAACCGACATGATTGGTCCCTAAAGAATATGAAATCGATCGATTGCACATAACCTATTGTAAATAAATACTTCCATAGCTACAGGGTATTCTTTTTCAGTTTATAAATATCTTTTATAAATGTGGTGCGTTAATAAACATACTTAACTCATGGAATGAATAATACTTTTTTAATTTAAAATCAATATTTTTTTAAGAAAAGAAAAAGAAATTAAAGTATTGTAAAATTGTAAAGTATTGCGGGTTGAAAATTAAAAATGTATTCTACTATCATTCGAATCTCGGATAAGATTCGAACATTATGTGTGACTATGAAATTAAACTTAACTTGCTGAAACTCAAGTTTATTTGTTTGGGTGTTATAAGGAAATTTCTAAAACAAGATTAATTAAAATGCCTCTGGTAGTTTTTACATGATAGTTAAATTATTGGTATTGCAGCAAATAAACAATTTATATTTTGCGCACGCTCATCGGGCAATGTGTGTGAACAATTATTGTTTTTGTTTAACTTCAAAAAGTCCTTTCAAATAAAAGATAAGTAAATACACATAGAAATTACTACCATTCTTGCAATTACACAGAAATTGTGTAATTATAGAGCTGCAGTTTTCTGTGCAATGTTCATTGCATTGCACGTACCTAAAGAATCGACCAATGGGATATCATTTAATACGTTGAAAAAAAAAAACGAAAGCAAAGCGAATATGTACGCGAACAAAAATAGGTACAAGTAAAACTATTTTCTCGTAAAATTACGCGAGGCACTTTTATAACAGTACCAACTTGTAAGAATCCAGATTTTTTTGTACACCTAAATAAATTAAGATAATTATAATTAGGTGGTAATATGACTCATTTGAATACGCAGAATGGAACACGTGCAGCTGTGAACTTATACAGAATGATTCAAAATAAGTGTCCGACGTATAGTTTTCGAGATAAAATTGATTGAAAATTCACATATAAACTTGTTGGTGGTCACTGGAAGCACTTTAGAGAAAAAAACACAAAGCACGAACATTTATCTTGAACTGAAACTGTAAAACGTTTTTATTTACGACTCTCTGAGAAAGATTGTGTTTTACGTATTTGCAATTGCTTAATGTGTGAGATAATTAATCAAATTAAAGTGAAGGGAATCTTGTGTTTAATCAAACATTACAAATGAATAATTCAGTTTTTAAGACTCCATTAATACGGTTGAGGAAACTTTAAATTGCGAATTTTGCTGGAGCAGAAAAATTAATCACTGCCCCGACGTACGTGATTTATTAGGCCGACATTCACACAAAACTTTCGAGCGTTCTTTGCTCTTGTAGCATATTGTCTTCTCTTTCTTCTTCCTCTTCTAGTTCTAGTTCTTGTCTACTTTCTGGTTTATTTGTACTTATTTTAGTTGCCCGATTTTAGAATGATATGCAACAAATGGTTGGTCTGAATTAGCACAGTAATATGTTGTAGAAACCAGAAATGCAAAACAGATTGCAAAAATTGGAAGGGTTGGGGGTTTGCAGAGTTCCTTCCTGAGTCAAACAAGAAAATTTAAATTGGGGTCACCTTACAATTCTGAACTTTTAACATCAGATATCTTGAGAAGCTGAAACAGTTTGATTAATGAACAAAATGAATAGAAATATGGTCATTGCTAGTCGTCAACTTGTCACAAATCAATGGTAAGTGTATATGAGTCGGTGTCCAGATGGTATACCTACATGTAAATAGAGTACATTTACGACAAAGAAAATATTAGGTCTTGAAAGAATAGAATGAAATGAAATACTTAGCGAATAAGATTCATTCTTTGATTGATTATGCAATAGTAATAATAGCAATAGTTTATGTGTCTAACAGATCTACACATAGATATCCGATTTTTCAACTTACAGACTAAGTAAATCTAGATTTTTTCTAGAACTTACATCGCACAGGCTATGAAAAAGACACAGAATCAGAAAGAATTTTCGAGTGCACATAATACCGCAAGTACTTAAATATTGATATTTTCAAGATAATCATTTATTAATCAATATCCTTTAGAAGTAAAGTTTTCTTTTAAAAGTCACGATCTCTTTTATATCCTTAACGTTACTGGAAAATTTATTAAAGATTGCCACAAGCAATTTATCATACCTGACTGTTCTACGTATAACAGTCCTATTTTGAGAATAATTTCTGGTTGGATAGTTAAATTCACTTAAAATTTATGTCAGAATCGTCTTGTATGCGTGAAGTTTAATGATCTATTTACTTTATCCGATTGTTATCAAAAAACGGAACTTAATAACAGCATACGGACCTAAGGAAGACTCAGAAAAAGAAGAAAAAGACAAATTTTACGAAGAATTAGGAAATCTTATGAACGATACTGAAGGAGAAAGTACATATAGTTTCGGGAGAACTGAATGAAAGAGTTGGAAATAATAACAGATGGATAGAAGGAAACATGGGAATAGAAGGAGGAAGTATGTAGAATAATAACGGAAACAGAATTAGAGAATTGTGGAGAGACTAACAACTAATAATAGCAAACTCAAATTCAAACCTAAGGAAAAGGAAATGGAAAACCAATTATAGAACTAATAAAGAAAACGTATGCAACGACAAAAATAAAGGAAGGTAATATTAAAAGAACCGAATGGTGGAACAAAGAAATAAGAAAATAGACAAAAAATTAACATGAAAGAAATACCTAAATACACAAAAAAAAACAAGAATAAAAGAAGGCAAGGAAGAGAGCCACCGAGGAAGTAAAAAATGCCAAAAAGATAACCTGGGAGAAGTTTGGAAACAGATTAAAAGAATCGCATGAGAATAATCAGAGACATTTCTTCAATGTGTTAAAGAATCTAAGGAATAAAAAGAGTCATACCTTTCATAATATAAAGAACAAAAATGACACAATATTAAAGGAGAACGGAGAAGACATGAACAGACGGAAGCTATACTTCCAAGAATTTTACAAGTGAAGAAACTGATGATGAAGCGGTGCAATAAGATACAGCAAGCACAACAGAGGTATAAGAGGTCACAGAGATTAAGACTGGGGACGTAGAAGTAACTGTGCAGAAACTCAAAACGGGAAAATCACCTAGAAACGACGAAGCAAAACCAGAAATGGTTAAATAACGCAGGAGGAGCAGGAACGCTATTGTTAAGGTAAATATTTAACGAAGCATTGAAAGAAGTTAAAGTTCCTAAGAACTAGGGCAAACCGCTGTGCAAAGAAGAAGAAAAATCTTGTGCCCTAAGTACACAAGTCAAAACGTGCATCCTGGAGTAACTGAAGTTTTAATAAATTAAATAATAAACTGAATTTGGCCTAACAAGCTATTTGTAAGACGCTTATTTATCAATCATGTAACTAGCCGCAGACACAGGGATAGTTTCTGAAACGTAAACAGTTAGTCGACCCGATTAAAAAATACGTTACGCATCACATTCCAATAGTTATCAGCGCTATTCAGTTTCCATTTGGGACTTAAAAGAGGTTGATTTTCGAAATGTCTCTGATAAATTTGTTTTTCGCAATTTGGTACTTGCTTGACCTTAGTAAATTCGCCCTAACGGCTGGGACATTTATTATGAATCACCGTGTATAAACAAATCTTAGTCAGCTTAAAATATGCTAAGAAATGAGATCATATTGTTGTATCAAACACAAAAAAAAAACTAAGGTTGCATTGTGAACTGTAACAGAATGCAATTCATTCACAAAAAATATAGTGAGTTATATGAAAGCCCTTTGCTTTTCCGTAACACAGTCTACAACTCAAGAGCGAATTCTAAGAATCCTGGGCTAGCCTAAGTTAACCACGTAACATACAAAATAGAATAAATATTGCAAGAGAGAGAGAGAGACAGAGATAGCTCATGCAGTTCGAAATGTGACTTTGTTTGCTTGATACTGATAAAGTCAGTCAGTTTTCTGGCTTTGCTTTAATAAGCAGTGTATCCGTCCACGACCGGCGAGGGCGATTTTGAATGAAATAGAATTATTGTTACTTATAGTTTAGCATCTATCAAAGCCTTTTAAAAGGTGTACAGACTTCTTCGTTCCTCTCCTCTCTCTTTCAAATTCTAGTTTCAATTTTATGTTGTATGTTTTATTTTATCCAACATTAGCCATTATTGAGGTTAGGAAAATATTTCCTTTTTCTTTTAATCTGTCGCTTTTTTTCACAGCATTTGCACGCTTGAAAAGTAATTAACAAAAAATAAGGACTGGTTTTCCGGCTAGTTTGATTCGACTAGTTTCACTTTCGTGTTGAATAAACAAATTCAATTTCGGTAGAGCGAATCATTTGGATGTAGCTAACTGATGCCATAAATTCGTCGTAATCTGCAATTACAATCTATAACTGTCTATTAAAGGGGATACCTAATGAACTGCAGATCACGAGCAAAAAATTAAAATTTATTGCGCGAATTCCAGCTTTTATCTTGCGCCCCGGTCCGGGCTTCTGGAGATTAATGCCGGGTAGCAGGAGTTGAACGAATGATATGTCACGCTTGCGAATGGAAATATGCGATGATCGTACGTGGAAATGATGCCAATCTATAGTGTTGCCGTGAAACCTGGAGATGCATGATAAACTTTGTTTCCGGGAAGGGGGAGCCCCGGCTCTTTTAAAATACGTTCGCCGCGGTTCTCGCTAACGCTTTCCGATTTATTTTAAGTCTGCTTTATAGAATGTTGAAAATGTAAGCAAGTGCACGGGTGCACACGCACATAAATAAATTTCATCTCGGGCACGTCACTCGCAGATAACTTGCTTCATAAATATTAAAAACGCAGTTTTCTTTTAAAATTTGAAAACAGGAAAACTGCATTACGTAAAAAGTAAATTTCATATTCGTTTCAGTTCGGAAAGATCAAGTGCAGAATATAATCAAAGTTGGAAATCGTCGGAAATAACGAAGTTATTTGACATAGAAGGAACTTACACATTTAGAAAGTTACAAATTTATCTTTTAGCAGCTGCGGGTAACTTGTTGTGTCGACCTAAGCTGAACGAGTTGACGGACTTTATCGACACCTGTACGTCTGCTCATCCCCAGCGGAGCTCAAGACGTGCCTTCTTGACAGGTGACTAAGACGAACAGCTGACAAATTTATTGCTTATTGAATTCTTACGCGGTGTTAAAAATTAATACCAGATATCGAATTCTGAGAGGATCGGCGTGAAGCCTAGTTGTAATTAATTTATAATTAATTAGTAATTGGTAAGGGTTGTCACATCTGGTAGAGTTAATTCCAAATTAAACTGGGTGTGCCTTTTACGCTGTGTAAATTCGACAAATTTAGGAGAATTTGTCTGCATCGCCGCATTGTTGATTTAAAATTTTGTTGTGAGATTAAATCACAATCATCTGTTTTCCTTTTGTGTATTTATTGACTGAATTTCCATTGTAGAGTGTAATTTTACAAACAATTTGGAAACCCTGTCAATGTTTAATTCTGTTTTAGTCTGTTTTAGTTCTGTCAACTAAAACTTTTACGTTATATTCCTGGACACTAAAAGCACCTGTGGAATGTACACGTTGCTTTTTTAACAACTGTCCGGAAGCTAGACTCAGATGGAGATTGGTCGGATTCTCGGATGGGTGTATTGTTAAGGGCGTCAGGGAAATAACCCCAACTGAAGATCGCATTATGAAGCCGTTTTCCAAGGCCCCCCAGCGTGCGCTAACAAGTTATTCCTAAGACGCTTATTTATCAATCACGAACCTGTCACCACCTATTTGACGTAAGTGATGACAAGAGAGTGCTCAGCGCTGTTGGACCGAAGAGGGTAACAGAAAACGGAGGAGGGCCTGCACTCATCCGTAATTTACCGTATACTCCGCCGGGAAAGCGTATTCTATAAAATCTTTCCCCTAAGAGGCGCAAAGTCCCCGCAATAGTATACCTCTAACAAAGGCATACAAAAAAAGTCATTTCGGCCATAAATCCAAGTTTTAAATATAATTCGTTGACACGTTCGTGCAAAACTGAAATATGTTTATACATATCCCGAATACGGAACGCTCAAGCGATCATGGCTTAAGTAGGTGTTAACACAAGGCCCAAAACATAGGCAAAAGCGCCCTTACGAGAGTACTCGCGCATCGGCTTACACCGATAAAATAAATCAACATCCAAAACTGTA
This sequence comes from Prosopocoilus inquinatus, assembly GCA_036172665.1. Taxonomy (NCBI): domain Eukaryota; kingdom Metazoa; phylum Arthropoda; class Insecta; order Coleoptera; family Lucanidae; genus Prosopocoilus; species Prosopocoilus inquinatus. The sequence continues at coordinate 56,674,213 of CM069871.1, forward strand.
TCAACACACAAAAAAATTTAAAAAATCTTTAAATTTTCAACAGTTCAAAACGGAACAAATCCCAAAGCAATTATAGCTCTGAAGGAGCCCCCCGACAATTAACGCCAAAAAAAAATTAAAAGCTACACTCCGGACGTAATCAGTATCACATAGAGAGCGAAAAACCCAAAACGAGTAGGAGTACGAGTGCGCAATACGTAGACGGAGCACGCCGACGAAGATTCCCGGGTACGGGGGGGGGGGGGGGGGTACGAAATTTTCAAACACGACGTCGTTGAAAGACGATGACATCACTCAACGCCCCGTGCTCAAGTGGTCGCTCAAAATCAGAGGAAATAAAAAGTATGACCTTATTATCCTCCAAAGAGCAACATCGGTATCCCAGCGCCCTCATCTAGCGATGAAAAGGTTCAGGGATTTAGTGCAGCAGAAGTTATGAAATCGTCTTACGCTCTAGACAGGAAATGGATGGTGGTCCGGCTCGGCAACGCTTGTGTACGTCACAGCGGTCTACGGGCGGAAGAAAATTGCCACCGGTAAATCTTCTAGCAGTCACAACGGGGGTCGTAAAGTACGAAACAGCCCCTTGCCTGACGCTAAAATAAACTGGGAACAAATAGGGGAAAATTGACAAAAAGAGTGACCACGAGGTGGTCGAGAAAATGGCGGAACTTATCCCATGCATAAAAGGTAGGCACCGAAGAAACCTCAAGTTCGCTTCAAATCCGAGCCAAATGCGATGCCAACATAGATGAGGAGGATTAACGACGGGCGACAAAATTCAGAAAATTTTCGCTGCTCTTACGTTCAGCGTAGGGTCAGACAAAATATACAACTTGGTAACGTGCAAAATATAGAGTTGCGCAAAGGCACCGTTACGTTATAAACGCATCGTTATAAATTAGAAAAGGTAGTCCATATTTAAAAACGAAAGGGCAAAGCGCTAAATTTGAAAAATATGTGCTTAAATTTAGACAATTTTTGAATGCGATGAGTCTGCTGTTCGTTTTCAAGCAGTAATTGCATTTTCTATTTTATAATATAACAATTGCACCTATAACGTAACTATGTGTTTGCGCAAACGCTACAGTCACCCCTACGTTATATCATTTACGGTAAACATAACGTGACGTTTATCGACCGAGTTCACTTTCAAATTCCTATGTGACAGCAAGTTATGTTTAACATAAATGATATAACATAGGGGTGATTATCCATTAATTCAATCTCGTTATAAAATAACACGTAGCCCCAAAGGAACAACACGTCACAAGCGTCAGAAAATTACAAACTAAACTTTGTTTAAACAGTTTACTGTCAAATCGAACTGATACACACGTTCACCCTGGTGTTATTATGGTTTGAAAAACCGCTTTTCAAAGAATACCCTGTACATCAAGTTTTAAATCGTATTTATCCTGCATGGCACATGTTAGGAAATTGTGTGGGAAACATTTCATGCCGCGTATAAAGGATTTGCTTGTGTTGCAATAAAAACATGTTGTTTTGTTATTGTCTTCGTCGCAAAATTAATTGGATTTTTATAACGCAAACGGTCTCATGCTTTGTTTTATTATGTAGTATAACTTTTTTTGCTTACGTTTCGGAATTCATCGGCCATAAATCATCGTTTGATGGTGGGCATTTCTTTTATTGCCTTAAATCAATAATATCGTTCGGAGTTTCTGTTTTTATGTGAGAAAATAGTTTTTAAAACTTTAAACGGACACTGTAAAATCGGAAGGAATACTATCGATTGATAGCGAAACGGTGAACTATCGCAAACACACCTACATACGTTGAGTGTTCCTTCCGAATTTACAGTATCCATTTAAAGTTTTAAAAACTATTTTCTCACCTATTTCACCGGAAAAGAGTTGACTTTCTTCTTTCTATTTTTAGATATCATTGCATCATCTTTTGCAAGCGTCTGTAAGTTCTATTTTCTGTGGGAATTGACTAAATTGTTAAGTCTACACGTCTAGACTGTCGTAAAATTTCCGTTTCCTTTTTCGTGTTATTAGATCCTGAGAATTACAATTTTTTACGTGTTGGTATTTCGACGGAAAGATTGAATTGCATTCACACTCGACCTTTAACGCCGTTGGGTCTTCTTTACGTCAGCTTTTATTCGATTGGGTTTCGATGCTGGCATGATGTTTTCGATTCGTATAAGCTCTCGTTTCTTCGAAAGGAAGCATTACCAGTTTTTGGCTTTATTAATTGGCGACATGCCAGGAGCCCACAAAGTTGTCGTTGCGATATCCTCAGGGTACAGTGGTGTGTTTTTTTGTACGGGCTGCGGCCCCATGGGTGCCTATATTCCCTGGTGAACAAGTTTTGTGCAAATGTATGACTTTGGTCGGAATTAACGTGCCCTAGTGGAATTAATAGAAAGTATTGTTCTCTCGAATGCGTATTCCTGCGAAATTATTGAGCCGTAAGTTTTGGCTGAAGAGATAAAAAGCAAGTTGAGGCGTGGACGTCACCGGCAAGTGTGATCTCCAGGTGACAAGTGAGTGTTGTGACAAGTGCGAGTTTTTTGCACCGATTTGAATTGTGAAACTACTGCGTGTTCACAAACATTCTATGCCGCGTCTACAACGGTCAACTGACTCAAACATGCGCCCCCATTGGTTGACTTGTTCTGATACATCTTTGCCTTCATAAACCGCTTTTGTATCGTTAACTATACATTTTCTAAGATATTAAATTTCATTCTGTGCTTTAATTATTGTTTTCTGATTCATGCTAATTTATGACTGAATGTTGTTACCGATCAACTTTTAAACTTTGCCGCTAAATAAAATTAGATTTCTGCTCAACCGTTGAGTTTCCATTAGCCGTGAAAAGCAGAACATTGACCAATTCTGTTGCGCAAAGACTTTCATTGCAAGCCGGATCTTAGTGGTAACAACTGATCTATTTAAAACTCTGTTCGTGTAATGATAAAACTATATCAGTACACAAGTTTTGAAGAGATTCAGCATGTCGGAGCCATTTTTGTAAAATCTATTGTTAAAACTTCCCCAGTTAAAAGTTTAAAGAGTTTATATAGTTTAATCAATTTTCAAAATGAGATTAAAAAAAAACTGTGAAAGTGTTAACTGGGGGAAGGCTTTAGGCTAACAATATACTTTTTATATGAAATATAAAATTTTAAAATAATTATGTGACACTTACCCTGAGCTCTTCCGCAACAGCGTCAAATATTTCTCGCAATCTGCAACAACAAAAATTAAATTAAAATCCCTGGTACATGACGATAACGTGGTTTTAGTATAATAGAGCGCAACTATTTCTTGTTTGTCGACGAGTGAAATAATGGTTGGTCTGAAACGCAAACAATCCTGAATTAAAATTTTTTTGCAATGTTATCTGTGACTATTTTATTTGCAGGAGCTTTGCTTTCAATGGAATTCCCAATCAGTACAGTACAAAAAACAACCCCAATCCATTAACTCGGGTAACACGACGAATAATAGTACAAAGAGAGGTTTTTTTAACTACAACGAAATTAGAGATTTTTAAGTATGTCTCTATTCATTTTGTGTAGTTGGATGTTCTATAAAATAACTAACAAGTAAAAATCAATAATAAAAAGCAAAAAGCATTAATAAATGATTAGTGCGAAGAAATACAGTTCTAAATACGTAATGACCTTTGATTGGCATGGATTAACTGGATAACATATTAAATGCCAACATTTCAGATTAGTTTCGGATATTACTTTTTGCAGTGTAAGTATAATTAAGTTTAACTGTCATCGGATTCTCTTCTCATATTGTTTGAACCCCAAGAACATGCTGTTTTATTTATAAATTTTAGAATGAATTTTAATACCTGCAAGATGAGACACATTGAAAAATTAATTTCATTTCATTTTGATGTAATTTAAAGCTCGTAATGTTTTCTCCACGCTAAAGTCTCCTTATTCGCGAAAGCAATTTAAAATACTTGTTCACTTTGAAATGCTGTCACACTCAGGCGATCGAGGTTTTATGAAAACTGATTATGTGGACAAAAAATGAAAGTCAAATTGACAGGCTTTTAGTTAATAATTTTGGAAATTAAGAGCCTATATCATGATTTCCTTATCAAAGAGAGAGTTTTTCCTTTAATTAATTTCAATACATAAAGACGTTTATTCTTTAGAAGGAACAGTTCTGAATATATTTAATCAATAACACAAAATATACAAGTACAGAACATACGCTACGTTGTTTGTTTACTTACAATTGATAATTCTTTTTCTTAATAACGCATAATTTTTTACATTCGTAGATTCAACCCTTTCGTATATTATTATTTCATGCATTATCCTCCCACTTAAGTGGGGCATTAGGTGTGGTATTTGTTAAGCAGTAACACTCTTAAGGTAAAGAATTAATTAGATTTCATATCGCAGCTTCCGCAATCTCCGTTGAAGATGATCGTTGCATAAAGTAACGTGCTGGGTGTAAAATTCTAAGAAGAGAAACGACACGCCCCGGATTGTTAGCTAACTTTGAGCTAATTATAATTACACGTTATCAATCACTGTAATATTAGAAGTAATTTAATCGCAATATTTATTTTTTGGTAAAAACTTCGCATCTCTACATACCGAATCCTTACAATAGAAAGTAAAACTGAAAATAATTAATCAAAATATTATAGCAATTGTTTTCGAGAAACTAATCAATGAATGAGACTCTTCCACCAGGCCGCGTTTTAAATTAAAGATTTATTTTGCTACTCCTTTCAATAAAAATGATAGAAGCGAAATAATAATTAAGGAGTAGACGCAGCAGGAAAATTTAAGCTTTCAGAAAATTTACGACGTAAATAAATACTTCTCCTGAGACATTTCAAATGATGGATGATATTTAATTAAACACGAAATTTATTAAAATTCCGAATAATACATTTTTCACGTTACGCTTTTGACAATAATTTCTGCCAGATTAAAACTCGAAAATTTTTTACTTCTTTCTTCAGTTCTCCTCGATCAGGCATTTATTCAATCCATACTGAGGCAACGACAAATAAATTTTAAACAGCGGCGGTCGTGTAGTTTTACTCGTCTTTGCCCGTCGTAATATTCTGCTTCTTTCGATGTATAAAGTTCTATTAAAATATTTTTTTTGGGCTTTCCGCTGTAAACATTCTTCCTAAACCGTCTTCGAAAACAAATGTAAATAATCCGCTATTCTCCGGAGTTTGCAGATGACCCGACTTCTCCAATATTTAGTGTACGTATATATATATTTGATTCAAGTGACCATAAACGCAGACTTATGTAAATGTGTTTTCTTTTTGGTCCGCTTGAAAAGAAAATGTTCACAAGAAATAATATTTTAACTTGCGCTTTCGCTTACAACGTACAATGTGTCAATGAGAGATCTTCCATCTCCTTAAAGTCCCGTTTTCACGGTGAGAGTTTCTGTGATAGTTGCTCTCGTGAGAGTACCGGGGGCCGAATTCAGAAACATGAAATAAGTTTCAATCGTACGCATATCTTTTGAATCGAAAATTTCGTTTTTAGGATGAGAGTTTCTGTAGTAGTTACGGTCGTGAAAGTAACTGTTCTTGTCATGAGGGCAATTATCATAGAAACCATCATCACTTGAAAGTCGCTTTCATAATATAACTTTCATACTATGTCGTCTGACTAGATAACTGAGAGTAGCTACTGCGATAGTATAATTAATCTAAAAGCAATTGTTTTTACGATGATAGTTTTATGAGTTTAGTTTAGAGTTTAGTTTAGAGTTTTATAGTTGCTCTCACCAGAGTACATACATAAAAATTTTTGGGATTAATTGTAATCTGCCCATTCGATGTTAAATATGGATAAAGTTTTATCTGAAAAGTTGTTAATCTTCATCGAATTTGGCGTTATTGTTCTCTTTTTCCGATTAAATTGTATCTAAAAGTGAGTGTTTATTCCAACAAGGATAAACTTAACTCTACTCTATTACATACGTTTAAATGGTAATCATCCTAACTCCGTTTTTCGTAACTCCGCAAACAGATGGACGCGAGGGAATACCGAAAAAGTGTTCCATGGCGTCCAAAAAGTGTTAGAATTAACTCCAGATTTTTATCAGTGTAACTATTACAAACTGTCACCGTGAAAACGAGGCTAAAGACGAACGAGACCGGGCCTTTGGGTTGGATTGGTTGAGAAATCCCGCCCCCCTCCGCTTACAATAAGAAAAATGAATTCTAAAGAGCAGAAAAATACTAAATAAATTAAAAAAATAATAAAGTTAATATAATTTCAGTTGTTGGATTGTGTTAGGTTAACCTTGAAATTGTTCGACCTGCGCTTTAATTGTTTTTAATCGATGCCCTCATCATGCCTAGCTCCGGTCCTTGTAATTAGGAAAATGGATATTTTGTGTGTTGTTCTATAATCCGTACATTTCGAAAATCCGGATTAACCAGTGCAATTATTGGTTCCACTAAAGAGGTCCTGCTGTATATTAGAAATTGAAACGTGTCAAATGAGTTAAAATGCAAGAAATTGAATAGAAAAAGGTAAGAAAAAAACGATTGAAGTGAAGTTCGACCATGTCAAGGGCAACCAAAGTCGTCCCAACAACTAAACTCCATTCTATTCAACCCGAACAAAAGAAATTAACATCAAAAAACAATAACAATTTAATTTAAAAATTAAGTGGAAAAAACTTTTCTATGTCAACTCAACCTAACTCCATTCAATCCAAGAGAAAAATTTAAAACAAATTAAAATGAACACCTCAACAAATCTCAAGGTCAACTGAACTCTCCCAACTTATTACATAATTGCACTCCATTCTACACAAGTGATCAAAAAAAATACTTAAAAAAGTTTAAAAAAATGTAAAAATTTGTATATGGATTAATGTGAAGTTAAGCAAACCTCAAGGTCAATTCAATCCAACTGACATCAACCGAACTTTATCTAACACAACTAAAACATTAAAAAATATAAGAAAAACTAAAAGTTAAGATTAAGAAACAGTTAAAAATCATTTTGGGTACCAGTAGCCATTTTAGGAAAAAGCATGCCAAACGATTACCAAAAGCAGCTCATTTGGCGATAAATCGCCACGGTTGGCAACACTGTCTGACTCTAATCACATTCCAAAATTTTCTTTTTATGTTGCACGTTAATTGCGGTAAAAATCATTTAAACAGGTTACACGTTTTGAAAAAATAATAGATATATTCAAATTTAAAAAAAATCTGGCAACTGTATAATTACTAAGCATAGGATTTCAATAAGTACATGCCATCGTATCAGTAGCGCCGTAAAAATGTATCGAACAAGCACATTGTGTAATGGGACGGTGAAAATAATTTACGGCGTTCTTACTATATGACGTAATGTCGCAATAAAGTCCGCCGGTCGAGGTACAACTGGTAAACTAATTACTCTGAAAATCTTTACACATTTAAACAAGAAGAGTTGATTACACAACTGTAATTTTTTATTGCGGCAATATTGCTCTGTTTTTTGTTATACTGAGTAACACCATTGCTGCAGCGGCGTTAACTGTCTCCGCAGCCCTCGCGTTTGTTTACACGCTACGATCTAATATTTTATATTGCCTGCTTCACTGGAATTTGAACCGCGCAAAATATATTTCTCCTATATATAATAATTACGTAACAATACTTTTTACGCAATCGATTTCAGACTTTATAAAGAAGTATATGTATAAGTGATGCGCATGTTTTTGAGACAACTATAAATTCACCTGAAATTGTTTCTTTTTTTTTGGAAAAGGGGGCCAATTACTGTTTACAAGCAAACTTAAATTTAAAGCCAAAATCATGAAAGATAAGGCTTGCGTCATTCATTAATTACGAAGCAAATACCGACAAATAATGCATAACTCTAGCCTTTTCTTATTCACCATGGAAACGGAAACAATACTGAAATAGTTGTCGGTTTTTGCTTCGACAACTAACGACGCAGACCTCATCTATCGTGATTTTGACTGTAAATTCTAAGTAAAGGCATAATATTATTGTAGATTATAAAATCTAGTCCTCTTACAAGAGATGTTATTCCTGAAATAAGAGGATGACTGAAATATTGTACTTTGTAGTGATTGTAGATTTTATGCAAATTTTCGATAATCTGAATTGTGACGCAACTGTCATGGAATAAAAAATCGAAAAATCTACATATAGCAGATGAGGCATGACCTCTGAAAATGCAAGGCCCAGGGCGGTTGCTCGGCTCGCCCGCCCCTAAAGCCGCTGCTGTATTTTGCCTAACATCGTGTTTCTGAATTCGGCCCTTATTCTCACGAGAGCAACTATCACATAAACTCTCACCGTGAAAACGACGCTTAACTCAAAGTTGCGTGCCCCATATAAAATCACCTTGGCTTTATGGTTTGTCGGCAATAAAAAAATATGTACTATAATATACTCTTAAGATGTTTGTACTTACTTTTTATTCCGTAAATTCGAACGCAAACGTTAAATTTGATACGTTTGAATATTTAAGATCTTAGAATAACTGAGTAACTTTTTCGGAGGGAATTCTGGAGGGCGCACCGAGAAAAAATATGATCACGGCAGAAGGGGCAGGCTCCTTTTCAACGGAAATTGCTTTAAAGTGCTCTTGGTAATTCCGATACGTTTTTTCGGTTTCTTTTTATTCAAGCACTTAAAATTGACATCCAGCTTCAAAAGTTTCCAGTTCGGATTTAGATTGAAGACGAAGGGCTTTATAAAAGAGTATTCATGGGCGATCGCAATTTTGAAATTTTAAGGCACATGTATTTGCACCTCCTTAAACTTGCTGAAAGTAGTTTCGGTATTTCAATCTTATTTCAGTGCGATGGATTACTTGATAATAAGGTAAATTAACTTCTTGTTAGTAAATGACATGCAAGATTGACAAGAACATGCGAACTTCAGGATGCGGTGGCGTGAACTCGATCTTTCGCAAAACATGACGGAGATGATTCGTCTCTCTCTCTCTCTCTCTCTCTATTGTTGTTTGTTACGTATTGTGCCCTGAATACGTAAATAACGGATACATAATATCCTAGCTTCCACGGTTTATGCATTTATATTGTTCGACTGTTAACCTTATTTACGTTAAGTGACGTTAGTTTCTTCCGTAAATAGGTGCTTTATCCTGCCGGTTCTTTGTTCGAATATAAAGCAATAAATGGCGTAATGTACTTGCTAGCAGCATTGTTTATATTCTGCTAGTAATTGCCACACCCTCCGGATAAATAAAGGGCGTTCGAAAAGTTCTCCTTGTTTCGTTTTAATGACGTATAAACAAAAATAAATAACATAAGACAACCGGTCTCAAGCAATCGGAAAAGAAGTGGACATCTTTGCGTAAAATTGTATATTATAGATTACCACAAAAAGGTTATTTATTGCGAGACCTTGCGAGGATTTAGGCGGAAGGTTTCGTTAAATATACAAGGAACAACTAATATGCTGAAGCGATCATAGTCGGAAAAATTTCGAATCTTTAACGCGAATGCCCTGCAAAAACAAAACAATAAACTAGTCAAAACCCGAGAAACTTATAATAATAATAATAATAAATGCCTTTAGGAAGTAAGTTGAAAATCTAACGGGATATGGTCACTGGACGATTAGTAAAAGGCAACTCCTTTGTTTAAGGCCTCAATATTTCGTTGTATTTAACAACTTCATCAGTATTTCATTTAAATCAAACCGTAAGTAATAGCTTACGTAATATATATTTTTTTACCTTCATCAAAACAGTTCAGTCTGGTGGATAATTTTTTTCGAATTTTTATCAGACAAGAAACTATTTCCCATTAATTTTTTTGCCGAAAAATCACTTAACATGTGTGCAGTGCTAATTGCCGCCTCTTGAACATGGCGCTCGCGTGCACTGCACGCTTTGCACACATGGCTACGGGGGCCCTGAATGGTGGGGTAAAGAGACCTTTAAATCTTAAATTTAAATTATGTATGTCAGTACGAAAACTTATTTTACGATATAACTAAGGAGGTATTTTAGTAGTTACTATGCTATGATAAAGACACGTAGAATGGAGTATACGTTTGTTTTTCATACAAAGCCAATTTGCATCTATTAACTTATGGGATATTCTCCGGAACCTGCGGATGCCGAAAATTAACCTGAGACAAGAGTTTTGTAATTTTTGGATTCTACTTATGTCAGTTACATCTAAACAAGAGTGATAAACAGAATCACAATAATTTAGACGTGACAAAATTAAGCCGTCACATAATAAATTTTTTTGCTTCTAATTTAACACGTGCCTGTTAACAAATATCTGCTTTAAATATGCATATGAAATTTGTAAAGTCTTAGATATGTGAAATTTAAATCTTAAGTCGCCATCAAGTATTAATCCAAGACTTTTTATTTCACTCACAACAGGAATGGATTTACCATCCACTATTATTTCAATCTGACCTGAAACTTTATGTCTACAATTTTTATTTCCAAATAGCATCACATTAGATTTTTTGTTCGGATTTAATACTAAATGATGTTGCTTTGACATATTCGCCAGATTTTTTAAATCATCATTTACGCGCGTACACATATTCTTGATATCCTCTGGAAAACATGAAGTAAACACTTGAGTGTCATCATTAAAAATAGGGAATTGTGGTTTTAAAATAATTTTCAAAATCTATAGTGTTTATTGAGAAGAGTAAAGGACCCAAAACTGAACCTTGTGGGACCCCATATTTTAAGTTACGATAAGTAGAAATTTGACTATTGATTTTTACCTCCTGACATCTTCCACTCATGAAATTTGGTAACAACTGAGTAGCTTTAGACTGAAACCCAATATAATGTAAGATGGACTTCATAATACTATGATCAAGCGTATCAAACGCTTTAGAGTAGTCCAAGAGAACCAAGAGAGATATTTTGCCAGAATCAGTTGCCCTCAGAACTTCATCAGTAACAGCAAGCAAGCTTGTGTTACAGCTAAATCCCGGTCTGAAGCCTGATTGAGTCTGGGCTAAAATATTGTTTATTGCAAGATGATCTCTGAGTTGACTCGCCATAATATATTCTAAGATTTTAGACATCACAGGTAAAATGCTAATTGGTCTTAAATCTTTCATCTCACGAGGATTGTTAATTTTTGCTAAAGCTTTTTTTCCATAAAGTTGGAAATACTGAAAATCTGATGCAAAAATTGATTATATGAGTTAGATATGGTAATAAAAATGGGATACATAAACGCAAAACATGAACACTAATATCATCATGACCAACAGTACCCGTTTTAATTTTTAATAGAATATTGAAAATTTGGTCTTCTTCAACGGTTTGAAAATTAAAATATTTCTTAACTGATTCCTTGATATTAGCATTATCAAAATTTATTATCATATTGTTACTGGTTTGTATAGCTGGAATAGAGTTGAGAAAATAATCATTGATATGTTCAACATCATTCAAGTGTGGAGGTAAATTCTTAGATTTTGAATCTTCCACTGGATTCAGATGTTTCAAATGTTTCCAAAATTTATCAGTTGAGAGATTATTAAAGTATACTTTTTTCGCTGTCCGAATAGCGGCAGTTGTTAAATTACGTAGAGACTTATATTCAGTCCAGTAAATAGGTAATTTCGTCTTTTTTAATTTAACTAAGGCACGGTTTCTTAAAGATATCATCTCGCGAATATTAGGCGTAAGCCACGGAGCCGGCGGTTTGAAAATTTTCTTTGTTATATAGGGAGCATGTATATCTAAAAGGGTAATCAGATTCTCATTAAAAAAAGTATTTTTTTCATCAATGTCATCAATATCAAATATATTTTTCTATGGCAAGGAATGTAAGTGTGAGTTGAACTCAGGATAATTAAAATCTTGGAAGTCACGATATGTTTTTATTGAAGGCGTTGGCTTAGGAGCACACACATTGACAGTGCAATAAGTTAAATAATGATCTGATACACTCGGAATGTTTACAACGTCAGAAGATATCACTAAAATCTCAAGTCAATAAGTGATACCGATGTTGATGTTACACGAGTTGGTTTGTTTGTTTGCGTTAAACCCATGCGATCCATTACATGGCACAATTCAACAGAATTCCGAGAGTTAAAGTTCAACCTATCGATATTGAAATCTCCCATGCAAATGACATCATTACAGGAAGGAACAACAACAGACAAAGTATCTTCTAAGCTGTTTAAAAAATCTGTAGAAGTCTCTGAGGGAGGCTTGTATGTTACCCCAATTCCGTGGTTAACGTTTCCTAATTTTAAAAGTAGCCATAATTGCTCTGTATCAGTATTTGTATTAATAAATGTAAATGACAAAAAAGATTTTAGATATATTCCCACTCCACCACCCCGGGAATTGCGATCACGTCGAAAAAATGTGTATCCTTCTACATTAACAAAATTATTAGGTATCTGAGAAGTATACCACGTTTCTGTTACACCGATTACGTCATAATCACCTTGTTTCAACTTGTTTATATAACCGAAAGATTCCCAAATGAGCATACATTGTTTTTGCAGTGACGGCCTTATAATAATTGATATGAATTAAATGTATTATGGCCGTCTTTTTCAAAGTTACATTAGAGAATTATAATGTTTTCATACTCATTAATTTGAAAGAAACTATAGTTAATCCTGTAATTTACATCAAACGGTTGTTTCTGATGCAATGAGCGCCAGGGTGATATAAACTGTTCAGCGGCAACGTTGAAGTCTACGCCGCTGCTTTGTTTATCTTTATACTGGTTTTTACCAGTTATCCTAGGAATGTCGGAGCTTTACTGATTAGGCATTAGGCATATTAAATCTTTTAAAGAATCCCTAGCTTCGGGCTTCCAGTATATTGCTGGTAACAATACTAAACAAGTCTTTACTGCTGATGAAGAAGCAGCATTAAAAAAATATCTACTAACTGCTGCTCGGCTTCATTATGATTTAGCCAAAGAGGAAGTTAAAAATGTAGCTTATCAACTTTATCAGTATTACAAATGGCAAAACTCCTATCCTAATTCTTGGAATAACGAAAAGATTGCTGGTAAAGAGTGGCCAAGGCAGTTTCTTTAAAGGCACCAAGATTTGTGTTCGAAAACCCGAAGCTATAAGTTTGGCCAGATCGACATCTCTCAATAAAGAAAACGTGTCAACGTTTTTTTTTTTTTTAATTATGATTATGAAATTTTATCTCGTGGCAAATTTCCACCTGAAAAAATTTGGAATTGCGATGAATCCGATGTAACTACAGTGCGCGTTCCACCCAAGATTATAGGACCCAAGGAACTAAAAAAATAGGTCAAATGATAAGCGGTGAACGCGGTCAAAATATAACAGTTATTGCTGCCATAAACGCAATTGAGAATCATATACCACCTCTGATGATATTTTCAAGAGTGAATTTCAAAATGCACATGTTGAAAGGCAGTCTAAGTTGGTACCATTGGAGGTGCTAACCCATCGGGTTGGTCTAATAACCAACTGTTTTTACAATTTCTTCAGCACTTCAAAAAACACGTAAATCCTACGATTGATGATTCGATAATTTTAATTTTAGATAATAACGACTGCCACGTGAATATAGATGTCATTGATTTTTGCAAAGAAACCGGTATACTTTTGCTAACGTTTCACCCCCATACGAGTCATAAAATGCATCCCTTAGACAGGACAGTGTTTGGACCGATGAAAACTTATTACAACTTATTTCAATTTATGAAATCGCCGAACTTGTAGGCAAGTCATTTTCAAAGGCTTTCAGCACTTCCAATAATCAAAAGGGCTTTGAAGTAAGCGGACTCTATCCTATAAATGAAAATATTTTTGAAAAATATGAATTCTTGACATCTTGTAACTGATCGTCCTTTAAATGACAGAAGTGGTACACAAGCTGAAGAACAACAGGAGAAAGATTGTAATGAAACGGTAGTAAGAGATCATTCTGAGTTTGCTTCTCAGTCTTTCTCGAATCATGTCTATCCCGGTGTTGCTTCATGTAGTCGTATTTCAATCACATCTGAAATGTTGCGTCTGTATCTAAAAGCGTCTGAGTGCAGAAAGAAAGAAGGACGGCCTAGAGGAAAGTCGCGCCAGAAAAAGAAGAAATAGCAGCTCACAGACAAAAGAGGAATTTAAAACAAAGTGGAGCAATTACCAGACGACTCATTGCCACAGACAAACAGAAGAAAAAAGCAAAAAAGGAATCTAAACCGGAAGAAGAAGCAGATTTTTCATCTCATTCAAGCGACAGAGAAACTTTTGAAGAAGAAAGTACAGATTATTTTGGTGAAAACGAAGCTATTAAAAGAGGTGACTTTGTATTAGTGAGAGTTAGTGTCCGACCAAAACCGATTTTCTCGCCGTAACCGAAACCGAAACCGAATTTCGGCCAATGTCTCAGTTTTGGCCGAAACAGAAACCTTATTCCAACCTTATTCGAAAGAAGTTAGAGATAGTTTTAGTCTAAATTAATAGTTTTATTTATTAATAATTGAAATCAAAAAAAATTATATTGTAAGACAAAAACAGAAACAATTTAAAATTTTCGTCTCTATCATATTTTACAAAAGTCAAGAGAGATTTTTTTCAGCTGCAGCTCATAGACAAAATTCAAATGTGTATCTTATTAAAGTTGAATTTAGGTCAGAATCAAAAACTTTGATATTTTAGAGATTTCACGTCCTGTAAAGCAAATTCACTTTGATTTTGATTAATTTGAAATTTTGTGGTAAAGATTGCGTTAATATTACGATCTGCCTTTTCAAATTGGGGAATTTTGAATCAGCTTTTGAATTGGGATCGGTCACATTTCAAATATGCGGTCAAATATAAGTTAATACAGCTTTAATTCACTGCCAAAATTTATATTTACACTGTTAAAACTGAGTATCATTTTATTTTATATCCAAAAATTAATCAAGTTTAAGATTAATATGCATTTAAAGCAGAAAAAGGAAAATAAATGTAGTTTCGGTTGTAGCCGAAGGTTCGGCCGGTTCTTGGCCGAAACCGAAACTTTGACCGAACCACGAAATTATGGCCGAAACCGGCCGAAACCAAAACCGAAACAGAAACCGAATATTCGGTCGGAATAGAGAGTGCAAGAAAAGAAGATTGTGAAAACTATGTAGCAGAAATTATAAACTGTAACAATAGTAACTATGAACTTAATGCAGTAAATCTGAGCTGGATTGTAAGCATCGTAAAATACTAACGTGCCATTTAAATGCACATGTGGTAAATACCTTACGATGTTTACGATCGAGCTCAGAATTGCTGCTTAAGTATTTAGGTAGATTTGGAAATACGAATAAATTTATAAATGATTCTACAGAAACTTATGATTTTTTGACATTGCAGTTAAACTTCCAACATCAAAACGAGTTGGTGGAACTGCTTGACACAGTTGTACATTGCTGTTTGATGTTCAGTTCAGTGGTTATTAAGTTAAATAATAAGTCTGAAAATAGGAAGTACAGTGATTTAAAATTGATTTTTTTGTTTTGTTAAAAATATGTGTTTGTGTTGAAATTTATTTCTCCTTTCAGTTATTTAATATTGACCCAAGGTACGCTATAACGTTATCCAAGGTACACGACTAGTTTGTACCATGGGTCATCTCGCACAAGTTTACTGAATTTTCATTTTTTGTTATAAGTATACTATTGCATGAACTTTATTACAATAAATAACTAGTTAGGTAAGTGGTGTATTTGATACTCACGTGATTCTTTCTTTAATCAATTTTAAGAAATGTTTCATGGAAAAATTGTCCCAATGTGCAACAACTTCTTTTACCATTATTCATTTTATTGAAATTAAAAACGTATTTCGTTGTTTTCTTTTTTCTTGAATAACTGATTGGCGAAGGCACGTCGGGATTTCTATCAATCCTGTCATGTCGATTTGCTTGAATCGAATTTCACAAACAAGGGCGTTACTTTTGAGACAGCCTGTATAAAATATTTATGTGAAAATGTCAATGGAGCAACAATCACCCTCTATCCTTATATTTTATTTATTACCCTCTGAATTTAACCATCAGCATTTAAAATTATCGTAAGAGCACAACTGGGTGATATTGTTTTGCTAAAATTTATATTGCTCGAGGCATAAATCTGAGAAAATTTACGCTTATAAAATTACCTTATTTTCTAATAAGCAAAAATTAGCAGAGAAAATCTTAACTACACCGTATACAGGTGCCCTCTAGTGCGTCAATAACAATGATAATCCTCTTTTTGAACATCTCTGACAAAGCACATGCAGCTGTTTGGTGACAATCAGTACTTTATATAAAGTTTCGAAATAGCTTTCACATAGCGAGGTTATTGAACTCATAAACGATTCAATCTATAATTCTGCGAATGAAAAAGCTGCGTCAAAAAAAAGGTCACGAAATACATAAAAATTTAGTTGTTACTACAGTAGAATCGATTAGTTAATAATTCTGTTTTCGTTCACCTAAAATGTGGTGTTGTTATATTGTGGTTTTGTGTTTTTAATTGGTTGCTATTCTAGAGCAAGCACTCTCAAGAGCATATCGGTCTTGTTTTAACCTCTTATAAAAACAAGAGATATTCTCAGAGACTCTGGAACAACGAATTGAAAACACTATTAAATGGTAACAACGCTGCCTTTTTAAGATTCACTGTATTTTAATGAATTACCACCTTATGTACGATGGTATCAATGTAAAATAAGTATACATGCACGTACTTATACGTATATAACAGTATTTCTCCGAATCCATATCAAAAGTTATTTTTATAAATCTACTAAGGAAGATGTGGTTTTGTTCTTTTTCTAGACGTCGATAAGGATATGATAACAGAGACACAATTTATCAAAATTGTGAACGCAAATTTTCGCTATTTGATCATTGATCAACCAAAGGAATCTTATTAAAAATAAAAAATGTAAGCGACCTAATACCTTCTAGCTGCTGCAATAGGTAGACAGATAAGCAAATTAGCAAAGAGGGAAGCAAACACAAAATAAAAACATGAAATTAATTTCAAAACGAGTTTATTTAACTTTTAGATCTCGATTTAAAATTTTATTGGGGAGACATTACTTGTAATCATGACTGCACAATTACTTGGAGCACTTATTAAATCAAAGAGTAAAACATTTTAATCCAGGAAAAATATTTGAGCGAATTATAACATTCTGTTATAATTCTTGCTTTATTATTATCAACGATTAATAAAAAAAAGAACCTTTTCTCATTAAGAATTCAAAATACACGATCACAAATAATTGTATTAGTAGATGTTAGGGAATATTTTAAGCAACGGGATGGCAGTTGCAGCAGAATTACAACATCTCTTATTCACAGTTCGCTGTGTTCTTGAAAGCGAACGAATACTTTGAACACTGAAAAGAACGTGTCTTTCAACGTCATTGAATCAATTCCTTATTTTAAGAACATCTTCATAGACCACGGACACAATGTATTACTAACGGATGAATCCCAACGAGAAACTTTCGGTGGAGACTCAATCAGGTGTGAAAAGGAATGAATTCAAATGCCCCAGCGGAATCTTTTCTTTACAGGAATATCTCATAAGATATGTTGGAAGGAAGACCCTGAAAGTATCTAAACTGGAAACTGTTGGGTTTCGAAAACGGAAATTAGTAAATGTGAAAAACTGGAACGTAATTCTAAATAAAAGTATTATCTCTATATAACGTTATTATTGAAGATGTAATTTACAATAATTATTTAAGTATCGTCTTGATCGGAAATAAATCGCATTACATTACATTTTAATTTTTTTTTCGTGATATTGTCACGTTCGAAGAATTATGTTCTAAATTCTTTTTTTACTTTGGTTTTACACAAAATTCAACACTCGTACTTTTAGTTTAAATTGACAAAATTGTTTTGTTAGTATTTTGCATGTATGGTCAGCGATACTGACTTAATTACTGTGTAAAATGTATACATGAATTACCGCCGTTTGCTTTGCTTGCAGATCAAAGTCCTTTTCGGTTTTTGGGACGTAGGCAAAATTAACGTTTTATATGAGGGGATTCCACGCTGACAACTGAAATTCAAGTTGTTGAACTCACTTGAAATGCTGCACCAGCAGATTGTTCTTTCATTCAAAAAAATTAATGCGCTCGCTCATTAATTTTATTTCAACGAGACGCTGACAGTTTTGAAACCTCGACTTTTGGACTCGGACGTTCAGAAAATGCTTTTTGTGACAACCTTTGTGGATAGTTTAAAAAGGAAAATTTGTAAATCAATTATTCATTTTATTGTTATTCAGATTCAAGTAGTGAATCATTTAGAGTCAGTGATTAATTTTTAATGTCGGAGTATATGTTTTTAGTTTCAAGTTATTAGTATATTTATATATAGCGGCATTTGGTCGAGTGTTGGTCGAGTGCGATGCAGGAAGGCTAGGTAATGTAAACCTTAAATTAATTACTACTTTTCTTTGCAGGGTGGACTACGCCTTTATAAATTCGCGACAATATTCCAATGGGATAATAATCGTTTGATAAACAATGTCTAAATGTAATTATAAGGCTGTGTTACGCTGTTTCCTGCTGAATAATTTAAAGTACAGAATGTAAATTGGTCATCAAATTCTGATATTATTTATTACAGAGTACATTGTATAAAAAATTAATTGAATCAAAAACTATATGAAAAAATTGAAGGTATTCTCTCTCCATAAATAATTTGCACTATGAAAATCTCTTGCTACGGATATTCATTGTACATATTGACCCAAATCTTAAGCCGGTTTTACCCAGGATAATTTACTGATACAGAAACTGTTTATTGAAATGAATCGATAAATTATTGTTCAATTTTTTCTTTCACCACAGTAATTAGCCTCAAAGCTATTGAAACTTGTCGGGAAGGCATGCTAGCTGATTACTCGTATATTAATCATGTGAACCCGAAACACAATTCGGCACTTGTATGCCCCATTTCTCACACGCATAGAATCCATACGCATCAGGAAGGAATTCAAACCCCACCTTATAGTTGCCCGGCCAAGTGTCAAACGCGTAGTGTACTTAACCAACTTGACTTGGGCAACCATGCAACAGCTTTACATGGAAATCGATTTCTCATGCAGTTTAGTCATTACCAGGGAAAAGAATTGGGCCCATTTACTGTTGGACACTTTTTATACCGATTGTACTGCTTACTTCTTCCGCGGCTCCAACGCATTTAAATTGCTTCGAGCGGGAGGGGAGGGGTGCACACGAGTGTTTGCTCTTCGCAGAAATTGCTTTGGGCGGGACTAGTACAGTCCAAATACTAAATTTTCGTACTGCTCGCGGAACAAGTGGGCCGATTTCTTATCCCTGGTCATTACCAACTGAAAGTAATATAAAACACCTTTTTAAGTTGAACATTGGAATAGCTTGCAAAAATAAACTACAATACTGCAATACTTTTTAAATTAACGATCTAATATGTTTTTAAATTAACGATCTAATATGTATTAAGAAGATTGAACAGAAGAAGCTCACTAAGGACAAAAGGTCACAGATTGTTGCCTGTTTGGATTGCTCATAATCAGTTATATTAACAAAATAAATACTGAAAAATATGTTGAAGAAGACGAAACGGAAGTATAGAAAATAGTATAGAAAATAAACTGAGGAGAAACAAAAATTGTAATAATAGGTAACTAACAAGGGTGAAACTAGACAATTATGAGTTTGATGAAGTAAAGAAGTTCAGGCATCAACGAATGGAATTTGTTTCGCAAATAATAAAATACTACAACGTATATTAATCAACAGAAAAACGAAAATCAGGATCTACTAGATATAATAATAATAATAATAATAATAATAATAATAATAATAAAAATAATAATAATAATAAATGTCTTTATTGATTCCCCACATGATACACATACAAAGAAAAAAAATAAGAAATGAAGAAGAATCAACTGGTGCGGGATCAGACATGTTAGTATGTATCCTAACGTCTGGTTTTCATCCCGAACCAGAGATTTAAATTTTTAAAGATTAGTCAAGTGCAAGCCACATAGTTAATAATATACTAAACTGTAAAAGGTAAAATTGGTATTCGTATAGACAATATTATTTTATCTGCCGTAATAATCTACTAAATTGTAAAAGGCAAAATCAGTATTCGTGTAGATGTGATTATGCTATCTGCTGCCGTTTAATGATTATTCCCTCACAAGCTGAGAGCGCATTCTACTTTTAAATGTTAATAACGAAGTCGCTTTAAAAAGAAGGAAATGACGATTAACACAGTTTACGATATTAAATGAAAATGATCTCTGAAACAGGGCTGTTCTGTAGCGTGGCATTTGACAGCAAGTCCTTTTTACGAATGTTAATGTTATGAACATCCATTCGATGCTTAATCTTGTTAAATAAGTATGGTGGTGATTCGGATTTTATAATTCTATAGTACAAGCATGCAGCATGCAGGTAACGTCTATGTTCCATATTTAACCAACCCGATTGAATGAAACGTGAGATATGTGTTGAAATTTACGTATACCAGACATGAAACGTATGCAAGAATTTTGAAGTAGTTGAATTTTTCTCTTATCATCACCATCCAGACATGGACCGTACAAGTAGTCGCAATAATTGAATGTTGATAATACCAGGGTCCCACATAGCATTTTTTTCAACTTGTAATCTAATAAATGTCTGCTAGAGTACAGCATCCTTAATTTACCGTAAGCGCGCCGGATGAGCACAGATACATACTCCTTAAAGCGAAAATTAGAGTCAAAAATGATTCCCAAATTTTTACTAGCTTCGTTAATTTTAATTGGAATATTTTTCACACAAATAGTAATATTATTTTTAACAAATTCTCGTTGACATCCAC
Source organism: Prosopocoilus inquinatus (assembly GCA_036172665.1). Classification (NCBI taxonomy): domain Eukaryota; kingdom Metazoa; phylum Arthropoda; class Insecta; order Coleoptera; family Lucanidae; genus Prosopocoilus; species Prosopocoilus inquinatus. Next base: position 56,695,049 of record CM069871.1, read on the forward strand.
CTCCATATAATATCAACGACGATTTAGCAGGATTGATAATTAGTCCGTGCATTTCAGATATACGTATCAATCGAGCCAAATCGCTATTAATAACAACGTCAGCTGCCTTCCAATCATTGCAAGTAAACGAATAATGCATCTGAGTGTCATCTGCGTACTGATGATAATTACATACATTTAATTCGTATGGAAATCGACTCGTATAAATCGTGAATAAAAGTGGACGGCATATACTGCCTTGTGGGACCCCCATGTATAAGTACAACAAATCTGAAACGTCACCTTGCAATACTACACGCTGAGATGTTGGAGAAGCCATGTCGATGATTCAAAAAGAACAAAACAAATTAAAGATTTCGGAAAGAAAGATTATGAGAACTATACTGGGTCACACAGTTTGTAGTACAGGGTCAAATAGTGAAATAAGAACAATTAAGGAACGGCAGCTAGAGAACGAAGAGGAACATCCAAAACCAGGTGGTAAGATGAAAATGAAGAGGACTTAAGAAGAATAGAAATAAATCAAGAAAACACACGTATGACCAGACAACAATAATTAATTCATCTTACAGAATAGAATACAAAATACAGAATGTTTATTGTAACATTTGACTTCATGGGTACATGTGTCAGAGTATGCCATAAATAAAACGTTAATTTTGCTATACAGTCGTAAATTAAGTTTGCCATCTTTCAAGAAGCCTAGTGCGGGATATACTTGGGGTTAGAGTCCCTAGATTTGATTGACGTTTATCTTACGTGATAGGGTTCGGGAAAAAACTGTCAAATTCGTCTATTTTTCAAGCTCCTTATCGTTTACGAAACAGCAATACTATGTTTTATTCTTTCTAATCCACGAGAAAATAATATCAAATTAGGTCAGGCAACTATAAAATCTGAAATTACTGACGAGAATGACGTTGTTTCCAAACCCTCTCCGACATGTTAAATGTCAATCAAATCTACTTGGATAACAACGAATATTTCTGAAAATTTCAATGACGTTTCTGAAACATTTGTTTGTTACCTGGGTAGGGACCCTACTTGGGGTGAGTTCGGGTTGAACGTTCAATGCAGTCATAGCACAAAAACATCTCACTGATATATGCATTAAAACATATTCCCTCTTACTTAGACTTTTGCTCTGACTGCTGAGCGTGCAATTCGAACGCACACTCAATATTCTGTATCACGGAGATTATAAGGTTGAAAGGTGTTTTAACAAAAATTCATAATTGGGGGGTTGAAGCAATCAAAAGGCGGGACAAGCAGGATTCATTTCGTATTTTGCCGGACATTTTCGGTCGTTTTTTTATTGCGAGATTTGCTTATGCGGGACAGTCTCCCAGAATCCGGGACGGTTGGCGGCCTTGTAGTAAATATATACATAAATAAGATATTACAAGACATTAAAATATGAATACACATAATATAACAATAAGGTTAGTTAGTTACTTGCAGGGTTCGGTTCAGTAATTCAAATATACGGATAAATATCTATTATAGATACATAAAATGGAGCATTAAACAAAATGACAAATAGATGCGAAGTGAAACTCCACACGAGTTTGAAGGTATTCTTCAGTTGAGTAAAAACAATAGGTGCTTTCGTTCACTTAAAAGTTTGAATCGTGTTTCGAATAGTTTGGACCTGAATTTCTTAGTTGTTGCGACAAAACACTTTCAACTTGAATTTTGCGAAGTTCATCCTTTCCTTTAATATGGTGCTTATGAACATCGGCTTGCACAACATGGTTAAATTTAGTTAGTGAATTTTCAGGATTGTCTGGTAGATGAAAACTAAAGGTAAAGGCATCGGTTGAATTCTTGGCTTCCGGTTGAAACCGCGTGTCTCGGATTTCTTCTACTGTCGACGTTTCGTCCTTCATTGTAGTAAAGGTAAAAGCATTATTTTTCATTTACAAAAATGACTTTGGCAGGGATCTCTATAACCAACTTTGGCTAAAAACCTAATTGCTTTGTTCTTGGGATCTAAATTTTTTTATAGCATTACAACTACTTCCCCATAATACAGCTCCGTAAGTAATACGTGGTAAAATAAACTGTTTTTAATATATGAACATTAATTATTTATTGGCTTTAAATTTCTTAGTATGTACAGGGATGCAAATAATTTTTCACCAATTTAAAAAAAATCATCAATCATGATTACTAAATGACATTTTATTAGAAACAAACCAATCATTTGCATTCGTTAAATTTCTATGAACTGTGGTTTTAAATCTTTTATCTTGTTACAATAGTTCACAAAGGTGGTGTGGTCGGTAAAAAAAGCATGGAATCACACAAGTCATTGATATCTACAGAGAATATAGATAAAAGTGGTTCCAGTACTGAACCCTGGGGTATACCACGAGCAGTTACTTCCAACTCAGATAAACTGTCGTTAAAATTAATTAACCGTAATCTATTTGACCGATATGATTCAAAAACTTAGACAGCTGTTGCGTATTCGTTTAATTTAACGAACCCGGTATGCAAAATTAATCCACGCTGCCTGGAAGGTTGTAAGGCTTCTTTAAAACGGTTCGCGAGAATTAATTACAAATGTTTGTCGCCGGCACGAAGATAAAAAAAATCAAGTGGTAACTTAAAATGTATTTAATTTGACTTTTTACATAAAAGTGAAATATTTGAAATGCAATGAGTTGCGAGCCTTAGAGTCTGCAGGGCATCCAAACGCCCCGGACAAGTCGCTACGTACATACAACTAAATTCTGAAATGAAACATTCAAAGAGTCTGAAAATTTCTCTGAAAAACTAAATGGAAGTGACGCGTGAACCTTGATTGGTTAGGAAATATTTTCCCAGGGCGGCTGCATAGCAATGTTGTTCCCAGACCTTCCAAAAAGCAATTTACTTAAACCTTTTCGGAAAAGAAATATAAAATTTCACAACTTAACAATCTGAGAACTGAATCTAAATGATTACTAACGAAAATCTCAGAAGGTGGCCTGTGAGTAACATAGCCTGGACATCTGGTACTAGCGGGCAACTCTGTTGTGAGAAACGACTAAATTCTACGTAAATGACATTCTAAAATTAAATCTTAATAACTAAAACAATGAGTTCGTAACAACAGCTGTACCTCTTATGCCGTAATATGACAGTTTTTCCCAGAGAACATGATCTTATTAAGGGCCGCATGCACCAATCAATTAACCCGAGTATAAACTGGTGAAGTTTTATAATCTGACATTAAGGTCCAGTTTTACAAATGGGGCTCAACTTTGAGCTGAGACTTAAATCCTTAGAATCGATTATTTCAACAACTGTTGTGAAAGATTTAAGCTTCGGCTCAAAGTTAAACCGTCATTATAAAATTGGGCCTTAAAGCTTCACAACATTAGCCACCCACCAAACTCGATTCAAACAGCTTTTCTGCGTTCGTTTCCTGCCAAATCAGTTAACCCCACCATAATTAAAGTGATCAAAATCACAAGTGATCCTGCTTATTTAAAGAATCAGTTAGATCATTTATATCGCATAATTGTTTTGAGGTTAGAAATTTAATTAATTCGTGTAAACTTCGTTTCTATATCAAGGATCACATTAATTGCCCTATTGTGAACTGATTCGAACTGATCTAAACGAATTGATTCGACACACGAATCGAATGCAGCAGCTATTGTGTCAGTCAGATTCCAATTGACACTTAAAGTTAAACTAAATTTAGTTGTTCAATGCATACGGTTATAAATGGATGGTGAGGACTTTTGTAAAAAGCAGCAAAACTTCGTGTGGAGTATGTGCCTTATATTTATTTAAATAAATTAAATGTAATGAAAAAAATTTCAAAAATAATGTATGTAGTACACGGAAATCGGATGTCGGAAGTCTAAAGTCTACCTCTTGTCCGTTAAAATTCTGTATGCGAAAGAACATAACCTTAAATGTTATTTTGATTTTATTTTGATCAACTTAAAACGTGTTCTATTGGCGTAATTTCACGAACAATTTATTTTAATTAGGAAACTGATGCAATTCTTGTTACTTTACACGTAAAAATTACTTGAAGGCCGACTTTATTAAATTCTTGATTTGGAAATGGGGCCGTGTAAAACCAGCTCTATACAATATATTTGATATTATCTTTTTCGAAACAAACAAGTATGATTCCACTAAAGTGTAGAAATGTGCGGAACAAATCTACATAAATATGGAAGTCTAAAACGTTAGGTATACAATGGACTTGTTTCCTTTATTGGAGTATAAAGTGTACTTAACACCAACAGTAAAATAACTTACGCATGAAAAGTTTCAGTGAAATTCTTTAAACAGCCTCTTCAGATTAGTCACAAACTTTCACAGCATCAAATCACAGAAACGTGAGGAAAAACAAAACGAACGAAATTTTAAATAAACCTAATTGTGTGCTTTGCCTACATTAACTTACAAACTCTAATATCTGATATCATTATTCAGAATTTTACACGGATCGCCTGTTCCGGAAATTAAGTCGGGATACCACCGTCTTGTCATTTCCTATTCCGGCCGTGGAACTAATCTGAAAGTGAGAAACATTTCGTGCCACTGGAAAATATAAGTCGGACCATGAACAATTTTCAAACCATTCTCGACGAATCCGCATACGTACGCAGTTAGATATTGAAATTTTTATATCTTTATAGCAGAAATTGGCAATAAATTTTTACAGACGACTCTACGTATGAAGAACAGAAAGTCTAAATAAATAAATCACTACTATCTGCTCCTCTTCTGCCACAAACAGTTGTGAATAATATATCTCTACACTTTTCGCGAATCACTCTCGGATTAGCTGTTGTCTGCCTTGAAAAATATACGAACGTTTTCAGTTGGAACGCTTGGAACCAAAAGTTCTTCTTGAAATGAGATAAACTTTTGAATCCGGAAACACACTTCAACGTGCTTCAACTACCCACCAAACAAAAGCGTTTATAACACGAAATGAAAATATTCAGAGTCACAGAAAATTGTGAAAGTTATATAAAGTTAAATTAATTACGCAAGTCTTTTTTTGTAATAAAACAATAGTAGAATAATGTAATTTTGCTCATTCTTGCACTTAAATTACCTTTTATTACGTTTCTTCTTTATTTACAAAACAGCACATTAAAAAAAATATTTTATTTTTGTTTCGTTGTTAAAATACCGTGCCTTCAATTGGATTCCTCATTAAAGTGGGCTATTATTTCACTGCTTTTTTCTCCTAAGATTTGCAGCACTGATACCTGTTCAATTATTTAATTAAACAAATGTCAAATTGACACTTTCTATTTTCAATTAATGTTAGAATTACAGCAGAAAATATTTATTGTTGAAAGTTATTTTCAAACCGAAAATGGACAGTTAGTTTATTCAATTAATCAGTGTCTACAAAAGTTTCGACAGTAGTTTCCTAATTTTGCTATTACTTATGAACAGCTAGTTAAACATATCCATGCTTGTGTTTTTAATTTTCGTGAAGCAGGATCACTTGGTCGCAAAACAGGGAGCGTAGCAGCTAAGAAAAGGACTGCAGCCTGCACTGAAGGTGTTCGGGATCGAATGGAACACTCTTCCAAGAAATATATTGCGAAACTTTCACCAGAAGTTTAGCTATCAGTGGGAACATGTCACACTATTCTTAAAAAAGACTTAAAGCTTTATCCATAAAGATTCAAGCAGTCCACGAATTCAGGCCAGTAGATTTTCACAGAAGAACAGAATATTGTCAGTGATTTCTTAATAGCTTGAACAACAACGACATTCTTCACAAGTGTTTCTTTTCCGATGAGGCCTGGTTTCATCTCTCAGGGTATTTCAATAAACAGAATACGAGAATATGGTTAGCAGAAAATCCCCATGAATTTGTGGAAACTCCATGACATCTTTAAACTTTAATGTTGTGTTTCTATTTGATGTTATGATCAGTACTGACAGTAAATGACAACTGTTTTCTCTAGAATTGTGTCGCCAACTTCATAAAAAAATTACAGCTTACTTTAATGAGGAATTCAATTGAAGGCACGGTAGTTACTGGGTTTTCTACAATATCCTTTTTTCAACACCTAAATTAGGCAACCAAACTTACACAGGCGATGATACTTAAAGTGAAAGGTAACTTTAAATAAAATTATAAACTTACGACCAACAACGAACAAAATTTAAGACACTGGAATTCCGGGATTTGCTTTTTTTAGTGACAGAAATATATCTAACAGTGTTGATAATATGCGGGAAACAAATTTTCCTAGACATTACCGGGACTCGAGCAATTTTTAAAACCGCTTTATAATAGACCTAAAAATTGCAGGTATCGAATTTAAGAAATAAAATTATATACCTATTCGCGGTGGGAAAATGACCAACGCTTATTCACCTCTCCGCTGTGGCACTTAACGTCTGCAATATATCATAAACTGGGGAATCTAGAATGAGCTCTCGTTCTTTACGACCCACTAAACGAATTTATTTCGGAGGTAACCTAACATTTATAGGGCATCACCTATTTATAAACGCGAATTTATTCTGTAAACTTTCAGAGAACATCAAAGATGCGCGGATAAATGAACGAGCGTGTCGTTTCTTTTTCTGGATGTCACTTTCCGAAATAAAGTACACAAAAACAGGCTGCCGTAAAGTGATGTTGATAAAAAAACGTCATTAACACGGAATGGAATTAAATTTACTGGAATAGTTAAAAACATCAGAGTGTCTCATAATTTTTGCGTAAAATTTATTACAGGATGAGAGAAGCGGGGCTGCCTCAGTGAACGTTTATTTGTTGATTCGATACTTCTGATTCGTGTTCCGCCAAACAAACAATATTTAGTGAACTCCATTCAACCTAATGCCATAATAGATTTCCTACTTATAAGAAGTTACTTAGTGTTCGATTACTTGAGAAATCGTAAACAATTTTTTTACACGCTAAAACTTCAAGAGACGTCTGTGTCCCGCAAGGGTGTATACTGGGACCCCATAGTCTTTTCTATAATTCTGCGAATGCAAATGACGCACATATTTATGTTAGCAGAACTCCAGGAAACACTAGCACAATAATTTGGAAAATAAATTTTAAAAGTTATGTTATGTGAGCGGAAATAAGCGTCCTTCGCCTAAATCCTAATAAAAAAAAGTGATATTACTGGAACCTTTAAGAATCAGAATGAATTGTCCTTAAGTAACTGAAGCAGTAACAAGCGACTAGAAAACAAGCCGATTTTCGGACGCACACTTCCCTTTCTTGTATGGGAGGAATGGAGAACACCAGAGAACACAACATATACGTGGGTTGCTGGAAAATTTTCTAGTAGGTTTAGAATTGTTAGCGTTTATCAACTGTCATATTTGAAAAATTTGACGTTTTTCGCCTATAATTCTATTGACAGTTCCTATCCAAGTTTTGTTTGTACAGCATTTAAGAAAAAGTAATTTTGTGTAAACATGGAAATCTCGCGTGAAAATTTTCTTGCCATGATTTTTAACGATTTCAAATATGGTCTAACGCCGAAACAATGCCTCGATCGACTTCATTTGGCTTTGGGAGATGAAGCACCATCAAAGAGCAATGTTTATAATTGGTTTGCCGAATTCCAGCGTGGACGTACCCCTCTCAGTGACGAATTTCGTGAAGGTCGTCCATCAACATCTGTTTTTGCCAGTAATGTAGATGCTGTGACATACCGTGAGATTCAAGCATCCTTGCGCATTGACATGAAAACAATACATCAAATTTTGCATGATCATTTGAACGTACGAAAACTTTGCAGTCGTTGGATCCCACAAAATTTAACAGAAGCGCAGAAGCAGGGTCGTGTCAAATGGTGCGAAGAAACGCTCAAGAAATTCGATGGAGGTCGTTCAAATTTAGTTTATAACATCGTTACTGGTGACGAAACGTGGATCTATTCGTACGAGCCAGAAAGTAAACAACAATCTTCCGTTTGGATATTTCAAAATGAACCAAAACCAACAAAAGTTGTCCGTTCACGCAGTGCTGCGGAGCAAATAAATGCTTGTTTCTTTGGTTTAACTGGACATGTAGCAACCGTGGCTTTAGAGGCTCGAAAAATCGTGAATGCTGCTTGCTATACTACAATTTGTTTGCCGGAAGTGATCGATCAAATAAGAAGAAACAATCGAAATCGACGAATTATTCTCCATCATGACAACGCCAGCTCTCACTCAGCCCGTCAAACAGCTGATTTTTTGTCCAACAAAAATGTTGAATTAATGACTCATTGTCCATATTCACCTGATTTATCACCTAATGATTTCTTTTTGTTCCCAAATATCAAAAATAAAATAAGCGATTTTCGTCGGCTGAAGCAGCGGTTGAAACATTCCGGACACTGGTTTCTGAGGTACCATCTTTAGAGTGGAAAGCGTGCTTTAGAAATTGGTTCGAGCGTATGCAAAAGTGTATTGACGTTAAAGGCGAATACTTCGAAAAACAATGATACCGTTTACCAAATTTCATATGCGTTTTTTCATACCGTTTCCAGAAACTTTTCCAGCAGTCCACGTATGTGACAAAGTACGCGATACTCTACACTCCGTTCGTTTTGCCATTCTAAAGGCCCAGTTTTCACTAATACAAGTTATACGGCATGACGTTCTCAGTATACTTAACCTCTATTTTGGCTACAATAAGTCTTCATTCGTTAGGTCTGCTAAATTAATTTTTTCCATTTCCTTTTTTAAACTTAACGGAACTTGAAGTATGTCTCCAGGAACTTCATTTTACTTACCTATGTTTCCTTGATATATTTGTTTGAATAAAATAGAAGTTCTGTGTTCACAAGTGCCAAATGCCATCATATTTAATAGGTAGAGACGAAGATATAACGTCAAATTAAACGTTGAATATCTTTTTAAAAACTTTACAAAAAAATTTCACTATCGATGGATAGCTTCATTAATTTTAGTTCTGTGCGGTTAAAGTTGAAAAGCCAATTATTTACAATTAAAACTGTTTCGTTACTATTCGATTCATTTTGCTACTATAGTTAGTTTTCATTTTTTAGTTTCCGTATGTTTTTTTTACATATCTATCTTTCTGTTTGCTTGAGCAAGCAAGAAAATCCTATCTCAGCCGCAAAATATTTAATCTAAGACAGAAGAGAAGGAAGAAATTTTGACAAGCCTTAATATACAAACGAGACACTATTCTGGCGTCGTGTAGAAAATATCAGCGAAAAGCATTTTTCGGTTATACCTCAAACCAAGCTATAAACAAGAAGATTGTTTTCCGGAGGTTTCACGTTTTTGCTGAAAACTTGAGGGTTGTAAGGAAATATTTCGTTTGGCGGCTTTGTTGTGGCCAGAGCAAGATTCTTTTTCTTTTTCTTGAGAATTCATTCGACCCCTCATTAAGCCGCGTCTTTACAGTACATTTATATTATTTCCGTAAATTTTTAGCAAAATAAAATGTTTTATATGTCTTACGTTCATTCACTACGCTTTAATTATTAATATTCTCTGATCGACAACACCGATTTGCTCGTATTTTTTAACTAACTAAACTTAAAAATCTTGCAATCCGCATTTATTCCGTTTTGTTAAACAAAATTATCTTTGGCCTCAACCAGTTTTTACTGAAAATGTAGCGCGTTGGTGACAACAAAAAGGAATTTCTTAATATCAGTCCTTTAAGTTTATTTACGTCTTACGTATTCTACATATAAAACAATAAGACTTCACAGTTTTTGATTCGGCTAAAAAGAGCCTACGTCTACCTAGTATTTCTTTTTACAATTTTTCACAGAAGAAATCCTCTGTTAAAGTTGTGGTATGATGCTCAGAGACTTGTGGTTATCTTCTTTCCTCTATGGCTAGTCGAAGGACTTAGAAATTCTTAAAGTTACTGTTGGATCGTTGACAGTTCATGTTGAAGTTGTCTTTAAAAATTAGAGGTGCCATCGTATGATAGTAATTCCTCTACGGTGCTATGCATCTGCTCACATTAGCACTCTTAAACTTTATGTATAATCAGTGCGTAATCACATTCAATTTACATAAGTCCTAGAATTCAGTGAACACGACCTGCGGGTTATGCAAGCAGGACACGAGCCAATCTTTCCGCACACTCAGGGGGCAGCAAAAAACTACCGAGGCAGCAAAAATTATTTTGCTCAAGGGCGGTCGTGAAACAAACTCAAGAACCTATTAACAGCAAGTAAAATTCCTCCACATCGTCTCCATTGAGTGGGTATCGCTATGCAGCTTTTCTCTACATCGCAGTCTCCGAGGGAACGACCGACCCTGCTTCAGAGATACGGTATGTTATGTTTTTTTTTCTTTTGTGGGTCAAACAACCGCTAAGCACTGATTTTGTTACCCTTGTAACAAGGAATCCCCGGACTGCAGAGATGAAATAAATCAAACCTTAAATAAAGGGGAATATTTTGTGAGCACGATTCGTATCAAGACGCACCAACGATGGGCGTCGCCACCGTCATCCTTGAACATTAACCGTTAACTCGATTCATCCTCTTGAGGATGTCGCCGTCCTAACGACGGACATCGTCAGAGTCGTCATCGCCCCTGGACTCAACAATTACTCCGTCCTCGATCTTGTCTCTGCCTTGCCGCTAGAAGAGATCAACACATCTCAACAACCCCAAGGCATCGCCGTAACCCCTGATCGTCTAGCCCGGTTAATCGGATAATCCGAGGAGCTGTCATCGACAAATCCTCAGCGGAACACGTCAAGGTTATCGAGTTTCTACAACAACGTCGAAGTGCATCCACTTCACATGACCACCCGCTCAGTCGTGACACAACGGAGGAGTACCCGATCTGCGTTGAGGAGACGTGAAAAATCCTTTTCGGGTTTGCTTTCTTAGAGCAGGGTAAACGTCATTTTGTTTTTTTAAAATTTTGTTACCTGCTTATTTTCACGTGCCCTTATTGCTCGCGTTCGTTAATCTGGATGATTCTTTAGCAAGTCTGGGGCAGATTTTCACCGACAGATCGATGCTACATGTTTGCCTTCGTCCAACCTCGTGAGCGATTGCTGAGCACCGAGAAGCGTCAATGCCTTTACATGCCTTCGTTGAAAGGAAAAAGGTATTGCCGTCTCCGTTTTTGGACTGTCCATCTTACTGACATATCGTTCCGAAGGAAATCTTAAGTAAAAATATTCCAATTTTTCTTCTCACCTGTGGAATTGTAAGCATGACCTCATACCCCCCAAGCGTGAATATTGCCAATGGCGTGGAGATTGTGCGGGAGTTTCGGCAACGAATTTAGCGGGGAAAGGCGCGCTGTTTGTTGGGCAACGTAGACAGGGTTTTTGTCGCGTTCGTCATATTTAGATGGTTTATCTTTTTTTATTCATTTTGCATTTTATCTTTGCATTGTACATGTTAATTGTCTTGATAGTTGGTTCCTTCAGAGCACCAAAAATTTACGTAGTTTTGGAAAGTTTTCAGTTTTACCTCTGATCGTTCTCTTATTTTGTCTATTTGGGCTGAACGCTTCCCGCTTCCGCTTACATTATTTTGATGCTTGTGTAAGCAAACACGAGAGTACTCACGGCGATGCGCTTTTGCCGTTCGGTGTGGGGCCATGTAAACTTACATAATTTTTGCGATCGATACGTACAATTACTAAATATACAACTGTGTGTAGCAATAAACAGTTTGATTTTGGACGAAACTAGAGTTTATTTGGTTAGTGGTTTGTTTGGCTGGGACGTATATTTTTCGGGAGAGGTTTCAGAGAACATCATTGCGATTTCCTTTTCTTTTATACTCCCTGACGATCGCCATTTTCCTGGATGTGTATCACCGTTATTTGTAGGTTGGGTAGCTATTGTTGGGTGGCGCCCTTAATCGTAACACCTTTTGAATTCCTCCACGCCGTCTCCACTGAGTGGGTATCGCTATGCAGCTTTTCTCTACATCGCAGTCTCCGAGGGAACGAGCGACCCTGCTTCAGACATGCGGTATGTTACGGAATGTTATGTTTTTTTTTTCCTTTTGTGGGTCAAAACCGCACTGATTTTGTTACCCTCGTGACAAGAAATCCTCGGACTGCAGAGATTAAATAAATCAATCCTTAAGTAAAGAGGAATATTTTGTATTCTATTGTTTAAAGCTCTATCTACGATCCAATCGCCGGTTCATCCACCCGCTTGTAGTGACAATATTTAGACTGAATTTTGTCGTAGCTTTGTGACGATTCCTCGACCGTTTCCACATTATGTCTTTTCTTAATAGAATCTTTTGTTTTAGTTCAAGTGTTATTTGCGACGGAATACCTTGGAATCATGCATTCCTTTTTTATTTGTTCCAAATTAATTAAAATAATAATAAGCGAAACGATGTACCGTTTACTTTTCGTGCATTAATTTCTTTTCAAATTTTCGTGCCGCCTTAAAGAGGATTTAAGGGTGTTCGAAGTAGGGTAATATGCCAACCACGAAACAGTTCGGCTTTGTGTTGGGCGGAAATGCGTTTTAAATTACATCTAGTACGACGTTTCAACTAGAGCGGAAAATCTGAAAATGCCGAGAGCAAGGCCGGCTCTGTGAGTAATACGAATTATTAACCTGTTTACTACGGTCTCGATCAAGCATAAAACCGGCAACTTCCAAAATAACGAATGTTTGGGCGCACGCAAACAGAAAGTAATGGAGTATAATATTTGTTTTTGAATTCGACGATTTTGTTTTTACTTTTATTTGCATAAACAGAAGATTAATCGACTTTTATTAATGTGTTCCACAATGTATTTCCTCCGCTTGATCGTGATGAGTCGCCACAAAACCGAAATAAATTTTGCCTGTAAATAATAGTAATGTAAGCGAGCAATAAATGGGAAACGCGGTTGAACTTTTAATTTTATTTACGAAAATTTATGATTTTTGTCATGTTCTGAAATTAGAACTTTATTTTATAGGAGTATTAGGGCTGGGAATTCTATACTTTTTAATGCTACGGCGAAATGTTCGTGTTCACAGGCACATTACTGTCTGTGAATTGCTATCTGGGAAGTCCCCATTGTATACAAGAAAACGACTTTCGCTCTGCCATACTGATGCGTATGTTCTGTTCAGTTTTATTCCATTTAGCGACACTATAGACATGACCAAATTCGGCTATGATTTTGATCCATATTTTCGTAGTAAGCACGAATAGTAATACAGTCGCTTGTTTATATCAGTAAACATATTCCATCAAATTTCTGAAATAATTGCGCCCGATTGCCTCCTGCAGACATAGTTACAAAAGTCAGTTGGCCTAAATCCTTGAATACTCTCTGGTTGAAAACGCCATATTGATGCTAGCATAAGCTCTGCTTACAGGTCCCGTTTTCCGTAACAGAAATTGGCTGTTGTGTAAATATCTGTGGTTGTCACATCGTTAGTGTTCGTGTAAATTTCAGATTCAGTTCAGTGTAATGTAAGGTAAATGTGGCTAAAGTTCATGTTCAAGTCGATATATTTGACAACAGGGTAATAACATGTTCTGTATATTAAAAATGTTTACTTTTGCTTAAGATTTACGGTGACTGCAGATTAAACAATCATGCATATATTTGTTTCCTGTATGATTCTTTAATTTACTTCGGCTATTGTTTGTTTGCTGCGAAATAAGCAACTTTAATATACGGAAGTATCAATGAAACAGATCAAACAGTACTTTTTGCAGTTAGAATTCTATTGATTTCCCGAAAGCAATTGGAAGGCGTATTGTATGTATACATACAATTTATTTCATTTATCGCTTTGCACTGCGTTTATTGCGATCCAACGTCGTCGTGTTTTTGGAAAGAGATGCAAATAAATTTGCTGGGGAATGTGGGCTTGAATATTCACTTTTATTTTGTTTCACTGTAACTAATACTGATCGAACAGAAACAGAAATAACTAAAATATTTATAATAAATTAAATAGTAACTTTCAAATACGCCCTTTACAAATCCACAGGCTACAGAGTAAAAAAATTAATTAGAAAAGAATATTTTCTATTAATTTAGCCTAAAATGTACATAAAAATAGGCATTATTTTCGCTTTCTTTGTAATAATTCATTTGTACATATCGTTCCCAGCCGATAAAGTTATTTCAAAACCCATAAATCTGTAATAATCACTTACGCCCGAGCGAGACCAATCGATGGAAGGGTACTCTGAATCTTTCGTCATTTAATCTTCTCTCGAAGACATTATCTTCGAGGCCCATTTAAAAGGAAAAACATATTTCTTAATAAACAACTGAGATAAACCCAAAAAGTAGATTCTTAAAACAGTGAAAACGTGAGCGAATTTTATTTTTTTTTGTTGGGAACGGCGGCGTTATTTTTTGAAACAAAAGGTAAAACTTTATTTTTTCCTTTAAATTCTTTTCATTGAGGAATAAGTAACCTAATCCACTAATAAATGAATATTTATATAAATAATAATAATAAATTATTTCCATGAGATATATTATATGTATTATGTAAATATACATAAGTATAATAAGGTATAATATAATAAATGGAAACCGCAGGATGTTGTTCATGTTGTACATCGTCTGTCACAACACCCTGTATTTAAACATAAAAAGGAATTCCGGCAGCGAAAGCAAGTAAAAATTATAATATTAAGTAATCACACCACACAAAATTAGTACACATAATAGTTGTTAAAGATATTTCTACTTACAAAAATTATAGTTGTTGCTGCCAAAGAAAATTTTCCATTTTTCTTTTAAAGTAACATAAGTTACTCTGTTGCAGATAAGTGGGGAAGTTTATTGTAAAAGCTACATATATTATAAGTAAAACTTCTTTCGAAAAGTGCAGTTTCATGAACTGACGGCGAGATGAGCTCCTTTGACCTAACATTAATAATAAAAAATGGAACAAAGTAACCTGAGTCTGTTTTCCATGTATAACGTATATATAACCGGCATGCGTCGATAAGCTTATGCGATATCCTGTCGTACTTCCAGATTGAGTACACAAAGCGTCAGCAGGAATTTTGCACTAACTGTATACGGCGCTGATCATTGTAATCTAGACAGGGGGCGATAAGAGAAGCACAATAAAAAAAATTGATAGGACTAAGAATTTACATAAGAGCTTCTTAGTATATACCGGGTGTCTCAGGATGGGCGGCGACCGGCGGTATATAGTTAACCGTAATATCTACAGCTTTGGGAGAAAAAAAGATGATTAAAGTGGCCAAGAGAAATTCAAAGAAAATATTTTTAAGTGTCTGAGTTTACCACAAGGGGACGCAATCAGTATTAATTAATTATACTGCCAAAGTTTCAGAATAAGCAGCGGCTTTGATAGCGTCATTAGAAAGCTGAATTAATTCTGGACAACTTTGGTTTTGGACTTATTATTAGGTCACTATTAATAAGGGTGGAGAAAACAGTTGAATTATTTACTTCAAAAGATATCGTAACTTCTGTACTCTTTACCAGAAATTTACGAACTTCGGTTCATTTGAAAGGGAATTTTAAGCTGATTTAAAATTTCTATTCAGCGACTACACCTAATAGTTTTTCATAGTTTTTCAAAAAAATTTAAATGGAAAGGTGTGTTTCTTTTTCAATACTTACAAAGCTTAAAAAATGGCGAACATTATAGTGAAAAACGGAAGTGATTATCTTTTTTCGTTCTCAAGTTATGATTAAATATGTTAAATAATGGCTTTAAAAGTTTTTATTAATGTTAGGACATTATTTAGAAGCATTTGAATGTTTTTGGGAACAGAGAATATTTAAACCCAAGAATATAACAACAAATAGAGAAACAAGAATAATTCAAACACTAAATAAAAGCAGTGAATAATAATCGTGCACTGTAATCAACAAAGTCTCACTGTGCCGCTATACAATACTTTTTTATTGTCCGCGTAGAGTTGAGTAGAAATTATTATTGATATCCTTACTGATCGTAAACAGCTATTTTGAAATGAAAGATGGATAATATTTTGAAAATATTTTAAGTACAGACCTTCAATCATTGTTGATTACAATGTATTTCTAAATGTTCAAAGTGCTTTGCGTCGTTTAACATTTTATTGTTCATTACTCATTTAGTGTCTGTGTTTTTCTCATTTATGTGTTTGTTATATTGTTCTTTGATTTAAAAACAACTCTTAAAAACAACTGTATATATTTAAACAGATTAATGTCTCTCTACTTACCTCAAAATGAAAATTGTTACTCGATAGTATTTGTTTGAGCTTTTAGATTTGTTTTTATCTTCAGTTAATAGACTCATTTGATAACAACTCGAGAACGAAAAAAAGATAATCATCTCGCGTATTCACCATATTGTTCACCATTTTGTAATCTTTGTAACAATTTCAAAACACACCTTTCCATTTAAATTTTTTTTGAAAAACTATGAAAAATTACCACTTTCGCAAATAGCGCCCTCTAGCTACTTTATAACAAATTAGCCGTAGTCGTTGAATAGAAATTCTAAATCAGCTTAAAATTCCCTTTCAAATGAACCGAAGTTCGTTTATTTCTGATAAAGAGTACAGAAGTTATGTTATCTTTTGGAGTAAATAATTCAACCGTTTTCTCCACCCTTGACATAAGTCAAAAATTAAAGTTGCGCAGAATTAATTCAGCTTTCTAGTGACGCTATAAAAAATGCAGCTTATTCTGGAAACTTTGGCCAGTAAAATTAATTTTTATTGATGGCTCTATTGATTGCGCCTCCTTGAGGTCAACTCAGATATTTAAAAAAATTTCTCTGAATTTATCTTGGCCACTTAAACTATATTTTTTTTTCCCCGAAGCTGTAGGTATTACACGTACGGTTAGCTATATATCGCCGGTCGACGCCCGTCCTGAGACACGCAATATAGACAAATATGACTTATGTGCATAAAGAACTGTCTGTTAATATACACTAAGGAGGTTGAATACGTTAAGAGATATGAGGTTTAAAACGAAGATAAGTATCTAACAGTACTCCCAAGTTCTTTGCTAAATCTATAACTGGCACGCTAATATTGTTAATCTGAAATTTACAATAATTACATACGCACCTCAAACCTCAATTGAAGAGTTTCCAAAAAATAACACTGCCGATTTAGCTGGGGTTAATACACAGTGAATGTTTCAAGGACAGATCATTTAAATACTCTAAATGCAAATTAATATCAGCAACAGCTTTTTGCTTGTCATTACAATGAAATCAGTGATAAATTTGGGTGTGGTCTGCATATTCGCATTCGCAAATACGAAGAGATTGCAGCAACAGTTGAAAGGTATAAATAATGAAAAGTAAGGGTCCAAGAAAGGATCCTTGTGAAACACCAGAGACAGAATTAATACTACCTGATAGTAAACCATCTAAAGCAACTTCTTGGGTTCTATCATTTAAATAGTTTTTAAAAAACGAAGTACTATCTAAACCAATAAAATGCAAGATTAAAATTGAAAGGTTAAATCTTGTTACGTTTCGTTTGTGTACAGGGTGGATCAATTTCGATGTCTCTTATGGGCATCTCCGTAACTATAAGAGATAGAGAAAAACTGGTGGTCAAGTCTCGACCTCTTTTTTAGGGAAAAAGTTTTGACCGCGCAAAAAAATTCATATTCGCGTTATTGTACAAAATTCCGTTGTAAGAAATATAGTATGGCAACCGGTCTGCCCAAAGGTTTTTTTTTTTGTTTTTATTAAATATGAATGCAAACCAATTTAGTTTGATAGGTGTTTAATTTTATTTATATGTATTTTACAATTTGTGTGTTTGTTTATTGTTTTTTGTGTTTTTATTAAAATATAACTCAGATGCACGAAAAATATTGTTTATGTAGTTATTTCAATATGTTGCTGGCGATACCGCCAAAGCTCTTATTTAATATGAGGTAAAAATTTGGGAGATATTGTTTTACATTTAGACAAATCCAAAATTAATTAAATTATAATTTTTTTATTGAAGTCGTTTCTCGTCCGATGAAAATTGTATAAGAAATGTATTCAATCTTTAAACGGACACTGTAAAAATTGCACGAGCGCTCAACGTTTCTTCCTAACGAAGCTAACAACCGATAGTGAAACATGTATGGTGGGTTTCACAAAGATATTATTAAACCGCGGTTAATTTAATTCTCTGATTAAGGAACGTAAATGGACGAAGTTAACGATAAATTTGAAATAACCAATTATACTGTTTCACCCAACCAATCACAGGCTTTAATGACGCTGTTAAATTAATCAGTGATTAAATAATTGTTCTGAAACTGGGGGTAAATGTTCGTGGAATTTTGACAGTGTCCGTTTAAAGATTGAAAACAATTTTTGGTCATCACACGTTTTGATAATTGTTTAGAACATTATTGTTAAAATGTTCTTTGAAACGTGACGAATGATAAACTCTTGCGAAATTATACTTCTCAAAATTATAAAACGGAATTTTGTAAAATAACGCGAAAACGAAAATATTTACCCACCCAAACTGTCAAAATATTTGAAAGCTCGTTAAAATTTAATAAAACCAAACAAAATCGGAACCGTGTTGAAGTTAGTTTACTGAGAAGAGGATACGCAAAGATAATAATAAAAATGGCAGTTTTTCCTTTTAATTAATAATCATTTTGTTGTGACTTAGTGACTTAATCTCCAAAAAAGAAATCGAGGACTTGGCCACTGGTTTTCTTTCTTTCTTATAGTTACGGAGATGCCCAGAAGAGACATCGAAATTAATCCACCCTGTATAGTTGAAATAAATATACCAATCACATATCCCCACCATAAATTGACGACTCTGCAGATAAAGTTCTCTTCCCCCCATTTTGGAAAAATGTTTTTTAAGTAATTTTAAATGGAAATAATGTTTTTAGTTTTTAGTTTTTTAATTCTTCTTTTTAGTTTGTTGCTTAGTTAGCCTCCTTCTTGCTTTGTATGAGGTGTATTTTCGTTTTCGGTTGTTGTATTTTTGAATCCACCCTTTTGACTACCGCCATCTGTTAACTTTTTGCTTTACGTATATATTTTTGACACATTTCCGGCTTTATGTCGCCACACGTGGTCCCTTAACAACTTCCGTAAGTGATTAATTTCATTTATATTATTTTCACAAAATTGTTACTTGCTTAAGTGTCCCTTGTTTTCTCTTTAAGGTCTACTACACACTTGATAATGTCCTCACGGACGAAACCGTGGTCGTAAGCTTTAAAAAAAAATATTGTAGCAAGTCGTGGCTTTTCCTACTAATTTCCCCGCTTGTTTGTTACAAACTATGCATACAAGATGATGGTTGTCACAGTTGATATAGCATTAAATACATACATTTGCTGATTTTTATGTCGTTAAGACGCAAGACGGCTGCAGACCGAGCTAGACGATTTCATTTCACGAGTTAGATCATTTCCGCTCATCTTATTCTTCGATTTTTGAAGAGGATACTGTCATTTATTAATTTGTATCATTTGACTTCCTTTCATTGCAATCCGAATTCTGCCCAAACAAAGCCTGACAACTTCAATTAATACAATCAGATATTTATGATCAGCGATTATGTGCGCAAATTAGACCATAATGTTTGTTTCGTTCTTCTTTAATTAGACTTTTATTATGGGCG
The DNA here is from genome assembly GCA_036172665.1 of Prosopocoilus inquinatus. NCBI lineage: Eukaryota > Metazoa > Arthropoda > Insecta > Coleoptera > Lucanidae > Prosopocoilus > Prosopocoilus inquinatus. The sequence goes on from CM069871.1 coordinate 56,714,587, forward strand.
TTTCTTTTTGGGATATTTTGAAGCCGAACCCGACCAAATACCCACTGGTGCGGCGTAGCAATTGTTAGTTCAAACGTAGAGAAGCTAATGCCAATATAACAGAGCGCGGTAATTTTAAAACGTAAAATAAAGAAATACTTTTACAAACTAATGGAGGAAACTGAAAGATTGTATAGCAAATTTCAAGTGACCTGCACAAAAATCAAATATTTATTTCATCGACCTCTATACATACCGGGTGGAAAGTTTCAAATCCGAACATAGTAAACCTGCATTGAAAACTACGTTTCTGCAGATTACTGCTCGCCATTTAAAGATAGAAAAATGGTAGTGGTATTAAATGAAAGACAAAATTAAGGCCAATATTATCGTGCTAAAATTATTCCTATTGTGTTAATACTTTTGAAATAGAAATTAAATTTTTAAATTTCAAATGAAAAATGTAGGCGCCTTATGTCAAATTTGAAGTTTGCAGTTCAATAACCAGAATTTTGTACAATATGCTTCTTATTCAAAATGAAATTCCATTCATCTGTGTAGCAAAAACCGATTTATTTATTTGCACCTGCATTACTTCACAAAATACTTTCTACTTTTCTTGTTAATTTCAAAACAATGTTGATGGCAACTGAATTTGTGAAATTGAGGCGTTTTTTTTTAAATATTCTTTACAGTTGTGTGTTACTTATTCTTGAACAGTGTGAAACTTATTTAATTCTTAGTACAATTGAATTTGAAATTGATGTAGTATCGACATGTTGTGTCGATATGGATTGCCGATGGCATCCCATTAACTTTATTGATAATATCCGAAACAACTGTATTTTTGTATGCAATGACGTAGAATACAATTCTCATTCTAATAAAGAAAGAAAGAATTGGTAAAACTTAAACGACAAGAGTCCTATTATTTGCTCTGTACAATAATTCATAATACTTTTTGACTGACGCATGACGTGTAAATTATTTTCCATTAACTGAAAGAACTGAAAGTTTCAAATCTGACATAGGGGACTACATTTTTCGTTTAAAATTTGAAAATTTAATTTATATTTCGAAAGTATTAATATTTAGGAATAATTCTTTCACGATAATATTGTCCATAATTTTCTCTTTTCTTTAATACCATTGCCATTTTTGTGTCTACAGGTGGCGAGCAGCAATTCACAGAAACATAGTTTTCAAGACTAGTTTGCTATGTTCGGTTTTGAAACTTTCCACCCGGTATAATCATTAATTAATTTATCTTTTTAATAGAAGAATTTTTTAGGATATGAGTAGCCTTATGTATGGTTTAATTTACGAACCAAAATCAATTCCAATAAAACAAAAATTAATTAAATCGCCTGTTACAGAATTTGTGCGTATAGAAAACTTATACTGCCAAAATTACGATAAATCTTAGTGTTTATGTAACACCATTTTTGTCTTATTCTACAGTTTACGGAGACGAAATGACGACACTTAACGCCTACTAAACGGAATTAAGTAATTTTTTATAAGAAATTTGTACTTATCGTAGCAATGCGTTTTTGAATACATAAATCAGTCTAAATCTCCTGATTTTGAGCTAAAATATTGTATTAAAACAAATCCATACGTACGTATGTTATCGTCGCCCTGTATATTTGATCCATATTTTCCTGATATTTGAAATCTCTTAAAACTAGGAAATCACGTTTTGAAAACTGAATTACAAAGTCAAATGCGGATGTTTTAGATTTATTTCCTCACGTGCAAACTTTTCACAAATATGTTCGGCATTCAACAGTCACCTCTGAAAGCATATTTAGAAAAGTGAAATAGATATTGTTACGAATTTAGGGTTTGTTAAATTTATTTTAAAATAAAAACTGTAAATAAATAACAAACTAATTTACTTAGAAAGTTACACTAATTTATTTAATACGACATAATAATTTATTAATAATAATAATATTAAATAAATTTAAATATATAATAATAATATTATTAGACTGTCTATGGAATTTTTTTTCGCCTAGAAAATTCTGTCAAGCGAAGCAGATAGTTGCTCTCGAAGCGTTGAGAGTTGAAGTAACAAGCACTGACGCATGCAAGTGTAATTCGGTAGTCACGCATTAGATCGTCACAGTATAATAATTCTTCTTGAGAAAATCTGAATTATAATTACAACTATTAATACTAAAATCTTTCGTGGCTGATTATCGTCTTCCATAATAGATGTAGCGATGAACTTGAAGACTCCCACAGCAGAGAGCTCTTGGCCGAAAGAGAAATCAAATCTGTTTATTTTCCAAAAGATACAAGATGTAAGTATATATGGTACGTCACAAAAGAAAACTGAAACTAAACTACAACTACAGTACATATTCCAAGTATTCTTTTACACTATAGTACGATTTAGTGACTAACAATTGTTTTAACAGATTTTTAAATGCAGAAATAATTTTAAGCCTATTGTAAAGCCGAATACCAGGTAGTATTTTCATAGCGAGAAGTTTTGTGTAACGTAATTCTGAGATCAAAGTCACTAATATTATTTTTTACATATGTGGGCTGCTGGAAAATTTTCTGGAATCTAGTAGGTCTAGAATTGTTAGCGTTTATCAAATGTCATATTTGAATAATTTGACGTTTTTCGCCTATAATTCTATTTACAGTTCCTATCCAAGTGAACCTGTATGTTTGTACAGCATTTGAGAAAAAGTAATTTTGTGCAAACATGGAAATCTCGCGTGAAAATTTTAGTGCCATGATTTTTTACGATTTCAAATGTGGTCTAACGCCGAAAAAATGCATCGATCGGCTTCATTTGGCTTTTGGAGACGAAGCACCATCAAACAGCAGTGTTTATAATTGGTTTGCCGAATTCCAGCGTGGACATACCTCTCTCAGTGACGAATTTCGTGAAGGTGGTCCATCAACATCTGTTGTTGCCACTAATGTAGATGCTGTACGTGAAATGCTTGAGTGAGATCGACGTGTGACGTACCGTGAGATTCAAGCATCCTTACGCATTGACATGAAAGCAGTACACCAGATTTTGCATGATCATTTGAACGTAGGAAAGCTTTATAGTCGTTGGATCCTACACAATTTAACAGAAGCACAAAAGCAGGGTCGTGTCAAATGGTGCGAAGAAATGCTCAGGAAATTCAATGGAGGTCGTTCAAATTTAGTTTATAACATCGTTACTAGTGACCGAAACGTGGATATTTTCGTACGAGCCAGAAAGTAAACAACAATCTACCGTTTGGGTATTTCAAAATGAACCAAAACCAACAAAAGTTGTCCGTTCACGCAGTGCTGCGAAGCAAATAATTGCTTGTTTCTTTGGTTTAACTGGACATGTAGCCAATTGTGGGTTTAGAGGATCGAAAAACCGTGAATGCTGATTGGTATACTACTATTTGTTTGCCGGAAGTCATCGATCAAATAAGAAGAAACAATCGAAATCGACGAATTATTCTCCATCATGACAACCCCAGCTCTCACTCAACCCGTCAAACAGTTGATTTTTTGTTCAAAAATGTTGAATTAATGACTCATTGTCCACATTCACCTGATTTGTCACCTAATGATTTCTTTTTGTTCCCAAATATCAAAAATTAAATGCGTGGTGAGCGATTTTCGTCGGCTGAAGCAGCGGTTCAAACATTCCGGAGACTGGTTTCTGAGGTACCATCTTTAGAGTGGAGAACGTGCTTTAGAAATTGGTTCGAGCGTATGCAAAAGTGCATTGACGTCAAAGGCGAATACTTCGAAAAACAATGATACCGTTTACCAAATTTCATATGCGATTTTTCATACCGTTTCCAGAAACTTTTCCAGCAGCCCACGTATAAACAGCATTGCAGTACACACAGAGTGGGCCAATAGTGCGTATTCGGTAGATACCGCCTATATTAATGCAGATTTTTAAAATCTGTTTTCGCTATTACTTACCTGTGGTATAGATGCACGTTTTAAATGTAGATACAATTATACAGAGTGTTCCATGTGGTTATGCCAAACCAAAGTTAACCTTTAACCTAAACCTAATAGTTTTTAAGATATTGACATTTCAATGTAAAAAAATGGTATTTTATTATTTGATGTTTTACAGATTGGATGTTTATTAAAATTCGGCATCTAAATTTTACAGTAACATTACATAACCTCTATGGAACAGAAAACAATTTCCATCGCGAACACATTCCTATTATTTTATACAGGATGATTCATAACTCCGATGTTTATTTTACTCGGTTAGTTTAAATGGAACACCCTATATTTTATGACTGAATTTAATAGGTCTTTAATTAAGCTTCACAATGATATAGAGTTTAGTACGTGTTACACAACAGGCCTGCATACAGTAAGATGTCAAAATCGTAGATTCCTAAATCAGCATTTATTCCATCTTCCAATGGAATATTTTGTCTATAATTTAGTTGATTTTAATTAGAAAGTCTGTATTGAGACTCCTTGTACTTTTTAATCTGTTAAGAATTTACATTTATTTGATCTGTAACATAAAAAACCGTATACATACTTTTATTTAATACTACCCTAACTCCAAGCTTTCTGGTTTATCGCAGAGTTGTAATGATTGGTAATTATTATCACAGCTGTGACTGCGACCGACTTACTACATGTTTACCTTCTTTGCCTAGGAAACCTGGGAAATGCAGAAACACCAGTTCAAAGCAAATTCAACCGAGAAATAACCGACAGATGAAAATTCTATCTCTCAGATAGAACATGCACTGGCAGTGGAGATCGAATCCACGCCTGAAGTTGCCCCCCCCTCCTTGCTGCGAAACGAATGCTTAACTCCTAAAATTTTAATTTTAAGTTTATCGACACTATCTGATTATTTTAAATAAGACAACGCCCAACAGCAGTACTAATACCAATAAAGGTACCAATAAAAATAACAGTACAATTGTTAATTGAAATGTGAATCAATCCCCTCCCCTTGTCATAGAAAACGATGTGAAGAGAATCAGTTATCATTTTGAAAATTTTCTATTTTGTTATTAATGTTAAATCAGTTGTTATTATTATTTTGGTTATAATTTTACAATTATTTTCATTAGTATTGTTATTGTCGTTTGTTGCATTCCTTACCGTTACTTAATCTTACTTAAAATAATCAGGAAATGTTGATAAAATAAAAGTAAGTATGCTTATCGTGCGTATATGATGTTATACTCGTAAATCAAATGAGTGTTATTTCTAACAGACCAGAAACAGACTCAATACAAATTTTCTAAATGAAATCAACGATATTGTAGAGAAAATACTCTATTAGAAGATGGAATAATATGCTGTTTTATGAATTTATAAATTTGACATCTTACTGTGTGTAGGCTTCTTGTGTAACACATACTGAACTTTATATCAATGTAACGCTTAATCAAAGACATATTAAATTCAGTCCTAAAATATAGGTTGTTCCATTTAAACTAACCGAGTAAAATAAACATCGGAGTTATGAATCACCCTGTGTAAAATAATAGGAATATGTTCGAGATGGAAATTGTTTTCTGTTCCGTAGAGATTATGTAATGTTACTGTAAAATTTAAATGCCGAATTTTAATAAACATCTAATCTGTAAAATATCAAATAATACCATTTTTTACATTGAAATGTCAATATCTCAAAAACTATTAGGTTTAGGTACATATTATCCTTATCCTTATCTACTCTTAAAACGAATCGAAATAAACCATAATATACAGTGTTTTTTATTTAAATAAACATAACTTTGGTGTGGCACAGCCACACGGGACACTCTGTATAATTGTAACTAATTTTAAATCATGCATCTATACCATAGGTAAGTAATAGCGAACACAGATTTTAAAAATCTGTATTAATATAGGCACTATCTACCAAATACGCACTATTGGCCTACCCTGTATATACAAGGGAGAGTCAAAATATGATTGATTCTGAAACGTATCCAGCTCAATTTTTGAAAAATTGTTTTTAGTGTGGTTATATCAACGTGTTGAATAGACATTTCTATTGGCTTTGTAATAGCAACAATTAAAATAAAACATTTATTTCGTTTATCTAGATTGCTAGATTGCAGTTAGAGTTACAACGTCACAACGAAGTATCTAACCTTGTTTTACGCGGCCTTAGATAAAATATGAATCGATACTACTTTTCTAGCACTTTAATGCCCCGTAATTACTCGGAGAGTTAACTATGCATTCGGTGAAAATATTGTAAAAGAACATGCGATTGGTTAATATAAACTCTTTAAAAATGGATTTGTAAGTTTTTCCTGGCGAAGGGCGCGGAACTTTAAGAACAGTTTCAGTCACGACGACGATTTGAGGAAACTGGTTGAGACAAATCCACGCCAGTGAGAGAACTTGCAAGGAAATTTAATGTGAGTGCCCGTCATCTAAAATTACTTCACGTAATCAAAAAAACATCATAAGTGCATTTCCGTCCGGAAAGTGGCATTTCTGATTGTTTTCGCCAGGAAAATAAATAATTCTGCCCGGAAAGCGGTGATATTTCTGACTCTGACAAAAAGAGTAAGTAATGTTTCGCTGTCACGAAAGTTTAAATTTAATTATGTTGCACGATGAAGTTTAGTATTTAATACTCCTAAAATATACTCACTTAAAGGTCTTTTAATTTTTAACATTTTGTATGTAACAATCTATTATCTACAAGCAGAAGCTCACACAAAGAGATGACTTCCATAACCGCGTTACAAACAAGATTTCCTACCCTTCAGGTAGGTTTGATTAGTTTGCGTTAAGACTCCTCCAACAGGAAATGCCTCTTAGTGCGGTCGCGTTTTGTGTTAAGGCGATATGAACATGAACTGCCGCTGACAAGATAATCATAACACCGTGGAATTTTTAAATTAAAACTTCAGAAAAGATCATCTTTGGTTATTACTATACAATCGCATATGTCAAACACCCTGTAGTCAAAAATCTTAAATTTATATTTGGTTTTTGATGGTGCTCGACTAGTAGAATTTTTTTACGAACACGTTTTTTTGCCTAAAATAAATAATAAAAATATTAAGCATTGTTTATGAAGCTTCTTGACAAGCAGAAATTTTTGTAGAGAATCTTATCTTGATATTAAAAAAAAGTTATTCTTCTTACAATCGATCCGTGAACACTCAACTTAATCTTTGCTTTAAAATCTTTCTTTAATGTTTTAGTTAATAGTTCAAAGATTAAATCCAAACAACTTATTTTAAGCTTAACGACAAAATTGAAACTACCTTTTGCAATATTGATGATCTGAATGATTGAACACGTATGAGGTGCAAGTGCACGTTTCGAGAAACTATTCCCTCAAAGATTTTCTTTTAAAATTATTTTACGGCTATCGTTACTTGCAGCTCGCTGTATATTTTCTCAAAATAAATAAGGTACATAAATTTCAGCTGATCAAGAGACTGCATCGTGTAGGATATGTGCAAGATACGGGATATTCCAGAGCACTCGCAAAGTCCGTGAAGCATATTTCCAATCTCAGCCTAAAATACTTCAAATTCCCAAGTGTTCAGAAACCTACGTTTGTGCACGTGAAAAAGAAAGTTTAATATAATTTTTCTATTATAAATCCGTGTGTAAATTGCATCCCGCAAACACAGGTGTCCTAAACTTCCGGAAAAATGCGAAAATGCCCCTTTAAATTCATTTTATCGAAAAAAATGTCATAACAAAAGTTGTGTTGTTTTCATTAGGCGTAATTTAAAATTAGTTTCAGATATACAAGTTGTTCATTTAATAAGTTACGAACTTAACTTATTATTTTTTAAAAGGAATTTTGCAGATTCCGGGTTGCCACAACACATATCTTACTATAACTTTTTCAGGTTAGAAAGTATCGAAGCAACTTTGGCGATGAACTTTGATTTGCATGAAAAACTAAGTCGTCGATAATTGTTATATTAATATTTTAACGGTCCTTGTGATAGGACTTGGACACTTAATTCAATTATTTTATTTCACTATAGAAGTAGAATCAAACTGTTTAATAATAGCTTTTTATGTTATTTTTATTTAGAATTTTAAAAATATGTATGAATTTATTTAAAATATTATTTATTTATCAGATGTACAGATATTTGAATAAAAATTAAAATATGATTTAGTTTTTTGGTTACTTATGCGTCATAGGTAATACAATTAAAAATGACGTCAGAAATACGCGACTGTTTGACGTACAAAAACGACGTCGCCGGGCTGTGACATTTGCCCGTAATTTTTACGTCTTCAATACGTCATTGACATTGGTCATTCGACGTAAACGATGACCAATTCTTGACGTGAAAAAGACGACACCTTGCTGCTTGAGATGTATGATACGACGAATAATTGAAAATTTTGAAACTTACACTCCAAGAGTGCATAAATGGTGATGATGCCCATTTATCAAGAGATATTAAAAGAAATAAAATGGCGTGTCTCGCTTAACAAAATACTGTAGAAACATTTACGTTAAAATAAAAGCCTGTTTTAAATACAGGAGTTTTAAATTTTCCCGCCTCACTGATGGACCTTGTATTAGTGAATGCACGCGGCACGCAGCCAGCGACATGGATTTTAATGTCGAGCTTATAAAGGGGGCAACAGAGGCGCGTATCGCCGACAAAGCGCCAGGGCGTATAGCTATAAAGTGGCCCAAGAGCTCTTTCGGTACAACAAATTCAGGTTGGCCGAGTGCCTCCTGGAGGACAAGCCGTTGGAGTAAAGCCGAAGAGAAATTCACCAACCTCTTCGGCCAGTTGTCCCCCAAAGATAACGAAGTTATCTTGGATTTTAAAGGACACGATGTCTGAACTTCAAAACCGATCGCCGAAGAATAAATCATCTGGGGAATAAACGCCATCAAGTCCAACAGTTCGGGTCCAGACTCGGTCCGGCTTGCAGATCTCAAATGGATTCCGATTCGTCAATTAGTGCTTTTATACAACACTATGCTGCTGTTCGGAATAATCCCAGGCGTGATTAAACAGAGCAGAAAGGCGACGATCCAAATGATATCGATAATTGGAGGCCGATCACCATCTTCTCAGCCTTATTAAGGATGTGCAACAAGATAATGGCGAATAGACTGTCAACTCTGCCATTGCACAGCCACCAGAGAGGATTCAGGAGTCTCCATTACCAATACGCTCACTATAGAGCACATTATCAAAGAGCGTAGAAGAAAAGGGAGTCCGTACAACGTTCTGGCTTTAGACCTTAAAAACACATTTGACACGGTCTCCCAGGAATCTGTAGAAAGAGCACTCCGAAGATTTAAGATCGACACCATCACAACCAGGTTGATACTAGATGGATATAAAGACGTCACTACATATATCGAAATCGGGCAGGAAAGAACTGGGCCCATCACAGCCAGACGTAGCTTCAAGCAAGGGGACCCCCTTTCCCCGATACTTTTCAACCCGGTTCTTGACAAGCTCCTGATGAGACTTGAGGAGAAGAATCTCGGTCTCCATGCTAGCGAACATCCGAACATGTCTGCACTAGGGTACGCCGATGACCTGATCTTAGTATCGGACCCGGTAGGAAAGACACGAAAACTGTTATATGAAACGGACAAATTCTGTCGGAAAAGAGGACTCTGTATAAACATAAGTAAGAGTGTAGCTCTGTCAGTCGGAGTAGTGCCCGCAAAGAAAGTCCTCTTTACACACTCAAAAACTTTATTCTATGTCCGTGGAGAGGAGCTGCAGCAACTTGGCCCGGAAGACTTTTTTAAGTATCTAGGCCAAAGATACAATTACATGGGCCAGTCAAAACCCTTTTTTGAGAGGCTCAAACAAGATTTGGCAAACATCATGAAAGCTCCTCTCAAGCCAGCACAGAAATTAAGCCTCATTAAGACCTTTCTCCTATCAAAATATCTACATCACTTGCAAACGCCAAGGCTGACCGATAAAATGTTGCGAGAGGCCGACAAGCTCGTGAGGGTCAATGTACGAAAAGCTGAATAAATCGAGCCCAGATGCATTCGTGCATGCTCCTGTGAGAGAGGGAGGTTCAGGGGGTTATATCTTTTAGAAAGGCACTCCCTACGGTTATGATTAGAGACCGGATTTATAAGTTTTTACAAGTTTTTTACGCTAACATACCTAAACTTGGCGTTTTGTATTTATATGTTTGTCGATTAGAGAAGCCCAAAAATGGTAGTTTTATTTCGCATATAACTTAATATTTTAGACTTTTAGCGCATATTTATTTATTTCTCCATATATTGATATAAATAACATTATAATTCCATATACGGTCAATATTCAAGTCTGCAGCTTTTCCAAGAAGTAATTTATTCTTCTCAACGTCTGGCCACTTTATTTTACGATTTCCCGGAATGTGATTTTCTGGGAATCTGTAGCGACTTGCACTTGCATTTTGCACTTATGTTTTGCATTTCAGTTTGAGATAAGAACTTCGTGAATGTGTGTGACTAGTGACTAGTGTATTTATCAACGCGAATTAGTTGTTATTTTCTTATTTAATTTAAAGACAAAATAAATTCAGTGCTTATCTTTTCAAAATGCCGAAAGTAGCATCCTCTCGATCCGAGCTATTGAAAAAATGGATTAAAGCATCTAAACATCTAACTACAGATGGAAAAGTTATTTTTTGCAACGCATGCTCAAAACAGGTAGATACCTTACAAATTCTCTTAAAAATCACATTTTCATTTTGACAATATTTTAAGGTGTCGTCAGACCAAAAGTACCAGATTGATCAACATTTGGCTACAAACCTCCATAAGGAGTCGGAGAAAAGATGTGTGTCTAACTTTAAGCAGTCTTTTATTTCTTCAACAGCCAGTAACTCACAGGGCAGTGACACAGGAAATGAATTCTTTTTAGACTTGTGCAGTGCTATGGCAGAGTCAAACATTCCTTGGCATAAACTTGAACAAGCAAGTTTTCGAACTTTTTTGGAAAAATATTGCAATCGTCATATTCCAAATGAATCGACTTTGCGGAAAAACTATCTAAGTATATGCTACCAGCAACGGATGAAGAAAATAAGAGAGAAGCTTAGCGACAACAATATTTATATAGTAGTTGATGAAACGACAGATGCCTGCGGTCGTTATGTAGCAAATATGTTAGCAGGAGTATTAAGCAACACAGTTGCACCAATATCTTATTTGGTAAATAGTGCAGTTTTGGAAAAAACAAATCATTCAACGATCGCACGTTTTATTAACGACAGCTTGACACTTTTATATGCACCTAATCAAGTTAAATCGGAAAATATATTACTAATGGTGTCTGATGCAGCAGCCTACATGATAAAAGCAGGACAGGCTTTACAGGTGTTTTACCCAAATCTGATGCACTTCACTTGTATGGCTCACGCAATGAATAGGCTCGCTGAATTGGTGCGACTAGAATACCCAACAGTAAATAAGTTGATCAATAACGGAAAAAAAGGCGTTTCTTAAAGCCCCACTGCGTATACAACACTATAAAGAATTAGCTGCTGACCTGCCATTACCACCAGAACCAATAATTACGAGATGGGGTACGTGGCTTGAAGCAGCAAATTTTTACGCAGATAACTTTAAACAATTAAAGGAAATTTTCTTAGAATTGGATGATTCCAATTCAGCGGCTTTAAGAATTTGTAAGGAATGCATGTCGAACACAAACATCGGGAATCAATTAGCATTCATTAAAACTCATTTTTCGGTTTTAATATCCACCATTAAAAAGTTGGAATCATCCCAGACGGCTCTATTAGATTCTTTTGAAGTGGTCGATGATGCAATTGAAAGTGTAAAATCAATTCCAGGGGAGATAGGAGAGAAGTTAATGGCAAAATTAGACAAGGTTCTATTACGTAATCCCGACTACAATAAAATGAGGAAAATCTGTTTAGTTTTAAAAGGTCAAAGTGAAGAGGATTTGGACATGGACCCCAAAGATGTAGCATCCATGAAATTTGCGCCCATTACTTCATGCGATGTCGAGCGTTCGTTTTCCTCTTATAAAAATATTTTGACAGACAGACGACAAAATTTTACCCCAAATAATTTAAATCAACTGTTGATTATATTTTGTAATCCTACTACTTAAGTGTTAAGTGTTAAAATTACTTATATGAAACAATTTATGTTTTTATTATTCTAAAGTATGTATAAGTAAAATAAAATTTTTATCGCATATAATATCCATATTTTGATCCATTTTAATCGCATAAAAAAAACTTATTTTTCACTTTTTTAGCACATATAAATCCGGACTTTAGTTATGATCAGCCGCATTAATAAAATAGCCGCTTCTGCAGACAGAATAACCGCTGCAGTGTTAGTACTCCCCTCCGCAGCCCATCTATACGAGCGACTAGGCAAAATCGCAGGAGAAATAGGAGCCAAAAAAGAACGCATTAAGAGATTGTGGACGGAAAAGCTGGAAAGCTCCTATTCAGGAATCGGACTAAGACATGGCGTCTGGTCACGACATAGTGGACATTGGGTAGACAATCCACCCATGCTCTGGTCGGGCCGAGACTTTGTGGACGCGATACGGCTAAAAGGCAACCTACTTGCAACCAAAGATATGCCATCAAACCCACACCAAGAAAGAAAGTGGAGGGCGGGATGCGAAAGAGTCGAGTCGAGTTTGAACGACGACACGAAAATGGGTCAGTCGGTCAGTGTTTAACGTGGTTTAAACTTGTGCATGAACCCTGTCGTGAATAAACATATTATGGCGAGCCAGTCAGCACTACGTCACACTGACGGCGTCAAGAAGTCGGTTCGCTATTATGCGTCATCGGCCATCACGCCACCGGGGCCTACATCGAACAGACTAGACTTTTCCAGCGTTAGAAAATTCGAGAGGGCAGCAAAGGATATAAAATCGCCCGGGGTTTACTCAGGAGTCAGTCGAATTCTAACAGCGATCGTCGAAGTTAGATTTTAGTGTGAAAATAAATTGTTACAAATAAATTAGTTCGTAAGCAGTATTAAATTACGGTTAAGTTTCTACCGAGTGTTTTATTCGTTTAAATAAATAAATTTAAACCCTAGAAACGTAACAATATGTTTGATTCGTATGATGCGTATTAACAAATCGTAATGGCTTTTGCAAACAGGTAAAAAACCTGCCGGAAGTCTCACAGTAATTTAGCAAGTTTCTGCATGCGGAAGAAAACGAATTTTGAAAAGTTTCGGTTTACGTGAGTTCGTATTCATCTTCACGAAGTATTTAAAAAAGAATCAATCTTACAAATTACAGATTCAATTAATTCGATTATCTTTCGGTCAATCAACATTTTAAACCGGCCAGGATATATGAAAACAAATGTAACCTCACTCTAAGTAAGTAATTACATTTTTAAGTATTTTCAGATTATAAGCCGACGATTATAATTACTGGACCAAAATGCGCCTAAAAATTGTGTGTGAGTTAAATTATCACATCATCGTCATCCATCGTTTTATTTTTCACAAGTAATAAATAAATTGCGTTTCCATTTCTTAAGTGTGTTTTTACAACGCGGGCCGCTTCTTCGATTAAGGCGTTTAAGGTAGGGCATTATTTAAATACAAGTAACATTAATTCCCTCAGAATTAAAATTTTAAATAAAATAATTACTAAGTGATATCAGTGATTATTGATTATTACTACGAAACGCTATGAAATGGGTTTAAATGTGGAACTCAGCGCGGTGTCGGTGTCGACTATAGGAAGGCATTGCGACCCTGCTTGTATTTCTTTCTCACACATTTCAACAGTTCCAAACAAGTGGTCCCTCCGAATTTTTTTTGCTATAGTGCGGTAACCACCGGAAAATACGCACAGAAGGTAGCATTTCATGTACTTATACTAAGGGTTTTTTTTTATTTGCACAGAGTAAAAGAACACCCTGCATACTTAGGAAGATCTTTTGTTACCTTAATAAAAGAAGAGTTGTATAAGAGCAACATAACTACTACCCATTCCTTTACAACGTATTTATTAAATTGAATTGTAATATTTCCAGAAACGTTTATACAGCATAAAAGTAGCCTTGACATTACCTTCATAAGCGACTTTTTAGACACTTCGTGTCATTACTAAGACGCCTGCTCCTTGGCTCACGGATGTTGTTCGTAACATGATAAAACTTCGTAATAGTACACTTAGCAGATTCCGACATTCTAAAAGTAATGCAGATTGGAAATATTATAAGTTGTTACGAAATACTGTTACTATTGCTATCCGGGAAGAAAAAAAGCATATTTACAGTATATTTGTAGACAAAAGAATCAAAAATTAACCTGGCAAGTGTTGAAAACATTAAATATCACTCATAGTCAATCCCACGAACCTTTGCCAGAACTTTTAATAATCCAGAGCTTATTAATAATTTTTTTCTGGATACAGTAAACCAGATGGCTGGCAGCGCTGATGTCAATACGTTATCATATTACTTAAATAATCGTCTAAATGACAATCAGCGGTGGTTTGCGTTTGGTGCTGTGTCTGAAAGCGATGTTGAAAAGGCTATTAGATCTATTAAATCGAATGCCTGTGGATACGATGGTATTTCCATGCATATGATAAAATTATGTTTACCTCTGTTAAGTAAATACATTACACATGTTATAAACCATTCTTTCTCAAAAGGCGAATTTCCAAATAGCTGGAAACGCGCCCTGGTTGTACCAGTTGCTAAAGTAAAACACGTGAATACATTTAATGCCGTTGACCAATTCAAAATATATATACAAGCAAATGAGTTGTTACCTCCTTCGCAATCGGGATTTAGATTTAGCCGACTTATCTGCAGCTTCTATTTTAATAAATGAGGAAATTCAACATTTAGTCACTATATCAAATAACCATTCTTTACATATCAATCCACACAAATCATCTGCAATAATATTCGGCAGTTCCAAAGACCGGCAGCGGGCCGTAGACAGTATAAATATAAGTATTGATAATACCAATATTTCAGTTACCAAAACAGTTAAAAGTTTAGGTGTAATTATTGATAATAACTTAACATTTACATCACATATTAATAAGTTAATATAAAAATTGTATTCGGTGTTAAGACGTTTATACATGAATCAACAATCTCTTCCTTTAGGATTAAGAATCCAGTTATGCGATTTATTGGTGTTATCTTTCTTCAATTATTGTGATGCTGTCTACGGCCCATGTTTGGATGTTTTAAACTGCCAAAGAATACAAAAAGTACAGAATTCTTGTCTTCGTTTTATCTATGGACTCAGGAGAAGAGACCATGTGTCAATGAAACTGCAACAAGCAGGTTGGCTTAACATAGCTAACAGAAGGTTACTCCACACGGCTTGTTTGATACATAAAGTGTTTACTACTTCATCTCCTTCGTATCTTAGCGTATTATTAAATCCGAGGTACTTATATCATGACAAAAATTTGCGACGTATTAGTACATTGCACATAACTCCCCACACCACTTCGCTTTTCGAAAGATCATTTTCATATAATGCTGTAAAAATCTACAATTCTATATCACATGAGATAAGGTCTCTGCCGGTTACTAGTTTTAAGAAAAGATATCGTGATTATCTTCTGTCCATGCAAAACTGACTGTGTGTTCCATGGCGTGCGTATGTGTATAAATTTTATATATAATATGTAAGTTAGATGCTGGACTTGGTTGAGTGGTAGAGCAGCATTGCTGAACTCCGCCAAGTAAAATAAAAGTTATTATATTATTATTATTTTGCTTTGCTACTTGTGCCCAATTTGGACATTTAATTGCTTTATTAATGTCGAGAAAATGTATATAAGACCATATAATAAAGCTTTCAGTTTTAAAGACTTGCTATATAAACATTTATAAGAATTTAATAAATTATTTTCGGTTACTTGTAATAATAATAATAATATTTATTGTCAACTGGTCTTTCAGACATGGACATTGTCAATTCATAATTAATACATAAAATAGTTTAGCAGTAAAACAGATGACGCGCTAAAAACAGTATAACAGTATAATGACAACATATAAAATAGAAAAGACTAGAGATAGCTATGAACTATTTCAATGCGTCGCAGTATATTCTTGAAAACTGTAAAAACAGTCCCGCAGTAGGTACAATTTTACTTCTTTAGCGAATTGCTTAAAATGTTTAATGTGTTTCAGTTCAGTGGGTAGCGCGTTATATGCAGTTATCATTTTATATTTTGGACCTCGTTCATATCGAGAAGAATGATGTTTTGGTATCATTAAATTACTACCATGTCTCGTGGTCATGGCCGTCGACACATCGCAATTTCTTATAAAAATGTCAGAGTTATAAAGTCCACCGTGTTGCCTGTAAAAAAGTAACAATTTATAAATATATAAGCAAGGAAGTGGAAGAATATCTAAGTTTCTGAAATAATTTTTACACGACGTTCGTGACGGAAGTTTAAGCATGCATCGAATTATTTGCTTTTGTAACACGAAAACCATATTTGAATTAGTAGATGACCCCCAAAACAATATACCATGGGATAAATGACAATAAATGTAAGCATAATAAAAAATTTTTATTACATGAAGACTAACTTCATTTCTCAGTTGAAAAATTGCATAGAACGCTTTTCTCAGTTTAGCACATATGTTTTTAGTTTGTTGTTCCCATTTCAGCTCAGAATCCATAGATACACCTAGAAATTTTACTGTTTCACTTTCTTTAACTAACTTTTCAGTCGTTGTAATGTGGAAGAACTCTTCTTGAGAAATTTTATTGTAAAAACTTATCGCAGTAGTTTTTTGTTCATTTAAATATAAAGAATTTGACTCACACCAATTAATCATGTTTTTGATTACGTTTGTAGCTACCATGGATAGATTAACGATGGTTGATTCACTAAAAATGCAAGAAGTGTCATCAGCAAATTGATACAATGAATTTATTTTTAAGTTCGCATGAAGATCATTAACATATATTAAGAACAAAATAGGGCCCAAGATAGAACCCTGTGGAACTCCTTGTGAAACATCAGCAAAAGAGGAAAGTACATTTTTGCGTTCTTTATTCACGACTGCATTGATTGAAACTTTTTGTGTTCTGTTAGTCAAGTATGACTTAAAAAGATGTAGGACCTTACCGCGAATACCGTGTGCCGACATTTTATCCAAAAGAAACGCGTGGTTGACCGTGTCAAATGCCTTTCACAGATCAAAATAAACGCCGATTACCTTATTATTCTTTTCTAATTCCTCTAATATAAATGTGAGGGATTCAAATATAGCAAGTTCGCAGGATTTTTTTGGTAAGAAGCCGAATTGGCGCGTGGTTAATATACGGTTTAAACGAAGATAAGATAACAATCTCACATATATGGCATTTTCAAATATTTTGGAGAATGACGATAGTAATGATATGGGACGGTAATTATTGATGTCAGTTCGACTTCCATTTTTATGGACAGGAATACCTTTGGCTTCCTTAAGTTTCGTTGGAAAAATGCCGGATTTAAACATTTCATTGATAATATTGGCCAATGGCTCTGCTATATGTTGGGCACATTTATGGAGAATTTTAACGGGAATTTGATCCAAACCTGATGATAATTTTGGTTGAATATCATTAATTATATTGAATATCTCCAAAACACTACATGGCTTTAGAAACATTGATGAAGTGACTGAGACCGTAACAGTTGATGCTAAATGATTGTAAGTTGCAGTCGGAAGGTCCTTAGTAAATTTGTTATTAAATGAGAAAGCTATTGTCTCAGGATCATTTATAATACCATTTCCATTTTTAAGTGTAATATCGGTGTCATTTAGCTTAGGTCTGGTTTTTCCATTTAAAATTTGCCATACTGCTTTGGATTTGTTCTTAGCTGTTTGTATTTTACTGTCATTTAGAAATTTTCTATAATTATTTGTGTATTCAGTTGCCTCAAGTTTTTTACACTTATAGTGTTGTAATATATTCTGATCGTTGGTGATCTTATAGAGAGAATATAACTCACGAACATCATCCCACATGCTTTGGATATCTTTATTAATTAATTTATTGCGTTTATTTGGTGCATCATTTACTTTTGTTAAAGGAAACGACAAATCGAAATAATAAAAGAAAATATTAAAAAACTGCTCGTATTTTAAGTTTACATCGTGTTCCTTTAGCACTTCGTCCCAAGATTCTGATTGTATTAAGTTTAAAAAGAATTCTACGTTATTATCGTTATAGAACCTCCTGAAGAAATGTAATTTTTCGCGCAATATTTGTACACTAAATTTCAATGTAATCATGCTGTGATCTGAAAGACCCTCATCCGAGATAAACGTTTGTGTAAAGGTTGCTGGATAATTGCCGAAAACATTATCTATACAAGTGCCCCCGGAATTGCAAGGTCGAGTCACTGCATTAACTACATACGACTGTAAATTGTAAGACATCAATAAATTAGTTACCTGAGTTGTTCTAAGTGATACTTGATTGAAATTTATATTAAAATCTCCAGCGATAAGTAAGAAACCATTGTACTCGCAAACGTTATTCAGCAAGTCTTGCAACGTGTCGACAAAATTTTCATAATTGCCATTGGGAGGTCGATATAAACATAAAATAGAAAATGTTTTATCTATTGAATGAAATCGCGCAGAACAAAATTCTAAATTATTCTCTTGTACATTTATATTAATATGTAGTTTCTTCAAGTTAATATCTTTTCTCGCATATATCGCGCATCAATCTCGTCTGTTTTGAGCCAATGTTCAGTTACGCATACTAAAGAAGGCGATTTCATATACAGTAACATTTCAATTTCATTTAGTTTATTCCTAACACTGCGTGCATTGAAGTATAGTAAATCCAAACTTTTATCTTGGGTACCGTTTTGAGTTATTTTAAAGTTGTTATTTTGTGATCGTGACAAAAATTTGGATTCACTGAATTAAGCTTATTTTCGAGTATCTTGGTAGGCGTTTCAGTCGGTGTAATATAAATTAAATTTTTTTTGTTAATATATGTCGTAGGGTGAGGTGAGTAAGAAAGGTGGCGCTCCATATTTACGCATTGTCTATTTATGTAATCTGCAACAGCAGAGAACAGTAACATCTTACCTTTTGCAGTTACATGCAGACCACCTTTCGTTTTGTATTCATCATCAACAACATCATTAATGTCTAAAAACACTGCATGTGTTGCATTTTCTAGTAATTGATACAATTTTAAATTATGATTATAAACCAAGTTATTAAATATTGGCTTTCCGCTGCAGTAACCTACTCCAATAAAAATAGAATTCGTATGCTTTAGCGCCACTACCGTATCGTTGAATATTTTTTCATTGAAAGACAAACCACTTACAATGTCATTTGTTCCTGCTATTACGATCACATAGTCGTCTGTAATAAAATCTTGCGTCAAACTATCCACATCTGAAACCACACTACTGAATCGTGCATTTGGTTTGAACACACATTGGGTTTTAAACTTCACATCGTTTAAAGCAGTTTGTAATGTTATTGCCGCGTTTCGTCCATTACTATCAGCTAGAATTAAGATTTTATGTTCAGAATTATTATGTTCGCGAGAAAACACATTTTTTTCTTTATTTAATGGCACTTCTTCAGAAATGGTGTATCCGGTGTCTTGCGAGGATTCCAGAGTTTTGCGATTATGGTCAGTTTTGTTCCTGATCTTTGTATATTTAGGGTTAATATAATTTTGTGGAGCATTATTATCCTTAAATTCATTATTAAACTTAGTAGTGTTAAGTTTGACGTTTTCGTTTATGCTTTGCGCAATCTTGACCTTTTTGTTTACGCTTTGCGAAACAGTATTCAAACATATGTTATCATCTATGGGTATTGTGTTTAAGCCATCGAAAAGTTTTCAATCCACAAGTTTTCTTTAATCGGAATATGCATGCATTTTTTTGGAACAGCTTTTATATCATTTATATTGTTATATTATTGTATTGTATTAAATTTCTTGAAAAATTAAAAAAAAATAATTCTTATTCCAAATATTCATTGTAGAAATGGAACGAAGTGTTATACCTACAACAAACAGGGATTAATATAAAACAGCCCTAAGAGGTATTTCTATACATTTATTAATTAATTTTTAATCTGATTTGAGGTGAATATACGAGTCGCGCTTATTCAAATTAACGCAAAGGAAATACGTCTAAAGTGAATGCCGTTTTAGGGTACATGGAAAATCCTTTAGTCCTATTTTCCTTTCCGAAAACGAACAGTGGAGCGAAAAATCACCGCAAATTTATCACGCCTCCCGCACCACCTTTCGCGGTGTTCGCTGCAAGAAATTTATCGCTCAAGTTACCGAACATGTTGCTAACATCAGTGTTTTCTTCAATCGTTGAAGATGTGTCTTCCGCGCACAATATACCATATATATTTTGTTTTTGAATTTTAAACGTGACTTAAATATCTTTGCATTTCGAATGTAATGCACGTTCTGATTTCACTTGCAAAAAATAATTTATACGTACTTACTGATGATGAATCAATAAAATACGATTACCTAATCTTATAAGTCCACTTAAGGTATAGTATATTCTATAAAAAGGACAGAATGAAAATTCGATACGTGTGGATGATTCCGAACGCTAACATGAAGTACGACGAATAGATCGAATTTTCATTCTAACCGAGTAACAGACTGTATTTTCTCCGCGACCAGAAAGTATGAATCAAAAATAATTAAATCTGAACAAAACAAGTTATTTATTAAAACAATTATATTAATATTTATATTAATTTGTCTCAAAACATCCAGGACGCGGCATTTACATCTGATACTGACAGTTTTGAAATCCATGGCAATCTATATGTATTTCGTTGAGCATAATTACGGGATAACATTCTCTTACTTGTTATAGAATGAAAATACATGCAAAACACATAAGAAGCAAATGTTTTAGAATAAATATTCCATCTCAAAAGTGAGAATTTTTGTTTTCTATTATTTTAATTGATTTCGGAATTATTACAGTTACTAAAGATCGCGGAGAAAAGAAATTCAAATCTCGTCATTTATAGAAGTTTGTAGAAAAGAGTGCCTTTGCTTTCAGATATTTTGTTAAGTTGACTTCGTTTTCTGAAGTAATTTAAAATTTGCACACAAAATAAAACTGTCACAAATATCGGTGTAAAAACCAAGAGCGAGAGATTTTGATGTAAAAGAGAATTTAAATTGACAATGTGACGCAATGTGTCCAGAACGCAGTAGGGAAAAATCAGGTGCACGATTCTATGTGCGCCAAATTTTCATCTATTTTTGATCCAATTTTTCTATTTTGTAGCATACTTATAAATAAAATCGTGAAGCAAATATTTCATTTACTATTTTGTCACAAAGTTTTGAACATATTTTTCTTGTAAAATTTGCAATGAACAATCAACATGAAACTAAACTTTAGCCCAGAAACAATTTTTTTTTAGCAATTGACAAGTTTCTTGCATTTTGTTAGGGGAAAAACACTTCCCCGTTCTCAAAATTCAGCAAATGGTCTTTTTAAGTGTGTTCCATTTGAGGAGCGTTCATGCAAATTCAGACATGTCCACATAAAGTGATTTTGAGAAAAACGAGAAATAATTAGCGATTAAATTACTTTAGGATTTTTATCGTTTTGTGTGATTCTGAATACAGGAATTGATAGAGGTGGTCGAAAGCATTCCAAGCATTTCAAAACCATATAAAGCAAAACTTTTCACAAAAGTAGACATGTCTGAGTTTGAATGAACCCTCCTCATTTATTGTCAAAAAAAAACTCTTCCAATGTGTTTCAAGTTTTGTTTTTTAATCAACAACAACTAACTAAATTATGTTTTTTTAATATGTGCTGACGACCTCCGTTTACAACTCGGCCCATCCTCCGTTCCTGACATAGCATAGCCTCTGTGCTAGTGAATTCTCTACATTTCCTTCAGTCTCACGATCATTGGAAGGCAACTCTTCTCCCGAGTTCTCATTTACGAAACCGTCTTCGCTTTCTTCTTTCTCTTCTGTTTTTCATTACTATCATTGTAATTAATCCATGGTTTTAATCTCTGGAGTGGTAGGACTTTCAGTTAAGGCACAGATAAAAATCTTTAACACTTTTGGAGGCCAGGAAATATTTTCTCGGGGTTTCCTTGCGTCCACCCATTTATGTAGTTAGGAAAAACGGAGTTATGATGTTGACCGTGTAAAAGTAGAAAAAGATCTTATCCTTGTTGGAGTATATTCTCACTTTTAAACACAACTTAGACGGGAAAAGACAACAATAATTCAAAATTAGATAAGAATTAACAACTTTTCAAGTAAAAATTTCTCCATATTTAACACCGATTAGGCGCATTACAATTAATCTTAAAAAAATTGTATGTGTGTAGGAAATTTGAAACGTTTTTGACTAAATAACGATGATAATCCAATACTTTCTTAACGTAGTATGGTTCAAGAAACTTTCTATTCATTTTAGGGCTGCTGCCTGAAGTACCAGTCTTTTTCACGGCTACTTGGTCTCCTTTTTCTTCTTATGTTCGTGAGTTTTTCTATCATATCTCTGTTTCGTTTCATTTTGATTTTCTTTTGTATTGGTTGCTGTTGCTTTTCTTATGTCGTCTCTTTTCTTTCGATAATCTTCTATCAAAATACTTTCGTTAATGGACTTTTCAAGTTCGTCAAATATGTTGGTGTTTATTTTATATCCAAGGAGAATCTTAGAAGAGGTGTAATCTGTAAATTTCTGTATAATGGAGTTAGTAGCCAGTTGTATGTTTTCTAATACTTCATTCTATCTGTCAAGTGTTTCTGTTTCTTTCAGAAGGATTTAACCATTTGATCCTGACTTTGTACAGCTGTATGGGTAAGTTGTATGTTCCTTTCTTTTTTTGAATTCACTGATAGTAAATGCAGCACCTCTCTCGAGGATTATTCGTTCAGGTGGTCCAAAAATTTTAAAAAAGTTTTTTTAATTCATCAATGGCTTCACTGATGTTGGTCGTTTTAGAAAGCTCTGAGAATAAAAATTTAGAAAATCAATTGGTAATGCAAATAATATGTGGTTTTTTTACTTTGCGCTCACAACAAGTTCTTGGTGACAGTTTCACAAAGAGGTTCATTGAGAAACTACTATCGATGAAATTTTAGTCCTGAGAGTGGCAGTATCAAAAGGCACTGTAGCACTCGTGCTGTTGGGGCACTTCGACCTTGCTTCGCTACGCTCGTCGTACCCCAATCCCACTCGTCTTACAATAAGCCTTCTTGTGAAACTTGTATAATAATATACTATTGTGACCTTTTCTTGTCCTTTCTAAAGGACCTAAATGGTCTAACGGCAAAGTATTCCTTGGCACAATACGTAGCAAGGAATTATTATCTTGGGATTTATGATTTTTTCGATGCATTTCAAGCAGTTCGATAAACACACAAATGAAAGATTTTTTCATGAACTCTCATGGCAATTTCTTTTTTCAGTTTAGGATTAATCAAATGATTTTTCCATTTATTTCTTTCATTATTACTCCCGTTATTACAACCGTTTGTGTTTCTTTCTTGTTCCAATTTATACTTGATTACTAATAAATCTGTATCTTTCATTTGCATCGCAGATAATTCTTGTTCTTCAGTTAAGTTGACCTCGAAATTCCGACCAAGTGCATCTACGTGAGTGGAAACGATACCTGTAAAGGTGGTCATGAACGTTCCTTAGTAAGCAACTCATTCTCGCAATAACATGTTGTTTGATAATTGTTTGAACATAAGTGTTTCGATTTAAAATCAAAACTGGATAAAATTGGAATCTGTAGTGTAGTTTAATTATCTTTTCTGAAAGGGAAAACAGCGAAAGAAATTCGTTAGGGGACCACGCCTACATTGGGCAATTCATGCCCTTCTTATGAAAGTGAGACTGTGGGTAAGTGGATTCAAGCGTGTCAGTATAAGCAATAAACAGACTTCACTCCTGGAACCCGAAAAACGTCTCTAACACCAAGAAGTGTCGAGAAAATCCATGATATGGTTCTGGCGGACAGACGAGTGAAAGGGCGCGAGTTAGCAGAGGCTAGAGACATCTCAGTTGACAGGATATATTTTATTTTACATAATGAATTTCACATGAAAAAACTTTGCGCAAATGGGTGCCGCGTTTACTGACTTCAGAGGAAAAACTAAGTCTTGTCTGTAAGCAAAAGTTATTCTAATTATTCTTTAAATTGCTTCCTCTTCGAGCTTGTTCACCCGATCGGGCTTCCTCGAACTTTCATCTGTTTCCATAACTCAAAACTTTTGTATCTAGATAAAAATTTAGGACAAACAAGCAGGTCACATAGGGTCTAAACTAGTAATTTGAGGGCCTTGAAGTAAACCACTTCACGGAAGGAATCTGGAACCTACAGAGACATTGAGCCAAGTGCGTTGAACTTCTAGTGGATTACGTCAAAAAATAAAGTACTTTAAAAAGCTTAGAATGTTTTTTGTCGTATCGAACCAAGTTATTTATCGCACCACCCTCGTATTAATGTTAACTATTTTATGAAGTTTTGACTTTACGAACATCGTTATATCTACTTCCGCTGGCTTTGTTCAGTTCAGATTTCTTTTCAACTTTTCTCATACAGAATCTTGTTACTTACAGTTTGAGAGTTTTCAGTTACCGTTTCTGTCCGAATATCCTTTCTGAAGTAATATTTGTCTGCTCTGTGGCCAATGTTTACAATTTGAATAATTTCTTCGTGTTTTGTACTGTGCACCCAACAACAGTTGCATCCTAATTGTGAAATTATCAATGCCCAGGATTATATGATACAGTGTTTCTAATTCACTTAGTTTCGCTCGTTGGGCCAAAGCGCATTTTTCGTAATGGTAATCTTCGACGCATTCACCTTTCTTCAGTTTCCTAGTACGCATTTTGTCTCTGAGATAACCTATGCCTTCGTCTCTTCCAAACATTTCCTCTAAATTAGATCGGTCGGTCCAATTCTTCTTACAGTTCTCGTCTCCAGAATCATACCACTTTTTCACGTTACCAATCAGTTTATTTGTTGCTAATACTTTATTAATGTAATTTCTTAAAATATTTTATTACTTACGTAAATAAATTATTCCTATCCTATTATTAGGTTGTTCGGAAAAATGTCGTTTTTTTTTCTAATTTAGAATGCTTGTATTAAATGAAATATATTAATGTTGATTAAACTATGCAATTTCCATTTCCATTAGTGATACTTTGCCATCATTCTGCCAGCATTTGTATTCCTCGATGATACCAGCCAAATTCTCTACAGTCAAGAAATTCTTGATATGCCGTATCGACTTTGCAATATTCATTAAAATTTCTGTCTAACGAAATGTTTCATCGAACAATACATATGGTAATCCGGACTATATGCGGAAAGAGGAAGAAAAGTCCATCCAAGATCCATCAGTTTTTATTGAGACCTAATTGTATTTTGCGGTTTTGCATTATCCTGGTGGTGGATCACGTGATTTGTATTTACTAATGCAGGGCACCCTAAACGTAAAATTTCGTATACTTTGGTTAGTTGAGCAAAACAGACTGCAGCAATAACTGTACGGACATTTGAAACAAGTTCAAAATGGATCACGCCAAAGATATTCCACCAAACACTGAACATTAGTTATCTTCACAAACGATCTTTGTTAACGACTGAGAAAGACACTTGTCGAAGATTAAGCCACTGTTTATACCAGTACGGATTCTAAAAAAAATCCATATTTCTGCATAAATCATGATTTATCACAAAAAACGATTGTGGCGGGAAGTTTGGAGTAATTTTGTATAAATGTTTAAGGTGTTTAGGTTGGGATTCATTTAAGTTATGTGAAATTTTTGTAGAACTTTTCATAATCGTACTACGAACTCTTAAATGGCACCAAATGGTTGAATTGAATGCACTCAACTCGTCTGACAATCGATATGTTGTAGCAACCGTATTGTCTTTAATAAATTGCAAAAAAAAATTGGTTAATCTTTAAAGGGCAACCTGAGATACGACTCCTTCGAAGAATAAAATCGCCATTTTTGAAATTTTATAAATTAATGTTGGGCATGTCTTAACATTAAGAGACTCTTTGTATTTTTCTCACAGATATTCAAGAATTCTTCGCTTTTTGGTTATTCTTCGTAAGAACACACAATTAAGTACGGGTTAGCATTTGCGTAGTATATTGTTTAGAGAAGTATACTCTTCAATTTGCAAATAAAAAATTATATCTCGCTACCTTCGAAATATGAATTAGTTGATCAAGAAAAAAAAACAAATTTTTTTTCCGAACAACTTAATAAAATCTGATTAATAAATAAATGACAACCATCATTAGAAATAACCTGTATACGAAATTATTTTTGTTATTATTTTTTAGTTAATGCGATGCCTTAAAAACATGAATGGATGAAACATATAGAGTGAGCATTTGAAAATCAAAGGCAAGGTAGAAAATAAGGTCCGTTGCACATGAATAAGGTCACTCAAAATATTAAGAAAAATTTTGTGCAAATCGTTTTTGATTGCAGTGAAAACCTCGAGCAGCCTCTGTACAGCTGTTTCAGCCCTGCTTGGGGCTTCTTCAGCAGAGACGTAGCTCGACATTCTCACTGCAAACAAAAACGACTTGTCGAATTTATTCGCAAAAAATATTAAGGGTTTTGAGCTCTGTTGGAAGTATTGTTGGAAACCGATGTTGCCATAGTAACGAGTGTTTGCGAAAACATTTGTCGCTTTAATAATTTTCAAAGTTAAGGATGTTTTTGTCATATTGCTTTATTAAATAGAATTTTACCGTTTCAAATGAATAAGGTTACATTGACATTTTAAAGTTTATCTGAGTTTAATATACTTCAAAGAAGTTTTAAATACTTAATTTTGGTGTTAAAAGTAATGGGACGTGGAAAAGTGCTGACTGTTGCAGAAAGAACTTCAATTTTGGCGTACAGAAACGTTGATCTTTCTGTTCGTGAAATAGCGAGTCGATTGAGCCGATCGTTGTGCGTCATACAGAATTTATTGAAGAATCCAAATACTTACGGTACCAGGAAAAAGGGAAGACCAAAAAGGAAACTTTCAATTCGTGATAAACGACGTATCGTAAACGCAGCCCCCAACAGTACCGTGAATTGCAACAAAATAAAAGCCGATCTCCATTTGCCTGTATTAAAAACAACAGTTTGGAGAGTCTTAAACGAAGATCCTAATACCAAACGCATCAAAATGCATGTTGTTCCTCGACTTCTACTACATCATATTGAAGCGCGTTTGCCAGAAATAACATGACTCGCAACTGGAAACTTGTAAGTAATGTTATAAATCGTGTTTATTTACTGTAAGAAATGTGTTTAGGTAATTTTTTCGGATGAAAAGAAATTTAATCTAGACGGGCCGGATGGTTTCTCATATTACCGGAGAGATTTACGCAAAGAACCGCGGTAAATCTCCAAGAGAAATTTTGGTGGCGGCACAGTCATGACTTGGGCAGCCTTTAGTAGTGTTGGGAAGTTGGAAATGCAGTTCGTTTCTTCTAAAATGAACTGCGCCAAATACGTAGAAGTGCTTCAGAGCAGTTTGATACCATTTCTACAACGTCCACAACGTCTGAACTTCACTTATCAACATGACAATGCGAGAATTCACACTAGTCGCGAAACAAAGGCATGGTTGAATGCGCGTAGAATCGATGTTCTCGACTGGCCCTCATGTTCACCAGAGATAAATCCCATGGAAAATCTTTGGGCAATCATTGTTCGTCGTATTTACGCTGACTGTACACAGTATAACAATGTAAATGATCTAAAGAGAGCCGTTTTGAATGTTTGGAATAATATTGAAGTTGCCATATTAAACAATTTGGTAAACAGTATTAACAGTCGCGTTTTTCAACTAATTAAACGTTTAGGTAAATTAACCGATTATTAAATGTTGATGTCTTATATCTTGTTCATCGTTCTTATTTAATAAATCTTAAGATACGATGGTGACCTTATTCATTTGAAACGGCCAAATTTTATTTTTCCTAAGTAACAAGTCAAAGCAAGCTATACTTTCAAATTTACGATGGCAACAAATGTTTTCGTAAATACACATTATGACAGAAACAACGATATGCAACAAAACTGTGAATGTAGTTCGGAAACCTTAAAATTTTGGGTGACCTTATTCATCTGCAACGGATTTTATAATATACCGGATGGAAAGTTTCAAACCCGAACATAGCAAACTTGCATTGAAAAGTACGTTTCTGTAGATTACTGCTCTCCATTTAAACACACAAAAATAGTAGTGGTCTCGAAGGAAAGAGAAAATTATCGCCAATTTTGTCATGCTAAAATTTATTGTTAAATGTCAATACATTCGCGATAAAAAATAAACTTTTAAATTTTAAATAAATTTAGTTTCCTTAGAAACTGAAAATATTTACAATTGAAAATAATTTATACGTCATTCAATAAGAATCATGAATAATTACACAGATCAAGAAAGGATTTTTATTTTAAAAACTTTTTATAGCGGCGTTGGAATTCGGAAAGTACGAGATTTATTCTCTGTGAAATTCAATGACAGACCAATACCTTCTCTATCGACAATATACGCAGTAATAAAACGCGTTGAAGAAACAGGCAGTACACTTCCGAAAAAAAGAGGTGGTATGTAAAAATATTATTTTAATCAATAATAAGTACTCCTATGAATACTTATTAGGCGCTCGAAGGAGAAATAACGCTCAACTAGAAGAAATGGTTCTAGCAATGACGAATGCTGGACCAACTTTCAGTAGTAGGTACATTGCTCAGGAATGCAATGTGTCGCACACTACTGTAAATAATATTAAAAAAAAATCGTTCCTACAAATTCGGCTGCCATCAAGAAATTTTTGAAGTTGACGAGGAAAGCAGAAGTGTATTTTGTGAAGAAATGCAAGAACGAATAAATTATGACAGAAACTTCTTACCCTCCATATGTTTTACGGATGAATGCACTTTTACTTTGAATAATGAACCTAATGCACAAAATTCTCGTTATTGGGCACAAGAAAATCCTCGGTTAAATTTAAAAACACAGTATCCACAGAAAATTAATGTTTGGGCAGGGATTTACAACAACAGAATTATTGGACCGTTCAAAATTTTAGGAAATTTAACATCCACATCGTATTTGGACCTTCTACTTAACGATATTGGTCCTGCTTTAGAAGAAGTTGCACACGCTGATCAAGAGATTTGGTTTTAGCATGATGGGTGTCCTGCGCATTTTGGTGCGGAAATAAGAAACTATCTAGATGCTGCTTTTCATGACCATTGGATTGGACGCGGTGGAAGCGTAAATTGGCCAGCCAGATCTGATTTGGCACCGTGTGATTTCTTCTCGTGGGGCCATATCAAAAGCAAAATTTATAAAAATAGACATGAAAATCTGGATTCACTATGGGAATCTATTAATGCAGAATGTCGTTCTATCACTGATAGACAATTATCCAGTCTCCGAAATTGTTTTTATAATCGTTTAGGCTATTGTTTAGTACAAAATGGTGGTTTATTTGAGTACCCGCTATAAAATATAATTTATTAAGAACAATTTTAAATTCCAACGTTAAGTTTTAAAATTTTTATCATATGAATAATGTATAATTTTTAAATTACATATCATATTTGTTTTTTTCATTTTCTATTTTTTTATGTTCAACAGAGTGTTCATTTCATTTAACTATTCGTTACCTTTCGACTGTCTAAAGGGTATACCTACAACTAGCCAGAGTACTGTTTCACAATTTCACTCTTCTCAAAGGAAAACGGAAGCCAGTAAAATAATTTATTAACATCTTTGAGAATGCACTCATTTCAATCAATATCTTATTAAAAATAATAATAATAATAATAATAAAAACAAAATAATAAGCTCTTTGTGGTTTCAGAAAGAAGATCAAAGATGAATTGCATTTTAAATTTTATTACCGAACTGGCTCTGAAGGATGTGAGAGAATATAATTTAGGCAACAAAGATTGAAAAAAGGCATTTTTTATGATCAATTTATGATTTATTTGTAAAAATACTGCTATACTTTCTCACTTGCATATTATTATTTTCTCTATTCATTGCAAGTTTGCCGTACACGGGTTTGAAATTGTCGTTTCAGGTGACGTATAAATTATTTTCGTTAATTGAAGATTGTTGGCGTTTCTAAGGAAACCAAATATTCATTTGAAATTTAAAAATTTAATTTTGTGCAAATCGTTCTTGATTGCAGTGAAAAGCTCGAGCAGCCTCTGGACAGCTGTTTCAGCCCTGCTTAGGGCTTCTTCAGCAGAGACGTAGCTCGACATTCCCACTGCAGACCAAAAACGACTCGCCCAATTTATTCGCATTTGCGATGTAAGAATGATGAACAGATAAAATAGCGACATCTTACTATCGCTTTTTGACCTGACATTGCAAATTCCGCTTCAATTTGTCCATCCTACTGCAATGTCAGGTCAAAAAGCGATAGTAAGATGTCGCTATTTTATCTGTTTAAAATATTAACATTCAGCAATCATTTTAACATGATAATATTGGCCGTAATTTTCTCTTTCCTTTAAGGCCTTTACCATTTTTGTATCTTTACATGGCGAGCAGTAATCTACAGAAACGTACTTTTCAATGCATGTTTCCATGTTCGGGTTTGAAACTTTCCACCCGGTATAATAAGTAATTGATCACGTGGCTTTGATTTTCAAATACTCACACTTTACTTCTGTATCACAATTCGCTTCGCTCATAAGATAAACATTAAATCAAGCCATAAACCCTTTCATTATGAACTAATTCGGTAATATACTATATTATTATTCAAACAAAAATTTCAAGCTTTACTAAACTGAAAAGAATGTGTTTATTTTACGTTTCTCGTGTATTTTATTTATAGCTTGAGACGGTGTGTTTTGCTTTAATTTTTAAAAGTCCGACAAAACAAAATATTATTGTTGACACGTCGCCCGCGCGGTTGTTTTTGCAGACAGCAAACAAATATATTTCACCACGACAGACACGAACGCATCTTCTCCCAGGCGAACATTTTTCAACGCCCGAAGAAAAATTCAAATCGCTAGGTATGCGCGCGTGTTATTTCGCTTTTGCAGATTAACTTTTAGATAAATATTTCCGCCGGAATATTGACGTTTATTTAAAAACCGTGAAACCTTCGTCGATTCACTTCGCCGCCGGTTCAATGGCTCTGATTTTACGGCGAGTTGGATCTTTATTTTCTACTTTACGTCGGGAACGTTTGCGTAGTTTGTTGAAAATTTAACTGTTTACGTATTACGTTCTTAAACATTGCCACTCCTGATTCTATTTTAATTTCGGCTGGCAAATATAAATTCATACACGTACAAAAATTTCTTCTTCCAACTTGATTTCTTGCTACAAAATAAATATGTACAACAATTAAAATGATTTACATAAAGAAAAGAAAAACATTGAAAATTGGCTAAGTAGACAAAGTTATTGTTTGTGGAAATACTATTTATTGATGTAGTGACGTATTAATTACAGGATGTTAAAGAAATGTACAAAAAGTACTCCACGCTGACCACTGATCTATGAAAATGCTAAAATCGAAAATATTAGTGTCCACTTTGCCTTCTCTTTAGGTTCTTTCTTTCGCTCACAAAATCGTGATCCAAATATGTTTTGATTCAAAAACAGACATTCTTTTCTTTGAATCTCTCTATTTTTAAATTGAATTATGATTATTTACAAATGAACTGTCAATCAAAAATTCGAGTCAGGTGTTTTGTTGCAACAACTACGAAATTCAGGTCCAAACTATTCGAAACACTTTTCAAACTTTTAAGCGAAAGAAATCACCTTTTGAAACAGCAGATCATTAAACTTAGCGAGTACTACTAGAAAATGTGATGTATTTAAATAATTCTTCGGATCAAAAACTTAATTTTAACGAATCTTGAAAACGGGAAGATGAGTTTCCCCTAACAGAATCAGAAGCGGGATATACCATATGATTTTTTTAAATTTTAGATAAAGGTTAGCCATGGAAAGCAAAGTACATTTAAATTTAGTCGTACAGGAAGATAGTATGGACAGGAAAAGAAGAATTGGCAAACCTACACTCAGAATTAAAGAAGTTATTGGCAATTCTACAGTAAATTTTTATTTATTGAAGTATTTCGCACTATACGTTTTGCTTTTTAGGGCCTCTCTTTATCTAAAATTTAAAAAGTCGTACGGTATAATCTGTGTGAAATCTAAAATAGTAAAGGAGACTGTGGTTTAAGAGATAATTGAAATTAACCTCCACCCACAATAACTTTTATATCCCGAAACCCGTTGCCAAAGTTAATTAAAGCTGTCAAAGACATGATTAAAGAATGTCCCAATCTTATTACTAAACAGAATAAATTTAAGATTGATGTATCTAAGCCCACTGTACCCAAATTGTATGTCCTTCCCAAAATACACAAGGCAGGTAAATCGGTGAGACCAATTGTTTCCGGTATAAACTCACTCACTTACTCTCTTTCCAAATGGTTGAATATCGAGCTCAGTGCTTCCCAATCCTCAGGATAAATTTTCGGTAAAAAACTCAATAGAGTTTATAAATAAGATTAAAAAATATTTCTTTTCAAGAACGGGAAATTATGGTCTCGTTTGATGTTCAATCCTTATTTTCTAGTGTGCCCATACCTGAACTTAACTTATTTGCGGGAACTACTGACAGTTGACAATGTAGATGAAGATAAATGGAGGAATACGTCAGGCTCACATCTCTTTGCATGTCTCAGAATTGTTTTCAAATAAATGGTGAGTATTTTGAACAAGTTCAAGGGACCGCAATGGGTAACTGTTTGTCACCGTTTTTGGCCAATTTATTTATGAGTAAATTCGAAAATGACGTAAGAGATAATGATCAGTATTTTCCAAGAATTTGGTTACGTTATGTGGATGACATTTTTGCTATTTTTGATACCAAGAAGTGTGATTTGGACGATTTTATAGGAAAATTAAATTCAAAATTTGAAAGTATTAAATTTACATACGAAAAGGAAGAAAACGGTGCGATTCCCTTTTTAGACACTCGTATAATTAGAAATAGCAAAAATGAATTAGAAATCGACATTTATCGTAAAGATACAAATACAAGCCGGTTTATAATTAATGAATCTCAACATTCTGTACAACACAAACTCGCGGCTTTAAATTTCTTAGTAAATAGATTACTCTCTTTTCCACTTACTAAACCCCGATATGATAAAGAACTTAATTATATTAAAAATGTTGCGATTCATAACGGTTATACCCCTCAAATAGTAGATAATGTGATTAGGAAGATTAGCTATAGGAAACAGGTCCAAAATTCTAGCACTTTAACGGCAACTTCGAAAATTTGATAAAATGCCTTTCGATCCGTTTTGCACCAAAGGTTTGAAACATATTTTTGAAACCCAAAACTTACGATTAGGTTTATCAACTAACAATACCATAAAGAATTTATTGGGAAACCCGAAAGATAAAGTTGATGTTGAACAGAAATCTGGAATTTATGAAATTAAGTGTAACAAATGTACTAGTAAATATATTGGACAAACAAAAAGAAATATGTTAACATGTTTTAAAGAACATTTAAGACACTACAGGTATAATAGGTTTGAGAAATCAAGTGTTGCACAACATATTTACAATACAGGACATAGTATTATTAAGGATAATTTAAAACTCATTAAGGAAGTTTCAAATAATAGGGAATTAAATGCTTACAAAAGTATTTTTATTCGGAAAAATAAAAACAATTTAATGAATTCAAAGAACGGACCAATACCTAATTCCGTATTATTTGATTTACTCTAATTTGTAAAACAGATAAAATAGCGACATATTACGATCGCTTTTTGACCTGACATTGCAGTAGGATAGACACATTGAAGCGGGATTTGCTCCTAATAAGTCCCCCCTGCAAGGCGGCCATGCTTGCTGGCAAAGCATAATGAAAGTTTTTAGAAAAATTTTGTGCAAATCGTTTTTGATTGAAGTGAAAACCTCGAGCAGCCTCTGTACAGCTGAAGAAGCCCTAAGCAGGGCTGAAACAGCTGTACAGAGGCTGCTCGAGGTTTTCACTGCAATCAAAAGCGATTTGCACAAAATTTTTCTAATAACATATATAGTTTATTTTAGATTTTCACATATTAATTTATATTTACTTACATCTATGTATACATATATATCTTTTAGGATGATTAGATTGTTGTTAGGTTTAACATTTTTATGATTTTGTCAGTGTGATTAAGTTGTTTTTAGACATTTTTTAGTGCTTTTAAGTTGGTGACGTACTGAAGATGGCAGCTTAGCTGCCGAAATACGTATATAAAAATTATTGCGGATATAAAAATTATTGTGGGCGGAGGTTAATTTCAATTATGTGTGAAATCTGTGAAGCCGAAATTTTGTGCTTACTGAAAACTGTTTTGTACTGTTATGCAACAGCTTTCAATTCCGACGTACCGAGAAAAATAAAACTCTATGATCGCATATGCAAACAGTTAAGAGGTAAGTTAACGAGATGGCGAGTAATCGACGATTAAACGTAGTTGAAGAAGTTGAATTCGAGGACGATGGAAGACGTATCTGACACTGTAAAAAATGTATACCTACTGGAAGTCTACGAATACCTTACACTGACATATCTCACCAAATTCCTAATTTCAATCATGACAATGATTTGATTGATGTGAACGATTTTATAAAAAGAGTTGTTCGACTAAGAAAT
Source organism: Prosopocoilus inquinatus (assembly GCA_036172665.1). Lineage (NCBI taxonomy): Eukaryota > Metazoa > Arthropoda > Insecta > Coleoptera > Lucanidae > Prosopocoilus > Prosopocoilus inquinatus. The sequence continues at coordinate 56,749,286 of CM069871.1, forward strand.
ATTTATGACTTGAATGACTCTAATAATCACGAAGCAACAAAATTTTAATGTTTCTGAAATGAAAAAGCTAATTTTTTGTAAGCAGTAATGTATTAAATACAAAAGTAACAACGAAAACAATTTGGTAGCTCCGTTAAGGTCCGATAGTGAAGAAATAATATTTTAAAGTTTAAAATTAAATCGTCAAAAAACTTGCGCTTTTTATATGCATAGTGGCGAGACTTTATAAGCAAAAACCAAGATACCTAGCAGAAATAAAACAAAAGTAGCTCAGTCATTGTCTTAGTTGTCTCTTCAGATTCGGTGATATCGGATGTGGTTTCGTAGTTCTTAAATATTCGTTCAAATTTACAATAAATTAATTGGTCAATTATTGCGGAAATAGTTGAAAAACTCGCGTAAAATAAGTGCTCGTGTGAAGCGTGCGGTGTTTTGTTCGATTCCGTCGGAAAAATCGCGGCACTATATTAAGTGAATTGGGAACAACAAACGGACGTTGAAATTAATAAATAATTTTTTGCATTAAAGTGTCTGTGATAGTCAAACTGTTTTTAGTGTGTGCTAAAATGGGAGATGAATTGAATAACGATCAGAGAAACTCCTCCGAGCAGTCTGCCTAAGGTAAGTAATTTTTTTTTCATTCCTAAAAATTGAAGATGCTTGCTTAATTAGTTCATTTCATTTAATTAATTATAACAGTTGTCCTTATATATTACTAATTAATAATTATTAATCCCCGGGCGATTTTATTTAAATGCCATGCTGCACCTACTTTCCATGTGCTACTCGCCGCACAGAGAATAAGTAGAAACTCGCTCTTACGAGTTTGATTTAGTTTTCATGAAAAACGATCGCTAAATTCGTCCTCCAAACAAATAAGCGGTCCGACGAAGTATTCAATGCTGCGCTTATCCACGGCCAAGAGAGGGAATAAAGCGGTCTACTGGAATTTTAGTTTACTACACAATGTAATGAAGCGGTCCGAATTTATTCGAGTGCTCCGCTTCTTTAATAAAAATATTTGAATTCACGAAATACTAATGATAATAACCGGGGTATAAACAGACAAACTCTTGTCACATGAATTCAGAAACACGCATTTTAGCCCCAGAACATTGCCACGAGCATAGAAACGTATTACTACGAATTCAGTATACTTCGATGTATTTTATCAAGTCGTAGTTTCACAATTTCGCGCTTCACAAAAGAAAGCAACAGCCTACAAAAAAGATTACAACCTCTACGGATGATTTAATGAAACCCTGTTAAAGAAAAGAGTGTGCTATTTACGGTTCTAGAAATGATAGAAAAAGATGGATCACGGATGAATACTATTGGTTCAAATTTCTAGATTTTGTTGTGTGAATGGCTAGTAATATTAAAGGATCTCTCTTTCTGTTACATACGATAGAGTATAAAATTTGAAAATTTCTCTGAATTAAATGGAGGCGTCTTTATGACCCATTTAGGATTTCTTTGTTAAGTTACCGCTGTACCATCTCATACCACATGCATTTCAATGTAAATCGACTTGATAAAGTACAACTTACTCTACCACTTTACTTTTTCTATCAAAACGTTTTCGTTTCATTTGTGCGTGGCAAGCCAAAAAGTTTTTTTTTATACATTGCAGTAAAACGTTTTGTCAGAAATCTTTTCGCTTCGTCAGTGTGGGGGCAGCCTAATGTTTGGTGATTTTTCCTGAAAAGAGGTTGTTTATTACTCTTCAGTTTAGTTTGAATTATTGCTTCTAATTTGATTTCAGGTAATTAATTAAACACTTTCATTGTATCTTATATTTCTTTATGATTGAAGAATTTCTTTTCGGTTTTTCGATAAATGTATTCTTTCGTCCAAAATTGCTCTTCCAACTTGTTATCGTACCAGTAATTAATTCTGTACAGGCTGTTAATAAAAAACATGTACAAAGTAGTACAAAGCAGTAGTGACAGTAGAGATCAACACAAAACAAAAATTCTAATAAACTCACATCCAATACTCAATACAGGGCGTCCACGCTACGTCTTCACTCTTCTAGAATGTTTATTTTTTACATCAAATTCGGAATCGGTAAATTAAATAAATAGCTGAATTTTCCGTCGTAGCGCTGACTAGGAGCCTGTATATTTTTACATATTTGGAATCTACAGATCATTGTGAGTCTGAATCCGTTTCACTTATTGTTTAGTAATTTCGGTTTCCATGAAAACCAAAATTTCTTCTTTGTTTCTTTGTTTCTTTTTTTTTAATTTTCAAAGATATAAATCATGTATTTTCTTTCTAATGCGATCAAGTAATTCGAGAAAGACCCTCCTTTTATTGCGTCTTAATTTTTAGCATTTTACAGCATATGAAATTTTTATTCGGTCGTTAGATGTCCCACTTGAACAAAATAAGTTAGGTACGGAAACTGAAAAATTAAGCTTTTTATGCAGGTGTCTCAAAACCTCTGCCTTTAAATGAAACTGTAAGTTCCTCATTACATAAGAGATAAATTCTCCAAATCGGAATTTTTTTGCCCAAAAAATGAAAAAGTGACCTATCACAAGCGACCGCAGTCCCTTTGTTTTGAAACCTTTGCTTGGTTTATGATTTGTTTCAGCAATTTATTCCGATAAAAGCAATAAACCGCAATAAAACTTTTTATTTACGTTTAGAAGAACTCGGTCAAGGTCTTATTGTACACGAATATGAATCCGACCTGCGGACATCGGCATGTTTATTTGTATTGTCAACGTCCGATAAGTAAGAACGTCTGTTTACGCACCTCTTTGTTGTAGATAATAATAATTATGTTAAAAACGAGTACCTAATCTTCGTTAGATTTTTGCTGAAGTAATTAAACTAAAATAGCTTATACAGGGTGCTGCGTTTTAAAGCGCAACATAGGAAATCCCATGTTAATTCAGAGGTGCTCGAATATTGGCTTCCCTAATTATTTTATAACAAAATTGGACTATATTTATTAATTATCCGTCCAGTGCTGATAGTTTAGTATAAATTGAATTTAGTTACAGAATCTTTTTTTAAATATCTTAAAACTCAGCGTATGAAAAATTCTCAAACTTCACAGACAGATTCATCTTAAAGAATATTTTAAAATACCTAAATCGAATTGTGCTGTAAAATAATTAGGGAAGCCAATATTCGAGTAACTTCAAATTAATATAGAATTTCCTATGTCGCGTTTCAAAATGCAGCACCCTGTATATTGGTATTTTATGCCTTTAGAAAGGTTCACCATAAATATGGCAAAAAACCGCTGTATTTATACAAGAATGGAAAACTGTTGCAAAAACTAACATTATGTGATTTAAAATCACTTTTTAACACATTTCGGTCTATTCTGTAAACATTTCATATCGATTGTAATACTTGTTACAATTGATATGTAACAAGCATAACGTTTGTTTTCCTGAAAGCCGTATTCTTTTCTACTGATTGTTATGGCATATTGAAGTGTCACTAGAGGATTGCTGTGTTTTACTATGGTTACGTGTAAATTCATTTCTTTTCAATTATTGTTAGATATACATTGAAATTAGTTAATGTCTACAAAATACACGTGAAAATCACAGAGAAAAATTATGAATTCATTTCTTGATTTAAGTGTTTAGTCGTATTGGTATTTAACATCGTAAAGTAGTTATGATTTGGTTATTTTTATTTCAGAAGCAACTTTAGTGTATAACAGTGTAATCTATTCAATTTTCTTACGGTTGTGTTACTTTAGCACTACTCGATTATTATTGTTTATATGTTTTTCTTATGTTTTTCGTTGACTGTCTTGTCCTGTCGCGTTTTCTCTATTTACAGGCCATGTATAAAAAAATGATTTCTACCCCTTAAATTACTCGTCATACCAAGTTATACACGATTTAGCCCGTCAACCGTTTTTTACTATTTCGCGAATTCACTTCGTTCACAAAAAAAAAAACAAATTTCTTAATTTTGATCATAGAAATATATATAATATATTATATAAGATTTTAAACTGTCCCTAATGAATTCTCATTGCAAAAATCAAACGAAAAAAATCCGCACATGTATTGGTTCTATTGTATTAGGACTTGCATCTTCTTGTTACGATGCTTGTTGACTTTCTTGGCTGATGATGACCATTACAGCTCACGATGTGTTCACCTTTTGATATGACTTTAAAGACGCAAATCCTGTAGGGTCCTGCACATCGTAGTGGCTCCAAGGCTCCCTTAGGTTTCGGTAAGTTGTGGTTCAACGTGTTTTATTGATTCTCGTATCATATTATATTTGTAGGAAAATTTGTGTTTTAGTGTTAATGTAATTTTAGTCGAAATATCTTGGAATTACAACTTTCCCTTGATACACGCAAACTATCTGACATCAAGCAATTATTAACAATATATTCAAAATCGTAAGTAAAATTTATTCAATATAATCAAAATTAAACTCTCAACTGAAATAACATAGCAATATGTGTATTTTGTCTTTTAAGATTTTACTTATTTATTTTTTTACGAATAATTTAACGAGAATTTTATGCTCTCATAAAATTTTTTTATTTGAAGTTTTATATTATGTATGTATGTTCAAACAACAATGTATGTTTCTGAAAATTCATGAGCACTTGCAGTTTTTTATGCGGCTATAAGCGAATAAAACTTTTTTAACTATGGTGATGGGCGAGTAAAATAATTTGTTTTATGAATCTGTTCGGAAGGAAAGTTAGACAGGAAATGGACATTTATAATATAATATGAAAGTAATCTGATACGTTAATTCAACCAGTTTTCAACCTTTTAAAAAATTAGGTTTAGATTCTACGTACGCATTATCTACGTACAATGTAAATGAAGTGAACTGAAGTACCGTCGCGTCGCAATAAAGGAATTAGATTCATCACGAAATGAGAAATTAAATATGTATGACTTCAAGAATCTAATACTTTTAATACTTACGAAAATATAGTTCGTGTAGGAAGTATTAAAAAAAAGAAATAAGGTATAACTACCAGTTTCTTTAATACTGTTACGACTTCGGGGTCCGTCGACTAATTTCAAAAACTGTAATTAAATACTCGCGTAACACAATGAAGACTACACGAATAATAATCTACAACTCTTTAGTTTTGATAAAATAAAATTCCTATAAAAATATCAAGATTTACTTTTTTTCAGTCAAAACATAATAACGTGTGCTTTTTTTAAATGCTATAAGGGGTGGCTGTGCAATATAAATTTCATGTCATTGCTTGATTCATACACGTTCAAGAAGGTACCAGTGCATCATTACTGATATCTAAATAATCTGACCTCTAAATAATCTGATCTAGAAATTTAAACGTTATTGAAGTATAAACGGTACACGTGGTGCTAAGGCATGAATTATATTTTCCATAGCTACCCCTTATGGCATTAAAAAAAAAAAACTCCCATTATAATACAATAATATTTGCAAGGCACAAGGCATTGACGTGTTTTTTTTACCAGTGAACTTGGGCGTACGTGTATTATACCAAGTATCTAACTGAATTTAGCCTCCCAGTAGGCCACGGAAATTGTGAACATATCGTAAGTTCAGTAACGCATTAAATAGATAGGTATTCTCACAGACCACCCGCCAAGCAGGAAGGAAAGACAATTTGTAATTGCTCCCGCATTCCAGAAATTTCATGCGTGTTCTCGTGGGGTCTTACTCGCCTCTGGAATATTCCAGAAAACAGAACGCGATTAAAAAAGCAGGACTTACTGCGTTACTTAGCAGTTTCCCATCGTGAATTCATGAATTAATACAGATGATATACAGGTGCGCCCAAAACGTATTGATGAAAGACATTGGCTTTCATGTTGAATGAACATTTTTAAAATCTAAATAACCAAATATTATTATGTGAAATATTTAGACCATGCAGAAACTGAACACTTTGTTTGTAATTGAAAACAAGTTTATCCGTGTTTTTAGATTAAATAAAACACCGTTTGAAATGTTGGCTCGTATTGTATATGTTAGAGTCTAATACATTCAATATGTTTGACTTTCAGAATAGACATCCGGTATAATTCTGCAATAATATAGATCAGGTGTTCACAGAGTGTGGATTTCTTTCCCAGCGCCTGACAGCTAAGCTAACCAAGTAAGGTTTTCTTTTCCAGCGTTTAATAGTTAGACGGCATTTTCTGTGGACATCTGGTCTATATTACTGCAGAATTATACCGGGTGAACACTCTGAAAATCAAACATTAACATGTATACTTTACATTATTTTTATAAAAAAAATTTGTGCAAATCGTTTTTGATTGCAGTGAATCCCACGAGCAGCAACTGTTTCGGCCCTATTTGGGACTTCAGTAGCAGAAGCATAGCTTGAGAGTTCCACTGCAAACCAAAACGATTCGATCAAGATTAATCGCAATTGTGATGTAATAGTAATGAACAGATTAAACACCGACATCCTACGATCGCTTCTTGACCTGAAACTGCAGTAGGATTGATAAATTGAAGCGGGCTTGTTACATAATAAGTCATCCCATGCAAGGCGGCCATGCATGCTGTCAAAGCATAATGAAAGTTTAAAAAAAATTGTTGCAAATCGTTTTCGGTTGCAGTGAAACCCTCGAGCAGCTTCTGCACAGCTGTTTCGGCCCTATTTGCAACAACCTTTTTCAAAACTTTCGTTATGCTTTAAGCTGTTAATGCGAGACGGCCATGCTTGCTGAAGCATGGCCGTCTCGCATGGGATGACTTATTATGTAGCAAACCCGCTTCAATTTTTCAATCCTACTGCAATGTCAGGTCACAAAGCGATCGTAGAATGTCGCTGTTTAATCAGTTCATTATTATTTTTATAATAAAACAATAAATAAGTATTGAGTAACAAGGCTGTTAACAATTTTTATAACTTTTTTATTAAGCGTAATAAAAAGAGGTGCTATTAAAACGGAAAACTGGATTTCCATCGTCGATTTTAATTTGGAAAAAAGTAGATTTGTCAAATTACGTGAGGGTTTTACTTTCTAGAAAATTTCGAGAATTAAGGAAAATCTCCCTTGATTACACGAGCTGGTACACTGTCACCGTCAACGCGTTAATCTATCGATACAAGGGACCATTAAAGAAAGACAGAAATTGGTTTAGAAATTCTTTTCTCATGTAAATTACTTAGGTTCTTTACTTTAGTTTAATTTTCGAGAGAGGCGTGATCTTGACTCAGAAACTAGACAAATATTACCCCAAATAATTAACAAATAAATTTAATGAACAAGAAATAAAAATCCCAAGAAAATGTTATGAAGGAATATATTAAATACTAGAGTTACAGATAGAAAATAATAACAAAAGAAAAATTAAATGTTTTGGGATTTTATGAGGAATCTCCTTAGTTTTAACACTGAAAATTGAACATAATAAAAACCATATTCCTATCTAATTTAGGATGGAATTCTGCACAAAAGGATCTCTGCTACTCTGTTGTAGAAAGCGAAAAGGTGGCCAACTTCGTAGGGGGAAGAAACTTGGTCATTCTTCACAGAACTGAAGAAAAGAACCCTTGGTTCACAAAGCACGGTACCGGAACTACATGTCTGACCTTCATTGGGTTCAAGGAACGACTTTTTCCACGACTTGACGCCTTCGCCCCAATTTCTCGACTCCACTACCCTCCTTCTCAATTTGTGCCGCCGGGAGGTTTTGTTTAAAAAATATTCCCCGGACTGCAAAACCAGCCCGGGACCTGCTACCCTCTAGCGTGTCCTTTCGGAATTACCATTTTTAAGTGGGCGTGAAATATTTTGCACGGTTACTTTCTCACGCAATCAGCAAAAGAACGTACTAATCAAACAAGATGTTAGTCTGGTTATACTCGCTTGGAGTTTGATAATAATTTTCAATTCGCGATTCGATTTTTTTATAGGTTAAATTTAAAAAGTATTAGGTAAGATCATTTAATATTTGAATGAAAATAATTTATGTAATAAATTTCGGCATAAATTTAAGCCTAACTTAGAACGTGATACACAATATGCTGTACGTCTGTCTCAACGACTTACAAGAAGCAGCAGCAAGACCACCAGCAGCAACAGCCCGGAGGAAGTTCGTCTGCAGAGGAAAACAAAACGTCGGCAGTAAAAGAAATCTGAGAGACGCGATTCCAACCGGAAACCAGGAATCCATGCTGTACGTCATACTCTAAAGATAATAACACTCTACATCGACTAGTAAAACTGATTCTTGCACCAGACAGTAAAGCATCATGTTATCAACTTGCCTGTACGGAGACTGGATCCTTCAATTGCTCTCTCACGAGGAAAAAAATCGTATTATGAACTTATTGGAGGCTTATTGAACTTATTGTTTAGTAAGCATTCCATAAGTATGGTCAACGGCTCAGGCTTAATCGCCACGGTAGTATCCTGGCGATTAAGCCTTATGGAATGCTTACTAAACAATAAGTTCAATAAGCCTCCAATAAGTTCATAGGTGTCTAGCAGAAACTACCAACGTTTCTTTAGCTCGCTCGTTCTTTTTGGTCAATGGAACGTACGCAAAGTCAATCTTTAAATAGAAGGAATTCCATTAGAGATGGAACGAATCTCCTGCCACGGTACTGAATCCGGCCGATTCGGCCTATGAACGAACAGTTCGGTTTCTGCCGAAATTTCGGTGTACCGGCCGGACCTTTGGTGCATTTTACGATGCCCGGATGACGATCGTAGCGGGAATTTCATGGACGCATAATAAGTTAAAACTTGTGTATGCACGTCGCGCTCTCATCAGAAGAATTCACTCCATTTTATATACAGGCTGTCGAATAGTGTTTGCAATATGTTTCATGATTTGGTTTTTAACAATTCGTAATGGCTGATATTACTAAAGGTAAATTTTTATATTTACCCCAAAATCTAAGTTAAATGCAACATTTCTCCTCTACAATTTAAAATGTCGTTCTGTGATTGATTGTCACCGTAGCAACAAAATTTAACATCCCTTTAAATTTAACGCTTTTGATGCAGAACAGACCCCATATACAAGTTTCAAATTTTTTGATATCACTTTATGGGATAAGTTTTACCCGTTTAAAATTGTTGGAGGAATGATTAAAATTTAACACATTTGCCGAGGAAGGATTGTTGTAATTAATTAAAAAAAACTGTGTTTGCTAAAAAAAATGCGAAAATATTTACAAAATATTATTGAGTTTTTTTTCATTCATTCATTTCATTTCAAGAAACATTGAACTACGTTGCAAATCTACTAATAGGGACAAAAATTCTTTTCAAACAAGACATAAGAGATGGTTACAGTCCTGTGTTGAATTTTTTGAAACGCATCGGTTAGATGCACAATCTAAAATTCTTTAGACATATATAGAGTGTTCCATAAGAGTGAGACGACCCTAACATATATTTTTTGAAACGGAACACCCTAGGTCAGTAGTACAGAGGTAAACTATCGTATCTCCACATTTGGACAAATATACGAAAAACGATCATTTACGTTGTGCATCACCCTATGTAAGGTACACGAAGGAATTTCGAATTGATTACACATTTCTGTTTTCCAATAGTTAAATAATGTATCTATAAAACTTTAAAGCAATATATTTAAAAAAAAGCTAATTTACAGTAACAAAGTTTGCCATTTTTTCCGGTAAATTGTCAATAACTCAAAAACCATAAACTTTAGATCAGTAAAACCCTATGTTATTTTCATCCACTCATAATGAGCAATAGTGCAATAATATACAGGTGTCCGCCGAGTGCCGCGGTCTACTCTACTGTCTAAAATATACAAGATAGAAATTAAATTAAAACAAACTAAGGTATAAATCAGTCAGCTCTTTTTTATAAAATTATTTTTGACTATACAGGGTGTTCAGTAACTGAGAGCCATATCAAAGTTATATTTTTTTAAATGGAATACCCAGAATATTTTTACATATTTCGCAAGTACGCATAATGAATATGTAATTACCAAAGATTTCAGAAGTTTTATTTAAGAGTTTGCAAGATACTAATGATTATGTGTAAAAAATTGCTCTATTTTGAGCTCTTATAATTTGAGTATTTATTTACATTTCATCGTTAATTTTTAGGTGGTCAATACAATATCTCATCTACAGAAATTTCGCAACAGCTTTGATCTATTGGTTGTGTACAGACTGTTAAGTTTTAAAAAAAGTTAATTTTTCTCAAAATTTTCTAATGGAACACCCAGTACATCTAAACTCTTGTGAAACACTCCTTTAATGAGATTTCATAAAACGCCAAATTTGTAAAAGTAGGGTGTCACTAATCTAAACAATCGTTGTTTCAATTAAAACTTATGGCAACTGTTTTCCTCTTTTCTAGCAAACGGCAACGTGATTTTGAATTTTTTTTTAAATTATTTCACTAAAGTTATTTAAATATTTTCAAAATAAAGGAAAACAGGAATTAGTTTAATAGGAACATATTCAATTACTTTGAGGACAAAATAAAACATTCATTGATTTATCATCTAACTGAAACTGAAAAACCGGACGGAAAGGCTAAATAACGTTAATATTGAAAGAAAAATAAATAGTTCATTGTTGTTTCTTTCAGTTTAGACAAAAACATTTGGCGTTTAAAGCCCATTAAAGCAGTGTTTCATGAGAATTTAGATACACCGAGTGTTCCACTTTTTTTCAAAACTTAACGCCTTGTACACGTAATAACTAATAGATCGGAGCTGTTGTGAAATTTCTGTAGACGAGATATTGTATTGACTACCTGCAAAAATTCAGAACGAAATGTAAATAAATAGTCAAACTATAAGAGCTCAAAATAGTGCAATTTTTTACACATAATCATTAATATCTTACAAACTCCGAAATCCGAAAAAAACTTCCGAAATCTTTGGTTATTACCTATTCGTTATGCGTACTTTCGAAATACGTAAAAATACACTGGGTGTTCCATTTAAAAAAGTATAACTTTGGTATGGCTCTCAGTTACTGAACACCCTGTTTAGCCTAAAAAATAATTTTATAAAATAAAGCTGACTGATTTACACCTTTCTATCTTGTATGGTTTAGACGGTAGAGAAGACCGCGGCACTCGGCGGACAAAAAATAAAACCTAAATAATTTTAGATTATACATCTAACCGATGTGTATGTTAGTGCGCATACAGATTTCAAAAATGTTCAGCAGTAACGCCACAATCTTCCTCCCACGCCTGTTGGCTCTCCCTGTATAAATGAAGCTAAAATTTCCAAAATTTTTCTGTTTCAATTATTTAAGTTACAAATCTTACTAATAATAATTTTAAGAATTAAGTTATAGTCGTACAACGTAAACGTTTGCCGTATTTTGTCTTCAAAACATAAAATGCCATAATATTTAAAATCCCTCATTGTTTTCCTATAACTCAGAAGAACATACCTACTTTTTTTTCAAACCAACGCTGTACCAAAAAGGGACACACAAAACGTTAAGTTTTGCCGAAAAACAAGATAAGATTTTCTACATATTTTTTTATTTCTTGACATGTTTTATATTAATTTTTATATCAGATTCAGTCAGTTTCAGGGTTTGCAGAAAATTAAAAAAATAAATAAAATTGCTGACACGTGTATAAAGCCACGTTCATTGGTATTAAAATTCTACAGATTTTACTTACGAAATATCAATTATGTAATTAATCGTCAAATTTGTTTTAAGATCTATACTGAAGAAGCGGTAAATAAAGTAAAAATAATTTTGCATAAAATTATAAATATAAAAAAGATTCTAACTCGCTCTAAGAATTGAATCACGAACATTCGCATTACGAAACATGAACGTTACGCCTGAGCCACGCGCTCACTTGAAGTTTGTAGTAATAATTTCGTCTATCAGCTATGTTGTAAATATGTGGCAGTAGGTTCGGCCGGACCTGTTCGGTTCGGCGACAGTATCTCGGTGTTCGTTCGGTCCCGCGAGTAGTAGGTCCGTTCAATCACTAAATTCCATGCTGATAATTGATATCCAAATCATTTAAACTTATTTACAATGCTACAGCAGCAGATCGTATTTCATTCAAAACAATTAACGCGCTCGCTTATTAAAAATATTTGGGCGAGACGCTGACTATCTTAATACGTTAATCTTTGGACCCGAACGTCTAGAAAACGCAATTTGTGTGGCATCCGGCACGGGTGGTATAGTAAAGGGAGATTTGTAGTTAATAAATTCATTATTGTTTCATTATTAATTCAGTATTCATTGAGTATTAATTCAGTTTTCATGATTTTTAATTGAATATTCCATTCAGATTAGTAGGCATTCAGTTGTAAATAAATTAGTCAGTGATTAGTAGAAATGAGTACGTTGCCGTCGCGGTGAATTAGTGAATTGGTGTTGTGTTGGCCTCGGATAAAGAACCAGAGTACATTGCCGATAATATTAAAATATTAATTATTTTTATGTTCGGTTTTGCCAAGCAAGCGAGTAATTCTACGAGTAATAATAATATTGTATTGTACCAATCCGCTCGAGAGATTTATGAAAGATAAATTAATCCATACTAATTTTAATTACAAACTGTAATTCTATTTTAATTCTATTTTAATTTAATTAGAGTTCAAATGTAATTAGTATTTAGTTAATAAACCCTCGTGAAACAAACGAACATTCTTCTTATCCGAACATAGATATTTAAATACTAACTCTTTATTTTGTATCGTGACATGGTGGAGGCGCTAGCTTTTATTATTTTTTTCTTTTTGTAACATGCTGGAGTACGTCCTTTTTATTACGTGCCAATACCTCATGCGGCAAGTTTGCTTAACCAGCTTTGCATCAAGTTCGAGAAGTGTTACTAGATCGCCGCCAACAGAGTTCTTCGTTATCTAAAGGGAATAGTTACGTGGACTGCTGGAAAATTTTCTGGAATCTACTAGGTCTAGAATTGTTAGCGTTTATCAACTGTCATATTTGAAAAATTTGTCGTTTTCGCCTATAATTCTATTGACAGTTCCTATCCAAGTGAACTAGTTTTGTTTATACAGCATTTGAGAAAAAGTACTTTTGTGTAAACATGGAAATCTAGCGTGAAAATTTTCCTGCCATGATTTTTTACGATTTCAAATGTGGTCTAACACGGAAACAATGCCTCGATCGGCTTTATTTGGCTTTTGGAGATGAAGCACCATCAAAGAGCAGTGTTTATAATTGGTTTGTCAAATTCCAGCGTCGACGTACCTCTCTCAGTGAAGAATTTCGTGAAGGTCGTCCATCAACGTCTGTTGTTGCCACTAATGTAGATGCTGTACGTGAAATGCTTGAGTGAGATCGACATGTGACATACCGTGAGATTCAAGCATCCTTACACATTGACATGAAAGCAATACACCGGATTTTGCATGATCATTTGAACGTACGAAAGCTTTGCAGTCGTTGGATCCCACACAATTTAGCAGAAGCGCAAAAGCAAGGACGTGTACAATGGTGCGAAGAAATTCAATGGAGGTCGTTCAAATTTAGTTTATAACATCGTTTCAGGAAAACGTACTTTAGAAACTGGATCGAGGGTATGCAAAAGTGTACTGACGTCAAAGGCGAATACTTCAAAAAACAATGATACCGTTTACCAAATTTCATATGCGTTTTTTCGTTCCGTTTCCAGAAACTTTTCCAGCAGCCCACGTATGTGACGAAGTACGCGATACTCTACACTCCGTTCGTTTTGCCATTCTAAAGGCCCAGTTTTCACTAATACAAGTTATACGGCATGACGTTCTCAATATACTTAACCTCCATGTTGGCTAAAATAAGTCTTCATTCGTTAGGTCTGCCAAATTATTTTTTTCCATTTCCTTTTTTAAACTTAACCGAACTAGAAATGTCTCTCCAGGAACTTTATTTTACTTACCTATGTTCCCTTGATATATTTATTTCAATAAAATAGAAGCTCTATGTTCACAAGTGCCAAATCATCATATTTAATACGTAGAGACAAAGATATAACGTCAAATTAAACGTTGAATGTCTTTTTAAAAACTTTACAAATTAGTTTCACTATCGATGGATACCTTCATTAATTTTAGATCTGTTCGGTTAAATTTGAAAAGTCAATTATTTACAATTAAAACTGTTTCGTTATTCGATCCATTTCATTTTTATAGTTAGTTTTCATTTTTATTTTCCGTATGTTTTTTTTTCATATCTACTTTTCTGTTCGCTTGAGCAAGCAAGAAAATCTTATCTCAGTCGCAAAATATTTCATCAAAGAGAGAAAAGGAGGAAGAAATATTGACACGCCTTAATATACGAATAACACGCTGTTCTGTTATCGTGTAGAAAATATCAGTGAAAAACATTTTCGGTTATACCTCAAACCAAGCTGCAAATAAGAAGATCGTTTTTTATCAACGTCTGTTGCCACTAATGTAGATGCTGTGCGTGAAATGCTTGAGCAAGATCGACATGTGACATACCATGAGATTCAAGCATCCTTACGGATTGACATGAAAGCAATACACTAGATTTTGCATGATCATTTGAACCTACGAAAGCTTTGCAGTCGTTGGATCCCACACAATTTAACAGAAGCGCAAAAGCAGGGTCGTGTCAAATGGTGCGAACAAATGCTCAAGAAATTCAATGGAGGTCGTTCAAATTTAGTTTATAAGATCGTTACTGGTGACGAAACGTGGATCTATTCGTACAAGCCAGAAAGTAAACAATAGTCTACCGTTTGGGTATTTCAAAATGAACCAAAACCAACAAAAGTTGTCCGTTCACGCAATGCTGCGAAGCAAATGATTGCTCGTTTCTTTGGTTTAACTGAACATGTAGCAACCGTGACTTTAGAGGATCGAAAAACCCTGAATGCTGATTGGTATGATTTGCCGGAAGTCATCGATCAAATAAGAAGAAACAATCGAAATCGACGAATTATTCTCCATCATGACAACGTCAGCTCTCACTCAGCCCGTCAAACAGTTGATTTTTTGTCCAACAAAAATGTTGAATTAATGACTCATTGTCCATATTCACCTGATTTATCACCTAATGATTTCTTTTTGTTCCCAAATGTCAAGAATAAAATGCGTGGTGAGCGATTTTCGTCGGCTGAAGCAACGGTTGAAACATTCCAGACACCGTTTTCTGAGGTACCATTTAGAGTGGAAAACGTGCTTTAGAAATTGGTTCGAGCGTATGCAAAAATGTGTTTCCGTCAAAGGCGAATACTTCGAAAAACAATGATACCGTTTATCAAATCTCATATGCGTTTTTCATAGCGTTTCCAGAAACTTTTCCAGCAGCCCACGTAATAATTGTTTAAAGTATAACCTGACAGATGGAACCCCAGGTGGATACGTCGATGCTGATTAGGAGAACAGCATTTTGGATCGAAGATCTTATACTGGCTGTGTCTTCACATTGATTGAAGTTGGGAGTGGCTTTATTCTCAGCATGTCCACATCCGCGTAAAGGAATCAGTAATCAGGTTTCGAGAAAATGAAACTATTGATTTTACTGACTGTGTCTTCATATTGACTGAACGTGGCAATGGATTTATCCTCAACATATCCACATCCGCGTAAAGGAATTAGTAATCAGGTTTCGAAAAAATGAAACTACTGGCTACATAATGATAATTTAGAAGCATCGAAGCATCTTCTACAACAGATCAGAATATATCAATATAGTGCGGTGATAACTGGCCATTCCTGTAACAGAAAATGCTGAGAGAAGAAGGAAATTGAAACCTGTAACAAAATAAACATGACTTCATGACACATAAAAACCTAAAAATAAAAAGAAACAATTGAAGCAGAGTCATTACAACCTGAGGGAACTGAACAAAACAACACTACACCATCATAAAGAGGGATGTTACTTCATGTCATCGATGATACCAATACGTGTTCACGACGATATCATAACGTATCATTTATCTGTTGCAATGAGAGATGGCAACAACACGGGTCTTCAATGCTACCACAACGTGTTTGTCTTCAACAACTCCACAGCGAGTAACAATAACAGGTATCTTCAACATTGCCACCACGTGTCAACTACATAACACCCCGAAGGACGTCAACAAGTGTCCTCAACACTGCTACTACTTGTCTTCGAAGTCACTACAACAGCAGGATCAGTATATAACAACATTATAAACGAAGAACGTTACCACGTGTCCTCCACAACGGCAAGATTTGGACACAAGAACACCATTACGCGGTAGAAATATCACCAGCCACCACATGACAAGAAGATATCGAAGAACTTCAAATCAAGAGCAAAGTGCAACGATATATTAAAGTGACAGTTTCAAATAGTATTTTTCTAACTTATTAGTTTGAAAACGAAATCTTATAGCTATTTATTATACAAGTGTCTTATAAAACAAATAAGTCACGAAAGGAATGTTTAGCCACGACGAATTGCTAGAGTGGGCTAATTTTTCTTGAGTGACTTATTTGCTATTAAGGCACGAGTATAATACATAGTTTTATCCAACACCCGCTTATTATGAAGCCGATTTTGAATAACAGTTTAATTACGGATTCATAGTTCCACTAGTGTTTTATAGACCCAGGGCCCCCGCGAGGTCAAAATCCGATCGCGTGCGACTCCATATTTTGGCGCCCTCTAGCAGAGGAGTTGAGGCACACAAAAACGGTCAATTATCAAAATTTCTAAAAGAAATGGAAAACAAAAAATGGAAAAAAAACAGAAAAATTAAACATTAGTGAAAACATTTTCCTTCATTTTCTAAACATTTTCCTTCACTTTTTTCAAGTTCCTAGTTGCTCAGAGCTCCCAAAAACGAGTAACCCAATCTTCTCATCTGACTAAGGAGGAAACCGTAACAGCCTACGTAATTTATTTTTTTACCTAACAAAGTTATTAAGTACATTATTTTTTTTTATATAAAAAATTACAAAACTTTTCCACTTTTAATTGCCGCAGTTAACTGTTCTATTTTAGTCGACGTTTTGCCGGGAAGTTGACGACTTCATCAAAACAGTTCAGACTTGTGGATAGTTTTTTCGAATAATTTTTACCAGCCAAGAAACTGTTTCCCATTAATTCGATGTTTTGACGGCTTCACCAGAATTCCCATTAATTTAAAAAAATTAAAAGAAACAAAAAATTAAAAAATTTAAAATTCCTTTAAACATTTTCATTCATTTATCCATCTTTTTTTTTCATTTTGAAAACATTTTCCTTCATTTTGAAAACGTTTTCCTTCACTTCAGGCAAGAAACTGTCTCCCATTAATTCGATGTTTTGACGGCTTCACCAGAACTTTCATAAATTTAACAAAACTTAAAAGAAACAAGAAATGGAAAAATTAAAAAAATTTTCAACATTTTCATTCATTTTTCAAAAATTTTTCTTCATTTTGAAAACATTTTTCTTCAATTTGAAAACATTTTCCTTCATTTTGAAAACATTTTCCTTCACTTCAGACAAGAAACTGTTTCCCATTAATTCGATGTTTTGACGGCTTCACCAGAACTTTCATTAATTTAACAAAACTTAAAAGAAACAAGAAATGGAAAAATTAAAAAAAATTTTAAACATTCTCATTCATTTTTCAAAAATTTTTCTTCATTTTGAAAACATTTTCCTTTACTCTGAAAACATTTTCCTTCATTTTTAAAACATTTTCCTTCACTTCAGACAAGAAACTGTTTCCCATTAATTCGATGTTTTGACGGCTTCACCAGAACTCCCTTTTATTTAAAAAAAATTAAAAGAAACAAAAAATGGAAAAATTAAAATAAATTTTAAACATTTTCATTCATTTTTCAAAAATTTTTCTTCATTTTGAAAACATTTTCCTTTACTCTGAAAACATTTTCCTTCAATTTGAAAACATTTTCCTTCATTTTTAAAATATTTTCCTTCACTTCAGACAAGAAATTGTTTCCCATTAATTCGATGTTTTGACGGCTTCACCAGAACTCCCATTAATTTAAAAAAAATTAAAAGAAACAAAAAATGGAAAAATTAAAATTAATTTTAAACATTTTCATTCATTTTTCAAAAATTTTTCTTCATTTTGAAAACATTTTCCTTTACTTTGGAAACATTTTCCTTCAATTTGAAAACATTTTCCTTCAATTTGAAAACATTTTCCTTCAATTTGAAAACATTTTCCTTCATTTTGAAAACATTTTCCTTCATTTTTTTAAGTTTTTAGTTGCCGCGAGCCGCCCCCAAATATGAGTAGCCCAAACAGCTCGAAGCGCCTTCTTCTCATCTGACTAAAGAGGCCTCTGTACAGACCCCTCCGGAATGCAAGCGGGCGAAGCCCACTTGTTATTAGTATTAGAAAAAAAAGATGAAAAAAATCACAAAAGCAAAATGAACTTAAATTTCTAAAGACTTAAAAAGTAAAATTTAATTCGTTATTTTTTTAACTAAGTACATTAAACTTTTTATGAAAAATTTAGCACAGGAAAATTACAAAACTTTTCTACTTTTAATTACCGCAGTTAACTGTTCTATTTTAGTCGACGTTTCGCTGTGAGGTTGACGGTTTCATGAAAACAGTTCAGACTTGTGGATAGTTTTTTCGCATAATTTTTCATTCCAGATACCCTTTAATTTTTTTTTCTGCGGAAAAATGATTAATGACAGAACCTGTCTAGTGACCAATAGGCTAATTGCCGCCCCTTGAAGATGGCGCCCGCGTGCACTGCACACTTTGCACACATGGTTACGGGGGCTCTGTATAGACCTCAGAATATGTTAAAAATCGGTATTATTATGACTTCATAATAAACAGGGTTTAATTTAGGTTAGAATTGTAAATATTAGGGTTATTATAAAAACATGAAATGTTATGGATGTAAGGGCAAAATTTTAATTTTCAGTAACTATTGTAGCATTTGCTAAGATAAAGCCAGGCCGGAAGATTTCAAAATTATCTAAAGATCAAAAACAAATTGACGTTAGAAACCAGCGATAGAGTGAGCGTTTTCACCTGTTTTTTGCAAAAAATCTCAGTTATTACGTATCCAACCATCTTTCCACACACTATATTATCACCGTTAAAATTTTTGTATTACATTTCTATTACACGTTGTTACTTTAGGTCTGTTCGTTTGCAAAGTATCTTAATCTCGTATTGTCACGCGTCGTCTCCAGCAGGTTACGAGCTGTCGGCGTCCAGACGTGGGGGTTGCGTAGCTTGGGGGTGCAAAGGGAGTAACAGGGAAACTGCAAACTAACTCATTAAAACAACAAGGATTACCTTTATTGTTTAAAGGTCAGAAATACAGATAACTGTATCCCACGACGTCGATCAGATTAACTGATATCTTTTACAAATTACGCACATCTTTTATACTGCCAATGTACGTGACGTTATGACCAAATTCCGCAAAACTTTAATTGAACCCGTACTTTGCTCGGTTGCTGAAAAGGTGATATCAGGATTATCATGTTGCTTCCAATCGTCATTTTTATTAAATCGTGAATTAATTGATTGTGTTTAAACACATACAATGTCCGAGGTATTTGCGTATTTGCAACTTTGCGAATTCACGCTACAAGTTCAACGTTCATCGAGTCGTTGCACCAGCAAACCGCTTATCAGCAAATAACTCGTATTGCATTGGAAAAAATACATTTCAAATTAATTAAATACGATTTTCAAATTTTCCGTAATCGTGACAGTATTAATGTATGAGGTTAGAACAAGATACAAATACTCTCAATGCAAACTAGTGCAACAAACGAACAAAACCTTAAGTCATAATTTTTTTTTTGAAAAACTGATTGTCTATCTTTATCGAAGAAACAGTACATACAACTTGACCCACAAAACAAAAGTCAAACGTGGGTCGGCGTTTAGGTTTATAATGTATCTCTTTCTGCTCCTCATCCGTCGGCCGCTCGTTCTTATAACCCGGGCTGATTACGCGAAGCTTCTTGGCCTAGAAAATTCTATCGGTCGAAACGGATCAACTTTCCAGGCTCTGACGCATGTAGCTTGCGTTAGGTGTTGATAAATCATCAAAATATGATTACTGCCATAATGACAAAGGCTTCGCCAAGCCCGAAACATCGACTATCGGTCACTGCCGCCAGAGGAGACCAAAACATCGAGGGTGGGACACTGACGCAAGAGAGAAGACTTCAAAATGAAGGGGTTGGGGGGTTGAAGAATACAGTTTTCAGTATCTATATGGCATCATCACTTACAGCGCCAGCATTACTATTATATTATATAGTACGAGTTGTGTTTTGTAAACAAGAATAATTACAATCACTGAAGTGTCAATTTCTTCAAGAAACATACAAAGTTCATCTTCTATATTTCACCAGCGCTCTCTCCTAATACATTTAACTAAAATCCCTTTGACAAGTTTTTCCAATACGGCCAACATCGAATATTTAGCTGATCTGGTGGATCAGATAAATCACAAGAATTTCGCGTAATTTGGCTACTTAAATATACAGTGTTTATTGAGACTGAAATCCATTAAATTTTACCGGTCGCAGGCTCGATTACGACAAGTCTTGTCTTTTGGGACACATGTTAGATAAAAGAAATCTTATTGGATTTACTTTCTGCGTACGTTCTTTTGTACCCTAGCAGAATAGTTCTTTTATAAAAGAAATTTATATGATCCCTAGAGATTTGCCTACTTTCGTTTCGACTTTGCACATGGGACTCGTTACTAAGCTTACTCGAAGGTGATCATTCTGAAAGCTGTCACGAATACGTTTTTGTTTTATTACGTTTCCGTAATAATACTCAAAAACCAGGCCTTAATCTTTTAAAATTTCCACTTCACAAGCACGACCACACTTCTTTTTTGTTTACGTGCTTCTGACACATGAAAAGTTTGCATTTTACTTTAACAACGAACGGCGAGTGTCCGCCCGCTCTTTGTTACGTTTAACAATTAATTCAACTGCAAATGCATTATGCCATTTATAACGGAATGCACTTTAAGTTTAAATTAATGGGCTATATTCTGTTTTGAGAGCGTCAAAGCTGCATAATTGAAGCGACTTGATACAAAGTTCCGGCCACTATATAATTTGGAATTTGAATTAGTTCCACCAGTTATGTACCACTTATCCGGCGACTAAATTACTTTGCTCTCATCTTTCATTTATATCATCATCCTATCTCTCGGTATTTAGAATTGCATACGGTCATTTTGATAATGGACAGGTTCACATTTTGAATTTTTTTTTTTTTGTAAAAAGAACTTATCAATTTTTATTTGTTTATTTATACATGCTTTTCATTCACAATCAGAAATGGTTTCCGCTGGTTAATGGCGGCCGTAATAGACTTCAATGATATATGTAAAACGCGTATTTTACCTCTGCATTGCACTAAAAATAAATTAAACATATAAATCTATAGAATCGGCAGATAAAATGTTTTCAGAGGACGACCGGTTTTATTCCAAATTCCAAAAGCTAGTAGTTAATTATAATTCGATTTGAAGTCCTTTTAATTTGCGTCGTGATGTATTAACTAACTATTAACTTCTCTCCGACAAAACTTGTATAGAACTCAAGCAGAAACTTTGCACTTCGTCTGAGAATAAAGTGCATTCAAGTTTTCAAAGGTTTGTAATAAATCAAGTGAGAAATTTGAGCTAATATAGGAAATTATAAGCCGGATCAATAATCCAGTCTTGATAGATTATTTATTAATGAAAAAAAGGATATAGAATTAGAGCAGGATTTAAAATCATGTGGTTGAAATTTTTTTTAATCTATTTTATTTCAATAAACTATGTATATCCATTCCATTAAGCGCCTTGCACAAATATTAACACAAAATACTCGTTGCTTTTTTCATGTTATCGTTTTATATACATTAAAAAAAAAACTAAACAAATATAAAGTTAAATGATAAATAAACAAGTAAATTCAAAATTAGCCTGTTAGCGTTAGCTGTTTTTGCAATGTTTACGCAGCCTATTCGACATAATTATTAATTATAAATCGTTTACGCCTCACCGAAAGGGCGAATGCGTTTTCAATTATGCGTTCTTTCAGAATGTTGCTTAATAAATCATGTAATTCAAACCGCTTCTGGGGTGAAACGCGGAATTTATCAAATTTCCGTTGCCACGGATTTTGACGTCTTAATGCAGTCTCTCGCTTTTGATAAATTAAAACCTCTCGCTGATTATTTCCTTGAAATGGAAACGGCAATTTATTTTACCATTTTTGCCTTGGTGGAAAAAAGTGTTCGCATTACAAACCGGAAACTAACGAGATCGGCATTATTTTCCGAATCGAAATCTTATCTCTGAACAAATTAGTGTATTTCGCGTAAAAAAAAAATAATTAATTGCATTTGAATTCGTTGAAATAAAAATTAATCTCGTGGCCTGTAATTTTTGTAGTTAAACAGTCACAATTACCAACACTTTAAATTCATTCAAAAATCAAAGTTTTTGCTGATGTTTACAGAAAAACAAATGAACTGAAATATAAACTGAAATCTTTTTTTTTTTTTAATGGAACGCTTGGTATTTTCATACATACAGGGTCTCCCAAGTTGAGTGGCCTATTAAAAGTTTTCGAGGAAGGAAATATACAAAAAATATGAAACTTAGCAGACAGCACGGCGGAAGGTGATCTTTCAGACTAAAATATTTTCACTTTTATATCTCTTCCGGTTACACCGGAAGTCGCCGCTAGCTTTCTTATTTTAAATAGAATGCTATACTTTTTATTGCAAATTCTAATTCTACGCATTAGTCTAAGTAAAAATTGTTAAGGCTTCCCTATACTTAAATGTAACCGATTTTGAGATATCTGGAGATTTATCTAAAAAATTGTTTTGGTCAGCTTTCATTGAAGAGATTGTACTGTATGTGACTTTTTAAAATTTAGATAAATGGAGACCGTAGAAAGATACACTACATAAAAATTTACTACAGAATTTCCAATAACTTCTTTTGTTCTTATTGTAGGTCGCCATTTCCTCTTCTTTTTGTTTTTCATGGCCAACTTTATCTAAAATTAAAAAAATATCATGCTACTTATCTGTTAGTGTTATAACTCAATAAATACTTTTGTTTTTTCGTCACTTACTGCTAAAAAATACAATAATTCAAGAAAAATATACCATTATAATAAAAAAATTACTGATAACAAAAAAACTACTGCAGATGGGTATAGGTATAGGGAATACTAATACTAATCGATGTAGAATTTGATTCTCTGTCTCATGATATAAAAATATACAGGGTGTTCCATTTACGAAAATTGAGTTTTGGGCAGTTAAACATAGTGAGGTTCGACACCATTTTATGACCAGCCGGAGACTTTCCCAGGGATAATTAGGACACTATTTGAAAGTCTGAATATAGTACTTCAAAACGACATGCCACCTGAATTTCTAAATTTGAAAGTGTCATAAATACAATCTCTTCATATTTCTTGTATATTTCCTTCCTCGAAAACTTTTAATAGGCCACTCAACTTGGGAGACCCTGTATTTGAAATCTAAATTAATTTTAATGTCAAATCTGTATAAAAACTGACTTTCATTACAATCAAAACTTTAATCTGTGATATTAAAGAAAAAAGGCCATCAGTTAATAAGAAAAATGTGTAAATATTAAATAGCAGTTGACTCTTGTCCGATGAAAATTGTAGTATTTTAATCTTTAACCTGCGATCAATTAATAATTTAAAAACCAAAATAATGTCAAATGGAATAAAAGAGAAAACAAAATGGCGATCAATCGACTTTATTAAAGTGTAAAATAAACTCAGAGTGAGTAAACAAAAAAAAGACAAACAAAATCTTAGTAGCTACATAAACAAAGTAAATAAAATCGATTAAAAGAAAAAGCAAAGCTCGATCGAGTGATTACATTAAAAATTAAATGAAATACAGTCGAATAAGGAATTAAAAATAAATGATCGTGTTAAAGAAGATAAATCTAAAATAAAAATTCTGTAAAATTAACATAAAATCAAATCAAGAGCACTGACGAATTTTTAACTGAAAGTTTAAGTAACAGAATCATCAAACTGATAAATCAAATATAAAATAAAGTCACGCCGAATCAAGAAAAGAAAAGGGCCATCTTTTAATTTTTACTTATAATTAAAATAAATAAATAAAATAAGTACAAATAGAATAACAGATTGTCACAATTTTACAAAATTTTAAATCTGCTGAAAACATTATTAGTATATCTACATCTGCAGATTTAAAAATATTACATAATTAAAACTGAATGGTGGTAGATGGAAATTTTTATTTATTTTCTTGTAAGGAAAAGTTTAAAACCACTGATTTATACGCATATATCAGAACAAATATCTCGAAAACTACTAGTTTTATAAAAAAAAATTAATAAATTACCAGAATTTTATAGTTTGGGATCCAAATATGTACAAACATACCGAGTGTTCCATTTAAGAAAATAATATGTCAGATTAAATTTCGGTTCCCAACGTCGAGATTCCGTTTGTTTCCTTCAGAAAAACGCACGCATTAACGTTGGCAGCACTGAGACAATTGAAGTGAGAGATTCCCAATTCTGTCTCATTCTGCATATAGCTCCGATTTATTTTCATTGGATTTTCATTTGTTTTCATCATTGAAAAAATTAGGTGGTCTTAAATTTAGAGAAAATGATGAAAATGAAGATGACGCACGAAACCAAAAACCATCTTCGAAAATGGTATACATAAGTTTCTAAAACGTTGGCGCGGGCATATTGAAGTCGAGAGGGACTGCGTTGAAAAATAGTATGTAATACGTTTTTGTTTCAATGATAACAAAGACGTTCTAAGCTCATTCTCACTCATATTTAAACGCTCCTCGTATTATTCGGTAAAAGTCAGTAAAGACTTTAAATTAGTTTGTGCAAGTTTTGTGTCAAACATTTCCTTCTAAATTCAAAAATAAAAAAGTTAAATGTGGTGGGAATTCTCGCTTAGTCAGCCTGTACAGTTACATGGTATTGGATGTCTCTGATATAGACACACAATAGATGCAATTAGATTGTTTATTGCAATGGTAAATGGGGTTAAAATTGTGCAAATTTTTAATCATCATTATCAATAATACCAATAATTTTATGAGACCGGTAAATAAAATTCATATTCATTTTCAACCAAATTTATTACACACATAAACAATAAGAAATGCCGAACACACAAAACCCTTGTTGCAGCAAAATATAAGATTGTTTTAATTGTCTTCCTGCATATAACACGATAAAGATAATTATTCTTGATTCCTATGTTACCGTAAACAAGTGTATTTTGATGTCTTCGAACCTGAGAGACTGTAAGTCTAAATCCGTAAATCGCAGAGGTCAAGAGCAATGTGTCAGGGTGTTAATAGTCTTGTTGCAGACACCATGGTAAATATAATAATAATTATTCTCGATTACTACGTCACCATAAACAAGTGTATTTTAAAGTCTCGTGTGTGTTAAATGTGTTACAGATAATAAGGTAAATATTCTTATGAATTTAAGGTTCGTTTTAATTTATTTTTAATTAAAATACTCGATAAAACTAAAACTAATTTATTAACGACTTAAACATTAACACTAACCAATTTATTTTAACATAAGTCGAATGATTCAACTAGTCATAAACTCTACTCTTTTCCCCGGCCGACTGTTTAAATATCTGTCTGGTTTTCGAGTTTGTTTGCTTTCGTGTAAACTCCGGCGTCAGTCGGTCTCGTCATAGTGGTCCAGAGAATTCCGTCGCCGAAGCAGTCCTTCGTTTCTCGCAGCTTCCAGACTCCTGTCGCGCCTGGCTTTGACGCGTGTGGCTTCCGATAAATGTCGATGAATCGTCACAATATAATAATTATTCTCGATTTCGACGTTACCGTAAACAAGTGTATTTTGAAATTTCCGATCCAGAGACCACTCGGAAAGTAAGTATATATCCCTGTACCGCAGAAGTTGAGCCAGCAATGTGTAAAGGTGTTAATTCTCTTGCTGCAGATAATATGGTAAAGATAATTATTCTCGTTTTCTGTGTAACCACAAACAAGTGTATTTTGAATGCTTCGAAACTGAGAGACCCTAAGACAGTACGTCTATATCCGTGTCCTTCAGAAGTCGACCCAACATTGTACGTATGTTAGAAAATAGATGGAGAATGTTTGAAATCACTTGCTGTAGTTAACGTGAAATCGATAATTATTCTCGTATTCTATGTTAACCCAGACAAGTCGACCCAGCAATGTGTAAGGGTGTTCTTTTGCGACAGAATTCACGGTAAAGATAATTATTCTCGATTCCTGTGTCACCACAAACAAGTGTATTTTGAAGGTTTCGAACATAAGAGACCCTAAGATACTACGTCTATATCCGTGTTCCTCACAGGCCGACCCAACAATGTGTGTATGTTAAAAAGTAGATGGAAAACGTTTCTAATCACTTGCTGCAGTTAAAGTGAAATCGATGATTATTCTCGAACTCTACGTTAACGCAGGCAAGGGTATCCCAAAATTCATATAACAGTGAGATGGCTCAGGCACCGAAACTGCCTTTTAGGACAGAATGGCTAACATGTCGAATGCGATCGACCGGTCGGTCGCGAAATGATTTTTGGTCGATCACGGTCGACAAGAAACGATTTTGATTTCACAAACGACAAACGCAACACACTTAGTCATGATTCATAAACACAAATGGTCATAGGTTGTAGCTTTTTTCATATTCATTAGTTAGTACTTATTGGATCATATTGTATTAAACATTTCTAGAAAGAGTTCCAAAAATTTAAATTTTTTGTATCGATTGTAGCATATTTTTAAGAAGAAAAGTCGATCGTATTAATACAGATCTTCAACATCTTCACCTTAGTCTCATTCGGTAAGCCAAGCGAGAACCATCCCTTCTTTCTGTCGGTTTTTCGAGAAATTCCCGAGGGAGACTTTTAATGGCCTCCTCGAAAACAGAACCTTCGGCGCCAGGAAACGATTGATATTCACTTAGGTGCAGGAACCGACCTTGCGGTTCGGTTATTGCTATGAGATGCAGACATTTCAAAACAGCTCCACTTCCGGGGTCTTCGGGCGACTGACTAAACCCGAAATAGCATCCCCAAAAAAGTTTCAAGAATTAAGTTAAACCAATATTTCATACGCGGATGTTTTGAAAATTAAAAATCAATAGTGGTACGGAAACAATTACAAAACGAAACTGTCACCATTTCCTCGTTATAACAAAACAGACTATAATTATTGCTAATTGAAATAGATCATTTTGCAATTAGGTAACTGTAACACGTTGAAACATTATTTTTTTGTTGATTATGGTCCATAATTAGGTAAAATTTTGATTGGGTGATTAAAGCACTTCCTAATTTAATATTAGAATTTATTCTGGCGGTTTCGGTGTTTAAACCTTCATCAGGCCTACAAATTTGGAAAGAAATAAGAGGAATTAATTTATGTACAGTAAAATTGTTGTGATTTAAATTTGAATAATGTGAATAAGTGATTTGTATAAATTAAAGTGATATAAGATGAAAATGGATGAGTAACAAATGTAAAGTCTAAAGAGGGGTAGGTAACAGGGTTTTAAAAAGAACAGTAAGACTGTTGGGAGGGAAGCTCTGAAAGAAATTTTCGAACAACAACTTAGGGAAGTTCGTTTAGAGTTCAATTTTTAGTGTTTAGTTTCGAGACATGACATCATTCATGTGTAAGTAGTTTGTAAGTTATTTAAATATATTTAGATTTCAATAATAACACCTTTTCCTGTCCTCGCCCCGCTGAGCTCAAGGACTCTTTAAATATATTTAGATAATAACACATTTTCCTGTTCTCGTCCCGCTGCGCTCAACGACTTACGGTTTAACTTGATAATTTCGTTTTAGATATACTTGGCCAACATACGTGTTAAAAACGTACAAAATAAGCAGAATTATTGAAGCACTGTCCGTAAGTAAATATTTTATTTGTTTATTGTTAATTTCAAGAACACTTTTTGCTGACGCGATTGTAAGAAATTGCAGTCGTAAGACATTGAACATTCGTGAAACATTTTTTTTAATAAATTACTAAATAATAGGTAGTTATACATAGGTGCAAGGTAAAGCTATTTCTTCCCTTCTCTTTTTCTTTTTATATATTTTTTTCAGAGCCAAGATTTGTCCGAGCAAGAAAAAAAAAACCTAATATTGTGAAATTAGTAGCCCCAAAGATTTATCACAACAGAAAGATTTCCTGTGTTTCCGTGTAGCTCGGAAAAAATTCAATACACCAAATATTTACAATACAGTTCGAGTTCGCTGTGTGTTACGATCATATCGTGACATATTATTATTAAATTCCGTAAGCTCAAGCCGGTGGCATTTCTTGCGTGGGCAAGAGGAAGGAGCAATATACTTTCACCGGGTACGCAAAATGCTAAAACCGCTTTGTTTTATCATCCGCAAATAACATGTTTCTGTTTTTGTGTGTTTTATTAGACGTACGATAATTTCTGAGACGATTTCGTTCAGCACAACACGTGAGATGAACAAAGCAAAGTAAATACTTTTGCTTGAAATTAATTTAAAAAAGAATAATTAGGAGTATAAAAGGTGGAAAAAAATTAAATAATTGTACTCGTAGCATAATAAAAACACTTTTATTTAGAGGATTTGGATAATGATTTCCAAAGTACTTTGGGACTAAAAAATAATAATCAAAGTGAAAGGATTTATACTTCATTTTATTCATCTATTGTTTCTCTCTTCCTCGGCTCTTTTCCGTAAAAAAATAAGACAAAGTAACCTGAAATTATTAAGTTGCGAGGCCAGTTAAACTTTTTACCCCTTTGCAAGCCTCCTTCTGACGAATTAATTTTTGTTGGTTTCTTCAATAACAACGTGCACCGGACCCCAGAATTTAATTAACGTAATGAATTGCTGACTTTATGTTTTGCCACGTTATTTTCTAAAGCCGATCCGAAGGAATTTGCGGCAACGAGAAAACAAGCAATTTCACATTTTTATTTGAAAATAAATCATATTTTTTTTGTACGAAAATATAAACTTACGACCTTGACGTTATTCTAAGCAGGGACTACATCTGTGCCTAAAATGAGGCGTAATGCGATCTTTGTCACTTGATTTGATATTTAGTATAAGTGCAATTACAGATTAAAGGCACATATCGATGATCTCAAATCATCAATTTGTATTATACTTACGTGGTATTGATTTGAGACCATCGATATAATGGAATATTATATTTCATTACATTTTATGGAAAGTTCCCGCGGTGCATCCGGTGCTGATTTAGCGTCTAAAGACAAGCGCAACGGATGCGCCGCGAAGCCAGGGAAAAATTGCTGAAAGGAATAAAAAAGAAACATGTACAGTATGTATCGAGTCTTCACTAAATAAAGATGCATAAGTTAAGACATAAAGTGGTTTCACTGAAAAAAAAAAACTTTGCAGTAAAGAAGTGAAAAGCATTTTTTTATTATCTATAACATTGAACAAATCCGAAAAAGGTTCATTATTATTTATTACATGGCGATCCTGCCAGCCACGATTTGTAGCTTTTGCAAATTATTATCGTAAATTTATACCGAATTTTGCGCAGATCGCAAACCCTTTAAATAAATTAAGTCGCAAGTCTGTACAATTTCATTGGGATACAGAATGCCAGAATTCTTTTGAATCTCTAAAAAATTCCTTAATAAGCCCACCCATTCTGCAGTATCTAAATTTTTCAGCGGAAAATGAATTTATTTTACAAACGGACGCTTCAGGTTACGCGATAGGCGCAGTTCTTTCAAATTCAGACGAAAAACCAATTGCCTATGCCAGTAGAGCATAAAATAAGGCTGAGATAAATTATGCTACAATTGAAAAGGAACTCCTAGCCACTGTTTGGGCAATAAAACATTTTCGGCCTTATCTATATAGGCGGAAGTTTAAAATTTTTACTGATCACAGACCTTTAGTATATTTATTTGGCATGAACAATCCATCATCTAGATTAACTAAATTTAGGCTTTTACTTGAAGAATTTGATTTTACAGTAACTTATATAAAAGGTAAAGAAAACGCGGCAGCCATGCGTTATCAAGAATTCAAATAGAATTAAAAGATCTTAGAGAGATGTCTACTAATATTTTTGTAGTTACTAGATCTCATACAAAACAAAATTCAGCATTACAGACTAAACCCCACAATAAAGAGAGGGATGCTAATGACCATCCAGGAATAGTTGAATTATTGAAAAAACCAATGAACTCTGTAGAACTCAGGCAGTTACAGTTTACTGACACAAAAGGTGTTTACAGTAAGGATTTGATAAAATCGGGTAATATTTTATACGATACAAAGAAACAAATAATTTTTATTAAGCAACATTATCGATCAACACTTGCCCTAGACGCAGAGTTGAGATGTTTGCAGAATATATGCAGGAAATATGGAATTCCGCAATTGTGTATTTTTAAAAGTAAAGAAAATAAAAACTTGATTGCCCGTTTATCGAAGGAGCTTCGTTTACTCCAAGATTTTAATATTAAAATCTGCGTAATTAGCAATGCGAAAAGAATCGACTGTAAACAAACACGTCAATTAATTTTGAACGATTTTCATCTTCTCCATACGGGAGGACATGCAGGTATGTACGCTAATATTAAAAAACACTATTTTTGGGAAAATTTAAAGGAGGATGTCAATAAGTGTGTAGCCAAATGTGATGATTGCCAACGATATAAATATTCGAGGCCTCATATAGAACCGCTAGCAATCACCACCACAGCATCTTCGGCATTCCAAAAAATTTGCTTAGATCTTGTAGGACCGTTAAACCAAGATAATGATGATAACAGATACATTTTAACAGTTCAAGTGAGCTTACCAAATTTGTAGAAGGATATCCTATTAAAGACAAAGAAGCAGAAACAGTAGCGAAAGCATTTGTTAATAATTTTATTTTAAAATTTGGGATACCAAATGAAATTGTTTCTGACCAAGGGACAGAATTTTTGGCACAAATATTTGAAGAGACAGCAAAAATTTTAGGCATTAAACAATTAGCACTGCTTATCATCATCAAACTCTAGGGTCATTAGAAAATACACATAAACACCTTGGCGCTTATTTGCGTATTCAAATAGCTAAATTCCCATATACTTGGAGTTCTTGGGTACCGTTTTGGTGTTTTTCTTTTAATAACAGTATACACACAGAAACAAAATACACACCGTATGAGTTAGTTTTTGGGAAAAAATGTAATTTGCCGAGTAGTATAATGAGTAATATAGATCC
Organism: Prosopocoilus inquinatus; assembly: GCA_036172665.1. Classification (NCBI taxonomy): domain Eukaryota; kingdom Metazoa; phylum Arthropoda; class Insecta; order Coleoptera; family Lucanidae; genus Prosopocoilus; species Prosopocoilus inquinatus. The sequence goes on from CM069871.1 coordinate 56,780,487, forward strand.
AATATATAATTTTTAGAGTTATCCTCTTGAATTAAAATTTAGATTGCAGTCTGCCTGGCAAGACGCGAAAAATAATCTGATTGAATCTAAAATGAACAGAAAATGTATGTTAGATAAAAAATGTAACAATAATGTTAGCTATAAGTTTAACGATAAGGTTTTGTTAAGGAGTGAAACAAATAATAAACTCGAACCCTTATATCAAGGGCCGTTTAAAGTTATAAGTGTGGAGTCACCAAATATAACTCTGAAAATAAAAAATAAAATGGTGAAAGTGCATAAAAATAGAGTGAAAAAATACCACGAACAGACTTTTAAAAAAAAAAAAAATAAAGGTGTCAGGAAAGAAAAGTTAACATTTTGCGCGCGCAAAAGAGTTAGTTCAGAGGGTATGTTTAAGTTTAAGAATTTTATTTTGCAGTTTTATTTTGAAAGTGTGTAGTTTAAGAATTTTATTTCGATATTTTATTACGCATAAGGTTATCTAGAAATGTGGGATAGGCCAAGAATTTCGCTTCATTATCAATTTTATTAGTATACGCTTGGGTTAAGAAATTTTGCTTACTTATAAGTACTAATATTTTTGAAACTTTTACTATAAGTACTAATATTTTAGAAAAATTTAAATTCTAATCTAATCTAAATTTTTCCTTTGCTGCGAGGGAGATGTAATGGAATATTATATTTCATTACATTTTATGGAAAGTTCCCGCGGTGCATGCGGTGTTGACTTAGCGTCTAAAGACAAGCGCAACGAATGCGCCGCGAAGCCAGGGAAAAATTGCTGAAAGGAATAAAAAAGAAACATGTACAGTATTTGCAGTAAAGAAGTGAAAAGCATTTCTTTATTATTTATAACATTGAACAAATCGGAAAAAGGTTCATTATTATTTATTACAATTGGCCTAATTAGCCACCCAAATTTTTGAAAATAGAATCATATTTACTTGATGATAGAAAATGGTCACTAGTATGATTGCTATCTTCCTAGACCCATGTACAGACATGTGTAGGCATTAATCAAAGCAAAACCCGTTCTTTCCAAGCTGACATAAAGAGAATTAATAATAATTGAAGAAAAAAAAAACAATGAAATGATAAACGAAAACGACTCTTCAATCCGGTAGTTATTCATGGCGCTTTTTCTTTGAAATAAATTCCTGTGTAGAAAATTTGATATATTTGAAATTTTAACTTTGTACCTAAGCTCACAAAAGAAAATCTCTCCCAGTATTAAGTTTTATCGTTCGACGTACCAAAAGTCTATGTTATGAACGGAGAAAAAAAATCCGAGCAGAACGCTCGCCCCTAAATTAAATTTTTTTTGCTACACAAAAATTTTCTGTATTCACGCGACGATGAAGAGCGAACGAATCATTTGTCTTGCGTTTCGCTGCTTTATATTTTCGCTCACGTTGCACATTCCGACATTCGCCGGGATCATTTAGATTCGGCACAATGGAGATGGTATTCCGATCTTTTCAGTAAGAATGGCTGCGGTTGAATGACTTTATTTCTTTTCAGTTGAGTCATCTTGGCATTACCGCTTTATATTAATAGTCCATTGATTATTATCTACGTTCAGTAAACTTACTCCGGCGGTTTATTTAAAACTTTGAAACATATAAAAAAATACAGTTGATTGCAAATAATGGATTATCAAATTAAGTGTATCTTGACCGCGTTTACGGGACGCAACTGTTGACAACTGTTGCTAACATCGGCTCCCTGAAACGCAACGATGAGCGAGACGCTGACTGCCAATTGTCGTGCAGCATCATTTTTCAGCTTTGCACGTCTTCATTTATGTATTTAATGTTTTATTCGGCCAGAGGATTCTCGGCCAGAGGATTCGCGAAAGTGTGGACGTGTATAAAATCTTTTATAGCATTTTATAACTTTTTACGACGTTTCTTCTGTTCCTTCAGACAACTGAACAAACTTCTTTACGACCTTTGCATTAAACCAACTGCTTTCGTAGGTGTCACATTTGTGAATCATACGAATGAGTAGTGAAAAATATATATTATACACTAGGGTGCACTCTAGGAAGCACCCAGAGCATCGTACTACCTGTTACAGTTCGATTTGACTGAAACGTTTTGGCAACAACGTTAACGCGTTAATTCGTTGGTGGACTTGACAACTTCTTCCGTTCAGATACCGTTTGAAATACTAGCTCACTATTTGTCTGTCGTTTCAAAAATTCTAACGCCATCTCTTCCCGATTAGTTGGCCATTTCTCGTACCGGAGGATGACGCCACTGTATTCATTTCTCTGTTAAGTTCACTCGTGCTTTCGTTATTTCGCGAATCTGTGTAAATTGTGATTGCAAGATTCATTTAAATTATTTTTTTAACTCGTCGTGCCTTATTTGAAATGTGTTTTCGCACCTCAAACCAACGAACTACTAGGTTCAAGGAAACAGCAAGTATGTCTAATCGGTCATTAAGCACGTTTTACGACGCTACATTTTTTATAATTCAAATTAACCTCCGTCCACAATAATTTTTATATCCGTAGATACGTATTTTGGCAGCTAAACTGCCATCTTCAGTACGCTACCAACTTAAAAGCACTAAAAAATGTCTAAAAACGACTCAACCATACTGACAAAATCATAAAAATGATGTTTGAGGTATGATTTTATCAGTGTGATTAGGTTGTTTTTAGACATTTTTTAGTGCTTTTAAGTTGGTAGCGTACTGAAGATGGCAGCTTAGCCGCCGAAATACGTATCTACGGATATAAAAATTATTGTGGGGAGAGGTTAATTTCAATTATCTCTTAAACCACAGTCTCCTTTACTATTTTAGCTACATTTTTTCTTTCTTTCGGCGACAGATTCGTTTCTTTTTGGGGGAATATTGGGTGAAGCTTTGGTAGTTAAAGTTACGGTGTACTGAACCACTTCTTCGAGGTTTACGCTGGAACCGCATTCCTGATTTACCGTTTTACTCCGACGCTTCGGCGAGTCCATTTCACGTATTCGGAGGGGGAGTAGCAAGCAGTTCGACGAAACGGGCGACGTGGACTGCACGTGCCACCTATTTATGGCCTTTTGAAGTCGATGACCTTATTAGCTGATCACACACCGTAACGTAACCCATTTGCTTTACTTTTACTTTTATTTCGCCCTTTTAAGCGCATTTAAGTTCGTCAGATCGCAGTGAATTCGTTAAAGAAAATTAAAACGTCAATTATTCTGTATAACTCAAGTTGATCGTAGTGTTCATGGTTTCGGGACTCAAGGTCCAGTTGCTCTATGAGGACTAATCCTTTACGTTCCACTGTAAACTAATCTGTCGAGTTTAGTTGTGACTTACCGGCGTTTATGACGTAATTTAATCCTATTGGTCTACATGTTTATTATATTAACAACTTCGAAACGTTACCCACTTGTATTTCTGTCTAACCCTACGCTGAACGCAAAAATTGTGACATATCTCCTAGTGCACGCTGTAGCGCCTTGGAAAGTAGCTTTATAGTACAAACTTTAGAGGTTATTTAGTACATCTTTCAAATAATCCGCTCGTCTCCTTCAGAGTCTAACTTCGCTGCTGTTCGAAGAAAACAACGTGTACTTAAAACCAGTTGTTTTAGTGTCCAGGAGAATAACATAAAAGTATTGTAAAGATAAATTAGCGACATCTTACTATCGCTTTTTGACCTGACATTGCAGTAGGATCACTCTTACATCGCAATTGCGAATAAAGTGGACAAGTCGTTTTAGTTTGCAGTGGGAATGTCGAGGTACGTCTCTGCTGAAGAAGCCCCAAGCAGGTCTGAAACAGCTGTAGAGAGGCTGCTCGAGGTTTTCACTGCAATCAAAAACGGTTTGCACAATTTTTTTTTTTAAGTTTGTGTTTGTCAATGCATGTACGTAATTGTAATGCAATCGCTTTACTTTTACTAACTTTGGCTATCAGGTCATTTCTTCAGAACGCAAACATACCATATAAATTTCTCAATAAGATTTTTAAATCCTAAGTTCAAAAATGAAAATTTCATAGATAAAAAGGAAAACTGTAGTGTTCAACTTTCTTTCAAATTTTTAATTACTCTCACAAAACTTAATACAGAATAAAACGAAGTAAAAATTTGGTTGCAAATCGTTTTTGATTGCAGCGGATCCGTCAAGCGATCACAGGATGTTGTTACTTAATCTTTTCATAAAAACAATATTATAAAGCAGCGATCAAAGAATCTGAAATATTAGAGGACTTAAGGCCCGGTATTTTCATCTCTCATCAACTTTAATCGTTAGTTTATTCTCATAATTACAATTATAGAGACAATTGTTTCTATAGAAATTAATCACCGATCAGATTATTATAATAAGAAATCTAACTTAAAAATATGTAAATGTTATACCTGAAGTATTTCGCAGACAATTATATGTAGATTCAGTCATTTGCACTCTAAATATTCCAAGTTTAACTCTGAACACAATACGCATATGTACGCCGCTGACAAAGAAGATACGGAATATAATTAGAATATAATTATTAATTAACCTAATTTCCAATAATAATTCATATCATATCCCTTTTGAAACAATTCTCGTATTACATAATCAACCCGTCAGGCAACATTCGTAGTAAGTGTTTGCTACAAGGAATCTTTCCAGGTCAACTGATATGTGTTTAAGTTTTAGTTACTCTATTTATATTCATAGTACCTTAGCCCTCATTAATTTTAATTAGATCACAGTATAAGGCGAAAAATAGCGCTCCAGTGAATGAGAATTAGTTTTACAAGATTCGTTTTTAAGTATATGTAAGAGACAGCATTACTAGGCTCTAAATAATTGAATCATTTATCGTTGAAAGGGATTAAGTCATTTTTTTAAGTTTCGAGAAAACTAAAAAGGAAGTTTTTAGAAAAATTTTGTGCAAATCGTTTTCACTGCAATCAAAAACGATTTGCATAAAATTTATCTAAAAACTTTCATTATGCTTTGACAGCAAGCATGGCCGCCTTGTATGGGGGACTTATCGCGAATACAAACACAAATAAATGATGATTGAGATACAACGATACGATCGTATAGAAGTCAAACCAAAACTATGATATGTCATTATCAAGGTATTCAACATATCAAAAATAATTGTATTGTATCAATTTTTAAGACGAGGTTCCGTTCAGTGCATTTTTTAGGATACTTTTAAGTAATTGAAGTTGGTTGTTGTCTGATGAAAATTGTAAGTACCAAGTTTTTTTAATCTTGAACCGGACAGAAACATGATGGGAATACACTCAACGTTTTGTTATAGATTTATAGCTCCTGACGGAGCTATACTTGATACTTTTAATGTTTTCATTTGACTCTGCCTCGAAAAATAACGAAGAACTCTGTAAGGGATGCATTGTATGCCCACTACTTTTCGCTTTGATACTGGATGAAGCCACAGAAGAAATTAAAAAAAAACATTCGTAAACCTACGAAGTTGGATCCTGAAATATACAAAAATTAATTGTCTGGAAAATATGTATGGTGATACTTGCTAGGGATGAAAAATCTCTTACTCATAATCTTGAAATATACAGAAAAACGCAAGAAAATTTGGAATGAAGAAGAAAGAAAGATGGACAAATAAATCGGGAAAGAATAACCAAAGAAGGAAGAGTATTCAACGGTTGCAAACATACTTTCTGAGAAAAAAAAAACACAGAAATACCAAAAGAAGTAACAGTAAAGCGCATCGTCCAAGAGATGAGATTCTTAAGAAAAATAGAAAATGAAAACAAAATGGACAAAATAAAAATGCAACGCACACAAACGTGAATTCAATAGATACTAAAATATAGGAGGGAACATTAACAATTTAAGATGGTATGGACATTTATAACGCATGGACAAAACAAAGTTAAGAAAAGTGGTGTTTGAAGCAAGAAATACCGGAAAGAAAACAAGAGGTGGACCAAGGGAAATCTGACAAGACGCTTTTAGGCAGAAGAAGAATGAAATGGAAAGAGGGGAGTATGGCACAAGATAGAAGACAATAGAGACAGATAAGTGGCATAATGACTTATGATTGAACGGCGAATTCTTCAAAATATCTGCAGCCGATGGCCGATCGCATCAGAAATGAGATTAGTTAATTCGAACTGCTAATTCCTCTTTTGTGTTGCAAGGTGTTGCAAGACAATCGATTTAATAAAACCCCAAAAACTTATTTTAATGCTCAATTACGACATGGTTGGATTAGGAAAAATGGTCTTTTTGTTGCTTAGTTATGCGCTCGGTACTACCTCCGGAAGTTTTCAAGATGTTGAATGAGTGTGGATAAGTGAATGTAGAAGAAATTCGCAATATTCCGTAAAAACTAACTTTAATTTAATGGATAGAAGTTTGAATGAACTAAGTCCATCCGCTCTCTAGTTATTACTTATAGAACAATCTATTGTCACGATGGGAATTTTTCGTGAGAAATAAAAAAAGTTATTGAAGGACGGGCTTGTGAAATCGAAGGCAATTTCAATAGTGTCGGAATGTAAAAACAATAAATGTTATAACCCGATATAACACGGTTCATATTTCATAATAAAACATCGGTAGAATCGTTGCAACTGGGGCAAGTGATTACATCAAGTGATACAGAGCGTATTATGAATAATGCAATGTGCGAATAAACAAAAATTGCGTATAAAAAGTGCGGGTTAAAATTTGGACGGCAGTCGAGCCAAGGATTGACTCGGTGGGCATTAGTGCCAACTCGAAGCAGGGAAGCCGCCCGGAACCATCCCAGCCACCAAGGACGCTGTTTTGGGAAATTAATTTTAATCTTTAACATTCCATAGAGTATTTTTTCTCGTTACAAAACAATCTTGTTTTTTTCAGAACTATGGGGTTTCTAAGAAAAAAAAAACACAATGGTTCCAATATTCATTTCCGGTAGTGCATGTTTGTTAGCGCCATACAATGCGATGCGTAAACAATAACCACGGATAAAGTTACTCGCTCGAATTTGTTAATCGCTTACTTAGATGTACCTGACCTGGGGCTAATAGCATACACGGCGGGAAATGAATACTTGAACCGTAATTTTTTTTTCCTGGAAATCCCTGAATTCTGAGAAAAAAACAAGAATGCTATTGGAAAGAGAAAAAAAATACTCTATTGAACGGTAGAGTAAAATTAAGAAGTTTCCATTTAAAAGAATTACACAGATAGATGCAATTCAAAAACAATTGAAGAAAAGAATTATTCAAGTATTCTCAACTGTAGATAAAAATTTCCCAAAAAACTTTCATATTGGACATAATTTCTTAAAATGAATATTAACGGCAATAAATGGCCGTCTCCACAGTTTTAACTAACCCTGTATAATGGATGATATATTATTTAACCGTTGCTGCGTTGACTCTTTTCAATCCCAAACAGTGCGTTTATGTTTCTACAATATATTTTTGTCGCTAACTCAAAATGGACAAAAAATGACTTAGCCTTTTACAACAATGTGTTACAGTCGAATTTTTGTTTTGACCGATCTGGTCGTGTAGGCTATTCATCGTACACGTATGTTAAGTGCATTGGGGTAGTTCGATTACAACGCCGCATCCAGCGCGGCAGCGTTATAATATTTAGCAGTCCCGGTGGGCCGCTCGTTTTTGGTTGAGCCACTCAGAAACAGTGAGCTAATAAGTTGTGGTCACGTCTCTGAGCACCCTGCGTGCTTGGTGTCTTGTTGTTTGCTCTATTGATGAAGAACCAAACCAGCCGTTGTGAACGAATTATAAGCCGCATTCCGCATCGTTGTTGAAGTCGTTATTTCAGGGACTTATGTCACTCTACTTTCGGCTTGCTGATTACGACAAGAGAAGCGTTGATTCTCCATTTTGTTGCTTATTTGATTTCCACATGCGTTTACCGCTTGCAAGTGTTTTTTTTTCACATTTTCTCCCTTCTAGCAAGTGGTTCCCGAGCAGATTTTTAACAGCGATTTCGAGAAGACTGGTTATCGCCTCGCTTAATAACAGAAGCGTTATTTCATTATCGACTGACCTCTCGAAGTATTTGGGTGAAGCGTCAAGAAAAACCCGCTCTCGTTTTTTGAAAGTTTTTGCCATTCCGACAATATTCGGACTCCTCCTTCGACGTCAAACTCCGGAGAGAAAACGTAAGACTTTTCCATCGTATTTCCATCCTCGGAAACGTGTTGCGTGAAGTTGTATCACGTAATATAATGTGTACAGTGTTATATCGTTGGTGGTTTTGTGGATAGAACTGGTAACGTGGGCATGCTTCGAGTCAGTGGCGGGGTTAATATTGGCCTGAATTTCCTTACACCTACGGATTCGGCGGGAGGAATATTTTTGCCTAGGATAAATAAATTCTTTCTTTCAATTACGGGGTTGCTTAATTTCATGTCCCAATTTCTTTGTGGTAATAAACGTTCTATTTTTGCCGAACTCAAACATCTTTTTTTGCGGTGCTTACGATTGCGGAAGGAAACTCATAGATCACTTCTGTTTGTATCTTCATCTAAGGTATACTGTTTGAAAAGCGGATCCTGGAGAGTTGTACCTTTTGGAGGCATACAGGGATACACTTTTCCGGCCGTGCATCATCTTTTACTCGCAGGTTGCGTAATATCTGCTGGGTGGCGCCCTAAATCTAATACCTTTAGAATCTCCACTGAGAGCGCAGTTACACAACTCTTCTTCACATTATAATCCTCGAGAGAACGACAGACTTTACTTCTAGAGGCACGGTAAGTTACGTTTGACGCAGTCCTACAAACTGTGGGTCACAACGCGCAACGTGCTTCTTTACTTACCACGTAACAAATAAATAATTCAATTATAATTGAGGAAAAAGTCATACCGTTATTGCAGGTCGAATATTTTCGGACATTCAGTTAAACTAGTTTTGGATTATTTCATCGCGGATGTTAAAAATTAAATATAAATTGTTACAGAAAACAATTGCAAACTTAAACTGTCAGAGTTTAATTATTGAAACAAAACAAAAAACAATTTTTCTTATGGAAATTGTTTATTTAGCTTGCAAGAATGAAATCAAGAGTAGTAGGGAAGGAGGTTTTAAAAAGGGCAGTAAGCAGTTGAATCAGTTCTTAAGAGTTCTTTGAGAGTTCTCAGTAAGTTCTGGAAGAAGTTCGTTAATGTATAGTTTTTTTTGTAGTTTTGTGAACATCATTATGTGTAAGTAGTTTGCAAGTTTTTTTTAATATGTTTAGTTCTTAATAATGTTAAAACAGTGACAAGCAAATAGATCCATTTTTAGTACGAGTCGCATCATCTTTCGTCACAGAATGTTATCGCAATTTCTCGTTGGTTCGAGTTTATTCCAGCATATTCGAGAAAACAGAGATCTACTATAAAAGCCGTACCGGCCCGCCAGTGAAGTAGTTATAAGTTAGCAAGCGAAGTGTTTATACTTCGAATAGTAGAAAGTACATTCCGTAGAAGTGTTATTTGATAGACAAGTGTTGCAGCTCATTACTATTGTGTTTTTAATTGTGTAAAGCGACAGTTTGTAATTAAAGTGTTCTGAAATTTAAGGACCATAATTTGCGAACCCCCAAATTCATAACAATAATAACACATTTTCCTTTCTCGCTCCCTGCGTTCAAGGACTTGCGTGCAGTTTAATTAATTCCGTTTCAGGTTTGCTCGGCCAACGTACATGTTAAAAACGCGTAAATTAAACTGAATTACAAAAGCACTGTGCGTAAACAAATATTTTATTTGTTTATTGTTCAATGCTCTTGGCCCTCAAAATTGTTCTTTCTTCCGTGTTTTCGCGATTAATTCAAAGAGAACACAATTACAATCGTAATTCGGCGTTAGGCGTAACAACCTATCCAATATATTCTTTGTGCTCTTGTACTTGTACTTGTACTATCTAAAAGGAAGGTATGTATGTATGTATGTAATAAGGGGTTCATCGTTAACTAATTTTCATTCCAGTCAAATTATTTCACATTTTCAAAATTTGTAGAAAATATAGTTCTCTTCATCTAAATAACAAAACAAAACCTGTAACTGATATGTGTCAACTTTTTTTAAAAATCCTTTGTATTACTACCTACATGTATAACGTAGCGGTTCTTCGTAACGAATTATTATTGTTAAATCGAAAATTCAGTTTCATAATTATTTGCTGAACAGCATAATTCCTCGGACAAAATTGCATAATTGTAAATTGAAACATTTTTTGATGCTGTGGTCAGTGTGCGATGTACCAATTACAACTACCCCGCAGGAGCCTCTTCGTATCTGCTTGAAAATACTCGAAAACAGGATTTCTATAATCAAAAATTCTTGGCATTCTCACAACATTTCCGAGCAAAAATACCGTATTTATTCCTGACTATACAAAGACATGATATGCAGTTATGATTATTGTGTGAGAGGGAGTAAATGCAAATATAAAATATGTGATGTAAAAGCATGAAATGGCTTTGTTTAAAATCTCAGTTTCTTTCTTATTTTTATTTAAAAAAATGGAATGTTTCATTTTAGGCACTATGAAGAAATGATCACTATTTTAACTATTTGATTGAATTGGTGATTACCCCGTTACAATTTCCTGATATTGACAATGACTTGATTATAATTACAGCATGGATTGATTTTTGATTCTAAAACTAGTATACAGAAATTTATTAAAAATATACAGGCCGTCCCAGTGAAGCATATAAAGCTTCAAGTAAACTTACTCCATTATACTCCCTGAATTTAAAACTGCAAGCTACATATCGTTTGGTACCGTTCTTTTTTTCTTGAACTCTTACCAGAAAATGCTGTTTAGCAATTGACTAAAAATGAACAGAAACTGTTAACAAATCAATAAGCAAGTATCTACATAAGAGTTCTAATAAAATCTTATTTTAATTAAGGAAGTAGTTCAACTATAAAATGGTGAATGGCAATACCCTTAAGTTGCCTATTTCGAAGAAATTCAGAAATATTCTCACAGTGAAACAACCAGTGTTTCGCAAGCTTTTTAAAATTAAAGAATTAAAGTAAAACATGCGACTTTTTGTCTTTCAACGACTATTTTCTGATTTGATCGCATTGTATTGTATGTAACTACATAGACTTTTAAGTTAATAATTTCATCGGTTGTCATATTTGTAGAAGAATTTCTAATGTGAAGTAAACGCAGCAAATGAGATTTACGCCCTCTCTCATCCACGGAATTAAATATTTAATGCAGGCAAATAAAACCTCTATAATGCGATTTGCATTTGAATTTATAAACGTTTTTGAAGTGTTGTTTGTACACTAGAGGATCGTGCAAAGAAAAAAAGCTCAGCAGAGAATGCAAAAAAAACGATTGAGATGTGCACATCATGCAATTCGAGTTAATGGGCCGGCATGGTCCGCGTTTACAGGAAACTGCTTTCTACGGTTGAATTGCGTTGCAGTTTCGAACAGAGAGATGAAAAAGAAAATGCTCCCCGGCGACCTGCTTCTCGTGAACGCGAGGCATTAAAACCATCAAAAGTCAATGATCGAGTTCATCAAGTTCAACTCTTAGGCTTTACAATATTCCAAATCGAGGATATGATGGCCGAAGTTAACATCCTTGCGATGTATATTATATGGAAACTTCTTTTTGAAGAAATTTATCTATTTATTCCGTACAATAAAAAACGCTTTTGATTACAGAAACCATTTTTTATCAATTCTAATTATTATTTTTGTGTAAATTGGACTGCAGCCTGCAGAAGACTCTTATATAATATACTATCTTAACTAGATAAATCCTTTCTGTTAAACCAAATCAAAGTTAATTATGTAAATAATAGTACTTGGTTTGCTGTTGAATGAATTATGTTACTTTGATATAAGAAGAATAAGTGTGCAACTTTTTAAGTGGACGTTCTTTTAAATAAGCTGAAGTATATTCGGTGATTCCGAAATAGGGAATAAGCTCTCCAGTACGTTATTCGGCGACACTTCAGAGAGTACCAATAAGAAGTCAAAAAAATTCTAAATACAATTTTGCGAAATCATTTTTTTTTTGTAGTTATAAGCATTTTAATCTAAACACATAATTTAATGAATTTGGTGCGAACCAAATAATAAATGCAACGTACTATGCCCGCCAAAAAAAATCGGGACAACTCTCTACATGAATTTGTGAGTTATTTTATTAGTTTGAATGCAGCTTTTAATCCATGCATCTAGAGCTTAGTTATTTAGTAATGTAAAAGCACTTCGTTCAAATTAAAATTAAAATTTTTTATTTATACTTGGCCATTGATAACCTTGGATGTACATGTCAATCAAATCTACGAATCTAAAATACATAAAGTGTTAGCTAAATTAAGCTAGAGTCCTGAAGGAATTCCTTTGTAAATTTTACTCTTTACCGGAAAATATTTTTTTATAGATCTTTTAAAAAGTACGTCGGTGATTGGTCAAATTTAGTGAGTTATGAACTTGGATAGAAAGCGAATTTTTTGTCCTAGTATTGTTATCAAGAAAACTAGAGTGTCTTTTAAATTTGTTAATGTTGACTTTAACATACCGGGTGGAAACTTTCAAACCCGAACATAGCAAAGTTCCATTGAGAACTACGTTTCTGTAGATTACTGCTCGCCATTTAAAGATACAAAAATGGTAATGGAATTAAATAAAAGAAAAAATTAAGGCTAATATTATCGTGTTAAAATTATTCCTATTGTGTTAATACTTTTGAAATAGAAATTAAATTTTTAAATTTCAAATGAAAAATGTAGTCGCCTTAGTATGTCAGATTTGAAGTTTTCAATTCAATAACCAGAATTTTGTATAATATGCTTCTTATTCAAAATAAAATTCCATTCATCTGTGTAGCATACTGACAATCAAAAACTGTTAGGATTTATTTCTTTGCTCCTGCATTGCTTCACAAAATACTTTCCTACTATTCTTGTTAATTTCAATACAAAGTTGATGGCAACTGGATTTGTGGAATTGATGTTTTTTTTTAATATTCTTTACAGTTGTGTGCTACTTATTCTTGAACAGTGTCAAACTTATTTAATTCTTAGTACAATTGAATTTAAAACTGATTTAGTATCGACATGTGTCGGTATTGATTGCATCATTTCAAGTTTATTGATAGTATCGGAAACAACAGTATTTTTGTATGCAATAACGTAGAATACAATTATCATTCTAATAAAGAAAGAATTGTTGTAACTTAAACGACAAGAGTACCTACCTATTATTTGCTCTGTACAATAATTCATAATACTTTTTGACTGACGTATAAATTATTTTCCATTAATTGAAACAACTCAAAGTTTGAAACCTGACATAGGCGACTAAATTTTTCTTTTAAAATTTGAGAATTTTATTTATATTCGGAAAGTATTAATATTTAGGAATAATTTTAACACCATAATATTATCCATAATTTTCTCTTTTCTTTAATACCATTGCCATTTTTGTATCTTCAAACGGCGAATAGCAATTCACAGAAACATTGTTTTCAATACAAGTTTGCTATGTTCGAGTTTGAAACTTGCCACCCGGTATAGTAAGCATTTATAGATATAAATTGCCGGAAACGTTAACAGGCTGAAGTTTTTGAATGTTTTTCTGCAAGACTCTCTTCATTTTAAACTGAAAATCGGTCGCAATACCCGCTTCTGAGCCAAAAATACCCTACCACTGTAGGGTGAGTTACCCCATACGATTACGATATATATATATATAAAACAATAAACTTTAGTAATCAACATTGTAAGTTGATTATTGGCAATTTACAAATTAATATGATCTGAATATGAATTTCTACTTTTTCGATCGCCATGAGATATGATTTTTTTAAATGTAACTGTTAAAGTACGGATTAGCACAAAACTAATCCTTAATGCAACACGCACAGAATATTTTAAACTGTTAAGAACTCACCTAGTTACGAAAACCAAGCTCCGCCGGAACATTTAAGCTGCATTCAGCGACCCTCAAACAATTTCTATGAAAAGGTAAAATAATTTTTATCTGCGTTATTATTGCTATCTGACCAATACTTGTATAATAAATTTTGCTTCTTTTCTTAGCCACTATTTGTGGTTTCAATTAAAGACATATGTTTAGAGACACGCTGTAATTACATGAGACATATTACATATCCCATTTTTTTGGTGGCACAGTTTTTCAATCGGGGTTTAACTTTAAGTTTCGCTTTATTACCGTAGTAAAGCTACGTGTCCATTTGAGAGAAATACTCTCGAGAGTATATATGCCAAGTGGACACATATCTGAGAGTAACTATCGGAAAGTGCCTGTCAACTATCGAGAGCTAGCGCACTGAGACTTGCTCTCAAGTGGACATGCTATTACTTGCTTGGTTGGATAGTAACTCGCAGAATACGAACGTGTTTCGAATTTTTGAAAGTACTGCTGAGAGTGCATTTAGAAATAGCGCCTAAAAAAGAGTGGTCAAAAGATGAAATAATAAGATGAATTGATTAGTGTATACGAAGAAAACTCTGTTTTATGGAATATCAAATGTAAAGAATACCGAAATCGGGAAAATAAAGTATTGAAAGAAATATTTTAGAAAAATTTTGTGCAAATCGTTTTTGATTGCAGTGAGAACCTCAGCTGTTTCAGCCCTGCTTGGGGCTTCTTCAGCAGAAACGTAGCTCGACATACCCACTGCAGACCAAAAACAACACTTGCCCAATTTATTCGCAAATGCGATGTAAGAATGATGAACATATAAAATAGCGACATCTTACTATCGCTTTTTGACCTAACATTGTTTTTGGTCTGCAGTGGGAATGTCGAGCTACGTTTCTGCTGAAGAAGCCCCAAGCAGGGCTGAAACAGCTGTCCAGAGGCTGCTCGAGGTTCTCACTGCAATCAAAAACGATTTGCACAAAATTTTTCTAAAATCTTTCATTATGCTTTGACAGCAAGCATGGCCGCCTTGCATGGGGGACTCATTAGGAGCAAATCCCGCTTCAGTTTGTCTATCCTACTGCAATGTTAGGTCAAAAAGCGATAGTAAGATGTCGCTATTTTATATGAAAGAAATATCAGCAAAATTTAATTGTACTGCAGAGGAAATACAACGAAAATTGGATAATTTAAGAAACCAGGTACGCATATACACATTTATGTATATTTTATTATTAAATTATAATAATTTTATCAAATTATTAGAATGAAAACGAAAGAAAACCATGTTATTAAAAGATTTCTAATGCTAAACATTAGCTTAAAAATATAGGTACAGCAGCAATCAAACGAATCGAGATCGATTGACAGTTTTGTAACCTTTATTGCTAGCGTCAACAAGGACGCGGTTAGCTCATAGTGGTCTCGATTAGGATTATCGCGACTGTACGTGTACACAAATCATAATCTGTCTTTTTAAAATTCACTGTAATGAAGAATAATTAAGAAAAGACTTCCTATTTTTTTTTAATTTTACTTACAATTAGTACTTTATAAAAAGATAAAAGTATAAATTTTTTATTAATGTTTACAGTTATAAATTCAGCAATTTTGTAGCAACTTAACGAAAATGTTTTTACGATTTTTGGACCTACTAATTCTATTATCTGCTGAATCTGTACTGCATTCATGCGAAATTGCTGAGCATCCTCAATTTCAAGTTCTCTTGTCAACGTAAAACATACTCCTAGTTCCGATCTGCGCTGAATCCACGGTTTCACCCAGCAGCTTCTTCTAATTTTTCGTTCCTTTTTCATTTCTGAAACTCTATAAACAATGATTGCAGCTACAATTTTTTTCACGTCCATATTTTCGCAGTTTTTTGGCATTCACTATCATGGACGCGACACTAAATATCAACAGTGGACACAGTTATGAGAGAACTGTCCGATAGTAAGCTCTCCGACAGTCTGATAGTAAGCTCTTCGATAGTCAAATACTCTCAAATGGACAAACACTTGAGAGGACCTATCGAGAGTAACTCTCGCGAGTTTCTCTCGAATGGACACGTACCTTAACAATTGCTTCTATAGGAATAAAACGAAACTTTAAGCTAAACCGTGATTAAAAAACTGGTCCTGAGGGTGTAATAGTTTATAAATGTGGTCCTTGCTAAAGCATACTTTTTGGAGAATTTATAAACCGTCTTCGGCAGCAGTAACACGAACACGGATAAATCGCAAAGGGTATAGTCATCATAGAAGAGTTGGAATGTCACCAAAGAAATAGAGAACTGCCGTAAAAGTATTTAAGAAAAATCCATCAATTAAAACTGGATGAATCCGCAACAAACATTTTCGTACAGGAAAGTTGACAAACACATTTTTATAATAAAGTGATAATAGATAGAGTTCACGGCCATAAAAACTACCACGGTGTTCACAACGCCTTTAAGAAACTTCGGCAAATGATTATTACTTATTAATTATCACCTCATTACAAACACTACTGAGACAGGTTTCGATTCTTCTACCTGAAGAAACGAAGATTGAGAACCTGAAAGTGGCGATGATTCATCTTGAAGAAGTTGATAATCAATGAAAATTTTGCAGTAATATAAGAAAAGGGACACGCGAAACCCTAACGTAAGCCACAGAATCGAGAAGGCAGAAACCTGTATTATACGTCCCATGTCCTCAGCATGGACTATCTCATAAATGAAAAGCGACATGGTTAATTACCCTCCATCAGTCTCTAGAAATAATTAAATTTGATCAAGAGAATCAGCATATAAACCTTAGGTCCAATCTTTCCACTTACTAATAAAGTCGAATAAATTGCGTTTTATGAATGGTTGTCATGGTGTGTCGTCGAATTATTCGTCAAATAAATTCATTAACAGGTGAAGAGATCGGACCCTAACTTCTTATTGGCGAACCACACTAATGCCCGGTTTTTGAAACGATAAATAACTTTATGTAAAGATAAATTTTTATTGACAGACAACATTATGAAAAGTATAAACTATTTACGCTGCTACGTACATGTATTCTTTATCCACGGATAAAGTTTCGAGAAACGTTTTTTTAGAAGTTATTATGAGTCTATCTCTACATAAGGTTATGTATCATATCAGAAACCAGGCATAAGTTTTCCTTTAATAGATGTTCGGATGTTTCAAACAACAGTGTGCTAAATCTACAAATGAACACCCTGCATGATCACATCCTGGGAAAAAAATAAGGCAATTAGTATTAATAATTGTGCAATATTCATCTAAAATATAAATTGTCGAATTCTAAAAACATACAAAAACACGTCAATTTTTTATTTATATTGCCTGTTTTTTGGCATAGCACCTGAAAGTACAGAGTGTTATGTGTAGGTAAGAGTGATGACGAGACTAACATTGGACCAGTACTTAAGATTTTCTTAAAAATCAACGTTTTATACTGATTACATCGCAAGGCAGTGGTATTTATACCAGGAGAGTTTCTATTTGTATCTCAAAAGAGACTAGCAAAATAATATCGCACCATTGCTTCAAAACTGACACAACTCGAAAATACGAGATTTGGGACACAACTGCTCATGTGTCACTCTTGCGGATGTTTCAATTGACCTACCCTATCATTTATAGTGATAAATTAAAAAAAAAAAACTATTTTTGACTTGTGTCTCCTTTGAAGTAAGAGTGCGAGTCCAGAACTACCAGAAATACAAGTCGAAAAATTGTATAAGATGTGAATAAACCAATACCTAAAATCCAGCATTTAGACCAACCTCGACCTCTTCTAGTATTTAGCCACAAACTAAAAATCGAACGGAAACTGGAACCTCTGAGAGACACACGGAGAGTCTAAGGGAATTGTATAAATTTCAAGCTCGGTTTATTACCGGTTTATATAGGCTAAGTCAAACTGGGCTTTTTTAAATAAAAAAGGTCCTATAAACCTGTCCTAAACTGCATAATTGTGAAACTACAAGAAGTCAAAGTTTTGTAATAAACAAACAGAAGTATTTAACAATAATTGCAAATGTGAAAACAGTTAAAAAAATGGATAAATTATACATAAAATGTTGCATTAAATTAAAGTATTACAAGAACTGTTCAAATTGTGCTCCTTGAGCTCTAATACAAGCACGAGCTCTACGAAAAAAGGAGTCACTCTTAAATGATTCGCTCAATATTACTTTTTGAATTTAGTTTTAGTTAAGCAAAACTTTGATTTCTTGCAGCTTCACAAATATGCAATTTAGGACATAGGACAAGTTTTTTGCTTAAAGAAGTCTTTATTACATACTGGGAAAATTTGTTCCGCCCATTATGACTCACCCTGTTTATTTAAAAATGTGCATTGTGTGTGCATCAAAATACAGGAAAATTTGATAAAAAATAACATAAATCATGTGTAAAGTCTCTTTCGTTTTCTTCCTGTATTATGATTTATAATAAACTTCCAGTAGATAGATATTAAAAGTCTTAACGTAAGGCGGTTCAAAATGGCACTGAAAAAAATTCTTATTGAATGTTATTATACATTGTTAGAGTTTAGAAATGACTTACTAACAAACTCTATTTTGTACACCATGTTAAACCGTATGTATACTGTGACGTGCGTACACGTATAACATGTAATCTGATCAGAGGCAAATAAAGATCATTGTTATTATTATTACATAAACCATGACACACCATAACGCTCATACAAGTGAAATGAATAAAATATTTTTAATAATTTAATTAATTGATTATATTCATGTTAAATCTTTGAAATCATCAATTGTTGATGTCGAGTTTTAACCCTAAATGTTCTCGTATAGTCTAAGAGACCTAGAACTATGCACTCGGAAGGTAGTGAGAACAAATCTTATCCAAAGATTAGGAAAAATTTCGTCCAGATAATGAACCCGTAAAATTATATTTATTTTTCGAGTGCCACCTGTTGGGTCTTCAGCAACATAATTTTAAAATGTCTACGGTGGGTTTCACAGAAAAATTGTGAATCAGCGATAGAATTAACTGATTAAGGAACGTCATTGGTCGAAGATAACAACAACCAATTACATTGTTTCACCCAACCAATCACAGGCTTTAATCATGCTGTTAAATTAATCAGCGATTAAATAATTTTTGTGAAACTGGGGGTTACAGTTCTTTCTTTTGGTTACTTCAAATATGTTCAATTAAGTTCTAAAAATTCTTTTTTATTGTGCTACAGTCTAAATCTATCGGACCGGTTTCGGCAACAGCGCCTTCACTGTGGGTTATAATATAGAAGTGGTGTCGTCGCCCTATATTAGTATTAGTATTAGTATTATCTAACCGTAGATCTCAAAGAGATATCGGCAACGTCAAGTGTATATATGTATATACCTGTCAATGATATGTTAATTAACGGACAAAATCTTTGTACTCATAGAAACAGCAAACTAACAGAAACGTCTTTAATTTTTGTTTAAAACTAGTCAAAGACACTTTCAGTGCACTATGGTAAGCGCAGCGTTCAAAAAGTGCGGTGTTGTGCTTGGGAATTGAGAAACCATCACAATTTCTAGTTTGTACTGATGCACTAAATGCATATTTTTCTTTATTTCTTGGAAACAACCGTAGAATAGTTCTAGCAAAGACAGCTAATTCATAGATATAGAGACTTGCTAACGGTAAAATTTTGAGTTGTTTGAATAAAGATCTACATGAGTCCGTAGATTTTTTATCTAGAATAGTTCTAACAATAGATTTTTGCGAGGTGAAAGCTTGTTGAACACTTGATGATCCTCCCCAGAATATTGTACCGTACGATAGAGCAGACTGTACGTAGGACATATAATATATTCCTAATATATCTGCTGAAACATGATTTTTAAGGTTTTTTAAAACAAAATTAAATCGAGATAATTTAGAGCAAACGAATTCAATGTGCTTACTAAACTTTAATGTTGCATGGATATGCAGGCCTAAAAATTTTACATGGTCTAGCACCGGGATAGATTTTCCATTATACTTAATAAGTATGTTACATTGTAGCAAGCTATTTTTAAATTCTACCGACACAGTTTTGGTTGAATTTAATCGAAAATGATTAATCTCACACCGACTAGCCATTTGAGAAATTGAGGCTGAGGCTAGTTCAGAATACAAAGCCTGAGAGGTACCTGTCACTATACAAGAGGTATGGTCAGCGCACTGATGTAATGAAGCATATGGAAATTGTTGATTCAGATTGTTAACATATATTATAAATAATAACGGGCCAAGAATTGAACCCTGGGGCACACCTTTGCTAATTTTTCTAGAGTCGGATAGAATCTCCTCAACTACACCATGATTCATATGTTTAATACATACTTGCTGATACCTTCCAGTGAGATAAGATCGGAACAGGTTCAGTGCAATTCCTTTAACACCAATTTTATAAAGTTTAGACAATAATAGTTCATGTTCCAAAGTGTCAAAAGCTTTCGATAGATCAAAATAGATACCGATGGGCGACTCACCTTTATCCAGACAAGAAGTTACATAATGCAGACACTCAAAAATAGCAGATTCAGTGTTTTTACCTTTAACGAAACCATGTTGTGATTTAGATAGAATATTAAAACACACCAGATACGAATTATATATAAGCCTTTCAAATAATTTTGAGAAAATAGGAAGTAATGATATTGGACGGTAATTGTTTATGTCCGACGTAGATCCATTATTTTTGTAGACAGGTATAACTTTGGCATGTTTCAGAGAGCCAGGAAAGATTCCGGTTGCAAAGGAATTATTAACGGCGACTGCAAGGTTGGGGGATATTATATTAATAACGTCCGCAAGAATGGTGCCAGGAATTCCGTCATAGCCTGACGTTTTAGTTGAAGATATTTTCTTTAAAATGTCTTTGACTTCAACACGATCAGTTGGGGACAGGAAAAAATGGATTCCTGATTTATTCGTAGACTTTCTTCTCGATTCGATTGTGTGATTTGATCATTTGGAATTAAATATTCATTAAAGAGATTTGCTACACTATTAGGATCTGTTATGAAAATGAAATTACTTTCTAATTCAATATTGGAAAATTTTTGTTAAGGTTGATTCTTTAATAATAGCCCATATAATTTTACCTCTATTTGATGCCGTGCTGTTAAGGATTTTATTATTATTATATGTTATTTTGGCATCTTTTATAAGCTGTTTATATTCTTTCTTTTTGACGAGATGTAAGTTTGTCAATGTGATGTTCTCCTATCTTACAAATATAGTATAAGTCTCTAAGAAAATTTCCTTTTTCAATAATTTCCTTTGTTAACCAAGGCGATCTGTTTTTACAATTATTGAGAACAGCTTTAGAGATAGTAGGAAATGATGAATTGAAATGCTTAATGAACAGGCCCATAAATTGTTCAAAATCAATGTCGTAAAAAATAGAATTCATTAAATCATCCTATCGAATATTAGAAACAAAAGTAGAGCGATTAGCTGGATTAAATTCTCTCCGAGTCAACGTTGTCTTGAGAGTTATATCTGGTAATGGTATCTGAGTGGTAAAGATTTGTGTAAAATGATCAGACAAGTGACAGATTACATTAGAACAGCTGATTTTTGGGAGATTGTTAAAAACATTATCTATACATGTGGCACTGTTTCCACATATACGAGTAGGTTCCTGCAGTAACGTATTCAGACCACATGAATGCAAAATATTCATCAGCGTTAAGTATTAGAAGAATTTGATGAAAAATGAATATTGAAGTCACCGCATACAATTATATTATTCGATATTTTAAAAATCTTATCCAATAACTCATCTAGTTTAACACAAAAAGTATTAAAAGTACCGTCAGGAGATCTATATAAACAGAGTACGAAGAACAAGAAATTATTGAATTTGATTTTACAGCACGAGAATTCGAAGTCTTTATTCACACACTCGATTTTTAAGTTAAGATTCTGACAATATGGAGACAGATAATTAGAGACGTAAATTGCTGTACCACCTCCCCTAATGTCTTTCCTAGAACTGAAAGTAATTTGAGTATAACCTGATATATACGTGTTTAGCATTAACTCCTTACCAAGCCAGGTTTCAGTGAGGCAGCATTTCAAATTCAGCGGTTTTCTTATTAATACTACGAACATTATGATGTAGTAAACGAAGCGGTGTAAAATTATTACTATTATTATTTTATAAAAATTTTGTGCAAATCGTTCTTGATTGCAGTGAAAATCTCGAGCAGCCTCTGGATAGCTGTTTCAGCCCTGCTTGGGGCTTCTTCAGCAGAAACGTAGCTCGACATTCCCACTGCAGACCAAGCAGGGCTGAAACAGCTGTCCAGAGGCTGCTCGAGATTTTCACTGCAATCAAGAACGATTTGCACAAAATTTTTATAAAAACTTTCATTATGCTTTGACAGCAAGCATGGCCGCCTTGCATGGGGGACTTATTAGGAGCAAATCCCGCTTCAATTTATCTATCCTACTGCAATGTCAGGTCAAAAAGCGATAGTAAGATGTCGCTATTTTATCTGTTCATTATTATTTTAGTTTAATCTAAAAAATGATTCAGTGCTGCGGGACTAGAAATATCACAGACAATTTTGGAAATCTTTTGTAACGTTTTGGACTTATCAAACTTTACATAACCAAAGTTATTAGTCATGAGACTATTTACGAATGTGACAGAATTATGATAAACTTGATTGAATTTTTCTATAAATTCAGCTAATTTTGAGTTGAATTTGTTAATTTTAAATTGTTCATTTGACATATAAGAACATGGAATTGAAGTGATTAAAATGTTAGTATGAATACATTTTCGTAGTTTACCTAATAATAGTTTTAATTTAGGGTAGGATTTGTGTGTAAATTCGTGGCCACTTGCCATTATAATGACAAAATCATTTTTTGTAAAATCTTTACATAGAGAATCTATATTTTCTATGACATTAGCAAATAGGGCATTAGGCTTAGTAAAAGTAGTTATTTCACAGGTATCAGCACAATATTTTCGCAAAAGTTTGTCACTTTTTTTGCCTACTTCATCTGCTAGAACTAAAATTCTTCTTTTAGTGTTATTGTTGTTATTACTAACATTAATAATTTCTTCAGTGGAGCTGTTAGATAACAATGGTATAAGATCTTGTTCTTGAGGATTAATAGAAGGAATAACAATTTCATCAGTATTTACTGCTACGTCATTGTAAGTTATAGAGTTTGTAAAAGTTTGCGTTAAAGGCGTTCTGCATTGTAACATTATCCTTGTCAAATGAATCGTCATTATTGTTAAAAGAATTTACGATGGAGGTTAATTCTTTGAGTTTAATTTTTTGTTCATCAAGTAGATCATTCAATGTGCACTATATTTCGAAAGCTTCATTACGAAACAATTCCAATTCATGATTTAAGTTATTAATGTGTTTATTCTTTAATAGGATTTCGTTGTTCAAAGTGTTAATTTCATCACGTAAAGAAGAATCGTCAATAATATCAGTAATCTCATCATCATCAACATCATCCTTCGGACAACATACTATGATATTTTCTTTGATAAACCGTTTATTAGCTATTTTGTGAAGACAACCTTTATGATATGTTTTAAAACAATTGGAACACACATAGTAATTTTGGTTTTTTTTTTGCAACAAAATGATACCAAGTGCGAAATTAGATTAACCCAAACAACACGTAAACAATGCAAAGAAACAGGACACACGTTGAACACGTCCACACGGCACACACGACCAACAATGAAAAAAAAAGAAAAAAAAATATTCCGCAAATGATCTCGGATCACCCTTTGAATTGGTCGCCCTTTGCTTCAAATACTCTGACGTCTCTTCTTTGCGGTTGGTTGGAGCCATTTTGGCTCGGTTAAGTAAGGAGAAGAAGCCGTAGACGCGCTTATAAGGTCCTATTTTCTGGCCATTATCGATGCAGACACCGTTAGTAAGGCTATATTTTATATCATTCAGTGAATCTGTGCTGAATTATCCTTAGCAAAATTCAATTCATACAGATAAACTGGAACTCTATGGACTCGACGAATCTTGTAAAGTGCTTGTAGTATTTTATCCAAACGATCTGTTTAATTAAACAGGTATGTTCCAATTTCTGTTATTAAGAGCGCTGTGTAACGTCTTTCGTTCTAATTGTTTCTTTGTTGGAATTATTTTTTTATTGGACTACGTCTTATTGGGCCGTTTTTTTGCCGGATTAATTAATTATTCTTTTGGTTGACTCATTCTGGCTGGTCATCCGTGGGGGGTTAATTGTCAAAACTCCGCTTGATGAGCAGATGCGGCCGAATGCTTCATTTTAGAGTTATAGTTTCTTAACAAGAAATATTTAGTTTACTTTTGAAAATGCGCCATACTTCAATTGGTACGGAATATGATGTATATGCGAAGATAAGCAAGTGGTAAATTTGTATAAGACGTTTCCTTTTATAATTAATTGTAGAGAAGTTTTTGAACGAAAAAATACCGT
The DNA here is from genome assembly GCA_036172665.1 of Prosopocoilus inquinatus. Taxonomy (NCBI): domain Eukaryota; kingdom Metazoa; phylum Arthropoda; class Insecta; order Coleoptera; family Lucanidae; genus Prosopocoilus; species Prosopocoilus inquinatus. Next base: position 56,804,837 of record CM069871.1, read on the forward strand.
GAATGCATCCTGTATAATCAAACGTGCAAAAAAGTTCCTCACATTAAATTTGCAATTCAACAAAATGAATCAACATACTTTATTTTATACTTTATGTAGGTCGCTATATCTTTCGTTTTGTTTCTGCCTTTGCAAGCCGGTACGTTTATTTTTAAAGTTTCCTAACGAAATCGTGAGACGAGGGATTTGTGCAAACCATCACTCCCTTAGCTTACACGTTCGGCAAATTATGTTCCTCTAGCAGTGAAATGTCATCACATAAGCATCTAACTTTGACGTCATGTCTTCGAAAGTTACCGTGTGTGTCTTTTCGCGTGACTTCTTAGTCCCTTAGCTTTGCACGTCTTACAGCAAGCGAACTTCGGGAATTGTATTCCCGCAGCCCAAGAACACTGAAGTGACGGATTACTCTTTGGCACTGATCCTGCAGTAACAGAAGTTCATTGTGGCTTTCCTACCTCGAATTACTATTGTTGCACTGCTGCAATATTTCTTCGTTGAGTATCGATGGTAAACAAGTCAGTTTGTTATTTTATGACACATCAAACATTATTTCTGTAGATTTTCATATTTCATATTTTAATTCAGAACAAGTGTCATATGACAAAAACAAAAAAGCACATGCACGCAAGGAGAGTGATAAACAGAAGTCAGGACGAATGGTTTTATTAAATATCATTACTACGTTGGTCTATCCTCTTTATGACAGGGCTTATTTTTTGAAATAAAAAGACGTATTGTTTTCATAACATAATCAAGTACAGGATTTCATAAATTAATAGAAACAACGAAAAGACAAAATTTATTGGTGCCCATGCAAATATGAGAGATATAGTATTATCTTGTCTTTCGTTCGTATTTCAAATTTCACTTCAGCTTTCCTGAGATTCTATATAATTTTGCCAATTATTTTGTGCGACAAGACTGTGTGATTCTGTTATTAAAAGTTGTTGTAAATTCTTTGTTCTCGACGTTATGCCGTTTATTCTTGCAAAATTTTAAATTGCATCCGCATTGTATTTAACTTGGAGCAAGAAAATACTTGTGTATTTAGCAGAATAATAATAAAAATAACAAATGAAATGACTTTATTCCCGTCTTTACAAAAATAAATATAAGAATATGTAGAAATGGAATAAGGAAACGAATTGTGCAAAATTAACATCGAAGTCGATTAACAAGAACTGCCTCGGGTGTTTCACTTTAATTATTCTGGCCTTTTACAATTGGAGCCTAAATAAGCCATAAGTTGTTTTTAAGCCTGTTTTACATTATCATACAAAAGTAAAAAGTATATTAAGTTTTTCAGGGCCTTGTATAAAATGTAACAAATTATGTAATCACAAAGTATTATAGAAATAACTGCGTTATGTTGCATTCAAAGTCAAAATAATAATGTAATAGTTATGCATGGAGTAAGATTTCTTATCAACATTGTTTAATTAAATTGATTTAGATCTTGTATCGTCATCTGTTGAATTCTAGTGTCGTTATAATTTACTTTCCCGATGTATTTGCTCGCTCTGTATTGCTTAATTATTTCAAATCATCCAAGTATCATCCAACGAATTTGGTTTAAATTTTTCCCCTAATTAATTAATTTTGTCCATTTTTAATTACTGCGATGCCTTCTATGGCCCGTGCATAGATCAGGCCACCGAAATTAGGATACAAAAAGCCCAAAATTCATGCGTTAGATTTATTTTAGGTCTGCGAAGGCGTGGCCACATATCTCCTGGTATAATTTCTTTAAATTGGCTGAATATGAGCAACAGAAGACGATATGATTTACTTTGTATGACTCATAAGATTTTGTCTACTAGTACCGCACCATATTTACTTGAATTTTTAGTGCCAAGATGTTCTATCCATAATCGTGCTTTGCGCAATACTTCAATCTTAACAATTCCTCAACATACAACTTCCACATTTACAAGATCTTTCGGTTACGTTGCACCCACCCTTTATAACAATATTCCTGAAAATCTGAAGACCATGAGTCTGCTTGCATTTAGGTCTAATTTAAAACAACTAATCTTTACAGAGCAAGTAGAATAGGATTGTAGCATAATTTCTGCATAAATATTTGACTCTTCAATGAATGAGAAGTTGACACGTGACTTGATCACGAATCAAATTAAGGTTAGGTGGAAGAGCGCTTCGGCGAACCTCGCCTGGTATTTGTAATATTTTTTCTATTTAAAATATGTCCATAATTTTTCAATTAAGACCATATTATTATTATTATTATTATTAAACTTCGGGTAAGTAATATTCGATTATTTATTTCAATTTCACGCCGAAAACTTTTCCTTTGTGCGGAACGTTCCAAATTTTTCTTTTCGATTTTTAAGAAAACCCTGGGAGCTCTCCTAGATTGTTATTTTCTCATGAAATAAACGCAGAAAATTGCATAATCAATTTTCACTCGGACGAGTCAATGCAGACGAATTTTCTCTCGATCTTCGATGTCTACAAGGATATCACTTTTCTTTTTTTTCTTTTTTTGAGGACTCACCAATGAATTCGTGAACAGTAGCAAGGCCTAAACCACAACCCGTTCCGTGGTCTGGCTCGGCGTTGGATGTTTTGATTTTGGAAGGTGTAGGACGAAGCCTCCAGGTCGTAGTCCATTTAATAATTTTTTTTTCTGTCACGATTTAAAATTTGCTCTATATTTTTCTTTTGCTGAAAATTCATATCAAAATTTATTATTTCTCAAGGTCTTAAATATTACTGATATTATCATTTAAAATATTTATCTTACTCAATATCAGGGTATTCCTTTGTCATTTAAATTCGTAGATTTTATTTTACACTATTGGAATAGTACATTATTATAATATAAAAAAAGACACCAACAAATCAATTTCATGAAATATTTCTGTGATATTAATTATGTAAACTGGAGTGAGCTCATGAAAATATTAAACATTCACGTGATTTCTAAATGTTCTTTGTTGAATATAATATTTATAAATATTTTCTTGTTTACCAAATTATATTATTATACTCACACATGCTTCAATTTTTTTTTAATATACCCTTAATCAGATTTATCAGTCGATGTTTATTTAAATTTTATTTCAAATTTTTGCCACTTTATTTATTTTTTTTTCATTTACATTTTGTTCAGGGTTTCAAATTTCATACCAAAGTTACAGATCTCGGTGGTGTCAAAAACTTTAAGTAAATTAAAAGTTTCATATTTGAACGCCCTCTATCTCCTATATTATCAACTTTTGGACTAAGTAAGTTTGCTAAATCACAATATTTTGATCAGGAATCCACCACCGCCATTACTTTTGACCACCTAGTACTCTCACCCTCGAAATGTTTTGCTACTGTTACAGACAACGCAATTACCCCCGGCTACTCTTTTTAAACCAATGAGCCACCCTTGGAAACTGATTTTCTTGTTAGAGGTTTACAGCCAAAAATGCGTTCACAGAAGTTTTCACAAGGATGCCAGAATAGTGCCGTTATAGCTTAAGCATTGTCAAGTTCTTCTTCTCCCTCGTTGTCTCTGTCCTCATAGAAATTTCCTCGCTTCATTAATTGAAAAGTACTTAGTAAAATGAAACAAAGTGGTCCTTTTAACAAATATATTGCGAAAGAATTTTTACGATTTTAATGAAAATGAAGTTAGGACCTGTTTTCAAGAGAAATTGAACCGATATCGAGATACGGCACGTTCTTAAAATTAAGTTCCAAAACTACGAAGAAACTGAGGAGCTATTCAAGTGTCGATTGAGGCGTATAGTGCAGAAGTGGCCCAACTGAAAAAAAGTCTAATACGGTTAGTAAGTTGCAAGTCAAATATTTTCAGAAATTAAATTAAATTAGTTTTAGAATATTTCATCGCGAATGTTTTGAAAATTAAACGTCAAGTGTGTCAGAAACAATTGTAAAATGAAATTGCCACAGTTTCCTTATTGTAACAAAACCAAGAACAATTATCGCTATAAAACCCCTACGGACGGGAATTGGAAAACCACTTTTCATCCCCTTTCGTCCCCAATTCTTTAAAACAAACTGTACAAATTTGGAATTCAATTTCTTTGTTCGCAGCGTAAACTGGTTTAGCCAGAAAGCCAGAAATCGATTTTCTAATTTGTTTTCCGCAGTTGCTCGAATTGACGAAAATATTCCGTCCTTTTCTCTCTCTGTCTCTCTTATTGCTATCCTTAAACTTCAAACAGGAATCTTTACATACGAGAACATATCAAACAAAAATGCCCAAAATTTTGATAATATAACAATATATTTAAAAAAAAATCGTCAAATTTAGTTTACAAACATTTTCGAAAATTTTAAATACAAAAACAATAGAAACAAAAACGTGAAAAATCAGTTTGTAATTTAAAAAGATTATAATAATAGAAGAAAAAAATATAAATAAAATCGTGAAATGTAATTCCAATTATGTTAAAAAATTAATTTTACTATCAACAATTTTCAACGGAACGAAAAGAATGAAATTTGTTAAAATATTAACCAAACCAAACCAAACGAATTGTTCGGGAGAGAGAAGGCGAAGATTCGGTATAAAATAGAAAAAAATAAAACTTGGGTTAACATTTAAATGAAAAATAACTTCCTTATGCTTAAAATAAATTATTTTTCTTTTAACTCTCCAACGTTGACTTTTCGAAACACAATTAAGTAAAATAAAAAAAATATTCGGCTACGATTAAATTAATTACCAGAAGAAAACAAACAAAACCCAGAAAACTGACTGAAAAAGAATATTAATTTTCGACATGATCGGACGCGCGCTTTTAGCTTAGGTCAAGAAGGAGCTGCACTAGAATTCCAAATTTCTGCCTCTGCAAACCCTTTTATGCATTATCCTCCCACATAAGTGGGGTATTGGGTGTGGTCTTTGTTAAACAAAAACACCCTCAATGAAACGAATTAATTAGGTTTCAGATTGCACTCGATCTTAATCTCCGGCAGAAGAGCGTTGCATCGTGCGTTAAAACTTGCAGGAACTTGCAGCCAGCGCTAAATTCTTAGAAACGTTCGGACTCGTTAGCTAACCTTGACCCAATTATAATTATACGTTACGAATCAATGTAATATTAAAATTACATTGCTAATTGAATTTTGGCATTTTGGAATTAGATAACTGTAACATATCGAAACGTTGTTTATTTGGCTAACAATACTGAAGTCAAGAAAAGTAGGGCGCTAGGTTTTAAAAGGCGTAGTTCTGAAGGAAGTTCCGAACCAAGTTAGAAAGATAGAGTTCAGTTTTTAGTGTTTAGTTTTCGGAACATCACATCGTTATGTGTAAGTAGTTTATGAATTCTTTTTAATTATATTTACATTTTAAATATTACCACATTTTCCTGTTCTCGCCCCGCTGTACTCAATAACCTACGGTTTAACTTGATAATTTCGTTTTAGGTATGCGGGATCAACATACATACGTATTACAAACGCACAAATTAAGCGGAATTATTAAAGCACTGTGCGTAAGCAAAGATTTTGCTTGTATACTGTTCAATGCTCTTGGTATTCAAAATTGTTTCTTTCTTCAGCGTTTTCGAGGTTAATTTCAAGGACAGATTTGAGCGGATGCGATTGTGAAAAATTGCGTTGGTAACAGTAGTGCCGACTCCATGAATTCTTATGCATTTTTATTGTGCTGTATGATGATGAGTTATCTGAAATGACAATAAATATCTAAGTTTAGCGCACATGTTTTGATTATATCATCAAGCTTAAGAATTGAGCCCGCTTAGTACGGACGCTTTTAACGCCGTTGCGGGATTGCGATGTTTCCAATTGTCATTGGGCGGAGAGGGGAGGTGTGCGAGTTACGAGTTCAGGATTTTTCTTCGACGACTAAATAATTTAAATATATTTAATCATCAAAAAGGTTTTCGCACATCCTAGAGTGATAACAGAAGAAAGTTTCTCTTTGAAAGTATAAGAATATATGTGATAGTCGCTGCAAATCATCACATATTTTAAATATTTAATTTCAAACAATAAATGCGCCTACAAGCCGACGGATGCAGCCAGAGGAGATAACTGTCTTTCAAATACTGCGGGCGGAGTACAGGTACAGAGAGGTACAGAGTACTAGTACAGGTCGAGTATTAAATTTTCTTACTGATCGCGGAACAAGTGTGCTCAGTTCTTTTCCCTGATTATTATCATTAGTTTAGCAGGTGAAATCAAGATGTTTTATGGCCGGTTTCACAAAGCTTCGTTAAATATTTAAGTTGCGATTAACTCTGTAACGAATGATTAAATAGGAAAACAACTGCATTTAACGATGATTAAATTAACGATGAGTACTAAACGGCTCGCTCTGTAATCGGTAGTCAAATAGTCTTAATGCTCCGTTAAGTGTTTCACAAAGCTCGATTAAGAGATAACGCTTCGTTTACTTCTGTCTAATCAGGCGTTAGATTAATCGATAGAATTCCAGCGATTAAAAAGTAACGAGTGAATTTCCTATAGTTATTATAAAGCTATTTTGATATAAATATTCCACACATATATCTAAAAAATAATTATAATTTTATTTAAAAATGTAACCTACCTTAAACATGACATTTCTGTACTTTTTACTCACTTGGTTTATTGATTAATTTTTACGACACTATTTCGGAAATTATTTTCAACAACAAACAATTCAAAATTATTTCAAAATATCTGAAACCTCTTTCTTCTCTGACGATAAAGAAATGCCTCTTTAAGGTAGGATTCATTTTATAAGAGACAGAAATAATCCTTTTAATGATTTGAATGATAATGAATTTAACGTTTCGCTTTTACAAAGGAGTTATGGAACTCTTTGGTCCCACACTAGCACCTGCAACAAGAAAAAATAAATTTATTTTATGGTACAAATTAGTTGCTGATAAACGTTATTATCCACTGAAATATTTCAACAGCTGATTCCTGATACTTTCAGAAACAATCGATATGTAGAATAATTCATCGTGTTACTCATCTTATTGCAAGGCAAAGCAAACAGTTAATTAAATTGCCAATAGAAGAAGCTCCGCAAGTTAACAGTAGGCTTTTCTTATGTCATTGGCACCACAGATTGTACCCCATGTTAAAATTATTTCACCTGATGGTAATCCCGCTGAGCTGTACCACAACAGAAAACGTGTCTTTGCAATATATGTTCAAGTAATTCAACTGCACTAAAGTTTCCTTCCTCCCTTTCTTTTCTCCTTTTTCATCTTTAAAAATCATTCACTGCACTAATGCGAAGAATTTAAAATGTATTTATTTATTTTGAGTCTCTAACCTGACACTACCTGACTGCAGACCTAACGCCATACCAAACAGATTATTTTAAAGCGGTGCGAAAGTGACAATTTTTCGATGTTGCCAAACGTAAACTCCAATTAGTTAATCGGAGATTAACATAATAGTTTTTTGTTTTGTGAAACAGCATCAAATTTTTAACACTGATTAAACTTAACGGTTGATTAGTTAATCAACGCTTAAACAAAGCTTTGTTCTGCCCTTAATCTGTTTTTTCTTAAAACTACTTTTTATCTCTTAGGCGACTCTTGCACTATACGCTTCAATTTTATATGAATTCTGGTCACATATCAATTCCTGCCGCATAACAAGACGTCTTTCCAACACACTTTTCTTCGCTAGAGGGAACTGCAATTCCGAATTGCATTGTTTTTCGAACTGCGACGTGCAACTTTGATGGAAAATTTCTGCTTCATCCGTTGAATCAGCAGTTTTGGTTCTCAATGAAAAGTTCAGGGCGGGTTTCACAAAGCTTTGTTTAAGCGTTGATTAACTAATCAACCGTTAAGTTTAATCAGTGTTAAAAATTTGATGCTGTTTCACAAAACAAAAAACTATTATGTTAATCTCTGATTAACTAATTGGAGTTTACGTTTGGCAACATCGAAAAATTGTCACTTTCACACCGCTTTAAGTAATATGTCCGGCATGGCATCAGGTCTGCAGTCAGGTAGTGTGAGGTTTGAAACTCAAAATAAATAAATTCATCTTAAATTCTTCGCATTAGTGAAGTGAATGATTTTTAAAGATGAAAAAGGAGAAACGAAAGGGAGGAAGGAAACTTTAGTGCAGTTAAATTACTTGAATATATATTGCAAAGACACGTTTTCTGTTGTGGTACAGCTCAGCGGGATTACCACCAGGTGAAATAATATTAACATGGGGTACAATCTGTGGTGTCAATGACATGAGAAAAGCCTAAGGTTAACTTGCGGAGCTTCTTCTATTGGCAATTTAATTAACTCTTTGCTTTGCCTTGCAATAAGATGAGTGACACGATGAATTATTCTACGTATCGATGGTTTCTGAAAGTATCAGGAATCAGCTGTTGAAATATTTCAGTGGATAAGAACGTAAGTTTATCAGAAACTGAGTTGTACCATAAATTAAATTTATTTTTGCTTGTTGCAGGTTCTAGTGTGGGACCAAAGAGTTCCATAACTATTTTGGAAAAGCGAAACTTTAAATTCATTATCATCCAAATCATTAAAAGGATTATTTCTGTCTCTTATAAAATGAATCCTACCTTAAGGTGGCATTTCTTTATCGTCAGAGAAGAAAGTAATTTAATAAGAAATAATTTTGAATCGTTTGTTGTTGAAAATAATTTCCGAAATAGTGTCGTAAAAATTAATAAAGTAAGTAAAAAGTACAGAAATGTCATTATTTTTTATATTTAAGGTAGGTTACATTTTTAAATAAAATTATAATTATTTTTTAAATATATGTGTGCAACTTTTATATCAAAAAAGCTTTATAATAACTATGGAAAATTCACTCGTTACTTTTTAATCGTTGGAATTCTATCTATTAATCGAACGCCTGATTAGACAGAAGTAAACGAAGCGTTATCTCTTAATCAAGCTTTGTGAAGCTCTTAACGGAGCAGTAAGACTATTTGACTACCGATTACAGAGCCAGCCGTTTAGTAATCATCGTTAAATGCAGATGTTTTACATAGTTAATCGGAACTTAAATATTTAACGAAGCTTTGTGAAACCGGCTATCAGTGCGCGGAAAGTTGTATCGTTATCTTAATTGGTGTGAGACGAAACTCTACAGCTCATACTTGATTTGGTTACATGACATCTGTCGAAGCGATTGTTATGTTACGATGAGGTATTAATTATACAAGCTGGCGTCATAAGTCTCTATGAAAGCTTTATCTCAGACCGGAATATTAAAGAAAATGAATATTTTTTGTGTGTGTACCAATGGAGAATTCAAAATTTATAACGGAATATTACATTACCATCAAAACATATAATGAAATTGCGTATTAATTGATTAATTGTATCGCAATAAAAATTGCAGGAAAAACTTAACCCTGCTCGCAAGTAATTTCTATGTAATTGCAACGAAAGTTGGCCCTTTTTGGATGTAAATATTTACGTAAACTGTTTATGAAACTTTTGGTTAAATAAATTTTCAGCATTTGATTTCTGAATTAAAATCCTAACATGAAGCTGCAGGTACGTTTTCAAAAAAAATATAATTTACTCAACTTCCCATTGCGTTAAAGTACACAGCTGAGGTTTGAATTAGCAAAGCAGATTGCAGCAACTGAGTTTAATCCAATAAACAATTCCAAGTCGGATTAAAACAAAAATAACCAATGCAAAACGAAACAGAAAACCGGTAATTTGTTTGAGGCACGCCAGTCATGAGGCACACCACGCAGAGCCCACAATCGCTTAACGAATGAATTGCTCGGCTACGTTCTGCTCACTGCGAACGAACTTTTAATGCTTTTAAAAGTCATAACGTTACTCTGAAACTAAACCACCATTAACCGATTGAATTAAAGTTTTCAAATCCTTTTACAATATATGCAATGTGCAGTAAATTTTTACTACTACTGCTAGGTATTTAACAAGTAGAGTTTTGCAACTGAACTGGAGAGTATAGTTTTCACAGAACTGTTTTAAACACTCTTAAGATAATTTGTTTTGAATTTAACTTAAGAGAAGGAAAATCTTCTTAGAATGAAAACGATAAAATCCAAATTTTACAGACTGTTCTGATGAAATTTAATCAGCAAAGTAAATAATAAACTAATTCACTTGATGGTTTTATGGAAGTGAGAACTGGCGAGCACTATACACGTATTTAAGTAATGAGATTATCTTGGTAGTCGACGACTTGGAACTAGTTATCCTGCGACATTTAAAGTCTTTACTTTAAATGTCGCAGGATAACAAGTCAATGATTGATGTCGCGGTTTCGAGAAGAAAGTTCCAACCGGAAACGTACGGAAATCCAAAACACCACAAAATTCAAAAAATTCCGACCGTCAAGTAGCGAACGAAATATCTCGACCACCGACTCGAAAATTTAGAACAACTCCACGCGAGGGTAAAAAAAATCTCGGGAAGAAGAAGAGGTCACAGAACTCCACGTTCAGGGGAAACAATTGGCAGACCCCTAGCTCTGATGCAAGTTTCCAAACAAATAATCTCAAAACGCTAGTGAAAAGGTTGAAAAAATTATTTTCTAAATTTGTTTTACTTTCGACTTTTACACAAAATTTAACTCCCGTATTTTATTGTTTAATTGCATTTTTGCAGGTGCGTTTGTTGACATGGGTTTGTCGCACCGACGCGACGCGACTCAAATTGCTAAGGCCAAGGAATGTGCGCGGATGAACGCGTGATAAGCATGCATGCGCTGCATCAACGAATTTTATATTTATTAGAAAATAATTAACATGCTCGCTTTTAACGGTGTTTTCGCGAGATGCTGACTATTTTGTTATTTTAAAATTTAAATCGAAAAGCGAACATGCATGCCGCACGAGAAATATAAGAAAGTAACTTTACAAAGCAAAAAGCACTTAGGGGATTAGTAGTAAAGCAGTCAGTAGTTAGCAAGTTAGAAGAATTTGGTATTATCAATTAGTGGCGGTCAATGATAAGTCAGCAGCGAATGAGTAGTGAGTAGACATGGTGTTTGCCTCGGATGAGGTAAAGTAGACTTTCAATAACTACTAATAACTAACTAACTAATAGTGAATTACACTAGCCTGCGAAGGTTTTGCGGATGACATAAAACTAGGTGTATGTAGTAGATTTGGTGTTCCTAAGTTCGAGAAAAATATAATAATTTTTTCATCACTACCATTTTTTTTTAAATGCAATATTTCAAAGTACACTTTTCAAATATAATTTTCGAGAAGCTAACTGTTACTTACTTGTTTGCATACTTTCACTTGTCATTCTTGACAGATTTGTGCTTATTAATATTGCTTAAGTGTTTATATGTTTCATGCCGTACAAAATATTAGTGTGTAGTATACCGTGTGTTCCAGTTCAAGCAACTATTGAAAAAAAAAATGGATAGCAAAGTAAATGTTACTAAAAGGCGTTGTGTAAATGATCCCAACAGTTTTTGCTACATTTGTGGTTCGTATACATTGAAAAAACAAAGACGAAGCTTTACCGAATCCGTGAAACTTGCCTATTTTCATTACTTCAAGTTGCACATAAGAAACCAAGATAAAAATTGGGCTCCCCAAATAGTTTGTAATACTTGTGTAGAAGGACTGATATTGGTTTATAAAGGCACGATCTTCGGTGCCCTTTGGTGTTCCAATGTTATGGCGTGAACCAAAAGATCATTTTCGAGACTGTTACTTCTGCGCTGTTAATGTATCAGGCTTCAATAAAAAAATAAGGGTACCATCGTTTATCCTAACTTGATCTCGGCAGACGACCTGTCGCCCATGGACCAGAAATTCCAATACCATTCCCACCGTATTCTCTCTCGAAGATACACTTTCGGAATATTCATCAAATAGTAATTTCAATCCGGACAACAATATGGATGACCCAGAGGTATTATTCCGGGAAGAAACATCTCCACAACTTTTTAACCAAAAAAGTTAAATAATTTAGTTCGCGATTAAAGGAGAAAAATTTATTAGCACCTGAGACTACATTTCACTGGTATAGAGACAGAGAAAAAGAATTAATACGTTTCTCTGAAAAGGAAAATAATTTAGTTTACTCCAAAGATGTGAAAGGCCTTATCGAATAATTAGAAGAAAATGTATATCAAGCGAAACATTGTCGTTTATTCATAGATTCTTCAAAAAGAAGCCTAAAGGCCGTTCTCCTCCACAATGGAAATAAATATGCTTCAATACCAATCGCCCATTCTACTGTGTTGAAAGAAACATGTGGTAACATGAAGATTGTCTTGGAGAAAATTAATTACTCTATGCATCAGTGGATCGTATGTCGAGACCTCAAAATTTCAGGAATGTTATTAGGCTTACAAGGGGGTTATACAAAGTTTCCGTATTTTTTATGCGAATGGGATAGTCGCAATCGAGACGAACACTGGATTCGCAAAGAATGGCCTACCTGAACGAAATTTGTAGCGGGTGTCAAAAATGTTAAAGAACCGAATTTGATTGAGCCTACAAAAGTGTTACTGCCTCCTCTACATATCAAGCTAGGTATTATGAAGCCATACGTGAAAGCTTTGAATAAGGAGGATGCATGTTTTCAATATCTTCGTAATAAATTTCCAGCTTTATCAGTAGCAAAAATAAAAGAGGGGAATATTTACCCGGCCTGATATTCGCGAGCTTATGTATGATGGTGACTTTCTAAAAAGCATGAATATTCAAGAAAAGAAAACTTGGCTTGCCTTCGAGGAGACGACAAAACAATTTCTCGGTAATTACAAAGATCCAAATTATGAAGGTATAGTTCAAAGAATGATGGATAAACTCCATAATCTGGGCTGTAACATGAGTATTAAACTACACTTCTTATTTTCCCATCTTAATTACTTTCCGGACAACCTAGGACAACTCAGTGAAGAACCGGGAGAAGGATTTCATCAAGACCTAAAAGACATGGAACGCTGACATGGAAGATATCAAGGCAGGTGGAACAAGAATATGATGGCGGACTACAGCTGGTTTTTAGTTCGGGAAACATTATAATAACAACATAAGAGAAAATCTATTAAAAGGACTCTCAACGATAACTAAATTAGTTTAAGCTATTGGAACATTTTAAAAATTTTTAAGTTTAATTTAAGAATTGGGGAACATATACACCAATATGATTGAAAAAATATATGTATACAGTAAAGTTCGGTTATAATGAATACAAAAAATGCACCAAAACAGGTTTACTACATCCAAAGTTGGCTTTTACCGATAAATAAAAACGAAGTGTATATTTAATAGGTTATAACCGGTATGAGCGGGTTCACAGCAGGCGACTTTCGCTGTACAGTATTTGCTTATACCTAAACCGCCAGAATTTATTTAAAAAAAAGAAATAAATGGTCGTCGGAACCCAAGAAATGAGTACCAATTTTGTTATTTTAAATGGAACACTCAGTATATTTTTAGGAAGTAAGAAATATTGTTTTTCTAGTTCTAAAAATATGTAGTTTCTTTATGTTAGGTCCTTTTTGCGATATTTGAAATTTATTATTGTTTTGATGTGTTTTTACAATTTTTTTTTATATAACATATTAATTTGTCTCAGCTGTCAGCGCTTTTATAAAACGCCCCCGATGAGCAGTCTTTTAATTTTGTAGTTAATACCTGTCACACATAATAAAATTCTTATTAATCAAAGTAAATCAATTTTTAAATTTCAAACTTAAAATATAGACAAACTACAGTCGAACCTCGGCAATTCAAACTTCAGGTTACTGGAAAATTACGAGTAAGAGAGATTTCAAGTTAAAGATGTAGATAGCAGTTATACACAACGAGCAGGGACCATCAGTAAGTTTCGACTTACACAGAATTTCGATTTGTGGAGGTACGAGTTAAAGAGGTCCGACTGTATATATTTTTGAAATTAGGAAAAAGGATCTTTGTTAATTCGAGAAAGTATACTCTGTGTTAAATCTAAAATAACAGAGCTGGTTCTCATTTGCTAGGTTTCCGATCGTCATTTTTTTTTGTTTAATAAATTTTGGCGGTTCCTGTACATATTATTTTTTTGGAATCCTGACGTGATAGAAAAAAAACTAATAACAAATTCTTTTTTGTAATGGCGAAATCATTGAAAAACACCTAGTCCTATCTCATCCGCAAAAAAAAAATTTCGCAGGCTAGTGTTATTTATGCCAAGAGAGTATGTTTCTACGATGTAATGCGAAACCGAGACTCTCTAAGTTGTAGTAATGTAAGTTATGTTTGTCATAAAACATTATATTTTATTCGGAACATAGACTTTTAAACTAACTCGGTTTCATATCGCGACATGATGCAGGACAGCCTCTTATTCAGTGACATGGTGTAGATGCCCTTATATCGTGAAAGAGAAGAAAAGAGCGGCCGTAAACAAACGCGCAAAACAGAGCAACGAAATTCGAAGAGAACGATGAGAGCGGAGGTCAAATAAATCTAAAATGAAAGAGCCCGTAACATATCTTATACAGCTTTCCCAGGAGACATAATTTGTAGGAGAATAAGATATTGCCTTCAGCAACCGGCAGATCGCGAACGCTTACGTTGCGAATCGAAGAATGCTGCTACATTTAGATAGAAGAATGATTCACCCTGCATGTTTGGCGTGAATTTATAAACATTAACTTTAAATAATCAAATCAAATTAATTTCTACGCCAGTATAAAGTACATTAAACAAGTAATAGCTTAATAGAAAGAATTTAAGACTAAATGAAACTAAGCCGGCAAAAGATAATGAGTGCCTTTATGTCTTAAACGATGAATTAATAACTTATGTTTATATTTGCTGGGGAAACTTTCTTAATTATACTTTAAATTATCTAATTATAAAAGCTATTCTGTATCCCCGAAATTTATTTTCATGATAAATATCCATTATACTTAGCATGCGTAAACTGGAAATTGTCAGGAGCTAAGCATATTCCAAAATATAATCATTTATGAAATGTGTGACGACGAAGGCTCATAACTCTTTATGATTTACCTCCGACTTGTTTTTATTTAAATAATCAATTTCTAATTTATGAATTGCCTTCCACTAATGGTGAGTTTATATAGTAACTAAACTAACAAGTGCGAAAGGAAATATTGTACTTGTATAATATTCATTTCTCTTGAGCTTCAAAATCGTTTCTTTCTTCCACATTTTCGCGGTTAATTTTAAGGACAACTTTGATCTGACGCAATTGGAAAAAAATGTGATCGTAACACCTACACATAAAACACATAAACGAATTAATATTCGTTTTCTGAATGCTTTCCATTAATTGAATGATCTTTATTTACTAATATTGTCTTTGAAACTACTAAAGCATCATGTATTATGTACGTAATAACGTTTTTCTTTGCGTAATTTGGTATATACTTTAACTACTTTAATAAAGCTTGGCTATTAAGCACAGCCATTTATGAAGTTTTGCTTGCGGCGAAAGTTCCTTCGCCTACTCTAAGGCGCCAAATTTACTTTACTAATGCGATGTTTGTTTTCACAATTAGCGAACGCAAACCAGCAGCAACAGTCTGTTTGTCCGTAAAGTATACATAGAGCAGGTACGGTCTCCTAATGAATTAAGTTGGTACACAGGTATAAATGTGAGATTTGCACATGTGTATTTCCACATTTCATGTGTTGTAATTGTATAATTGTGTAAAATTAAAATTATTACAATTAGTGTACTTAAGCAAGTTTGTTTGTTTTGTCTACGATAATCAAAACTGCAATACACGCTTTAGTAAGATGAGATCCGGGAAAAAGGTTGAGGAGGGTAGTTAGTCTCGAGTGGAATTTGGAGTGAAAGCATTTGGATAAGACGCACGGCAAATCGGACTCTTCGTGTGTTATAATGAAATACAGTGATCTAATAAAAGAGTTCATGTAAAATACAATAGACTTGTTGATGATGGATCATAATATTCCAAGACAGAGTAATGCTGCGTTTACATTAGTAAAGTGAGTTGATCAAGTCAGTGGAATTCAAGTCACTTGAAGGAAAATTGAACGTCTAAACCCCTTCCATTCATGTAATTTGAGCATGTGAATTGAATCCTTCCGAGTTGAAACATGTTTAACTTTTTCGTAAACTGCATTCAAGAGACGTGTTTAAAAAATGGCAACAAATAAGTGAACTGAGGAGAAGTCTTGCAAATTTGTTAATGTGTACGAAAAATATGAGTGCCTGTGGAATACGAAGTGTAATGATTATAGAAATAGAGATGCTAGGGTGCTGTTAGAAAAGTAATTAGCGATATGGAAGAATTAGGTATAAATATGACAGAAGATGAAGTTAAGAACAGAATAAAAGCAATTCGTACTACCTATACGGCAGATCTGCGTAAAGTAGAAAAATCTGCAAACTCGTTTCAGTTGATGATTTATGTCATCCAACCTGTGCGTGGTTCAAAGACGCTGACCGTTTTTTACGCCACGTTGTTACTCTTCGACCAGTTTTTGGAAACATGGTAAGTTTTAATTTAACTAATACATATTTTTTAACTGATTAAGGGCCAGTTGTTCAAACATCGTTCAACTCTGAACCGCATTACCGCAACATATGCCTTTACAAATGTTTCCATGGTAATAGAACCAAGTTCAGAGCTGAACTATGGTTCAAATATTTGAGCAACTGGACCTAACCAGTATACAGTGACCGCCAAAAAATTGGCATCTAATTTTTTTATTAGAGTTTTTTTGGAAAATCAAAATTATTTTTTTTTTTGCATTTGCCGGCGACTTTTTAGAAATTTTATCACATGTTTAATTCCATTGATTTTTATTTTGTGTTCTACATAAATAACTCCTGTGAAATTAAGGTAGGAACTTTTCACTCTTTTCAATATGCAGGTTCATTGAAAGATATCTCTTCTTTATATTTTCAACATTATTTATTCCACTGTAGCATAGTTTACGGTAAGTGACCGGTCAATTTGCACAAAGACTTCAAGCCAATGGTAGATTAACCCCTGTAACCAATCGCTGATTGGGAAAATTGTGGGTGCGTAGGTTAATCTGACCATTGACTTGACGAATCTGTGCAAGTCGACTGTTCACTTAACGTAGCCATAATACATATTATGAAAAATAATGCGATTATTATCAATAATTAATTTTATTTAATTGCCATGATACCGCCACGTTTGTGCAAAAATACTCCGCATATTTTTTATTTATTTATTTTTTATTTTTTTTTATTATTACTACCTTGGCGCTGTAGCGCCAGCAGTGCTGTTGGTAAGTCTCTCCAAGAACCTGGAGTTATCTGCCCTGTTTCTAAATCTTCTGCATCGATAAGTCCGTTTGTAATGTAAGTAGGTGCAGAAGTTTTGCACAACCAGTTGTGCAAAGCTGTACTTGCTTTTACTGTTGAAGTAACTTTTCCTGGAGAAAGTGCTATAGGCCTATCGAAAATTCTGAATTTGGCCACCAATAATCCAAAAGCATTCTCAACAATTCGGCGAGCTCTGCTCAACCTATAATTAAATATACTTTCTCTTAAGGATAAGTTTCGTTTTGAAAATGGTTTCATAAGATAGGTTTTTAAAGGGAAAGCATCATCTGCTACAACCAACATTCCCGGAGGCATGTGTAACTGTGCATTCTCTAAACCATCATATAAGGCACTTTCTTGAAAAATTCCACCATCTGAAGCTCTTCCTTGAGCACCGACGTCTATGTAAGTGAAACAGTAGTCTGCATCGACTAGTGCAAGCAAAACGATACTATATGTTTTTTTTATAATTGTAATAATCAGAACCAGTATCTGGTGGATTTCGAATTACAATGTGTTTACCATCCAACGCACCTCCACACGTTGGAAAATTCCATTTTGTAGCAAATCCTTGTTCAATACATCGCCACTCTTGCTCTATGGCAGGAACCTATAAACAAAACTTTTGGATTTTATAATTATTTATGCTTACATATCTAGATTATTGATTTGTAGTATACGTAAATATTCAGTTCTTTTTTTAGAGGTCAGAATCAATGAAACAAGTCATCAGACCAGCTTCTAGAGAAGGAACAAATATTCAAGAATCTAAATCACAACAGGCAGTAGTAGATGAAGCATTTGGTGACACAGGCAATACACCAATCATCATACCGCCAGATGAAAACATGAAAACTAATTTCCCAAATACATCAAGTGTTCGCTCTAACTTGAAACGTTTAAGGCGTTGTAGTGACGATACCTCTTTACCTGTTATAAATAAGTTACAAAAAATTTGTGATACTGCCAATGAATCTTTAAAAGAAGACGAGTTCGACATTATTGGTAGACATGTTGCTAATCTATTACGGAATATAGACATTGTTAGGGCAATTGAGGTCCAAGCCCAAATCAATACTCTCTAGTTCTTCGTATTGGGCCAGCCTCCCTTATTCAGTAGCGAGTGAGTCACAACATTCTTACGCAGAAATAAATGTAGAACAATTCTGTTAATTGTCAACGAAGGACATTCTCACTCAAACAATTAACACTATTTTGTACTTTAATGTATTACTTATAAAATATATCATATATGTACATAGGTACATAATAAATTTACATAATTAACAATTTCTTGCTCTGTATTACTTACCTTTATATATTCCTGTAAGACTTCGTAAATAGCTTCACATATCTCTATCAAACAAGATGAAATTGTACACTTTGGCACTCTGTAAAGATACTCTAAACTTTTAAAAGAATCTCCTGACGCTAAATACCGTAAAGTTATTTAAAAGCTTATTTGTGGTGAGAGAGCGTCACGCACCGCTGTATCCTTTTTTTAATTCTGTTTCCAACTTTTTTTAATAAATCGACGAATTGGTCTTTACTCATTCGTAAGAAATTCTTGTAATTGTTTGGATCTTCTAATCTTAGTTCACGTATGAGATTATTAGAGGCACCTTGCACTCTTCTGCGACTAATCCAGTCTTTAACCCATATCTTCTTTTTTCGTTCTTTCTTTTTATGCATATTTTGTTGTAATTCACGAAATAAAATTAAAGCTGCTCGGAGAATAGCTCTGCACACTACTACTTTCGCCATTTTTAATTAAACTGACATGCATTCAATTCAATATAACGTGTAAACAAATAATTGAATGCAAGTGACTTGAATTCCACTGACTTGATCAACTCACTTTACTAATGTAAACGCAGCATAAGGTGCAAATTTCTTTACATCCGCTCGGGTAGGGGTAGGAGATTGAGCAGTCCGTAACATGGATAACCTGGTTGTATCCTCCGGTTGCCCGGATAAGAGTAGTATTCAAACCTATCCATTTACAAAACATTTTTTTTTTGTTTGTAGTGGAAATGTTGAGCTACGTCTTTGCTAAAAAAGCCCCAAATAGTAGCTGTACAGAGGCTGCTCGAGGTTTTCACTGCAATCAAAAACGATTTACAACAATTTTTTTTTTAACTTTCATTATGCGTTGACAGCAAGCATGGCCGGCTTGCATGGGGTAGCTTATTATGTAGCAAACTCGTTTCAATGTGTTATCCTACTGCAATGTCAGGTCAAAAAGCGATCGTAAGATGTCGCTGATTTATCTATTCTATTCAATTACGTTATTGTGAAAGTAAGCTACTAAAGCATCCCCCTGATTTGTAAGAGAATAATGTAATAAATTCAATTAAAAGAAAATTGCGTGATTCGTTTCAATTTCAACATGATTCACGTCAGCAAAATATCCAGAAATGTTAAATTTTAAAATGATAGCATTGATTTCTTGGAATACTGTAAACTCATTTCATAAACAAATTAATTAACCTTCGAAACGTTTATAATAAAAACAGGTTTATATGCAAGTGGATGCTGCGTGAACAGAAATATGAATACGTACGGTTTGTAGGAGTATGTGAGTGGGATGGGTATCAAAGTGAAACACGAATGTTTGGATATATAGTAATCGTATAACTTTCGAATACTTGACTAGCTGCGTTTACAAGGATATAAAATCCCGTGCGGACGTATTTTCATTGCCATTGCAATAGAAATTTCCAGCAAACTCCATAAAATATATGCATGGAAGATCAAAACAGACGTCGCTTGACAAAAACTGCAAAGAACATGTGGGTACTTTGTGAGAGAAGACTGCACGATTTTTATTTTGCACAAATAAGATGCAATTGCGTTTATTTGAGCGCCGCTCGATAAAGGAAGGAACGAGCGGAGAATAATAGAGAGAACGATAATGCAATTTTGTTGTCAAAGCGGTAATTTCTGTCACTGTTCCGCAAATTAATATTAGTGTAAGCTAATTCGTGTACAGCCTGCTGAAAGAAAGTATTAAAAAAAAGTCATACACTTTCAATAAACAAAGTCACCATATAAACATCTTATACAGGGTGACATAAACGTACATATATCTTGAAGTATATATTTGTAGAGGTACATTACAACTGATTTAGCCAATTATATATTATAAAGAAAAATCTATATTTTTGTGGTTCCTTCCGTGAACGTCCCAGACATGGAACGACATTTGCACAGCGAAATCTTGACCCCGATTACAAAACATCAGCTACACCTAACCTGTAATGCATACTATTTGCTTTACTAGTCTATTTAAATTGTGAACAATATCGCCATGATGCCCGTGCATAATTTGAGAACAGTAATAAAAGTTAATTATTTTATGTTTTTTATATTCTTAAAATATTTGGTATATCTGTAATCATAAATAAAACATAGAAGCCGAATTACATTGTGCAAATTTTATATAAACTATTGATACAGAAAACTATTAGACGGTGCGTAATTTCAGTAAGTACTTCTGCAAATTAATCTCATTCTGCAAAATATATGGAACGCAGTTAAGCATTGTTACGTGAAGAATTTTTACGCGCCATAAGGTCACTGAGTTAAGATTTCTCAGTCCTATTCCAAAATACAATGGAACGGGAGGAACTTTAAATTGATTTCTCACCCTTCACGCTTTCACATTCTGGCGTTTGGTCTTTGGCAGCTCCGTAATCAAACCACTTGACCGTAACTGCTGTTAGCAAAACTCCCGTGCATTAAATCATTCTCCATAAACTTGCTCTAATTTATTTATAAATATGAAGATGTTTTCACTTTAAAGATAGGATCCAAGAACATAAATATTTCATAACCTTTCCTAGAATAATTTATACGCTTGGAACTGTAATAATAACTTTTCTAAATTTTGTAAAGTTTGGACGGATTGAAACATCAACAATTTCTGATATTCTTATTAAAAAAAAAGAAAACTTTTCTTACTCCGCAAGTGCCTGAATGTACCTACAAAGATATCTGAGTTTACAAGAGATATGTATAATATACATAATCATAAAACATGAATATTTCAAAAGTGTCTCACCCCGATAAATCTTGAGAGCTTTGTTACGACATTTACATTTTGCTGTCTTCCTAAAATACATTAAGTATTTCCTTTGTTTCATAAGTCTGAGCTTGCATTGAAACGTCATTTATATTCGTACAGTTAATGCAATTATATTCGTACCTCGGGAAAACACTTTTTACAGCGATATCGAGTCATACGATTAGAAACAAGTTTATATCATTATTCCGATAAAACACGATTTTTTCAGTAAATGGGGCAGATACTCATCATACAAAATCGTACAGCTGCTTGTGTCTTAATTTTCTAACGAATACATTTTAATAATCTTTTATTTTATAATGTTGAATTTAATATGAAAGCATTTTCTCGGCCGATGAAAATTATTATGATGGCTGTGATAATTGCGAAAAACTCGAAACCTGTAATACATAAATTAAATTAAATAATAATAAAATGATAATACAGAAGTCCATATGATATACGAGGCTGAACCAACAGAATCTGAACTCATTCTTTTATAAATTTATGTTCTAGCGGTATTTATTTTCTAAATTCAAATTTATTTATGATAAATCAAATCAACGCATTATGCATAGCCTTCATTAAAAAAAGATAGTCAATAATAATAACAGAAGTAGATTTTACTTAACCAATGGGAATCATAAAAACTACATTTCCCCTTTGCTAAAAGCCAAAATATATTTACTAAAATATAAAATATAAAGAAATTAAAGTATACAGGGTGATTCGCGGAACCCGTTCGTTAAAAGTTTACGAACTTCCTCTCTGAATTTCTATTTCCTATTATGCAGTTATAAGTTAGCGATAACGATCTATTGAAATATGATATTTCTAACTTTCGGGCACGTCCGCTTGTACCGGAAGTTGCTATCAACTTTCTTATTTTAGATGGAATATCCCATTTTTATTGCATTTTTGAATTCCTCGTGAAATTCTAAAACTATTTTATTCAACATATGATACAAGAAAAATTAGCCGTTTCGGAGATATTTTCTTTTATTTCATTTTTTATTCAAATTTGCAGTACCTTGCTTATGACACTGCCATCTTTGTGTAATAATAGCCATGATGTTAATTTTTGGCCTGTAGTAGACCACTGCTTTGAGACCATGTCCAGTTTTAAACTCAATTGTCTACAGGATGGTTAAAAAGTAACTTCTATTCAAACTGATTTTAACAGTCGAAAAGTCAAGTTTTTTAAATGGAACACCCAGTAAATTTTTATATCACGTGACTCAGGATTAATTGTTCTTTCGTCTTGTATTAGCAGTCCCCATACCTATCTCATATATTTCACTCGCTATCGATGATTTTTCTTTTAGAACCTCAATTTTTCCATTTTTTGATATTATTTTTAAACAGTGGGCTATAAAAACTGAAGAAATTATAATTTTTGAAATCATCCGTTCAGTAGAAATGAAAAAAGAAAAATAATTTAATCTCTACGGAGAACCAAGATAATGAAAATTCAAACGCGGGCATATTAAATGTATTTGAAAAAAAAAATCTGTAACTAAAGAAGTTAATAATATAATTTGTTGTATCTAGGTAAATAAGTTATTACTTAGACACAACAAAAAGTTGCTCTAAGTGTCCTTCATTTTTTATTACTAATAAATAATGGAGGAAACTTAGAGCAAATACTTATAACAATTTGTGTATTAGTTCTAATGTTGATTTGTTGATGATTGATTTGTTAGTTTTCAAAAAAATATTAGATATTTGATCATATTTTCAAAAATTTTCTTTTATAAGAATGAATTTCTTTTTGTAAATGCGTAAAAGCTCATACCAAGAATTCACATACATACGGGATATGTAAATAACAAATACACCAGATAGACAGGTATTTAAATATCGCAAATTAGTTTAAAAAAAAAACTTCATAGGACACTCTTCAGGAATAATACCGAAAAGTGAAAAAAATGAGTCAAAGACAAAATAATGAATAGAAAGAGAAAGGTAAGAGATGAGTATAGGGAATGCCAATACAGTTCAAAAGAATATTTAATTCTGAATCTCATGGTATAGAAATATACTTGGTATGCTATTTAAAAAACTTGACTTTTCGATGGTTGAAATCAATTTGAATAGAAGTTACTTTTTAACCATCCTGTAGACAATTCAGTTTAAACCTGGACATGATCTCAAAGCATGTTACTGTAGTCTACTACATGCCACAAATTCACACTATGGCTTTCATTGCACAAAGATGGCAGTGTCATAAGCAAAGTACAGCAAGTTTGAAAAAAATGAAAAAAGTGGAAATATCTCGGAAACGGCTAATTTTTCTTGTATCAAATGTTGAACAAAATAATTTTAGAATTGTACAAGAAATTGAAAAATGCAATAAAAAGTGAGGTATTCCATTTAAAATAAGAAAGTTGACACCAACTTCCGGTACAAGCGGAAGTGCCCGAAAGTTGGAAATAGTATGCCTTAGTAGACCATTTTCGCTAACTTATAACTGCAAAATATGAAATAGAAATTCAAAGGGTAAGTCCGGAAACTTTTAACAAACGGGTTCCGTGAATCACCCTGTATAATCATTCATGTGGAAATAAAACTGTGGAAATAAAACTACATTTCGTGAACTCCAACGCTGACCAGAATACTTGATGCCGAAAATGGACACAAGCGAACAAACGCCAGCAGATTCAGTAAATCCAAATAATGCTCCAGAACGTCCTCGAGTCTCAACTGCACACTTCGCTTTACCACCATGTTGGACTATCGCCATATTATCAGCTATTAAGGCTTGTGCAGTCTAGTAAGTTGGACTGAATAGTGAATGAACAAGTCTTCAACTAATGTTGGTTTAGAAAAAAAATAGCAGAAATAGCAGACAAGATTTTGGAATCTTTATCTGCAGCTGCAGCAATAAGCTCAATGAAGGTGACAGATCATGTCGATCCAGGTGTTAAAGAAGACGCACATTAGATGCAATTGTTCGAAGACTTGCAAGCATGGAAGCAGAGATTAAGAAATTAAGAAAACAGAGAAGTCGTGGGCAGGTGCGTAATACAAATGGTCATTTCATAGGGCGCAGTCGTGTTCACAAGAGAAATTGGGAAGATTTCGGTTCTAAAAACATTTGTTGGTACCACCGGACTTTTCGTAAGAATGCCAAGAAATGTGTTATGCCATGTGAGTTTGAAAAAATCTGTCCGAGGGGCAGTAGTGAATAAGACTTCTGCCCTAAGTCCACCAAACTGAAGATTGTACATAATTGATAGGGTTTCGAAAATGCATTTTTTAATAGACACTTGAGCAGATTTTGGTATTCTTCCTGCAAAATTTAAAAGTACTTCCAAGAATTCCAAAGTCCACCAAACTGAAGATTGTATATAATTGATAGGGATTCGAAAATACATTTTTTAATAGACACTTGAGCAGATCTGCAAAATTTAAAAGTACTTCCAAGAATTACAAACCTCGTTTTAGTTTACAATTTACCAGTGGAACAGAAGTAAAACTGTATGGTAAACGAACAATGACTATAAATTTAGGGTTACGACGTATTTTTCAATGGACATTTTTAGTGGCTGATGTAACAGATGCTATCTCAGGGCAGACTTTTTTCATGAATGTAAGTTAGTGATAGACATTCATGGACAACGTATTTTAGATTCTTTCTCAGCGATAACTGTAAGTGTTCAGCTAAGACTGTTAAAGGCTTTAGTACGTATTCGTGCGATGTTTGAAAATGTCGACAATAAAACACAAGAGCTCTTATGCATATATGCGAACGTTTTGAGGCCATCCAATGAGCTACGTAAGCCAAAACATAGCATATTACATTACATAGAGACAAAAGGTTCTCCTGTGCAACACAAGCTTCGTGGACTGGCACAAATAAGCTCAAGATAGCGAAAATAGAATTGCAAATGCTTCAGAGTGCAGGTATTATCAAACCTTCCTCTTCAACCTGGGCTAGTCTATTGTTCAAAATTCAGACAAAAGTGGAGAGCTTGTAGAAATTTCCGAAGCCTTAACGCTAGTACAGCACCAGATAGGTATCCAGTTCCACATATCCAAGATTTTAGTAATCGACTGCAAGGGAAAACAATTTCTTCAACCATCGATCTGGTAAAAGCATATTTTCAAATACCTGTACATCCGGAAGATTAACCGCAGACTGCAATTACAAAACCATTTGGTCTATTTGAGTTTACGAGAACCCCATCCGGAATGCAGTGCAAACCTTACAAAGGTTTATCGATCAAGTACTGCAGGGCCTTGTTTTTTTTTATGCCCACATCGACGATGTCCTAATTGCATCTGCATCAGCTGAAGAACATTGAAGGAATATCAATATACTATTTAAAAGGCTTGATCAGCATGGAATAGTAATTAATTCGAAAAAATGTTTGTTTGCTGCGAGCAAACAAGATCAAGATGGGAAATTTTCCGCAGCGTTGACAACTTTGCATATCCCGCGCGGAAAAGCGCAACAAAACAAATCTCGAGAAAGGGTTTTTGGCCAGAAATGAAGAAAGATTCAGTTCAGTGGGTAAAAATTTGTCTCGATTGTCAAAAAAGGAAGATACATAGGCATTCCAGAACTCCATTGGGTACGTTTCAAGAGCCCGATGCAAGATTTCTACACGTGCACATCGATTTAGTAGATCCACTGACATCAGACGAAGGTTTTCAACATTTACTGACATTCGTAGATCGATTCTCAAGATGGCCGAAAGCAGTGCCAGTGTAACGGACGCGGGTTATTTTTCTTTAGAATTTGGGGAGTGGTCAGCCTTATACTTACTCGGAACTCTTTCACTTTCGACTGTGTCTTCTCCGAAAAAAGTCGAAACAGTGCCGTTTTGTCCCTGAAACTTGTCAAATCTCTTTCCTGTCGTTGTCTCTCTCCTATGTAGATGTTCTCATCGGATTTCTTGGAGAAGATGAAAAGTGAACTTAATATTAACAAATAAAAGAGTTTGATAAATTTAACCGGTCATGAGTAGGATGAATGTAATTAGTTCAATGAAAAACAGAGTTACTCATATTAGTCATCCGGTCTTTCTGAAAGAAAATTTAGATAAACTATTCAAACTTTTCACTAATAATGGTTTCCCCAAAGCATTAACTTACAGATTAATTTACCAAAACAACAAATTACCATGTCATCTGGATGATAACAACAATGATAGGAAATTCAGAAAATTAATACACATTAACTTCCTAAGTAATAGTCATCAATATTTTTAAAGATTTTAAATTTTTGAACATTGTACAATACAATAATCATACTATCAATAGTATTTTCACTAAAACAAAGACAAGACACCTTTTCTGTTTAACAGCGGTCTAGTTTACTCAATACCATGTACTGATTGCGAAAAAGAATACATTGGGCAAACGGGACAATGGTTAAAAAATCGCATTTCCCAACATAAAAGCGACATTAGAACAGGTAAGGTAGCTTGTGCCTTGGCATCTCATGCTGTGGAAAGTGATCACCGATTTGATTTTGACAATACTAGCATTTTAACATTTGAAAAAAATCTAAGGAACAGACTTTTCTTAGAAATGATTCATATTCAAAAGAATGAACATTCTGTCAATTTCAGGTCGGATATTGACAACATCAGCAACATTTATGCTCATATTCTTTGGTTTGTTAAAAATATTTTTTGAACTTCCCTCATTTCGTTACTTAGGGTAATTAGTTTTCTTAAGTTGTTCAGTTGGTTACTTGATCCTTGACAATTACCGCCAATTCCGCCATTGTTCTTGTGCACATGTCTGACTTAAGTAACGTTGTACGACGTTTTTATTTTTCTTGTAATTTTAACACGTAATCACAGCCCAATTGTGGCTTCAATGATTTTATTTGTTGACCAATTCATCCATCTCTAGTTGTAAGTAGTGTAACCTTAAAATTTGGATTATTTAACCTCTTGTTAACTTTATAGTAAACCTCCTGATGAAGTTGTTAAATACAACGAAATATTGAGGCCTTAAACAAAGGAGTTGCCTTCTACTAATCGTCCAGTGACCATATCCCGTTAGATTTTCTACTTACTTCCTTGTAGCTTTACCTTTAGTGTTGCTTGGTGTAAGGAGTAATATAAGAGAAAGTATTGAAGCATCAGTAGCAGAATTAGCTTATGGTACCACACTGCGTCTTTCGGCAGATCTAACAGAATTTACTGAAAACGTACTACAACAAAAAATTGATTCAACATTTTTTCTATCGTATCCCAGTGTTGCTCTTCGTAGAATTTATGAAATCTACACACATATGACCTTTACGAGAATAGGCTTGACTTTACGTCAGTTTAAATCGGATTGGGTAATGCTGATATTAACCAGCAGCCTTTTGATTGTTCGAACTCCTTCCATATTGGTTTCTGGAGCGAAGCCAAGTGGTGGTTCTAATAACTTGAACGCGAGCTCTTCAAACTATTGTGTCGATTCGACTCCTTCGGGACACATTGGTACTTTGAGGGGACTTGGCCCCATATCAATGCCTTTGTCTGGGGCGGTCAAGGCATAATTTCGTGTTGTTTGCATCGAGGACTTCAAGGAAGTTTCTTGCGTCGCGTTCGACGGCTGCAGCCGTCAGTGCCCTGAAGTTTAGAAAACTTTTGCAGCTTGTGTCAGCCTGTTCCTAAGAGATACTTAGACATGGTAAGTGTTGAGTTTGTGCTCCTTGGCGCAAGTTATTATTGTTGCGGTTCTTTCCCTTATATCAGTGATGCTCTCGGGCGTTTCGGAAGAGCTCCCGATTTTTTCGAGAAAACGAGAAGTCATTCACAGAGAAGCACGCAAATAAATAGAACGGTCGCATTTGTAACGTTTAGCATGGTGGGGGTACACTTCACCGATAGTGAGCATCCCTACCTTACAAGCTTCTACTGTCGATTTAAGCACTGTCTTTTGTACCATGTTTTATCGATGGTTTTGCAAGAGGCTTTATCATCGACTATTACGAAGAACTTTTACTACAGGCTTTTATGGTTCGACAATTACCGGCAGCTTCGCCATGCAGCTCTCGGAGGTAACAAACGGACCGACTAGTAAGGTATGTTCTCTCATTGCAGGGTTACTCAGGGGACAACTATTAGTCATATTTCAACTGCGGATTTAGGAACCACGCCCTTAAGAACATTCAGCGTAAGTAGCTGTCAAATGGTATCATTTAAGGTGAGCGTCGTTGTACATACGCAATATGTTTTGTGCATAGTTTATGTCTATAAAGAGACCCACACATTGTGTTTTCACGGGACCGTTTTGCTCGACGAACAAGTCTGTTTGATCAAGAAAGGCGAACGCAAGACCCATACAGACTTCGGTTTCGTTTGGCAATTGAACCGTACGCAAAACAATATAAATACATACGATTACAATATAAATATGTGCAGCGGTGGCGGTATTCGCCATAAAATCCATAAAGACGGAAAACAGCGACATAGTTTTTTTTAAATTCCAATAAAAACTTTTCACTAATCTGGCGAAGATCTGTTATTCATTGCAAAAAACAAACTACGCAAATACTTCTTAATTAACCCCTAAACCACTAGAACGATTATCGTTTTCTAAACCTGATTGAAGATTGTTATCTTCAAAACAGGACGCAAATAGTTGTTTATAAAGAAAATATGTCAACTGCTGGGGAGGTCGGGGCAGGTATTCCTCAAGGAAGCATTTTAGAACCATTATTGTTCTTTATTTATCCCAGCTTCATGTTCAATTAGGTTGAATTTTGTAAGTGTTATTTATATGCTGATGATACTCAGCTTTTGCACCACTTCGACCCAGCAAACAGAGTTCAAGCCTCATTGCAACTAAATTCAGACTTAACTAAAATATTTAACTCTTCTACAAACCACTGTTTAGCTCTTAATCCAAATAAGTATGCGTTCTTGTGTTCGGAAGGAAAAAAGCACGTAATTCAACGTTACCCAATATTAATATATGCATTATTAATACGCCTCTAACCATAACAGAGTGTGCTAGAAACTTAGGTCTTCATCTAGATACAAATTTGAGATTTAAAACTCATGTGAGCAAATTAGTACAAAATTCTTTTGGAAAACTTAAGATGCTTTACAATAGTAAAGAATTTTTAAACACTTATACTCGTAAAATGTTTTGCAACTCTTTGGAACTTTCTAAGTTTAATTATTGCGATACAGTCTATGGTCCATGCCTAGACTCTATTAATATTTAAAAAATCCAGAGAGTCCAAAACTCATGTTTACGCTTCATATATGGCATTAGACGGAGAGATCATATCTCACATTTATTTTCTAGAGCCAATTGGCTAAATATGCTTGCATGTCGTCAATTTCATTGCGCTCTGCTTTTTTATAAAATCATTCAAGATAAAACACCTCCATATCTTTACAATAAAATTACCTTTCGAACTGACGTCCACAATATTAATGTTAGGAATAGAGGGCTACTGACTTCTCCTTTACATAGCATCACATTATTTCGTAGATTGTTCTCTTATAAGATTGTCAAATTTTATAACAATGTTCCTAACAATTTTAAAACTTGATCTATTCATTCATTTAAGCCTCAAATGTTGATTCGATTCTCTTCAAGAAATACCTGAAGATACGGAATGTGTTGCTTCATGATTTTGCGCTCATTTGCTTTCAATGTAATTTTATCCTCGATTTAATACTACCTTCAATGTGATACTACCTTAATTTCAAATTCTCACTGGAATGCTTGCTGATTTGCTCATATAAATGTAATGTACTCTGCAGAATAGAAATTTAATTTATTCAATGCTTAATCCACACGTGAAATATTAATTTGTTATATATTATTTTGCTTGTGTCATTTGTATTATATTATATTTTTTGTACTAAGGGTCTATGGGGAATAACAGCAGATACTGCTGAACCATCGACCTTTTGGTCAATATTTGTAGGACCAATAAAAATCATTATTATTATTATTAATAGCTCACATTTCAAATTTGTTCGAACTGACAAGTTTACTGAAAAAAATCGACGGACAAAATTAGGCTGAACCTGTTTATTTGCATCGGCTTTGTCCGCAATCTTCAATGACAGATTTGCAGCTACACAATTCAATTTTGCGTGCTTTTTGATCGAACAGACTTATTCGTCGAACAAAACGGTCTCATAAATACGCAGTGTGTGAGTCCCTTAATGAATAACAAGGGCGAAAGGTGTTCATTACAATTTGCATTTACCTCTCGCTTCACTCTTTATGGGCACTCATACATTATCTATTGAGAGGCCATAGATCAACTCTACATATAAATCCTGAAGTATTATTTATCATTCACCAAGTCGAAACGCGTGGTAAATGGAAAAATTAAATTACTTCACATTTGTAAAATGATTGATGCATCTATCACACATTACTTCTGTTCGGATTCACCGAAACGAAGACGCTAAGAATATTATATTGAGTAAATGGATCGAGGGAAATGAAGCCGAAGAAATGCGCAAAAGGAATAATAGGTTAAATTAAGCGTCCGGAACAATTGTTTGAAAAAGAAAACAATAAGGACTTGTAAACTACTTTCTTTCATGTTCCTCCTGCACTCTTTTAGAAAGCTCTCAGGGAAAAGCTTGAAGAGGATTACAAGAATCATCACAGAACTACCGTAATTAATAAAATAGGGTCACAACATATACAAATTGTTCAATGTTGGATAAAGCAATGCACTATAAATATACAGGGTGTGGATAAAGTATGGAACAAAATTCATATTTCTGTTATCTTGGATTTGATGAAAAAATCCTGGAACAGGTCGATTTTAGTTTTGTCCCGTGCATTTTATGACATAGTGAATTTTATTTTGTGGCCATCTGATTGCACCAATGTGTGACGTCATTAGTTTTTTCAAATAGTAACATCCGACTTTTATTATCCCTTGTCGTTAAGTATTCCATTGTGCATACAACGGTATAAAAAGTTTGGTATCTTACATAACAATTTTTTGGAGAAAAACACTTTCGAATTTAAAAAAATTAAAATTTTATTCCTATGATAAACTAATCAAAAATTATCAACAAATTAGATACGTCTGAGGTGTACCTCGGATTGTCTTCAATCGAGACATCGACCAGTCGACATAAGGTTAACAAAAAAACCCTATGCAGGCCTTACCGTTTGTTCCTAGAACCGAATGATTTTTTTAATTTCCGGTTGATGATGTTTTTTAAAATTGAAAAACGCAAGTAACTACGGCGTAGACGAAAGTAATGTCAAAGTACTGTCAATTAGCTTATAACCGTCTATCAAGTACTGCACC
The DNA here is from genome assembly GCA_036172665.1 of Prosopocoilus inquinatus. Lineage (NCBI taxonomy): Eukaryota > Metazoa > Arthropoda > Insecta > Coleoptera > Lucanidae > Prosopocoilus > Prosopocoilus inquinatus. The sequence continues at coordinate 56,836,392 of CM069871.1, forward strand.
TGAGTATTCGTTTTGACTAGAACGGAAATTTGGTAGTGTAGAAAGTGAATCACGAAAATGGCTTATTTGAGCGAACAAGACGGAATTCAAATTCTTATTATGGTTGGCTTTGATGATAAAATACGTAGCCATGGAGAAGCCTGTCAATTGTTCAATGCAGAAAATGCAAACCGAACACCGATTTCGCGATCAACGGTGAGTAAAATTGTGGCAAAATTCGCAGAAGCTGGCAGTGTCAAAGACAGACCCAAACAAGGTCGTCCAAGAACTGAAGAAGGTACTAGGCTGAACATTCTCTTGGAAGTTCAAAACAACCCCCACACTTCAACAAGAAACATTGCCTGAGATAATGCAGTCGACTTTTCCAGAGTCGCGAAGTACTTGAAGAAGGAAAAACTTCATCCATATAAAGTCAATCTCGTTCAGGAACTGAATGAAGATGACTTCGACCGTCGAAACGAGTTCTGTGTACAATTGATGCTACGATGCGATGAGAATCCCGAATTTCTCAGTAATGTGCTTTTTAGCGACGAAGCAACTTTTAAAATAAACGGTCAGGTGAATCGCCATAATTGTAGATATTGGTCGGGCGAAAATCCTCGATGGGTTCGGGAGGGTCACACCCAAATCCAACAAAAAGTTAATATGTAGGCGGGAATAATAGGAGATCGGATTGTGGGACCTGTCTTTCTCGAGGGAAATTTAAACGCTGAAAGATATTTAGATTTTCTAAGATTTGACCTCGTGCCAGCATTGGTAATACTGTTTCCGGACGAAGCCAATCCTAATGCACCTCATCCCAGAATCTGGTTCCAACAAGATGGAGCACCTCCACATTTTGGCCAGCATGTTCGCAGGTATCTCGACGAAATTTTCCCAGGGAGATGGATAGGACGAAGGGGAACAATTGACTGGCCTGCTCGCTCGCCAGATCTCACCCCACTTGATTTTTTTCTATAGGACCATGTGAAATCAAAGGTGTACACAAATAAGCCACATGACTTAGATAACCTGAAAACTCGCATTTACGAGGAAATTCGCAATATTGACCCAGAGACAATACGACGTTCCGTAGAAAGTGTGTACGTCCGTCTTGGCCAATGTCAAATGGCCAACGGTAGACAGTTTGAATACCTCCGTTGATATTTTATCTAATTTGTTGATAATTTTTGATTAGTTTATCATAGGAATAAAATTTTAATTTTTTTAAGATACCAAACTTTTTATGCCGTTGTATGCACAATGGAATACTTAACGACAAGGGATAATAAAGTCGGATGTTACTATTTGAAAAAACTGATGACGTCACACCTGGGTGCAAATAGATGGCCACAGAATAAAATTCACTATGTCATAAAATGTACGGGACAAAACTAAAATCGACTTGTTTCAGTATTTTTTCATCAAACCCAAGATAACAGAAATATGAATTTTGTTCCATACTTTATCCACACCCTGTAGATGAAATATACGCACTAAAATCAAAATTTCATGATCACATATTGCTATGTTATTTTAGAGTTTGAATTTTTATTGTATTGAATGATTTTTACTTAGATACAATTTTGAATGTATTGTTAATAATTCACTTTGAGGTTTTGTTCAACGTCAGATAATTTCCGTGTATCAAGGGAAAGTTCTCGACTCAAATAATATTGAAAGTAAAAGTAAATATTTAAATTGCAAGATTTTCTTTTATAGAGACATACACATTTTTTACAATAAAATCTGCACAAGAAAATACGTAACATTTTATATAATTTTTTTACAGACCTTTATGTTACAATGTAAAAAAAAAACTATACCTACGTACACTCGCCGACGCGTCTAGACCAATTTGAAAGCAGTCGAACTGCAAGACTCCAAGGGTGAAGCCATATCATATCTTATTTTTATAAAAAAACATTCTAGTAAAAACACATTACAAGAGTAACGGAATCTGGAAAATCAATTGCTGCTGGTGGCAGTTCTAGCGATAACACTACTGTTATAACCATTATGTTAATTCAATTGAGCTTTTTCTAAACTTGTTCAATTTTTTACTCGTAATTTTTTATCACAAAATAATTATTAGCCCTTTAATTATGGGAGTCGTTAATCACTGACTTGACAAAGAAAGTACCAAGAACCAATGAAATCGTTGGATAGATTAGTTTGAAGCTACCCAGTTTTAAAACCAATGAATGAGTATTGCTCTAAATACACGATCGAGGTTGAAAAGAAAGCAATTTATAATTGAATCAACAGGAGACGAGTTTTGTAATTAGTTAAATAGTAGCGAAAACGAGTCACTTTAAATTACATTCAACTTAGCTATAAAGTGCACTTACAAAGATACCCGCTTCCAATTAAAATTATTTCTTCCACTCTTTACCTTTACCTGAAAAGTCTGCTAATTCATTAATCTGTTAATTGTCTCTCGTTTCACGTGCAGAGCACATTAAAACTGCGAGTAAAGTTCGCCGAGATGAATGCGGAAAGTTTTGCGTATGGCGCAGCATAAATTTAATTATTTCTGTTACGCATTTTTACACCTTTCGCGTGACGAACCCCAAATATATGTCTAAAATGTTTGCCGACCGCAAACATTTTTAGGTGAGTAGTGAGCGGAAAAATGTTACGTTAAATTCACTATAGGCGTACTTACCTACACGGAATTTAATTTTAAATGCTGCGAAACTTTTCGAGGACAGTTTAATTTATTTGTAAATTAAAATTACAATCGCAGAAATTTCCAAAAAATAAAATACTTGTTTATATTATAATTGTACAATAATAACCTTCTCAAAAGGGTTATCGATGTTATCAATAAAAATTTTTTATGTACCTCATACGTTTTTTTTTTCTCTTAATTTCTTATTAATTTTGTTTATTGGCTTTTGTGCAATTTAAATAAAATTTTTGAATATTGTGACAATTGTTTTGACAATTCTCTTAATTTGGAAATTTGATTGAATTAATTGTTGAGGGAATTGGTACCTTGCTGCCATCTAGTTATGGGTAGCCTAAATTCATTCAGTCGTTAACTTTTCAAATATTCAAATCTCTCTTATCAATATGTAATATTTTAAATTTGATTTTCTTTTCTTTTAAATTTCCTAAATATTGTTTCCTCTTTTGGATTATCTGTTGGCTCTTATTTGGATCGCGATTGCATCGCATTTGAAGTTTCCCGGGGTTTTGCCAAATTTTCGAGCGCATCCGTTGATCGCAGGACCGGATCTGGGTGAGCTATTCGCTTGAGGTGCTTGAGAGAGGCCATTTCGGCATGTGAATTTTACGGTTGAAATTTTGTGTTTCTTGAAAACCATCTACTCTCCAATGGCATCCTAAATTTTGGTTTACACCCTTAAAACTAAGGTGAGTTTGTTATTCCACGTTATTTTGTATTTTTCCCGTGCTATCGATATTTCTTTGTGTTCGCGATCCGCATGTCACGAGAAGAACGTGTCCCTTATATTAGATATTTATTCTAGGGTTTTTTTGGAGGAGCCTTATAATTTTCTTTTGGCGCAAAGTACTAATTTCATAATGGGCAAATTATTAAATCGTGGAACGATTCTAATTTAGAATCTCCCTCCCTTTTTTTCTTCTGAGATTTAATTCGGATGGGCCGTATGACCGCCCTTTGAATTTACCAATATTTCCATACCACCCCGTTTTCTTCAAGTCAGTACCGGTGAGAAGCGCAACCGCTATTTTTTTGGTTGGGCCAAGATCCCTAGGCTTCTAGGTTTTTATGATCCAACTTTAACGCATTATTTAAGATTTTATATATATGTATTTCTTTTGTAACTTAATTTTTTTTGGTATCTCAAGTTATTCAAATTTCATTCAATTTCATTAAATTTACTTAATTTCATTATTAATTATTATATTATAACTATTAATATTAACTTTCAATTTCAGATAAATATTATTTACCTATATTATTAATCAGTTTCAACATTTAAGTTGTGGTTGCAATTTAATTTTCATAGCTAACAATTTACATCCATTTAATTACAATCTAAAATTCTTTATGGTCAAATGTAACATTTATTTACTTCTATTTATTGTCACAAAATGTGAACTGAATGAAGCCTTCATAAAGTACAATATCATTGTCAAATATAACTATCTTCTATTATTTAAAATTTTTAAGAATAATTACTCCACAAGATTCAACACAACTACTAGTCATATATATTTATTATAATATTTTCAATACATATATATTTACATTTACATTGAATTTCTTATTATTACGGTTGTTGTTTAATTGTTTATTTTCTTTTTTTGATATTTTCCTGATATGGTTTCCCAGTCTTCCATACATTCTTTTCCAATGAAAGACCTTTTCATTTTATAATTTATTTTTGAGCCCACGAACCCCTGCTTCCGTAAATAACTGAGTGCCGTTAGCAAATGTTGACGTTTCTTGTTCATTTTTCTTTCAATTTGAAATATCGATTAAATTACGTCACAATATGTGAAAAAAATAGAAAAGATAGAAAAAGGCAATAAATGAGGCATGCGCTTTCTCTTCGAGTTAATTTTCTGAATTTACGATTAGCTAATCTCTGGGCACGTGGGACGAGCGTTTTAGTGCTCGAAGCTGCCGCAACGGCATCTATGTTGTCTACTTGGGTAGATCGTCAAGGGTGCTGTTGCATTTTGGTTACTTTTGTGTATTTCCTGTTTGGGAGTTAATTTTCCGTGTGGACGGCAGTGCCGGATTCTTAGCCCCTTCGACGCAACGTGCATCTTAGTGCACAATTTGAAAAGCCTGTGAAGTTCTGCACAGGTAAGATTATTGCGTAATGTATTGAATCTTAGCCATATCGTAACATTTCATTCTTTTCTTTCTCTTTGGCTTTTTTTCCTTACCCTGAGCTTTTATTGTTCGTCCCACAAGCTTGTTGATTCACAGTTACTAACCCCGGCGTATACGTACAGTCGGCGACTCGAAAAATCTTCTCAACTATTGTCTCATTTCTCGACTTCGCTCGATGACTTCGCCGACGCCTTCTGCGATCAAATCAATGGCCTTCGTGGCCACCTCGACGACATGCAAGAATTAGCCCATACTTTATTTTCAGGAAGCATCATAGTGACCATAAACAGGTGTGCCGAAAAATTGAATATTCGTTGACTAACGTGCGGAAAGTTAATTTCCAATTCATTGAGGATCAACTCATGCAGCTCACAGTGAAGTTTTAGGTTAAATAAATTAAAAGAAAACTCTGGTCTACTCCACAGGAGAGTGAAATAGATCAGAGTTTTCTTTCAATTTATTTAATTTCCAATTGTTACTGAATTAATGTTAGGCTATTCGAGGCCCTCGAATAACTACAATTTAATATCTACTTGTTCGTTCGAATTACCATAAATAGTTGATATCAAGAAATCCAAACATATTTTAACTTATGCTTGAGCAATAAATTGCCTGTCTTTTAGTATGTGTACCCACCTTGTTGAATAAGAATAAAAGCAAAGACATGTTGGCGATCCGTTCGTAGAGATAAGCGTTTTGGATTAAAACAAGGAATCCCGTTGGACAAGTTATCTCTGGCGCCCGTAAACCTACATATATCGTCGCAGTCCGACCCACAACCCAATTCTCTACTCAAGTTAGAGAATTATGCGTATAACTATGCACTTTTCTTGCTATTCTCCGTCCGTGTCGATAACTTGCTAGTTTTCAGGTAAGTGCAAAAACTTAGGTAGCAAATGGTCAATAAAAATGAGAGAATTTGGTTCCGGAAAGTAAATTGAACGCTCAATGAAAAAGTCTTTAGTTAAGTTAACCCTAATCCTCATACCGCCTCCTCTACTTCTAATTTACTTAACACTGATGTGCAGGGGTGATATTTAATATTAAGAAGACTAGCAAGATCACGCAGCAGTAGTGATGTTTGTGCTTTGTAATCATGAATTTCACTGCTTCTGCAACTAATTCTGCGTCTCGAAAAAAATTTTATAAAGCAATTTTAAAATAGATATAAACATTCTACTCACTTGCTGCTGAACACGGCCCTTTCATTACTGGATAATCTGTAAAAGATCGAATATTCAGTACGTAGAGACGCAAAGTTTTGATAAAAAAATTAAATCTTGCGACTGCAGAAGAACGAAGCCGAAGTTACAGAACTTGCAATATTGTACCTAAATTATGCACTCAATTAAGGATTTTTTCTGCATTGCAAATACAACATCCGATAGTCCCCGCTTAATCGAATTCAAACAGGAGAAAATGTTTAAGTACTGCGGGAGCGTACAAGAAGTCGATCTTCGATTCTTCGAGTCAAAGCCTCTGGACCTAATAATTACACGTCGTGTTCCTCGTTGAGAGATTGTTAATTTTTTTTATTTTCAATTTTTTCATTCAGTCAATTTCTTCAGTTTGAAATTAATTTCGCAAAGTTACTTTACTTCACGTGTGTATATATATTTATTTATTTTTTTCTGATAATGAACTTAATCGTAACCGGTTTTTTTCTATTTTATTAATTTAAAATTTGTGTTTCAGGAAAGTCGGCGAAAAAAAATTAATATTATGCATAAAGAAAACCTGTTTTTTAACACAGGCTTTCTTTTTTAATTTTTATCGCCTTTCTCTCCCTACCATTTACGCCATAATTCAATTGAATTTTTATTTATTTTGTTAACTTTTGGTTAATATTTTAAAAATTCTTTTCGTTTCGTCGAAAACTATTAATATTAAAATTAATTTCTTTTTTATATAATAATTGTATTGGAAATAAATTTTACTTTTTTGTTTATATATTTTTTTTATTAAAACCTTTCTAAATTTAAAACTGAATTTCACGTTTTTGTTTGATATATTTTTATATTTTAAATTTTCTTAAATTATATTGTAAATTAAATTTTACAGTTTTGAATATATTGTTACGTTTAAAATTTGGGCATTTTTATTTGAGATATTCTCACAAATATAGTTTTAATTTTCTTTAAAGTTCAAGGAGAATAGAAACCAAAAAAGAGAAAAGTGACACGCATTTTTGACAATTCTGAAAATACAGGTACAACGCTTTCTGAACAATTCGAGGAAAATAAATTGGAAAATCGATTTTTGGCTTTTCATCCGAATACCAAGACGCAGGGAAAATCGAGGTACAATTTTGTACGCATTGTCTAAAAGAATTGGGGACAAAGGGAGATGAAAAGTAAGATTACAATCTCCATCCGCACGTTTTTACAAATCAATTCAAGAAAATAAAATGCTTATCGAAATATTAAAGTAACATATTTCTCTGATATTTTTATGGACACCTGTACGTGTAAGTATTTTAAAAGTCAGGTTATGATTACAAATATAAATCAATAAATTACTTTGAAAGGTCTTTTACGTCCAGAATCCCTTAAGAAAAGTTGCATTTCATTTTCATTTTCTAAAAACATTTACTTTTGCTACATTTCGGCTCAATATAAATGTTGTTGAAGTCATAGGCTTCGGGATCCTCGGAGCCACCGAGGAATAGTTCCACAACAAATTTGGTAAAGTGATAAAGGATACTGCCGGCTTTTTTGTGGCTAGGAAAATCCAGCAGAAGGACGAGGCTGTAATTGCGCCAAATAAAAAACAATCTAGTGTACCTGTCAAGGGGTTTACAAAGATCCTTTGGTTGGAATTTGAAGTCCCAAGGGTGTGTGAGATCTAGAAGCCTCAATCCTTCGCTTACTTCGATAGTTCTTCCGAAGAAGGAAAGGAAGGAAGCGGCACATTAATCTGAAAGTCCCAAACAAGGAATAGATCCGTTTGTCAAAAATTGAAGCAGCAAAGCCTGGTTTCTTGAAAACTTAATTTTGTTATCAGTCTGTAATATTGTTACCTAACTGTATAGGTACAACACTTGGTGCCGTGATGAGTTTCGGCACCGCCGGTTTCCCATTGGAACGGAGGTGGGTGTAATGAAATTCAAAATCGAATCAAATGAGCGTCATCCAATTTTTTTATGACCGCGGAAAATGAAGAAAATGCAAATCCATTTTACATACATCCGAAGTTTATTGTCAAAATTGCGAAACATGTAACACGAATACGATAAAATTATGTCACAAATAAATAACTAAATCCGCTAATACTATAAAAACTATAATGAGCCTAAGTTAACGCAAGTAGAGGTGAGTGCATGTAACTTATAAGCAAGGAGAGGACCTAAGAAAGTGAGCTGCTTGAAACCAGTTTGAGACAGCGGCAGTCCGATTTGACGCGGGGGTCTAAATCGAAGCGTTAAATGTTCCGCCAGCTTATACGTGATTTTTAATCAATCAGTCTAATATCGCCACGGTAACAACGCGAATATAATTCCAGAAGCTAATAACAGCTCTTTCTTGAATTTAGAAACAACAATTTAGTTGATTTGAATTAAATAGAAACACGACACGTCTCTGCAGCACACTCTCTTGTGCGCATCGAGTCCGAGCATCGCAGTCAACCGCGACATTATTGTAAATCATGCCGTCCTGACGAATGCATTATTACTTTGACTTACCGATTGTTCACTATCAGCTAGACGCGCTGCGCCGGCAAATATGTTGAAACGTATACACAATCTATTTATAACATTGCACCGCTTCGTTGCAATAGTAAAGTTTTATACTTTTTTCTGTCCGCCATGTGCTTATAAGGCTCAATGTCCGCAAATTTAACCAACAACAAAGAAACTGACAAAGGTTAAGCATCACATCTCCCTGTATCACGCGATCTGATCCGTCGGGTTTGTAAAAGAAACTTAAATTACATGTTTAACTGAACTAAATCAAGTTAATGGAAATACACACCGCACAAAAATTATCGCAACACTAACATTTTAGTGTTTTATTTTTTTTATTAATCAATTATCAATTAAAAAGAACTGAATAATAAGTGCTTGGAGATCATGGAGCTCATATAGAAAACAAAAATTAAAAGCAAACTTTTTTTTACTAATTTATTTTGTCAATTTCTTTCAAACGCAGAATTTTGCATTTGCAATTTATTAATTTCGTGAGTCAACGGTTGAATCCAAAAAGCCAAATGGAGGTTGTGAATGCTCTCCAACGTGTGTCCTACCATCTGTCTATAAAGAAGTCATTAAAGTCATGTCGCTGTTAGATGAAGATCGTAGCATGCGTTATGTCGCTCGGACTATTGGTGTACGGCCATCCACAGTAAGTATAGTGTCAGAAAGGTACCGGGAAACAGGTATCTACAGAAGAAGACCAGGGCAAGGTCGTAATAGGATTACCACTTTAAGAGACAACCGTTTGTTATGTTTAACAGTGCTTAGAATTCGCCACTGCACAGCAAGAATGCTCGGAAATGAGCTTCTTGCTGCCAGAAATGAACAGATTTCTGTACAAACAGTACGTAATAGGCTGAGAGAAGATGATCTCCAAGCTCGCATTCCTGCTTGTGCTCCGATGCTCACCAGGGCAAATCGAGTTGCCCGGCTAGCGTTTGCTCGCGAACATGCTAACTGGACGCTAGAGGATTGGGGCCGGATTTTGTTTTTGGATGAGTCCAGGTTTTGTCTGTACGCCTCCGACAGACGTATACCGGTATATAGACGACCTGGAGAAAGATACTTGCAGTGCAATTTTCGGCCAAGGTTTTTAATGGAGGCTCAATAGTGGTCTGGGCTGGAATATCTTTCGAAGGATCTGGAGACATGCCCTCACTGAAGGGTGGGAAAATTTGCAACAAAATTACATCCAAGAGCTCATTGAAAGCATGCCAAGGAGGATGGAAATTGTATTAAATTAAATTAAATGTATTAATAAATAAGTTCACTGTATCCAATTTGCAGTTATTGTATTTTTTGAATTTGTTATTTTTTTGTTTTATCTGTTGTTATCTTTGCTATTCAATCCGTTTTCATCATTTTGTAGCTTAATTTGTTTTTTCGCATTGGTTTAAGTTTATTCAAATTTATATATTTTTTTACACTGGTGATGCGATAATTTTTGTGCGGTGTGTATAAGTAAAACCTTAATCGCCAAAACTGAACCACGGGTACAATAGGAGTGAATAAGTTTCGTCCCCACGTCGAGTCTCACGTCTTACGGCGCCTCGTTGAAAGGTTTGGCAAGGCTAAACACGCAGCGCTGTCGAAGATTCACGTCGAAGGTCGATTCATTAAATCAGGGACTCAAGTTGTGGTTGAACTCAGGCCCAATAAGCGTAAGGTTTGCACTAAACCTAGTTTTACAGCTGGTGCTAAAAACGGGACTAAAACTGGGGCTAAGACTAGCATTATAACTGTCACTAAAACTGGCACGAAAATGTACTAAAAGCCTGTAAGAACGGGGAACGAAATTGCTTTAGCAAAGGGTACTGACTTAGGACACCGTTGGGCAACCACCACAGATAAAAAAAGAACAGTTTCCATAAGCATACCTGTACGGAGTCTGCTGAGGAAAACCACGGAAAAGTGGTTTGTGTGTAGTTTGCAGCTTGAATCAACTGCAAAGCAAAAACCATAGTATTCCGTCAATCCTCCCAGGTGACGGTTGTGATCAAAATTACCGAGAACGTACAAAGTGTCGAAATATTTCGGAAAAACTAAAGGTTACCGGGTTATATCGAGTTAAACAGAGGGCTGCCTCGAATCTATGATTTCCAAGCGAGAGAACAAACAACCAATCAGAAATACAAGTATGTATGTGTACTGAATATAGCAATAAAGCTTGAAATGTAACCAAATGGATAAACTGCGTCGGAATTGATTGTACGTACAGAGATAGCGGTAGCCTTTGATCATACAAATACGCGGAAACACAGTGCATGTTCAGAGGAAACCACGCCCCTTTCGGCCAATTGAATAATATTTGTCAAAACAACAAACGGCGACAAACGTGTCACAAAAGTGGGATGCGTTTGATTGTGCAAAGCCGCGGCAGCTGAATTAATTGAAAATCATAAATCACACCTCTAAACGTCAGATTAGTATTTCCGACACCTTGGTGTTTAACCGTCGACAAGCAATAGAATGATTACAAAGAAAACCGATAGTGAATTGAATTTGAATGAAAGGCGGAATATTAATTCACATTAATACAAGGAGAGTCAAAATAGATAGGAAAACTAAACTGTAACAATATTTAATATACGTTTTTCCATTTTTTTAATTCAAAAAGTTGCTTTTGTTTAAATTTAAATTAATTTTCTTCTTTGTTAGGCGAGGTTGACTTTTTGTTACAATTTAACCTTAACATCGATTGTTATAATACCGACTGAAATAATGATTTGTAAATATTTCCGACGTATCCTTTTTTAAATTTGGCAACCTTGAGATTTTCAGTTATTTTCAGTTTCAAGAGTGATGCAGAATTTTTATTTTGTGTGCTCATCAATAAATTTATTATCAATTTGGAAATGGTGCCATGTACAGGGTAGGGCAAAAGTATGGAACCGGCTTAATATTTCGAAAACTGTTTGACGTATGTATTTGAAATTTGGTGTGTGATTCAGAGTCAATAAGACCTACATCATCAATTTATTTCAATTGCCTATCAGCTCTTGTTTCTGAGATCCAGTGCCTGCTTGATTTTTCTTAAATGACAACCTGCTGATTTTTTTCCTCTATTTAATAATTCATTTAATTCTCTACACGACTACATAAAAATATTTATCTATTGCATAAGAAAATTTCTAGAAAATAATGTTTGAAAGAAAAAGTTAGAAAAAATGGTTTCCGCTGACATTTAGTATTTGTTTTCATGTTTTTACGGCAATTTTTGTTAAAATTTTCTTTAGTTCTATCTTAAAAACAGCCATAATCTTGTGGTTTTACAGTTTTTTTTATTAAAACTAGAATTTTTGTCGAATATCAAACAATAAACCATTTTTCGTAACTTTCTCACTCAAACGTTCTTTTCTCGAAAATTTTATTATGTAATTGATAATTATTTTTATGTGGTCGTTTAGAGAATTAAACGAACTATTAAATAAAAAGAAATCAGCAGGTTGTCATTTAAAAAAATGAAGTAGGCATTTCATCTCAGAAACAAGACCCGATAGACAATTGAAATAAATTGATGATGTAGGTCTTATTGACTCTAAATGACACACCAAATTTTAAATAGATACGTCAAACAGTTTTCGAAATATTAAGCCGATTCCATACTTTTGTCCTTCCCCGTATTTGTTTTCATGTTTTTAAAGCAACTTTTAGTGAAGTTTGCTTTAGTTCTATCTTAAGAACAACCCATAATCTTGTGGCCTTTTAGTTTTTTCATTAAAATTAATATTTTTGTCGAATATCAAACAATAAACCATTTTTCTTAACTTTTTCATCAAACGTTATTTTCTCTAAAATTTTCTTATGTAATAGATAAATATTTTTGTGTATTCGTTCAGAGAATTAAACGAGCTATTACGTACAGGAAAAAATCAGCAGGTTGTCATTAAAAAAAATCTGTGTGCATTGGATCTCAGAAACAAGAGCAGAGAAACAATTGAAACAAATTGGTAATATAGGTTTTATTGATTCTAAATCACATACCAAATTTCAAGTTCAACAGTTTTCGAAATATTAAGCCGGTTCCATACTTTTGCTCTTCCCTGTATATACGAATAGCACAGCAATACGCAATTAGTTTTTTTTTTAATGTAAATGTATAAAATTCAAATACTGAACCAGTAGTAATGCACTCGTTACACGAAGTAATAACACAGGTAGCAACTAAACTGAGAAATGAATTTTATGCCTCACCTTTAATTTTAGTTTTTAAATTAAGTATGTTAAAAATGTTTGGATATCACTAAATAGTGCCTTCAGTAAAGACATAGCTAGGAACGAATATTGTCGTTAAAATGTGACAGATAAGTTCAGTAGGAATGCAATTTTGTTACTTTATCTTTATGTTTTGGACTGCTACCACCTGAATGAATTTACTTTAGCTCCTAATTAACGAGAATGGTGACAAGTTAGCGCAGAGAAAGACAATTCAGCTGTCCTGAGCCAGTACTCAGTTAAGATGGGCGGGGTCAAAAAGGTCCAGCGTGTCAGAAGCCAACCTTCCAGCTGACGCTATGCACTGCGGAAAGCGTCCTTCAAAAGTCGCGGCGTGCGCTAAATTCAGGACGATGTAACACTCACGCATGCAAAGTGCCACAAAAACCCAAAATAAGCAGATATCTCTTTGGGAACAAAGAAATCTAATATGAGCTTGGGTCGTTGGTATGGCGTCACATAAATTACTTGACTGTTTAACTCAGAAACGGAAGATCCGCTTGAAATAAGCTATTTGTAACAACTCCACAGGTTCACGAAGCACAAATAATACCAGTTATTACTGTAGCTGATTCGAATTTTGCACAATCAATTGCAACAATCAGATTACAATTAAGCAGTGACTTCCAGACCCAATGAGAGCTTAATATTAACGAGCCTAAACCGGAAGCGAACACTGTGGAAACCGATCAACAACAAAAACGTACTACACATGAATATTTAAAAGAACTAGGGAATTAAACTGTAACAAAACTCTGGCTGATAAGCTCGATAACTCATCGAAAAATGCGCAATAAGCTGTCATAATATCGAGAGTTGGAATTCAAACGGGACCCATGTGTACAAACAACCTTCAAATGAATAGCTCCCTCTGTGATTGTTGCGTTATGCCGGAATGTGTTAATGATATCCTCTGATATTGTTTGCGGGCAAATTCTTTCCCGGGAGTGGCTCGTATATTCCATGTAATTGAACTATTAATTATTCTCTTAGTAACGAGGTTGGGGTGTTTTAAATTACACTGTCCGGAAATTTTTCGATTCGAAAGTGAAGCGCTTAAATAAAGTATTTATGCTCAAACATTTCAGCTTTGCTTTATTGCAAAAAAAAGAGAGCTTCTACATGTTGAATCATAATGAAACAAGCATTTATTTATTTATGAAATATTCCCACTTTTTTCTCTTTATTAACTAAAATTGTAAAGTAAAATTTTTAGTAGTTTTTAAAATTGATGTATCTAACCCCACTGTACCCAAATTGTATGTCCTTCCCAAAATACACAAGGCAGGTAAATCGGTGAGACCAATCGTGTCCGGTATAAACTCACCCACTTACTCTCTTTCCAAATGGTTGAATATCGAGCTCAGTGCGCTTCCCAATCCTAAGGATAAATTTTCGGGAAAAGAACTCACTGGAGTTTATAAATAAGATTAAAAATATTTCTTTACAAGAAGGGGAAATTACGGTCTCGTTTGATGTTCAATCCTTATTTCCTAGTGTGCCCATACCTGAAACACTAACTTATTTGCGGGAACTACCGACAGTTAATAATGTAGATAAAGATAAATTGGAGGAATACGTCAGGCGCACATCTCTTTGCATGTCTCAGAATTGTTTTCAAATAAATGGTGAGTATTTTGAACAAGTTCAAGGGACCGCAATGGGTAACTGTTTGTCACTGTTTTTTGCCAATTTATTTATGAGTAAATTCGAAAATGACGTAAGAGATAATGATCAGTATTTTCCAAGAATTTGGTTACGTTATGTGGATGACATTTTTGCTATTTTTGATACCAAGAAGTGTGATTTGGACGATTTTATAGGAAAATTAAATTTAAAATTTGAAAGTATTAAATTTACATACGAAAAGGAAGAAACGGTGCGATTCCCTTTTTAGACACTCGTATAATTAGAAACAGCAAAAATGAATTAGAAATCGACATTTATCATTTTTTAGTAAATAGATTACTCTCTTTTCCACTTACTAAACCCCGTTATGATAAAGAACTTAATTATATTAAAAATGTTGCGGTTCATAACGGTTATACCCCCCAAATAGTAGATAATGTGATTAGGAAACAGGTCCAAAATTCTAGCACTTTAACGGCAACTTCATCTCTAGGAAAATTTGTTAAAATGCCTTTCGATCCGTTTTGCATCAAAGGTTTAAAACATATTTTTAAAACCCAAAACTTACGATTAGATTTTTCAACTGACAATACCATAAAGAATTTATTGGGAAACACGAAAGATAAAGTTGATGTTGAACAGAAATCTCGAATTTATGAAATTAAATGTAACGAATGTACTAGTAAATATATTGGACAAACAAAAAGAAATATATTAACATGTTTTAAAGAACATTTAAGTCACTACAGGTACAATAGGTTTGAGAAATCAAGTGTTGCACAACAATATTTACAATACAGGACACAGTATTATTAAGGATAATTTAAAACTCATTAAGGAAGTTTTAAATAATAGGGAATTAAATGCTTACGAAAGTATCTTTTTTTCGGAAAAATAAAAACAATTTAATGAATTCAGACAACGGACCAATACCTAATTCCGTATTATTTGATTTACTCTAATTTGTAGGTTGTTATTTGACGGTCGGTATTTAGATATATATGATTATTATGATTATTATCATTATTATTTTCTAGATCTTAAGTCAAAAATCGGCCGCTAGATGTCGTACTTGTTATGTCAGAAATCATCCGCTAGATGTCGCTACCTAAATCATATATAAAGGGGTGTTAGAGACAGCTAAGCGCATTTGCACTGGATATTTCATAAGGAGAGGATATCCGAGATAAATTTTCCTAAAGTGCTGGTAACCTGTGGTGTATGGGTGTGATTTTCTCTCATCTGTAGGTTGTTTTTTGAAGATGTATACATAATATATATATTTTATTTTATTATTATTATTATTATTATTATATATTTTCTTTTCCAGGATTTTTAGATTTTTAGGTATCAAATAACAGGGAATTATATACTTATTTATTCGTAGAATAAGAAGTTTTTTCGGGTCTTTGGACAATTTATTTCCGCATTTCCGTGTTGTTTGGTTAGCTCTAGTTTGTGATTAGGTAGTTTTAAATCTTTCTTAGTGCTTTTAAGTTGGTAGCGTACTGAAGATGGCAGCTTAGCTGCCGAAATACGGATCTACGGATATAAAACTTATTGTGGGCGGAGGTTAATTTCAATTTTCTCTTTAATAATCAAATTTTCTTTATTAGAGATTGTAGGTGTCTACAATGTTTTCTTTGGGGAATTCTTATAATCATCTTGTGGTGTCGTTCCTCTTTTTGAGTATTTATTATTCATTTTGTAATGTGTCAGTTCTTATTAATAAATTTGATACTCTAGGGGCACGGCGTGTATGTGTAGCTTACTACGTAAAAACTCTACTTAATCCGTGCTTTAGTTATAAATCTATCTGCTCTTGTCGAAATATTTATGCAACCCATGTAGTTAACGTTCACGTTCTTATGTGTGTAATTTGAAGAATTTATGTGTCTGCAATTAAACATCCAGGTGTGACGGTTTAATTTCCTCTCGCTCGTGAGTTTCCAAAAGTAAACATTACGAAATAAAAATAACATTCACATGCTAGCAGTAGATAGATAGACGTGTTTTCAGTGGTCTGTTGCACGTACCTACTTTGTGAAATTAGATTCCCGCGTACACTTTGAACTTAATTAACTTCTCTTGTTAAAACAGAGAAATCCTTATGTAATTTAATTCTTAACATTTTTCTTTGCAATTGTAATTAGAAGAAACGACTTATTTTAAACAATTAAATTTTATTAATCACATCGTCAGCCCAATAATAAAATCAAACTTCCTGATCGGAAAATAAGAACACTTTAATGAGAGGCAAAAATAACGTTCGCTCGGCAATAAATAGTCTCATTTTGTTGAACGCCGTATTAGTATTCATAAAAGCCGGTAAACATTCGGTGATCGGAAACGTATTGGATTCGATTGAGAAATGTCCGGAATTTCCCGGACTGCGGTAAGAAACGAATTCTTTTTTTATCTCGTACTAAAGTATTTTATTTTTTCATATTCCACCTAGACACATCACGAGCAAGAATCGCAATAAAATAACCTGATTTATAGTGTCTTAAAATTTATGTTGTACCTATGCACTTTAATACAAAAATATATGATACTGGAAGGAGTTGTAAACAATTTTTAATATGTTTATTGTACATAAATCACATTTGGAATGCAAGCGGTAACTTAAATGCGAAATACAACGTGACACGACCGGAAACATCGTCGAGACTGTTCAGGAAGTCACAATTAACTTAATTTGAAATTTATGCAGTTCCTGATGGCCAACGGAAAAATGTTTATGGATATCCAATTGAATTATGCATAAGTTGTTTAAATTTCTGAAAATGAATAGGATTTGTTTTGCAACCTTTATGGAGCTGCAGTCATTTCTCGGCACGTGTTTATTTTAAAATGCATTAGTAGAATAAATAAACAAACAAAGACATAAGTTTCAATTACGCTGATGTTATGGCTTATAGCATCTCGTATACGAAAGGTACAATTCGTTTACAAAGTGATGATAAAAATTTCGAAGGAACAAAAATTCATTAAGAGCACTTTTCGAGTCACTATAAGTTTGTCTATGATAAAGAATAAAATAATGTTTGGTTGTCTTTAAAATCACTCAATAATCAATGTTTCGTTATTTTAATCAAATACTTTATTTTCTTATAGTTCTTGCTCGTTGATAATTGCAGAATTGATATGAAAAAAAAAACTTTATGTTGTAGTTATTTATTTTAGAAGTTTAGAATTTAAGAAAGTTTATGCATTCTCGAGGTATCTCTGAAGCACTAGCATATTTGTTTACGTTATTAGTTTGGTAATATGATATGGATCGTGTTTAGTCTTGGCAGCGAAGAAACGGTAGAGACGGCAGTCTCCCGAGGGTTACCGCGTAGGGTACTCGTCTTTATGTGTACGGGCTCACGAAGAGGTGGTTAAAATGTGTAGTGGATATTGGACTGGTACGGAGTGGTGCTTGACACTCACGGAGTCGGTGCATCAACTGATTCTGAGAACGAATGCTCGGAAGGCAAGGTATGCTAATATTCATCGGGAGGAGTGGGTTTTCTGTCCGCAAGAAGTGCATTTTAGGTGCGCAGTACTGTAAGTACACCATGTTAAAAATGTATGTAAATAAAGACTTTCAAAGAAATTACTATAATTATTTAATTCAATCAGTTTGAAATTTTTAATTATATTTAGTGGCCCATGAAAAAAAAAAACTTTATGTTGTAGTTATTTATTTTAGAAGTTTAGAATTTAAGAAAGTTTATGCATTCTCGAGGTATCTCTGAAGCACTAGCATATTTGTTTACGTTATTAGTTTGGTAATATGATATGGATCGTGTTTAGTCTTGGCAGCGAAGAAACGGTAGAGACGGCAGTCTCCCGAGGGTTACCGCGTAGGGTACTCGTCTTTATGTGTACGGGCTCACGAAGAGGTGGTTAAAATGTGTAGTGGATCTTTGATAAGGGCTGTCCACGAAATATTAGCCTTGAGGAGGCGATCATTTATTAGAGATGTTTATGTGGTGGCCACGGTGTGGGGCCGGGCATTAACTAGAGGGTGTCTGCAGAATATGACCTGAGATGGTATGTTCTGGCAGAAGTGTTAGGACGGTACTTTCTCACGATTGACAATGCGGTTTGAGGGTCATGAGTCATGAGTTGCGGAGGTATTCTGGTAGCAGAATATTGCCCGGGACGCGATCTGGGACGTTGGCCAGAGAATGCTACTGTGCACCAGCATACGGTATCGGGGCCCTTGCTGCGGCGTGCAAGCAGCGCCGATGAAGAGCACGGTACCGGCAAAGCAATTAGCTGTATTCTGCATTCATTGTGAGTGGGAATTCGGTTGATTGCATTCCTGACCAGGTGATGACATTGAGCTATCCAGAAAGGTCTGAAATGACGATGTTATTGGACCGGTACGGAGTGGTGCTTGACACTCACGGAGTCGGTGCATCAACTGATTCTGAGAACGAATGCTCGGAAGGCAAGGTACGCTAATATTCATCGGGAGGAGTGGGTTTTCTGTCCATAGGCGAATGTGGGGGGTAATGCATGCGAAGATAAGAAGTCAACGTGCGAGGATGACTTCCCAAGTGTCCAATATCATCATGAGGGAGCTACAGCTTCTAAATTCTCCGCTGGAGCAGGTGGGGCCGGGAAAACGGCCCCGGTAAGTGGAATGTTCCATTTTACTGAATATATACTCGTAAAGAGTTACTTATAATTTGCATGGTCCTTATCAAATTGGAATGCGATGCCCGGAAGCTAAGACGTTTACCTTCAGCGCCTGTAGCGGTCAGGGAAGCGAGAAAGAAAGAAAGAACATTAGAAATGAGAGACCTAACCAATGGTGAGTGAATGTTTATTGTAACTCCGTCCTCAGATAGTATTGTTTGTCTATAATATTTAAACAAAAAAATCTAGCCAACATTTAGAACAAGCTGAAAATATAATTTTCATTTACATTTACCTTAGCGTTACGCAAAACAGATTGTTTGTTTCATCAACAATTTGTTTCGGGAAACGTCAAGATAAAAAAAAAAACATATTTCCAACTTGTTCTGAAGTCTACTCTTTTTCTCATATCAATTGTAGCTTTATAATATTCGCAGTTTTGGAATAATACAATCAAAATAATTTAATTTTTGTATACAAATTTATATCCATATTTATATTTATATTTAATTCAGCTGTTAATGATCTCATCATATTCCGTAATACTTCATTAAGTAACCGATGATAAAATAAAAGCAAACTGAACGTACTCTATTTTATAACACTTTACTACTTCCTGCGTTAAACTAAACATTTTGTATAATCGTGACGTAACAATGCACGTCAAAATATTTTGTTCACAACTAATAGAAATACCAACTGCATATATTCGTATTAAAAAAAGTCCTTAGTTTTCCAACAATACATAATATTTTGTTCACTTTATTTTAAAGTATATGTTTTTGTTTAGGTTTGTTATGTACGGAAGATGTAATCGGAATTCAAATTTTCTAAAATGTTAAATTTAACACCGCTTTACTTGCTACGTTCAGATTTTTTTTGCAGTGCGTGTTCTTTCATTTTTCACTCAATTTGCTTGTTTTAAACGTAAGTTTATGTAATTCCTGAATTAAATAACCTTTTACCTAATAGCAGAAGAAGTCGATGTGTCTTAGATTACTATAAAAATAAAGGAATTTCGAACGTCTATACAGGAAAGGGCAAAACATGGAACCGGCTTAATATTTCGAAAACTGTTTGACGTATATTTTTAAAATTTGGTATGTGATTTAGAGTCAATAAGACCTACTTTACCAATTTGTTTCAATTGTTTATCTGCTCTTATTTCTGAGATCCAACGTCTATTTGATTTGTTTTAAGTGTCAACCTGCTGATTTCTTTCCTGTATCTGTATTTAATAGCTCGTTTAATTCTCTGAACGAATACACAAAAATATTTATCTATTACATAAGAAAATTTTTTAGAAAATAACGTTTGATGAAAAACTTAAGAAAAATGGTCTAATGTTTGATATTCGACAAAAATATTAGTTTTAACAAAAAAACCAGAAGGTCACAAGATTATGGGTTGTTTTTAAAATAGAACTAATGCAAACTTCAATAAAAGTTGTTTTAAAAATATGAAAACAAATTACAGGGAAGGACAAAAGCATGGAACCGGCTTAATATTTCGAAAACTGTTTGACGTATCGATTTGAAATTTAGAGTGTGATTCAGAGTCAATAGGACCTACATTACCAATTTATTTCAATTGTTTATCTGCTCTTGTTTCTGAAATTTTTTAATCACAACCTACTGATTTTTTTCCTTTGTTTAATAGCTCGTTTCATTCTCTAAACGACCACATAAGAACATTTATCTATTACATAAGAAAATTTTCGAGAAAAAAGCGTTTGAATGAAAAAGTTAGGAAAAATGGTTTATTGTCTGATATTCGACAAAAATTATAGTTTTAACAAAAAAACTGGAAGACCACAAGATTATGGACTGATTTTAAGATAGAACTAAAGAAAATTTTAACAAAAATTGCCTTAAATGCCAATGCCAATAGATAAATATTTTTATGTAGTCGTTTGAAAAATTAAACGAACTATTAAATAGAGGAGAAAAATCAGTAGGTTGTCATTTAGAAAAAATCAAGTAGGCATTTGACCTCAGAAAGAAGAGCAGATAAACAATTGAAACAAATTGGTAATGCAGGTCCTATTGATTCTGAATCACACACCAAATTTCAAATAGATACGTCAAACAGTTTTCGGAATATTCAGCCGATTCCATACTTTTGCCCTTCCCTGTATGTTGGATATGTTTCAACCTTAAAATAAGGCCATCTTCAGCAATACAAGACAACAAAAATCACATAATCTGACTCCATATTTGTTAATCACCCAATCTTTTCTTCTCACGATTTGGATCCTAACATTAAATGTCAAATCTCTCTATAATTTCAAAAAAAGTAATTTACTTAACATAGCCGAAAATTTAGAAATATTTTTACATAAAAACAATAGAAACTTTAACATTCTAAACGATCAATTGATTGGACCTCGGGAGGAGTTCTTTAGGAACATTAACTGGAAGAATTTTTTGTTTATTAGGTTTAATATTTCATGTCAATTTACCGCCAATTCTTAAATTTTGTCCGCCATTTTGCTCCGCATTGCACTGTTCATGTTATGTAAAAATTTCAGATTTTTCCTCAATGGGGCCTTACTGTTTGTTACGTCCCCGTATACGTCGATTTTAACAGTTTTTAGCGTATTTTAACCAATCAATGTTGTGTTAATTAAACACTCAGGTGTGTACCTAAGGCATATATAAAAAAAATACTTTCTGTGTACTCATCCACTTCTGCTATTATGTTATTGGTTACTAACATCTTGTATGGATATTCTTATTAAAACTTTTTACCTTATTTTTGAATATTTCAAGTTTCTCACACATGCGAGTATTAGGTTAGGTAATTTATTGAAAACTTTAACTCCTAGAAACTCCTAGAACAGTAATCGTGTTTCCGAATTTTGAGGTTTTGTATTTTGTGCAACGCACAATAATTCTCGTATAGTTCTTGTTCATGAGAATTGCAGAAAGATATGAAACAAATAAAAACACTTTAGAAAACAAGCTAAACATGTAATTTATTACCTTACTTAAACTTTAGCTCGTTTTCTAAAGCTTTTTTTTTCTTAAGTAAGGTAATAATTACCTAAATTAAACTTTAGCTCGTTTTCTAAAGTGTTTTTATTTGTTTCGTATCTTTCTGCATAATAATTCTTTAGCGCGGGTGTCATATCCATGACAGTCAAAGTGCTTGATCAATTTTTTTTTTTGCCGTATTAAAATTAGGGATTTAAGTCTAAATAAAGAAGGGAAAGTTAAAATACCCTCCGTTATGAAAGTAGGTTTGCTGACTCTCTGAATCTTAAGTTAAATATTAGACGAATTATTCTTCTTTGAGCAACAAATAGTCTGTGACTGTTCCAGGTATGGCTCCAGATTATTACATTGTACGCTAAGATACTATGTACACTAATGCTTAAAAGTTTCGAAATGAAAAGCAATAAAATCGTTCGAATTTGAACCTTATTGAAACGGGCCTAATATATTTGGAACCTTAAGGAACAGAGACACTTTCTCCGCACCCCGATAGGAGGGTTGTTTACTTAGGTCCTATTAAACCCCGGCCGGTGCAGATGTTTATAGTTTGTTGAATTTCGTTGCCAGTATTTGGTTCCGAGTATTTATTGAGGCGACGCGCGGTTGCGAACGCGGACGCGGTGGCGAATTTGTTTGTTCTCTTTTGCTTTAACTTAAAAATTGAACAAAAAATGTTTTTTTTTTTAATTAGAATATTTTATATTGTTAAATAACAGGATTTCAGATCATATTTTAAAGACATATAAATGTTAAATTGCTATAAAGGATCGACGATATTAATTAATCTGAAAAATTATAATTATACCAAATTTCTGCCTTTATACACTTCTGGTTTGTTTGACTTCACAAAAATTTTATTCGTTTGTAGTTTGTGTATGTTTTTCTGTGGATTCTAAAATTTTCATTACGAGAAATACATAAATAGATTTTTAGTAAATATGAAATACAGGGTGATTTATTAGCTCACCGACAAGCTTTGCCATACGGAAAGCTCACATAATTTTAAGAAAATAATAACAATTAGGACATATGTTTGATTTTATTTATTTTTAAGTAAATAGAAGACCTCACAATTTTGATTCTAGTTATTTTGTCCCGTTCCTCTGTACAGCTGTTTCAGTCCTATTTGGGGCTTCGTCAGCAGAAGCGATCGCAGGATGACGCTATTTAAGCGGTTTCTATTATGCTATTTAAGCATTTCCGTTATGTTTTACATTTTTTCACGTCATCATTATTTTATAAATGTTAATATATTGATATTTTCAATTCAATTTTATCATACACGTCTTATTCACATGTCAAGAAACCTATTCATGTAAAATATTTTCGACATCAAGAAAAATTATGTTTCATTTTACCGAACCTCTGTTTTATGATACCCTTTTGTTCTTTGTGATAAAGAGATATCACATATAAAAACCTATGACTTTTATGCTGTTATGTTTTTCTGCGGATCCTAAAATGAAGCATCTATACATATCGTGACTTATTTTATTAACTCTAAACATAAAAGGTAAATATTCCCAGGTTCAGTTATAAAAAAAAAACATGTCAATGCATGGCAGAATATGCAAACAAGTTTCAATAAAACAAATATGATGTTAATGTCAGTTATGAATGTCATGAATTATGTCTGAAATATTTAAAAAAATACTATGAAAGAATTTGATAATCGTTTGGCATTAGTATTTAAAACGTGAAGGACATTTGAAACAGTTAAAATGTTTTTACTAAAAATAAGTGTTATTATTTTTTCTAAAATTGACCATAGGGATATTTACATGGCATGTTCAGAGTAAAAAAAACTCATGGTATAGGATGCACAATATATGCACAATATACACAATATATGTATGTTCTCAATAATAGAGTCTACTAATTTATTATTGAGAAATATGTCACAGTATTATTGGGCCGGTTTTTTTTTGTAAATATATACGTGAATTATTGTTTTGTCAATTTTTACTTTAGTTTTGTTTTTACTTGTAATAAGTTTTTCGTTGTTCTCAATAATAAAGTCTACTAATTTATTATTGAGAAATATGTCACAGTACTATTGGGCAGGTTTTTTTTTGTCGTAAATATATACTTTAATTATTGTTTTGTTAATTTTTACTTTAGTTTTGTTTTTACTTGTAATAAGTTTTTCGTTGTTCTCAATAATAAAGTCTTAAATACGTTTTCCAGTGTATTCTTTTTTATACAGGTATTATATAATATTGTAAGAATTTACAGTGAAATAAATTTAAAATAACTTAATTTCATTTAAATAATAAGTTTACTGATGATACTTATTGATCGAATAATTAACTCATTAAAATTATTCAGAATCATACAAATTTAGGAAACTTAACAAATATAGTATTAAACTCCTAGAATATAGAATGATATGTGTAATACTTAAAAATTGCAATACTTGCGTTAAAAATAATATACATATTTCATTCTACGCCACAGAGGAAAAAATAATATTCTTCTTTTTAGTTTCTTCTCAAATCTGACATCAGTAAAATAAGTTGAAAAGTTCATCCACAAAGTTTGGCAAGTTTTCATTAATCTAGAAGTTAAGAGAAAATGATTAAATCGTATAACATTTATTTTGTAAAAATATGTGAATGATTTTTGAGTATTTGAAAAAATATATAGAATGAGCTAGATTATTTAAATTTGTTTCTTATTATAATAATATAAATGCTAAGAAGTTCTGCTCATCAAAGCTATTAATTAGTTGCAAAACATATGTGTATTTAATGAAACTAGAAAGTTAAATTTAATTAACGAAAAATAACAGATTTTATTTTATTGACTTATTTAATTTCAATTGCCAAAGTTTCAGAAATTTTAATTTCATAATGCACACATTATTTACTACACATGTTATAATATTTAGAAAATAAATTTTGTTAAATTTCTTATCCATCCAACTACAATGAAAGTCTTTCTAGCAGATTATTCAAGTTGGTTGAATAAGTTCGCATCTGTGTTAAATCGCTGTGTTTGCGATGACCGGTTTTATTATCGGGGTAGCAGGTACGGTTGTAAAAGCTATAAGGTTCATAATTGCAAAGCATAAAATTTCTTACTGCCAGTGGCATGTCTCGTACTCCGGAAACTTTATAGCAGAAGTGTACCACTGCATAATACACTACGCTTTTAATAAATTTTAATTTGTTTGTCAACATGTTTTTTAAATGACGTACGCATGCGAAGTACGACCTGTTCTTGCGCTTACATACACAATTCAGTCTATTTTATAGTACTGATATGGACTTGATACGTAACAATTATTGGTGAATAGATAAAACAGCGACATCCTACGATCGCTTTTTGACCTGACATTGGAGTAGGATAACAATTAACAATCATTGTTATGAATTAAGTGATCTTGTAAAATCGGTATTCTGTAAACACTTTTGTAACAATTTGCAATCCATATCGAGTGTGATATCGACTTAATAATATGCATATCTCTTCAATTGGCGGTCGGCAATCGACTTAAATTGTTATGAGGACCGTATCAATTGACATGCATATCAATGTTACAAAATAGCCCTGAATTTATGTGTTTGTCCCAAGTCAATCTCTCATTAGTGTACATTCCGAGAAATAGTGTGGATTGCTCATAGTCTAAGATCCCACTGCAACTTTTCTACGTTCTTCTGTTATTTTAACGAAACACGATTTTAGCGAAAGATTACATGTAGAGGAACACAACGCGACCGGGTTGCCTTGCAAAATCTTGCCGCAAGTACCTTCAATCGGCGAAGTTTCAACGGATTTTTTTCCAATAATTTCGTTCATTTGTTAGGGCAGTAAGTGAAGTGCAATTAAGTGAAGAACGATCTGAAGAACTCGAAAAAGCTTGGTTGCCACCTCTCAGCCTGTCGCAGGTCACTTGCAGGCAGGTGTAAAAGGGACCTCTTTCGTCGATCGTCTACGTTCATCGCGTATGGAAACAAATTCTATACCAAATTGTAGCTAAATTTGCCCTTTGCACGATAGAGTTTGGTTGGCTGCGCAAAAGCTGCCGCAACTCAAGATTGCCACCATTTATGGTCTCGTTGCAACTTGAAATTTCTCTGAGTCTTTGTAGCAAAAGCGCGAGGTTTGCGCGCAAGAGTACATTTTAGGTGTGGAGGACTGTAGGTACACGATGTTAGTAATGTATGTAAATAAAGACTTTCAAAGAAATTACTATAATTATTTAGTTCAATCAGTTTGAAATTTTTAATTATATTTAGTGGCCCATGGCTTGTATAAAAATTATTGTATAGGCCACTAAATATAATTAAAAATTTCAAACTGATTGAATTAAATAATTATAGTAAATCCTTTGAAAGTCTTTATTTACATACATTTTTAACATGGTGTACTTACAGTACTGCGCACCTAAAATGCACTTCTTGCGGGCAAACATCATACTTTTGCTACAAAGACTCAGAGAAATGTCAAGTTGCACCAAGACCATAAATGCTGGCAACCTTTAGTTGCGGCAGCTTTTGCGCAGGCAACCAAACTCTATCGTATAGAGGGCAAATTTAGCTACAATTTGGTATCAAATTTGTTTCCATGCGCGATGAACGTAGATGATCGACGAAAGAGGGAGAGAGAGAGAGAGAAATTATTGGAAAAAAATCTGTTGAAACTTCGCCAATTGAAAGTACTTGCAGCAAGATTTTGCAAGACAACCCGGTCGTGTGTGTTCCTCTATACCGGGTGGAAAGTTTCTAACCCGAACATAGCAAACTTGTATCGAAAAGTTTGTTTCTGTGAATTGCTGCTCGCCATTTGAAGATACAAAAATAGCAATAGTATTAAAGAAAAGATAAAATTATGGACAATATTGTGGTGCTAAAATTATTCCTAAATATTAATATTTTCGGAATATAAATAAAATTTTTGAAATTTTAAACGAAAAATTTAGTCGCCTATGTCAGAACTTTCAGTTCTTTCAATTAATAGAAAATAATTTATACGTCAGTCAAAAAGTATTATGACTTATTGTACAGAGCAAATGAAAATGAAATGATGCCATGGGCAATCAATACCGACACATGTCGATACTAAATCAGTTCTAAATTCAATTGTACTAAGAATTAAATAACTTTCACACTGTTCAAGAATACGTAACATGCAACTGTAAGGAATATTAAAAAAAAACCACATCAATTCCACCAATTCAGTTGCCATCAACGTTGTTTTGAAATTAATAAGAATACTAGGAAAGTATTTTGTGAAGTAATGCAGGAACAAAGAAATAAATCCTAACGGTTTCTCATCGTCAGTATGGTACACAGATGAATGAAATTTTATTTTGAATAAGAAGCATATTGTTCAAAATTCTGGTCACTGAATTGCAAACTTCAAATCTCACATACTAAGGCCACTACATTTTTCATTTGAAATTTAAAAGTTTAATTTCTATTTTAAAAGTATGAACACAATAGGAATAATTTTAACACAATAACATTGGCCTTAATTTTATCTTTCATTTAATACTATTACCATTTTTGTATTTTTAAATGGCGAGCAGTAATCTACAGAAACGTAGTTCTCAATGGAACTTTGCTATGTTCGGGTTTGAAACTTTCCACCCGGTATGTAATCTTTCATTAAAATCGTGTCTTGTTAAAATATCAGATGAACGTAGAAAAGTTTCAGTGGGATCTCATACCATCAGATTGTATTGTATTTCCATTACTTGTGTACGATTTCGTATCAGTATTTTTTTTGTGTAAAAAAAAAAAATTATAATGGGGTCTATTCTGTAGCATTGATATGGATTTGAAACATAACAATTATTGTTACGAATAAAGTGACCTTGTAAATTTGGTATTCTGTAAACAGTTTCGTAACAACTTGCAGTCCCTATCAAGTGTGATATCGAGTTAAATGCATCTCTCTTCAGTTGGCGGTTGGCAATCGACTTGAATTGCTATGAAATCTTGTCAAGTTCTCTTCAATTATTGAAGACTATATCAGTTGATATACATATCAATATTACAGAATAGCCCTGAATGTCAGTTTTTTTGAAAATTAAGAATGAGTTAATTTTTATAACACATTGAACTGAATTGGGTGCTTAGTTCTAAAATGTTTTCTTGAAGTTTCTCAGGAGTCTCAGCTAAGACCACCATGGACGTATCGTCGGTAAAGAGAGTGATTTTCACAGTTATTACATGTGTTGTTAAATTGTTGATAAATAGCAAAAAGATTGGTGATAGTTGATATACACAAGCGATCGGATCCGACATTTATCCTTGAGGTATCTATTTAAATGACTTTCTACAACCATTTATCTGTTTTCAAGAAAACTTTTTGAACAATTTTCTTAGAAAAAATTGAAGCAAGTTGTTCATTAGCCCAAAACGTAATTTTTCAATTTTTCTAATGTACATACATAGATTTGACACCACCTCATTGTCTTTTATTAAGTTGTATAAGAAGTCGATAATGATATACCCAGTCGATAATGATATACCCAGTCGATAATGATATACTCAGTGTTGGCAAGAATCTATATACAGTTTCTAAATACTTTTTAAGTAAAAAATTGTATTTATATCTAAATACAATTACAATAGTATCTGTTCATTTGCGAAATCTAAGATATGTACATTTTAGACACATTTGAATAAATTTATGCAAAATCTTTAGGTAATAATTTTAATTCTTTGGTTGCAAACTGTTTTTGATTGAGTGGATCCCCAGATAGAGCTGAAACAGCTGTACAAAGGCTGCTCGAGGGATGCGCTGCAATCAAAACGATTTGCAACGATTTTTTTAAAACTTTTATTATGCTTTGATAGCAAGCATGGCTGTATGGCATGCTTGTATGGAATGACTTATTATTTATGTAAAAAACTGACTTCAATTCGTCATTTTTAATGCAATAATCACGTTTTGTACATTAAACAATTTAACCCTTTAACTACGTGTAACTTGTATTGATTATACTGATTTCAATTCTTTACTTATGTTTGAATGTATTTAATAACTTAAAGTGTCTAAAATTTTATCAACTGTCAAATACATAAGTACTGGCCTTGATATTTGTTTTTGTCCTTTTCTGGTTTCTCAAATTACCTTTATTAGAAACCAGTGTATACGTAACTCTGTTTTCCTCTTATTGTAGAAATCTGCTTTAATTCATTTATGTTTACCTAAAATAAATAATCCGCAAAATATCCAGGACCTTTGTACCATTAGTATCCTTCCTTGCTTTTCGAAAGTTTTCGAGATAGTTTTATGTAAACAAATCAGCTCTCACTTGGATATGTACAATATTTTACCATGCAAAGAATTTGGTTTTCGAGCAGGTTTCAGTTGTGCGACACTACCGATAAAATTTTCAGAAGTTCTGACAAAGATAGTGTTACTATGTCGGTTTTGATTGATTTCTCTAGAACTTTTGACACCGTGAATCGTAATCTTTTCCTTGCGATTTTAAAGTATATTGGTTTTGCTGAAAATGCTACCCAGATAATCGAGGAGTTTCTTGAGAACCTTTCGTACGGTATCATTATGCGGAACACAGTTTCTAACTGTTTATTACAAGGTATGCCTCAAGGCTCAATCTTGAAACCCATACCCATTTATACACTAGCAATCTAACGAGAATCTTAAAATACCATCAATACTTGTAGACGAAGATGTTATTATTGATGTTCTTGCCTCATTATCTGATTATGCCATATAACTCTCTTTAATTAAAATTAATTCGCGACTTATTTTATTTGGTGGACCAGAAGGTGGAGAGAGCACATTAAAAGATTTCACTATAAATATTAATGAGACAAATTTGTCCCCTGTTAAAGTAGTTAAGAATTTAAGTTTAGATGTTGCTTCTCTAAGCTATTTGCATACAAATCGCATTTGGGAATCTCAAATTAATTTATTCTAATTGGGATTTTTTAAACAAGCGTATCAAATGTATCCCTGTGGAAGCTCTGGTACTTTCGCATTTTAATTTTTCAGACGTAGTCCGTGGACCATGATGCTTAAAGAAAGTCGGTTGAATGAGAGTTCAAAGAGTTCAAAATTCATGTAGAAGACTGATATTCGGTTTAGTCATGTATTGCATAAACTAAACTGTACGTTTCTTTTATAAAGTGTTTCAGACCAACACACTACCAATCTCTATAATAAAATAACTTATCAGGGAGACGTTCATAATATTAATTTCGCTTTAAAGGGCTTATAATGCCTGCGTGTCATATTTGAGAGATCTTTTATATACATATATACATATAACATACGCAAAATCTACTTTTTAGATTGTGAAATACAATTATAAATATGGAAATTTTATCGTAGAAAATATGATGTATCTTATTACGAAAAACTACAACACTAACTATAATGGGTTTTGTTTCATGTATTAATATTTTTATCTTCTGCATGGCTGATTTCTAAACCATTTCTAAGTCAGACTACTTTCAGTTAATCTAAAATCAACCTAAATTTTGTATTATTTTATATTGTAAACGCCCCGGAAAATCGATAGTACATTATATGCAAAATTTTATTTTAGTTTTTCATTCAAGATTACTACTGATGGAATTTAATCTATTTCATTTTAATTTAAACTTTCCCAGGAAATAAGAGCTGGACAGGAAACATTACAGTCTAAACAATAAGTAAGATAAAATTATCCGTAGACCGTGCGAATATGTTCCGTCTTTCTCGCCGTGCTAAATTAATTTTAAAACTTGTTGGGGCCAGTTGTACAAAGGAAGTTTAAGTTGACACTCAACTGAACCAAGTTCAAAGTGAACAAAATCGCATCAAATTTTATTTATGAATACATTAATTACCATATATTCTCAACTTTCTACGCGAATTTGTTTAAGTTCAGTTGAGCGTCAGCTTAAACCTGCTTTGTACACTGGCCCGTAAAGTTGACCCTGATTTAAGCTACCTTCGTTACCTAAGCGAGTAGAGATGGAGGTTTTTAATATGAACAATTAGGCATCGCGGCTTGAAAGAATGTGAAATTAAAAAGTATCCACTCAACCGTTCAACCATGTGGTTGTTTTTGTCATAGAGTTTAACCACCTAGAAACCTCTTCAAGGTAACATGAGTTAGTGTGTGTGTTTGTACACGTAGAGAAACCAGCCTCGATATCCAGAATCTAAACGAAGAACCCCAGGGCATCCCAGAATCTCTGTTACTACGTCCTGCCTGAAAAGTTATAGTAATTTTTATCTTATATACATCGTGTTCCGTTATTGAAAATTTATTTATACGTTTTGTAATTGTTTATTTGTTTGTATAAACTTAAATTTGCGTTCAATAAACCCATTGTAGCACATGAGGGATTTTACTACTTGTACAGTCTCCGAACCAAGAATCACGGGCCTCTCGATTTATCAAGCCAAGGTAAAGAAATTCTGTGATTACACGAGATAGAATTTCTAATACAACTCTTGTCTTTCTTAAATGGGCCTGATGTCCCTTTTATCATTAAATTAATGCTTGGGAGGTGACAGTGTACCAGTTCGCGTAATCAAGGGAAGTTTACACTAATTGCTTAAATTCAGAAAGAAAATTCTCATTTAAATTAACCAGGCTTCTTTGCCTAGAAGGTAATGTTTGCGAATAGGGGCTTGCAACGTTGGAATTTCCTATTTTTCTAAATTAAAACCAACGTTTGGAAAATCAGTTCTTACAATATTATTTATTTATTCTGTTTTTGATTAAATAAATATTATTATTATTATTGTATTTTTTAGGTATGCCCGGTAAAACGCCTGTGTCTAATCGTTTATTAAGAAGAGAAGAAATGAGAGTACAAAGTATACACTTTTGTAAAAGAGTCCTCTGGTCACCCTAAATAATACCTTCTGCGTAGAGTTTAGTTAGTTTTAACCAATAGGAAGTATTGTTTTCTAAGAAGCATATTCCGATGAAATTATTGGGCCGCAAGATTAGTCGAGAAGCTATATAAAGTGAAGAAGTCGAGCCGAAGCAGCGCGTGGCGGACGTCGTCGTAAAGTAGGATCTCCTAGTGCCAGTAAATGAATGAGATATAGTGTAAAAAGTGTCTGTACCGGTCATGTATTCGAACTGTACCGCGCGTCCAATGCATACTAAGCTCCACCCATTTCGGTAAACGGACTCGAAATCGCTCTCTGATTGGCTGACATGTATTCGTATACATATGCAACTTGTAACCCATTGTATTATCGTTATTATTATTATTAATAAATGAAATTACTGTCTGTGCTTTAATTATTGTTCTCTGATGAATTACTAAACGTTATTGCCGATTAACTTTCGAACGTTGCCGATAAATAAAAAGTAAATTACATTTCTGCTTTACCGTTGAGTTCGCACTAGCCGCGCAAAAGCACTGACCAATAACGTCGCGTAAAGACATGCTTTGAAAGCTGGATCGTAGTGGTAACAAGGATGTTACCGTGCGAAGTAAATTCAATAGTTAATTTGAGAACGTGCATTGCTCTGACTGCTCGTTTCAGCCAATTGGAAGCATTGTTTCCTAAAAGCATTATTCCTGTTTGATTATTGGGCTGCAAGACCGGCCGAAACGTTATAAAAAAAGAGGAAGTCAAGCAAGTTCAGCGAGCGGGCGGCGAACGTCTCCGTCAAGTGGTATCCTAGTGCATAGTGACAAGTGAGTGCAGTGCGGTAACGAGTGCGCAAACCCAAGCGTTTGTGTGTCTGAACAACCGCGCGTCCAACGCTTACTAAGCCCCCCCCCCCCCTTTACGGCATATTGACTCGATTCGTTCCCTGATTGGCTGACTTGTAACCGTATACATTTGCAACTTGTTGCAACCCATTGTGTTATCGTTGTTTTCTCTTATAATTTAATAAAGGAATTTATTATCTGTGCTTAATTATTGCTCTTCCTTAATTCACTGATCGTTATTACCAATTACCTTTCGAACTTTGCCGATAAAAGATAAGTCAATTACATTTCTGCTCTACCGTTGAGTTCACACTAGCCGCGCAAAAGAACTGACCAATCGCATCGCGCAAAAACTCGCTCGGAAGCCGGATCGTAGTTGTAACAAGGAGCTTATTTTGGTTGCGGTCCTGAGAGGCTATTCTCAAATGTCGGGTGGTGACACTAGAAATCGACAATTATTGAAGACTAAAGTCGCACAAGATTGATTTCAGTATTCTCAAACACTATTCGAAGTGAATGTCGTACGCGATTCCGATTGTCGACGAAGCGATTTGACAACGTTGTATATTAGTTCAATTGAATAGCATTCGGCCGCATATTTCATATTATTTAAGTTGGCAAATCTGAAATTTACCACCATAATTTTTGTTTATCAGTATCGTGCAGTAGAGAGCTCCCACGTGCATCCAGACAACAAATTATGGAAACAAATAAAAAACAATATTGTAAAGCGCGACAGAAGGGATTGTTAAGTAATTTAGTTCAGGGTGAGAATAATGTAGCAATTTTAAGTGGAAAATTCACAAAAGATATATTAAATTCATCATTGCCACTTCATTTTCTTCTAAATTTTGAATAATAAGTAATTCTTCTGCCGTAATTTAATGCACGAAATCAATAATCACTTCAACACACCTGTGAAATGAAATTACATAACCTCGTTCTGTTCGTGTCGTACACGACATGACAAATGTAGAGTAGTTTTGACCACTCTACAATATCTCTACTAAAAATGTCGAAAATTTGTTGTACGCGACATTTGACAATTAGCCTTAGTAGACATTTTAGCAATGTCCCATTCGACATGCACATTTGCTGATTTCAGAATAAGGCCCCTGCTAGTTACGAAACTGAACTCTTATTGGTTCAGTTATGAATTGATTTATTTTTCGACCTCGGAAAAACTCATTCATTGATTTTCTGACTTCAAATTGATCTATTTCAACCTCAGTGCTCGTAATAATAAGACGTTTGGTTGGTTTACGATTGCAGGAGGAGAACCACCCGTGCTAGAACAACTTTTTGTTAAACCACTCGTAATTAAAGAATATTCCTTATTTAAAACAAGTAAGGACTATTAAAATACGTTTTGTGTGCTAAATAATTTAGCACAAATGAGAGCATGTAAATCCGAATAGAGCAAGTTAATAGTATCTCTACTGTTCGACCCGACGATGGTAACAATAAATCTATTAACAAACAAGTGAGATCTCATAGAAGTTACAAAAAATTTCATGTGTCATTGGCTGTTGTGATTAGCGCGCAATTAACATTGCGAAGAAACGGGATGTACATTAAATTCGATTATCGAAAAATTGTTTATGAAATATTAATGGAAGTTTTCACATGAAAATGAAATAATAAATAATGTGAAAGCATCGATCGCTTTTTCGCATCTTGAAAACGCTGCAGTTATTTGTGCGAGTTTTATTGGAAGAAGTGGCATTAACATAAATCCCTCTAGAGGGGAAGTTCTGCAAACTGACTTCATGCAGATTAACAAAATAAAAAAGTAACCAATTCCGATAATCCTATGCCAACAATAAATTTGCGAAGCGATTACCATTGAGAATTATTAAAGTACACAACATCGAAGGCGCGCTTACTTACTCAGCGAAATATGATTGCAACCATTAAATTTTCACACTGGCTTATTTCAAGTTTCTAAAACTTAAACACAGCACCGTGTTTTGAATGGTTCAAACACTTAATCGCCAACACACTCATTTTATTATTTAGTTTAGTAGTTTAGTTTAACTTAATAGTCAGCACGAGTTCATCGTTTGGGCCAGATAAAAACCGCCGCCGCCAGACTTGCGACTTTTTAGAAGCGTGGAATTGGACTACCGAAAAATAGAATAGAACCCAAAGGTGCTAATTTTAAGATGCGTTTCACACTGGTCTAATGTAAACTCGCACTTCTACGTTAGCCGGTATTTGTACAATCTATTTATATGTTGTTAACAGGAATTTGTATGCAGGTTGACAATCTGTTTAACAGGTACAATAAATAAAACAAACTTTGCCATTGGTGCGGAGCGTACGACATGAGGGCACTGAATATTTAGGGCACATGCCTGCTGTTCATAAATTAAAACACTCCGAAATTTTACTATTCTTGGCTTATCAAGTGTTGCACGTTCTATATTTAAGTTGCATCATTGAGGCAACAAAGTATTTTAAATTATTAGTAAACTTGCTTAAAAACATGTGTTATAAATATTCCACCTTCTCGTTTTATACTGTTAGTAACAAAAAAATAATTACAAATTGCTTAGCCCAGCTGCTTTATTGTATATTTCATATCTTACTTTATTATCCCTAAAAATTTGTTTTCTGAAGCTAAAACAAAGTCATAATAATTTTCATACATTGTGGACTCCTTTTTACAAAATTTTGAAATAAATGTGTCAGTTCGTGTTACACTATAATGTGGACTGTCAAGATTTAAGAAAATGTGAGATCTTTACATGTTTCCTTTTTTTAAATTTCGTTATTAACTGTTAGGGGCGCAGATTGCTTCATCTACATGACACTGGTCGCGTTTTATCACCTAAACCCGTCCATTTCTCTGCTAGTTTTTTTTTGTGCTACATTCGACTAGGAATTTTGCTTTTTGGAAACCTATCGCTGTTTGATTACTTATGTTGGCTTCTAACTTATTTGCTGCTTCTACTGAGTAAGTCACAGTCTCCATTTTACCCGCGTCATCGAGTGTTCGACCAAAATGTCTCTGTAAATTTTTGTTTAACGCGTGGCCATGTTTCATCTCAGTTTTGCCACCAATTCTCAACTCTGTTACGGTCGAAGTCGCTTGTACTTGTAGTAAATATTTCTGTTAGAGAAATGGCAGCCCTGACTTTCTCTCGATTCCGCGCGTCAATTTGGCCTTAGTTTCAGGGTAAAACTTCCTCTGTTAAGGGGTACACATCCATTCGAGTTTGCTCGTTCAGAAGCTAACAGGTGTTAACCTATTTTGATTGACGTAACCTTCTGTCCCCGACGCTGAATTGTTTTCTTCGCTTGAGAAACATTTCTTTGGTGTCAAGGTCAGTCGTTTGTTACTGATTTGTTTGGATCTTCCTTAGGCTGACTTGGTGAACTCATTCTCTTTTTTTTGGAAATTCTACTTAACATTTTTGATGTCCTTGTAAACAAGTCATATCCCGTTGTCGATTACGTCAGTACTATTATACTTCCTGATCTGATGAATCACTGGGTATCAAACGGTCGTCCCGACAAGGAAGTTTATTTACTCGAAGCTGAATCTTGAACACCGTTCACGCCTAGTGTTTCCCTCGGAAGGCTGGTGTCGTATTCCGAAAAGGACTCTCGAAGGAGCTTAGAGATTTAACCGTCGACTACCGTTCTGTCGCGTAAGGTAACCGATTACATGTTTCTTTTCGTCACTTCGGTTGATCGTCGCAATACAAATCCGGACTCATCGCCTAGCAGGATACCTTTTTCTTCTTTCAACTTACGCCTGTGCAACTTTGGTTGCCTAGTTTATGTCTCACCCTTGCATCAGAAAATTTAATTCAATCAATTCGATTTTTTTTATTAAAGTCACTAAATAATTTTGCTTGATAACAATTGTCAATAGTAACTTTACTTCTTTTGCTAACTCTTGAGTCAATTCAGTTACTAAATTTTTCCTGTTATATTGGTTACTGTGAGACAAAAGAAAATTTCCTAACGTACACACCATTTTGTATTTTGAAATATTTAAGATCCATTGATGAAATACTTACAATCGAACATTAACGTTAACTTTTTTAGAAAAATTTTGTGCAAATCGTTCTTGATTGCAGTGAAAACCTCGAGTAACCTCTGGACAGCTGTTTCAGCCCTGCTTGGGGCTTCTTCAGCAGAGATGTAGCTCGACATTTCCACTGCAAACAAAAACGACTTGCCCAATTTATTCGCAATTGCGATGTAAGAGTGATGAACAGATAAAATAGCGACAATAAATTTGTCGCTATTTTATCTGTTCATAAATGTTTGTGTCATATATTTTAAAGGAAAATATCATTGTACATTTTTTGTTTTGCCAATACAGAATACTGGATTTGTGAATTTTAGCATTATTTATACATGGCATCTCAGTAAGTTTTCATCATTTTTTTATAATTTTAGTTTAAGTTTTTATAAATATGTAGATTAAAATTAATGAAAGTTTGTGGAAAGTGAAAATAAATAGAAAAAAACGAAGCACGACCTAATGTAAAGCAAAAACAAAAACAGAAAATGGTCCCAAGCCCAAGGCGATTACCATGTGAAAACGAATATACAGATTAGTAAAAACTTTCAGCTTGCACCCAGAGATTCTGTGAATGACTATGATAACACGTTTTCCACGTTTATTTAATATTCTAAAATTTAAAAAAGCTGACACATGTAAAGCTAGCTGCATTTCTACCGCACAAACAAATAAACATTTCATGTGTGATGTCGAGTTTCATGTATTATGCGACACATAAAATACATAATATAATCCACATTTCCACGTGCCTGCATTCTACTGTGCGATGATAAATCTGAAATGTTTAAATGTTTGTTGAGAGTGCTTCTGTTAACAAAAAATAATTTCTGGACAAGAGAGATTTATTATCCATACGAAATATTTCTTATTACATTACTATAATATTCCCTAAAGCAAATAATTCATTTCATAACAATAAAAATGTACCTATGTTAGACAGTTAAACTTTTTCGAATGATTATAACTTGATCTCAATTCTGACCAACTCCAAAGATGAGATCGCTTGTATGAATAAAAGTGGAGTTTACTCCATCACTTGTATACACTCCAACTGTAACTCTGTTTATATTGGTCAAACAGGTCGTAATTTAGCCACTCGGGTAAAAGAACATTTGTCCTCAGCTAGATTAGGAAAGACTGATTGTAACTTTGCCCTTCACCTTTTAGATTCAGGACACTATCCGGATCCTAATTTTAATGTCAAATTATTATATCAGTTACCTAAAGGTTTAAAGCTTAACATAGCTGAATCTTTAGAAATTTTCCTTTCTAAAATTGAAAATACTGTCAACCTCTTGAATGATCAAATCACTTTCCCTCATTTTAACTTTTTTGAATCTATAAATTGGAACCATTCTTTGATAAATTAACCTCCTTTGTTTAACTCGTTGTTTATTGTTTAATGTAATTTGTTCTTGGTTATTTACTCCTTATGAGTAATTTTTTTACCATCTGTCTTCACCGTAATTGTTTTTAACTTTGTTCTCCGCAATTTTGTTTCATTTATTTCATGTTGGTACTGTTTAGTAACTTACCACTTGTTAGTAACTTTCACTAGGTTAAGTTCTTACTTTGTCGTTTGTTAAGTAAAAATGGCCACATATTGCGTGGACTCTCATCTATGGTTTGTTAACTTATTTTACTATTAATTACTTGTTTTTGAGTGCCAATCTTGTATTTTAGATTCGATAATGGTTATTCAACCGAAACATGTCATCAGTTATCAATTTACCACACGGATGAGCAAAATATAGCCAAGACTACACGTTGTTTGTTTTAGTGACCTTCGGCATTTACGCTTTCTTCAAAAATGATAAAGAACAATTTTAATTCAGAATTTTATTCTCTGTCGATTGATTAAATAATATACAGGGTGTTCCATTTAAAAAAGTGTTCTTTTCCCTTTATTTCATAAACGCGATATTCAATTTTTT
The DNA here is from genome assembly GCA_036172665.1 of Prosopocoilus inquinatus. Classification (NCBI taxonomy): domain Eukaryota; kingdom Metazoa; phylum Arthropoda; class Insecta; order Coleoptera; family Lucanidae; genus Prosopocoilus; species Prosopocoilus inquinatus. The sequence continues at coordinate 56,875,005 of CM069871.1, forward strand.
TTAATGCATCGTTGCAATCAGGGCAAATATACTACTAGATTGCTCATTTAACCATACCTGTAACTTTAATAATAAAAAAGTTAGCAATAGTGCCGAGTTATTTTTGAACAGTCTGTATGTGAAATATATTTAGTAAAGCTAAGTATTTTTTTTTAATTTAGCAACAATAAGATTTTTTGGAGTATTTTTTTCTGACCGTCAGCCGCATCGGGCGTTTACGATAATTGGAGCAGTGCATAACCGCGTTAGAAATGTGAGAGAGAAGATCTCTATTCCAGTGCATGTAAGAATGAGAAAAATACAGTTACAGGTCACTCCGGAAGAATTATAGAAAACGGTTACTGCTAGTCATAATTGAAATGTACTTCTACATATTCATCATAATTGGCTTTCAAACAATCTCTTAGGCTAACACATTTATTAATTGATTTCTAGTGATTTGAAGCTTAAAAGTAGATGACCATTTATGAATGAAGTAAGTAATACTGGTTACTTAAAGCGATAGATTTGTAAATATAAAATGATTAAGACCTATTATAGCTTTCTAAGCAGCTGATTTACACTATTTGTAATTAGCGTTCCAAATATGAGAACAATGATCTATAATTAGCTTCTTGAGTCTCATAATGATACACAGAATTGGCAAAAGTCTAACTGAACATTCTGAATAATGCATGCGACTGGGAAGGCAGAAAGAAGTATGACTAATTACGTCCACTTGCTTGGAGATTGTCCAGCGAATGTCGAACGGCGCCCGCCAGGCACGAACGCTTACAATACGAGTCGAAGAAACGTCTATGTTTAGAAGCCAACTAACCAATACTGTATGTAACACAATCTTGCTTATTGAACGTTTATACTCGCGTTTACACTAGAGGATTTTTATGTCATTGAAGTATAAGCGTTGTACCTATACTAGATGAGCGTTTTCTGACAGAGAAAGGAAACGCCTATCTTCTTTCAATGAAACAAAACACCGCAGAAGAAAAAAAATGCAACATTGTTAAACGCGGATTTTGCAAGCTGACTATTTTGTTCCATTAAAATCCATTGACAAAAGATGCAACAGAGCAAGCGTAATGGAGGAAATGCAGCAGAAAAATGCAGGCCCTTTATTGTGTTCATTCACCTGCAGTGGCGGAGAAAACGCAAGGAAGAAAGGCTCGTGTGCAGTTTAGTCCAGATGCTCTTTACTAATTCTAGTGCGCGAAATAAAGGAAATGGGGGCACTGCAAAAGTGGTTTAAAGCGAATTTTGGAAATGGACTAAAGGTATTAACTATCAAGCGTTTCATATATGACCGAGATATCGTTTTTAAAAAGTTTTATTTTCTCTCATGCTTAAAAATAGTCCAAGGAGCTGATTTGTTTGGGGATGCTGTCTCATTGCTTTATTTATGAGCCCAGCTGACTCGTAACGGGGTCGTTTATTTCGTTGCAATAAAGCCTTTATTCTAACCATCTGTATTACACGAAGCGATAACATTCACAATAATTTATCATGCTCGTAGCATTTTCATGCAAAGTAAAAATAAGTTTACATTTACCATCTCAAGTAGCAAAAGTTGCAATTAAGTAAGAGTATATCGTTTATTTTAAGATAATTTCAAACATCAGCACTTTATGTTATGTGTATTTTATTGAGTAATGGAGACGAGAAGTGATGCTCGCATGAAATTTATCACGACGGTAATATATGACACGTCAATTTAATTAAAAATATTGTATCGCAAACCTACGTTAATTGCGACTGCAACCTACAGCAGCAATAAATCAATCGCAATTATTCCTGGATATAATCCAAAATTTTATCGCAGAGCTTACCATAGCCGCCCGTGCAGCGAAAAATATGAGGCGCATATGAAATTCTATTTCGCGTAATACGGGATTTCCTAACTGCACAGCCCACGTTTAAAAAATTTCATTTAAATTCCTCAAGCGGTTTCGTACTTTAAGGATTGTTAATAATACAGTAGGAAGCAAGTCACACCGGCTTTATTAAAAACGCCCCGTGTCGCTCTTTTTTGCATTTAAAGCTATTGCTCGTCTCATTTACGTTAATCTTCGTTTTCAGGAGTTACACAGAAATAACTACGCAAATACGTGGGCTGCTGGAAAAGTTTCTGAAAACGGTATGAAAAAACGCATATGAAATTTGGTAAACGGTATCATTGTTTTTCGAAGTATTCGCCTTTGACGTCAATACACTTTTGCATACGCTCGAACCAATTTCTAAAGCACGTTTTCCACTCTAAAGATGGTACCTCAGAAACCAGTGTCCGGAATGTTTCAACCGCTGCTTCAGCCGACGAAAATCGCTCACCACGCATTTTATTTTTGATATTTGGGAACAAAAAGAAATCATTAGGTGATAAATCAGGTGAATATGGACAATGAGTCATTAATTCAACATTTTTATTGGACAAAAAATCAACTGTTTGACGGGCTGAGTGAGAGCTGGCGTTGTCATGATGGAGAATAATTCGTCGATTTCGATTGTTTCTTCTTATTTGATCGATGACTTCCGGCAAACAAATTGTAGTATACTAATCAGCATTCACGGTTTTTCAATCCTCTAAAGCCACGGTTGCTACATGTCCAGTTAAACCAAAGAAACAAGCAATCATTTGCTTCGCAGCACTGCGTGAACGGACAACTTTTGTTGGTTTTGGTTCATTTTGAAATACCCAAACGGTAGATTGTTGTTTACTTTCTGGCTCGTACGAATAGATCCACGTTTCGTCACCAGTGTTATAAACGAAATTTGAACGACCTCCATTGAATTTCTTGAGCATTTCTTCGCACCATTTAACACGACCCTGCTCTTGCGCTTCTGTTAAATTGTATGGGATCCAACGACTGCAAAGCTTTCGTACTTTCAAATGATCATGCAAAATCTGGTGTATTGCTTTCATCTCAATGCGTAAGGATGCTTGAATCTCACGGAATGTCACATGTCGATCTCGCTCAAACATTTCATGCACAGCATCTACATTAGTTGCAAAAACAGATGTTGATGGACGACCTTCACGAAATTCGTCACTGAGGGAGGTACGTCCACGCTGGAATTCGGCAAACCAATTATAAACACTGCTCTTTGATGGTGCTTCATCTCCAAATGAAGCTGATAGAGGTATTGTTTCGGCGTTAGACCACATTTGAAATCGTAAAAAATCATGGCACGAAACTTTTCACCCGAGATTTTCATGTTTACACAAAATTACTTTTTCTCAAATGCTGTACAAACAAAACTAGTTCACCTGGAGAGGAACTGTCAATAGAATTATAGGCGAAAAACGTCAAATTTTTCAAATATGACAGTTGATAAACGCCAACAATTCTAGACCTACTAGATTCCAGAAAACATTCCAGCAGCCCACGTATTAAGGTACCTGTATCAGGCGGTTCAATAAATTTCTATTCCAGGTTATACCTTGATCTTTTTATCTTGTCGGAGAATCTTTAGAACAGACTTGTATTTGTATCCTTATTTTTGACCCGTGTTCAAGCCACAGAGATTATCGTGCATCTCAATTTTTATTACGGAAAAGAGGACCACTTATGCTTTTACCAATATGACTTTTCAATAATAGAGTATTCAATAATTTAAGAAGAATTTAGACCACAGATTTATAATTATCAAAGACTTATCCATGATGTAAAATGTACGAGCGGGGATTGGCAGTCGTATCTCGATTTTCTTTGTTAGTAGCGTTTTGGTTTTAGGAGGGAAGCCAGAAATCGATTTCTAATTTGTTTACTTGTATTGTCTATTTGTATTGTCAGAATTGTCAAGATTGATTCGCTCTTTGGTTTTAGTCTCGTTTATCTTCAGATAAATGCTTTTCTTATGAAAATATTTCAAATAAAAATACGGAATCTTTAAAAATATAAAACACATGAAATGAGACAATTTGTTTACAAAACAAATGCACTTTATAATTACAAAAGGGAAAGTTCATAAATCTGATATAATCAAGTTTTCTTTGATCAGAACAATCTGAAATAATGTGTATACAGTGCGAATCCTGTAACGCTGCACACACGCATGAGATAATTCATTTCTGAGTCGTATAAAATTGCACATAGGGTTTTTAACATTACATTGCTATGGCTTCTACGCAATATTCAATGCTGAATCATTTCTAAACTACACATAGGAAGTTATAAGGAAGCTGTGTGCAGTGTTATAAGGTTCACAGTATATGTTCATAATACAGGGTGTCACAAAACCTCTGTCTTTAAATGTGAGTTCTTCGTTATATAAGAGATTCATTCACCTAATATGAAATATTTTACCCAAAAATGAAAAACTGACCTATTACAAGCGAGCGCACTCCCTCTATTTTGAAACCTCTACTTGGTTTACGACTTGTTTCAGGAATTTATTTCCATAAAAGCAATAAAACGCAAGAAAGCTTTTTATTTAGGTTTAGAAGAACTCGGTCAAGGTCTTATTGTATACGAATATGAATCCGACTTGTAGACATCGGCATGTTTATTTGTATTTTCAACATGCGATAAATAAGAACGTTTGTTTACGCACTTCTTTGTACTAGGCAATAAAAAATTATGTTAAAAACGAGTACCTAATATTCCTTAAATTTTTGCTGAAGTAATTAAACATCTCCGTGCGCTAGTTTTGTAACTGGGTTGAAAATGTCTGAAATTATTTTTTAATTATGGCACCAATAGCTGAAGAATAAGTATTGCAACAGCAAAAACTATTCCTATTGTAAAAACGGAAAGCAAGAATTGGAGTATGACACAATGAAAAATTTAAATAAATTAGATTGCCTGTACACACAATAATCTATGGGTTCAAAATAAGTGATTGAATAATTTCGCTTGCTCTCAATCGAACTATTTTATTAATTGTTTACATTCCAACACAAAACACATGTCTTTATAAGAATAATATTGAACCTAAATTTCTGCGTCGGCTTAAACCATAAAGACATAAGAAGCGCTCGCCTAGTGCAGACTTTTATTTTGTCTTTTCGTCGAAGTTTTAATAAAAAAACAAATTTATTTTTTACAAATAAAATAAACTTTAGTAATCAACATTGTAAGTTGATTATTGGCAATTTACAAATTAATATGATGTAAGAATTTCCACTTTTTCGATCGCCTTTAGGTTAAATTTTTTAAATTTAACTGTTAAAGTACGGATTAGCACAAAACTAATCATCAATTAATGCATCACGCACAGACTATTTTAAACTATTAAGAGTTTACCTAGTTACAAAATGTATCTGCTTTTAAAATTAACAAAAAAACACGGTACTTGACCTGCCTTAAGTACATGGTCATGATCTTGTTTTTATGACTTTTTATGGCCTCGAACGTCGAAGAATAGTTAAAAACGAAGCTCCGCCGGAACACTTAAGCTGCATTCAGCGACCCTCAAACAATTTCTTTGAAAAAGTAAAATAATTTTTATCTGCGTTATTATTGCTATCTGACCAATAGTTTTATAACAAATTTTGCTTCTTTTCTTGACCACTATTTGTGGTTTCAATTAAAGACATAGGTTTAGAGGCACGCTGTATAAAAATCGTTTAGCAATGCAAATATAGCCGAAGCTACAATATTGTTTGGACAGAAGTGTTGAGTAAATCAGTACTCAAGTAAGCCTTTTTCTTGCGCTTTAATGATTTTTATTTTAACTCACCAACGCTAACGCTGGAATCATTCTTGAAATATTGAAGTTAAATCGAATTAACTAAAATGCGGCTACGATTAAATTATTTACCGTAAACTAGAAATCGCACCGTGAAAAGTTCCTTCTTCATTCGAGAAAATAATTGAAGAATTTGGTGCAAAAACCGGGCTTGTCTATATTTAATCAAAATTTACTTCTAGATATTTTTTGGATGTTTTAAGTATCGCGCATTGTTTAGTACAAACATTAATTAAGTCCGAGGTACAGAAAGAACTTTTCTGTAGTAGGGAGTTAAATTATGAGCTGTTGGTTGCAAGAATAGATAAGTCCAGAACCTATCCGTTCCCAAAACAATAGGCTTTTTGCTCTGTAGAATATTAGTTTTTTTAGTAAGAGATCTTAACCATAATAAATACTGGGTGTTTCTAACTTAAAAAAAATTTAAATATCTTTGTATCCCAATAGTACGCCACTCTATAAATAAACAAACATTCCAAAATATGTCAGATTTATATTAAAAACAAATATGTCCGAGCGTTTCTGCGAGAAGAAGGCACTTTCACAAATGAAGACCATAACTTCAAAAGGGTCTAAGTACCAAAAACATGTTTAGAAGTTTTCTTTCATTTAAATTTGAAATATGTATAATCTGAATCTACCTAATACTCTCACTTTCGCTCCCCAAGATACTTTTCAACAGAACGTTTATAAGTTCGGTTTGTGCGTAAATCGGGTGATTTTTTATCAAAACTTAACGACTAAGAAACGTTTTTTTTTAACAGATAAAATAGCGACATCTTACTATCGCTTTTTGACCTGACATTGCAGTAGGGTGGACAAATTGAAGCGGGATTTGCTCCTAATAAGTTCCCTATGCAAGGCGGCCATGCTTGCTGTCAAAGCATAATGAAAGATTTTAGAAAAATTTTGTGCAAATCGTTCTTGATTGCAGCGAGAACCTATTAAACTTATTAGGAGCAAATCCCGCTTCAATTTGTCCACCCTACTGCAATGTCAGGTCAAAAAGCGATAGTAAGATGTCGCTATTTTATCTGTTCATCACTCTTACATCGCAAATGCGAATAAATTGGGCAAGTCGTTTTTGTTTGCAGCGGGAATGTCGAGCTACGTCTCTGCTGAAGAAGCCCCAAGCAGGGCTGAAACAGCTGTCCAGAGGCTGCTCGAGGTTCTCGCTGCAATCAAGAACGATTTGCACAAAATTTTTCTAAAAAGTTTTTTTTTTGTTCACGACTAAAAATTTTGGATTTATGTGTAAAATATGTAGTATGTAATTTATTTATTAAATAAATAATAACATAAATAACAAGTAAGTTCAAATTTTCAAATATATTTTCTAAAAAGCCGGCTCTGCAAAGTTATAAGAAAAATTATACGTTTTCACTTTTTTAACTAAATTCATTTTTTTTACCATTTAGAAGATAATTAGTTTATTTTAGTTTTCTTGAAACTTAAAAAAACTGAACCGATTTTTTCATCCAAGTCTTCAATTACAAGCCGAGGAAAATGAAAGAAGTAAAAAATAAAATATCTTAGCGAGAAAGAAGGAACGCTTTAACGGTTAGCCAAATCAGGAACTCTGGAGCTTCTGAAACTCCCTTTTTTAGAAGCTCTGTTACGGACTACATTACATGCTTGTTCACCTGAACCCGGCCATTGCCAGGTAGCTTTTTTTAGACGCTTTCTTTCGCTCACAAAATCGTGATCCAAACGTGTTTTGAATCAAAAACAGACATTCTTTTCTTTGAATCTCTCTTATTTTTAAAACTTGATAAACTGTCAATCAAAAATTCAAGTCAGGTGTTTTGTTGCAACAACTACGCAATTGAGGTCCAAACTATTCGAAACACGATTCAAACTTTTAAGCGAAAGAAAGCACCCATTACTGCCTGATAACAGCATTTTACTTTTTTCGAAACCGTTCATGCTCTCAATATTTCTATTTCCGTATAATTCACTATTCTTACTGAGTGAGCTCCAATTTTCAATTCGCCCGTTTTGTCGTTGTATTTTTATCTTGCAGCCATCGTTAGTCGTCATTGTTGCCAATATAATTCAATATTTTGACGGTCGAATTGCTAAGAGTTTGCAGTAAAATTTTGGCTTAAATATGGAACTACCCTGATATGCGTTTCGCTTCTGGACTCCCGTTTGAGGTTTCTTTAGTATTAATTCTCCACTTGGCGTAATCAACTGCGGTTTATTTTTCGCTTCAATTAATGTGGTGGAGCTGTTGATTTTCATAACCTCCTACGACGTCAGCTTAATTTAGAGCAGGGGACTCTAAATTTTTGGTCTAAGGGCCACACTGACTCTTCTACTAAGTCCTAAGGGTCGAGACCTCAATATCAGCAAAGTATTGTCTTGAATTACGCGCAAATATTCGGTTCGGGGGTAGACGAATGGTACTTACGGGCGTGTGTCAAGGTCACATCATTGCCGCGAATTTTAAAATGCATTTAAAAAATTTTTGACCACTTCATGCGGGATGGCATTTTACGTAACAAATTGATTTGATAAATGTACCGTTATAAATTAGAAAAAGTAGCTAATATTTCCGACCGAAAAAATATACAATAAGAAAAATATAAATTTAGGTAATTTTTGAATACAGTGCTTCTCCAGTTCATTTTCAAGTATTTTCTGCTTTATAACGATTTCATTTATAAAGTAACGGTCTATTTGCGCAAACTCCGAATTATAAACATAATTTTCGGTTAAAAAATTGCCCACAGGATAATGTACATAAATTTTTATCAATATTTTCACTCAATTTTGAGGTAATCCAGATAGGTCAGTCAGTTGCAGTTCTTGAATAATTCCCTTGCTGAAGAAGCCCTAAATAGGATCGAAATAACTGTACAAGGGATAATCAGGAGGTAAATTGTCTCGCAACTAATTTATTGTAAACTGTACAATGTAATTAAGATTAGCTATGGCATGGCGGGCCGGATACGGGGTATGTTCGTATTGCTACCGCCGGTAGTAGGTGTAGCCCGCGGGCCGTACTTTGGAGACCCCTGATATAGAGGCGACGTTACACTTCTTCGTGAGCAAAATACTCAAGTAATTCTCAAGTTCAGTTGATACTATCATACTTAAACCTTCCTGTTGGTTTATTTTTGTTGGACTGACTTGGTAAGTTGTCTTGTTTCGTTTGGAATTTTACTTAGGGATCCTTTTCACTCGTAGGCAATTTGTGCTTCTCCGCTGCCTTTAGTTCCTACAATAATCTGTCTTGCTGCTGAGAAACCACTTTGCTGCTTGCTTGGACCCGGCCACATATTTCTGTGCGATTCTCGCACGTAAACATTTTCACCCCGAAGTAAATCCTTTTCGTCTTTTGTATTCATCTTGGATGACCTTTGCAAATCGTATATCCCGGAACTTCCATTTAAGTCTTAAATAGTTCAAGTCACGTTTGTGTAATTTTGTCAATTAATTTCGTTCTATTGACAATTTAATTCAATTTATTTCAGTGTAATTCAAATTTAGTCACTAGTTTTTGCAAGGTTTTGAATAAATTGATAATTTTAGAGTTAATTGTCGTAGATTTTTGAATTTTCAAAGGTCACAGTGAGACAAAAGGAAATTTCCTTACGTACATACCAATTTAAATTTATGAAATATTTTAAGACACTTAATAAATTGTACAGGTCTTTTTTTAAGACACTTAATAAATTGTACAGGGTGGGAATTTCGAGCTACGTTTCTACTGACGAAGCCCCAAACATGGCTCAAACAGCTGTACAAAGGCTGCTCGAGGTTTTCACTGCAGTCAAAAAACGATTTGCAACCATATTTTTAACTCTAACTTTTTTTTATATTTTTGCTATTTCATAGTTAATTCTTATCATTTTTGCTTTTTTGCAATTCCGTACGCTTTTTTAATTAAGATACTTTACTAAATTAAAAATCAGGTCGAAGTATGATTAATTTGAAAATACAGAATTAAAGACATGCAGCTTCCATAACGAAAGCATTAGTTAGCTTTCAATTGAGATCATATTAGGGTCTAATGTTAAAAAAAAGAACAAGCTTGCATTGCACTGTTTTGCAGAACGTGAATCAACGGTGCCTCATTGTAAAATTCCATGCGTTACCGAATAGCAGCTTCCAGTGCGTGGGCTTTCTAAAAGACTAGGCAACAAGTACGTCACCCTGGAACTCGTAATAAATAGGACAAGAAAAGAAAATTCGGGGGACAGTTCCGCATAAGAAGTCTTTGGTTTTACACGTGACTTAATTTTCTGCGTTATAAAGTGTTTAATGCCCGATTCAGGGGTCGGGGAAAAATCGGTGGCGGCGTTCCTGAAAATGCATCAATTTGTTATTTCTTGAGTCACTGTTTTTATCCATGTAATAGACGTTAAAAGTTTTATTTGCAAAGTTTCATTCCGAATAGGACTTCGCTTCTCAAATAATCATACTTATGTATATTTGATATAGACTATATTAGTATGACCTCAAAAGCTCCTAAAATTGCATTAAGGAATTACTTGCAGTGAGCTTTGGGACTCGTACCCTTGTGAAATTATATAGCTAACTCGATTCCGGTATTTGCAGTATACATATCGAATTTCAGGAAGACGTTTGTAAGTTGCCGCATAATATTCGAACGAGGAGAACACCCAGTGGTGAAAACAGAAGACTTAAGCTGCAGTTGACGTAAATACGCTTGTTTTGGTAGCGCTAATTAGTTACAATTACGTTTCGGAGACGAGAAAGGCGAGAGTCTCGTGTGTATTTTCTTCTTCAAAACGAAATTAATTAAGGCGGTTAGAGTTGCAACACGTTTACTTAAAATGCATAACGCTTCTGTTTGTACTGCGGTTTGTAATAAAGCCGGGGGCCAACGAATGCTTCTCCTGATTGTCGGTTGGCACGTCTAGTCAGAAATCAATTATACGTTGTGAAATCCAATCTTTGCTAGCAGCATCCACTTCCGTTTTCTATTGTTTGGACTCAAGATTAAAGCTTCTTACTGGGAGCTCTAATTAACACTTTATTTCGGGCTGAGATTTTGGTTGCTTTAATTAGTTAAAGCCTTAGAGTGGTCCGGCATATAATTGATATCGAACGATTGTAGTTTCCGTATCAAAAGAGAAAACTGGAGCAAGACAATTAAAATGTTCGCAAAAAATATTTCTTCTACTCGAAGGCACGAAGTTGATGATAGTTAGCTTCATGCAATCGTTACACAAATAACTGTTACTATTGCGTTAGTACTTAAGGTAAGGATTAGAATTTTCCTTAAGAAAAAAATATTTAATTTTATTTAGTCTCTCGGTCTGAGAGAAGCTTACAGTTAGATTTGCTTCGCCAGCATATTTATGCAAAAATAAACAATACGTCAACGTAACTTATGAGAGATGTCATGTAGTTGTAAAATATGAACTGCAAAACGTGACACTGCCGTTGCAGTTCTACTGGAATTTTCCAATGAGCTGCATTAAAGCTCGGGAAAACAACTCCAAACTGAATCACCGCCCCATCTTGAGGGGAAGAGGGTCTTGAATAGACCCTTTCGTTTTATAGCAGGAAAAATATGTGACCGGAGTCCATATAAACTTCTGACATTTTGTACTGCATTCAGTTTTTACTCTGTGTATTCGAAAGCTTAAGAAAGCAAATGTCTCATCTCATACAAGATGATTCTTTCTTGGAATCAAGACTCGATTTAATTAAATTCAGTAATTTTTCCTCAAGTTTAATACTCGCGAAGGAAGTAACTGCTTTTCCACGGTGTGTTATGTATTATCTAAACCGATCCGAAAAGTATTCATGTCATTACTTTTATAAATTAATTGTGTTTGTGGGAAAATTGGATGTGAGAAGTGTTAATTATACTACTGTTGGTAAGCGACTCAATACAGCTTGAAAAAGCTACCTAAAGAATTTCATCCTTGTCTCTCTATTTGTAATTTTATTTTCTTATGTTAAAGTTCAATAAGTTAATCGAGGAAAACGTCATAAGGAAAGAGACAACGAAGGAGAAGGTGTCACCTATTTTGTGGATAGGCAGAAGATTAGAACTGACCACGATTGACTTCAGTGCCGCCGGCAGTTGCAGTGGAACGGGTCGGGATTATCTCCAACCTACGCGAAATTATTCAAGGGCGCCACTCAATTCTTTTTGGGGAAATGCGGGATAATTAAGAAAACGCGCTCACGTCTAAGATATGCAGAACTTTATTTACACAAAAATTAAATCGTTAATACAATATAAGGAAAGAAAAAAGGTATATTGAGACGGTAAGGCAAACGTCATCAACGCAAGCCGGAAGGGCCGTCAGACAAACACTAACCCCCAATTTTACAAAAATTATTTAATCACTGATTAATTTAACAGCATGATTAAAAGCTGTGATTGGTTGGGTGAAATAATATAATTGGTTGTTTCAAATCTATTGTTAATTGTTCGTCCAATGACGTTCCTTAATCAGAGAAGTAAATTACTCTCTGATTAATATTTTGATTTTGACATGACTTATTTGTGAAACCCATCGTGAACACAGCGCAAGTTTAAGGTCAAACAATAGCCAAAACTAGTGACTGTGTGAATTTTATTTAGTTCATCAAGGAGGGGACGCGGAAATATGAACCAAAATCAATAAGCTGAAGGCCCGGAGGGTACAGTATCCCTAAAACTGAAAATTAAATATTAAGTCCACACCTCTCCGTAACTCGTGATCCGGATACGATGGAGTTCAGCTCAAATCTTAACCAATCTTAAACAAAATTATAAATCGTATTACCACAGATCCGGAAGGGGCGTATGAATATTACAAGGACCAACGCCTGAAGGGTTGTGCCAAAAACGTCAGCAAAAATTAAAGCATTAAAGCACAAACATGTTTTCAATAAACAGTTTCAGAAGCGCAGGAAAACATTTTAAAAATTCCACCTGTATTATCCATCGAGTCGTCACCTGCGGGTTTCTGTGCTGAAAAATTCGGCTTTGCGGAGGTCGGCGATCGGATAGAATAGCAAAAGCTCAAAGGTAGCAACAGGCCCGTAGAGTCGCGCGGAGGGCTTAGGGCGGTTCCAACGATCAGCTCAACACACCAGTCATCACGCAAGGGTAAGTATTCCACGGGGAAAATAACGACACCGACAAGTACGAAATCGGACTAAAAAAGTAGGCAGCGATAGAAGTAAACCACAAAAGAACAGCTCACAACAGAGGAGCCTGGAGGAGAAGCCTAAAAGCGGAGAACAAAGAAAAACGTCAACGCGGATCAAATTAGCCGACCTCACCTAGAGGACACCAACCAGACTGTACAGTAAAGGCGTGAAGACGCGACTTTAGCTTCCGGTGATACCGTTAACACCGGCCAGCGGCCGTAGAATTTATTTCACCCGGGGGAAATAATTTGAGCACTCTTGAGACGACAAACCCACAAGTAATTCACCGAAGATTTTAATTGGAAATGAATTCGTCACAAAGTTGAGTTAGGGTAAGGGGAACAGGAAACCAAACGAAAAGACAGGGATCGAAAATGACTGGCCAATCAGACGAAATCGTGACATCAGAAACAGCATTGTGCCGTGAGCGAGCTTGACAAAAAAACGTAGAGACCGCACAACAAATGAATGCAGACCGAACGGCGGTAACCGGAGTAAAATTAAACACATTTCAGCTTGTTTAATTCAACGAACAAGCGAACTTATTTCTGGAGGCCGTAGAATTTATTTCACCCGGGGAAATAATTTGAGCAGACGACCAGACGACGAACGCATAAGTGATTCATCCAAGATTTGAATAGAAAATGAATTCGTCACAAAGTTGATCTGGGGTAAGGGGAAACCAAACGAAAAGACAGGGAGCGAAAACGACTGGCCGATTAGACGAAATCATGACATAATCGCTATCCAATAGTGGAATAGATCAAGGGTCATCAGCAGGAGCATTGAGCAGTGAGCGATCTTGACAAAAAACGTAAAGATACGGCACAAGAAATTAATGCAGACCGAACGGCGATAACCGGAGTAAAATTAAACGCATTTTAACTTGTTTAACTCAACGAAAAAGGCAAATTATTTCGGTATCGAAAATAATATGGAGAATCCTATAAAGAAAAACATTAAATTAACACTTTATCAAAAACAAGTACTATCGAGTTCATGCATGAAAACATCTCCGTGCGATGTGTGAAAGGAACGCGCAGTTCGCCCGCTCAAGAATTCAAGTCGATGGTTCTAAAAATAGAAATTACTCCGAAATACCTATTATACAGTGTGTACCAAGACCACAAGGGAAAAATAAACTATAACAAAGAAATTGACAATCTTTAGGCAATCAATAATAATAATATTAATACGTTTATTGATTTGATATTAAACTACATTGCAAAACAAGTTAAGCGTATTACAAGTGAAACCAAAGATAGCTCGAAAGGAGCACGCTGCAATTCCTGGCGTACCTAAAACTAAAAACTAAAGGAAGAACGAAAGAAAAAAAATAAGAAATGGGACATAACGAAGAAATATTCTAAGGAGAGAAAAAGAAATTAGCATGAGGAACAATGAAGGAGAAAAAGAATAAAATAAGATATAACTGAAGAGAGAGAAGAACGAGGAAGGAGTAAAGAATGTGAAGGATTGAAGAAATGTGAAGAATCGGAGTAAGTGAAGGAAAACAGAGAGAGACAAATGAGTGGGGTTGATAAGAAGAGAAGGATAATAAATAGAGAACATAAACACTGCTGCAGGAAGTTCAACAATAGAGTTCTCCTTAAACATTGAGGCACCATTTTGGCGGTCGTGCGAAAACTCCAGGGAGCGTATTTTTGGCTTTAAAACCCAACCCACCTACCGAACAAGTAAAGTGTCTTCCAGGGGTGGCTCATTGGTTAAAGAGTAAAAAAATAGGTTTCGGGTTATTCCGTTGTTAGTCAGAGTGAAAGAATCCAAGGGTGTGGGTACTTAGGCTGACCAGCCCTAAATTATTAGATAAATAACTCGCGGTCATTATTACAGTAATAATGTTGGCATTATTCGTTTTCATTCGAAAAACAGCATCGACAACTCGAAGATAATAAAATAAAGCAACTATTATTCAGCTTAACGATTTCGTTACCGCTTTTTTTCCATTGCCTGACCCTCTCGACGTTTGTAACGCTAAACGCTAAATTTGAAACCAAATGATCAAATTAAATTCAAAATTGCAACTTGCAGTGGATACATTCATGAAACATGAACGTCCCCGGAGAACTTACTTTCACAAAGCAATATAGTAAACCGGCATTTTACATAATGGATGCTTTTTGTTTGAATGAAAAAATGCGCGGGTCATTTTAATGGGAAATCAATAACACAGATGCGTTCCTCGTTTTTGGTTGTGACTAAATCTATGTTGTTGGCCAACAATTATCGCTTGTAAGTAAGAAAACTTATGAGTAACGTAGAGGGTAAAAATTGTTTTCTTGGAAAATTTAATTGAGCATTTATTTACGCAAATAATTAAAATATTATAAGAAATTAAATTAATAATCTGCTGAAATTTATTACGGTTTTGTTTCACTTTAGCACTACTCAATTAATATTAGTTATATTCACTCGTGCATGAAGTTCGATACGGTTGGTCTTGTTTTCCATCGACTGCACTCGAAATCGCGTTTTCTCAATTTATAGGCTAAGTATAAAAAGTGATTCCTACCCCTTAAATTGCCGGCATACCACGTCATATATGACTCAGCCGGTCAACATTTTTTTACTATGTCGCGAATTCATTCCGTTCACACACATAAGAAACAAATTTCTTAGTTTTGATCACATAAACTTACGCAAGGTTTTAAACCGTTCCTAATAAAATCTCATTGCAGATGCCACTCAAAAAGATTTCGTACATGTATTGGTTCTGTTGTAATCGAAGTTGCATCTTCTTGTTACGATGCTTGTTGACTATGTTGGCTGATGATGATCATTTCAGCTTAAGATGTGTTCACCTTTTGATTTGATTTTGGAGATGCCTTCTACGTACAGCAAATCATTTAGGGTTTTGCGTAGTGGCTTTTGATGGAAATTTGCGGGATGTGACGAATAACTTGTTAGAGTTATTTGTAAATGGATTTTTTTTTATAGAACTTGACAGAACTTCTTATTACATGAAAAACTATTATTGTTACTGTACTAAAAACAACATATCCAAGCATGACTTGATGTGTATAATTCCAACACTCCCCCTCAAATTGTGCTTGAATGTTGAATGGATCGTAGTCCAAGGAGATTTGAAAATCTTGAATGCTTGATACTTGGTAGAGCCTTGGTAAGTACATCAGCAATCATCTCATCAGTGGATAAATATGAAAGAATTATTCTCTTATCCTTGAGTGTGTGTCGCACAAAATGATGCCTGATATGTGTTTCGATCTAGCATGAAACATCGAATTTTCCGCTAGAAACTTGGCTCCACGATTATCGCTGTAAACGGTCACATCAGCAATGTGCTCGTGTCCCAATTCTTTCAGAAAACTGGAGAGATACATGGCTTCTTTGACGGCATCGGATATTGCCATGTATTCCGCCTCTGTTGACGACAGTGCCACCGTTCGCTGTTTTCGAGACTCCCAAGATACTGCACCACCACAGAGTAGAAAAGCGTATCCAGTGTACGAGCGTCTGTCGATCATGCAATTTCCAAATGTCGGTGTCAACGTCTCCATTTAAATAAGCTGTTTCGATGTCTAGCTGACTAATGCGTAGGTTGTCCTTGGCTGCCAATGCCATAAGAAGCCGGAACGAACCAAGTCTTGCAACCGGAGCAAATGTGTCGAAGAAGTCGATCCCTGAGCGCTGCGAATATCCTTTTGCAACAACCCGCGCCTTTCTTCGATTCAGATTTCCATTCGCGTCGTATTTATTTCTTAGAATTGTACGACTTTTAATAACTTGCCCATTTTGTGGTCTCGTGACGATGTCGAAAGTGTCATTTAGGACTAGACTTTTCATTTCTGAATAAATTGCGTCGAACCATTCTTCACTGTCAGGACCAGAAATCGCTTCTTGGAACTGAATCTCGTCAGCGTTCATGGCAAATTCAGCATCTTCCTGTTCCTGTTCGTTTTCGTTCGATGAGTTTTCATCTGCCGGTCTTTGGGTTGCGGATACCATATGGTATTGTTTCGCCGGACGTCCAGGATTACCTATCAGGATTTTCCGCGGTCTGCCGCGTCCTCGTTGTGACTGATTATTTTCAAAATCAGTTAATGCAGGACGATTGCTGTCACTCTGACGTTTTTCGCTAGTATTCGGAGTTGTCTGTGGAAATTCATCTTGACGGTCTAGTATTTGTACATTATTTTGCGGTGCATGAACTTCTAGAGTGGGATAATTTGCCCCCATTTCCGTCTCATGAATTGTTTCCGATTCTCGTGGTTCATCCTTAAACTCCAACTTTGACATAAATCTGACGTCTCGTGTCACGTAAATTTTATTTTCAGAAGGCACCCATATTCGATAAGCTTTCGCAATATCAGAGTAACCAACAAGTACTCCTGGTATTCCTCTTGAGGAAAATTTAACTGAGAGACTTGTCCAGGATAAAATTCTTGGCTCCAAATTTCCTCATGTGACTGACGTGTGGGCGCTTGCCAGTTCATAACTCGTGAGGTGTTTTGATACCCAGCGGTTTCGTTATACAGCGACTCCGTTCTGCTGCGGCGTGTATGGTGCAGTCAGTCGTCGTCGGATTCCCGCTTGCTTCAAATTTTTTTCTATTTGAGCATTACAGAATTCTCCGCCATTGTCGGACTGAAGAGCCTTTATTTTGTGGCCAGTTTCATTTTCCACAAAAATTTTATATTCTTGAAACTTTGTAATTATTTGGGATTTGTGTTTCAAGAAGTAAACTACAGTCCATCGGCTATAATCGTCGATGATTGTCAAGAAATAACGGGCACCACCCCGTGATTGTGTTCGCATGGGTCCACAAATATCTGTGTGAACGATTTCGAGCGGGGTTGTTGATCTACTTTCTCGTCGAGGAAAGGGAAGAGTAGTGATTTTTCCAGCTGCACATGTTTCACAGGCTGGAAGCATTTCATTGAGCTTATATGTTGCGCCGGACACGGATTTACATTTAATCATAAGTGTCATATCTTTCCAATTAAGATGACCTAATCGTTTATGCCAGTCCATGGAAAGATTCGAATCGACAACTGTAGTTTTAAAAGTCTTATCATTTCCCTCTCGCAAGTAAAACAAGTCCCCAATACGATCCGCAATCATTTTGACATTTCCGTCACTATCTTTCACATAAGCACATTTGTCATTGAATGTCACGGAATGCTTTTTGTCCACTATTTTTGCGACCGATATCAAATTTGTTCTTAGTTCTGGAACGCACAGAGTTTCATGAAACGTAATCAGTCTATCACGATTACCGTCGAAAGCCGTTACACGAACATCGCCTTTTCCTGTCACACGAGCCGTCGCATCGCTAGCCAGTTTGACACCACCATTGACACTTCGTGTTTAGAAATAATTGTGGGTCTTTACATAGGTGTGATGTACATCCACAATCGAGACACCATTTTGAGTCTGTAAAAGATTCGTAAGTCACATTTGCGAGATCACGGGTGGTTTCATGTACAAAGAAATCTTCATTTGCGACATTAGCCTTCTGTTCATTCTTGCGTTTTCTGAAGCAATCTTCCGTCTTGTGTCCTTTCTTCTTACAATAGTCACATATCGGTCTTGGTTTCTTTATGGCATCTTGATTTTGCACTTTCCGTTGTCCGCATGTGTTTGATTATGCAATTTACTGTCGTGTTCTTCAATGATTTTGACCATGAGCATGTCAATATCCGGGAGATTGTCACGAGATTTGATAGCACAGGAAAAATTGTCAAAACTTTCGGGCAGGCTATGAAGTAGCATTATCGATAATAAATCGCCGTTAATGTCAATTTTCATGGTTTGCAGTTTGTCCACAGTGTCCATGAAGCGAGATAAGTAATCTCGAACATCATCTCCGTCGTGCATTTTCTCTAACAGCAGCTTTTCGAGGAGTGTTGCTTTCCTCATAGAGCCTTGAGATGCAAACACGGATTTCAATTTATCCCATTCTTCTTTTGAAGTGTTACAGTTCAGCAGGTGTCGTAGTTGGCTAGGACTAATTGCCAGAATGAGGTCACTTTTAGCTTTCCTGTCTTGAATTGTCCATTCGTTCAGTGCAGCCTGCGTTGCGACAAAAGCTTCACTATTGTCGCCTGATAACTCGGGTTTTGGTTTTTCGCCACTTACGTACTGCCACGTATCATTCTTGACCAGAAAAGCTTCAGCTTGTATGCACCACGTATCGTAGTTAAGTTTTGTTAATAGTTCTATGCGCGTTGAATTAACAACACTTGTACTAGTCATTTTACTTCTCGTCACTCGCGTCAATTACTGGCGCCCATAACCTGATGGAAATTTGCGGGATGTGACGAATAACTTGTTAGAGTTATTTGTAAATGGATTTTTATTTTTATAGAACTTGACAGAACTTCTTATTATATGAAAAACAATTATTGTTACTGTACTAAAAAACAACATATCCAAGCATGACTTGATGTGTATAATTCCAATAGCTGTAAGGTTGACTTAGGTTTCGGTCAGTTGTGTTTCAATGTGTTTTATTGATCCCCTATATCATATTGTACTTGTAACAAAATTTGTGTTTTAGTGTAAGTATTATTTCAGTCGAAATATCTTGGAATTGCTTTCGCTTGATGCATAGAAATTATCAGACATTTAAGAAAGTCTCAAAGCGAATTATTTTACAATACATTCAAAAACGTAAGTAAAACTTATTCAATATAATTAAAATTCAAACTTTCAACTCAACTAAAATAACACAGCAACATGTTAGCATTTACAGCAAGTAAGTGAATGCATACATGTAACTGCATTTGCTCCAACTTTACAGCAAGAAGTTTCGAGGTGACACTTTTTGGAACGACTTTTTCATTTCAAACACAGGCAATAATGTACGTGTACATGTGACATGATGAAGGACCATAAAAGTATATTTGCAGCAACACTGATATAGCAGCGGCCACGTCCTTTACAAAATTAAACAGGATTGCCAATTTGACATAATTTATAGCTCTGTAATCCGACGTCGGGCCCTTTTACGTAAATATTTTACATAAATAGGACTTTTCTCGGTTGTACGCGCTCTCATACAGGATTCACAAAGGGCAGTAAAAATTTGTTACATCTGTAAAACATCCATTAATGATACACGCTCGTTCGCCTTTTTTATTCTCGATTATGTTACACTTCAAAATTATTATTATTATTATTATTTTTTCTCCCAACCATTTTAGGCCTCAAGCTTTCAAAGCTTCTCAATTAGTTTCTCAAGGGCTCTTAATATTTTACGCAATGTTAAGAATCCTAATTTGGAAACTTTGTTATACTATTTTGTAAAGCTGGTTTTACACGGTTTAATTTATTGATCGACTTTAATTAAGTTGGCTCTAAATTCACAAAGGAACAAAATTGGCATCAATCAATTTATGATCTAATTTATAGATCATTTTTTAATATTTAAGGTTATGTTCTTTCTTATAAAAAAATTTAGTTATCTTCGAGTTATAATAGCTCAAAGTACTTTTTGTACTTGATTTGTACCTACGGGTCTAATAAATTAGTTTGCACACAATTTGTGTAAATTACTTCATAACATTTTTTTGTACAACGTCTCCCGAATATTTTTCATGGTTTGTCCTGTCCGTTGCTTTCTCTTGATAAAATTTTTTCCACAGAGAAATACTTTATGTCGGCTTGGAGCACTTAAATAAATTGCGTCTCCCATCTTAACCATTGTGCTCAGATTAAAAGAAACTTATATTCATAATGGACATTCTCGCGCATTGAAAATTAAATATCGAGCCTGACAGCTAAGCTCACATACCTACTTAAAATCGCTTTTATTAATATGACGTTATAACTTAAACCCGCTTAAATATGCACTTGTAAATTTATTTATTTCCTTTACGTTTCCTAGTACATAGTAGCTAGCACCTTTTTTATTTCGGTGCTTACCACAAAATATGTTTAAGGATACCCCTTGGTGTTGGAAAATTCAAGGAGCAATTTAGATAGGCAAAACTTTAGCCGTAATTCATTTCGACGTTATCTCCATTATATATCCTGACTCACATGAATAATATTAAAGCCCCGCCAGCACACATTGCTGTTTTAAAAATACCTACAACTTTTAAATTTGGTTTCAAAATAATATAGCGGACGAAAGTTCCGGTTGATTAAAAAGTTTCCAACAATACCTGGACATTTTCTCGATAAACCCGTTCATTACATTTTACATATGTACGACCGTCAATCAAATTCGTAAGTTATGTGAGCGAAAATCGAATCAAATGCATCGATGATAAATTATTCAGGGCTTTGTGAAGCGAAAAATTGGAGATGCCATCGATTGTGAATTTTCATGGATCGACAACATGTCATTTAAGCAGTTTTTATCCTGTGTCGAAATCGTTTATCAAAGAGAGAAAAGAAATATGAGGAATCTGTATTACATAAATACATATTACATTACAATCAGAAATCAATGTTAGTTTTACTTGAAAATATTTTACCGTGCGTATAATTTAATATATTGCTCTGGCTGCTGGTGTTAACCAATGAGCAGAAGCATTATTTCCTCTTTAGCATATTCAAGTGTGGTAATTGACCCGGAACACTAAATAATAATAATAATAATAATTTATTAGGACTTTTTCCATTCCATTCCATGGGTGCTTTGTCAGACAAAATATAAAAATATGAAATATATCACAATATATCACAATTCATAGTATTAACTATGTCGTCATTACATAACATGCAAAAAAAGAACATGTAAACATATTAAAATATTATTGGCAGAATTCTTTTATATTATAAAGACAACTGTTTATTAGGTATTTTTTTAATTTAGATTTAAACAAGGTCGGTGTTCTCGATTCTCTCAGATCCTTAGAAAGTTTATTATAATAATAAATTCCTGCATATGACGGTGATTTTTGATATTGAGATGTATTCGGATGCTCAGGACGTAGACATTCTTTATAACGAGTGTTGTGTGCATGGATATTTTCGGCCTTATTGAATTGATTGGAATGTACGTGTACATACGTAAGTAATTTGTACAGGTATATTGAAGGGACAGTTAAGATATTTTCTTCTTTAAAAGTTTCTTTACAGGACGAGCGTGGAGAGAGATTAAATATAAGTCTAATAATTCTTTTTTGAATTATAAATATTCTATTTAGATCGACAGCTTGGCCCCAAACACAAATCATGTAATTAATGTAGGGATAGACTGTGCTGAAATAAATGTTTAGAAGATCTTTAGTTACAACAATGATTTTTAGGTTTAAGATCAAATAATAACTTCTATTCAACTTCGAAGATATGTCGTCAATATGATTGGCCCAACATAAGTGTTTGTCAATTACGAGTCCTAAGAATCTGGTGTATTGTTTCATTTCATTTTTTTTATAACTAAATTTATTGGTACTGTTCGTCATTTTGTAATAGAAATCGATGCAGACTGTTTTTTCATAGTTAATGATCAGTCTGTTCTTGGTACACTATTCGTTAAATTGATTAGGGACAATATTTCATTTTTCTTCCAAAATACAATGATTTGATGCTGTAACCAAAATCGTAGTGTCATCTGCAAACATATATACCTCACCTTCAGTAATATGATTAGGTAGATCATTTATAAATAGTAAGAAGATTAAGGGACCTAGAACACTTCCTTGGGGGTACGCCCATAAGAAGATCGAAGCTATTTGAGTAATGTTCATTAATTTTTACAGAGAGTTGACGTTTGGAAAAATATGATTCAAGCCATTTTCTAGCTGTACCTCTAAGTCCTAAGTTATTTAGTTTTTGTAGTATTAGGTTAAGATTTAGACTGTCAAAGGCTTTCGTTAAATCATAGAAGATACCAGCCACTTTAAGCCTAGAATTAAGATCGTTTTGTACGGATTGAACAAAATCAATGGCGACAGTTTGTGTAGAATAACCTACGCGAAAACCGTATTGGTTAGGAGATAGTATGGTGTATTTGTTTAAGTAATCTGTTATTCTGTTATACGCTGCTTTTTCTATAATTTTAGAGAATGAATTTAATAAAGATATAGGTCTGTAGTTTTCGATGTCGGTTGGATTACGTTTCTTGTGAATGGGAATTACTGTAGAGTGCTTCAACAAATTCGGAAATTGACCTGATGAAAAAGATAAGTTAATTATTTCACTTAACGTGGGAGAAATGTATGATTGTGTTTTTAATTTTAATATTAATCTATTTATTTCAGTTTCAGATGTAGGCATGAAAAACATAGTTGAATTACTATAAGAAGATGTAAAATTATTGTTAGTGTTATTTTTAAAGTGATCATTAATTTTTGTAGGTATTTGTTTAGCGAAATATTCGCCAAATAAGTTTGCTACTTCTGTAGGATTAGTATATTTAATATTATTTTGTTCGAGGGTAATATTTAATGGTAATTTGGCGGATTGATTAGTCTGTGATTTCACAATCTTACACAATCACAATCTTATCAAACTTAAATTTGAAAGATATTTCATAAATTTATTTCTATTTCCTTCACTAAGATTTTGTGTAAAACGAAACTGATGGTTTTGATCTGGTTGAGATCTATTTGATTCCGTATATATACAGTAATTATTTGAGCGGTATGATCTGCAATGTTAGGTTCGACGACTTTGTGGTTCAAAACATTTGCAGTTGTTATGATGTAGTCCAAACTGCTTTGGCTGTTTCTAGTTATACGTGTTGGCTCATTTATTAATGAGCGTAATTGAAAAGATACAATTAGATCAAACAGAACACTTGGCAGAAAGTATAAAAAGACGCGGATTTAAGTTCAAAGCAAAAGGTTGCAGTTGTCCAGTATGTTTCCTGGTCGCGGAAAGACCTTAATCTAAAACGGAAATCGAAGTGGCCGTGGTAACAAATGGCTCGTTTTGGCTATGGTCCGACTAGTGTAATGGTGCATTACCCTGTTGTTACCGGAACGGATAAGCGGACAATCCTTTGGGGTGGTGGAAATTAGCGACAGGGCTTTTCTTGTGCTTTTGCGGGAATGGAAATGAGAGAGAGAGAGAGTTCGAAAGTGTATTGTAACTCAGGCATTAACAGTCACAAAGTGAGCCGCAAGTGAGCAGGAGGGAATAGAGTTAATGCAGCGGAAGATTCAGTGGTAAGCAAGAAGATTTGGCGGTGAGATTCTTTGCATGAGTAGCGCAGCTTTCAGTAGCGGGCGACCTGCAACACTCACGCTGTCGATTTCGAACTTGTATTTATACATTTCGGTGTCCACCAATGGGATGCTCTTTGGGTGCTCTACGACCAGTGAGCGCAGTGATTGGGTGATCCGGTTTCGGGAAGCATAGCGAGTGTGAGTGATTGAAATATACGGTGGCACGGTAACAATGTGTTAACACAGACGAAACCAATGGTCGCCGCACGAGTTTGATCTGCAAACTCTCTCGACCAATCAGAAAAAGTCAGTAGAGAAGACACGCCCACCGCTATCAAAAACCCATAAACACGAGACACCATGTTACCGCACCGGATGGTCGAACAATTCTTTGGCGAAGATATTATTGGCGTTCAGGGATTTTGTTGTTTTGTTGTTGTTGCGGGAATAGAAAATTAACAATAAGAAAGTGAGTTTCCAGACGGCGAGATTCTTGTAGTGAGTAATGCAACTTTCGATAGCTAGTGAGCTGCGACATTGGTGATAACGATTCCGAACTTACATTTATACATATCGGTGCCCACCAATGGGAAGCTCTCTCAGTGCTCCATAGCCAGCGAATGCAGTGATTGGCTGATCGGATTTCGGGAAGAAAACACTTTTTGAGGTCATTCAGGCTCGGGGAAAGGAAAAGAGTAACAAAATACAATACATCTTACTACTAACTTAGCCTATACTTCCTATTCGGAAAAGTAACCTTCGCCTTAATTCTAGGAGTATCTTGGCGGTACTGGCTGGGGCGATATTCTTCGGCGAAGAGGTCGTGATGTGGGTGGCTCTGGTTCTTTCGGCGCTTGGTTGCCCACTGGTGCGTCTGGTATTCGACTCTCGTGAACTTTGACCGCCTGACCCTCCCGATTCACTAGGTAGACTGTTTCCTGTAGTATGTCACGGATGACCTATGATCCCATCCATTGGACGGAAAGTCGGGATACGTTCTCCCGCCATTTCTTAGTTTGAACTGGAGCTTTCACAAGAATATTCTGCTCAACTTGTCACAACTTGGCACGGAGCTCGATCTGGTCCACCGTACTCTTTGGTAATCTGTTTGACGTAATCTGATCTCCTCATTCCTTTCCTCCCCTATCATTCGTCGCTCGGGCGGATCTTCCGCTTTTAATATCCATTAGCCTTTACAATGGTTTTCGTGGTCGAACATTGCCCCTTGCCGGGTTTACATTCAGTGGCGGCGTTGACCCCTTTTTCGTTTCGTACCGGCCAAGACGTTCGGGGTCTTCCAAGACGTCGCCGACGGTTCGATCATTTCGTTGGCTAACATGGAGTCCTCGGCGATGACTTTTCTTTTTGGTATCGCTGTATCGGTATGGGTGCTGGAACAACGGTGAGGTGACATTCAGGTGAATTATACAGATAGCTGTGTTGGTGGTTGTTCTTGGTCCATTCTGATCGAATCCCTCGTCGAATTGCCTCAAAATTCCCTTGAATTCTTCCTCTTTGCCTCCTAAATGCTCGGTAGCAGAGTCAAGATTGGATTGACTTTGTCGATGCGGCTTTCTTGGCGTTACCCAGCGTGCTATGGCTCTTTTTCCCGTTCCGAAGTGTATACATCATCTACTAAAGTCTCTGGCTACATCCCGCTGAAGGAACCACGGATAGTCTAGTGTGACTTCTTCGCGAAGTCCCATGCTGATAAGGAAACCTGTGGTGACGTCAATGACCTTCAGTTGCATTGGAATGATAGTCGATCCTCGGAATCGTGGCTTAACATCGACGCTCGCAAGATCGGCTTATATGTTTGTTACCAACAGCGCTGATGAAGTTGTGGCTGGGGGCAGTATCGAGCAAGGTGTCGACTGTTGATTGTGGCATTCTTGGAATTGGACGTGACTGTTTCTTGTCGCTGCTAAAGAGGAAATAATACTTCTTCTCAGTGGTGAAAACCAGCAACCAGATCAATGCATTGAATTATGTAATTGCTGGTCCTCGGTGGGAATAAGTAGTTGTGGGTTTTTGTTTTTCCCCTGGGACTCCCAGACTTGCTTGATTCCGAGGACGTGTTAGTTTTCAGATCGCTTCTGACCTCGGCTTGCTTGAGCAATTGGACAGTACCGATGAAAATGCTTTCTGGGGCAATGTCGTCATTTTGGCAGCTGATTCTGCCTCGCTGATAACTCATTTGTTGCTGATTGGCGCGTACGTTGTCTCGATGGCGGTTGTGGAAAGTCGATTTGTCGGCATCTATCCTTAAGCTCAGTAAATGAACTTGGCAGCTGTACGCTGAGCGGCAGCCGGGCTTCGTCTCTAATCATTCGACAAATGGTCATAATTCTGTTAGTCGCTGGAGTGGCGGCTGCTATCTTTTGGAAAATTCCCCACTTACTCACGGCGAAGGTCAAAACTTCGATGTTTTGCCAGGGGAATGCTTGCAAATTCAGTAGCTGGTGGGGTGACACAACTGTCGATGGCTTCTTTTCCGTCTTGTGTTTTACTGAGTTTTCAGGCCTCAGGCTATGAATCAGTTTCATTTTTTCATATCTACTTTTGATGATTGTGTGTGTGCGTGGCTCTATTGTTAAACATCTTTCTTATCTGGTGCCTGTCCTTACCTGTCCCTATTCCAGTTTCTCCCTCAGTGCCCTGTCTCTTGAATCATCATAATCTCTCTCTTCTTTTGCTAAGAAGGCCTCCAATTTCTCTTTTATATTTTGGACGCCGATTACGTTCCAGGTGGCTATGAGAAGTTTTTCTTTTCTTTTGGTTTCAATGAAACGTTTCTAGTCCATTATTGAACTGGTTGAATGTGGGGAGCATTTTTTCGAGCTCTTCTGCCAATTGTTTGAAATTTCTTATACTTACTCAGACCGACATTTGTTTTAGTCCCCCCCCTCCACCACACCCCGTAATTCGCGCTTACGAACTCCCCTCTTTCTTTCTTGAAATTTCCAAAAGATTTATTTTCTCTTCTTCCTTAATTTTTTTTGTATGTTCCGGATGGTGTGGGCAACTTCCGTTTGCAGTGTGATCTTAACCTTCACAATTTGCACATTTGAGTTTTATTTCCTTGGATTTTCCCGTGCATTCGAACAAGGGGTAGCCTTCTGCATATCGCAAGCACTTGTACGCTGCAGTACATCAGTATTGTACGTATCCAAAGAGTTGGCAACGGAAACATTGTCGTGCGATGGTCAGCTTCCGCTTGGAATCGCTCTCACCTTCATCCCTGCTACTGCTTTTAGGTTATTTTTTTCTGTATTGATCATAGGCAACTCTTCCTTAAATCTGTTCATTCTGTTGACATTCAAAACAGGGAAGTTCTTTTTTGAAATTCTTCAACTTCAATTGTTTCGATTGCTTTGGGAAGATCACCCAGATCACCGCCTTTTATGTCTTCTCTTCCTTTAGACTGTAGGTGTGAGATTGAATATTTTTGTCTTCCATATTTTAATTCCTTCTTTCATATTTCTGTAGTTCAGAAACTCTGCGTTGTTGACGCTTGCTTCTTTTCTTATTAACTCTAGCTTCTTTTCATCTCTCAGGACTATTGAAGGGCGCTTACAATCCTTTCTCTACGCTTCCTCTTTTTGTTTAGCTTCTTCCGATACTTGATTACTAGGCTCCGGCCACTTCTACGTCTACATAATATCTTCCGATAAATTCCCGGGGCTCTTCTTTTAATTTACCTTTTTATTCGGGCTCCCCTTCATTCTTATTCTTGGGTGCGTGTTTCTCTGAACCTTTTGTCCCCCTTCTTTTCTCAGTTCTCTTATATCTGAATATATTTTGGTATTTAAAGATACAGCATTTTTATTTGAATTATTACAGTAAGGAAGGACGATTAACAAAACAGAGAAAGAAAGTGAACCAATTTCGACAATTCTCAAAATATAAGTAGGCGCCGTCCAGTAAACCGCGGGAACGAAGTAGAGATCGATTTCCGGCTGTATTTTCGAAAACCAGGCAACAAACAAGGAACTCTGCATGGACTATCAAAAGGATTGGAGACAAAAGAGATAAATAGTGGTTATTTGTTTCTCATTCGTTATCGAGACTGAGAAAAGATTACTTTTTTTCGCAGTCGTTTGCAGGCTTACATTTCTGCATACCTTTTCTCTCACTTAATTTTATTGTTTTTGTAATTAATAAATCCTTTATACATAATCCTTTTTTTTTCCTGTAAATAAACGGATTTTATTCACTAAAACCTAATTTTTTCGTTACCCGGTTAAACGAGCAAGTCGAGAATTCGTAATCAACGCTCTCTGATAGACACACCGAATCCAAACAAGAACGACAACAAAAACAGTAGCCGCAGGTAACAAATTGATCTGTTAGATCTCGGTTCGAATAATGACAGAATGAATTGACCGGTTTACGATTGCAGTGCGTGGTTTTTTATTAAAGAGAATCACTACGCCAGGGCAATTTTTATCAAGTCGCTTATTAACGACTTCCATCGTTAAAGGGTTAAATGATTGTTTGCAAAGTTACAGGCATTACAGGTATTAGAAGATGGAATAATGCTGTTTTATGAATTTGACGTCTTGCAATGTGTATGTTTATTGTGTAACACATACTGAACCTTATATCATTGTAAAGCTTAATCAAAGACCTATTAAATTCAGTCATAAAATGTAGGGTGTTCCATTTAAACTAACCGAGTAAAATAAACATCGGAGTTATGAATCACGCTGTGTAAAATAATAGGAATATGTTCGAGATGGAAATTGTTTTCTGTTCCGTAGAGGTTATGTAATGTTACTGTAAAATTTAAATACCGAATTTTAATAAACATCTAATGTATAAAACATCAAATAATACCATTTTTTTATATTGAAATGTCAATATTTCAACAAGTATTAGGTTTAGGTACATAATATCCTTATAATAAATTTATCTACTCTTAAAGATGAATCGAAATAAACCATAATATATAGTACGTCTCATTTAACAAAGCATAACTTTGGTCTGGCACAGCCACACGGAACACTCTCTATAATTGTAACTAATTTTAAATCATGCATCTATACCGTAGGTAGGTAATAGCGAAAACAGATTTTCCAAATCTGCATTAATATAGGCGCCATCTACCGAATACGCACCATTAGCCCACCCTGTATAAATGCATATTCATAAACAAGAGGGATTCAACAAAGAAAAAAATGTAGTGACAAGGTAGCTATTTATTATACAAATGCCTTATAAGGCAAATAAGTCAAGAAAGACTTGTTTACGAGAGCTTGCTCGAGTGCACTAATTTTCCCTGAGTGACTTATTTGCTTTTATGTAACACATAGTTTTATTCAACACCTGTTTATTATGAAGTCATAATAATGCTGATTTTGAATAACAGTTTAACTATGGGTTCATAATTCCACTGGTGTTTTATAGACCTCCTGATATATTTAAAATCTGTATTATTATAATTTCATAATAAACAGGTGTTGGATAAAACTATGTATTACACACGTGCTTTAACAGCAAATAATTCACTCCAAAAAAATTAGGATAAAAAATTTAAATTAATGTGTCGTTGCGTTTAAGAAAATTACTTATTGAAATCGGTTTTATCTGAAGAGTCGGTGTTCGTCTAGAAACTTCAAAGTAAAAAGATTACACAGCCAAGACACACATACTTCAATGAGTTTTTATTAATGCGAGAGACGTGTTCCTTGGAGTTTCAATTTGCCCATTCAGTGCCGATGTTTATCTGAGAGGAAATTGCTGCTTCGTTTTTTTTTATTTTTGTTGTAAACATTTTTCACGTTCCGCGTCACCCGCGCCTGTATTCCGCGAATTCATTAAACACCAACTTTTCAGTTCTTGCCGTTTTATTTTTTTTCCAATAAATCCTCCATTAGCT
Source organism: Prosopocoilus inquinatus (assembly GCA_036172665.1). Lineage (NCBI taxonomy): Eukaryota > Metazoa > Arthropoda > Insecta > Coleoptera > Lucanidae > Prosopocoilus > Prosopocoilus inquinatus. Next base: position 56,904,801 of record CM069871.1, read on the forward strand.
TTTCAGAGCACGCTTTGACAACGTTATGCCGCGCGCGCGTGTTCGCCCAGGCAACTCTTTATTTCGTAACTTTTTCAAACGTAATTAATTAGCGTTTTCGCTTCATTTGAGACCACCTTTCATGAAGATTTTTCGAGAAAATTCATATCATTCTGATTTGATTTTTTTTTCACAGTACATTAATTCTGTTTGCAAAAATTCGTAAGGTGAAAATAGTACCTAACTTTTTATTAGTAAGAGTATACAGGTTGTTGCAGTGATGAACGCAACATATTAAGTTAAAGGTATTAAAATATTGGTTTCAGTTGACGATAGTGAAGAGTATTTACATACTTTTTGGGTTATTTTGATGACTGAGACTAGCATTAGTAAACGGCAAATGTTATTTGTTTTTTATTTCCCAATGGGAACTATGAATGATTTATAACAACTGTGTACTTCAGAAATAAGCTGAGTTATACTCCTATTTAATTTTTAACAAGTTCCGTGAAATGTTTCCTCTTAGCTGCAATAAAAGCGGATTATTAAATTTGCAAAACTTTACTTAGGGAAGTTATGAAGCAGTAGGTATCCACTTAATCAAGACTGGGAGAACGCGTTCCGGAGGAAACAAGTGCATCTTGCATTAACAATTCCCTTGGCATTCTAACGATAGCCGTGAACTTTGTTGGGGCAATCAAGATAACGTCGTTAGTGGCACAAATGTTGATGTGGAACATGTGGTAGAACACTTCAAAATTTATTAATAAATTAGAGTTGCTTGCAAGGAAAAATTACGTAGCCGGAATTAAGTTGTAAACAACATTTTGCACGTTGGAGCTTTAGAATTAAATTATCTTGGTGCAGATAAAGTAGATAATTATGACGTCCACAGGGATAGGGCACTATTACTTCACAGACTCTACTTTAACTTTTTGTTGTCGGTAAGTTAAAAAAAAATACAACTACTTCGTAATTAGAAAAAATAGATAATGCACTGCTTTCTGCACTGCACTCACTCAGTTTATTTTGTGTACGAAGTTAACTTTTCCTGCAGACAGCCAACGTATAAGAAAGAAGCAAGGAGCAGAGCAGTTAAAACGGTTTTTGTAGGGCTACGGTATAAATTTAAAACCCCTCTCCGAAATTCAACTTCTGCTGGACTATTTTATTTTGCGCTTAACCCAAATGCGAAAGTAAAATAAGTTTTGCTCGCAAGGTCCACCCGCCTGCCTGCCTCAACTTTGTATTTTCTTCTGCGAAGATCCACCCGCCAGATGGGGAATGTTAAATAGATTAGGATGATATTCTTAATTTATAAAAAGCCCTAACTTTTACGGTTTGGTACACAAATTTAATAAACCGCAGAGCTTTTAATTTACTCTTGACGGCTCTCCCAGTTTATTTTCTGTTCGCGCCGAGATAACTTTGCTCATAAGAAGAGATTACTTTAAATGAAATTATGAAGAGGCGGCCAAAAATGCGGGTGTGCAACGCGCCGGAATATTACGTATTCATATCAGTGACCTGGCAATTTCGTTTTCATGTTCCCGACGTTTTTGATCTAGTACGTATTATAAAACAAAATAATTGCATAAAAAAATCCATTTCTCTTGCTGAATAAGCCACTGCAATAAAAATTAAATTATACACCGTGTTTTTTTTATAATTTAAACTCTAAAATGCTGTCTGTTTTAAATTAAAAAAAAGAGAAACGTTATTGTTTTGTTTTGTTATTTCAAGGTTACTGACAACACAGGGCTATTTACGGTTCTGTATTTTTAAAATAACTTTTGTAAAGATACTACGTGGGCTGCTGGAAAAGTTTCTGGAAACGGTACGAAAAAACGCATATGAAATTTGGTAAACGGTATCATTGTTTTTCGAAGTATTCGCCTTTGACGTCAATACACTTTTGCATACGCTCGAACCAATTCCTAAAGCACGTTTTCCACTCTAAAGATGGTACCTCAGAAATCAGTGACCGGAATGTTTCAACCGCTGCTTCAGCCGACGAAAATCGCTCACCACGCATTTTATTTTTGGTATTTGGGAACAAAAGGAAATCATTAGGAGATAAATCAGGTGAACATGGATAATGAGTCATTAATTCAACATTTTTGTTGGACAAAAAATCAACTGTTTGACGGGCTTGGTGAGAGCTGGCGTTGTCATGATGGAGAATAATTCGTCGATTTCGATTGTTTCTTCTTATTTGATCGATGACTTCCGGCGAACAAATTGTTGTATACCAATCAGCATTCACGATTTTTCGATCCTCTAAAGCCATGGTTGCTACATGTCTAGTTAAACCAAAGAAACAAGCAATCATTTGCTTCGCAGCACTGCGTGAACGGACAACTTTTGTTGGTTTTGGTTCATTTTGAAATACGCAAACGATAGATTGTTGTTTGCTTTCTGGTTCGTACGAATATATCCACGTTTCGTCACCAGTAACGATAAATTACATTTTAAACGACCCCAATTGAATTTCTTGAGCATTTCTTCGCACCATTTGACACGACCCTGCTTTTGCGCTTCTGTTAAATTGTGTGGGAACCAACGACTGCAAAGCTTTCGTACGTTCAAATGATCATGCAAAATCTGGTGTATTGCTTTCATGTCAATGCGTAAGGATGCTTGAATCTCACGATATGTCACATGTCGATCTCGCTCAAGCATTTCACGCACAGCACCTACATTAGTGGCAACAATAGATGTTGATGGACGACCTTCACGAAATTCGTCACTGAGAGAGGTACGTCCACGCTGGAATTCGGCAAACCAATTATAAACATTGCTCTTTGATGGTGCTTCATCTCCATAAGGCAAATGAAGCCGATCGAGGCATTGTTTCGGCGTTAGACCACATTTGAAATCGTAAAAAATCATGGCGCGAAAATTTTCACGCGAGATTTCCATGTTTACACAAAATTACTTTTTCTCAAATGCTGTACAAGCAAAACTAGTTCATTTGGATAGGATCTGTCAATAAAATTATAGGCGAAAAACGTCAAATTTTTCAAATATGACAGTTGATAAACGCTAACAATTCTAGACCTACTAGATTCCAGAAAATTTTTCAGCAGCCCACATATATGCATTATTATTTTATAAAAATTAAATGCTGCGATTAAATTATTCCGTCTATTACATTGATTCATAACGCGTAAGTATAATTGGATCAAGGTCAGATTGCTGAGTCGAAATCATAGTACAAGATTGATAAATGGTGAAGCGCAGTTGATCTCGCGCTTTCATGTATATGCGAACACACGACGGAACGTCACCTAACATATCGCTCACCTTGACTTTAACGCTAAGTTCTTAAAATTTTTGCACCCGGCACGTTGCTTTGTACAGCGTTCTTCTGCAACGGAGATTGCGGAAGTTGCGACATGAAATCTAATTAATTCTTTCCACCAAGGGTGTTATTGCTTAAGAAAGATCATATCCTAATGCTCCACTGTCCCATGTCGAAAATTTTAAATACAAAAATCAAATAAACAAAATGCAAAACAAAATATTAAACAAAACGTGAAATTCAATTTACAATTTGGCAAAACTCTAATACGAAATTAGGACAATCAAAAAATGAAGTTTCTTTTAAAATATAATTTCACAAATAAAAATTGTTCATATGAAAATTAATTTTATTTATGGAATTACTGTATTTTAAAAGAAATTTCACGTTTTAATTATTCTATTTTCGTATTAAAATTCTGCTAAATTGTAAATTGAATTTCACATTTTCTTTAATCTTTTCTTTTGCATTTTGTTTAATAGATTTTTGTATTTAAAATTTGTGTGTGCTTTGTAAACCAAGTTTTACGTCTTTTTAATATACAGGCTATCCGTTTTTCGAGTGCCACTATGGGGATCTCGCTTATCTTAAGAGGTACGAAGTTAGTTAAATTAGTGCCAAGTTGCGCATTTTCGTGCTGAATAATAATCTGAAAAGAAATTCGAAATATCTTCAATAGTTTTGAAAATATCGCGAATAAATCAAAATTTCTGATTTTCGTTTTTAATTTTTTTAACGATAAACTAATCGCACTATGCTTTTCTAACCAAGACATTTTTCAGACACTTTTTTATAAGGAATTCGAATATGGCATTTTCAAGATGGCGGAGAAACACCTGGCAACTTATGGACACCATTTTGAATTTTAACATTTTGAGATTACTTTTTTTTCTCTTTACAACGATGTAACACACATGGTGGTCCAATAACACATTTTTGCCAAATCCAATTTTTCATTTCTCGCAAAGAGTGCTTTGGAGAAACAAAACTTTCTTTTATTGTGAACAAAAGTTTGACAGTTTGATCCTATGTAAGTCAGAGCAGCAACAACATGGTTTGAGAAATTTTTCTATGCTTTGGCGAATATGGTTCGTTTAAAGGATGTAGACGAAAATATGGCCCAATGAATATAAGCAGGAAATTTTGGAAGAGGTAAAAATTTTACATGATTACAAATACTAAAAAAAGTTGCAGCACAGCTGAATTTGTTGTTATATGTATTCTTATTACGTATTTCGGGGATGTCATAATCGAATTCTCAATAAAAAAGTGTCTGTTCTCTCGGTTAGAAATCTCTGGTACGATTAGTTGAGCACAAACGTAAATGACAAGACTTGAAATAAGATTAAATGTCAAATTTTTGTCCACAATAAAAGAACGTTTTGTTTTTTCAAAGCACTCTTCGCAAAAAATGAAAAATTGTATTTCTTCCAAAAATGTGATATTGGATCACCATGTGTGATACACCGTTATAAAGAGGGAAAAAAACTTAATCTCAAAATGTTAAAATCCAAGATGGCGTCCATAAGAAAAAATGAAGTTGCCAGGTGTTTCTCCATCATCTTGAAAATTATTGAAAAGGGGATGCCATATTCGAATTCGTCATAAAAAAGTGTCTGAATAATGTCTTAGTTAGAAATGCCTAGTACAATTAGTTTATGGTGAAAAAATTAAAAGCGCTAATCAGAAATTTTTGTTTTTCTGCAAAATTTTCAAAACCATTGAAGATATTTCAAATTGATTTTCAGATTATTATTCAACACGAAAATGCGCAACTTTGCCCTAATTTAACCAACTTTGTATCTCTTAAGATAAGCTAGATCCCCATAGTGGCATTCGAAAAATGGACAGACAGAAGTCCAAGGAGTGAATGCAAAGAGAGAAAGGGATAAAATATTTTCGACAATTCTGAAAATACAGGTAAACCGCCATTCGAGTAACCGTGGAAAACAAATTAGAAAATTGATTTCTGGCTTTCTGACTAAACCAGTTTACGCTCGAACAAAGAAATTGAAATCCGAATTTGTTTTAAAGATTTGTGGACAAAAGAGGATTTTCAACCCCCGTCCGTACGGTCTTTACACTTTCTTTATTTGAGAAACTGATACTAGACTCATAGTAGATCCATTTTCCTCTCCACCTTTAAGAAGTAGGGGGTCTAAGTGGCAATAAGGATAATTGCCTCTATCATTCTGAAGAGACGTTAACCGCAGCACGTTATCGAAACGAAATATTTCAACCTATCTTGAATCAGTTTTATGACGGCCATTTAGATATCGTTTCCTTCAACAAGATCGAGCAAGACCACATTCATCTGCAGACGCTTGAGGAATATACTGACGAAAAATCTTAGTAGATGTACTATGGTGCTCACCAAAAATGATACGACTCGGAAATTTGCTGACCCTTACGGGAATATACAGACACGAAGGCCTGGTACCTGCCGTCCGGATACGATCGTGGTTATTTTCGCCGAAAAATAAGAAATATTATGCACAGATTATTTAAGAATACTCATTCTTATTACTGTTAGAATGTTATAACTCAACTTTGTAACGCTGCGCTTTTCGTAGGTATTTTGTTTTGTGCTTTACCAGATCATTATTTTGCAACTTGTGTATTTTGAGTTTAATAAACTGAAAGCGTATTTCATGCGGAAACGAAATTGGTGGATTTGCTTACACGTTTTTAGTGGCAGTAAAATTAGCGCTCACATCCGATTTTCTTTGAATCATGAATTTATCTTTTTTTAAGAATAAAAAAAGAACAAAATTGGCGATTAAAAAGCAAATACATCTTGAAACTTAGAATATAAAATTGCAAAAAAAATAGAAAAAAATATGTACAGAGAAATGAATGCATATACGTGCATGCAATAAGGGACTTCGTTTATAATATTATACCGGATATCTCTGAAATGAGCAACCAAGTTCTTTTTTGTCTGAAAAAGGAAATGTTTCATACTTATAGCAAAAGAACTTTGAATAATTAAGATTACATTTTGATATGATCATATCATATCGTATATCATATTGAAAATGATTCAATGATTTGCTGATGAAAAAAACATATCACACATGTAATGATTGTAGTAGATTCTTTTCTAATGAATTTGTACAATTTTTTCTTTAATTTTCTAACATTTAGAAAATTGTACACTCGTTTAACTTTTACTGTCGCGAGTAACCAATATTTCTTTAAAATAAAATATTTGTTACAAATATTTCAAATTGACTGAAAATTAAGATTTACATCTTTTTGTTTGAAGAATCAAACAAATTGTTTAATAAGATGCTATTATCGTTAAGAAAAATATTACTTTTACTAAAAACGGATTTCCTCCAGAAATCGCAAACCGTTGTCGAAATCTCATTAAGTATTCCCGTCGTATTCAAAAGCATTACGCTTACGCTGGTAGTCTAATAATATTATTGCCGTCCCAAGCTTTAACCAAAGCAATAAAATTACAGCGGACCAGATTCGAGTAACAATTTTAATGTCCGAGTTGGCTCCGCCCAATGTTCATAAGGATGCAGTTTGCTTACAGGGGTATCGTTTTTGTTGAGCATCATAGTACATAGTGTATGCTGATATACCTTTAGTTTGCTTGCTGTTTGACAGGAAACCTTTAGATTTTACCTACGTGGCCTATGTACTTATTTTGTTAAAAGTGTAATTTTAATTCTGTCTGTTTTCATTTGTAAGAAACTGAAATCCTGTATGGAGAAAAAGTTATTGATCAATAAAAGTTCAGAAACTTATCTCCATTTGTTGCGATGTGGAAACGTATTTTTCATCAGCAACATAATTCCTTTAAGTGAAAACGGAGACATTAAGTTCTTCTAAAACTATTGTCCCGTTTGGAAAATTATATTCTAAATTCGTTTTTAACTTTTGGTTTCACATAAAGTTCAACACGCAATTTTTCGATTAATTTACAAAATTGTTTAGTTAGCATTTCGCAAGCACGACCGGCGATACCGGCTTAATTGCTGTGGAAACTGTCTACGTGAAATACCGGTGTTTGCTTTGCTTGCAGATCAAAGTACTTTTCAGTCTTTGGAACTGTAACGGCAAGTGGTTAAATGATAACAGAATTACACCACTTTACAAGGGCTTGTCCAGTTCAAACCTACTGTATCCCTAGAAATTACGACAATATCGAGAAAGATTTCACAATTACACAAAAATTCAAAAACATGAGATCGCGCACCATATTAAAAAAGACAATAAAATAAAAATAAAAGTAAGTTAACAAATAAATTATTTTTTTATCATACAAAAACCATGGAACTAGATTCAGAAAAAGACACGGACCGGCATTGTACACACACACACGCACATCCACACACCCACACACCCACACAGACCCACGCACAGTCTCGGTCAATTCTTCCGTCAACTTAGCTTAATACTATCGGGTGACGTGATGTGTTGATATTTTTGATGTGTTATTTATTTCCGATTCCGTCGTCTTTCTAAAAGATCAGAAAACCGAAGTTTCGCGAATCGATGCACTTCATTGCATCAGATTATTAATGTACGCACACACGTGACTATTGCAACTCTTGCCTCAAAATAGGTCACCGGTGCAAACAAATACAAATACTTGTTTCAATTTGTTTCGTTTTAAAATTTGCTTTCAAAGTAAAAATTTTGAACTTTGAAATTTTGTAATGTACGATCTTAGGTTCTTACAGTACGTAGGCAAGATTGCTGTGACTAATTTGTGAATATGAATGTGAATGATATATACTATTTAATGTATTTTTTTTAACAATATCTATGTAATTCTTGACAATGTCTAACGTCTCGTTTGAGAACAATGACAATAAATGCATTATTATTGCTATAAATGAGGGGATTCCTTGCTGACAGTGGAAATTCAAGTTGTTGACTTATGGACCCGAATTTTTAGAAAACGCACATTGTGGAATCCGGTAAGCGTGGTATAAAAACGGGAAATTTGTAATTCAATGCGCTCAATGATAAGTCTGTAATAAATAAGTATTCGTGTGTTATTGTTATTGAGATTCACGCAGTGAATGAGTTAGTGAATCGGTGGTGTTGACCTCGGCTGTAAGAGCCAAAGAACATTTATGGCAAAGTTAACTTATGTTTTATTTATGTTCGAGAAATAGTTATTTCGGGAAGTAACAATTATTATTCGAGTAGATTTATGAAAAACAATTTTAATCTACAATTTTAATAAATACTTTTAAGCAATTTAATCCAACCCCATAATGTAAACTTTGTGTTTAAAATAAAACCCCCTAAGCGAAATGAACATTCTCTTTTGATCGTAATTATAAACTTATCATTAACCTTCAGATGACTATATTAGGTCATTTTCGATCTCATGCTATATTTCTTTGTCTTAATATCAAAACAAGTTGTTATTTGTAGCTGGTTATTTTCTTAACTGACTTTATCTAACTCAAATAGTCTAGCAATTTTATTTTCCAAATTAATTTTTTTCCTATCAGTCAATTTCCTAACTTTGTTGTTTTAATTTAAATATAGTGCACTCAAGAAATATCCACGTCCAGAGAGCGTGAGTTTGAATAAAACACAACAGTTACTGCTTATAAAATTTAGAAGCTGATAAAAAAAGCTGTAAGGAGTAATTTCTTCGCCTCTTTCCTAACTTTATCGCAATTTGTTTTATTTATGGTTAATTGATAAAATTTTAATAACTTTAAAATTGTGACGTGGAGACACTGTTATATCTTAACAACTTTTGGGTCCAAAAACTGTTTATAATTTGGTGATAGTATGACATTTTCTCTTAATGTTGCGGTTAAAGCCTTGGTGCTTCAGCGATGTTACGGTTATCTTTTAAAGGTAGCCGTAACAAAGGACGTAATGAAAATACGGAATCCATTTATTAAATAAATGAACAAATAGTTATGACCAAGCTTAAGAATTGGGCCCACTTAGTACCGACGCTTTTCACGCTAAATGTACTGTTCACTCCTTCCACCTTTGCGCGGCTGCGATGATTCTAATTATCATTGAATGGAGAGGGAAGATATGCGAGTTAGTTCAGGTTTTTTCTTCGACGACTAAACAATTTAAATGTATTTAATCGTCAAAACGTTCGCACATCCTAGAGAGATAATAAAAGAAAGTTTCTCTTTGAAAATATAAAAATGCATGTAATAGTCGCTGCAAATCACCATATACTTTAAATTTTTAATTGCAAACAATAAAAACGCCTACAAGTCGACAGTATTGTGCTAGATGCAGCCACATGAGATAACTCCCTTCCAAATACTGCGGGCGGAGCTAGTACAGTCCGAGTATTAAATTTTCGTACTGAGCGCGGAACAAGTGGCCCGATTTCTTTTCCTTGGTTATGACTAACATGGATATACACACTCCGGAGCCCCCGCAGAGCCCAGAAATGCCAGATTACTTTTAGACGGTAGACATCGAGCTTTAGTTTGCTCCAGGAGAGAGTCATGTACGCGATAGAGAAGGTGATCTAAAGTTTGAAGAGCATGGATAAGAGACGATAACGAAGTACAAACATCATGAGCTAATGCTCGAACGGCGGCTTTTAGGGTGGTGTCCGCTTACAGGACTGTATCGACGGAGGCAGTTCTGGTGCTGGTGGAGGACCCTACTATAAAACTGCAAATAGCGGAGCGTTCTAAGGTACACAGAGAGGAGCACGAGATGAAGACCTTGGCCAGGAAACAGCTTTTCGAAGCCTGGTAGGCCTGCTGGGATGGACACCCGATCTGGGCAAAAGTCTTCATTAAAAAGGTCGAGAAGTGGTGTAATCGACTCGAGGGGGAAATCGATTACTACGTAACCCAGGCCCTAACATGACATGCTGTTTTTTGGGAGTTACTTAAAAGAAATCAAATAAAGGGAGGCCGCAGACCGTTGGTATTGTGGGGGAGAGAAGACACCCCAGGGCATACAATTTTCGTATGCCCCAGATGGGACACGGCCGGAGGCTGACCAAAAGAGAGGACGGGGCAGAAGTGACAAAAAAAAACGTTGCAGACCTAATTGAGAGAGATAGGAGGACGTGGTTGGCGGTGATAAACATGTTGAGAAGCGTAATGAAACTTAAATGCGAAGAAGAAAGAAGGATACAGTGGGCGGAGTGGAGGAGGAAAGAAGAGGGCGAAGAGGAGGAGGAAGAGGAACAAAAGGAGCAAGAGGAGGAGGAAGAGGAACAAGAGGGGCAAGAGGAAGCGGAAGAAGAGGATGAAGAGGAAGAAGTGGATGAAGGGGAAGAAGAGGAGGAGGACTAAGAAGAAGATGAAGGGGAAGAAGAGGAGGAGGACTAAGAAGAAGATGAGGCAACAGGGGCAGGGAAAGAAATGCCGGAAAGCGGTACCCCCTACTTCGGGAGTAAAAAGAGGATACGGCTTTAGTGATTTAGTTGATAGGCGCCTGACATGAGTCAGGCGAATCCAACACATCATGTTCTTGTCTTTTTAAGATTCCCCGACCTCTATAAAAAAAGACTGTAGACACCGGAGTTTCCCAGAGCTTTCAGGATCCGGGGCGTATCTTACCGTTTCGGGCATGTTGCTGCCGGCGACTTGCCCAAAGCTTTCTGCGCTACGCTCAGTTATATGCGTCATCTTCAAAATTTAGCGCTGAAGCAGATATGGTAATTTTAATACATCAATTACGCTCGTTACATTATATGTATTTGAATATATTTTGTTCTTTAAAGGTTCGGATTTTTATTTGAACTGTTATAATAAGGATGAACGTTTAACCAAACAGAGAAAGCGAGAAGGAGTGACAAATTTCGAAAGGCGCTGTTGCAGCAAAACGTGGAAAACAAGGAATAAACCGATTTTCGGCTACATTTTCGAGAACCAAGGAAATTCGAGGTGCTTAACACGAATTGCTGAAAGAATTGGAGACCAAAGTGAGTGAAAAGTGGGTTCTTGGTTTCCTAGCTATTATTGTGGCAGAGGAAAATATTTTCTTTTGCTCCTTTACTCTGTCACCTTCTCCTACCTCCGCCTGAATACTTCTAATAAAAATTGTTTTAGGTTTTAATAATAAAAATTTGAAGTTTGAAAGAAGGAGTCGGTGGAATTTCTCTTTTCCTCTCTAGGAAGCCGACGTTTCAATAACATAGGGAACTGCTTGCGTAAACGAAAGTGTTACGGTTTAAAATTCCGTTGAAAGCATAATGGCTGTCACTGAGGCGAGCCGACTAAATGGGGTTGTCTGCTTTCTTGCCAGTTTATACCGAGTTTTCGAAAAGGATTCTGTGATTAGTCAGCTTGGGCATGTACTTTCTCTTCTTTAGAAGCTTGCGCAATAAAGCGAGTGCCTGTTTGTGGCAAGCAGAGAGTTTATAGCTTTTCGTGGGATTTCAGCCATCTTGTTTCATCCACTATTGTAAGATTTTGGTGGTGAATTATGAACGGAAAGTATCTCTCCGAAATCTGAACAGCACGACACTTGGAACATTCATTTAGGTTTTTCCAAAAAACCTGACAACTACAGCTCGACATTCCAAGAATAAAGAGGACAATTAATTTCGACAATACCGTAACGCACATGCAGCTTCTTTATGTGAAACAAATTTGGGAGCTTTTCACGGATTTTCTAAAATTTGGAAAAAGGAGCGACGAAAGTGCGAAAGAAATTTTTCTGTTCATTTTGATTAGAGGATTTTTTTTTATGCTCGTTTACTCTGTTAACTTTTCAACCTTCGCACGCACGTTATAAATTTTATAATTTGGCCTCGCGTTGTCCCACCTACTTAAATTATTCTGCAAATTGGATATTTATGATTTTCTTAAATTAATCCTCGGTAATGAAAGGAATTCCGCGAAGCAAATTTCATTTCTTAATTATGTAATTTATGACGTGTCGGGTATATAACGCGCACGAAAATGAAGTGTAATTATAGCTAACTTAAACTTTAACAGCAAACGTTAATTAACTCCTTCGTTAGAGGATGGAAAGTGTCAACCGCTCCCGAGAATTACACCTCCGCTATCTTACCTTGTAAATACGGCTTCTAAAATCTAACTGAGCAAGGCGGGATCGTTTTAGCTACATCCAACGTGCATACTAATAACCCTAAGGGAAGTATCACCACAGGATTTATTGAACGGTATCGAGGAAATTGCGGATGCAATAAGTGAAATAAAGCAATGGTTTATTTAAATTTATAGGAGTTTAAAATTTAGGACCGCTTTCATAAATTTCGTATTCTTTCGGTTAAAGCAGCATCGACACCAATAAAATTATTAAAGTGATAAACCGATTGGATAGAATTGATTCGCAGTAATGCGAAAAAGTTCTAGTTCAATAAAGTTGTCATTTCTTGTTTTTCGCGTCGTGCTTTCTTTTATCTGTATCTGTAACTTTGTTCATAAATAACGGCAAATTCTTTTTTTTACCTCCCGCTCTAGTGAGTATCATGTCATGCCAGACCATTCTGGATAGCTCGTTGCTACCACCTGGTCAAGAATAAAATCAGCTGAATTCCTATTCAGAATGATTACCTGATTGTCTTGCCGATATCTTGCACTGTAATGGTTTAAACCGTCTTGACATTGATTGTACACTGAATTCCCCGATGATAAATTGTTGTCATCAAAGGTGGACACTGCGTAATACCAGCGGCAGCTTAAGAGTTTCGTAGAGTGGGTCGTGCACAAAAAAGAGGAATTCCACGTTAAAGATATATTTAAAATTATTTTCCGGTAAGTGTCAACTGAAGTAAACACACCAAAAGTATCTATTACAGGCAACCATAAATAACTTTAGTTTTAAAAAGGTGGAGGTATTCAAAACAACCAATCAATAATGCGCAAAAATTAAGTAGCTATAATATTAACAAACATTAAATATTGATTAAACGCAAATTAAAGAATATCTAAAAAAATATTTCATAAACATAAATTGGTGCTTAGAAAAATTTTGTGCAAATCGTTTTTGATTGCAGTGAAAACCTGGAGCAGTCTCTGTACAGCTGTTTCATGTCTAGTCATGTCATGTCATGTCAAGTTTTCAGAAAAATTTTGTGCAAATCGTTTTCACTGCAATCAAAAACGATTTGCACAAGATTTTTCTAAAAACTTTCATTATGCTTTGACAGCAAGCATGGCCGCCTTACATGGGGGACTCATTAGGAGCAAATCCCGCTTCAATTTGTCTATCCTACTGCAATGTATGGTCAAAAAGCGATCGTAAGATGTCGCTATATTATCTGTTCATAAATTGGTGCGTACGGAAATTTCCTTTTGTCTCATAGTGATTTTTAACCATTCAAAATTTATGAAAATTAACTTCAAAATTATCAATTTTCTCAAAAGCAAGCAGTAGCAAATAGTAATCAAATCGAATTAAATTAGATATAAATAAATTTAAATTGAAATGAACTGACTAAACAAAATTAAAGCGAAATTAATTAACAAAATTACATAAACGCGACTTAAATTATTTAACACTTGAATGAAAATAATGTTCCGGAATATACGATTCGCAACGATCATCCAAGACGAATACGAAAATAAAAGAATTTAGCTCGGGATGAAGTTGTCCATGTTTCGAAGGTCGCAAAGAATAACATGCCAGGTCCAGAGGTTGTATCGTGCAAGGTGATTTCTTAACCAACAGCAAGACCTGCTTGATGCAGGACCTAGATCTTCGATAGGTCGAAAAGCTTGAGCGACCTAGGGCTGGTCAGTCGTCTGGCTCAGAGTGATTCGATAAAAACTTGCAGGTAAAAGGCAGTGGAGCAAAAATTGCCTCTAAGGAACGCTAAGTAAAATTCCAAAAAGGAAACAAGAGAACTTACCAAGTCAGTCCAACAAGAATAGACCAACAAGATAAACAAACGGTAGAATCGACTGAACTTCACAATAACGTGATTATTTGCACACGAAGGGGGATAACTTCGCTTTCGATTAAGCTGGCGTCATAGGAGGTTATGATAACCTTGGCCGTTTAACGGCTTCCCACAATATTTGTAACGAAGATGAACGCAGCAGACCAGGACAAGTGCTGGTTAATATTGGATTTCAGGACAACTCGCGGTGAAAGGCTGAAATGGGGGTCAGTGGAGTCCAACTTCTAGAGTAAAATTCACTACAAACTCTGAGCAAAATCGACCATCAAAAATTCGATAATATAAACAATTATTTGCAGAAACGCTTTGGCAATTAACTCGACCAAACAGACGCATTGAAGATTGGAACTCACTCAGCAGAAAGCGATCAGTTTCTAAAAAGTTAAAAATTCTGTTAGCGGGCTAACTAACGAGCATGGCCGGGTTTAGATGACATACCAAGGCCAGTAGTAACTGAATAGAGTAGTGCATCTAAATCAAAATGAGTCCGTAACAGCACTTCGTTAGTGTTGCTGTCGCTGCGACTTGTATCGTTTGCCGATGTACTTCTGAATCACCGCCGAGAGGACAATATTTTGCTATCAAAGTATCTCCACGTACCACATCATCTCCAACGGTTGGTATCGTGCAGTCACTTTCTAGTTTACGCTCGGTAATACATATCGGGGCCTTAACTCATAACACCAGGTCAATTTATCATGCCCTTTTACCAAAACGTTTCTCATTTCGCCTTCATTCGAATCCCTACCTTTTCTCTTAATATTTTACGTTCCCTCTGCCAGCTTCATCGAATATAAACAAACGTACCCTGATATTTATTAAATATTTTAAGTTCCTGGCTAGAAACTTGTTTCTTTCAAAAGAAATTTACAAATTTACAAAATACATTTTCGTGCTCAACTTTTTAAAAGATTGGCTGTATTATTTGTTTGTTAGGTTATGTTGTACCTCTTTTCTTATTCATTCTTTTCGGTAAATGAGTAACAATATTATTCCAAGAGATAACGTCAACGACAAGTATAGAAAATAACAAAAGTGTCTGTCGCTTTTAAATGTCGTTGTACGAAGCGATTTACGTCTTCTTTTGAAAAATATAATTCCCTTTATTTATGTTTCTCCGTTTGATCTTAAGAAGAGATAGTTCGCCATCGAAATTTAAATCCTTTAACGTGTAAAACCTTTCGGGGTGACAAAGCGCAATGAAAGACGACGCCGGTTCTGCGTTTTAATGCTTCACGAATTATAAATTGTTATTTCAGAAATTCATTCATTAATTGACAACTTGAACTCGAGTCGACTTCCAATTAGAAGTGATCAAAAGTTCTACAATTACCTACTCGAATTATAACTTGAGCAACTAACTCTTCGGTGGAATAAACATTTCCTATTTTGTGCTATCAAGTTACTTTAGCAGACCGAAATTTTCGGGCAGCGAGAGTATAAACGTATTTATAATCGATCTTCAACGAAATGCCCGCAAATTATTCTGTGACGAAGGCAAATTTCTGTCATTCGATGTTCCATAATTCACGTGCCTTTATGAATGAAGGGCCCAGAACCTGATTAAATATTAACAACTAATTATTTGAGTTGACGTCTTAGTCCGTTGTTGACACAAACTTTGGTTTAGTTTAAGGGAACGAGAGTAAACGGTTAGATATGCGCACATGTATAGATTAAGATTATACACAGATTGAGAAATCAGTAAAGCAGATAAGTAAATGATCTTACTATAACATAATTGGTAAACAAAGAACGACTCATTGACAATCAATTAGGTGGGCGGTATGGTTCTTCGTATGTCTGCGAAGCGGAATAGTTAAACAGCTGAAGGAGGAAAGCTTTCGTAGATTTAATAATTTCCAAAAAGCAAAATTAAAGTGATACGGTTTTATACATATTTTCCTTTATCGATTATATTAAATCTGCGTAAGCTTTCTTCCTTCTTCTGGTTAGGTCCGGTTTTTTAATCACAGGTTAATCCTAACTCTCGGTCTATTTCCATGGTAACAAGTGCGAAAACCATTGTTTCCGTGGCAATAAACCGAAGGTTAAAGTTCACTTTTTATTGAAAAACCGGCCCTTAACTAATCCGTTTCGAACACATACGAGGAACGCAACGCCTGCCTTGCAACTACCTAGTTGCCTGAGTCGATCTGTATACGTGGGCTGCTGGAAAAGTTTCTGGAAACGGTATGAAAAAACGCATATGAAATTTGGTAAATGGTATCATTGTTTTTCGAAGTATTCGCCTTTGACGTCAATACACTTTTGCATACACTCGAACCAATATCTAAAGCACGTTTTCCACTCTAAAGATGGTTACCTCAGAAACCAGTGTCCGGAATGTTTCAACCGCTGCTTCAGCCGACGAAAATCGCTCACCACGCATTTTATTTTTGATATTTGGGAACAAAAAGAAATCATTAGGTGATAAATCAGGTAAATATGGACAATGAGTCATTAATTCAACATTTTTGTTGGATAAGAAATCAACTGTTTGACGGGCTGAGTGAGAGCTGGCGTTGTCATGATGGAGAATAATTCGTCGATTTCGATTGTTTCTTCTTATTTGATCGATGACTTCCGGCAAACAAATTGTAGTATACCAATCAGCATTCAAGATTTTTCGATCATCTAAAGCCACGGTTGCTACATGTCCAGTTAAACCAAAGAAACAAGCAATCATTTGCTTCGCAGCACTGCGTGAACGGACAACTTTTGTTGGTTTTGGTTTATTTTGAAATACCCAAACGGTAGATTGTTGTTTACTTTCTGGCTCGTACGAATAGATCCACGTTTCGCCACCAGTAACGACGTTATAAACTAAATTTGAACGACCTCTATTGAATTTCTTGAGCATTTCTTCGCACCATTTGACACGACCCTGCTTTTGCGCTTCAGTTAAATTGTGTGGGATCCAACGACTGCAAAGCTTTCGTACGTTCAAATGATCATACAAAATCTGGTGTATTGCTTTCATGTCAATGCGTAGAGGTGCTTGAATCTCACGGTATGTCACATGTCGATTTCGCTCAAGCATTTCACGCACAGCATCTACATTAGTGGCAACAACAGATGTTGATGGACGACCTTCACGAAATTCAGTCACTGAGAGAGGTACGTACACGCTGGAATTCGGCAAAGCAATTATAAACACTGCTCTTTGATGGTGCTTCATCTCCAAAAGCCAAATGATGCCGATTGTTTCGGCGTTAGACCACATTTGACATCGTAAAAAATCATGGCATGAAAATTTTCACACAAGATTTCCATGTTTATGAATTATGAATTATAGTCGAAAAACGTCAAATTTTTCAAATATGACAGTTGATAAACTCATAACAATTCGAGACCTACTAGATTCCAGAAAATCTTCTGGCAGCCCACGTATCTCATTGCTTGCCTTAACTTATAACAATAAAGGATTTTAGCGCAAGCCAAAGCAATCAGAAGCGTCTTTCGTGGATACCAAGTGTTCCGCAAAGAAAATGTATTTTTTATTTACAATATAATTTCCAAATACTATTCATCATACTATTCTGCGTAGAATGTATTTTTATTAAAATAAGAAACCTCCGTAGATTATATTTTCAATGAATACATGACTTTAGTAAAAAAAAATCAAAGTGTATGTTTAATCAAATGTTGTAAACAGATTCTATGAAACCCTTTCAGTTTTTTTCTTTATGAGCAATTAACATAGTCGTTTAAGAACTTCAAAGAATGAGAGAAACATAAATCCAATAAGCATTTTTTACGTGGAAATTCACGCCGATCGATTTGCAAACTTGACGTTAGATTTGCTGCTGAAGTTAATTTTGGGAGCACTTTGTGAATTGGCACGGTTTGGTTGCAACTGTTCAATCATTCAGTTAGTGCTAGAATCAAATGTTGAGAGGCTTTACGGCAAATATTGAAAGTTGGGAATATGAAACTTAATTCTAACATGTTAAGAAGCTGTTGACATTCCAAGCAAGATATATATTGCTTCTTACAGCTAAATTACTGTATTATTATTGCTTATTTGGAGCGTTACGACTTTCTTGATTTATTAAGTAAAAATTTTTACAGAACAATTCAGTTTTAAGAACAAGTTGTAAAAGTGCTTATAACTCCAAGTAATAAAACATAACAGTGCATTTATAAGTATTGCATTTGTACCTTCTATAAGTATAATGGCGTTCGTGGTTTCGTGGTTCGCTTTTCGTCTCTATAAAAAAGTTGCTTCTTAAGAGTGCGTAATAAAGTCTTTAAAAGAGTATTATAGTTTTTATTGTTGTTTTATAATGTGGTTTAAACTCCGTAAGATGCGTAAGATAATAAACATACAGTAATTTGTCTGTATTGAGGAAAAATATTTGTTACACAACTGCTTTTATAAATGATGTATAATAGACGATTGTGCAGGTTTTATATAAAGATTATCGAACTAAAACGTCAGATGAGAGTACGTAGATTAATAACTGTTCTAATAATAGAATATTAAAAAGGAGAATAAAGGAAGTGTATTCAAATTGTCAGACCTTTGTGAACTGTCATGATTCAAAATTTGTTTAAATTTAGTTAAACTAAAAACCCTTGGGTCCGAATATTGAAAGCGTGACGTGTTAAAATGTCTAATACCATTATTTACCAAGTAATTTATAAAATAGTAGACTTAGGAGGGGAATATTTTAGAGAAATACTTAATTTGACATCCTGAACACGATACGCTAATAAAAAATATAATGCTCCATTTAAAAAAATTGAAAACAATTGAAAATCTCGAAAATCAGACAGTCATTTGTTTCTCCGAAGGTACCATAAAATCGAGCAGGGAAAGTCCTAAAACTTTTCTAATTTAAGCTACTTCGTGAAACTTCAAATAAAAAAGTTAGCTATTGTAGCCATTTCCAGTGAACACCAAGATTTTGTTACTAAATCATTTATAAAAGTAGTAGGCTTTGGAATGATAAAAAACCTAACATTCCGTTTAAAAAAATTGAAAATCTCGAAAACCTGATTGACATTTGTTTTTTTGGAAGTACCATAAAATCGAAGAGGAAAGGTCCTAAAACTTTCCTAATTTAAATTACTTCATAAAAATACAAATAAGAAAGTTAGCTATTGTAGCGGCTTCCCGTGAACAGCCTGTATATGAGCCTTTTTTAGGCACTTAAAATTGAATTTATTTTGAATTTAGTACCTAGACTTTCGCAGTCTAGTAATAATCAATAAAAATAATTTTCTGAGCAGATTAATAAAGCATGAACTTTTTTTAGAGACGAAAATTTTCTGCAAAGCAGAAAGCCTTTATTTGTTGTATACTTTCTTGGACACGTTGTAGGTATACGGAGACAAAAAATTAAACCGAATCGGAATTGTAGAACCATACTTCGAAAATCGTAGTGAAAATGGACATCGGCTGCATATATCAACTAAAATTCATTAATTGACTTTTAGAACTGATCTAATTTGACTTCGATGCGAAGAATTAAAGATTTAATTGTTTTATAATTACAGTACACGAATAGCTACAATACAAAAGCAGCATTTTTGGCATGTCGCTTATTAACAACTTCCGCAACTAAAGATGTTGAAATTAAGTTCAAAAGGAAAATTGAAAAACTCGGAATAAGGTTATAAAGTATAAGATTATCGAACTAAAACGTCAGATGAGAGTACGTAGATTAATAACTGTTCTAATAATAGAATATTAAAAAGGAAGTTTCATAAGACATTTTATTCTAGCACACGAGTGTCAAGTGGACAAGTGCGCTAGTGTTTTCTACATTATTTTTGTATTTTGGTCCTTCCACGGAAAACAAGTTACTAGTTCGCTCTTGAAATAATTTCTAACGACGATTTTGAGGTTATGTATATAATAACATATTTTGTGCTTACAGAATATCAGTGGAAGAGCAATCATTGCTTCATATCATCATGCGAAACGTCAAACGCAATGTGGGAAAAACTTCTGTCAATTTATGAGCAAGAAAATGAGGCAAGCGTTTATATGTTGCAGCAGCAGTGGTACAAGATGAAACAGAATGTTTCGTGTGATGTGGTTACGTACATTTAACGCAACTAGAAGATCTTTCTCATCGGTTGAAGACTCAAGCTGAAAAAAATGCAGAGTCAATGATTATCACGAAATTATTAATGACGCTGCCACCAGAATACAATCATTTCTTCAGTGCGTGGGACGCGCATCGGGATCAACAAATGTTTCAAACTTATCTTCAAGACTCGTAATGGAAGAGAAACGTATGAATCATCAAGAGAAATCTAATAGAAGTGAATGCATCGTCGAGGAAGCACTAATGAGAAAGGAAAAGCCCATTTTGACAGACAAAGTCCAAGAAAACTGGGTAAGTGGCTCTAAATGTAATAGAGTTGGTCATTGTTGGTCAAGTAGAAAATTAAAATCGATCAAAAGGAGACGCTTTTATTGTAGTGAAACGTTTTCATCAATAGCAGGTGCTCACTTTGATAAATGTGGTAATAAAAATAAATGATAAATGGTATTTAGATTCTGGTACTATTGATCACATATGCAGTCAGATTGAAAGGTTTTTAGATTACAGATCATTTGAAAATGAACTCGAACAGTTCGTATTGGCGATGGAAATTATATTTCGGTACCTGGAAAAGGCGGTATAAATATTTTAGCGTTTTATGGAAAAATGTGGAACGAGTAACATTTGTCAAATGTTTTGTATGTACCAAAAATTCATCAGTACAACCTCTTCTCGTTAGGAGCTGCACTAGTCAAGGGAATAACCTTCAAGTTGAACAAAGCATGTGTCAGTTGTTTAAAAGAGAAACTGTCGTTGCAGTAGGAGTTCGTGAAGAGAAATTTTACAAAATGAAGTTTAAAAAGATTCCGAGGAATAATGAAATTTCGTTCATGAACGAAGATACAATTTTTGATTTATTCAAGAGTGATCGTCAAGATCAGGAAGAAAACTATGAAGTAAATGAATGAATGAAGAAAATGAAGAGCAATTACATGAATATGAAAACCAAGATTCTAAAGATGTTGTTTCAAGTAAAAACAATGACGAAGTGAATCAGATTCAACCTGAAATTCAAGAAGAAAACCGTAACTTAATAGATAGAATAGTGACAGTTCTCAAGAACAAGAAGCAGACATATGTATTGTGGCGCACCACCCGGCTCACTACGTCAAACTGAAGGCGTCAAGAAGTCGGCTCGTTATGCGTCATTGGCTGCCACGCCACCGGGGCCTATACCGAACAAACTAGACTTTTCCAGCGATGGAACAAACGAGAAGGCAGCTTAGAACATAAAATCGGCCGGGGTGGACTCAGGAGTTCAGTCGAGTTCTAATTAGCGATCGTCGAACTTGGATTTAGTGTGTAAATAAATTGTTACAAATAAATTAGATTGTAAGCATTATTAAATTATGGTTAAGTTTTTACCGAGTGTTTTATTCAATTAAATAAATTAATTTAAACCCTAGAAACGTAACACTATTATCAAAAGCGCTCGACATTTTCGAGAAATAACCAGAAATGTTTCGAGTTATATGTACTAAAAATCTGAAAAAAGTTTTTGTATTAAAATAAAAATATTGTTAATTGAAGTGGGAGTGTTGAAATAATCAATTATTATGAAATAGACTAATGTCTGTGTTTAGAATGTAATCAAGTAATATGAAAAGTTGTTTACCGTATGCAGGTCTTGTTTAATAAAAACCAATGTCATTATCTTGTCTGAAAGTTGTTTACTGTATGTGAATCTTGTTTAATAAAAACCAATATCATTACCTTTCATGAAAATAAATGTGTCCAATTTTTCAATAATCTTCGTATGTATTATAATTTGTATTTATTTTTGTCATATGAATACAACTCGACGTAACTAATATAAACAAAAGAAATAATTGTGTACTTACCCCACTGCAGCGAAGCATTACATAGCGGAACAAAAGCTTTTGTTTCATCCGGTGCAATATCTGAAACGGAAAAAAAATAATAATTCCGATCATTTAATAACCCCCGGCGGAATTTATTTGAACAGGAAAGTATCAATAAACACAAAAATCGAAACTTACTTCAGTATAGAGTTATTTTTGAGAAATTTTTCATTTAGAAATTTCTACGCTAAATAAAAGTTGGTATTAGTGACGTTAATTTTCTGTGAAAATATTTTCCTGTACAGTAAGTTTAATTTTCTACTCAAATTGAAGAATTTTAATAATAAACATATATATTATTTGGAGCAAATCCCGCTTCAATTTGTCTATCCTACTGCAATGTCAAGTCAAAAGGCGATAGTAAGATGTCGCTATTTTATATGTTAATAAACATATAGTATACAGACCGTCTCACGGCAAATGTAGATACTACAGCAGTTTGTACCAGTGCAAAATAAAGTTAACGTAATGTCTAATTAACTTGTCTTTTTACGTGAAATGAAAAGCTTTTATTAGTACTATACAGCGTGTCTATAAACCTATGTCTTTAATTGAAACCACAAAGTGATCAACAAAAGAAGCAAAATTTGTTATACAACTATTGGTCAGATAGCAATAATAGCGTAGATAAAAATTATTTTACTTTTTCATAGAAATTGTTTGAGGGTCGCTGAATCCTGCGTAAATATTCCGGCGGAGCCTGGTTTTCAACTATTCTCCGACGTTCGAGGCCATAAAAAGTCATAAAAACGTAGACCATGACCTAATGCACAGATATTCTACTTCCGGCAGGTCAAGTATCGTGTTTCTTTGTTAATTAAAAGCAGATAAATTTTGTAACTAGGTAAGTTTTTAATAGTTTAAAATATTCTGTGCGTGTTGCTTTAATTGATGATTAGTTTTGTGCTAATCCGTACTTTAATAGTTAAATATCAAAAATTCAATCTAAAGGCGATCGAAAAAGTGAAAATTCTTACATCATATTAATTTGTAAATTGCCAATAATCAACGTACAATGTTGATTACTAAAGTTTATTGCATTTGTACAGCAAAAATAAATTTGTTTTTTTATTAAAACTTCGAATAAACGACGAAATAAACGTCTGCACTAGGAGAGAGTTTTATATCTTTATGGTTTAAGCCGACGCAGAAATTCAGGTTCAATATTATCCTTATAAAAACATGTGTTTTATGTTGGAATGTAAACAATTAATAAAATAGTTCGATCGAGAACTAGCGAAGTTATTCAATCACTTATTTTGAATCCATAGATTATTGTGTGTACAGACAATCTAATTTATTTAAATTTTTCATCGTATCATACTCCCATTCTTGCTTTCCGTTTTAACTATAGGAATAGTTTTTGTTCTTGCAATACTCTTTCTGCAGCTATTAGTGCGATAATTAAAAAATAATTTCACGAATATTCAACGCAGTTACAAAACTAACGAATGAAGATGTTTAATTACTTCAGCAAAAATCTAACGAAGATTAGGTTTAGGATTTTTAACATAATTGTTATTGTCTATTACAAAGAGGTGCGTAAACAAACGTTCTTACTTATCGCATGTTGAAAATACAAATAACATGCCGATGTCCGCAAGTCGGATTCATATTCGTATACAATAAGACCTTGACCGAGTTCTTCTAAACGTAAATAAAAAGTTTTATTGCGGTTTATTGCTTTTATCGGAATAAATTGCTGAAATAAGTCGTAAACCAAGTAGAGGTTTCAAAACAAAGGGACTGCGCTCGCTTGTGATAGGTCAGTTTTTCATTTTTGGGTAAAAAAGATTCAGATTTGGAGAATTAATCTCTTATGTAAGAGGAACTTATATTACTTACGTCATTTAAAGACAGAGGTTTTGAGACAGCCTGTATAGTCAATTAATAGGATTAATAAATGCATACGTTTATTCCAAATTGCAACTCACCGAGACAAACAAATCTTGTAAATTTATCTGCCCCTGGAGACAATTGTATCGATAGTGGATTCTAAGGATACTACAAAGCAGATAAATTTTTAAGGAAGTTAAAAAACCGGGCCTAAATAAAATTATGGCCCATAGATCGTAACTTTTATTTAATATTTAACCTAAAATAAATATTAAAAGTTAGTTTTGCAAAATAAAGGCAGTATGTGTCTATAGAGAACATACGTTCCACGTATTTTGCGTTTGTACACAAGAAATTATTTTACGTACTGAGGAAAGTACTCCCCTTTATTTCAAGCTTAAAAAGAAAATTAAACCGACGTACTTTCTCTTGTCATTTAAATGTTAATGTATTCAACAAGATAGTAGATCGCAAATCTAATAATGCCCGTCAGCGCTCTTTGTTTCGCGAGACTCTCTCTTTCCGGCTTCGGATGTAATAACGCATGACGTGAATTTTGAGGTGTCCGTAAACATGTTACAAAGCGCCCCTCACCGTATTCAATGAGATTTTACATTACATTTCAGCAAAATCAGCAAAAATCACTTTGCGTTTGTTATCGTTTTATTTCTCTCTCCTAATATTTGTAATACAGACGGGGTAGCCTAGCAGTGTGGAGGTGAAAGATAGCAACTTTTTTAAATCTTTCTACGCTCGATGCTCAGTCTTCAAAAATCAACGTGTGAAATTTTAGCTTTTATTTTATTTTTTGAATGACACGTGTTAAAGTAAAAATAGAATTTTTTAAAATTTAAATGTGGGTTAGTGATGCACGGTTGAATCCAGAAAAGAAAATGCTCTTTGACTTAATTTTCAGCTGTATTCAATCAAACCTTTTTTTTCATGTTTCTTATACTTATGAAGTTTTAAGTAATTTTTTTAATTTTCTTTACGATAATATCAGATAATATGTTACCACCATTTTCCGTAAATTTATTTTCATTGTAACTTTTTAAATTTTTGTAAGTTGGCATCAGTGAGTTTAATTTGATTCTAACGTCGCCGTCGGCGTGTACCATCGCAGACAATATAAACGGAAACATTACCTGTAAATATCTTGACCATGCGATGCAATAAGGTCGAATTTCGCACAGTTTTACTGCTTCTCGTTACGTTTATATTGTCTGCGATGGTACACTACTGTCGAAAACTTTTAAGACGAAAAGCAGTAAATCTGTTGGAATTTGAGCCTTATTGAAATCTGAATTTAGAACCTTCTGCATTCAAGCCTCCCCGTTTCTCTCTCCCTCTCTTGACCAGAGGATGAGCAAGGTCATAAAATTCATTCACGAGAGCAGGTAATCTGTTAAGTATTGAATAAGGAAATTCCAGGTAATGAGAACTGCGTAATTTGTAATGTATTATGACAGTAATTATTAATAAAATTAATTCAGGTATATAGTTATATTTTGTGAAGTCATGTTTAGTTTGTTAATTGTTTTTAGTTTAATGTTAATAAAAATAATACCTACCCGGGTTTTGTTATATTCTGTTTTTTTTATGATTCAATTTAGGTTTTCATATTTAAATTGTTAACAAAATTGAAAGACATTAAATCAAAATGTTTTAAACTGCCATAAGTTCGGAATGTATGTAAATGTAAATAAACCAAAATTATTTTATTATTCTATTTTTTCTGTATAATCGAATGAGTAACAAAGTATTTTTAATGACACATTAATTTTTAATTGGACTTATAGCCGTTTTCATTATCAGACTTTAAGGAAGCGTTAAGTCAATTTAAGAATGGGGGAACAAATGTATTTTTGTAGGTTAAAATAACTTTAAAATTAAAGTCCTATTATGAAATCGGACGTTGATGTTATATTAATTAATTCATGAAAACGTATGATAAAGAATATTCTTAAAAGTGATGCAAATTCCTGTTCACGAAACCAGTAATTTAAATACAAATTGAGGAATTTAAGCATCTAATAAGAAAATGAAAATTAATACTGAATAGGATATTGTTCCTAATATTTAATCCTGTTTAAGTATCTTGCGCAGGAATGATTTTATACCTCTACATCCTATTACATTTGTAAAATGTTGGTATTCTGGAAAATTTCCGGTAATTCCGTGTATTATCCCAATTGGGATTGTGGGTACACAGAGAAAAATCATTAGTAAAAAGTAACACAAATTGTAGTTAGAATTAAGACGGAAACAAATTGTAGCAAATATTCGCACAATTGTCGGACTATTCACTGGAATTGTGTTAATATTTGCTACAATTTCGTTCTGACTACAATTTGTGTTACTTTCTACTATTGATTTTTCTCTGTGTATAACAAGCTGCTAACTAATTGTTCCTTAGTATTGAACAATTTCTTGTGACGAAAAGTTTTGTTTAATTTCGTTGTGAAATGGAACGCAGAACACATACTACCGAAAGAGATAATGATTCCATTTTATATTATCATAGAAGCAACGATGCATGTTATTATTACTGGAAACCGTAACCAATATTTATTTATTGGGCTTGCCGCCGGCCGTACCATAAAACCAGGTCAGCCGGCTAAATGTTGTTAAGGTTCATAATTGCACAGCACGGATATTCGTACGGCCAGGCGTATTTCATTTCGACTTAAAACTTTTCGACACCACCGTACGTGGCAACAAGATTGGCGCCCCGCTTTTATCTCTCTTCCGTACTGACTCTCGCCCGAACCGGTTGCGTGAGCATTGTTCGCCTTAAGTGGTTAAGTTTTGCCTTATTGCTTCAATTTTGTGCAAACCAACTCCGTTTTGAGAATCTCGTTCCGTTAATTTTGTTGGGCAAGTGTCTCAAACAAGCCGTTTATACGGTAAGTTTTTAATGGGATTGTCCGAAGCAAAGAAATTAGCAGTAATTAATACACCACGCGGACTTTTTCAGTATCAGCGCCTTGCCTTCGAATAGCTAGTACTCTTGCTATTTTTCAGCGTCTCATTTAGCGTCATTCACGGTTTACCAGACTGCGCCAGTTACTTGGACGAAATCATCATCACTGGATCTAGTAATTTAGAATATCTGCGAAATATAGATAAACTCTTGTCTTGTCTCGAAACTTGCGGCCTGAAATGCAATTTGTCGAAGAGCGAATTTTTCAAGCAAAAAGTCGAATATCTTGGCAACTTTTATGTCATTTTTCTCAGTTCGTATCTAATCATTTGGACAAAGCAGGACAGGTCAATGTCATTCATACCGACTTTGACAAATCATTTGACCGCGTACACCATCAAATTCTCCTACAGAAGTTGTTATCAGTTGGTTTTGCTCATAAGTTAGTTGCATTAATAGAGTGCTATTTGATGAATAGGCCATCACTTGTTGTCATCGTTCGTGTCCAATCGTCTCCTTATGTACCATCTTCGGGTGTACCTCAAGGCTCGAATCTCGGCCCTTTGTTGTTACTGATTTTCGTTGACGACTTACCTCATGTAATCAACAGCGATATTTTATTGTTCGCTGACGATGCAAAAATATTTAAATCGATTAAGAATATTGGTGATTGTCACAGGTTTGAACTCTGGTGCAAACATAATAAATTAAAAATCAATGTGGATAAATGTATGGCAGTCTCGTATACTGGAAGAAAGAATGTGGTTTTATTCAGCTGTCAACTTATATCAACCACAGTGGAAACGGTCACTTGTTTCAAGAACTTAAGTATGTCATTTGATTGTAAATTCACTTTTGAGTTACATATTAGGCAGATTGTTACCAGAAGCTTAAAAATTTTAGGCTTCATAATTCATAATTGTCGTCCTTGGAACTGTATTTCGGAATGGTGAGAACGTTCCTTGAGTACGCCTCCTTGGTATGGTTTCCTTTTTATAATTATCAGAAAAATCTGCTGGAAAATATTCAAAAAATATTTTTTAAATATATTATCTTTAAAGAGACAAGTGTATTCCCTTCATCTGTCAACTACAATGAGTTATTAAATTCTTTTAATTATGACAGTCTAGAGACTCGGAGAATTGTTTCAGCATTAGTTAATGTACGTAAGGTACTTAATAAGGTGATTCAGGAAGAATTTTTATTGTCACAAATTAATTTTAGAGTACCAGTAAATACTAGATTAAACCATGCCCTTAAGTGTCCTAAAACACGCACCAACCTATTAAGACTTCACCAATTTATATTATGACATATCTTTATAACGAAATATCTGTTAAGGTCGACATCAACGTTTGTTCCGTCAAACAATTGAAAAATATAGCTACGGTATATTTCAAATAATTTTTCAACTTTCAGGCAATAGTTTCTAGTGATGCTCCTTAATTGGCAATAGCTGTGGAGCGTAACAACTGCAATAAACAATAAACATATTTTCACGGAATTGACTTCGTCCTTCAGATTCTGGCATCGCTGCAATCAAGAAACTCGTCCAAAGAATCTATTGAAGATTCAATCGTTTCTTGGCAAGATTCGGCTACTACAAGAAGTTCCGTTGAATGAGCTTCGGAAGAAAAATGCAACCTTTAGCTGGGGTCCTCGACAAGAGACAGCGTTTCAAGACCTGAAACGGCATATTATTGAGGCAACTAAGCTTCTCTCGCATCGCGACTGCAATGAACTGGAGAAGCAACTGCGTTTTCTTCAAAGACCATGAATGAGCATGAGAAACGGTAGAGCTCGAGAAAAAAGCTCTGCTGATAGTTTATGGCATCAAGAAATTCCATCTGTAGTTATATGTTCGCCAATTCGAGCTTCAAACAGGTCACAAGCCCTCGGTCACAATCTTCAATCCGAACAAGAAATTGCCCTCAACTTCTATACAGCGTCTTCAAGGCTGGGCAATTTTCTTGATGAGCTATAACTACTGGATTCGATATAGGACCACAGAAGCGTATCCAAATGCACTGTCACAACTTGATTTAGAGTTTGAAAAGAGAGAAGAGAGTTGTTCTTGCCTGAATCAGGAACTTAATGAGCTTGTCGAAAATTTTCAAAAACCAATTCGCAGAAAATAGCAGAAGTAACAAAGCAGGATCCGGTTTTGTCTCAAGTCTTAGGGAAGAGCAAGAATGCATGGCCGAACCAAGTCTCTAACAAGATCCAAGCCAATTTTAGCCGGCAATACAACCTGTATGTCGAAAAAGATGTTATCCTGTATCACACTGATGAACATTCACGCGATGTTATTCCGGTAAGCTTACGGCATGGTATTCTAACGATGCTTCACGAAGGTCACAGAATCTGCCATAGCCATTATCCAATCGTATGTATTTGCTGTTTTAAGAACACTTTACAGTGAATTGTACGAAGGAAACAGCTCGCCCGCCGTCATTGTTGGTGGCCTAACGTTGATGAAGAAATCGAACAAATAATTAAGAAATGTGAAGTTTACCAACACCACCAGCCCGATCCGACAAGACAATTTGAGGCTTGGCCGAAAGCGAAACACCCTTGGGACAGGGTTCACATCGACTACGCCGGTCCTTTCTTAAATAGCACGCGGATGATTGCTGTCGATTTTTTTTCGAAATATCCCTACTTTGTGTATCAAGGATACAGTCAACGATACCACCCCGGAGACCACTATTGGATTGCTTGAAAAAATTTTCCTAATCGAAGGTTTGGCGATGTTACTTATGCGTTCCCATTTTTCGTCAATTATATTTAGTACTGATTTTTTCGGAATGTTTGTAAAAAAGTGAAACTACATCCAGTGAGATGAGTTCATAATTCGGAGGTAGCGTTATATCTGAAATGAAATTTACAAATGACCTGGTGTCAGTAATGTTGTATGACGTTCTATATTGAAACGCGTTTTTTAATATATTTGCTATAAATTTAGCTATATTACAAGTAGGTGAATTTATAGATGACACTATAGGTCTTAGAGGTACGTCTGTTTTATGAGTCTTGGGTAGACCATAAAACTTAGGTGCATCCGAGTTGTAAATAGTAAGTTGTTTGAAAGTAGTGTCATTAATAAATTTCTTGTCTTTTAAATTCTTCACCATGTCATTTGCTTTATTTTGTACAGTTAGCGTAGGATCTCTATTGATTTTGCAATAAATAGTTGTGTCTTGTAGCAATGTCAAAGCTTTTTGAATATAATCATTCTTATTTATTACAGTATTGTTGCTTTTATCTGATTTTGTTACCACCAAATCTGGATGTTCCTTCAAAAAATCTTTTGTTTTTTTTTGTAAATTTCGGAGTAAGGTGACTTTGTGACATCTTCTTTCTTAAGAGAATTCGTAATGACGTTCGTGACTCTAGCTCTTTGTACATCTTTTATTTGAGGTGAAAATTGTTCTATAATATTCTCTACATCTGCTAGAAAATGTCCCAATTTCATCTCTCTTGTCGATTCAGGTAAATTAAACTTTGGACCTAGTGATAAAAAATCTTTAATGTCATCAGGTATGACTTCATCCGATACGTTTACAAACCACTTTGAGTTGTCTTTGAACGGTTTCTTTTTAATAACTTCTGTTTTTAAGTCATTCACTTTCTTTATATTTTTATGTTTTGTTTTATTGAAAGTTTTTTTGAAAGATGCATCCAGTCTAGATTTGTATTAATGTAAAATGTGATTAGGCAAAGTTTCTTGTATTTTCGTCATTACTTCATTGACGTTACGTTTAAGGTTGTTAATCGTATTATGAGTAATTTTAATATATATGTATATATATCGGCTTTTGCTTTTGTGCAGTCACAGCGCAATGTAATGAAATATTGGAGAGGTAAATGGCCACTAAATACCGTAGCTTTGCCTGTTCGAAATTGGCCGTTTAGCCCTCCAGTCTCTGAATACATTGCGCTATGACTGTACATTATTTTAACAAGTAAGTGAACTAGTTCATCGGTGCTATTCGTTTCTCCGATGTGCATTATACGCGGGCGTAACAATTTTCTTCGCGTGTTATCATGGCGACTATTAGTGCATGTCGTATTTGTTACAGGCTTTTACGGATAGTTTTTTTTTACCGCTAGATTTTATCGCTAGCGTGTATCTTTAGCTTTCATTGCTGACTTTCATTGAGGGATTTTATTGTCAACTTTCGTCGATTCCCGGAATTAAGCTCTGTATCGTTCGTTTGTCTGTCTCGTTTAAGATTCAATACCGCTCTCCTCTTTGGGGACAGACGCTGCAGTCCAACGAAAGGTAAATATGTTTTGTAGATGAGTCATTGCATAGAGTATACCGTTTTGGACTTTGTACCCTTTGGAGGGGCACTAATAATAGCCATAGTAGCCTACTCACGAGGCAAAATTCAAGATTTATCTACCTATCACAAAAGAATAGAGTAAGAATATTTATTTATATATTATTTTCCATTACCTATGCTCTTCGTTTAAGTTTACTCGCCGGTGCTCCTTTTTCCCAGTTGTTCTAACCGAACACTTGAAAAGAATTCTTTGGAACCTCCGCAAAAAATATTGTATCTTTCACATCTTGATCCCAAAAAAATGCCTTCCTTCGCAGGTCCATTTTAAAATACTTTTTTTTGTACACCTTCAATTTGTCGTGAAAGAGAGAAAACACTGCAGTAAGATAAAAGTCACCCAACTCGATAATCAATCTAAAAAAATACATACACATTTCAGTGTGGTCAATAAAACTGACGACTTTAAGTACTTTGGATTTTGCTGCTCTTATACTATATTTAAACTAAGAAATGATTTTTGCTTTCAATAACTTAGGTACCTTTTGTAATGTGCGCAATAAAACAGAAAATCAAAAGCGGAAGTTAAGTAATAAGAAGACGAAACGACCGTATACATAAACTTTTACGATTATATCGCGATCGTTAATGTCTTTGCTTGTTTTCCATTGCTTTTATGCACATTTTTTTTATATATCTGCGGTCAACATACACGGATATATGCGCACCCGTTTCTGTACATGTGCGTTTAACAGTTTAATGTAAAACACGATGACGATACACAACCACCGCCTTTTATCGATCAATATTTGCTTTCATTTCACTTCAACAAATCAAATTGGCTCCATTCCAATTTGTGTGTAGTTTACAAATAAAAGTGTGCGGTGCATTTAATAAATATTTGATCGTGCTCGAAGCGTATTAGGGAAAAGCTCGGTATTAAGGAAATTGAAATCTGGGCTTTTTTACGGCACGTTTACACGTCAAATTCAACAATAGTCAAGACGGTACGTCAGTTTGTTTCAAAATAGAATTTAATCCATCAAGGTTTCAGTATTATTTATTTGCATAGCGAAAAACTTTTTTGCTATCGAAAAATATCTCTTAAAAACTCATATGGTATTCCGCTTTCGGTTTCAAACAAATTTTTTTAACAAAATTAAGGGAGAATTTTACTTAAATATACAAAGTAATTATTAATAATAATATGAAAAGTCTTCAACTACAATTTGTATATTTTATTTAAAACCTAGATCTTGTGTTACGGTTTGAAAAATCGCTTTTCAGGAGTCATCCTGTATACTCAGTTTGCATCCCATTTGGATCCGATGTTGCAGTGATGTTGACCGGCAACTTAAATTGGTGGAATTTCGTGTTGTACTTTTCGCATCTGCTTTTATGGCATTGAAAATAAGGTTTTACTATCGCCTCCATCGCAAAATTAATTGGATTTTTATAACACAAACTGTCTTATGCCTCGCTTTAGTTTTGTGGTGCATTTCGCAGGCACAATAGCCCGGTTTTAAATCGTCTCACGACTCTCGCTGTTTCTGCATTTCTTTTTAAACAAACAATAACGCCTAGAGTTTCTACATTTACATATAATTAAATCATCTTTTGTAAGCGTCTGCGAAGTTTCCGAGCTTGCGTGAGAACTTGATTGAACGTTTATTTTAAAACGTTTAGGGGCTTATTCGGTATCAAAGCCTTAAATTTAAAGGGCTGTTAAATTTTGTTGCTACGGTAACAACCAATTATAGATTTGTGTTTAATTTATGTTTTAAATTTTAAAGGCCCCCTAAATTTTAACGGCCCGTTAATATGTTACAGAATACGCCCCTTAGACAGTCAAAAAATTTCCGGCGACGTCTCACTTTTCCCGTTTTAACGTCCTGAGAATTACAATTTTTTGTATAGGTATTATTTTAACGGAAACTTAAATTGACCTTTTATGCCATTGGTCTTCCTTACGTCAGCTTTTATTCTGTTTACTCTTGTTGATAGCACAAAGGTTTCGATTCGTGTAACCTTTCCTTCGTTTATTACGGTCAAGTAGTTTTGCTAGTTTTGGCTTTATTAATTTGCGTTACGCCTGGAGCGAGTTTGTCATCTTGTGGTGTCCCCAGCGCCTGGTGGTATTCTTTGAAGGGGGTTTTGCTTCGTTTTCCCAGTGTGTTCATCTAAGGGCACATATTTTAAATTCTTGTTGACGAACCTCGGTGGAGGTTTCCTTATTGTACGACTTGTCGATTTTGACGTGACATTGTAAATTATTTCATCAAACTTTTTTTGTTTCTAGTTTTTGAATACTCTTAATTAATAAAAAAAAATTAAGTTTGTACAATGTCTGTCATCAGTTTGTTAGGACGCAATTAATATTCTTAATGAAACCTATAAAGTAAAATCAAGAAGAGAATGAAAAAATGGTTAAGGTTTAGCGTACATTATAAACATCATTCATTACAAGTGGTTGTTGTTGTTGTTCATTTTTATTTTCAAGAATTAGGTGAGTATTAAATTTATCATTAATTTATAGTTGATTTCTTATCATTTCCTAATAATTATTTTGATATCCATCGTTTAATTCCCAGCTGAATTCGCAGCATACTTTTACAGTCAATTTTTATTTTATTTTAATTTGGCTATTGTATGTATAGAATATTTGTGTTTCCGGTAACTGTTTTTGCTTTGTTTCGTCGAAATTCGATTTTCATCAATCGCAGTTACCCTACGCCTAATAACCTTGACAGGCCTTAACGATTTCACGTTTCGTTTATAGAGTAGTCTATAAAGTTGTTCGTGCGAAACAACTTTGAAAGGTCTAACAAGATCAGTAGCGCCTATAGAAGGGACATCATCGGAAATGGCGATCAATTGCGGCAACATATTCAAGAAGCATCGGATATTTAAATGTATCAGAGTTTCATCGCGGACGTTAAAATTGTTTCCAGAATGAATTTTGATAAATGCGAGGTTAATAAAATGTGCTTTTCTGAAAAGAAATAATATGTGTAGGTTTAGAAAGCTTTTAGGCAATGTTTTTCTGTAGTAAGAAGATAAATCATAATAAAAGGCAAATCGAAAAGAGTAATTTGGAGAATGGATTATTTGCCATATATTCTTAAGATTCTATGCGAATTTGTTTACTTTGAACCTTGTTCGGTTGCAGGGCCCCCATAACCGTGTGTACAAAGCGTGCAATGCACGCGGGCGCCATGTTCAAAGGGCGGCAATCACCCTCTTGGCCACTGGATATGTTCTGTCACTTTTTTCGACAAAAAAATTAATAGGAAACAGTTTCTTGTCTGATAAAAATTCGAAAAAACTATCCACAAGACAGAACTGTCTCGAGGAAGCCGTCAACCTCGCGTCGACTAAAATACAACAGTTAATTCCGGCAATTAAAATTAGAAAAGTTTAAGTTTTGTAATTTTCGTGTGCCAAATTTTTCATAAAAAAGATTTGATGTACGCAATAATTTTATTAAGTAAAAAAATAAATTACGTAAGCTGTTACGGTTTGGTAAAAAAAAAACAAATTACATTTTACCTAGTTCCTTTTGTATTTGTGATTTAGTTTCATTTTTCTAATATTAATAGCAAGCGGGCTTCGCTCAGTTGTTGCATTCTGGGAGGGAGAGGGGGGAGGGCGTCTAAAGAGAGGCCTCCTTAGTCACATAAGAGAAAAGCTGGGGCCGATCGTCTTTGAGGGGTCGCGGCAATTAGACTTAAACTTGAGAAATGTGAAGGAAAATGTTTAAAAATTAAGGAAGATATTTTTTAAAACAGTAAAGGAAATTGTTTAAAAAAAGAAAAATTAAAAAAAATTTCCGTTTCAATTTTTTAAAAAATTTTCTGACTTCCATTTTTTTGTTTCTTATTTTTTTTAAAGTAATTTTGACAATTGACCTTTTTTGTATGCCTCAATTTATCTGTCAGAGGGTGCCAAAAAATGGACTGGCACACGGGCGGCTTTTGGCCTCGCGGGGGCCCTGTTCGGTTGAATGTGAGTGTAAACTTCCTTGGTACAAATAAGATCCGGTTTTACATTCGGGGCTCAACTTTGAGCTGAGGCTTAAACCCTTAGCAACGATTATTTCAACAATTGTTGCGAAGACGTTAAGCTTCGGCTCAAAGTTAAACCGTCATTGTAAAACTCGGCCTTAGTCTGAAACATAATGTCTAAGGTTCCGTAATACATAACAATATTTCGATAATCTCGAACAAACAAACTCAATATGGACATTAAACTTAAGGAAAGCGTCTATGTATAAACCCAAAAATTTTACGCTGTCGAACACTGGAAATGATATAGCAATAAATTTGATTAAAATATTAGAACACAGCAGACCATTTTTAAATTGCAGTGCTACAGTTTTATTAAAATTAATTAAAAGATGATTCATTTAGAACCAATTGGTCATGGCGTTAATGGCAAAGGAGGCAAGTTCAGCACATAAGGACTCATCACGAATCATCGAGTCTAAGCTGTGAGGCTAAAACTCAGTAAGCAAGAAGACTTGGGTGAACAGAAAGCTAAAGAAAAAATGAAAATCGAATGTATACTTCTGTCACGAAGGGTGCTTTTGTTAATTTAAACACTCTGTATATACATGTTAAATATTGCGGTACGGTGGGGGACACTTTGCTGGGTCGCCAATATCGGAATGAGCGCTCGATCGCGGCTTCGATCGGAGCGGGGGACTATTCGCTGGGCAAGGGCGACTCAGGAACGTGGGTCTTCCGGAGATTGGGTTGGTTGTGCCAAATAAACGTGATACTCAGTGAGTGGGCTTTTCCTGGACCCCTTTACCCTCATACCAGCTTCAGGCGACCCCAAGAAGGCCGGTAAGTCGATCCAATTTTTAAACGGCAAAACGGTTCCTTTACCACTGAGCTACCCCCTCATTTTTCTGATAGCATCGCCGCTACCCCGGAGCGAGCGTGACAGTGGTGGAGGCGCCTCTTTGCGCGATAATTTGAGTAGAAGTAACGTTTAACATTAATTGGGTCGGGACACGTAGTCAACTCGTTAGGGTGCGGTCACTTGAAATACCTCGTGTGTTTTAAGCAAAAGCGGTCACAGTTTATGATATAATTTTTTAAATACAATTAGAGAATCCAGCCCGCTAATTATAAATACCTTTCCTTTTTCTTATCTAAATAATGCGTTGATCAAAAAACTGCCACTTTGTCATTTATAAGAGCTATAGGTCGTTCAAACCAACAACGCAACGGTATGAATTGATAACCAAATATTAATTTTTAAATAAATACGGTGGCCAATATTAACAAAAATTATTAAATAAAAAGGAATACGTGTGCGGTAATTATTTAATTGCACGTACCGCGGAAGTTCACTGAACAGGTGTATTGTGACACGTTGCTGTGTCAGACGATTTTAAATAGGTAACAATTAAAATCGTATACGATAAAAATGTGCAAATGTAAGGCACTATAGTAAGGTGCTTATTGCGGTCTATAAAAAGCCTAATAATAAAAAGGGCCCAAAGAGACAAAATAAATATTAGCGTACACAAATATGCTTCTAATAAACATAATATTTAATTATCGGAACATTAATTAAGGCGGACGGAATAATCTCGGGTAAATTTAATAACGTTTGATACATAAATGGCTGAAGGACCCAGAACAAGGCTAAGGAGCAAAGATGACGAAAAAGTCGAGAATTTAATAAAGGAAAAAATGAAGCCAGAAATTCACGTAACATTAGATAAACACGCTTTTTTCCCGCTAGCGAGGAGCACATTGACACCACGATCGCCGCCAGCAGGTCGAAAAAATTTACAAATAACATTAGGCAGCGAAGAAGACTTAACAATTTTGGAAGATAAAAATGACAAAACAGAGACACTAGAACAAACACCCGCGATTACCACGCCTAACAGAGGTCAGCAGACTCAAGTCAGTCCGAACCCACACCAATTTCGGACATTGAAACAAGTCTTACATCAAGAAAACCAGCGGCAAATTCTAAATCCCGGTCCAATACCCGATCCCCCCACTTGGCCAGAACGACTGAGCACAGAGACAACAATTAAACCGAAATCCTTAGCGGAATCGATAATGGAACAAAGAGAAAAAATACTGGAAACGCGCGTTGCGCCATCAGCAGATGATACGTTCTTACGAAAAGGAGCAATTCCGAAACAAAATAATATCGTACAGAGGAAACAATTGGAACCTAATAACGGAAAATTGAAGCAAAACCCGGAAATCCACGAATTTAATTCGAAGGAACCTAATTGGACGAGTAGAAATAAATCAATTAGTATGTTTTATAACACACGTAAATCAGTGGCGCCAAAATTTTCGAAACCACCAGCTTTTAATCCGCAGGAAGATGATCCTATGACTTTCTTGAAAAAATATAAAGTTGTAGCCAAAATGAACGGTTGGGACGAATTGGAACAGCTGGGATATTTGGAAAATTCTTTGGAAGGTAGTGCACTTTCCTGGTTTGAAAATTTGATAAGAAATAATCCAGAGGCCGATTGGGATTGGACAATAAAAAAGTTCAAAGATAAATTTTTAGGTCCCAATTTCGAATTTAAATTGCAAGAAAAATTAATTATTCGGAAACAACGAACAAACGAAAGCTTAACGGACTTTTTTTATTCATTTATAGAAATCTGTAACGATTATAATCCGAAAATGCCCGAAAGAGAAATTCTACAACGCTTGATGGCGGGATTATTACCCTACTATAGACATATGGTATGCATAAAGTGTCCAACAAGTTTAAAAGATTTAGAACATTTTATGGACACCATAGAAGAGACAGAAAAGGAAGGGAAGACAATTCTGCATAAGGACGTGGGGAAAAATCCCGAAGAAGAGAACCACGGCTATGACCTACGAAGATCGGACATAAGACAAGATCAGTCGGAAACAATGGGCATAATAAATAAATTAATCGACAAATTGACTGTTGACCGAAAAGAAGACGCCTTTAGAGATCGGAAGGGGGATTCTGTTTACTACAATGCCAGAAGAAAACTCGAGCATAAAAAATTTGGAGAGGATGACAAAAGGAATAATTTTCATTTGACAGGAATCAAAAACCAAAAGCATTATCAACGAACTTCAAACATCTTTAATTGCCAAATTTGTGGTTACGCTGGTCATATGGCCAGAAATTGTAGAAAATTGACT
The DNA here is from genome assembly GCA_036172665.1 of Prosopocoilus inquinatus. Taxonomy (NCBI): domain Eukaryota; kingdom Metazoa; phylum Arthropoda; class Insecta; order Coleoptera; family Lucanidae; genus Prosopocoilus; species Prosopocoilus inquinatus. The sequence goes on from CM069871.1 coordinate 56,943,080, forward strand.
CCAAGAAGAGGGTATAACAATGACAACAATAAAGAAGCGAGATCAGTGAACGTCCCGACATGTCAATGGTGTAATACAAGAGGACACACAGCGTCAACATGTAGAAAATTAATAGCAGGAAGGCAAATTCCCAATAATCCACTGAACAGAGAGGGGCAATGTGTAATTAAGAAAGGATACGATTATGGCAGAAAGATGAATAATAATTTAAATGGTACAGGACAGAGCACGAAAAGGCCCTGAACTCTGTCCGGAATTATTTCCAAAAAGGGGCCTCAAGTGATAGTGGTTCGTGTAGTGAAACAAGGAAAAATAATAATATTAAGTGTAATTTAATAACAATTCCAACAAATGACGCCAATATATTGACAACAACAGGTAGTCTTAATGGAAGAGATGTTAATATTATTGTGGACACGGGAGCAGCATTTAACGTTATTACTAGACGTTTTGCAACCGATATATTACCATTGGAAAATTCGCCCGTTCTGAATACGATTAATAATAAAAAAGTTGTCCCTTTAGGAATGTCAAAAGTAACGGTTTCACTGAGGGGCAAAATTTTTTTGCTACAGGCACTAGTTGTGGAGAACCTGACAGCACCACTGATTTTAGGATGCCCTTTTCTTAAGGATTATGATGCCGAAATAAATTTTTCTTCCAAGGAAATTAAGTTGAATAACCTAGAAACGAGCGTTGAAACTAATTTAGAAATACGGCAACAAAATATTGATAGTATTAAAAGTCAAAATTCCCGAAGATTAGGACAGGGTTGGCTAAAAATACCTAAATGGACAAGTCAAAGGGTCTCGTATGAGAATTTTAAAAATCAGGACACAACGAAATTTTCCACTGAAATCAAGTACGTGAAGACAGATTTATTTAATTTACCAAAGTCATTTAGTTTAGCTCATTGCGTATCAGCCGATCTAAGAATGTCTAAAGGTATTGCTAAGTTATTTAAAGCTAAATTTGATAACATCGAGCAACTTAAAAACCAGAATCCAAATGTGGGAAATGTGGTTTACTTAAAATTAAAAGAGAGATTTGTTTTTTACTTAATAACAAAAAGACATTCGCAGGATAAACCAACTTTACAAAATATTTTTAATTCCCTCTTATCGTTAAAACAGCTGATGGTACAGAATAAACTCGAAAATTTAGGGATGCCAAAAATAGCTTGCGGAATGGATAAGCAAAAATGGAAAACTATAGAAAAAATGATACGATACATCTTTCAGGGAACAGACATTAACATCAACATATGTGAACTGCCAGAACAAGATTATCAAAAATCAGCAACTACAGCTCATAAAAATAAAACAGCAGTGTCTTGGAACGAACTACCAGGAGAGGATATCGTAGATGAAATTGTACAAGATCAAATAATTAAAGTCAATATAGCGGAAGATGCAATGATTGAAGGAGGAGAATCTAGAAGCTGTCAAATTAAATTTTCAGATAATGCAAACTTTGAAAAACCATTACTGTTTTGTACGTTTCATGCAAGAGGACAATTTCTTCATAAAAATAAATTGGAGATAGCAGATGATTTTCGAGATTTTGGAAATAATAAAATTAACATCTCTAATTATGATAAAAACAGGAAACTAATCAAGAAGGATACGGCATTGGGCTACATTGTGGTGGATAACAAAAATGAAATTGGAAAATTATTAGCAGAACAAAATAAGCTTTTAAATTTAAATGTAGTGATGGAAGAAAAGTCGTCAAAAGTTTATAACATAAACAATCATCTGCAAGACGAAGAAAAGAAGAAATTAGAAAATTTATTACAGAAAAATTCAGACATTATGGCATGGACAAACCTACTTCTCGGAAAAACAGATCGGGCAGAACACACGATCGATATTGGACAAAACAGCCCCGTCAAATCACGACCATACAGGGTAAGTATGAAGGAGCGGGATATCATTAAACAACAAATAGAAGAGATGTTGGAAGCCGGGATTATACGTCCTTCAGACAGCGAATTCGCTTCGCCCGTCGTGTTAGTAAAAAAACCGGATGGTACATTTAGATTCTGTGTTGATTACCGGAAACTGAATGCCATCACCACGAAGTCATCGTACCCCCTACCGCTGATAGATGATATACTAAATTTTTTAGGAGGAAATAAATATTTTTCGACACTAGACTTAAACAGCGGTTATTGGCAATGTCCAGTTAAAGAAGAAGATCGGCATAAAACGGCATTTACAACAAACGATGGGCTGTATGAGTTTAACCGCTTGAGCTTCGGACTGTGTAATGCACCAAGTACCTTCCAAAGGCTGACTGACTCAATATTTAAGGACTTAAAATGGAAGGAAGTGGCAATCTATTTAGACGATATCATCGTGGTAAGCAATACCATGGAGGAACACTTAGAACGTTTACAAAGAGTCTTCAATTGCATAAAAGGAGCAGGTCTTACTTTAAAACCTTCAAAGTGCTATTTTGGAATGCAGGAACTTAGAGTGTTAGGATTCAAGATTTCAACTAAAGGTATATTACCAGACGAGACAAAGATCCAAGCAGTAAGAAATTTCCCTACACCAAGAAAAATAAAAGAAGTTCAAAGTTTCTTAGGATTATGTAATTTTTTCAGACGGTTTATTAAAAATTTTTCAATTATCGCCGGCCCGTTGTATAACATTATTGGGGCAAATTCAAAATTTGAATGGGGTCAAAACCAGAAAAAAGCTTTCGAAGCTCTAAAAGAAAAACTAACCAGTGCTCCCATCTTAGGACATTACAATCCTACGGCAGAAACCGAGCTACGAGTAGATGCGAGTGGAAACGGAATCGGAGCAGTTTTATTGCAAAAAGACGTGGTGTCACAAAAACTTCACCCTATTTCGTATATCTCAAGAACTCTTACCAAATACGAAAAAAGCTACCCCATAACAGAATTAGAATGCCTAGCGGCAGTATGGTCGGTGGAATACTTTAGATCTTACTTGTGGGGATTGGACAGCTTTAACATAATTACAGATCACCACGCGTTGTGTTGGCTACAGACGTTAAAAACTCCCGGAGGTCGTCTACTGCGCTGGTCGTTGAAACTGATGGAATATTCATACAAAGTTTTCCATAAAAAAGGAACATCAAACAAGGATGCAGATGCACTCTCGAGGTACCCTTGTACTCTAGGAACCACAGAAGATGAGAAGGAAGCACAAAATGTTCCAACATTCATTGCAAGTGCAACAGATTTGGAAAAGTGGCAAAGGAATGATTCACGTTTACAAGAAATAAAAAAGGCAGTAGAAAATCCTGAATATGGAGGACCAGCAATCCAAAGAGCAGCAAAAAATTATGAACTGGTTAATGAGGTTTTGTATAAGAAGGACCCGTCATCCATAACTGACGCAAAACTATTAGTTATCCCGCAAAATTTAAAAGAAGAGATTATGACAAATTTCCATCGGGATCCCATAAGCGGCCACTTAGGATTGACTAAAACTCTAGATAAGATCAGAAAAAGATATTTCTGGGAAGGAATGAAACAAGATATCACAAAATTTATTAGGGGTTGCCCAGAATGCCAAATTCGGAAGGGACCAACAAATCGGAAACCTGCAGGATTACTGAAACCCATTACAACGGAAACGCCTTTCGCCATGGTAGGAATTGATCTTTTAGGCCCATTTCCACGAAGTTCAGCCGGAGCAAAATTCATAGTTGTAGCAACGGATTATGCTACACGTTGGGCTGAAGCTAAGGCCCTGCCAAGTGGAAAAGCTGAACCCGTAGCAAAATTTATAGTAGAGCAGCTCATTTGCAGACACGGATCACCAAAAAGAATTTTAAGTGATCGCGGAGCAGTGTTTCTATCCAATTTAGTTACAGAAATTTTAAAATTATTAGGAAGTGATAGTTTATTTACAACTGCGTACAAACCCTCAACGAATGGACTAACGGAGCGATTAAATAAAACAATAGCCGACATGATTAGTAAATATACGACTAATTCCCAAAAGGATTGGGATGTTTTCCTGCCACATTGCATATTTGCTTACAATACATCACGGCAAGAGGCCACTAAGCATAGTCCATTTTCGTTGGTATATGGTCGCGAACCAGTTCTTCCAACCGATGCGGAACTTAGCCAACCAATGTCTACAGAATTTACACTCAGAAGTCAACAAGTGATACGTGAGACACGGGAAATCGCCAAAAGAAACATCGAAAGGAAACAGGAAAACGACAAAGAAATCTATAATAAAAAGCACAGGTATGTCATCTTTAATGTGGGCGACAAAGTGAAATTAAGAAATTTTGTCAGAAAAGTAGGAAAATGTGAAAAGTTGTTACCAAAATACTTCGGCCCGTTCGTCATAATTGAAAAAAGGAATGATTTGAACTATGTAATTTCAACAGATTCCGGAAAAAATAGCAAACAGGATGTGGTACATGTTTCAAGATTAGCACCTTTTTATGAACAATGGAAAGAAGATGGTCCCCAAGATACTTTTAAGAGAGCCAAGTGTTTCTACAAGAGCCGAAAACATGACAACCCAAAAGAAAATATGGAGAACATGGGCTTTAAACCAATTCAAGTAAATGAAATAAAAGGTTTAAAAAACACGGGAAATACGTGTTACCTAAATTCGGTTATAAGCTGTCTCGCGCATATAGAAGAAGTAACACACTTTTGTAGGCAATATTCACCGAGAAATAATAAAGACAACGTAAATTTTTTAGAAAATTTTGTACAAACAATTAATGATTTAACCAATAATTCCAAGAAGAAAATAATATCAGTATCAAGATTAAAAAATAAACTAGAAGCGGTAAATCCCTTATTTAAAGGGAAAGGGCAACAGGACGCCCACGAGTGTCTGTTTTATATTCTACAGATCCTCCACGAAGAAGCAAAACAAGTTGAAAATCGAAACAGTGAAAAATCATTTATATCAGACATTTTTGCGGGCGCATACGATTTAATGGCGGAATGTCTAGAATGTGGAAATCAGTCCATCACCAAAAGTCCAGGATGGGGCATTTCACTTTCCATAGATAAACATAGAGACACCCGCTTGGAGACTTGTTTGGATAATTACTTCGGAGAAGAGATTCTTTCGGAAGATAATCGGCCTATTTGTTGGTCTTGCCGTAAAAGAACCAACACTAGAAAATATACAAAAATTGTGGAATTGCCGGAGTACCTGGTGCTACATTTCAACAGTTACTATTGGTCGGGTCAAGAGACTGAGAAATTACATAAAAGTGTAAAATTTCCATTAACTGATTTAAATGTAGGAACATTCTATAAAAATGTTGAAAGTAAAAATACAAGGTATAATTTACAGGGGGCAATTGAACACGTAGGAAGTGCGAATGAAGGACATTACATAAGTTACGTTACAGGCAAGAATTCACAAGGAATTGACACCTGGGTGAAATGTAATGATGATGTAGTAACTAAAATAGACTCAAAAGAACTTTTAGAAAAAAATATGTACATACTTTTTTATAAGCGAGAAAACCATTAGTCAACACGTGTTGGTCAAATTTACATAAATATACAATACGTTAAAGTAGACATCAAATATATTATTATTTTACTTATATTTCTTTATGTTTTAGGTGTAATTTAGAAGACATCAATTGGGGCCCCAAACACGAAATAATCTATTATTGTTCTAATATTAAAAATATAGCTTATTTTTATTTTTAGTCATAAAGGTAAACAAACAAAACATGTGGCCACAAAATTTAGCAGCATGTATTTTATATCTGCTAATAACGGAAAATGCGAGAGGCGAATTGGATCAAAAATACGAGATAAAATCCATGGATGGGACGTCAGGAATGGTATACGAGGATCTAGGTAAATTCTATATAACGGATTCCTTCTGGAATTTGTTAACTTTCATAGACTTAGATAAATTTGAAGAAAAATTTGTGCAGATCATTAATCTTTTTAAAGATACTGAAAAAATATGTAATGATAAAACATTAAAAGCGTCTGATTTATGCGGAAATTACTTAAATATAATAAATGCAACAATTAATCGCGTAAAATGGGAAAAAGATATGATTCCAAATTTATTAGGGCATAATTTGGTAAAACGAGGATATTTTGACGCAATTGGAAAAATTTCTAAGACTTTATTCGGTACTCTAACGACTGATGATGCAGAAAGATTTGAAAAGATGATAAATGAAGTTGAAGCTGACCAGGACACTTTGTCTAAAGTTATGAAAAATCAAACAATAATAGTAATGTCAACATTAGATTCACTAAATAATACATTAGGCCATATTGAGCATAATGAAAAACTGATTTCCCAGAGTTACAATTCGATAAAAAATATTTTAGGTAAAACTGCAACGGAAGTGGATTTCTTGTATAGAATAGACAGGCATTTGAAAGATCATATATCGATACTAACGACAATTATTGAGCAGTATAAATTAGAGGTAATAAATTTAATAAATATTATTGTTTCGGCAAAGCAGGGAATATTTCATCCATTATTTATCTCTCCAACAACCCTATTAGAAAATTTGAAGTCCATAATCACATTTATACCGGCAGGGGTTAAATTCCCTACAAATATTGATAACCCAAATGCAATAGAAGCCTTATTTAAAATTAGTAAATTAAGTATATTTTTCAAAAATTCAAAGTTATATGGAGTAGTCAGAATACCGTTAGTCCAAATTAAGCCGTTTACATTCTACAAATTAATTTCTATCCCTGTGAGATGGCATAAGAATATATTTGTAGTAATTAATCTTTCATACGCATACCTTGCAATAAATGAAATAAGATCAGAATTCGTCCTGTTGGACAAAGATGAAATGTTAACAATTATTTCTCTACAAGATCAGGTGTATATTTCACTTAAAGAAAAAACTTTAATTACTACAAACAAAAATATTTGTGAGATACAATTATTGTCATATAAAAAATCAATTCCAGATATTTGCGAGCGGCACGTGTTAACTATCAATCACATTTATTTTATGGAGTCTGTATTAGCAAATTCGTGGATATTTGTAACCCCAAATGCAGAATCGTTAACATTAACTTGCACCGGTCAAGATGGCAACAACACAATTAAATATATAAATTTAAACGGCACCGGTAAACTTTATTTGGCAACAGGATGTAAAGCATTCTCTGAAAATGTAATACTGAAGGCAATACAAACGGAAGAATTCGAATTATTTCAACATATACCTTCTTTAAACATGAAAGATTTTAATGAGAAAGGGGATAATTTGACGTCACCATTAATCGAAGATCTAAAAATATTAGATTTAGAAAAATTAGAAAAAGTAATGAACATTAATGAATCTCTGATAAATAAACGCCAAAAGCTAGAATCAGTTCTAAACGATATTAATAATATCCAAATAAAACATAAACACAAACTAAAAGAAAATTATGAATCGATTATATTATACTGTGTAACAATAACTATTATTATAAGTATAGGCACATATTGTTTTAAAAAAAGATTAGGAACGTGTAATCGAAAAAACCAGAAAAGGAGAGAAAATATCCTTATGAAGGAGTATGAGGAAGGAACCTTCGTATTACCTGACGGAAGGAAGTGTACGGTAAACCTACGGGAGGCGACTTCACGTGAGGAATTGGATCGTCTGAACTGATCAGCAGACATCCAACCCTCGACGGAAGTAGTGTCCCGAGGTTAACTACTAATAAGAAAATTACAATTTCTAATTACATTTTCCGTTAGCTTAAGAAAATTTTAGCACTTAGTAGTAAACATGTACTATATAAGTATTACTCATTTTTTTTCCTTGACCTACGCAAGGAAATGGCCAATCGTTGCGTCGGTACTAGATATTTTTGTTATTACCATTATAATTATTATATTAAAGTTCTTGTTAATTCTACGATTGTAATACATGTATGTCATTCAAGCATAATACCAAATTTAACAGAAAATATTTTTATAACTTTATATTGAATTAGAGATTAGTCAAATATTGTAATTCATGGGGCACAACCTACAAACCTAACGTATATTGTAAATGTAAAATTCTGATGCTGCCTTTTCTTTTATGGACGCTGCCGAAGAACCAAGGATATTATCGAGTTAATCAACGGACAAAGGAAAGAAAATATGGAACCAAAAAATCCTAGTGGAGGGAAAAGTAGTTGAGGCTCCTAAACGATAAACCGAAGGTCAACACCAGAGCAAAATGAAGATGATGCCTGAATTAAGTAGGGCATCACACAAGTACATGTACTACGAATTCAAGACCGAGTTTACCACCTTAAATCACTTCGACCTATAAGCAAACGAGGAGTCCCTCCAACATCTTGAATTTGAACATCATTCGGACCATGGAATAAATAGAAAATCAGCAGTTGATCCATTAAGAATACTGTGTAGCTTTGTTAACATATTTAAATTATAATTCAATTAGCTATTAGGAAAAGTAATATCTTCGTGACGGCTATTGGTAATGTAAATATGCATGGAAGCATATTCTCCGGCGGGGGGGAAATGTCACGAAGGGTGCTTTTGTTAATTTAAACACTCTGTATATACATGTTAAATATTGCGGTACGGTGGGGGACACTTTGCTGGGTCGCCAATATCGGAATGAGCGCTCGATCGCGGCTTCGATCGGAGCGGGGGACTATTCGCTGGGCAAGGGCGACTCAGGAACGTGGGTCTTCCGGAGATTGGGTTGGTTGTGCCAAATAAACGTGATACTCAGTGAGTGGGCTTTTCCTGGACCCCTTTACCCTCATACCAGCTTCAGGCGACCCCAAGAAGGCCGGTAAGTCGATCCAATTTTTAAACGGCAAAACGGTTCCTTTACCACTGAGCTACCCCCTCATTTTTCTGATAGCATCGCCGCTACCCCGGAGCGAGCGTGACACTTCATTCAACAAGCAGAAAAAAGAAGAGAAAGATTTTTTCAGGGTTAATATAAAAGGAAAAATAGGAAATAAAGAAAGAGAAGTAAACGTAGACTAGAACATACTCCACTAGTAAAAAAATATAGCAAAACGTAAAATTTTAATTAATTAAATTAATTAAGTCAGAATGTATTACAACAAATTTCTGTAATTCACTCTGGCGGGTTAAATTCCTGGTTACTTTCAGCAGTGATGGGTGGTATAGCTTTGCTGATGTAAGGTGGTAACATTATTTCCCTGGTTGGCGCCATTTGACATCAGGACTTCTATTGGATCCTAGAGGTCGCGCTATCTGTTACTGTATTCTGATTGGTCACCATTTCGTGCCGTTAGAGAGTTACTTTGCATTTCGCTACGACAAGGTACAGATGTTGTGAACATTTCTCGTAAATTTTTTGCTAGCTTGCAAAATTCTCATTTAAGGATAGTATGATTGGAATCCTTTGTGCCTTGTATACCATTTGATTTGGTGTAAGCAAAGTTTACCGAGCGGATAACCTGTTTTTACTTCAGATAGAAAGATAATTAAAGCGACCCACTTTTATATTCGATTTCCTTGTTTCAATAGAGGAATCCGCTTTTTATTGCTCCTCTCCTTGTCTTCGCCAGTTCTTCCTCGTTTGCCATTTCCGTGTTTTTTCGGCAAAACAGTTCCTGCCGATGAAATTGCGCAACGATGCTCGATACGTAACGTTGCCGCTCAGCAACAGCGTGTCATTCCCAAATCGCACCTACACCCGACTGTTGGCAACAATTGACGTAAACCACATTTGAGTACCGACGAGTGGTAGCGCTACTACAGGACAGTACAGGACAACTGTCCTGTGGTAGCGCCACCACTCGTTTGACAGCCGATGGAGATCAATCCTTTCGAACTTGGACAAATCACAACCGTACTATTTTATTTATGTTATTTGACTAATGCATGTTCGTATATAACGCAGGTATACCGGCACATGTGTGTGCATTAAGTTAGCCGTTTCTCTGAATAACTTAAGTTTCGTTTTATTTAACTTAGACAGACTATCGATTCACATTTTTTGTAGCCCAGGACTGGACCTGAACAAGTTCTATATAAGTATCTAAGTCAAAGATTTTAGCATCTCTTACGTACGTGTTGTTATTTATTTTAGGCTGGTGAGCCGTTGACATTCGAATATCTCCGAGTTTAATATACGTTTTAACTACAACTAATTATTTTGGATGCACAAGTGTAAAGGTTCTCCTGAAAGTTTTTCAAATTTTGGTGCACGCTGTAAAATTTGGGCGGCGGTTTCGCAGTGACGTAACAATTAGCTGGGGTCACACTCCATGGCGCGTTTGAATTTCGATCCAGCCCATCTCCATCTGACTTCTCGGGACAGCTAATAGTCTTTCTCAGCGTTAACTTGCCACCGTTTTCTTTAATTGAACAGGAGGTAACGTAATTTCATTCAGATGGTAACACAACTTATAAAATTAAATGTGAATACAGTTGTTCCAAAACGATGCATTAGATCGATGTTATCTATAGGTATGGCGCAGCTGCATGATCAGAATGCCCCATTGATCACAAGTTATCAAAATTTTCATTTTACGGATATGCAAGAAAAATTCGTTTAAAAGCTCTCCTTTCCTCAAAATAGAATCATTTACAGGTTCTATTCTAACAGGCTACATGCGAAATTATTTATTATTTTTTCTAAACGATACGGTCGTCTTATTCTACAGGGTGAATGAAATGAAATAGTCAAACTAAAACCAGTAAGAGAAGCGTTATCATACAAATTATGGGAAATACATTTAATTTTTTTTCTAATAAATTAGAACGAATTAAAACAAAGTGTCATGCTACGACACTGATACAACAATTGTAATACAACCTAACCATAGCTCACTACAATTTTCTAATTGTACAGCTGACGCTGAGAAACTGGAAAGCCTTTTCATTCAAAATGGATTTTATATAAAAAAGAAGAAATCAGGGAGGAAGGTGATGAAATGAAAAACTTTAAACGATATACATACACACATCAATTTACATACCACTTAAGCGACTTAACTAAACTAAAGAATTGTCTGACGTCATAAACCTGCCATTTAAAAAGGGAATATCTTATAATCGGCTTAAAATCTTTGATTTTACTAAATATCAGTTGTATACTTAAAACTCTTCTAAAATGGTTTTAACAAAGAGCCAACGAGAAGAATATAATGACCTTATAAAGGAAGTTTTGTTAACTGTTAAAGCAAATCAAACAGACGAGGTCCGCCGTACTGGTATTGAGTGTATCAATGAAAAACTAGATGCAATTGTCAACAAGTTGGAAGTAAAAATAAACAAACTGGAGAAAGAAAATATCAGTCTTCATCTTAAAATTGATCAACTCGAGCAATATTCTAAACGTGGTTGCTTGAGAATTTACGGGATTACTGAAGAAGCGAATGAAGACGTAAAGTCAAAAGTGCTGAATGTCTTAAATGATAACATGAAAATGGAAGTTCACGGCAACGATATTGATGTTTGCCACAGAGTTGGACGTGTTTCCTCAGGTGCTGCAAATATATATAATTAATAATAAAGTAAAAAATCACGTGCAGTAATAATTAAATATAAAAACATATTTTACCCGTAAACCAACATGGGTTCATAAATGGGCGATCAATTGAAACCAATTTGGTGTCATTTACCCAATTTTTGTGTGAAGCCTTAGATGCCCAAGGCCAGGTAGATGTTATCTACACGGACTTTTCGAAGGCCTTTGATACAATCGACCACGAGTTGCTATTGCGTAAACTGGATTATTTTGGTTTTTCTGATAATTTGATTCAATTAATAACATCTTATTTGAATGGTCGCTACATGTTTGTAACACTCAATGGACATAAATCCAATCTATTTAAACAGCAAAGTGGGGTACCACAAGGATCTGTGTTGGGCCCTCTGCTGTTTAGCATTTTTATCAATGATATTTCGGATAGCCTTGATACTTCGTTTTTAATGTATGCTGATGATTTAAAAATCTATCGTACTATAAACTCAGTAGAGGATTCTATTCATCTACAGAAGAACCTTGATGCAGTGTACGAATGGTACAGGTAAAACAATCTTCCATTAAATGTCTCGAAATGTAATGTAATGACTTTCACTAGGAAGAAAAACCTCTTGAAACAACATACAAAATTGATGGCACAGCACTTGTTAGACCCGATACTTTCCGAGATCTTGGTGTAATATTTGATCCTAAACTTACTTTCAGTAACCATATTGATTATATTGTTCAAACTGCCTTTAAGTACTTAGGCTTCATCATTAGAAACGGAAGAGAGTTCTCAGATTTTAACACCTTAAAACTTCTTTATACGACGTATGTCAGATCTCGTCTGGAGTATGCATCGTTAATCTGGTCTCCCATACACAATGTTTACATTTCCTCACTTGAACGGGTGCAGCGTAAGTTCTTAAAAGTAGCTGCGCATTTAGCTGATGGGACCTATCCACCTAGAGGTTATCCTTAAGACCTCCTTCTGCAACGATTTAATCTGACATCGTTAGCCTCAAGACGTGTTGAACATTCGATAATTTTCCTGTTTAAGGTGATACATAACATACACGACTGTCCCATCCTACTTTCTAGAATTAGCCTTAGAGTTGGTAGACCTAATTCCAAAATAAGAAACGTATTTTATGCACCAAATGTCAGAACAGATACAGGAATGAGTTCTCCGCTTAAGCAAATTATTTATAATTATAACTGTGTTGAGCAATCATTGGACATATTTAATTGCACAATTTTGGAAATAAGAAATGCGGTTCATTAAAACTGGTGTACTCAAGTGTCCTATAATTGGGCTTGTTCCGTTGGACACTTTAACCAAATAATAATAATAATAATAATAATAATAATAATAATAAATTTGTCAAACATAGCATCAGTCGAGAAGTATTCGCCAAAAAAAGTTCTCTCAGGAGTTCGAAAGTCACTATCAAAGAAGACCTTACGAAGATGAGGACCAACTTGTTAAGACGAGCATCGGAAGCATCTTTGTCAGATTTAAAAACTCCTCCCATCAAAACGGAAGCCGACATCCTATCATTGCGGCGGCGCGGCAGGGAGTTGCTCAATAGACTTTTTCTTTTTTTTTTGATTCTGTCTCAAACCCATTTAATATTTATTTTATCTGGTATTAAATTTAATTTTTTTTTAGTCTAGTTTTCATTTCTTCTTTCATTTCATTTTTCTTTTTTCCTTTCCTCATCTGTGTAATTGCGCTTCATATCTTCTATTATTATGAATTCTTACACTTTAATTATTTTCTTCATTCATTGGTTGTTTATTTATTTATTTATTTATTTTTCTATGTTTAACTTCCGCTCTCCTAACTTTTAGTAGTTATTTTTCTCATTGGAGATGGATAGCAAGTATGTAAAATTTGCTCACCTTAATGTGAGATCGATATTAAACAATTTTCATGAAATTAAAGATATTATAATCTTGAATAATTATAATATCGTCTTTTTAATTGAAACTTGGTTGAATAGTAATATCTGAATCAATTAATATAGCCGATTCTGTTTGTCAGATATGATCGTGTTGGTATTGGTGCTTACCTTAAAAAATATTTAAAATTTGAATTAATTAAAACTGAGATCACAAATTTCATTGAACATATGTGGATTAAAGTCACTTTTGGTTATGTTTCTGTGTTAACAGGTGTTGTGTATAGGCCGCCTAATTATAATTTTAATCATTTTTTTCCGTATTTTGAGAAAATCTTACTAATGTTGTCTATGTCACACGAATGCATTTTTATTCTTGGTGATTTTAACATTAATTTATTGTTACCCTGTTATAATACTACAGCAAAATTTCTTGATATTCTGGAATCTTTTAATTTGGAACAAATTATAACTGTGCCCACTCGCATTACAAATAACACCAGCACACTTATTGATCATGTAATAACAAATAAGCAAAATGTTATTTTGGACTCTGGAATTCTTGATGTACATACTATTTCTGTTCACTCTTTAATCTGGTGTATGATTTCTATAAACAAACCTTGTAAACCCGAGCTTATGCCATTCTCTTATCGTGATTTTACAAATATAAACTTATTAAATTTTAATAATGATTTAGAATTCATTCCTTGGCACATAATCTATGAATTTAACAACATTAATGATAAAGTCGACTTCCTAAACAGTAATCTATTAAAGCTGTTTAACCCTCATATGCCACTTAGAACTTTTATATGCACTAAAAAACATTCTCCGTGGTTGACGGACAATTTGAAATTCATGATGAACATCAGGGACAAAGCATTAACACAGTTCAAATCTTCTGGTCTTTTAACACATTGGACACACTACAAATCATTACGAAATTTAGTTACCAAAACCGTCAAATCCGAGAAAAAAGCTTATCTAGAACACAAAATAAAAAACACTAAACCGAGTAATATTTGGAAACAATTAAAACAATTTGGTGTTTATGACAACAAAAGAATTGATCTCCCTGAGGATCTTAATGATCCGAATCAAATTAATGAATTTTAATAGATTCTCTGAAGAATTTTAATAAACAGTTGCCAGACACCGTTTCTTCATATTTAAATGTTTCTCCGGTTTCATTAGAAAATTTTATTTTTTCTCCGGTTTCGGAAGAAGTTATTATACAATATCTTCTAAAGTTCCGGAGTAAAGCCTATGGTGCAGATGATTTAAGCATAGATTTAATATACTTTTTTTGCCCACTTCTTCTACCTATTTTTACTCATCTTATTAACTTTTGCATTGTAAACTGTGTGTTTCCTGATTGTTGGAAAGAAGCACGTGTTCTACCAATGGCTAAAATCAGCGACCCTAAATCTTTTAAGGACATACTATTAGCATCTTACCAGTTTTATCTAAGATCTTAGAGAAAATCATAGATCGGCAGGTAAGAGATTATTTATCATTAAATAATATTATTCCAGAAATGCAATCTGGTTTTTTCGACCGGGTTATAGCTGTTCTACTGCTCTTTCTCATGTAGTTGATGACATAGTTAATGAAGTTGATGATAACAGAATGGTTCTTCTAGTTTTACTGGATTATACAAAAGCCTTTGACCTCATAAATCACAAAGTTTTGCTTGCAATTTTGAAGTTTATTGGTTTAAGTCAATGCGCCTTAAATTTTTTTGATAATTATCTTGAACGAAGAACTCAGAGAGTGTTTTATAATTGTAAATTGTCTAACTCGTTATCGGTTCACTGTGATGTACCGCAGGGATCAACTTTAGGTCCATTGCTGAAGCACTGCAAGTATCACCTTTAAGCTGATGATACTCAATTGTATTATTCATTTTATGCAAAAGACATAGATATTGCTTGTACTCTGGTTAATGAAGATATAAAAAAATTATTAAGAACTTCAAATGATCACGGCTTGTATCTTAATGCCGCAAAAACTAATGTAATGCTCTTTCGGAAGAAAAAGCTTCGACTGCAATTTAAGGAAGCTGTAAAACTAGAAATGGACAATACCGCATTATCATTGACTGACTGTTGCAGAAATCTGGGTTTGTATATTGATACCGATCTTAAATTTTCAGCACATGTTACTAAATTAATTCAAAGAGCTTACGTTAACTTAAAACTAATTTATATCAATCGCTCTTATCTCTCTTTTCATGTTAAACGTATGCTGTGTGATTCTTTAGTATTGTCCCACTTTAATTTTTGCGATGTTGTGTACGGATCATGTCTTGACTTTTCAGATACTTCAAGAATTCAGGTAGTCCAAAATAGTTGTATGAGATTAATATGCGGTATTAGACGTAGGCAGCATATATCACATAAGCTTCAGGAGCTTCAGTGGCTTAATATGAAAAACAGGCGCTTTTTACATTACACTCAATTTTTTCATAAAACCTTAGTTTATAAATGCCCTCCATACTTGTACAACAAAATTCGTTTTCGTACAGATGTCCACAACATCAACATTAGAAACAGAGGACTTTTAACTATTCCACGTCATAAGTCTGAATTCTATAAACGTTGTTTCAGTTACCAAATAACCTCTGTTTTAAATAATTTACCATATGGCTTCCTAGATTTGTCTTCTTTTTTGTTACGAAACAAATTGAATCTAATACTATTTAATTCTCAGGTTTCAAATCTCTGATCTATTTTAATTTTTCTCTACCTACTTTATCTCTACCGACCTTATCTACTTTCCCTACGTTTCTTAACTTCTTTATACATATCTTCTTTCATAGAATATATTTACCTTCTTTATGTTTTGCGCAAGCATCATTTCTTATTTTGTAATTAGTGAGTGTGAGGGGAAGATCAGAGAATTAATTATTAATTTCTCTGACCTTGCACCATTTAAGCATTAATTGTACTTATTTTGGCTTTATTATTTTTTTCTTTTTCTCAATTTGTTTCATGCTTAATAAATTTTTCATTATTATTATTGTTACTATTAAAAATGCAAATATAGAACGAATTCTCCTCTCCTCATAGAAACAGGTAACGTAGCTTCTCGTTTCGTGATTATCAATACATTCCTTTTTCAGACCATAACAGCTCGTAAGCATCCTGTTCTACAAGAACAAGTGCGAGAGATACTTGATTGTCAAGATATTTTGGAGATTAGGCCATGTGCAAAGAAGTCGTTTGCAACTCTCATATAATCGCAAACAATTTACCAACTAAAATTGAACGTCGCCGTTGCAACATTAAGCACATCAGCCATGCTCAGCTACTTGAAATGTTCGCACGCGAAGCGCAAGGCTAGCACGTGTGCTACTTCTAGCACTTATTTTATTGCATTTCGTTTAACATCCTCCACGGTTGCGTTTGCCTGTCTTGTGTATTGTGTCTGCACTAAAAGATAACACGAAACTAAATTTTCTAATCATATATTTGCGAAATATTCTTTAGAAGTAAATGTTTTGTTGTTAGTAACAAATACATTTTTCAGTACACTCATTGTTACTATTATCATTGAATCCTTTCGTTTATGACGATAATTAATGTACACGCTATTCCATATGAAAAATGATTGTAACTTAAGATATCTCGAGAACTTCATGTGTCGTTGTTTCTGTCTTTTCGTATTTGTAATCAGCGGCAAAAGACAAATAAATTTGGTGCACGATCGACTCTGCGACTCTAAAGATAAAAAAAATTTAGCAATTGTGCCAACGTACTTTAGAACGGGAAATTTTTAAATGAGCCACAAATAAATTTTTGATCTATGTAAGTGTGGTTTAATTTATCTAAACAAGCTATATTTAAATTTTTATTCCTCAACTAAACTAATTGGTCTATAAAATTAGATCCATGACTTAATACTAACAAGGCAACAGAATTATCGAACATTACATCGCAATATATAAATAAGTAGGTACACTTTTGTTGATATTAGAGTAACAACGTAAACACTACACGTATTCGAGCTTTTCGATGTAACTGTTACTGAAAATGCAATATTTTTGGTTATGCGGAACGCGATATAAGTACTCGTCGATTCGTTGAAATCACTCACCATTGAAATTATTGAATTACTGATTGATTATTTATAGATAAAATATTTAAACGTGGAGCTACCTATCCGAGTTTATTACCTAGTAAAATTTATTATTTGATGTACAAAATATATCGTTCATTGTGCAACCCAAAACAGAAAAAGAAAACAATTTTTTAATTTTTTAATTGCTTATTTTACATTTTTTGGTGTTCCCATTTTGTATCTAAATTAAATTTCAAATGCCCAAACTGTTTTACAAGTGCTCAGTTACATTAATCGATGATTAAAAAAGAAATAAAAGTATCGATCATTTGGATTTGATTCACGGCTCATGTAAAAAAGCTCAGTCTGTATTTTAGAGGACACTTTCAATTTTTTTGTGTACTGAAATAGTAATATTTAGATGTTCGATTAAATACATGCCCTTTAGAACAAGCTGTAATTGTTTTTTTTTTCGAAAAAACATTTAAAATCAATAATAATACTTGGGAGCTTTACGGTGAACTAGGATTTAAGTTTTCCGTATTCCGTATTCGGTATTGTTGGATCCAGTCAAATAGTTACGGTTTGAAAAACCGCTTTCCAAAAGTCACCTGTTGTATATTTTATTGCCTTGTAAAACGCCTATATTTTCGACGGCGCAGCGCAATGTTCAGAAAAGGGACCTAATTGTCGTGTGAATTACGAGCGACGGAGTTTATCGCCTGTTTTATTACGTCGAAACAAGTTTTTTATCATTACTTAATATATATATTTTTTTAATTTATATTTTTATAATAGAAATTGTGTCCCAAGGCTTGGACTAATTGTATGATGCAAGTTGCAGACTATTTATTGTACAGGGTGACTACGCGAGAATTTCTACCCCCTTTAACTCTTTTGTTTTTGATTTCAGGAAAAAATGCTTAATACAAAACTTATAGGAACTAATTCAAAGTTTCTCTATGTGCTCACAGAAAAACAATTGCTGGTCGGATAAACGAGATATAAACTAAAGTTAAGTTTTTTTAAATGGAACACCCTGTATATTATTACGTTTGTCGATTCTAAATTAAATTCTAATGAGACTACGTATATAATAAAACTAATAATGTAGAAGGTGTCTATAAAATAATTCCTGCTTAATTATTTCTACTTTTGATTTAGAAACAAAGAAAGATAAAAGAAGTTGTAGAATTTATTTCAGTACTGCTACAGATATTCACAAAAAACAATTGAGCGTCCGATACCTCAAAAAATGAACGAAGTTTTGGTTTTAAATAAAATAACATTAAATAAAATTTTAATATTAACATTTAAATCGATTTAGATGTTTTCTAAAAATTAATTTTTAAACTAGAAATGAAAAATATTTTGGAAAAATTGAACCTTAAAAAAGACTGAAAATTTAACGTGAAACATATTCAAAGCGCCCTCATTTTTTTACAAAGTGTAAATCTTTTTAACATCTTTTGAATCACATCTCTTCGTATAAAAGTATCATTATTCATGTTTTCTATTTCTATAATTCAAAAATAAAAAAAATAAATAGGAATTATTTTATAGACACCTTCTACATTATTAGATTTATTATATACGTAGTCCCGGTAGAATTTAATTTAGAATCGGAAATTGTAATAATATACAGGGTGTTCCACTAAAGGAAAACTTAAGTTTAGTTCACAACTCGTTTATTCGACCATCAATTGCTTTTCTGTAAGCACACAGAGAAACTTTGAATTAGTCCATATAAGTTTCGTATTAAGCATTTTTTCCTGAAATCAAAAATAAAAGAGTTAAAGGGGGTAGGAATTCTCGCGTAGTTACCCTGTACATCTCAGCATTTTATGATTTTCACTGTTTCGGCATTTGCCTTAAGTTAAGCTTTACCGGTTGGGAGTTTCTATTTTTGGCAGCTGCATTTTATCACATTTCGTGGGAATTAAATTGAATGTAAATTCGAAACGTGGAGACTGGCCATAAAATTCAGCAACGTCTTACTTTTTGTTATACGATTTATGCGATTTTACGTTTTTTCTGCACTTGTTATTTCGACGCAAAGATAAATTACGTTCATACTTAACATTTGGCGCCATTAGTTGTTTTTGACATCCTGTATACACGGTTGGTTGTTGTTTACGTCACGATGATTTCGATTCGCGAAATCTTCATTTCTTAGTTTTGGGTAAGACCATATTTGGCTTTCTTAATTTGTGACGTGTATAGTTATGTTATTATTTTATACAAATTGTACTGATGAAAGAAATATATTTGCTCGGAGTGTATTCACTCATCTGCTAAAACTTGCGAACGTTCTGTAATCTCTTTCCAATTTATTGAATCTACTAAGGTTTGCTTATTTGCAGTAGTTGCGGTCGACATTCTTTTGAAACTTTTCTAAAAGACTGCTTTAATTAAAATAATTATCTTGCTTAAATCTGTTTACGGTTTTGGGTCACACGGAAATTTCATTCAAAGGAGGGTTTTAGAGGACTCATATTTTGCTTAGAGTATACTTCAGCTGGGGATGATCATGTATGTCGTTCATAGGAGGGTTTCAGAGCAGTAATATTTTGCATCCTTCGCCTTTGTGTTGGACAAATAAAATAGAGCTTTGATTCGTTATGGTGGAAGCCAAATTTAATTTAGCAACTCCAAGAATTACCCGGGAAGAAGTATACGGCCATATACTATACCATATTACCACAGAACATTGCAAGTGAGGTGCTGGTCAGATGTCATTATTAAGCCTGATTCGTGAGCTCCGTACACAAAATTAAGAAATGAAATTACAAAACGAACAAGGCTAATAGAAACACAGAAACTGAAACAACTACTTTCCGGACTAGAAGAATTAGGATCAAGAAAGTCGTCATAGTTATTAATGCATCTGCGAGGTCTGGTAGGCATAACTCAATACGTCAACGAGTAAGTTCTTCAAGAATTGTTTCTACAACAAATGCCTTCCCCTATCCAAACAATTCTTCTGTTACTGACCAAATGTACGATCAGAGAACATGGCGGAAGTTGCAGACAAAATTAGGGAATCCTGACCCGCAGCTTCTATTGAAAGCAGTTCTGCAAAATCAATGTGTAGACACTGGTACTGCAGAATTTACACCAACAGATGCAATCATGCGAAAAATAGAAAACATTGAACTGGAGATAAAGAAAGTATGAGAAGTCAAAAAAGTCGTTCTCAGGTTCGTAACACAAAAGGAGTTTCAAGAAAGCGCAGTCACAGTCATAATCGTAATTACAGCCAAAATCGTCAGAATATCTGTCTGTTGGTATCACAGAACCTTTGACAATCAAGCCAAGAAATATATTTGGTTAGAGTGTATTTGCTTACCAGGAAGTTAGTATAACTACACGTGCATGTAGCACGCAGTCGTCGTTGTGATATCCCCAGGCCATGGTGGTAGTGTTTTCTTTGAGGGGCTTGGCCCCATTTTCGCCTGCGTCCATTAGACGGCGCACAATTTTCGTTTTGATGAGGAAAGAACTTCGTAGGAAGTTTCCTGTATTAAATTTTCGGTCGGTTATTAACTTGGTGTCTTGGTGGACAAACACTCATCCAAGTTTGTCTCAGCTTGTCCCCGTTGTTATGGACAGGCATATTTGCGATAGTTATCGTACTTTTCTTCCCTTCCAGGTTTTTCGTACTCTTATTTTACGACGTACTATCTATGACGATCCTTTTTGGTGGAGCAGACATTACGCACCTGCTTTCTTCGAAGCGACTTTCTTCGAAGCGACATTTTGGTGTCGGTCTCTCCACACGTCAACTGTTGCAGTGGTGGACCGATTATCCAAGAACCTTTCTACGGTGACGCTCAGCTGTGAGGTTCCTGTTATTTGCGAATACGACCTTAGGATGATTATGAAGATTTAATAAATAATTTTTGCATTTTAGGCGACTAACGTCAGTCATAGTTTTCCATTCAGTAAGTTTCAATTCAATTTTAAATATGTACAGCTAGCAACAAATTTTGTTTATTTTGCTTTTGGACTTTCATATTTATCAATTGTTTGGTTTCACTGTTCAGTTTTAGTTAACGCCGTAATACAGTTGCATGCTTGTTCAATTTTAAGGTGCGCACACACACCCTTCAGGTATTTCAGATTCTACTGATGTACATTTTGGTGCATACTGATTTCATATATTACTGACATTAAACTGTTGCATAAATTAAGTTACAAACTGAGATATTATTTGGTAGATAACTTTAAAGGCAGTTGGAAAGATCGGGCATAAATGTGGAATATTATTATTATTATTTTCAGTTAAAATTTAATAGAAAGTTACTACTGTTTATACTATTGTATTCAGAATCTAAAATACTTTATTAGAAAATAAAGAAACTACGAGTTTGCTATTTGAAAAAATGAAATTGGGGACAGCTTCTGAGCGATTGCTATTTAAGGGTTACTCTATCTTGTAGAACATTGTAAACCATTTTAACAGAACTTTAACATTTCTTTTATCTTACAGTTTAAGGAAGGTATTGGCTGTAACACTAAATCTGAGACACCTGGTATAATGCTCTTTAAAAAAAAAATTATGTGGTCACCCTCGTAAACCACAAATAACCGACCGCAGGCAACACACGTTTCATATACCGTGCCTTCAATTGAATTTCTCATTAAAGTAAGCTGTGATTTTTTATGAAGTTGGCGACACAATTCTAGAGAAAACAGTTGTCATTAACTGTCAGTACTGATCATAACATCAAATAAAAACGCAACATTCAAGTTTAAAGTAGATGCTCAAAGTGCTCTCTTTAAGCTTGAATACATAAGCGTACTCTGCGTTTTATGTTTTCAAACCCGTTTGCTAAGTGTTCGGGGGTTATGTTAGCACACACATCTGTAATGCCCGCACGAAGTTCTTCGATTGTGTGACGCGTAGTTCTAAAAACTGTGTCTTTCATGTGCGGATAAATTAAGTAATCCATAATTGTGAAATCCGGAGACCTGGAAGGAAAATTCACAATCCGATTATCGAAAAACTGCTGTAGGAAAGTCATTGTTTGATGAGCTGTGTGGGCAGTAGCATTGTCTTGCTGAAAAAACCCTGTAAGTTCATCATCATGTAGTTGATTAATGAAAGGTTCTAATAACTCATTTCGGTATCTTTCAGCAGTTAAAAAATATTGGTCCGATGCCGACGCCTTCTTGACACTGCTGCTCAAACACCAATTTTTAATGGATGTAATGGAGTTTCCACAAATTCATGGGGATTTTCTGCTGAACATATTCTCATATTCTGTTTATTTAAATACCCTGAGAGATGAAACCAGGCCTCATCGGAAAAGAAACACTTGTCAAGAATGTCGTCGTTGTTTAAGTTATCAAGAAACCACTGACAATATTCTGTTCTTCTGTGAAAATCTACTGGCCTGAGTTCGTGGACTGCTTGAATCATATATGGATAAAGCTTTAAGTCTTTTTTAAGAATAGTGTGACATGTTCCCACTGATAGCTGAACTTCTTGTGAAAGTTTCACAATAGATTTCTTGGGAGAATGTTCCATTCGATCCCGAACATCTTCAATGCAGGCTGCAGTCCTTTTATTAGCTGCTCCGCTCCCTGTTTTGCGATCAAGTGATCCTGTTTCACGAAATTTAAGAACACAAGCATGGATACGTTTAACTAGCTGTTCATAAGTAATAGCAAAATTAGGAAACTGCTGTCGAAACTTCTGTACACACTGATTAATTGAATAAACTAACTGTCCATTTTCTATTCTACCGGTTTGAAAATAACTTTCGACAATAAATATTTTCTGCTGTAATTCTAACATTTTGAATTAATTGAAAATACAAAGTGTCAATTTGACATTTGTTAAATAATTAAATTAACAATTAAATAATTGAACAGCTATCAGTGCTGCAAATCTCAGGAGAAAAAAACAGTGAAATCATAGCCCACTTTAATGAGGAATTCAATTGAAGGCACGGTATTTACTTCATAATTACTTTCTAATTTCGCTTTTGTTGAAGTTCATAATTTGGTGATAAACCAAAATAAACAGTGCAAATTTCTAATACTTTACATTTAATAAATTTACGGCATTAATAAAAAATACATCACTGTTAGCGCTTGCACGTTATTATAAGTTTGCAATCCACAGAATTGCAAGCAGCTAGAGATCAGAAATTAGACTAGACAGTACGTCTTTTAAATAATAAATCTTTTATGTGCCATGAAAAAATTGTTTCTGAAACCAAAATTCTTTTGTAGAAATATTAACCCCTTCTCGAGAAAAGAAGGTGATTTAGGCCATTACTTTTACATTCCGGCACTGCCAGACAACTTTCAGAACACATTAAAGAAGACAGTGCAGTGGTATTGACGCCTCCCCCCGTCCCCCACGCAATGGTTTACGTGACTTGACGTGTTAACAATGTTCCAGAAAGCGTTGCGGTAAGCTTGAGCGAACGGATTAATTTAAACTCGCCGCTAATTGAAACTAATGCAAAAGTTTTATAATTAAAACAGCAATTTAATAATTGGGATTTGTTTCGCCGACACAGTCTCATTAATGAAGGATTTGTTTTCTCTGACATCTTTTCAGCAATAATTAACTCGCATTAATTATTATCTGAAAATAGTGGAAGAATTAATTATCTGAAAATAGTGTAAGAATTATATTAAATACTCAAAACAAACGGTTCGTTCAGTATTATAGTATAACATATTTCTTATTGAACTACTGAGTGAATCAGTAGTTGCTGTGAAAGGGTTACAATATTAATTTTGTTTCAGCCCGATTTTCCTCCATGTTCGCTAATCGCCAAGGGTTGAGATCGAGTATCACAACTAATTAGACGATCTATTCTTATAGGCTATAACTGTTAGAAAACTTTAAAATGGACACAGTAAAATCACAAGAAACACTATTGCTTGATAGCTTCGCCAGGAGTGACAAGATGTGACTTTAATTATGGATATAAGTGTCTTTTAATAATTTGTTGTTTGTTGGCACTCGGTTGCAGTCGTTGGCGACTAGCGAACTGGAGGAAAAGCGGGCTTTACAGTGTAATCAAAGTTGCTAACTTTATAACTCTCAGTGGATTTTGTGGAATACATTCATATTATATTCTGATAATAGCCTGGGATGAGGAATGCGCACCGTAATGACTTAGAGGAAGTCATCTCACCAAAATGTCTTAGTTATCTCGAAATCGAGTAAACTTGTAGACAGCAAGTAAAGTCGCGACATCGCGCGGCTGTTTTAATTAACGTTGATAAACAAAACCTACTATATTATACCGTAAAAGCATTTAGGAGGTACCGTTAAGTCCAAAAAAATAGTCTAACTTTTCTTATGTTAATATAATGAATTGATGTTGAGTATATTTTATCGCCTTTCGAATAATTTCAATGAAGTTGAATCTAAAATAATATTCTGGCAACAGTGGCGTAACAATAGGGGTTGCAAAGCAACCCGGCGCCAGGGCATCATAGGCGCTACCATTTAAAACAAAGAAATTAATTTTTTATGATCACGACCTGCTAAATTAAATACGTCTTCTAACCAAGTTACTGTGCCAGTGGGTCTGAAACTAGAATTTGAACTAAAAGTCAAAACTATGTCAAACTTTCACTAGACATGATAAAAATGATAATATCATGATGATTCAATAAATAAAATGAGGTGAATTATTAGCATAATAAAAAATTTCGCACGAGTCATTGTTACATTTGAACTATATTCTTAATGCGCTGCACCACCTACATCAAATAACTTTTGCAACTTTAATACAATTTTCAAATAGTACAAATATTTCAAATGATCAATCAAATGAGCAATCATTAATTCCGTTGATGTAGTAAAAATATCACACCAAACAAAACAACAAAATGAATCAAATTATTTTAATAATTTTATTCCTAATCGTTTAACTCATTTCACAAAATTTATTAATTATTCCAAGTATTATATAACCAAACAGGATTTGAACGCATAATGGGTGTGAGATGTCTATTACCAAAATTTAGGATGAATAGTTTTTTTTTTTTGTTAGAGATGCAACTGTAAGACTTTTACTACCCACATTTAAGTAAGTTTCGTTGTATTGTTATGTCGTAATGAATAAATGATGAAGAGCTTCGTTAACTGCAAAGCAGATATTAAGTAATTTACGTTGCCAATTCATTCAAGAGTTCTGCACACAATCAAGGTCTGACCAGATGACTTGTGTTAACTCAAATTAATATAGTATTTTCGATTCACTTGCACTAGTTTTAATCTTCATCATTTTCATCTCGTTTTATTAGATGAGGTTAAAACAAGATGCAAATAGTGAAAACACTGTAAGTAAATAACATTTTCTTTATTCGAAATTGTATGGGAAATTGACGAAGCTATCAACCGATGATGAAACGTTGAGAGTTTGTACTCGTTTAAAGATTAAAAAGAATTTTTATACTTTTTTTATATCCTTTATATTATTAATTCAAGCTAAATATATACAAAAATTTCTTAGTTGAACACAATAACTTTAAAACTATTTCTAACAAGCTGCAAATAATAATCGTGTACACACTGGTAAGTAGTGATAGAGATCAAAACAAGGAAAAATCTAATAAACCCACGTCCAATACTCATAGTGTCCACGCGATATGAAAGAAATTTCAATACGCCTACTTGTGTGTGTGTTAGTTTAATCTTATCGCGGATAGTACAAGACCAAAAGCGAATGAATGTACTTCAGTAGCGACCCCTCTATAATAAGTAGATAATAGATTTACGACATGAATGAAACGAGAACGCTTCCTTGAAAATAAAAAAAGAACAAAATTATCGTCCAAATAGTTTTAACACAATATAATAAACAAGAATTAATTTGACGACAATGGGAAACAAAAGAGAACTGCATAGACAAAGTGAAATGCATATTTGAACGAGCGGAAAACAAAAGAAGATCGTTGAGTGTTATTCGTTTCGAAAAACGAAAACGGAAAAAGGATCGTCGCGACGACACGAATCAAGTCTTCATTTGTTTCGGTTTCGGTTCAGAGTTTTTCTAAGCTTTCACTTAATAAACGCAAAACAAAAGAATATCGCATGGATTCTCATTACAAGCAAACAGAATCGGGAAGTTAAGTTTTCAGTTGTTTCATTTATCCTAGTGCACCTGACACTTCGTCTACTTTGTTCTTTTGTTTTCTATTGCCGACTTAATTTTCTTACACGTAGAATAGAAATCGATCATTTTTGTTTACATTATTCTTCTCACCAGCAAGAAATCGTTGTTTTTCTTTCTTTTTTTAATCAGTCTTGACCCGCGTAATCATTAATCATCGTTAATCATCTTTTTGTTTTTGCTTTTTCATCTTCTTCTCTTCGCATCTCGTCGTTCTTTATTCTATTTTCGTTTCGTTTTTTTTTTTACAATCGCATATTAATATCCACCAGGCTTCGCCAGAAAACTATCGGCTTTCTTTTGTTTGTTGTCTTCTTCTTCGTCTCATTCTTCTCGTATCCAAGTTATTTGTTTGTTCTGTTCATTTTGTTTATTGTAGTTCTCTTTCTCATTTTTGCCGTCCATCTTACGTCTTCTCTTGTTTCCCATAGGCAATTTGATTTTATTGCTGAAAAAAATGTGGATCTTATTTGTTTTTCAATATTGACATTATTCTTCGCGTGTAGACATCTTTTCCTTTTGTTTTTTTTATCGTTCTTGATTTTTAAACAGCCCGGCTAAGAAATCCCCTTTTATTTCACGTATATCTTTTATTTCTTTTCCTTGGCATTTATCTTCTTTTGTTTTTTGATGATCTTTTCTTGTTTCTTGACAATCTTATTTCAGGTCCTATTATTCTTCTTTCTTTCGTGTCCTGTTATTCTTTTTTCTTTCGTGTCCTGTTATTCTTCTTTCTTTTGCATCTTGTTATTCTTCTTCACGTTTCATCAATTAATTTTTTTCTCTTTTGGTTATTTGGTTGCATCTCGTGCTTTGAGAAAAAACTATCTATCTTCTTTTGTTTTTCTCTTTTTTTGTCTGAATTATTTTTCGCATATCCATTCTGTCCATTTTATTTCACTTTCGTCTAATTATAACGGTTTCTTTTCTCTTGTTTTCACAGAGTTGATAAAAGAATATGAAATTAAAGAAGCGTTTCCCAAACTGTGGGGTGCGCCCCACTCGGGGGCGCAAAGTCTTCAAAGGGGGGCGCAGTAAAATAAATTTTAAAAAATTTAAGGCAAATTGCAACTAATTTTTCATACTCCCATTATTTTTTATATCTACGAAACTGCTTATACATACAGTTGTGAGCAATTATTTTTGGTCATCATTAATTGTCAGAGGTTGGCACCAAACTTGTATTTAATTAAAACCAAGGAGATTCGTGTCTTAATTGAAAATGTTAGGAATTTGTCTTAAATATTTTTTTTTTGAGACTATCGTGGTAAAACTAATGAAAATCTCTAATTTCTGATGTTCTTTTTTGGTGACGACCAAAATTTAATGCTCGCGACTTACATATACCGTGTGTTTTTTTTTACTTTGAACATACAATGTAAATATCCCATGTTTAATTTTAGAAAAAAAAAAAAACTATCAATGCATTGCAGGCTATGCAAACAAGCTGCAATAAAACAAAGGTGTTGTTACTGTCAGTTAAGAAATGTAATAAGGAATCTCAAATATTTAAAAATTACTATGAAACCATTTTAAAATCGTTTAAGATCAGTGTTCAAGTTCAAGTTCGAGATTCGTGATTCTTTTCGGGGAGGGGGGGGATTCATAACAGCTCAAAAGGAGGTCGCGAAACCTAAAAGTTTGGGAAACGCTGAATTTAAGCACAGTATCTAATGCTAATCTGAAACACTTTATATAACTGTAAATAAAGTACACAGATGATACTTTCAGAAAAGAAAATTGGACATACTGGAAATTTCACCAATTTTTGGCATAATGAAAACGTACCAAAATAATCAAGCATGACACTTTGAGCTGGCAATACCGAACTTTAATTTTTTAAATGGAATAACTTTCGGTTGCTGCCAGACTGACAGTGACAGCTGTCATGTGAAATCATCATTAACAAAATATCATTTGGCGTGGATATTTCTAATTAACTTAGGGCCGATTTCATAATAGGACTTTCAATTAACCTAAAAAATACATTGTGTTTCCCTATTCTTAAACTGACTTTAAATTAAAGCTTCCTTAATGTCTGATATGAAAACGACAATTAATCAAAATGTTTTTTAGAGTACAACACAGTATTTCAGTTTCATTGGAATGGTCTGTTTTCGAAACGAGATTTAATTTAATGCACCGTTATTTCTTACTTCGGGAAACTAAGTATAATCTCGTCGTTATTGTTAGTCAAAATAAAAGAATGAAAAATATTCTTAATTGTATAGCCAACTCAGTTATTCTTTATCACGGTGTATTATCATTGAATTCTAATTTTACTGTTTCCAACACAGTTTTTAATAGATTTGCGCGAAGAAACAGTTTAATAGTATTTTGTCTAGTACTTTTACTGTGTGCTTTCTCGTTGAGAATTTTGACACTTATCGCTTTTATTACATGACTCTTTCATAGTTTCGATTTTTTTTAATTGAATTTGCTTATAATGTTAAAAGGCGCTAGTAAAATTTTGTCACCCGAGGGCTGCACTTCTAGCTACGCCACTGTCTGGCAACAATTGGTTTGCAATTACATACTGATAGGGCATGCTCTAATCCAAAACTCATGAATTGTACATTACGTTAATGTTATTGATTTTATATATTACTTTTGGACTTACTGTTTATTTAACATAACAAAACAAAGTGCGTTTCTAATTCGTTTAGTTTCTTTTATCATACACATACAAAAAGATCGTTATGTTAATAGGAATCAGCTAAATTATAACGACCAACACGCATTTTGATGTCAGTAGTTTAAGACCTGATTTTGAGTAAATCTCGTTCGCTGATTATAAAAAACTGTGATTAGTTTTTCTGTATCGGTTCTACTTTACAAGATATGAAATAAAAGCATTTTATCAAAAAAAAAATGATCTATTTTATTATTCATTTAAGCAATTTTATTAAATAGATTTGTTTTGGGCAATCTCGCGTAAGTCTCATTCCATCTTCCTAGGTACCTATCTTCCGACGTTTTTATATCTTAATGGAAGCGTTCTCCCAGCTCTTCACTAAAGTCTCTCAGATTATCCGGAAAGTGATCTAAATGGCTGCGTAAACAATGTGTTCTAATTCTCATATTACAGCCTATATTTTTGAAGTGATTAAGCATCTCATTCATAAATCAATGTAGTTACCGGTCTTATAACTGCCAAGAAAATTATCCATAACGAGTACAAAAGAGTCCAAAACAAGCCGCTCAATCTTAATCAGTTGCAGCAAGAGATGATACTGTGACGGGATTCTGGAATGCACACAAGACGCTTGTTTCAAATTACGCAAGTCACTTGCACTCTGAACAGGGGAGCAAACATGACGCTTGTCTCGGCATTATGCAAAACGCTTGCATCGGAGGATAGAGGTGTTACATAAGACGCTTATCTCTTGCTAAAGGTCAATCCAAGACACTTAGACCGGATTCAGCTGAACGCACTCAACTGAATGTCAGGTTTGAGCTGCGCGCTCACTTTTATACCGATCGGTACGTAGCGGGAACAACGCCTCACTTCTGAATCCCCCAGCCCCTTCCTCAATAGAAACTTTATCAATAAAATTTACGAATTATTTATGAAGGCACTTCGTTACAAGTTTTTCAATATTATTTCAAGTCCTACACACGGCGAAAAACGGCGCGGGTTATGAAACTGTAATGCGAACATTGCAGTCTTTCCGCAAACTCAAGTGTTATACCGGGACTTATACTCGATTCACGTCAAGAACATAGTAGTTGGCGCTGATGTCAGCGTAAGTATCACACACGAGCAATAAGGGAGAGCGGTAAATTCAAAAGTTTTATATTTAGAAAAACAGCAAACTAAATGTGAATTTGTGAATTTAATTTGTTGCATGAATACACAAATGAAGCTATTAATTTTATTTACATTTACTTTACAATTAAATTAATCTTAGCGGTAATTTTAATCTGTTGTGCATAAATTTACCAAAGAGTTTGAAATTTTATCAAGTTTGAAAGACAACTTAAAATTAACTGACCACTTTATTTAATAATAGTGTATTAGCACGTATTAAACACAGAGGAAAATAAAACGTAAGCGAGGTTACAATTACACAGGGCCGGTGCGGCGGAAGGTGGTAAACAAGGTAAGCAACGCAGAAGGGCGCCGATGCAAGAAGGGCGCCAAAATAAGTTAATTAAAAGACGATTAATGCGCAGCTCGAACAATCCCAAGGTCAACCAAACTCGATCCAACAACTGAACTCAACTCTATTAAACCCAAGCAAAAAATTAAAAATAAGTAAAAATAAAAAAAATTAAAGTAGTTGAAAAAATTTCAACGTCCACCCAATCCAACTGAACCCAACCTAAATACATTCAAGCTATATAAAAGATAAAGAAGAAATTAAAATAAAAAAATGTCAAAATTAAACCCAAAAAATCTCAAGGTAAAGCCAACTAAACCTAACTGCATTCAATTAAAACAAGAAATTAGAAATCCAAAGAATCAAAAGTAAAAAAATTAAAGAAACGTTTACAGCGAAGTTCAACCAATGCCAAGGTTAATTAAATTTGCCCACAACTGAACTCTATTATATTCAACCAAAGTAAAAAAATTAAAAATCAAAGAACAATAAAGAAAGTAAAACAATTACATAAAAAAAGATTTTCAATGTCAATTCATCATTCATCTAACTGCACTCGACTAACTCCATTTAACCCAAATTCAAAATTAAAAACATATTTAAATAAAATGAAAAGTAAAAGGAATATTAAAATTTATGCATGAATTAAAATGAATATTAACAAATCTCAGTGTACATCTAGATTATATTATACTGTACACAATCGCTTTTTGTTTCTGCTGATGAAGTTCCTAATACGGCTGAAACAGCTGTACATAGGTTCCTCGAAGGATTCACTGCAATCAAAAACGATTTGCAACAAAAAATTTAAAGTAAAATTTTGTTAGCATTTATATATGGATTAAAGTTGACCATAACAAATCTCAAGATCAATCTAACCCAACTTATATTAATTTAACTTCACCTAATAAGTACATAATTAAAAATTACAAGAAAAATTAAAAGTAAATATTAAAAAAATGTAAAATCAATCAAATCAAATGAATCTCAACTTCAACCTAGTTCTATTCAACCCAAGCAAAAATTAAAAAATAAAATAAAAAACTAAAAAATTCCGTTAAATGCCAAACTTAATTTTACCGTATTTTAGAATTGTCACTCAGAGCCAAATAATAATTAATTCATTCATTTTGATCGTCAGTCGTCACTGTAGAAAAATTAAGCCAAACGGTTACCACGGTTTGTCGCCCGTTTGGCAATAAATAAATCACGGGGCAACACTGTCTGTCTCGAAAATCTGACAAAATCACATGCGAAAATTTTCTATGATGGTTACTTTTTAAGTTACGAATTAATTTCGTTATCAAACTGTCAGTTAAACTGGTTTAAAGTTAAACAAAATTTGTCAAAATTAACTTTTTAACTAAATTTTGGATAAATACTGGATATATTCAAATTAAAAATAAATTCGACAACAACAATGGACAATGGAAATGGGAATTACTTATAATATTTTTTTGCAAATGATTTCATACTCTATAAGAACTAGGGATGCACAATATTTTTTTTTTTGTGACAACTGTATAGTCATGTGGATTTGTTTCTTTTTTTTTTCGAAGAGGGGCACTAATTACTATTTGGTATAAGGGGGTCGACTACCCTTCCTCCGCCCTGCCATTACATCCCGGTACTTTGGTAATATATTCTCCATCCACTTGGTAAAAATTTGACTGCTTATGTTTTAGACCATAACTCTTTGGCTCCTTCGAATATGCTTCCCTGAAGCGATTTTTGATGAGTCAGCTTCCGACCCTTACATCCATATTAGCACTGTAAGGTCCCATTATAAATTATCATGAAATAAACATTATTGATAAGATATTTACCCGCAACTGTCTTTTTTTTAAGATTTGAAATAACGAAAAGCTATAAACAACGAACCAAAATGCCATAAATAAAACTGACATTTCATTTCATTTTTGGATTTTACACAAAATTCAACACGCTTGTGTTAGGCATGGTTGCATTTCACAGGTGCGGTTATTTACACGGATTTAGCATTAATTGACCGACGCATCCTCTGCTCACGTTGCAAATCTAGTGTCCTAGGTTAAAGAACGTACGCAAACGAACGTACAATAAAAGGGAATTCCATAAAGGGAATCCATGTCATTAATTAAACCCTACTTGCGCTGCACCGGCGGATTTTATTTTCATTAGAAAGCAATTAACTCTCTCGCTTTTTAACTATGTTTTCGCCAGACCTTTTGGCATAAAAACGGAAGTTGGTAAATGCATTGAAGTCATTTATTGCTAGGACTCATTAATTCATAGCCGGAAAGTATTGTCACACCCTTTCCCACGCTATATTCTTAACGTCATCAGAGTATAGTTGAGTAAGGAATTATTTCGCAAATAAACCCACATAAATAATCCGAGCTGAATTGGGAACTTCAATCGTGAATACGATTCCCACCGAAAGGCATTGCCGTCTTCCACCCCCGATGGACG
Organism: Prosopocoilus inquinatus; assembly: GCA_036172665.1. NCBI lineage: Eukaryota > Metazoa > Arthropoda > Insecta > Coleoptera > Lucanidae > Prosopocoilus > Prosopocoilus inquinatus. The sequence continues at coordinate 56,976,191 of CM069871.1, forward strand.
TCGCGCGTCGCAGTCGTTGCACCTGGACCACGATTCATATTCAAGAGGCCGTACCATCTTACATCGAACGACGTTCGTTACCAGCGACGCCGTTAGTCCTGGATCTTAACTCATAACTCCTGCCGATCCTTGCAGATCGACTCGATTTCGTGTGAATCGTTTCAATTTTATGCGAACCGATATTTTCAGAGAATCGCAAATCGTTTCATTATGTCTCAGTTTCGGCCGAAACAGAAACCGAAACCGAATCTTTCTTCTTTACTAAAGTCTAAATTAATACTTTTATTTATTAATAACTAAAATTAAATAAATTTATATTGTAAGAGAGAAACAAAAACAATTTTAAGTTAGTTTTATTTGTTAATAACTGAAATCAAACAAACTTATATTGTAAGGCAAAAGCAAAAACAATTTAAAATTTTCGTCTGTATCATATTTTACAAAAGACAAAAGAGAATTTTTTTCAGCTATAGCTCATAGACAAAATTCAAATGTGTATCTTATTAAAATTGAATTTAGGTCAGAATCAAAAACTTTGGTATTTTAGTGATTTAAGGTCCTGTAAAGCAAATTCACTTTGATTTTCATTAATTTGAAATTTTGTGGTAAAGATTGCGTTAATATTGCGGTCTGCCTTTTCAAACTGGGGAATTTTGAATCAGCTTTTGAATTGGGGTCGGTCACATTTCAAATATGCGGTCAAATATAAGTTAATACAGCTTTAATTCACTGCCAAAATTTATATTTACACTGTTAAAACTGAGTATCATTTTATTTTATATCCAAAAATTAATCAAGTTTAAGATTAATATGCATTTAAAGCAGAAAAAGGAAAATAAATGTAGTTTCGGTTGTAGCCGAAGGTTCGGCTGTTTTTTTGGCCGAAATCGAAACTTTGACCGAACCACGAAATTATGGCCGAAACCGGCCGAAACCGAACCGAATATTTGGTCGGATACTAGTCTGGGGTGTTTAGAAATCAATAAATCTTAACGTAGCAAAAATGATATGTCATTTCATCACCAGCATGACAATTATTTTAGCATCAGGCAAAAATTTAAAAATAAAAAAGTAAACGGGGTTTTGGGTACATTGAAAGCAACTAATTCTAATAATTATATTGCAAGTCGAATATTTTCGGAAATTGAGTTAATATTTTGGATTATTTCATCTTGGATGTTTGGAAATTAAATATCAATAGTGTTACAGAAAACAATTACAAAATGAAACTGTCACAGTTTTATTATTATAACAAAGTAAATAATAATTATTGTTATTTCAAATAGGTAATTTTACAAGTAGGTTACTGTAACAATTCGAAACGCTGTTTATTTGGCTTGCAATAATGAAGTCAAGAGTAGTAGGGAAGTAGGTTTTAAAAAGGGAAGCAAGACAATTGAATAGTTAGTTCGTAAATTCTAAGTTAGTTCTTAGAGTTCATAAGAATTCTTTAGGGAGTTCCTGGAGACTTCTTAGGAAGTTCTTTAGAATTTAGTTTCAATGTGTTGTTTGTGAACATTACATCATTATGTGTAAGTTTTTGAAATATATTTAGTTTTAAATAATAACACATTTTCCTGTTCTCGCCCTTGCGCTCAAAGAACCTGCGTGCGTAATTCCGTTTTCGGTTTTGCTAGGCCAACATACGTATTAAGAACGCATAAATTAAGCGGAATTACAAAAGCATTGCGTGTAAGCAAATATTTTATTTGTTGCTCTTGGACTTCAAAATTGTTAATTCTTCGGCGCTTTCGCGATTAATTCAAGGGCCGTTTTAAGCTGACGCGATTGTAAAAATTGTGATCGTAATTCGGGCCAGGTGTAATAACTAAAATTGAAAAACGAAACTTAGCAAATCGCCGATTTCGGTATTGAATTCAATAATTGATAACTCACTGCAAAATATTATTAATATTAGGAGTATTACACCGGGTGGAAAGTTTCAAATACGAACATTGCAAACTTGTATTGAAAACTATGTTTCTGTAAATTGCTGCTCGCCATTTGAAGACACAAAAATGGCAATGGTATTAAAGAAAAGAGAAAATTATGGACAATGTTATGGTGTTAAAAATTTAGTCGCTTATCTCAGGTTTGAAACTTTCAGTTGTTTCAATTAATGGAAAATAATTTTTACGTCAGTCAAAAAGTATTATGAAGTATTATACAGAGCAAATAATAGGTGGGTACTCTTGTCGTTTAAGTAACAACAATTCTTTCTTTATTAGAATGATAATTGTATTCTACGTCATTGCATACAAAAATACTGTTGAAATGATGCCATGGACAATCAATACCGACACATGTCGATACTAAATCAGTTTTAAATTCAATTGTACTAAGAATTAAATAAGTTTCACACTGTTCAAGAATAAGTAACACACGACTGAAAAGAATATTTAAAAAAAAACATCAATTCCACAAATCCAGTTGCCATCAGCATTGTACTGAAATTGACAAGAATAGTAGGAATGTATTTTGTGAAGCAGTGCAGGAGCAAAGAAATAAACCCTAACAGTTTTTCATCGTCAGTATGCTACACAGGTGAATGGAATTTTATTTTGAATAAGAAGCATATTGTACAAAATTCTGGTTATTGAATTGCAAACTTCAAATCTGACATACTATGGCGACGACATTTTTCATTTGAAATTTAAAAATTTTATTTCTATTTCAGAAGTATTAACACAATAGGAATAATTTTAACATGATAACATTAGCCTTAATTTTGTCTTTCATTTAATACCACTACCATTTTTGTATCTTTAAATGGCGAACAGTAATCTACAAAAACGTAGTTTTCAATGGAACTTTGCTATGTTCGGGTTTGAAACTTTCCACCCGGTATAGTTACTGTATTATAATAATAATTTACAAATAGTGGTTTTATGGTAAAATAATAGCAAGTTCATTTATATGTTAAATTAATCAAACGAGTTTCTGTGTATTTCGTGTTTGTAGTCTTATTAATTAATAGAATAACTAATTATTGGTTTTGCTAGTGGTCCAATTCATATATGTAAGGCTCGTAGTAACTGAAAGTACTGCCTGTTAATTTTCCTTGATTAACTTGCTCGATCTCAGTATCTTAATAATCCCAAAATTAATTGCTCTTGGCTCTTGTTATTTCGATCATTTAAAAGCACGTGCTGCGAGTAGAAAAGGAAGTGTTCACACGGAATAATGATCATCGAGACGGCCTTGCTCCACATAAAAGGTACGGAAATAACGCAGGGAATTCGAAAAACATAAATTAGGTGTTCGTCGAAATCACGTGCGGTATTTGTTAAGAAGAACGTATTTTCTCGAAAATAAGGAGATACTGCCGAGGAATATACATACATACATATACGTTCCGTATATTGCTCATTCCCTGGAATCAGAGAATGGAAAGATAGAATTTAATATAGGAAAGACGTCGGAGCCACGAAATTTCATGTCGTAAATTTCTTTGCCCTTTTTAACTTTAATTTCATTCAAATTTATATTATATAACACAATATTTTATACCTATATTAAATAACACAAATTATTTATACTCGTACAGTCTAGAAACGTTCGTTTTGCTTGAATATTATTTTTACTTCAAAGAGGCTCGTTTTGGTTATTCCTCGTCTATTTATAAAACTATACCCCACTAAGGTATTCTGGTTACGTATCTAAATAAATAAATTAACCTTTAAAATGTGATCAATACGGCTTAAAGCTTTCAATTAAAATACGAGGTTGGAAATTTATTGAGTTTATTAAAGTTGCCGATCGCGTAACTTTTAGGACCATAATAGTACGTCGATTATTTTACGTTAATTTCAGTTATTTTTTTGAAAAGAGCTGTAGCAAACGTATTTCAAATTTCCGTCCCCGTCGCAGAAAGCTTTGGAGGAAATTAAAATTAAAACCATTTACGGCCTCCACTTAAATTTCGGTCTGGTCTTTAAAGAGCTAAGTTAACTTACACCATGTTACATTTAAATGTAAAATTTTCTTTTTTAATTTTATAATAATTTTAGATCATCATTCTGTAATTGTGAGTTAAAGTTGAGTGTTTAAGTGAAATCTCTGTATCATGAGGAGCTCGACTCTACTATTATAAAAATATATCGCCGAAATTATTTTTTGCCTAAATTTGGAACTTGTACGATAATATTTTTAAAGAAAACAATACAGAACTAGTGTCGTGAATCTTGTCATTATCCTGTCGTGAATCTTGTCATTATAGACTTATTCGGATTCTCTCGAAGACAGTCCTAGAACCATCAGAAGCGTGCACATTACATAAAACTCAAAGAAGCCCTCTGTATTGGTGTTATTATGAATGGTGTAGGACGTGTTCTAGGATTTGTAATAATTATGCCATTATTGGTTGCTTAGGGCAAGGGAAACGCTCGATCTGATCGACAGAAAACTCCGCCTGTCAACAAATATCTGCGAGGCGCGCCGTCACTTGTGGAAACGTTGAACTTCAATCAAGGCGCTCGTAATAAACTGTCGCACATCGATGACCTTCGACAAGGTACCATCGCAGCCACAAAATACTGGGACAAGCAAAGATTTTATCAATTAAAGGGGCTTTCATTCTTCATCAATTAAAGGGGCTTTCATTTATGAAGTTTTCCTGTCAACATTTATAAATACTTGGAAGATGCTTTGTTTATCCGAAGAGCAAGAAGCAGTTATTACTAAATTAAATGATGATCTCCGATGAATTAAGAATAAATAAGAACCGTTTTATTGTCAAAGTACTAGCATGAAAAGAAACTTCATTCTGATTTTGTTGTTTTGATTTGGTCACTTAGCGTCGAGCACGTGAAAATGGAACTCCAACAGTGTACTCAAATCGTACACGTCCTTGGTAGGAAAACTAGACGCAAAAGAAAGCCAGGAAAAGAAGAAGCGGACAAATATGGTTCACGCTAATGTCGGAACCTAATTACCTCTGCTTTTCAATGCAGAAACGGTTTATCCGCTCGGAAGAATTTGCTTAATTAAGCCGACACTTGAAGCACAAAGAATTCAAGATAATATGATGATTATTAAATCAAACACGTCGTATTTTTAGAATTTTGCACCATAATCATGCACAAATCCTGGAGAGACCGCACACGTATATTAGCTTTGTGAAACGGTTTCCTACGAGTAAGATGGCGAATCGATCCACATGAGTCCAATGAAAACCTTGATTTCAAACGATGCGATGTTACTTTTGGGGCACCTTATTAAATCAAACACATACCACACGTGGTTGTCGAAAGTAACTGGGAATTTAACCCGTAACAGTTAGTTTTCGTCGATCACGTGATCACTTCCTATTCGCTATAGCTCCTAGCACTATAGCTTCGAACCTATTAATCTACAACGAAAACATGTAGTTCAAATCATAATTCTGTCCGATTCAAGATAAAAAAACTGTTTTACTTATATTTCTCATCGGACAAGAATCAATTTCATTTAAGTGCCTGCAGTTTAAAAATAAGTGTTGAAAAGTAATATTGGTGTATTCTCTGTGTAAACGATTGTGTTTTTAATCAAGTGTTTAAAATTAGTCAACCAGTATTAATTGAAGTCGTAACAATATTGACCCATTCATTTTTTAAAAGTCTGTGGCTCAAACTTACCTATTTAGTACTCGTTTCAAGTAATGATAAAATGATTTCATCGGTTTACGATTGCGGTAGACACGAGGAGAGTCAATTCGCTTAACAACAACAAAATAGAACATTTTATTTTTTCTTCGTTCATGTGATATTTATTTCAAAAATTGTCTATTTGTAACTTTAAGTCAGTAAATGTTTTGTAAAGAAATTTCATCAGTAGTTAACTGGGTATTAAATTCAATTGTACAGTATATACATTTATGGTTTAATTATATTTATGAAACCGCAAATTCACAAATAATTCACGCTGAACGTTAACAACCAAAACTATTAATTCCTCGTTTACAAACAATAATTACACATGTCATCAACAGAATTGATAATTTAATTTAATTTATCGATTAGAAAAGAAGTGTTGCGCTGTTACTGGCATCAGTTTAATGGAGTGACGTAAGAGCTTCGTTTTGTAGAAACGTAATAAATAATAGTATTCCGCATCAATGTTAAGACAAAGAATTAAATTATCAGACGTCAGTTTGAAACGAGAGAAAGTTGAGTTAGTTATATTCAAAGTTATTAAGATAAAATTCGTATCAAAAAATATTTGACTCATTCTAAAACTCCCATAAGTTACTTTGTGTAAAAACACTGTTCAACAAGTAGTATTTATTATTATTTTTTAAGGGCCGTTATTAATATAGTAATTTACTCTTATAAAGGTTGCAATGTGTCGCATAATAAATAACTAACCTGTTGGTATTGTATCTTTTTATAGGTTTTATATTTGCATGTAAGATAACTATGACGATTAATTTTGATTTACATGAAAAACTAAGTTGTTAATGCCTCCTAACGATAACTGCAGTATTTCATGTTCCACCCTTTAAGAAGGATGACATCTGATACGTTGTTAATGCGCAGTTTGATGCCTTATATCGTACTGAAGACTAAATTAGGCAGTATACTTAAAAGGATATTTTGCGATCTTAATAAAATGAAACTCCTCTATTGGTAAACGTTATTCAGCGGAATAGTTTTTTAGAATATGTATAAAAGTAGTCCACAGTAATTAGTCAACAAAATAATTACTGTAAACCTATTTTATAAGAATTGTATAAGGATGACTGCCCCTTGCTTTATAACGTATTTATAAAATAGATTTGTAATACTTTCAGAAACGTTTGTACAACATAAAAAGTAGTGTTAGCATTATTTTATAAGCTGTTTTCTAAACACTTTTATATCATTATTTTACTTTATTACTTGTGCCCATTTTGGACATTTAAGTGCCTTATTAACATCGCGAAAATGTTTATAAGACCAATTATAAATCTGTAAGTTTTAAAGGCATGCTGTATAAACATTTATAAGAATTTAATAAAGCATTTTTGGTTACTTGGGTTGCTAATACGTACAAGCATGTACCCTTCGATTATTGATTTCTCTTGCTGTTTTTAATGACGACAAAGAAGGATGTCAAACAATTATCGAACCATACCTTTTATTGTTTATTAAATTCAAAGAATGAAGTAGTGTGTTGGTATATGTTTGCAAAATATTCATGAAATTGTTTTTATCGTGCATGGATGCGTCGTTAAATTACATTTTAAACGAGCCTGTAACTGTGAAATAAAATCGGATATCACAGTTTATTGCATACTTTGCGAGTTTGTGAGGTAATTAAATTTTAACGATTAAATCACCGTTACAATATAACTAACTCTTTTTGAGAGGAAAAAATCCGCGTAAATGTTTTGCTATATTTGTTCGTACTCCCGTTGGTATTAAAAAATTATTCGCGTATTTAGCCTTACATTACACGTTTTAATTTAATTTTAACGTTTTATGAATCCTCATTATTGCACCGACAGTTAGAGGTAATCATTATAAATAATTTACATTTAAGGTAGTACATTTACATCAAAAAGAGTATTCTCTAATACTCTAGTGTTATTTTTTAATTCAACCAAATACGATTCTATATTAAAAAAATTTGAAAAGCTTTTGCAGAAATTACCTAGAAACCATACCAGATATTTTTAACTTATTGATTAAACGTTGAAACCAAATTGAAGGATTAATAAACTTTCATTAAAAAAAATTGCAGTTTTTTGCTTGAGCTTTAGCAATTAGTGAATTTCACCTGTAAAGAGATGCTGCAGTGAACTGTTCTCGGATTACTTATAAACGTCAATACTTCGTTGAGATTTAATAGGCAAACGTAATTGTATCCTTTCCTGTTGTTACGTTGGAGTGCCAATTTGTTGTACACCTTATAACATTGTGCACATGTAAGAAGGCAGCTCTTATCTGCAAACATTCAATCTTCTGGTGATGAATTGTTGTCGCGTCACGGATAGAGACGACGTGATATCAGCGGCAGCTCAAAAGGTTTCGGAGAGGTGGTCGTGGAGGGAAAAAAGAGGAAATCTACAAGAGCATCGTATTTAAAATAAAATACCGGTAGGTACGAACTAAAGTACAAATACCCACAAAATCTATTACATCTGATCATAAATTAACTTCAGTTTTAAAAAAGGTGGATGATGTCCAAGACAACAATTCAATACGCTTAAAATATTAAAGGCAAAAATGTGACGAATGCGTTAACTCAGCGTTTGATATGGTTTAAATTCAAAATTCAAAAACGTTTAAAATATTTAAAGTTCAAAACGAGTACGTACGTAAGGAAATTTCCCTTTATCTCACAGTGATCAATTGATAGATAAACGAAAAATTATAAAAAATGACTCAGACGTTAACAAGATAACCAAAATTAGCCACAACTAACGATAGCATCAGAATTAATTGAATTTAAGTTGAATTATACAACATCAAAGTTAGATTAAATTGAATTAAATTTTCCAAAGGTTCAAATGACGAAAATAACTAATCTTGGCACACGAGAAAGTATTTAAGCTTGCGAAGGAAAGTAAAGCTTCGCTCTTGGGTTCGGCAATGTCAGAAAAATTAGGTTAGGAAAACCTTCCTGTTCAATCAACTGATCTGAGCGATCACAAGGCGGCCTTGCATAGTAGAACGAACACTAAGCTTCAGAACAGTCTCTTCCGCGAAGCAAGCGAAGGGACAATGGAGTCTTCCTTCGAACGATAAACCGACTACAAACACTTAGCAAATTCCACTTTCAAAGTATCGAACAATATTGGCAACCATGAACAAGGAACTTGACCATTCGATACAAAAAAGAAAAAAAATGTGTTGGGTTGCCAAATACGGGAATAGAAAAGTAGGACTTTGGGGAATAAACAAGTTTTGTCAGAGTATTAGTAGAAGTGAAATTACACATTTTGTTCAACCCAATTTGTGGTCTTTATTTCTATAATATAACGACTCAACAGTGGCGACGAGAACAAAGGCAACTAAAATGGACACTGAGTCAAAGAAAACGTTCACCACAAGTCTTCTGGCAAATCAAGACGAAGCTTCAAGAAGAAGAGAAGAAGAATCTCGTAGACGGGAAGACGTTTTGGTTCAACTCCTAAAGAATCTACAAATTACTCCTCATAGTCATTCATTACATCATCGAATTTGATATTTTCTCCGTCAGCGTTAAGTTTTTGAAGCATACGGGCACGAAGTGATTCATCTGATGTTGATTTTAGACCCGTGAGCGCGATTAAGCAGAAAAATTGCTCTTCAGTAATTTCGAAACGGTTTGCATAGTGCCTGAATTCTTCACCTTCGTCTCTTGAAATGCGCAAACAGTCATAACGTTCTGCGAAAATTGAGCGTTTTTCACTGTATAGCTGTCGAAGACGTGAAGTGGTTTCGTTGTAATCGAAGTCAGTAACTGCTTTCGGCATACAGAATTTGATGTACTCGCTGAAGGCTGCTGCAGAAAGTTTTGTCATGACAAATTTCACTTTGTCCTGATCTGCCATATTCGGTGATGTGCAATCCAATGTGAACTCGAAACGGCTTAACCATTCGTCGAATTTAGTAACATCTTCTTGATCAGCTTCGAATTCTGGTAATTGCGGAAATGTTCCTGATAAAGGTGCGATTGACGAAGTAGGGGACGGTTGATTTCAGATCAACCAACCCCTGACGAAGAGGTAGTCATTGCAGCAGTTCAACAAACTTTCGATTTTACGTCAATTTCGTCTCAGCTACCGGTAACATTCGACAAGCTTTGTAAGCAAACGAAAGAGGACAAACTCCTACAAACAGTGAAACAGTATGTACAGACAGAATGGCCATCCAACATCAAGAAGTTACCAAATTGGAATAGTATGCAACATTTCTTTCGACGACGTGACGGTTTCACCATCGAGAAAGATTGTCTCTTTTTTAACGACCGCGTCAACATTCCTAAAGTTTTAAAAAAGAAGGTTCTCAAACTCATTCATCGTGGACATCCAGGCATTCGACGTATGAAATCCTTAGCTCGTACGTACGCCTATTGGCCGAACATGGATCAGGATATTGAATCAATGGTACGTCAATGTTCTTCATGTATCACTGCAGCCAAACAACCGAATACTTCAGAACTGTACTCATGGCCGAAACCAAATTGTCCTTGGCAACCAATACATTTGGATTTGCAGGTCCATTTCAAGGAAATAATTTTCTAATTGTAGTAGACGCCTACTCCAAATATCCAGAGATTTGCACGATGACAAGTACAACATCAATCTCAACAATTATTAGACTTCGAAAACTATTTCTTCGACATGGCTTACCAGAAGTTATTGTCAGCGATAACGGAACACAGTTTAGTTCGTACGAATTCAAGAAATTTTGTCAAGAAAATGGAATTGAACATATTTTCTCACCTCCGTACCATCCACAATCAAATGGACAAGCGGAACGATTTGTTGATACACTAAAACGAGCACTTCTCAAATTAAAAGGGGAGGGAAATATCCAACATTCGCTAGACATCTTTCTTGAAACATATCGCATTACCCCAAATTCTGTGCTCCCTGAAAATAAAACACCAGCTGAACTACTATATGGACGTAAGCTCAGAACGAGTTTGGATCTTTTGATGCCACCTAAGAAGCCGTCGATACGCGACATTAAGATGGAACAACAATTTAACATTAAGCACGGTGCTCATAAACGAGTTTTTGAGATAGATGAACTTGTTTATGCACGACATCGTCGTTCGCAACGATGGCAACCTGGAAGAATTGTACAAAAATTGGGACATACAATTTATGAAGTACAATTAGACGATCAGACGCGCCGTTTCCATGCTAACCAACTGATGAAAAGAAACACAGAACCGTCATCAAGTGATCAGTTAGCAGCAATCGCCGAAGCTTTCTCCATTCCAATACCTAGAAAGACTCCTGTTCCGCAGCAAGCGAAGGAATCAACTGCTGAAATAACACCCCACGAAAAAGTAGACACCGATCTTACTTCAGAAGAATCAACTCTACGAAGATCTAGTAAAAGTCGTCAATCTGTTAAAGAATTAATGATAACACCACGCCAAAAGAAATATTTACTTATTTAATAATTTCATGTAATTTCTTAAAAGGGGATGTGCTGGGTTGCCAAAAACGGGAATAGAAAAGTAGGCTTTGGGGAATAAACAAGTTTTCTCAGAATATTAGTAGAAGTGAAATTACACATTTTGTTCAACCCAACTTGTGGCATTTATTTCTCAAATATAACGACTCAACAAATTGCAAAGATGCTTAGGCCGAAATCTCGATGGAACGGTTGAATTGGAGAGTGTAACTCGCCCAGTAGAAGCAGTGAGTGAGTTAGAAACTGACCTTAATAACCAGCGAGCGAACGGTTTCCAAAAAAGTAAAAATTTTGTGTAGCGGGCAATTGGCCGGGTTTAGGTGACACAGCGGGCAGATAATAAGCAGCCCAAAAAATATACATATATAAAAGCTACTTGTTATAACCGGTAACTGAAACCGATTACTTTGTTATTTTGGCCATGTCAGAGTAATGCTTCTTGACTTCATCGAATACGCCATTGCTAATAATAGGTAATAAACTTAGGTAATTGAAAAACAGAACTATTAATCCCTATGGCATAAAATAAAGTGATAAAAATGTAAATTTGAACATCATTTTTATAAATAATTCTTAAATTATTGATATTAGTTTACTAAATTCATCTTTTAGAATTACTTGTCAGTTATTACTGCATCGTACTGGCAGGATTTTCGCAAAAGTTATAACTAAGCATAGTATTTGAATAAGTACACGCCATCGTTTTAGTAGCGCCGTAAAAATGTATTGAACAGGCACATTGTGTAATGGGACGGTGAAAATAATTTACGGCGTTCTTACTATATGATGTAATGTCGCAATAAAGTCAGCCGGTCGAGGTACAACTGGTCAACTAATTACTCTGAAAATCTTTACACATTTAAACAAGAAGAGTTGATTACACAACTGTAATTTTTTATTGCGGCAATATTGCTCTGTTTTTTATTTTACTGAGTAACACCAGTGCTGCAGCGGTGTTAGTTGTCTTCGCAGCCGTCGCGTTTGTTTACACGTTACGGTCTAATATCTTATATTGCCCGCTTCATTAGAACTTGAACCGCGCAAAATATATTTCTCCTATATATAGTTATAACTTTCGAATGGTGGGGGTTAACCTACTGGGTTAATACTGGTTACACAGTCAATGATGGCGAAAATTCCCCTATTGTTTCTTTATTTTGTAGAAATAGGGTTTGAAACGATCCAGGCCTATTAGTGTTACTGTTTAAGAGACAATTTCAATTTATTTAATTTATGGCTCTGAAATCATATTGTATTTCCAAGACGGTCGGCACTTGAGGTTATGGCACAGATTAGTTGTCTTTTATTTGCACGTCAGATCAGTTCACTTTTACCCTGGATCACTTATTCAGAAATTTGTCTGTTTTATTTGGCTACATGATCTAACCCAAAGTGATCCAAAAGACTTCCGCCTTGCTGATACTACACCTCGGAAATTCTAGATCAGTTTGGATCAGTTGGTTCACTTGTAGGGGGGATGTTATTTCAACTGTTTGTCAATTACATTGCCCGTCCAAATAATCTTCTGTTTTTGCTTAACTCCCTGTAAAGTGATGCAAAAATAATATCTTCATCTGAAGATTAAAATGCAGCAATAGCATCTCGCATGTTTTATTTACTATTAAATCGATCACTTAAGATCAGTTCACTTTGGGTTAAACTGAACTGATCTGAACTAATCTGCGTTGCAAATAAAAGACAACTAATATTATACACATGCGAAGGCTGGCATTCCCGCCATTCCTTATGCCGCCATTGTTTTGGTAATATATTAATCAGATAGTGTGAGGTTACGAAATACAGTGCACTGTTATCAAATGATTTCAAGGTAATTTCATTACTATCTTCATTCGTTGATCAAAATAGTATATTGATGAAATGTGCGTTAATACATCAAAGCAACAAAACCCCGCAGTTTTCCAACTTCGCACTTTATCAAATACCATGAACAATGGCTGAAGGTTACGGTAGTTTGCCGCGCTACGTCAAAGGTGCTGCCCGGAGCATTTGTCTAGTAATCTGTGATTAGAACGTTTAGCGACCCGACGTAATTTCACTTTTGGCCCTATTTGCCCATGTTGTAAGTCAGTCATTTTAGAATTTTCGTTCCGTGTTAGGTTCAATTTTTGTATGAGCTCTTCACGCTTAACGTCAAAACATGCTAGTTTTACAAAAGCATCAGCTTACAGGCAATGTACGAAAAGAAATTTTCTTTGTCTAATTTTGTTAAAGTTTAGAATCGGAAGCAATAAATACGTCTAATTTGGCTTGATGGAGTGGCTTGATATATTAAAGGTTTGAGAAGCTTCGAGTGATTGAAAGACCTACCAGGCGATTCATAATAGACAGTTAAATTGAAAGTGCGTAATTTACAAATATATGAGAGAAAAATATTAGAAGGCGTTGAGGTTGGAACGAAAGGAGCGTCGATTGGTCGAGTATGCTTTTTGGGGACGGTTTTGATAGAGGTGGGCGCCTACCGGTAAGTACTTAAATTATTGTGGAATTCTCCTTTTTTTTTTGTCCACGACCCTCCCTCTGAATTTATGAGCTTATCGCTGGTATTACGCAGTGTCCAACGGAGAAATCAGTGTACGCAGATAATATCTGCTCGTTCTACGTGATGGTGGGATGTTGAAGATCGTTTTTGAGTCTCCGGAATGGAGAACAATCGGGAACGTGGCGATTTAGATTTTGGAAAAGAGTTGCGTTTTTAAATTAAGAAAAAGAAGGGCACGGTTAAATTCCGGGCAACTAAGAAGGGTAAATTACAATTTCGTTTATACTTTTAGTGACAAATGCACGATAATTAATAAGTCCGTTTAAAATAATAGTGAAGTAAAGGCAATTTACTAATGCAGAACTCGCTTTAAACTTTTGGACATGACTTACAGAAGACATTTTCTTTTGTAGTAATAGGTAAGCGACTACAGAAGAAATCTATAATTGATACCTATGATAAACCTTGTACAAAGTTTTGGTGTTATAACGTAAAATATATTTCCGTTTCTATACCAACTGGGCAGCATGAAATTCTCTCAAAAGTTTCTATTTTTGTCTTTTTCTTTAGGTGATCAGGAAATCGCTAACGCCGCCAAACAAAACATTATTCGCGTTTTCTCACTTGAATAACGCCCGACGTTGTATTTAGTTATAACTTTTCTCTGCGCATTTCAATTTTCTATCGAGTGCAATTTTTCGCTTATTTGCCAAACGGAACAATTTAAAAAGCTGAGTATAACTAGAGCGGACGTGCCTCCGGCTTGTTAAACTGATTTCCGAGTAATCCTTTCTATTGCAGTTGGCCTCTGGCTCGTAAGATAGATGCGAGTCTCGCTCTTCTCTTCTCCAGGCCGAACTAAATTCCTCGAAGCTAGGCTTCCAATTTTTGCCTAGGGGTGAACTAGAGCTGCTTGGCTAGCGCAGCGTAAAGCGCCGAACTTTTGTTCTTATTTGCGTTCTCAATTTATTTTGTAAATTTCAAAATGGAATTTATAAGCAAAGTCGAATTACTCTTGGTATTTTCCTAGCTTTTATCATAAATAAAATTTAAGTTTGTCATTCAGATTAAACTTTTTACATATTTTTATGGCAGTTACGAAGCAAAAAAATTTAAATTGCCTTGTAGTTTTCTTCTTTGTGTTTGGAATCTACATGCATAAAAAGCAATTCTTTAATTCTTTCCACAGCTCACAATTATTTTCTAACTTGAAAACTAATTCGTGCTTAAAAAGTCCAGTCGATTTCTTAGTCTTAAATTAATTACTCTATAATTTTGACTAAATTTTTAATTACTTAGGATATAATTTATTACAAGAGAACGTTGGGGTGCCAGTTTTTACCACGTCCACACGTTGGGGCCAAATTGTTACGTTTAAACTCGAGTAGACGATAGTATACTTAGAATGAACAGATCTTACATACACTGAATACTCCGTTGATGAATTGTCGTCGTCACAGATGGACACTGCTTAATACCAGCGGTCAGTTCATAAATTCGGAGAGAGGGTCGTGGACAAAACAAATAAGGAGAATTCCACAATAGAAGTATATTTACAATAGCTACCGGTAAACGCCAACTGAAGAGTAAACACACCAAAGGTATCATTTAAGGTCGGTGCATGAAAAAATCTGGCCATTTAAATACGAGCTGGCATTATTATACAACAAATAATAACACGGCCTTGGAACAATTGTTTGTTTACATTAATATGAAACATTAAAACACAGTGTCAATGTGTTTCCGTTGTTATTTTGAAATGAATTCAAAAGGATACAAGAACCGCCAAAATATTTTGTGCAAGCATTATTGAAATACTAAAATGTCATTTCGAGAAATTGGAAAACGTCTAGAAATTTCGAAATCCACAGTTGCAAACGTTTTGAATAATTTCTCTGAACGCTTGACGCTAGACAGCCAGGATCCGGAAGAAAACGAGGTGCAAGATGTAGAAATACGGAAACAAATGTGATCGAAGCTTTCAGACGGAATCCAAACTTGTCGGTGAGAGATGTGGCGAAAACAGTCAAATCATCTTCGTCTTATGTTCAAAAAGTAAAAAACTGATGCGGATTGAAAACATTCAAGGTGCAAAAAGTTCCAAATCGGGATGCCAAACAAAATGAGAAGGCAAAGAACCGTGCTAGAAAATTCTATACGAATTTCCTAACAAAAGTACAGTATGTAATAATGGATGACGAGACGTACATACGTCAAAAGTGAATTCCAGCAGCTTCCCTGGCAAGAGTTTTTTACTTGTAAACAACAAAGTGAAGTGAAGTTGACAACAAATACAAACTAAAAGAAATTATAAATTTGCTGGAAAATATTTAGTTTGGTAAGCAACTTGCAGTTGTGGGAAAAGAAATTCAAGTTTTGGGATAAAGGGCAGCATCAACTCACAATATTTCTTCTCTATTTTGGCCAGACTTCGCCACTTGCTACTATGCTACGAATGTTACTAAGTGGTATGAAGAAAAGGAAATCACTTTTGTTTCCAAAGACAGTAACCCGCCGAACTGCCCTAAACTGTGGCCTATCGAAAAATTTTGGACTATTGTAAAGCAAACTGTCAGAGAAACTAAAGAAAATGGTAAATATATTATTGATTTTCAAAAAAGTAGAAAAACGCGTCTGAAAATGTTACTGCTTCCACAGTACAAAACTTGATGTCCGCTATAAAACCAAAAGTCAGAAATTTAAGTTATGTACTTTATAAACATACAAATACATTGCAACAGTGTTAGAGTGTAAATAAGTTTTAGTTTCAAGTAATAAATACTTTTCCGTTTTTTTGTTTTTTATGGCCAGATTTTTTCGTGCACACTCCTTACATCCAACCATAAATAACTTCAGTCTTGAAAAAACAATTCATTGATCCACAGAAATTAAATAAAAATAATATCAAGTTCGTTAAATTCAAAGTTTGATATTGGTTGTACTCAAAATTCAAAAACATCTTAAAATATTTCAAAAACATAAAATCGGTACGTACGTGGGAAATTTTCTTTGTCTCACAGAAGTTCAAAATTATGAAAGTTGAGTTTAAACTTATCAATTATCTCAAAACCAAACAAAAAAAAAACCATGATTAATGAATTAAATTTTCTTAAATTGACGCAAGCCTTTGTAAAACAAAGCTAATAAAAGAAAATGTAAGAAACGTGACGTGAATTTGAAAATTGAATGAAAATAATGTTCCGCAGTATACAATTCGCAACGGTCATCCATGGTTTCGAAAAAGATGGATTTTACCTCGAGGTGATGTTGACTACGGTACGAGGATCACAAAACAGGACGGGTTCAAATGATCTCCATCCATCATCTCCAAGGATAGTCAAATAAAGAAATCAAGTCTTCTGTAGGTCAGTGGGCTAACAAAACATCCATAGATCAGAACGGTTCAAACAAAAATAATGACAATTTTTGTTGATCCGGAAAGCGGAAATTTGTTTCGTTCATTTGTTGGCAATTTTTTTTTTATTGACTTCTTAAGTTATTTTGTGTCTTCTGGAATTATACCTATATAAGGTATAATTATAATATATAATACAATTACATACCTACATAAGGTTCAATCCGACCACCATTTATAATATTTTTTTTGTTTCTTTTTGTATAGACTTGGTAAGTTATTTTGTGTCTTTTCTGGAATTAGGTGTGATTCCAAAAAAGATATTATATTTGGGTAATAATTCAAAATTATCGGTATTCGATCAAAATTAGCAAATTTATTAGCTTCATCAGAGCGTTCTGTAACGATTAATATTTAACAGTAAATTATTTTAGCGTTAAGTAATATTTGTAACTTACGAAATAGTTTTCGTAACGTTAAATTAACACATATTAAAATTTGCATAACATCAATAGTCTTCAAATCACACAATAGTTATTTTATAACAATGTAAGGTTGTTTAAATTTCACAAAACGAGTTAAAACAATTTACTTGGCGTCGCCATTTTCTGTATTCAATTTTAAAATTGTTTCAACTTGCTTAAATTTTAAACAACATTTTATGGTTATTATATTATTATTGTGTGATGTGAAGACTATTGTTGTTAAGCAACTTTTAATATGTGTTAATTTAACTGAAGTTTGTTCTTGTCCGATGAAAATTGTAAGTACAAAGTTTTTTTTAATCTCAAACCGGAAAGAAAAATGAAGAGAAACACACTCAACGTTTCGCTATAGATTCACTCGTCACTCCTGACGAAGCTATGAATCTATAGCGAAACGTTGAGTGTGTTTCTCTTCATTTTTCTGTCCGGTTTGAGATTAAAAAAAAACTTTGTACTGTTAATTTAACGCTACAAAAACTATTTCATAAGTTACAAGCATTACTTATCCTTAAAATAGTTTACTATTTAATATTCATTGTTACAGAACGCTCTGATGAAGCTAATAAATTTTAGCGAAAGTTTAGCAATAGAAAAAGGTATTTAAATTTGCTAAGTTTGACCGAATACCCGATAATTTTGAATTATTACTTCGATTCCCAACGGTCGATATTCCTTGCATGTTATACTTAGGTATAATTCCAGAAAAGAGACAAAATAACTTACTAAGACAATCCAAACAGAATTCAAAAAAGATTATAAGCTGGAATCGGATCGACTGGCCTTGACAATAACAAAGTAACAGCTTCCAAAGAGAAAGAAAATCGCTTCTAGTCAGACTTGGTGGACTAGAAGAAGGTTATATTAACCTAGCAATGGCCTTCAATAAATTTAACCGGAGTGGGAAGTAACGCAGCTGTCAAGTATAAGTGTCAGATTGTTACAGACTAAGAATAAGGCGTCAGGGGAAGTTCACTCCTAACAAAAAATTTACTAAAAAAAAGGGAATCTGAAATCGAGCGACAAAGTATAGAACTGTATTGGCAACAATGACAACCAAAAATGGCTAACACATAAAAAATAGTAACAAGATGCTATGACGAATATTTCGAATTGAAGTTTGGAACTCATTCAGTAGGAACAGTGGATTGTACGGAAGTTGACCTAAGTACTAAGAAAACGAACGACTTCCAAAACATTAAAATTTTTGACCAGGCTGTAAAAGCTAATGAAATCAGCAACAGAGTGGGGAATGCATCTAAGTCAAAATGAGTCCGATACAACTTTCTCTACTTAAAAAAATACGCATGTCTTTGAAAAAATAAAATAAAAAAAATTTTTCATTTCCTTGAATAAGTAAAATAATTGGTAGCGCCCGGAAATTTGGTCTTACATTTAATTCGTCGCATTTTTTGATTAATTTCATTGAACTTATTGTGCACGTGTTGGAAATTTAAATATTTCAGTTCAATATAAACTTTCCCAGATGACATGTGTCGCAAATGAAATTCAGCAGACTCAATAATGATAAGATCTTACACTTGCATGCCGGGCGATTATGAAATTCATCTAAGGCATAAATTGGCTCCTTGAAAACTCCATTTTTTTAAGTGTGAGAACAGAATGTATTCTCAAACTCCTACTTTCAAAGGTAATAATCAAAGAAAAGAATTCAGGCCACACTTTTTACGCCGAATGTACTATTTCCTCGTGCCACCTACCCTTGGCACATAGCATCGAATTGTTATTATTATATTATCTACTAATACAATCTCAGTACTAAATTTTCGTGTGTGTTTGGGGAAGAACTGGCCCGAATTCTTTTCCCTGGTAATAATCAAGTTCTTCTAAAATAATGCCAATTATCTACGCCGAGCAACTTCATATTCCTAGAATTAAGAAGACAATAGTTCTATAATTGAAGTTTGTTCTTGTTCGATGAAAATAGTAAGTACAAATTTTTTTAATCTCAAACCGGACAGAAAAATGAAGGGAAACACACTCAACGTTTCGCTATAGATTTATAGCTTCGTCAGGAGTGAAAAAAAGTAAATAAACAAGTTGTCAAGAGAAACAAGTCGTCAAGAGAAACGAAAAGGTAACATGATTTTTAAACTAAACTACGGGTTGTTCGGAATAAAAGTAACGAGAACTAATTAAAGCTACTTTTTTTTTTTTATATATTTTAATATATATAATTAATTAATTGACAGATCTATATCTTGTTTAAAATTTAAATGACATATTTTGTAGTTTTCTGGACTCTTTAAACAAGATATAGATCTGTCAATTAATTAATTATATATATTAAAATATAAAAAAAAAAAAAAGTAGCTTTAATTAGTTCTCGTTACTTTTATTCCGAACAACCCGTAGTTTAGTTTAAAAATCATGTTACCTTTTCGTTTCTCTTGACGACTTGTTTCTCTTGACAACTTGTTTATTTACTTTTTTTCACTCCTGACGAAGCTATAAATCTATAGCGAAACGTTGAGTGTGTTTCCCTTCATTTTTCTGTCCGGTTTGAGATTAAAAAAATTTGTACTTAATAGTTCTATAGTTTCTTGTGCAGTTATTCTTATAGAAACGCATAGTGATAGTGCAACAGAAGAAGTAATTATGTAAGATCGGTTCCTAATTACTACAAGCAAACCTTGGCATACATCGCACAACGATTACCTAATAACAGCTGCCAGTGAAATAAATGAGTCGTCAGGATTTTCCAAGACCAACGCCTAACACAAAGCTTAATCAGACTGCAAATTATGCCAATTCAATTCATGTAAATACTTAGCTTTTCTAATCATGAAACAGTTCGACTAGACCCTTGTCAAGGTGCGTGAATTCATATCATTTAGTAAAGTATCTCTTCAGTTTACCTTACGTATATTATATTGTGTTAAAATTGACTGCGCCCCGCAATCCCTAAAGTAAATTATTATTATTATATTATCTACTAATACAATCTCAGTACTAAATTTTAGTGCTGTTTGGGGAAGAAGTGGCCCGAATTCTTTTCCCTGGTAATAATCGAGTTCTTCTAAAATAATGCCAATTATCTACGCTGAGCAACTTCATATTCCTAGAATTAAGAAGACAATAGTTGTATAGTTTCTTGTGCAGTTATTCTCATAGAAACGCATAGTGATAGTGCAACAGAAGAAGTAATTATGTAAGATCGGTTCCTAATTACTACAAGCAAACCTTGGCCTACATTGCACAACGGTTACCTAATAACAGCTGCCAGTGAAATAAATGAGTCGTCAGGATTTTCCAAGACAAACGCCTAACACAATGCTTAATCAGACTGGGAATTAAGCCAATTCAATTCATGTAAATACTTAGCTTTTCCAATCATGAAACAGTTCGACAAGACCCTTGTCAAGGTGCGTGAATTCATATCATCTAGTAAAGTATCTCTTCAGTTTATCATGTAAGTTATATTCGCAATTCCCATAAATATACCTTACATATTTTATATTGTGTTAAAATTAACTGCGCCCCGCAATCCCTAAAGTATACGTTACGCGCTTTGGTAGCTAAACAACTAATAATAATTACGTTTATCAATAAGCAAACATTACAATAGTGTTTGGCGAACGTTAGCAAACAAAATTAGATTAATTTGCTTTTCCGTGACGTAGTTCTAGAAGCATTAAAGTGCATTATCTGAATGCAAAATTCACTTAAATTTTATCCGGGAAATGCAAGTAGGTACTTCAGTTGTTGGAAATCATGTTTGTGGCCTTACAAAGAAAGGTGCCCCCCGTCCAAATTCAGCGGTGCGTGACATTTACGCCTTTGCAAAATGTTGTACAAGTAACATGAAAGACCACATTTGCTCTGCGAGCACGTATTTGCTGTTTGTTTGCTGCTTTGAAAGTTCTACAAGCAAACATACCTGCAATTGCTGTGCATCGATGCAAAAATCGACCCACGGTTGCGATCTACGGCTCCACTTAAAACACCGCTGAAATTACAATGTACGGATATATGAGCTTCATGCTGAATCACAAGTTTTCAGCTAAATTACAAGACTTGTCTTATTTGTCGACTCAATACAAATTGCCTTTTTTTACTGCATGTATATCTGTGCAGATATAAATGTAAACTGCGCATCGTCCGTTTCCTTGAAACTTGAAAAATGGTAGATTATAAAATAAAATTTGTAAAACGAAAGCGTTCTCTTGATCTATTCAGCTCCTGATGTAATGATATTTCAGAACGCAAATTCAGGTAAATCGATCTTACTCTAACAAGAATAATTATTGTGAGGTTAAGACAATTTAGTCAAAGGATGAAGGGTTTAGTAAACCATTTCATCAAGGAATGAATTTAGTTTCAAAGTGAATTCAGATTTAAAAAAGAAAAATATTACCGTCTAGAGTCCAGACATTTGTAAATTCTTTATCGGAAAATCATTGTTTTCTCAGCAAATCATTATTTTAACTATTCGGTTATTAACATTTTCAAGCTTCTCTATTCTCTTAACAAAATAAAAGAAATCTAAAACCGGTACAATTACGACATCTACAGAAAATTATTAAATCGTTCGCGTAAAAGTTCTTCGAGATTTCTTCGAATTGGAACGTAAACCGTATATCGCAGATTTCATTTGAAATTTTAAGATTAACGTCGTGGTAGACTTCATTGTATCAAAGAAAGTAGATCCTTTCACACCCACGCCACGTTTTCCCCAAACGCGAACTTGCTCAACTAGGAAACGGATCAATTTGTTTCCCGGACAGCTGAATAATACTTTGAGAAAGAACGGTGAACTTTGCCGAAGAGAGCTGGAAAATGATTCCTACATATTAATTGTTTTGCCTTCAAACTTTCTTGTAAAACGTCATATCACTTTGAAGTGAGATCCCCTTTTCATTCGGCCGGTATTTCAGTAATGGATTAACTTTAAGCTTTGGTTTATTCTCACAGAAACGATTGTCTTAATAATAACTGTAAACGTAGAAATAAACCAAAGCAGTACCAAAGTTTAAAATTTAATATATGACTGAAAATGATTATGTATGTATATCGAGTAATAATTTTTATTTTGAGGTTATAATGCAAATATAAATTTTATTAAAGTTAGGGCATTTACTTGGAAGCGTTTTTGGGGACAGAGGATATTTAAATACAAGAGTAAAACTACAAATAGAGAATGAAACAAGAGCAAATCAGACACTACATAAGCAATGAACAATAAACATGTACTGTAATCAACAATGTGCCGCTCTCCAATATTTTTTTGTTATCCGCAAGGGTAATAAACGATTGTTTGGAAATTACTGATTAATAATATGTCGAAAATATCTTAAATGCAATTTTTCAATCATCATTGATAACTATGCGTTTTATAAAAGTTCAAAGTGCCTTTCCTTCATTTAACATTTATTGTTAATTATTCTTATTTAATGCCTGTGGTTTTCTGGTTTATATGTTCGTTTGCTGTCTCTGATACTCGAAAATACCGGGTGTAATCAAATTAATTTCACATATTAATACTGCAAGCTCCTCGTCATATAAAAGAATAAACACCGTAATTATCAAAGGTCTAACTCAAAAATAAAAAAATGACCTACTAAAGGAGCGTTGGTACATTTGTTTGAGAATTTCTGGTCGATCGTGCGTAAGGACATCATAAAATAAAGCTCCAGCAAAAGTCAAGGTCAAGTGCTTGATCGCATTTTTAAAAGCCGTGATGTTTTATGTAAACATAATATCAAATTCATAGTGTCCCGATAGTTGCCCACGTGTGCAATTTGATTAAAGAAGACCATTTTAAATCTACTCTCACTGATTATAGAATTAAATTTGTTTTATTAGATAATCGACAATAATTAGATCTTAGTATGAATCACATAAACATTATTCTTTATTGAATAACTAAAGAGTCTTCAATAACGACAAGACTAAATAAATAAATAAATACGTAAAATGAACAAGCATTCGACAATAATTTAAGTAAAAGATAGGTTTTTTGTCAGATACTCCTCGATGTCATTTATTTGTACAGTGTAAGCAAAACAAAATAATCAAACCATAAATGAAGGGACGATGAATACCGACGTACGTTGTTTACAATAATTTTTAGAATGTTACCTTAAATGTTTTTATTTCCTAACTTTTACTTATTGTTACACTTTTGTCAGCAGAAAATTAACTTAATTAATCCAGTCAGTAATGCCACAAACGTGATGGATGTTTATTTTCTTTTGGTATGGAATTGCTGAGCGAAGATTTTATTGACCCAGTGCCCTTCATTTCGATGACGCTTTATTGCATTATGTTTTGTTTATAATGTAATGTTTTGCTTAGAAAAATCCACACACGATCAGTCAGAGGTTCTCAAACAAAAAGACTCCGGGCTCTTCTGGGGCTTTAATTTCTTACATTTTTCACCAAAAAATTAAGATATGCAGAATTCGTTTTCTTAAGTCATGAAGAACTTACAGTTTTAATATGTGAAACTTATTTGATGACACCCTGTACATTAAATATATCACCGTTATTGGGACACCCGCTATAATATATGTATACATTTTTAAACGATATTTTTATATTCTTTGGCAATATTATTGTACTTTGAGGTATTTTTTATAGTATTACTATGTGTTACCACAATAAGTGTGAATTTGGTTGCCTACTTTGACGGATCACGTGGAATACGGAAATTGTTGAAAACCCGCTTTCTATAAAATATGTATGTATGTCATGTTTGAAAAAATATTTTCTAAATTAATTTTACTTTCAGCTTATGCACAAAATTCAACTCGCGTATTTTATCGTTTAAATGCAGTTTCGTAGGTGCGTTTGTTGACATGGGTTCGTCGCACCTGGCGCGATGCGGCTCAAATCGTTAAGGCCAAGGAACGTCCGCGGACGAACGCGATAAGCAAATTCCTAAAGAAATAGGAGTACTTGCGCTGCATCAACGAATTTTATGTTTACTGAAAAGTAATTAACGAACTCACTTTTTCATTGAGTTTTAGCGAGACGCTGACTTTTTAATATTCATCCGTTGACCCAAATTTTTAGGAAACGCACTTTGTGGCATCCGGCACGGGTGGTATAGGGGGAACTTTATAAATCAAGTCATCAATTAGGTTTATTATTGAGTATTCATTCATTAATCGAGTGATTAATTGCGATGACTCATTAATCGATAGGCAGCAGTCAGTAAAAATGTGTACGGCAGTGGATTACTGAAATCCTGATGTGGTCCGTCGGTGGAAGCGACAGAGTACATAATCGGTAATGAGAAACTTTACTTTAATTTTTATGCGAAGCAAGCGAGTGGCTCTCCTAATTGTTGATTAAGCAAGTGTTCCACGATGTAAACTAATTACTGGATAAATTAGGAAAGGACGATTAACATTTACGATCAACATTTTTAATCTTTATCTTAATTTTAATTTAATCCTTATAATGTAACTTAAGTAAACTTAATTATATTTTTCATAAAACGCAAACGTTTCTCCCTTTGATTCGTAACGTAAACAATTAAACAATTTCGCTGCGCCTCGTGACAATGTGCTATGTTAGGCGTATGGTGAGAGACTACCTGTATATGCTCTCAACAAATTTTAAACTGTGATTCTAATCGCTATTCTTAGTTATTATGTAAACGTGTTTTAAAAATGTATGGCCATTATAAAGCCGGTATCTTCTCCTCTCACATTGTTTACGTAATTCGAATATAAGTATACACTTACTCTTCTTTATTAATTGTGTACTCGCGATTCTTATTATGGAACATTTATGTAACTAGTGGAATATTGTTTTCTTGATTAATAATATGATTTAATGATTGCCGGATATTATGATATTGCTAGACAGGATGGTTCTAAATTTATTAAGAAATCAAATACTGTTTTTTTTCAAATTTTCAAGGGCTACTCTCAATACGTACTGCGTTATGTAGTTTGTTGTATAATTTCATGCAAGCATCATAAGGACCTTTGTCGAATTTGCTTAAATGGTGCATGTGGTATTGGTGCAAATTTTGGCGTCGCGTAGAGTATTTGTTTAAGTGATTACTTTGGCAGTTGGTAAAAAAATGTTGACTGTATTTCCCAAGCAAAATTAGACATCTGAAGATGTAGATACCCGTAACAGTGTTAATAATTTATCACATTTAAAAAGACCATGGCGAAAATCATATAACTTTTCCTTTAGCATAATTCTTATACTATTTTCTTTTGAAAATTTTTTTAATCTCAAACCGGACAGAAAAATGAAGGGAAACACACTCAACGTTTCGCTATAGATTTATAGCTTCGTCTATAGCGAAACGTTGAGTGTGTTTCCCTTCATTTTTCTGTCCGGTTTGAGATTAAAAAAACTTTCTACTTACTATTTTCATCGGACAAGAACAAACTTCAATTATTTTCTTTTGAATCGAAAAGATTTGATGAACTTTTTTTTGTTTCTTTATACAATAATATTGTTTTGTGCAAGTGAAAAAGAAAAAATATTAAAAGCTGATTTTAACGCAGGAAAATTAACTTGCTGACAGAGAACACGAATGGCAAAACAGACTGAGGAGTATTTTGTGCACAAAAAATGTTTACGTGATTGTTCCAGGAAAGAGTGTCATCAATGAGTGACCCTACATAATTGACCTTGCAATTTCATTTATAATTTAATGACGTTTTTGACTGACCACTCTGGAGCACTGTGAGAGTATTTTCATCTTCTATTTTTATATTGAGTTAAAACAAGATGGTAATACTCTGAGGGCGCACTCCAGCAATCAATCGAAAACGCTATAATTTCGATTTGAGCTAATCGAATGGATTCAGGGATGTCATAAATGTTTGTTGGTTTGAAGAGAACTCTTGTTTGTTTTAGTTTCGTTCGATTTTAATTTATTGAACTGAAACTACTCACTAGCAATCTTCATCCAATCGTTGGAAATATTAATAATAACTGGATGAGAGGTACCCTTTATTAAGAAAACAGTGTCATCTTCACAAATAAAAATTTAACTGTAATTCCCTGCGCAATCTTGAAGGTCTTTTAAAAGCAGCACGAAAAGTAGGGATCCAAGAATGCTTCCTTGAAGAACACCGGTTTTGAGATCTTGCGAGCTGAATTCTTCGATTCATTACAACTTTTTGTTTACTGTTACGCAAATTAGATTTACGAGGGGTGTTCAAAGTATTATCGATATCAGCAGTAAGAAAAAAAATAATAACTTAAAATATTTTTTATTTTCCAACATAATCTCCGGAATCTCTCATAACATCAATGCACTTATTACATCTAGAAATGAACTTTTCAATTCCCCGTAAAAAATACATTTCTTCCCTGTCCAAAAAAATGTACGCCTGCAGCTCTTCATCGTCGGAAAATCGCTTTCCATGAAGATATTTTTTTAAAATTGGAAATAGGTAGTAGTCACTAGAGGTGAGGTTTGTACTACGGTGGCTGCAGCCAATTTTCTGGACCTTTTTCCTTTAACTGCTTCTCTTAACTTACGCAAAGTAGCTGCGTACGATGCTGCGTTTATAGTTTCACCGTTTTTCGTATACTCAGTCATCAAAATTTCCTTTGAGTCCCAAAACATTGTGGCCATGATTTTTCCGGCCGATGGAGTGACTTTAATTTTTTTCGGAGGGTCAGAGCCCTTTTTATGCCACTGCATGGATTCCTGCTTACTTTCAGGGTCGTGGTGATGAATCTAAGTTTCATCTCCCATCACAATTCGGTCCAAAATACTAAATGGACTGTCTCCACAGAGACTCCCTACAACACTCGACTCGCACCTGTTTCTGAGGTACAGTAGGTATTCGCAGGACCCACCTCGCTCTGATGTTTGAAAGGTTAAGGTAGTCATGCAAAATAGTAAATATTGTAGCAACGGATAAGTTAGTCATCTCTGCTAACATTGTCATTTTTGTCTCGGGCATCTTCCAATACAAGTTTCTCAATTTTTTTCAAAGTTTTTTCCGTAGTGGCAATAACCGGTCCGCCCGAACGATGGTCGTCTTCAATACTTTCTCTGCCCCTTTTAAATTTATTGGACCACTTTTGAACAGTAGATAATGAAGGTGCAGATTCTTAGTAAACAGCCAACATCTCTTCGTGAATAATTTTTTGACTTTTTCGTTGTTTGGTAGGGAACTTAATCACAGTACGATGCTCGATTTTCTTCAACATTGTCGCGTCAGTCATTATCATCGTCTTTCACTAAGGGTTACTAGAGAAACTAATGATCACAGTTACTTGAAATTTTGTGTACACAACCTCAAATAATGGCAATAGCTAAAGCACTAAATAAATTACTCACAACCGTCGCAAATCACCGTGATACCGAGAATATCTTCAACATCTCCTCCTAATTTAGGTTAAGGGAGTTAGTTCCTCTAATTCCATAAAATCCAATTTATTTAATCCAGAGAGAATCGAAAATCAAACTATCAGCTCAAAAGTTTAACTTGATGGCTTCTGCAGAAAGACAGAAGACAGAAAGACCACCATCAGCAGCACCACCGCCAGCAGCAGTTCTGAGGAAGTTTTTCTGCAATGAAGAACGAAACGTCGGCAGGGGAAGAAAGCTGAGTGACGCGGTTTCAGCCGGAAGACTCTTCAACTATCAGCTCAAAAATTTTGGAAAGAGATGAGAATAGACTTATAGCGCGAAAATTGGATTCGTTTGTGATTTCCCCATTTTTGAAGGTTTAACGTTGCAATTTTTAATTGTTCATGATATATGCCATTTAACGACAATGAATTAATTATGTCACGTAATGGACTTACACCGTGCATTCAAATGAATTCCTCATTAAAGTAAGCTGTGATTTTTTTATGAAGTTGGCGACACAATTATAGAGAAAACAGTTGTCATTAACGGTCAGTACTGATCATAACATGAAATAAAAACACAACATTAAAGTTTAAAGTAGATGCTCAAAGTCCTCTCCTTCAGCTTGAATACATAAGCGTACTCTGCGTTTCATGTTTTCAAACCCGTTTGCTAAGTGCTCGGTGGTTATGTTAGCACACACATCTGTAATGCCCGCACGAAGTTCTTCGATTGTGTGACGCGTAGTTCTAAAAACTGTGTTTCTCATGTGCGGATGAATGAAGTAATCCATAATTGTGAGATCCGGAGACTTTGCAGAAAAATTCAAAATCCGATGATCGAAAAACTGCTGCAGGAAAGTCATTGTTTGATGAGCTGTGTGGGCAGTAGTATTGTCTTGCTGAAAAAACCCTTTTGTACGTTCATCATCATGTAGTTGATTAATGAAAGATTCTAATAACTCATTTCGGTATCTTTCAGCAGTTACTGAGTCGTTAAAAAATATTGGTCCGATGATACGCCTTCTTGACACCGCTAGCCAAAAACCAATTTTTAATGGATGTAATGGAGTTTCCACAAATTCATGGGGAGTTTCTGCTGACTATATTCTCATATTCTGTTTATTTAAATACCCTGAGAGATGAAACCAGGCCTCATCGGAAAAGAAACATTTGTCAAGAATGTCGTCGTTGTTTAAGTTATCAAGAAACCACTGACAATTTTCTGTTCTTATGTGAAAATCTACTGGCCTGAGTTCGTGGACTGCTTGAATCTTATATGGATAAAGCTTTAAGTCTTTTTTAAGAATAGTGTGACATGTTCCCACTGATAGCTGAACTTCTTGTGTAAGTTTCGCAATAGATTTCTTGGGAGAATGTTCCATTCGATCCCGAACATCTTCAATGCAGACTGCAGACCTTTTCTTAGCCGCTCCGCTCCCTGTTTTGCGACCAAGTGATCCTGTTTCACGAAATTTAAGACAACAAGCATGGATATGTTTAACTATCTGTTCATAAGTAATAGCAAAATTAGGAAACTGCTGTCCAAACTTCTGTACACACTGATTAATTGAATAACTGTCCAGTCTCGGTTTGAAAATAACTTTCAACAATAAATATTTTCTGCTGTATTTCTAACATTTTGAATTAATTGAAAATAAAAAGTGTCAATTTGACATTTGTTTAATTAAATAATTGAACAGCTAGTGCTGCAAATCTTAGGAGAAAAAACAGTGAAATCATAGCCCACTTTAATGGGGAATTCTTGGATTTCTTAGGACTACCAGATGCTACAGTTGCTTCTTTTGTACTAAAAATTTCCAAACACCGTGTGTATCTTGTTGGAGTGGGGATGTCCGAAACGTAAGAAGTAAAATAATTATAAAAATTTTCAACAGGTGGTAAATCGCCTTCTTTTCCAACACGTTCTTTAATTAGCTGTCACATAGTCTTGGATTTGTTGTCAAATGCCTCCATCTGTACGTTTATCTTTTTTTAGCAATTCGTTTTATTTTTTTCGTAATAAGTGTCTCTGCCTCATTGAAATAACTTTTTAACACGAATGATGCATTAAGATCTATTTTACAAGGTTAATTGCCTATACTCTTTGATGTTTATTAATAAGTAGGTAAATAGCGTTTACGAAAAAATATTCGGTGATATTTCTATTATTTTTTTATTTCATTTTAGGCACTTGTCGTCTATGTCCTGAAAGGGTATGCGTAAAAGTGAGTTGTATTTTTAAAGAAGCGTAACGTGATACGTCTACCAGAAATATATACAATTTATCGCATAAAAGCCAAGCAAAAATTTAAACAACATGAATAATTCAATACTATTTTATTTCCCTCGAGCGCATGTTCCGTAAGTTTCGACCCCTAAAACTCCGCCGAAAGTCTTTTGATGTTCTTATTTGAATTATTTCTTTGTAGTTGTAATTTATCCGGAAATCCAATAAAAACCCTTATTAAGCAATCATTACTTTCCCTTAAATTTCCCTTTTTCCAGTCAACGTGAACACGGAAAGTACGCAAGTGAAAGCCCTCAGAAAGGTTAATCCATTTGCAAGTCGAGGCGAATCTGAACCGTAGTATCCCAAGCAACCAGAAATGCTTTATTAAATTCTTATAAATGTTTATAGGGCAAGTCTTTAAATCTTAAAACTTTAGTATTTGGTCTTATAAACATTTTCTCTATATTACTAAAGCACTTAAATGTCCAAAATGCGCGCAAGTAATAAAGCAAAATAATCATATAGAAGTGTCATGTTAACACTACTTTTTATGCTGTATAAACGTTTCTGAAAGTATTACAAGTCTATTTAATAAATACGCTATAAAGCAATGAGTAGTCATGTTAATATTGCTCTTACACAACTCATAAAATAGGTTTATAGTAACTATTTTTTGCCTAATTACTGTGGACTTCTGTTTATACATTCAAGAAAACTATTTCGCTCGATAACAGTTAGCAATCAATAGTGGAGTTTCATTTTATTAAGGTCATAAAATATCTTCTTAAGTATATAACCTAATTTAGTCTTCAGTACAACATGAAATAATAAATACTTTTATCTAATACAAACATATTGCTGTAAACTTATTATTTTGCGGTGTTTAAACCACAATATAAAACAGTAATAAATACTGTAATATAGTTTTTTAAAGACTTTGTTATACACAGAAGTAATTATAACTTTTTATAAATATGAAAAGCAACAATGAACGCCATTCTACAACCTATAGAAGGTACAAATGCAATATTTATAAATGCATTGATATAAATGTTTTATTACTTAGAGTTATAAGCACTTTTACAGCTTGTTCTTAAAACCGAATTAAAAACCTTAATAAAAAAACTGAATAAATCAAAAAAGTACGTAACGCTCCAAATAAACAATAATAATGTAGTAATCATAATAATAATATGTTTAATTCATCACCACAAAATCACAATACAAAATATCGATACATAGGATATGTGAATATGTCATGTGTAATTAAAAATAAATATAATATAAAACAGTTAACTAAATTATGTACAGATAAAATAGCGACATCTTACGATCGCTTTTTGACTTGACATTGCAGTAGGATAGACAAATTGAAGCGGGATTTGCTCCTAATAAGTCCCCCATGCAAGGCGGCCATGCTTCCTGTCAAAGCATAATGAAAGTTTTTAGAAAAATTTTTGTGCAAAACGTTTTTGATTGCAGTGAAAACCTCGAGCAGCCTCTGTTTCAGCCCTGCTTGGGGCTTCTTCAGCAGAGACGTAGCTCGACATTCCCACTGCAAACAATATCCTGCGTTAAAAAGCGATGTAAGATGTCGCTATTTTATCTGTTCATCACTCTTACATCGCAATTGCAAATAAATTGGGCAAGTCGTTTTTGTTTGCAGTGGGAATGTCGAGCTACGTCTCTGCTGAAGAAGCCCCAAGCAGGGCTGAAACAGCTGCACAGAGGCTGCTCGAGGTTTTCACTGCAATCAAAAACGATTTGCACAAAATTTTTCTAATAAATTATGTACATATATGTGAATGTAGAAGATATCACAGCAGTAATTGCGTTAGTTATTTAAAAATTCTTCTGTGAAATAATATTGTTTTTCCAACAAGAATTCCTTCACTTTCTGTTTAAAGGTGCATAAATTTGAGACATCTTTTATTACTGATGGAAGTATATTGTAACATTTTATACCAATGTGAGAAGGACTGGAACAAGTTATTGCTAGTCTATTGTGTGGTACACTAATGCTTAAAAGTTTCGAAATAAAAAGCAATAAAATCGTTCGAATTTGAACCTTATTGAAACGGGCCTAATATATTTCGAACCTTAAGGAACAGAGACACTTTCTCCGCACCCCGATAGGAGGGTTGTTTACTTAGGTCCTATTAAACCCCGGCCGGTGCAGATGTTTATGGTTTGTTGAATTTCGTTACCGAGTATTTATTGAGGCGACGCGCGGTTGCGAACGCGAACGCGGTGGCGAATTTGTTTGTTCTCTTTTGCTTTAACTTAAAAATTGAACAAAAAATATTTTTTTTTAATTAGAATATTTTATATTGTTAAATAACAGGATTTCAGATCATATTATAAAGACATATAAATGTTAAATTGCTATAAAGGATCGACGATGTTAATTAATCTGAAAAATTATAATTATACCAAATTTCTGCCTTTATACACTTCTGGTTTGTTAGACTCCACAAAAATTTTATTCGTTTGTAGTTTGTGTATGTTTTTCTGTGGATTCTAAAATTTTCATTACGAGAAATACATAAATAGATTTTTAGTAAATATGAAATACAGGGTGATTTATTAGCTCACCGACAAGCTTTGCCATACGGAAAGCTCACATAATTTTAAGAAAATAATAACAATTAGGACATATGTTCGATTTTATTTATTTTTAAGTAAATAGAAGACCTCACAATTTTGATTCTAGTTATTTTGTCCCGTTCCTCTGTACACCTGTTTCAGTCCTATTTGGGGCTTCGTCAGCAGAAGCGATCGCAGGATGTCGCTATTTAAGCGGTTTCTATTATGCTATTTAAGCATTTCCGTTATATTTTACATTTTTTCACGTCATCTTTATTTTATAAATGTTAATATATTGATATTTTCAATTCAATTTTATCATACACGTCTTATTCACATGTCAAGAAACCTATTCATGTAAAATATTTTCGACATCAAGAAAAATTATGTTTCATTTTACCGAACCTCTGTTTTATGATACCCTTTTGTTCCTTGTGATAAAGAGATATCACGTATAAAAACCTATGACTTTTATGCTGTTATGTTTTTCTGCGGATCCTAAAATGAAGCATCTATACATACCGTGATTTATTTTATTAACTCTAAACATAAAAGGTAAATATTCCCAGGTTCAGTTATAAAAAAAAAAACATGTCAATGCATGGCAGAATATGCAAACAAGTTTCAATAAAACAAATATGATGTTAATGTCAGTTATGAATGTCATGAATTATGTCTGAAATATTTAAAAAAATACTATGAAAGAATTTGATAATCGTTTGGCATTACTATTTAAAACGTGAAGGACATTTGAAACAGTTAAAATGTTTTTACTAAAAATAAGTGTTATTACTTTTTCTAAAATTGACCATAGGGATATTTACATTGCATGTTCAGAGTAAAAAAAAAACTCGTGGTATAGGATGCACAATATATAAAAGAAAATCTAAAACAATTGTATATATCAAGTATGCATAAAACAAAATTTATGTGTTGATTATTGGAAACAAGTAAAATAAATGTATCGGAAATCCCTGTTTAAGATGAGGGTTTTAGTATGAGGGAATTCCAAATAATGGATTAAATCGTTAATTTTTACTTTAGTTTTGTTTTTACTTGTAATAAGTTTTTCGTTGTTCTCAATAATAAAGTCTTGAATACTTTTTCCAGTGTATGTTATTCTTTTTTATACGGTATCATATAATATTGTAAGAATTTACAGTGAAATAAATTTAAAATAACTTAATTTCATTTAAATAATAAGTTTACTGATGATACTTATTGATCGAATAATTAACTCATTAAAATTATTCAGAATCATACAAATTTAGGAAACTTAACAAATATAGTATTAAACTCCTAGAATATAATAATATACATATTTCATTCTACGCCACAGAGGAAAAAATAATATTCTTCTTTTTAGTCTTCTCAAATCTGACATCAGTAAAATAAGTTGAAAAGTTCATCCACAAAGTTTGGCAAGTTTTCATTAATCTAGAAGTTAAAAGAAAATATGTGAATGATTTTTGAGTATTTGAAAAAATATATAGAATGAGCTAGATTATTTAAATTTGTTTTTTATTATAATAATATAAATGCTAAGAAGTTCTGCTCATCAAAGCTATTAATTAGATGCAAAACATATGTGTATTTAATGAAACTAGAAAGTTAAATTTAATTAACGAAAAATAACTTAGATTTTATTTTATTGACTTATTTAATTTCAATTGCCAAAGTTTCAGAAATTTTAATTTCATAATGCACACATTATTTACTACACATGTTATAATATTTAGAAAATAAATTTTGCTAAATTTCTTATCCATCCAACTACAATGAAAGTCTTTCTAGCAGATTATTCAAGTTGGTTGAATAAGTTCGCATCTGTGTTAAATCGCTGTGTTTGCGATGACCGGTTTTATTATCGGGGTAGCAGGTTCATAATTGCAAAGCATAAAATTTCTTACTGCCAGTGGCATGTCTCGTACTCCGAAAACTTTATAACAGAAGTGTACGTGTAGGTTACTGCGAATCCTCGTCTCATAGTCGTGCAAGGAGCAATTACTTGGAAATGTGTTAATATTTTGTCGAATATAAGTAACTGAATGAAATATGTATAGTGATGCTAAAGTTATTATGTTTTAGAGATTAAAGGTTTACAATGACTATTATACTTTTCTCCGCAAATATTTTGGATTTTGTATTGCTTTTTTTGAATAACGAACAATTTTTGCAAATTTATACTGAAAGAATAGCCCCAGAAAATAATACCGTATGAAAGTACAAACTGAAAGAGACCGAAGTAAGCCAATCGTATGACTAGTGAGTCTACCATATAGACTATTAAATATGAAACACACTGAACTTAATTTACCACATAAGTAGTCGATATGTTTGGTCCATGTTAATTTTTCATCAATGTATATACCTACAAATTTTGTATCGCGTAATTGTTCGATACACGTTTACATTTTTTGTGACAAAATGAATAAATTTGGTTTTAAACGAATTCAGAAATAAAGCGTTGTTACAGCAGTAATTATACATCGTGTCAGTAGTTTTGTTTGAGTTTTCGATTAGGGTCTCAATATCATTGAATGCAATTAGCATTGTTGAATCATCAGCATAAAGAATTGTTTTGCTGGAAGTTGTAAGAGTTAAATCGTTAATAAATATAAAAAAAAACAGTATTGCACAAACAACGATCCTTGAAGAACTCCGGCGGGATTTTGTAACAACGATGATACTGTATCTCCAATTTGCACGAATTGGGTACGATCATTTAAATACTCATTTAACCAACCCAAAGCTGGTCCGCGTATGCCAATGTCACTACAATTTTTTAATAAGAGCGAATGATCAATAGTATCGAAGGCTCTTGACAAATCGAAGAAGATAGCTGCAAGTTTGCTTTTATTATTAAGACTGTCAAAAATAAAATTAAGAGCCTCGAGAATTGCGGTCTCTGTGAAAAGGCCTTTACGAAAACCATCCTGATATGAAGTGAGTAGATTAAACTCTTATAAAAACGATTTTAATCGATTACAAAAGGCAGACTCGAATATTTTTGAAATAATGCATTACAACGCGATCGGCCGATAATTGGAGCAGTTGTCAGTTGAACCGTTGGTTTTATATACGGGGACAATTTTAGACTGCTTTAGCAAATTTGGAAAATGTCCTGAAAATGACAAATTAATCAGATATGTTAGAGGATTTGATATGGACTATGGTTAATTTTATTTAAAATGAAATATTTGTCCGAACCACTAGATTTTTGACAGGAAAATTTCTTAATTATTTTTGTAATATCATCATGGGGTGTTGTTAGATATAAAACCATAGACGATCTAATTAAGTATTTTAGCTGCAAGAAGCAATAAATGTGTTACTTGGGATACTCCTCTTAATTCAATGTGAATGTAATTTAAACACTGGCACAGTACGATGATTTAATTGATGATCGACCGTAAAAAATACAATTACATGGTCACTGGCTCGTACATCAATCCGACCGCACTTTCATTAATTACTCTTTCTAAATTCGTAGTGGGATCTCGCAATCATGTGGCGAATGCCAACTCTAAGGACCGACGATAAAAGCGATTTCCATTGTTGGCAGGTTTCAGCAGACGCCGAAACAAACTCACAATAACAATATATTCAAGCTGAAATGTACGTTTTCAGAATATTATAGTTGAAGGAAATATAAAACGAAATACATAATAATAATAATAATATACGCTCGGGTTTACCAGAATATATGTACAGACTTGACACACCATTTTCGTTATTATTTGCCCTTTTAGTAATTTCATATACTATTTATTTTTTAAGCACAAAGTTTTTTTAATCTCAAACCGGACAGAAAAATGAAGGGAGCACACTCAACGTTTCGCTATAGATTTATAGCTTCATCAGGAGTGAAAAAAAGTAAATAAACAAGTTGTCAAAACAAACAAGTCGTCAAGAGAAATGAAAAGGTTACATGATTTTAAACTAAAATACGAGTTGTCCAGAATAAAGGTGAAAGTACATAGAACTAAATTAAAACTAATTTTTATTTTTTTTTTTTAATTAACAGATCGATATCCCATTTAAAGAATCCAGAAAATTACAAAATATATCATTTAAAGTTTCAAAATCCGTACGTTTATTAATAGAATTTGGAGACATTTCAATTGTACACATTTCTATGAAACGTCTTTTAAAAATATTAGATTCAGTGTACAAAATGTCTATATTATCAAAATCAAAATTATGATTATTTACTAATGAATGCTCTACAAGCATTGAATGATTTTGATTTGATAATTTTTTGGATATTTATGTACCTACCTGACCAGGTAGGTTTATGAAACCAATTAGTAATTAATTTATCATTCTGTCTGATAACATTTACATCAAGAAAACTCAATGAATTATTATTTTCTTTTTCTACTGTAAATTGTAATATATTATGAAAAGAATTAAATTTATATAATCTATCTTATCGGAAGGCAAAATCAATAAAATGTCATCTACATAACGAAAATATAACGCTACATTGAATGATAAAGAGTTAATAACAGATTTCTCTAGTTCTTGCATAACAATTTCAGCTAAAGCCAGAGATAAAGGAGAACCCATTGCTGTACCAAAAATCTGTTCATAAAATTTATCATTGAAAGCAAAATAAGATGTTTCAAAACATAAATCAACTATATCTAAAAAGTTACCTTTGTAAATATCAGTAAAATCTTTAATCTCTAACCACCTATCATTAATACTTTTTAAAGCTAAATCTTTAGGAATGTTAGTAAATAAAGAAATAACATCTAAAGAAATTATAATGCAATTATTTGGTACAGTTATTTGTTTTAATTTTTCTACGAGTTCAAAAGAATTTTTTATAAAATATTCTGATTTACTAGTAACCTGAATAATGATTTTTGAAAAAAATTTAGATAAGAAATATGGAGAAAAACCAATAGTGGAAACTATAGGACGAAGAGGCGTATTAGGTTTATGAATTTTTGGAATGCAGTATAATTTAGGAAATATGAGATGTTGTACTTTAAGAGATTTAGCAACAATATTACTAACTTCAACGGATTTCTCTATCTTATTAATAATACTGAAAGTTTTACGTTGATAAGATTCGGTGGGATTGTTAGCTAATTCTACATACGTATTATTATCAGACAGCATAGTTTGAACTTTTGAAAAATAATCAGTTTTATCAATTAAAACAGTTACATTGCTTTTATCAGCTGTAGTAACAATAATATTAGGGTTACCTTTAAGAACTTTTTTACAAGACAAGAGATCTCTAATAAGAATCTTATACTTTGATTTTTCAATAGTTTTATCAATATTTCTAATATAATTTAAAAAATTAGAACAAAACTTATTTCTTATTTGTATTTTTGAAGGTGAATCTAAAGATTTAATACCAAACTCTAAGCTACTTAATACTTTTAAGAAATCTACTTGTTTATGAAAATAAGGTAATGAAATTTTTTTCCCTAAAGCGAAAATGTATTTTAAATTTGACGGAATCTCAGTTTTTATATAATTTACAAGCCACTTATTTATTATATTTTAATCAAATTTAATGTCAAAATTTTTATCTCTAATAGAAATAATATCATCTAACTTTTTAATCTGTGTCGATCGAATTTTATTAAAATATCATAATTTTGATTTTGATAATACTGACGTTTTGTACAGTGAATCTAATCTTTTTAAAAGACGTTTCATAGAAATGTGTAAAATTAAAATGTCTCCAAATTCTATTAATAAACGTACGGACTTTGAAAATTTAAATGACATATTTGTAGTTTTCTAGACTCTCAATTAATTTAAAAAAAAATAGTTTTAATTTAGTTCTAGTTACTTTTCTTTTTATTCCGGACAACTCGTATCTTAGTTTAAAATCATGTTACCTGTTTCTCTTGACG
This sequence comes from Prosopocoilus inquinatus, assembly GCA_036172665.1. Taxonomy (NCBI): domain Eukaryota; kingdom Metazoa; phylum Arthropoda; class Insecta; order Coleoptera; family Lucanidae; genus Prosopocoilus; species Prosopocoilus inquinatus. The sequence goes on from CM069871.1 coordinate 57,014,636, forward strand.
ACTTGTATCTCTTGACTTGTTTATTTACTTTTTTTCACTCCTGACGAAGCTATAAATCTATAGCGAAACGATGAGTGTGTTTCCTTCATTTTTCTGTCCAGTTTGAGATTAAAAAACTTTGTACTTACTATTTTCATCGGACAAGAACAAACTTCAATTATTTATTTTTTGTATTAAAGTTACCAATTTCACAATTTTCAATCGCCTAAACCGGGATTTCCCAACATGGTGGGGGTTAAATGAATGAATAAATCTCTAGGAGTCGGTTGGGGTCGATGAACCACTTGGGATCTTCCAGAGGGCCGATGAATATCAATAATATATTAATATCCAGAGATACAATTTAAAAAAGTGCATTAAACATTAATATATCTCGTCGTTAAGTATTAAGCCGTTTATTTTCTTTAATCCCTTGTTCATAACAGTTTGTTTAATTTTCTTTACAATACAAACTAAGTTGATGCATCACTGACTAAACGAATCTAAACATTTATTACAATCATCTCGACATTTTTGACATACTGTGTTTTAGATGCCTCTTGTTTGAAACTAGTTTGTTTAATTAAGGAATCAAAAAAAGGGATCAAATATTTTCTAAGTAAAAGAACATTCACAGTTTGCCCTGCCCCTTTATTTGAATACAATTTGAAACTATCTCGCCTAGTATCACACAACACAAACTGTTTAAGTACCTCAGAAATAATTATATTTGAAAGGGGGTCGATGGAAATTGTTACTTTCTTATAAGCAGCGGACGCCGGACGTTAGGAGAGGTTTGGAAACCCCTGGCCTAAACTATAACAATTGTTTCATTGCGGTCTGTTTCAACGCCACCGCAACCTGTAGTTCGCAAAGATATTTCCTTTCGGTGTTATTATAAAACAAATTTATTCTGGCAACAGCTCAAACACACCACGATTCAAGCACAACATCGCCGAATTACTACGTAAACCCAAAACACATATTGCATATCAATCACATCACGTTTCGGAAGCGGAAAATATAACTGTTCAGCAAGAAAATAAATCATTGCGAAATCATTTCCGAGGCGAAATCTTCATATGTACAGCGCACATAAATCTAAAACAAAAAAAACGTGTGAAAAAAAGGTACAAAATATTGTTCATTTCGGAAAGATTTTAGATATTTATTGTGGTCAGATAGAAGTACTAAATTTTAATTTGCCTGTATCTATTTTGAACATATTATTTTATCTGCATTAACCAAGTGTGAGAGCCGTTGAACAAGGCATTGTTATAAATCGCAATGAAAAATAAAATATAAAACACTTTATCAGTATACTTAAATGTTGTCTGTATAAAATATTAGTTTTCTTAAGACTTTCACGGATCGAAATCGAAAGATACCCCTTCTCTCTCTCTTCTTTCTTTTCTTCTTATATTTTTAGGATTTTCGGTGATTGAAAAGCAAACATAAAACAGTTTCTCCAAAAGTAGCATCCGTAAGAGTTTTTCAAAATCTTGTCTTTTGAAAATTCTTCTTTGTGTTTCCCTTTCTCCTTCTTCTCATCTTCCTTACTATTTCTCGTTGCCGCCCGCTTATCTTTCTTGTCCTTTTCTTTCCCTTTTCCTCTTCGTACTTTACGTTTCTTCCTCTTTAATATCATTCCCCACAAAATGTAACTTTTTCAGAAGTTTCGAAAGAAAAAAAAAACATTGTTTTACGTAAAATCATTTCAAACCTTAGTTTTAAGTGTTACTTTCTTCTTTTAGTCTTCAATTCCCCTGTTTCTTCTCTAGTAATCTTCCTTCCCTTCTTCTTTCGGTTCCTCCGTTCTGTATCCACTGTTTTCTCCTTCAATCTACTTTTTACTTTCCGGGAAGCAAGTTCATTCTTCTACTTATACTCCCACAAAAAAGTTTAGATCAAAATATAACGTCTTCCTCACGCAAAGCAACCACTTTTTCCCAAATAATTTTTGGACCATTGCAGACTTTATGATTCTACGAAACTTGTCTTTGTCTACTTTAACTTTGCGCAGTCCCCGGTGTTTTGCCTTTTGGATTATTCCAGAAAATTTACTGTTTGATACTTTGGGTCACAATCATTACCAAACATCCATGGCTCAGGTGGGATTCGAACCCACGCCGACAAGTTCGTGTCACTCACTTTATAAGTCAACTAGGCTAACCACTGAGCGACCCGCTTGCCACCTACGTTATTCTTGCAAAATTGCGCTTGAAATGATTCATAATTTTGAGAATGGAAAGAAATGTAAGCACACAAGTTAAAATTAAATGACAAAACAAAAATATATTGTCACGCGTCGGTCGTCTCCAGCAGGTTACGAGCTGTCGGCGTCCAGATGCGGGGGTTGCGTAGCTTGGGGTGAAAAGGGAGTAACAGGGAAACTGCAAACTAACTCATTAAAACAACAAGGATTACCTTTATTGTTTAAAGGTCATAAATACAGATAACTGTATCCCACGATGACGATCAGATTAACTGATATCTTTTACAAATTACGCACACCTTTTATATTGCCAATGTACGTGACATCATGACTAAATTCCGCAAAACTTTAATTGAACCCGTACTTTGCTCAGTTGCTGAAAAGGTGATGTCAGGATTTTCACGTTGTTTCCAATCGTCATTTCTATTGAATCGTGAATTAATTGATTGTGTTAAAACACTTATACAATGCTCTAGTTATTTGCGTATATGCAACTTTGCGGTTTCACGCCTCATTGAGTCGTTGCACCAGCAAACCGCTTATCAGCAAATAACTCGTATTGCATTGGAAAAAATACATTTTAAATTAATTAAATACGATTTTCAAATTTTCCGTAATCGTGACAATATCTTAGGTAAATTACTTCTGTAGTCATTTTATAGGTTTAAGTTGCTTCGTCGATCTTCCTTTGTGTATATAAAGTTGTCTCGATAGAGATAGAAAATAAGTAAAGTGTTGAACTTCTTTCTAAAAAATTTATTTTCGTTTTTCAAAGTGAAGTCTACTAAGGGACTGACTATATATCGTAATAATATTAATAATTACGTAAAAATGAGAATGTATCCAACCGAAATTAATTTCGGTAACGTAATTTGTCAGAAGTTTCTCAAACCGTTATCGTTATAATACTCTCGTATTAAAACCGAAATAATATTTCGTAAACCTAATTGTTATACCAAAATAATACCGGTATTAACCGAAATAATATTTCGGTTTACAGCATTCGAAACTGACTTGTAACTAATTTATTGCATTTACAAATAGAATGAGAATCGCAAGGAGGCATTTGTTTCATTCTCTGATTACCAGAGTCGAAACAAATTTAATGATAAGGAATTTAATTCGAAAATGTGCAAAGGGGTGACCATGACAAAAATACATTCATAAATATACAGGGAAGGGCAAAAGGATGGAACCGGCTTAATACCTCGAAAATTGTTTGACGTATCTATTTGAAATTTGGTGTGTGATTTAGAGTTAAAAAGACCTATATTATCAATTCGTTTCAATTGTTTATCTGCTCTTGTTTATGAGATACAACGCCTGCTTATTTTTTTTAAATGACAACCTGCTTGTTTTTTTCCTTTATTTAATAGTTTGTTTAATTCTCTAAACGTCTACATAAAAATATTAATCTGTTACATAAGAAAATTTTCGAGAAAATAACGTTTGAATGAAAAAGTTAGAAAAAAATGGTTTGTTGGTTGATATTCGAAAAAAATACTAGTTTTAACCAAAAAACTAGAAGGCCACAAGATTATGGGTCGTTTTTAAGATAGAAGTAAAGAAAATTTTAATAAAGGTTGCTTTAGAAACATGAAAACAAATACGAGAAAAGACAAAAGCATGAAACCGGTTTAGTATTACAAAAACTGACGTATCTATTTGAAATTCGGTGTGTTATTAAGAGATAATAAGATTCACATTACCAATTTGTTTCAATTGTTTATCTGCTCTTGTTTTTGAGATCCAGCGCCAACATGATCTTTTTTTTAAATCACAACCTGCTGATTTTTTCCTTTATTCCTTTATTTATTTATTATTTATTATTTCCTTTAGTTCATTCAGTTCTCTAAACGACCACATAAAAATATTTGTCTATTAAATAAATAAATTTTCGGGAAAATAGCGTTTGAATGATAAAATTAGCAGAAATGATTTATTGGTTGATATTCGACAAACATACTAGTTTTAACAAAAAAAACTAAAAGGCCACAAGATTATAGGCAGTTCTTGAAAAACATGAAAACAAATACCGAATATGTTTTCTAATTTCTTCATTCAAACGTTACTTTCTCCAAAATTTTCTAATGCAATAGATAAATATCTTTTTATGATTATTTAGAGGATTCAACGAACTATTAAATAAAGGAAGAAAATCAGCAGGTTGTCAGCAAATTGGTAACATAGGTCTTACTGACTCTAAATCACACACCAAATTTCAAATAGATACGTCAAACAGTTTTCGAACTATAAAGCCGGTTCCATACTTTTGCCCTTCCCTGTATATTTCAAGCCTGATCCTCTTTTTATGCGTTAAAGAATTTATTTGAAAGTAGGTAAAAATACGATAATTTAGATATATTTCTTCTTTTATCGTAAATGAATATTAAAGCCGTAAAAAATTTAAAAAAATGAATTGATTAAATTCCTGCCAAAACGCGCATTCTGACCATGTGACGTCAATGTTCATATGTTGTCAAATCGTAATAAGTGAATATAAATACGAACACTTAAAACTTATTACAATAAATAGTAAAACATATTATCAGTATTGTGCTGCGCTATACTGTAAAAATACCTGTGCAAGAACTCCGAATAAATTATTTATAAGCGTTTCACAAAATTTAGTGTTACCAACCTTACTTCTCAATGGCGAAAAGTTCCCGTTTCCGCCATAAATTTCTCACCAACAAAGTAAAAAAATATAATAATTTCTTTAAGATATTCACTTCGTAATTGTTGCTTAAATTAAAACTATATTTTTCAGCACATATTAAAAGCAAACATTCAAACTATTTACAAGGGCCTGCATACAACATAAACGTCAAGGACAATGTATGAACACTGACGTCATAACGAATGGGAAGCCTTTCGAAACCACATGATTTATTTTTGAATATTTTCGATTTTATTTATTAATTTAAGAGAATAATAAATAGAGACAGCGTACAAATTTGATGTTTTCGCGTGTGTTATTGACTATAGTATCGATTAGAGGGCTTTAATTAATAATTTTATATTATTGTCATGTACCATATTGCTCAGTTAATTCGTATTTGAATATAAGCATTATAAATTGCCCGAGCCGAAGCGCTCTCAAACGTAACAGCAATGCGCATTTGGATTTGGGATTTTATAAAGGTGGTTATTATAACGTTTTCCTATACCTAAAAAAATCATTTGAGGCACTCATGCTTTATCGCGACATACTGTTTAAAAAAATTCTTATCCTGAAGTTTGTCTGAACTATGTCCTTTACTTAACTTGAAGTATTAGTAGTTATGACTATAACCTAAGTAGTAATTCATTATTGGAAAACCGAAATATTTTTCCGATATATAAGAATTACCTTACCGAAATTATTATTTCGGTATATTCATAACGGTATTTAACGGTAACGCCTTAACCAAACCCGATATCGAAATAATTTGAGTTAAAGTGTAAACCGAAAGAAAGTAACGAATTCTTATTATTTTGAATAAAGGTATGAGTCAACTCGCAACTTAGCTTTTTACGTAATCAAAAAGTTTTTTGTTTCACCCAATTTTCTGCCTCTCACCGATGTTACTTATTATTTATAGAGAGTGTATGTTTTCTTCTTCTAATAGATCAACTAAATAATAATAAAAATAGATAAAATAAATATTACCTGCAACATTTCACGATTTAGTTTAGGGATTATTTTAATTTAATTTTGTTTTGTAATATTTAGGTTATAGTGGAAGAACAATTTAGCAGTAGTTAACTACTACTAATTGAACTATCGCCCTAAGATTTTCGGCCAATTATATAGTAGAGAATTACTGCTTTTTCTTTTTTGTAATATTGGTGGAGCTGTAATAAAGGCATTTATTATTATTATTATTATTATTTTATATAAATAAGTAAAAATAAATAATCCTGTAGAAAATCTGTACAAAATTTGCAAAACATGCTATAATAAAGAGTTTTGTTCGAAATAATAAAAAAAAACGTTAACGTTAAAATGTGTTTTATTCTAAATACTTAAAAAATACGTTAACAAATGTAAGAATTTGTAATTTTCGATATTAGGGCAATATAGGATAGGAATACGCGTGAATCTATAGAAGTAACAGTAAATAAAGAAAAAATAAGTTTATATTCGTTGATACGTATTTCAAAAGCTAAGCTGCCATCTTCAGTACACTTATGAACTTTCGCACATTAAACTCTCACCAGTTATTGATACACTGCTAAATAATAACACTGACCGTGTGACTATGTAAAACATTTTTACCTTAAACCTGTGTTTTACGCTAAACTGCAAATCTGCAAATTGTACCATGCGACCAACGGAATTTATAATTAGAGCAGGCTGTGGTATTTATCATAAGTTGGCAACGCAGGTTTGCAGTTTGAAATTAAAGATTTTAAGTGTCATAATGACATTTAGTTTCGAAAATGTTTGATATTCGCCATGATCTGGTATGGGTTGGATGGAATGTAGAGTGAGAGGTATCGCGACGAACATTAGAGAGAGAGAAAACTAGCCTCGATCAGCTGGGTTGGGGCAAAACGTCAAAATAAGTTTGACAATGTCAAAACGTGAAAACATTCGTTGTGTGTGCGTTTAGTCTGTTAGTTTTCAAATTGGATTTTGTGGGGTCGTTTTCTCGATTTTAAGTTATTTGAAGTGACTTATCAAGTTTTTGTTTATTATTTAATTAAAGTTCAACATCCATTGATTTCGCTTCTAGTTTTTACGGAATGTTATAAATTGATTTTGAATGTCATTTTATTAGATTTTTAGTTTTATGTAAGCGACTATTTTACTCTAAAAAGATAAGCAGGTTTCTTAAATATCTTTTATTATAATATTTCAATAATCGCGTTAATAAAATGTAGAATACCTACTTGTTTCGCTGATGATTGCATAAATATGCGACAAAAAGATGTAAATGTATCCAGCCACAGAGAGGGTAGACGCATTTTAAAATTACTTAAAATATTGAATATATTTCGTATTATACGCATGTGCAAATTGTAAAAATAGATTCGATAGTCTAATTTAAAATTGGAATATGAACTATAAATTACGAAGTTCGTTAATTTTTGACAATTCGCTATTCAACCACTTACTCGCCATGGCAACGGTGTTTGCAAACACATTAAGCTTAGTTGAGATGCATTCCGAATATGCAAAATATTTATTGCAATTTGTTTTTGATTGGCTAGTTTTTTGCGTATCCAGATGCATCTGAACTAAGCTTTCATTTGCCCCAAACCACGTGGTATCGGCCATTTCTGATCTTTGTTACTCTTAGGGAATGCTCATATTATCTTTCTTTCTCTAATGTTAAAGCCGATGCAGTCCTATTCAAAATAACGCTAGACTCCATCTAACCTTATTACATCATTGGATATTCGACATAAAATTTTTCTCATTGAAAGTTATTTCAAAAATGCACAGAAACCAGAAGATGGGACGTGGAGCCATTCGATTCCCGGTTGCATACATGATTTTCGGGAAACATTCCCTAATTTCACAGTTGATTCCACCACCTTAGTGCAACAACCATTTGTGTTGGAAAATTTCAAAGTCAGGTACCGGAGGTCAAAGAAAGTGAACGGCTGATGTTGTGCAGGATGTTGAAGCAAGAATGCAGCAATCTTCAAAGAAATCGCTTCGTAGGCTTGCTCAAGAAAGAAATTTGCCTTATGGAACCTGCCGTAATATTCTGAAAAAGGATTTAAATCAACAGCCGTCCAAGTAATGGCCGTTCAGCGACTCTACCCCCGTGATTTTGGAGGACGAATGGAATATTGTCAATGATTTTTAGAAAATTTAAACTATAACGATACCTTGGATTTGACTTTCTTTTCGGATGAGGCGTGGTTTCTCGTTTTATCTAAAGAAGCAAAACATGAGAATATGGTCTTCCGATAATCCTCATGCACATGTGGAAACTCCGATCCACTCACAAAAATTAAGTTTGTATGACTATTAATGCTGAAAGATATCGAAATAATTTGCTGCAATCATTTTTTGAAAATCTACATGATGACGAATTATTACGTGGGTATTTCCAACAAGATAATGCAACTGCACACACAAGGGAAACCAATCAATTGATACAGGAGTTTTTAACAATCACTCATTGCATTGTGAATTTTCCTGGCAGGTCTCCAGATTTGACAATCCTCTACTATTTTATTTTTCCATTTCTGAAAAATACAGTGTTTACCGATAATCCGCACACATTAGAAGATCTGAGAGAAGCAATTACAGAAGCGTGCAATTTAATTACTCCTCAAAAATTAGAAAATGCGTTCGACAATATGAAAAAGCGAATTGCCCGGTGTATTGAAGTTGACGGACAGTGCTTCGAACATTTATTGTAATTTCAATAAAAACATCCACTTTTTCTTCACACTTATTTTATTTCTGAATTTCAGCAAAATAATGTTTACTGTATCATTGAAGATCGAATGCACAAAGCACGAATTAACCTCAAATATAACAACTGTCAATTTATTATTCATTTCTCAGTGTTTCCAACCACACAGCGTAAAACAGGAACTCTTACAGCCTCCTCTAATTATAAATTCCGTTGTTTTATAATTCTTTAAAAATTATAAGTAATGTATAGTCGATTAATCTGTATATCTCGACGGGGTCCTATTTATTTTGCCTCCGATAACTAAAACAGTAATACATTGAGTAACATGAGACCGAAAATAAGGTCGGGACGGGCAGGTCGTCTCGGACTATACTCAGAGGTGTAAACGTCTTTCGGAACACGCACGTAAATCGGATTGTTCGTGTGTTCATGAAAAGCAGTGACATGTGATTGAGGAATTTATTCAGAATAGACTTTATTGATGAGTGATATTCTGAGATACGAAAATACACGACTCGCTGTATCCGATCCGATGGGTAGGAGATTGTGTTACCTGGGGATAGTTCTGCATCCATCGAATGGTCGACAGGGTAGATTATCAAAATTGTGTTACCTGGTGGATAGTTCTGTATCCACCGAATAGTCGGGCAGAGTAAATTATACCTCCTCCTACATACGACATTGTTCTACATCCGCCAGTAGTTTGGAGAAAGAATAGACAAAGTCGAAAACACAGCTAACTGTTTATAACTTGCCCTAGTGGATTGCATTGTGCTTCCCCAAGGATGGTCCTGACTTGGTGTAATCCGTTGTTAGAGGAAGTGCTGGAGGCACTTGTAGGAGGTGATTACACCAATAATCCTGAGGGCATATGCTCAGGATGCAAGGTACGCTAATATCACCTTGGGCCTTATTTTTATGCATTACGAAGATGGACATTTGTGGATACCTTTGCTCCCCCAACATAAAGCTTCAGCATTCTAGACACGCCATTGGAGAAGGTCAGGGGCAGAAGAGCACCGGTGAGTAAAAACAAGATTATTGTTGAACATCGGATGTAAACACTGCATGGTTGTTAAATGTTAACCACATGACAGGCTGCATTAACGGGATGCTTACCACCCGTCTGCGTATTGAAGGAAGTCTGTTGTTATACTGTTGAGTTATCACTGATTTATACACAAAAATGTTATTATTAATGTTATTGCTAAATATACAATAACAAAAAAAAACGCGCCTACATTTATTTAATTTTTTCTAATTTTTCTTCCCAACTTCCCCTTCTTCTTAACAAAATTTCGTATTCCTATTGAATTTGTCTTACCTATTAGAATTCTTTTAATTTTCGTCCAATACATTGAGCCTTTATTGGAATAATAGAGTGAAATAGGATTAACAAATGCATATTCCAAATTCCAAATTGTTGAAGAAGAGAATAAGCTCACTACGCACTTTAAAAAATACTAAGGTAAAGGCAGCTTAAGGAACGACGTAGGCCTTATTCTGGTAATTGTAGTGTTACAGATACCGCTTGATCAACAGAATACATAATTAGAGGAGGCTGTGATTGGTGCTATTTTATGCTGTGTGGTCGGATACGAATTTGAGGTTATGCTCGTGCTTTATATAATTTTTATTTTGTTAATTTATTTGGAGGCTCGTTTAAACTCTTCTTTAGAATATTAAAGGAGGTTCCAAAAAACAAATCCATTTATCAATCAATTAAAAAAATAAATGTCACAATTGTGACACTTGAAATTTTTAGTGTCAAACTGTAAACCTGTGTTGCCAACTTTTTGGAAAATATCACAGCCTGCTCTAATTATAAATTCCGTTGATCGAATGGTATTTCTGTATATACTCTGTATACCGATTAGTTTCCAGATAATGAATTAGTTCAACAACGCACCTCCTTTCTGTACTTTAATACGTGTTCTACAAGGTGTTTGCGATGGGCACATTGTTACGAAACAGCAGATATCAAAGCGAAAGTACAACGTAAACAGATCGAGATGTAAACTTATAAATGTAGGCAGCGCTGAACGAGAAATGTTTCCGATTTCAAATAAACATTCCGATGCGTAATTATTTACAACTGGGAAGAAAATATTTTTCCGAATTTCATATAAATTTGCTTCGTTAATATTTTGTTTGGAATGATAATTAAGTGTTATGAACTTTTCGAGGAAAACGGTGATTCACTCCTTGCAGGTTTTATTTTCACTTGCTTACCATTGGTGTAAAATCATAACTAAAGGTCGGACATTCCTAGGATATCTGATAAAAACCAGTATAAAAATAAACAAAGCAGCGGCGTAGATTTCATCGTCGCTGCTGAACGGTTTATATGCCTGAGGCACTCTCACCCTCGCGCTCATTGCAACAGAAGCAACCGTTTGATGTAAATTACGTGTATAACATAATTGCCTTTATAGTTTCTTTCAAATTAATAATTATAAAACATTATAATTTTTTAACGTAACTTTTAAAAAAACTGGCATAATACATTTAATTCATATCAATTATAGCGCCGTCACTGCAAAAAGAATGCGAGTTCATCTCGGAATGAATCGGTTATGTAAACAAGTTTTTATGTCCAGTCGACCAGAACTGTAGTGGTTACTGCGTGCCGCATAGACTTCTCGGGCTTCGACTCGTTTATTGTTTTCTTTTTACAGGACAGACGCGTTAAAGATTAGAACTATTTCCGACTACGATCGCTTCAGCATATTAGTAGTTCCTCGTATATTTAACGAAACCTTCCGCCTAAAATGCACCTAGGCCTCATCATAAAATAACATACTTCGAGTTTTATATAATTTCATAATTGAACTAATTCTAATTAATTAGATTTGAAATAAGAAAATTAGGTTCTCATCCAAGAAGAGTAAGAGAAAACAATAACACTGGGTGATTCAAAATAAGTGTCCGACCCGACAGGTGCTGCTCCACAGGTAGTGCACACAGAAAAAGAAAACAGAAAGTTTATATGCATAGGGGGTCTAATATCCATAGTTTTTGAGATAAAATGCATTGAAGATTGAGATATAAATTGGTTGATGGGCACTAGTACAGCTGTATTAAGTTACAAGAGTAATGAACTAGCGTGGAATAAAACGAAATACTAGCGTTTACTTTGAAATGAAACTGTAAAACGTTTTTATTTATGGCTTTCTGTGGAAAAAAATGCATAATACGCAATTCATTCATTGGAATTTCGGATTTGTATATGTATACGTAAGAAATAAATCATGATTTACATTTCGGATTCAAAGGAGGTTGATTTTTGAAATGCCCCAAATATATTTATTTCTTGCAATTTCGCAGTTGCATGACCTTAGAGGAGAATAAGCTCCTAACGGGTCGGACACTTATTCTGAATCACCCTGTAAACAAAAGAAGAAAAAGCAAGGAGATTCCTTCGTCAATGACTAAACATAAAATGCCTGAAATAATTTTTCCCAATAACTAATTCAAATCGCTGATAAATAATTCACATCCATGATGTAGTATTTTATTTTTGTATTTCATTAAAAGAAACTTTCAGTGTAAATAAATTTATTACGTCAGTTACTAATGCGTCCGTATCGTTTATTATTACAATTTATATTATTTATTTCCATCTTTTTACGACACACTCGAGCGAGCGTGCGTTTCTACGGTCTCAAAAAGATCGTAACCTTTTTTTTTAACCGTTAATATGTTATGTAAATAAATTACCGCTGAAAGCTTCAGCGTCACTTCATACGCTTTTAAATTGAGTTATTAAAAATCAAAATTTATTTACTTCTACGTCACGGCATCCATAAATAACTAAACGACGTTTTCGCGAAACGTCGAATAAAATTTGTTAAGAGCTTCTCGAATTTAAAAAAAAGTATACACGTGCCCATAAAGCTCAAAATTGAAGTAGATTATAGCAGTTCTAAAGTCCGAATTAAGAGGAAATCGTGTTTTTGTCAATTTTACAATTAGCTTTTCGTTTACTTATTTTTTTGCTTTGAGAAGAAAATGTTAAGAGCTTAAAGCTTAAATTACGAGTAACTTCTTATTTGACATCTTTATATCGCTAATAAATGTCCTATGCCGCAATTGTTTATTGAAGACAGAGAAATTATAAGAAAAAGTGAAAGTGTAGAATATTCACTTCTGCAAGAGAGTATGTTCAGTTACCCTAATTAATTAATATTGTTACGAATTTAGAATTCGTTAAATTGTAAACTCTAATGCGAAGCGAACTGCTCCTCATTTCACCCCGGCCGACGGCTTAAATATGCCAGACTGGTTTACGAGATTTTTGGTCTGGCGAAGATTCCAGCCATGCGGCGGCCGACCGTCTATCGAAGTTTCCGCCCAGAAAATTCTGTCGTGCAAAGGAGATAGACGTCTGCTTAAGCTTTCGAAAATTTGACGCGCCAGGCTCGTCGCATGCAGCTTCCGTCAAGTGTCGTTCAATCATCACAATATTATAATCGGAAATCATAATCTGCATGTTCTCAGCACTTTTTCTTTGTCAAGTCTTCGTTATTAACAACTCTTGCAGTTGCAAGTGTTAAAATGTTTTCAGCAAGTTGCGCGCTTACAAATTATTTGCAATAAATGGCTTAAATTAGTAAAGCTAGCAGCGGATCATAAATTCACAAACGCATTCTCGTGAAGCTAATAAAAGACGTTTTATTTCCGCGAACAGTATTCACTGTAATTAAGCAGAAGAAAAGGATGTTTACAGTCTCAGAATTTTATAGTTCCGTACATTCTCGAAACAGGTAATAAATTAACTGTAAAACTGAGGCGACTTCTGCTTTTCACGTTGCCGTAAACCTGGTCTTGCCGTGATCCAGAAATTCACTTTAGGATTGAACGTAAGCCCACGTTCCAACTGTTACTTATGTATTATATATTTATTATGCCAAACTCTGAAACAGATTAAAGTTAGTTGCAGAGTTAAAGTTATATGTAGCCGGTTGAAATTATGATATTGTTAAAGCTTTGGTCTGGGGCGCCTAGGTATTTCGTGGCCAGACACGCAGGCACCGTCCATTGACCGGCCGGCCTTTTTATAAAAGTTGCCGGAGACCATCGCGATTGCTGTGTTATGTTCGGGAATGCTACGGAGTGTTCCGGCGTGAACTCAAAGATTTTTCGGTGTTTCCGTGCTCATTTGGAGCGAGTGCATTAACTATAAAAGCGTATCGGCGCGATGCCGAGTGAGTTCTTATTTAGTAAGCAAAGAATACTAACAACTTGGATGAATAGACAGCGAATTATAGTGTTATTTGTTAAGATAAAAGTTATAGAGTAGTACTAGTGTGTGTTTTCCTTGTCGTGCAAATGATTGTTTTATTAAAGTGTTTAAAACTATTGGACCAGAATTATTTCTGAACCCCGAAGTTGTAAGTATATTGTTTTTTTGAAAAATAACAAAATTCCAAAGCAATATGAGAATATTTTCGTTTATTTATTTATTTTTGGTTAACTTTATTAATTTAAGGCAGACTGTTTCTATTTTTGATGGTCAAAATAAATTTAAATCAAAATAATTTTGTTTTGTAGATTACCACGTTGTTTTGTAAATTACCCTGGTTTACAATATCGAGCCCTTGGGGGTCGATGAAGACTTAAAACGGGTCGATGAACCTTGTGAGATCGGCTAAGTTTTTTAGGGATCGAGTTCTTACTTAGTGGAACCGTGTCCGAATAGTTTATGAGAAAGTAGAAGAATTAAAGAAAAAAGACGATCAATTGACTATAAAAATAAAAGTACATCTAAAATACAGTCAAATCAAATAAAACAAACAAAAAAGAGTCAAAGTCAAATTCATCAACTAAAATAAAAATTAGGAAAAAGACAATAAATAAAATCGATATAAAAAAAAAACTTGAATTTTATCACAACCAAAAATTTAGTCTGTAAATATCAAAGAAAAATCAGTTAATAATTAGAAACTAAAGTAAAGTCAAATCAAATGAAAGAAAAGGCAAAAATAATGCAAACCTACATCAATAAAAGGAATAAATAAAACAAAAGACGACCAATTGACAACTAAAAAAAAAATAAATCACATGAAATCAATTTAAAGAAAAAAGAAAAAAAAACAAGGTGATTAACTGATGATTAAAAGTGAAAACAAAATAAGTGAAACTGACTATAACAAAGAAACGAAGGTCGATCAATTGATTCTATTAAAAATTAAACAAAATAAAGTCAAATAACAATATCTTGTTTTTAATTTTTATAGTTATGATTGGGAAAAACAATGAATTCTGATTCTGATGGATAGGCGATTTCATGATTTCAAGAAAAGTTATGAAATAAAATTTCTGAAAAACGTAAAAAAATAAATAGAAAAGTTTAAAATTTAAAAAACACTGGCAAAACTATCTCGTATCAAAATGTGTGAAAATGCACTTGTCCGACTTGTTCGATATTAACGGTATAACGATATATGGATAAATATCGATATACCGATAAATATCGGTAATGTCGATAATATCGGTAATTTTTAGTTATCGATATCCGGTATCGAAAACAGGATATCGCGCACCCCTAATGATGACCAAAATAAAAAAAAAACAATAAAATATAAAATTAAGAATGATTCAAACCGATTTAAAAATAGGACGAATTTTGTCATGATCAAAAACTTAATCTGTAAACATTAAAGAAAAAGAACCAATTGATAAAAAGCAAAATAAAGTCAAATCGAATAAAAGAGAAAGCAAGTATGCACTGCTTCGGTGCTTTATTAATATAGGAGGCTGTGATTATTGGTAACTAGCTTATAGCATTCGTCTACAGGTGGCGTTCACTTTGAAAATTTTCAATGTTTTAATGTTTGGAGCGTTGTTAGGCGTCAAGAAAGATTTTTGTTAAACCCATGATTTCTTACGAGTTTTATTTTAGATGAATTTAAATCGATTAAATATCCACGTATGTCAAGAAATGGCGCTCTCTGTTGCTCAAGAGTCTCGTACAAACTTGCATTTGTATTTATTAATGTTTTTCTCAAGAATTGCTTGCTTTGCCACAGGCATAGTAAACGTTTTATTAATATCTCCTCCAGCAACGATGATTCAAAGAAGCTTTAACTGTTAAACCATAGATGGCGCTTATATCAAAAATCTGTTAATTCTGTGATTTCTCTGAACAAAAATTTATTTGATTTGATTTGAAAATTTAAATAAACTGAACTTTCCGCGTTTGCCAAAAAATGGTGTTGTGTATCACTTGTGTATATTTATTAAAATTTAAAAAAATAATTAAAACACAATACTAACAATTAAAGTCAATTGACACTGAGTTTTAAGCGTGTTATCTCAAGGTCATCCTCAACCAAAATTACGTCCAATCCATGTCAAGGTCAATCTAACTCAAGTAAGGAATTCAAATTAAAAGTATCAAAACAAATTATTGAAGAATAAAAGCCAGTAAAAATAAAGTCCTACGTATCTCAAGGTCGTTTCAACCCAACCCAAAATTACGTCATTAACCAAGGTCAACCAAATTCAAGTAAAGAATTCTAATCAAAAATAATACGCTTACAAATTATTGAATAACAAAAGTCAGTAAAAATAAAGTACTACCCATCTCAAGGTCAGCCAGATTTAACATTAACATTTCGTAAGGACTCCCTCCTCACTAAGAAGCCTGTCAAAAAAGTAAGGAGAAAAAGTAAAGTATATAATGTTTTAAGTTAAATCGCCATCTCTCGGACATTGTGCGAAATTACTTGTTACAAATTGTTCAAAAACAGATGGCGCTCGGCTTGTTGACTTCTCTTAAGATCATTCCAATTCAACCAAAATTACATGCAATTAACCAAGGCAAACTCAACTCAAGTAAAAAATTCAAATTTAAAATAATATAAAATATTGAATAACAAGAGTCAGTAAAAATAAAGTCTTACTATCTCAAGGTCATACCAACACAACCAAAATTACGTCCAACCAACGAAGGTCAAGTAAAAAAATTAAAAATAGGAGTAAGAGTGCAATCATCTATCGACGGGATTGAACTATAAAATGAGTCAGATCGAGTAAATCGAGTCAACAAACAACAAAAGGCAATAAATTGTAATTTTTAAAAAATATGTCGAATACAGTTAAACAATAGAAAAACAAACACAAAATAAATGATAAATTGATAGTCAAAAAAATAATTAAACAAAGGAAATCTATTAAAGAACAAAAACAAAGCTCGATCGATTGATTATGTTATAAATTGAATTGAAATTAAATCATCCCAACCCAACCAAACTCAAATAAAAAAATTAAAAATAATTAGCAGTAAGAGTGCAATCTATCGACGGAATTTAACTATAAAATAAAGTCAGGTCGAGTCGACAAACAACAAAAGGCAATAAACTGTAATTAAAAAAAAAATATGTCAAATACAGTCAAACAAGAGAAAGAGAAACACAAAATAAGTAATAAATTGATAATTAAAAAAATAATTAAACAAAGGAAATCGATTACAAGGTGAAAAACAAAGCTCAATCAATTGATTATGTTATAAGTTGACTTAAAGTCAAATAAGGAATTTTCAAAAGAAGGGGTAAGACTAAAATAAAAATTCTACAAAATTAACATAATTCGAATCGAGTTAAAAGCATTGACAGACAAATTTTTAATCGAACCAAAGAGAATCAAATTAACAATTCAAAAATAAAATAATGCCAAATCGATAATTATAAAGAACAGTCTTCTATTGCAATTAAAACTTTTTTCTCAAAATGTTTGAGTGTTTATTTAAATAGAATATTCTGCTACTAACAACACGTTTATACTAGAAGACAATGTGAGTTTTATTATTACTATTAAATATTTAATCATAATAATTAACTTTAAGGTTGGAACATTTGTGCTAGTGACGATGCCGTAAGTGCGAAACCGGCCTAGAAAAAAGGAAATAAATAAGTATTAATTGCATTAGAAGACTTTTCTCTATAATTATTGATTCTACTTGCTGCAGATATCATGGAGAACCTAACTAATAAAAAAGCGATCGTTTTTTAATAACAAAAAATTAATAAATTAAACAATAAAAAGACAAATAGCATAATAGATTGTCGCAATTTAAGAAAATTTTAAATTTAACAATACTAGTACATATATGTATTTACACCTACTGTTTTAAAATATTAATTAAATTAGAAAAGCGGGTCGATAAACATTTTTACTTTCTTGTATGGCATCGATGAGTAGAAAAGGTTAGGAACCTCTGTTGTAGGCAAAAACCCTAGCTCTGGTATAAAAAATTCGCACCACTAATATTTTTACAAATTCAACATAATTCTTGCCATTTATGAAATTTGAAATGTGGTGATGAGATACAAGAAAACAAGAAATTATGATGTACAAGGATTCACACTTACGTCTAAGGAATGTCAATTAATTTTATTCGTTTAAAAAGAAGAAAAAATATAAGAAGAATTAATAAAAATAAACAAAACTGCACAGGAATAAAATACACAAAGTGTTGGTAAGAAACGGTAACAGCAACGATCCACAGTGGTCTAGAATGAATATTTAGCGCGAAATAATTCGAGAAATTAAGTCTTCATATATCACGTAAATGAAAATAATTCTGTTAATAAACATCACAAGGATATGAAAAAAATATAGGTTTGCATAAATATTGTTTTAATTCTGAATAAGCGATTGTCAAACTTGATTTATTAAATCGTCATTCGTGTTGTCATCAGTCGTCTTTGAAAGATCTTGCTTTTTAAAGTTATCTGTGTTTATTTCTACGTTGTGTTATATTTTTTGCAATGATAATGATGTACTGAATATGTAACACATTTGTTAATATTCTGTCTTTAATGTAAATATTTTTTTGGCTTGCCAAATTACTTGCATGTCAAACAAAAATAATTTCAGAAATTAAGTGCACCCACAAAAAAGGCAGATGTTTGCAGATGTGGAAATATACTTTTTTAAGATCAATATATATTCAAAATTCATTATTAAATAAAAACAAAGTACAACTGTGCGCAACTTTCTTATTTTCAATTTTTTTTCTAGGTGCACTACAACTGTTAAGCACACGGACTTGCTATGAAAAAAATATATTGGAAGAGATATGAACTCTTTTCTTAACTGAAACAAATATATTATTAAATGAAATAAAAATCTTAACTTGCAGTTCCTTATTATATGCCTCGGAATCCCCCACTGTGCATGTAAAACGAGGGTTTCCCCTGTTAAATTATTTTAATTCTCTGATTTTTAAAATTAAAGAGATTCACGAAAAGGTAGGTCTCTGAAGATTTTGAAATGTCCTTTTTTATGATTAATGCATATTCAGAATACAATATTTAAGAAAGTACATGCGTCTATGTGCGACTTTTCAACTTATTTTAATTTTTTTAGGGACGCGCATCACTAAACATAACCAATATTATAACTACATTTACATAGACCTGCTTGATGGATGTTAAGAACAGGAATATTTTAAGTGATCAGAACTCTTTTTAATTAAAATAAATATATTATTGAATAAAAAACAACAGTTTCCGATTTCCAATTAGGTTCCGCAGAAAAATTGATGCACCACAAAGAAAATATATGGTTCATTTGTGAAATTTTTTATCTTTAAATAAATAAAACATGTGCATGAAGAATTAATTTTATTGCGCAATAACATTTATGTCCTAAGTTTCACAGAGTTGATTGACTGATGACGTGATGACGTCTAAAATTCTAAAGAAACGGCAGACAGTTTTAATAAAAATAAATTTTAAATGAAGCTTTAGATTTTCTTGCTTGAAGTTTCCACGTTGGATATTTTAGACTCCCCGAGAAAAATGCGTCACAATATTACCTATTGTACCCGGTGAATACCTGCACAATAGGTGATATTAATGTATTCATGCCACTGTGAATAAATCAAATTGTTGTAATAGAGCTGACTGCAATGTAGCTGTCTAATGTGTCGTATAATTATGTAAATTCAATAATTTAAATTTCAATCATATACCGCTGGTCGTCGTAATTCACTTCGAATGCTGCGTGGTTTTATATTCATAAATTTTATTTTGTCGTAGGTGAATGAAATTAATGAAAATATGAGCAGGTTATTCAAAGTTTTTAATTTGATAAAAGTATTAAAGTTGAAACATCCTTACACTGTTTTCATGAATATTTTGCGCTAGTGTATAGTTTTATGCGTTATAGCAAGACGCCGTTTCACAATTTCGTACTTCCCAAATTAAACCGGCAGTCAACAAAAAAATTTACGACGTCTTTACGGACGCTTCATCTCACTCACTTAGTCCCAGTTAAAGAAAATACTACGCTACTTACGGTTCTAGACATCGTAGAAGAAGATAGATCAAAGATGAATATTATTGGTTATAATTTCTAGGTTTTGTTACATGGTAAGTAATAATAAAGAATCTCTAGTTTCAATCTCTTTCTATTACATGCGTTCACGTAATCTCGAAAATTTATATAAGGTATTGAAAGGAGGCACTTTTACGATCCCATTTATGATTACTTCATAAAAATACCATTAAATCTTCTCATACTGCACTTTCGTTGTGAAACAGCGTCCTAGCAAGACGCATGAAACTATAACTACGAGATTCCATGGTACTGAGTGTCCTAGAGATATTTTTTATACTATGATTCCCGAAGAGGAAAACAAAAATTTAAGGAAGTAACTTTATATACACTGTGCCAATAAATTAGAGGAACAGAAGAGAAACACAACTAAAAACTGTAATATCTTTTTATTGCCTTGACGCAATGAACTATTTAAAAGCGGGTGCTAACTTAAAAATATCGATATTATCGATAACATCCAATAAGGATGGCGACCGGCAATCTAAAGTGTAAGCGCCAGTCCCGCAATTTACCTTGGCCGTGGTGTCAGATTGGATCGTCATTTCGAAAACGAGATGGAAAATCAGAGTTGAGTAACGGTGCCCACTCAGTGGAGACAGCGTGGGATATCTCTAGAGATGTTACGGAAAAGGGCGCCACCCAGCGGTGGTTACGCAACCCAACGATGTCAAAAATAGACAGCCGAAAGGTGTGTTCTTAAGGGGCGTTTGCATTATATACTTGTCTTCAACAAATTGAGGACCAAATCTGTATAAAACTGTCGACTTGTCGCATACAAATTCCAATAAATGGTTAGCACAAGTCTCAACAAATTCGAGAACAGGACATCGTTTACAATGTGTGACTTGTTGGCTACATATCTGGCATTTAATAATAATAAAAAGGTCGCAGGAGGTCGCATGAGGATTTTTGTTTATGGCTACGGCCGCATATTGTTACTGTGCTCCTTTCGTAACAATATATCGGCTTGCTTAATAAATTAAAATAGCTAATTAATCTGCACGAGCGCAAGTACCTTTGTATGGTCTGTGATTTCCATTCATTTGAAATATAAATCTGTCCTGTAAAACTTGTTGGAAACATGTCAAATACATGAAAAGTCTAATACTTGTATGAGACAAATTTCGGATTTGTTCCAAACTTTTCAAGCGACATGTAGGATACATGTATAATACAAACATGTAACACGTAAACGTCCCTTAAGACGTTCTCGTCAAGGGCAACTCTCTTGGACCCAGGTACGGCCCGTTTGCCGATTCAGGCGGTTCTGCTGACATAGTTGCTCTAGCGCTAGCTTTGTTTAGTTCATGCAAAGAAAGGACAGTACAACTCGCGTGAGTCTGCAGCTCACTCAAATTGACAACACGAACCGCCTCTGCTTGGACCCACTTCCTTGACAACGTACCCCAAGAGGTGATGAAGGAACCTCCCTCACCAAGGGTAGACCAACCCAAATTTATTTAATAGAAGCCCAATAAATTAACAAAGTTCGTTACGACCAAAAAGCAATTTATTCGAACAGACAAAGGTGATATGCAGTATACGAAACCATACATTCACCTTGAAAGGGTGATCCGCCGAGTTCTTATTTAACAAGTGAACAGTAAAAAAAAATACAAAGTCCAAAATAGGGCAACATTCGCTTCTGCAAAAGAATACTGGCGTCTGCGCACAAAAGTGTAACATGAAACAAGCGGTAAAGGAATTTTTTGTAACGTCCGCAAAAGCGCATGTAATCAAGACAAAAAATATAAAAATATAACACGTGACGCGTGAAATGCAACAACGCGAAAAACGTTCAGAAAAAAGTAACGTTAAACACATTTCTGCTCTGAATGAGCCTCAATTCAGCAAGTAAAACGGTACAAGATGAATAACAAAATGCATACGGGACTTCAACAATGGCAAATTACTCGGAAAACCCCAACAAGATATACATATATAACCAAACAAACGGTAGGGGCCCAAAACATAGTGAGGTTGCTGCCGCAAAAAAATAAATAAATCCGAAAATTCACAAGCCGCGCCACACGAGTCAACGCCACACCCTATGTAACGTCGAAGCCGGTATTTGGTCAGTGAGATGGAAAAAATTAAAACAGAATTTGGATTGAGCTTACGTGGTCGCCAGAAAGAAAGGTTTCCCACGATCGCAGCGGTTCCCACCTGCGATGGTTTCAGTGCGATGATTTCTCTAGGGCGATGACTGCGTCGACGTCACAGGAGCAAAAAAGAACGAGACGAAGAAGCAAAGAAAAAACGACACTCACCTCATTAAAGAATCGATGAGCCACACCGGGCACACACGTCGCCAGATCTGCAACGGTGGCCCCAAAAGCAAATGGGGAAAACTCCCTTGAGGCGAAAAAGCCCAAAAAACGGGGGTCCACTTAAACTTCTAATGCAACAACAAAATTGACCAACACTAGCAAGAGTCCGTCGCGCGCACAAACAGCACGACGCAACTCTGCCTCAAAACGGAACATCCTCCGCAATCTCACGGCAAAAGACCGAACTCGCAACGAAGATTGGAGACTGACTCATTCAATACAAAAGGATACCGTAACACTTGACTAATAGTATTTAATTTTCTCATAGTTCACTTGGATTAGATTATGTTTTCAAAACTACGTTTTTTTTTTTTAAATTTTATTACCTTTTCTGAAAAGAAATATCACATAATGCTATATCATATTAAACCGGAAGAAAAAATACATTAAAAAATGTCAAAGACCACTTGATGTTCCAGAAGAAAAATTGAACTTAAAGGTTAAAGTGCAAACAGAAATAAAGTGTCTGTTATAACAAAAAAGTTATTTCAGAAGGAAGAAATTGGGAATTTTTGTCTTTTTTTGCTACAACTTCCGAACCCGATGGAACTCAGCACTTCATCTTAAATGCTTAGTAATACTTTCTCTAATTTAACCGAATTCGTATCTCTTATAATAAGCCAGATCTCCCGTGCTGGAAATGTTATCTGGGTCAGACTGTATAGAAAACCGTAATACCTATAGCTTCAAGAGAAAGTATGATCAAAATGACAAAAATTTACAAAAAATTGCTTGCTTAACTAGGTCGCGCGAAATAACACAACGTGTGCGGAGTACTTGCAAGGCTCGTGTTCCTGTTTCATAACCCGCTCGTCGTCTTTCGCCGAGTAAGATTTCGTAAGTGGAATGTAATTATGCATAAAGTTTAAGTGTATTAATTATTACCGTAATTTTTAAATTGTGATTAAATATTTTTTGTGAAACTAGGGGTAAGAATAGCAACATTAAATTATTAAATTATGCTTATGTGCATCTTCGCTCTGCTTTTCCGATGTCCGGAAGGGTGTTTCTAATAGATGCTACTAGGCCGCCTGCGCAATGATATCAGCTGTTCTTCCCCGGATTGGTATGTCCATCTTCGTTCTGTCTTTCCTATGCCCGGAGGCGTGTTTCTATTAGATGCTATAATTGTTTTATAAAAAATCTAATCATGACAATACACATAATTTGTTAAAGATTTGTGATTTTGATTTTCTGCGTAAAGGTTCTTTTTAAAGGTATACAGGAATAGAGGCGTAAATTCATTCATTTCGAAAAATATTTTGTAGAGCGGACAAAGACCAAAAGGACAATCCATTAATTAACGGACAGAGAGCGAATCCTGGCTAATTTCCAGAAACGTTCAAATAAAGGCCTCACTGTTTGGGCCGTGGTTAATGGTTCTGAGACCAGAAATTAAATCCTTTTTCCCACCTGTGAGAACAAGCTGGGACAAACTTCAACGAGTTTTAGATCCACCAGGGCACCAGGTTAAAGGTTTGATTCACATTATCGCTTTGTAATTGGATTTGTTTTTGTTGTGCAATAAAAAGAGAAATTAAATTTATACGAGTATTTAATAATTAATCAGTAGTTAATGAGCATCCTAAAGAAAACAGTAGCAAGTCTAATTGTAATAAGGTTGTTCTTTTAAATGTTAAAATTTAAAGATAAACCATAAACTATTTGGAAAAATTAAACTTTTGGAAAAATGTAAGAAGAAAACGGGTAGAAATAATCGTTTAATTTTATTTGATTTTTGTTCTAAATAAAGTCAGAGATTTTTGAGAGTGGAAATTAAGTCCTTCCATCTTCAACTAGCTTTTGATCCACCAGGGCACCCGGATAGGGGTTTGATTCACGTTATCGCTTTGCATTTAATAATGAATTAGTTAATGCGAATTGCAAAAAAAAAAACAGTAACAAGTCTAATTATAAAAAAAAATCTTTTAAATATTAAAACTTAAAGATAAGCGATAAGGCGTAACTGGATGAACTATTTAAGCCAGAGAAAGTAATCTTCTGATTTCTTACTTTAATTGTGAAAAACATCCATGTAGGTATAGTGTATTAAACAATGCACAAAATCTTGTAACCGAGTTTAACCCAGTTTTCTCATCTTAATTCAACTTTATCTTCAATTTATTTTCACATGCTCTTACAGGGATAAACTGAAGATTAAAGTTAAACTAGGATGGAAAAATCGGGCTTTAGTAGCAAAGAAATCTGCCATTTGCAATTCCAAATAAATAATATTCAATATTTAGACACAATTAGCTTCAGAAGCGAGTTCAAACGGTTTTATGTTTGCTTCTGCAAATTAATTTCCTATAGAAATGTTAAAAGAAAGCCTATGTTAGAAAATAAATTTTCTTTATACGCAAAATAGATTTTTGTTTCAACTTATCAACGCTGACTTTCTTGAAACACAGAATTTAAATAAAATTAATTAAAAAAATCTGATCGCCAAAAACAAACCCTGAAGTGTAGTAACTTCATGCGCGAAATTAATTTCAAACTGAGGAAACTGGCTGATTAAAAAATTAAAATAAAAAAAAAACTTCAACGAGGAACAAAGACTAATTAGAGAACTGCAGTCAAATGACCTGCAAGTATGTCTTTTCGTAAGTTCCCTACGTTTTTAACCCCTTTTCTCCCTCCAGATTCTTACGCAAATGGGGAATATCGGATGATGCATTTCCTATGCGTAAACCCTTCATTGAGTGGATAAATTACTCGCAAAATTGCAACTTCCGAGGCTACGACTCCGTTCTTTCTCTCTTAACGCCGAGCTGTTGTGTGCAGCTCAGTTCCAGAAAATTGCGACTGGCACTGCTTGATTCATGCCCTGGCCTCGTTCGTGTCTTTAATACCTTAAAATATAGGTATAATTTGTAACGGTCACATTTTTTGTTGCCGTTCCTTATTTTCCTGTGATTTTGGTTGTAAACTTCAAACAAACACCATTTCGTTCTTTAATTTATATCGTTATTATGACTCTTAACGTCCCTACTTCTTGCAACTTTTGTTTCAGTTCTTAGTTAGGAATCTTCTTTTGCTCTAATTTTCGGAAATACTAATTAGGTGTCGCCCCTGGTTACGATCAATTTATTTATCGATGTCGTTTGCGGAAATGACGTCACTCCAGTGACAATCTGCATCCGCCCTGCGGGTGGTTACAAGAGAACGACACGGTGTGGTCAAGAGCCTCAATCTTTGAGATGCGTGTTGGCTGGATGCAATTTTGGTGCAGTTAGCGGCTTATAATTCAACTTTTGGATTGAGTTTTTATCCTATCGGTTTATTATCATCCGTCTGCTCCTCTGCCGTAGAGCATTTTTCTGCCAAGGCCGTTTCACCACGTGTTCCGTTCCGTACTTGATTTGGAAAAAGTGGCTCAAAGATCGTAAGTAAGTTTGTATTTAAGGACGATTAGGAAATCATTTTCTAAAATTTCTATTTCGATTTCTGTAGAGTTTTTCCACGCTACCGAATTATTCCACCTTTGGATATTTTTCCGCTTCCGAATTTTTCCGCTACCGAGTTATTCCATGTTTGGATATTTTGTCTACGACCCGAAGCTTTCTCGTTGGGTGTTACTTAAGTTGCTAATGCCGGTACCACCTTTGATCCCGCTTTGTCGAGAAGATAAGTGCTGCTCTGGAATTTTGCGTCGTCTCTTTGAAGAGGATGAGTAACAAACAGCATCATTTGTTTTTTCGTACCGCATGCAAGTAAGACATTACTTATTTATCGTATCGTATGCAACCTTTCGTTGGAGCTTATCGTAACGTTAATGGTCTAAGGACATTATTACTTTATCGTACCATAAATAAAGTATATTTAAAGCTTACCTTATCGTATAAAGATTTTGTTTGATTATCGTTTTTGATTGTCAAAAGACAAGACTAAAAGAATATTAGGTCACGTTCCTAAATCGATCTACATTGTTCAGTTTATTGTAATTTTTTTGTAATATTAAGAAACACCACGTTACTTTTATTTTTTTACATTGTAAATATTATTGACATTTATTGGTATTCTGTGCTAATCCATCTTTTGTTAACTTATGCAACCCATATTTAATTTCAAATTATATTTTTTTGTTACATGCATTCTGAATTTTCAATTTATGAAACAATTTAAGAAACTTGATCTAAACAAACTTTGAGTTACAGGACTTTTTTAGTAATTAAAGTTAAAAGAAATTACCTGGCGCTCAATTTTGTTTCGTTAGTTGCCGTTTATTTCTTTGACGCAGTACGCAACTTTTCTTTAGAAAAAGTGTTCAAAGAGTTATCCTTCAGAATTCACCTCATTCACCTCAGCCTCCGACTTTTACTGAGCTATGGCAACAAAACAGGTAAGAACCTTACTTACAAAAAGTGTACGTCACAAATTCAATTGCAACATTTAATTGTCTATAAAAACTTTGCATCTCTGCGTACTGAATATCCGAACCTTTACAATAAGGCGCTTTTGGTGTTTATCGCAAACACTAGTCGCATACGCCGCAGTTTTTTAAATTAGAACTGTTTCTATCTGCACACGATTTTTCAACGCAATCTATTGAAGTAAAGTACCAATACGAAGCACCTGAAAATGCCTTTGATCATGTGATGGCGCCTCCCTAATATACTGCCTCGATGTATGTAGTAGTTGATGAAATTGATTCAGGTTCGTATGAAATAATTATTTTTCACTGATTGCAATTAAAAATGATTGGAGGCTTCGGTCTGATATATTTCAAAACAATTATTTATCAATATCTCATTTTAAAAGAGTTACTAACCATCAATAATAATTTCTACACAACGTCGTGTGGACAATAAAAACGTGTTGTAACAGTGACACATTCAATCAATGTTAATGGTAGCGTATTAAACTTCAAAGCAATATTGATGAGATCTATTAATGATGCTCTTGAACTAATGATAACTTTACGATCATGAATGAATGGACTTACTCCAAAGAATTATATCATAACTATGTATAGGAGAAATATATTTTGCGCGGATCAAATTCCAATGAAGCGGGCAATATAAGATATTAGACCGTAGCGTGTAAACAAACGCGAGGGCTGCGGAGACAATTCACGCCGCTACAGCAATGGTGTTACTCAGTATAACAAAAAACAGAGCAATAGTGCCGCAATAAAAAATTACAGTTGTATAATCAATTCTTCTTGTTTAAATGTGTAAAGATTTTCAGAGTAATTAGTTGACCAGTTGTACATCGACCGGCGAACTTTATTACGACATTGCGTCATCTAGTAAGAACGCCGTAAATTATTTTCACCGTCCCATTACACAATGTGCCTGTTCGATACATTTTTACGGCGCTACTGAAACGATGGCGTGTACTTATTGAAATCCTATGCTTAATCATAACTAATAAGAGTTTAGATTGCGATATCTCACTGCCGAAATTTGACATAAGTGATTATCAATCTTGTCTTAGAAATTTTCCATTTTAACAAAAGTGTTAACACTTTCCTAAAGTGGAGTTTTCATAAAAATTAGTGACCATTTATTACGCGACTGCAAATTGTTCAGAATGCAAGGGTTAATTTAATGACCATCAACTACAATTCATTATAAACGATGTCGTTACCTGACTAATCAATCAGTTCACGTATTATTAATTGCTGATAAATCTCGTTGTAACCATTCAATGCTAAACATATAAAAGCTTGAATTTCCAGGGTACAATGATGAATAGACTTGCAACGCCCACCAAGATAATGAATGACGTGTGTGTACCGGAAAGGATATCGTAATGTGTAGTAAATGACATAAATATATCGGAAAAGATTCGTGAAATGTCAAAGGTAGGAATTCAAATGGAATTCGGAAATTTTATTCACAACCATTTCTGAAATCCACAATTTATCCAGTTAGGTTTTTTTCGAATTAAAATTACTGACTGTCAATAGTTTTGTAATACATTAAAATTGTCAAACTCTCGGCGATGTGCTCCCATTCGACCGACTCCTGACCAAAACTATCAAAATGATAAAAATGATAGCGAGACACCACTGATTAGGTTACTTAAAATTAAATACGTTATAAAATCTTGAGTTTCAGTGAGTGCAATAAACAATTAAAAATTATTCAACTTTAAATGAGTGAACTTTTGTTTTAATTACAGTTTGAAATAAGAGCACGACGTCGGAAACGTTAGAATTAAGTATAAAGAAAGTACTTAATGGGGGCATCATTACCATTAGGAATGAATGTGCGAGTTTGTATTTACACAATGGTTATTTCGCCTTTAATGTGTACACTGCCGATGTAAATACTACCGTAATTTACGCACTTAAAGCAGAATTTTGTGTTATAATGTAAGTGGAGAAATCGTTTTGAGGAAATTAGGTAAGATGGGTATTGTAAATTCAATGTACAAAGGACTACAGAGACGACGCGAAGGCAATTGCTATTAAGTAAAACGGGACCGGTGGGCGGGGCTTATGCTAGCACCAATATGGGGTTTTAAGTCCACTCATTTTCGTAACTAAGTTCGCATGAGGCAATCTTGCGATATTATTTTCAAAACTTGATAACAATATCTACTAAGTATAAATAAATGCTCCATATTAACGTTTACTTAAAGAAGCTCTGTATTCAAAAAATAAGGATAAAGATCTTACCCGAGTGTGGTCATGATAACTTAATGATTAGTGCAAAGAATTATACACTCTAATTAATAACAGCTTAGATTGCTACATCTGGCTCCCGAATTTTGACTTAAAATTGTGTGAAAATTGACAAACACCATTCAATTCACTGACTAATTAATAATTTGGCGCCAAAATTATTTTAAAGTTTTGGTTATTGAAAAAGAGAAATCCTGCAAGTGTTACAGCCTCATTATTTTTATTGCTGAGTTTACTTTCTGATTACAAAATATTACAATTGTATATTGTGTCACTCACTTTGCTACCAAACCCTTCGCACTTACCTGAAAACTAGCAAGATATCGACACGGATGGAGAGTAGCAAGAAAAGTGCGTAGTTATACGCGGAATTCCCTAGCTCGAGTGGAGAATTGGGTCGTGGGTCGGACTGCGACGAAATAGGTTTACGGGCGCCAGGGATAATTTGTCCAACGGGATTCCTTGTCAATCCAAAACGCTTATCTCTACGAACGAATTGCCTCACTTTTACTATTGTGCAACAAAGTCGTAGGCCACATAAGTTCAACAATAAAACAAAAAGTCTGGCAATTTATCGCTCAAATAAAGTCAAAATTGATATCAACTATTTACGGTAATTACGCTTCGAGCGCGAAAACGTTCGTCCCACGTGCCTAGATTTAGCAAGATGGCGCATGTCACAGGGCTAGCAACAGGCGGATCGTAGAATAAAGAGCAGATAGATAGGGTTGGGTTCACAGAATAATAATAATAATTTCTTATTGTCTGCTCCTTTCCTGCTGCAACAATCACGAATAAGCACAAAACGCCATAACTTTGCCCTAAAACTAAACAAAACTAGCCGAATTTGGTTTTGTTTCAGGAATGAAAATGATAAATTGCACTGTCAATGAAAGAAGTGACGCACCAGTATGGCGGAACGCAGATTGTTTTAATTGTGTTCTTCTATGTAATAGCGAGTCCTCAGATACGAACTCATTTCACTAATTCAATATGACTACTTTTATTATCGCGTTCTTCGTCGCTGGAATGATTAATTTAGCACACTTCAAATAATCTCATGCTTTGCATTTTATTTTAGACGCTTGTTTAGGTTTTCGTTTTAAAATACCCCGGCTATAAATTAGTACAAAATTCTCGATGAATAGGCATTCCTTTGTGGTTTTAAATAAATAATATCTTTCGAAGATTCTATTTCTAGATAAAATTGCATCATCTTTTGAAACGAATGCAAGCGTATTTCTTCTGGTTCGTGAGAGACTTAGGCGAAATTGTTATTCTACGCATTCAGACAGTTGTAAAATTTCCGTCGTCGCTTGTTTTTTTTATTGAATCAGTTATGTTTCGTATATGTTTTTGCGAGCTAATATTTCGACGGACAGTTTTAATTGGTTTCAACTTTGATCATTGATGCCACTGGGGTTGGCTTACGTCGGATTGATACTTGTTGGTCCCTGCCCATGTCATGATTGTTTCGATTCTTGCAAACCCTCCTTTCTAGGTCTAGGACTGACCGTAGACGATGCTTGTCAGGTGAGAGCTAACTTTACTTGCCTTTACTAAAGCCGAATTTTGCGTTGCGATTTATTTGAGTTTAAGGTGCTTCTTGCCATTAATTTAACGTCTGTTTATTTTCAAGCTTTATTGCAACTAATATTCCTATTCTCTTATTAGTGTTTACAAGTAAATTTTAGTAAAGCTGTTTGAAAATATTTTAAGACGCATACATATTTGATTGCATTACCTCGGGTACAAACTGTAAACGCACCCTTTCAAGTCATATCTTGGTTTTACTGCTTTTGATTTTGAACTCTCGCGCATTTGTTGCTGACCAATTTTTGTTATTAAATCTTTGTTGCCTAATCTGAGTAATTTCCATTTTCTTTGATCCTCATTTTTGTCGCGTTTAATTAACACCCACACCCGTCACAACTGGAGTTGCTGGCTGTGCTGAAAGTTAATTTCCTCAGCACAAATCATTTTCACTTCAGGGGCCTTATTCTAGAATCGAGGGAACAAACTCGCAAAAGAACGTGACGTCAGAATGATCTAATTTTCTTACGATTTGTATTATTTTGTGTCACGTTCTCTTGCGAGTTTATCCCTAGATTCGAGATTAAGGCCTCAGGTACACAGTAACATAAGAGTGAGAAAAATATAGTAACGAGATCACTCCAGTTAAATTATCGAAAACAAATTATAAAACTAATTAGTTATAGTATCCTCTTTTAAAAATTGGTTTTGCGACATGTCAGTAATGGTATTATAAATAATAGGTTTACCCGGGCAATGAAGGCCTTGATATAAATCCTTTTACTGCCTTTAGAACGGCTGGATAGTTACAAGAACACGTGTCGACCTTTAATATAATTTACTTCAATAAATAGTCCTCGGACACAAAAACCAATTTAAAACGGGAATACTATAATAGAAGTTCTAATTTGTAACATAATTCCACCACTTGCTAAATAATGAATGGTAAGTAACTAATGAAAATTACAAAAAAAAATCCGCTACTGGAAATTGATTGGTTGATTACAGATCATAAATAATCTTGAGGAACCCGTTTAAGTTGCGAGATCCTTTGGCTAGAAAAATATAATACATAAGAATATGTTCAATGTTCAAGACTACTCATTAGTAGTCTTGAACCTAAGTTCATTAGCTAGGTTTGGACTTTTGTGGTTTTTTTTTTATCTGTTTTTGACGCCGCGCCGGTGACCAATTCATAACGGTCTTCAGAACGTTCAATTACCAAAACCAGTTGACTTGAAATGGCAGTCGGTCCAGTTCTTCAACCAATGACGTATGGTGATGTCAAACTAAAATGACTCAGGTTCGGAACAGCTTCGCCAATAGCCGGTTTCACAATAACGTTGCGCTGTTCCCTATAAGGAAGGAAATTTCATGACTGTCCAACCGCGTGGAATAATAATGTCAAACAGTTCTCACGAAACAAATGGAATGCGCTTAAAAATGTTTCAAAAAATGATGCAATTATACCTAAGAATAGAAACTCGGTATTATTTAATCGAAACACCATCGAGAATTTTACGTCATTTTATGGCCGAAGTATTTTAAAACGTCTGAGTTAAAACACAAAGCGTGAGATTATTTGCTGCTTTTAAATACAATAAAATCCGACAAAGTAGGTGCAACATGAAGCGCTTTATCACACACGGGGTTTCCTAATATTGTGCAATCCAGACTAGATGCGAATGCAACTTAATATACAAGTTGTTTCCTGAGAAACGGTTTTCTAAACGTAATAATACGTATGTGAAGACTTTGCCAAGTAGTTTCTAAATCGGAGTAGTGAATATCAAGAAATCCAGGATCTCTTGTCTTGAATAAAATATCTTTTAAAATCTAAATTTTGTTTCCTTTTAATATAAGTTAAAAACATTTCCATTGCTCAGCTCAAGTAAACTAACATTATTTAATTTGTTTGCGTAAGTTTCAACGACCCAATAAATCAAATTGTTTTTAAAGTTACATTTGAATTTCAAATTTATTTTGTCAAATTTCTGACTTAATTTTGTTTAAGTTTCGATATTAATATTAAAACTGATTTTTCTTAGTAAAGCGACAGGCGCACTGTGCCCATTTTACAACATGATTTTTTTTAATGTTTCAGTAATTGTGGGGACTTTTTATATCACTTGTAATTAATTTAATAACGTGATAAATAACATATTAGTCCTAGTTTTTCTTATCGAAT
Organism: Prosopocoilus inquinatus; assembly: GCA_036172665.1. NCBI lineage: Eukaryota > Metazoa > Arthropoda > Insecta > Coleoptera > Lucanidae > Prosopocoilus > Prosopocoilus inquinatus. The sequence goes on from CM069871.1 coordinate 57,047,229, forward strand.
TCTAGAAATTTTTATCATTCCACAACTGATATTTATATTCCGTTCGAAACGAACCTTTCTTTCCTTTCTATTCTTGTTTGTCTTCCTTACATCTCCAGATTATTTTCTTTCTTGCGTTTTCACTTCATCAACTTGCCTTGCTTTGCTGAGTGTTGTTTCTTTAAGTGACCTCCCTTTTCCCCATCTCTGATGCGTTCCAGTCTAGAAAATTCCTTTTGTGGTTCTGTTGCTGCCTTTTGTTTTATTTTCTCTGTAAACTGTTTCTTTTTAATTCCTGCCGTTATGAATTTATGTTGTGTGTGTACAGTAATAAATAAGTTTGTAACCGACAGGCTATGACTTGGTAAAGGGACGATTAAGGTCACTCGGTAGCTGGGTACTTACCGAGGTTCTTGTAATTATCGGGTATTCGGGTACTCATGTTCATATGAACCATTTAAATAAACGGATACCCGCCGTCATTCATAGTAAAAATAAACGTGCTCTAAAATTTTGTTATTTCATCTCAAGTTGAAGCGTATCTTTTCGCTTCAATGTAAGAAAAGGCACTAGAACAGAAGACGAGATTTTGTTTCTCAAACGCAATTATCGCAGCAAGTTTTCCAGGAAAATCTCATTAAAGCTTGTACCTCTTAAGCTCATATTTTTCGCGATATCTACTTTCCTTCAGAACTAATTCTTGCGAGTATTCTTCTTTCAATCAAAAAAAAAAATTGTAACTGTGAGTGTTTAAGATAACAGAACAATATCACATAACAATAATCGTTAAAAGTGGCTTAATTAACAATTTCCAAGTAAGTGAGCCAGGTATCCCGATATTATTCAATTAGAATTATATTCTGGGCTCGCATTATCACTTATTGTTAGACCAAGTATTTGATTAGGATGCAACTGTTCTTTTTTATATAAAATTTAAAAACTAAGAGCGAAATATAAGTCAATCAATAAACGTTAACTGTGGTAGACTGTCACTCTCAAATCGATATCAAATTTAACCTCGTGTCAAACGAGCCTAACGCGTAACTATCAATTACTTCGTCTTAATTGTTTTCGTGTATCTATTAAAAGTTCAACAACGATGAAAATGTATTTCCTATCCGATCCACGAAACATATAAATTGCATGCAGAAATGTTAACAAATTCCCCCCAATAAATGATATATTTAGATTTTCCTGCTCCCATCCAGCTATCTCCGATTAAAAAATTGATATTTATTGCCATGCAGCACGATACTCCAACCCGTTAAACGAGGATTAAGAAAGGAGTCGTACGTGATAAACTACCCTTTTAGGTTCATTTTCTTTTCTGGCTGATTAATGACGCTTAAAATGCAAATGACTTCTGGGCGCTCGGGAAAAAAAATTATGCCGGAATTGCGTCTGTTTTATAAATTTCTCTAAACAATGTTCGTAAACATCAGAATTTTAATCGTGAATATGATAACGGTTATCATGTAAATTAATTGCCTTCATTTTTTAATCCAGCCTTCATTTGTAGTACATACTTTAAAGTAAATCTTCCATTGTGGCCCGTTTTCAATGAATCGCTTTATATGTATTAGTATACTTCTTGGTTATATTTGGTGTTCGGTAATTCAATGGCGTTTAGAAGGTGAAACAGCCAAATGAAGTTTATTAGATCCTTGTAAATTTATATGCCATAGCCGATTTAATTATTGTCTCCAGGGACTTTATGGAGCAAATATATTTAAAAGGAGGTAGAAAGACCGGGCTTAAAGTTTACTTGTGTGCTCTTTCCCGTACGCAATTTGTAGTGTTATTCATAAATCGCCGCATTCCCAAACCGTATATAATTTTTCGTCAATTTAGATGTTATCTTCGGGAAAACAACATCCGATCAAGTTAATACAGCTACCTAATTTAGATTTCTCGTATGATATATGGTTAATATACGGTTCCCATATCTACTACTAAAATAAGGATAAATACCTGCAATAAATTATTTTTGTATAATCAACCTTATTTTTCACGAGTGTGAAAAATAAACTGAGTCAACAATCCACCTGTAGATATACAAGATAGCAGAAATCAGACATATTACCAAAGTATTAACGTACGATGTTATTATATTTACCTTTAGTTTAGCTTTAGTTGTTCCATCGTGTGTCCAAAACGTAATTACATGAGACTTAGCCACGAAAGAGAAAAGTCTACTGCAAGCTACATAATTCATTAATTGACGGCAATGCTGTTCTTGTTGCAAACTTATTTTCTAGATTTAATTAACTTACAATTAGGTACAATAGTTTTTAGAACATAACTGAACAGCTACAAAAAAAAAACTAGGAATATTACTCGTTGTTGTTGAAACAAAATGTCACGTCAGAAATATTTGTAGAAAAGTAAATAGAATAAAATTATTTCAAAATTAAAGTTCAAGTCCGTGCAAATTAGAATTATGAAAGTCAGGATCAATTAAGTGCATACTGCCATTCCCCTATGCAGCAAAAGCCGTCAGTGGATAACCATTACGATAGGCGCGGTTATTTTCATATTGCGAAGTAATGTGTAACGCGACGAATTACAAGTGTTTTATTTATACAGAATGTCCCAGAACTCCGCAAAAGTTCTATAACTTTCTTGCTATTCCAGGTATCGACTCAAATTTTCTTTTGTATAATAGAAGGGCTTCCATTGCACATTTTAAAATTATTTTCGTTTATATACAGGCTGTCCAAGTATTATAAAAATATTAAAGTTACCTTTTTTAAATTGAAACACCCCATTTTGACTTCATTTTTGGATTCTACACTAAATTTTGCGTTAAATTTATTTGAGTCATTTTTGTGTATCAATCATACTTTTTGATGTGAGTCAATTATTTCTTGGAAATTCCCGGATACAAGGTTCCATTAAAAAATTCGTAACTTCTAAACCACTAAAGATCACGCCACCGATTTTTTTTCAGTCAATGCCAAGACTGTGGCCAATCATTCGAGATCAAACCAAGTAGTGAAGGGATATTCCAAGGCTTACTACGATTTTTTTTAATATGAATAATTATAAATAACAAAACCTCCATTTTTTCAAATGGAATACCCAGTATATTTTCAAGCTTTTCAATGATATACAGTTTGTAGGGTCCAATTCTGATATTCGACGAGTTATTGAGAAAATAGTAATTTTTAGATGTAAATATTTAATAAACAACTGAAAGTTTCTAGTAGATTGGTACCAAAATGAAAAGCGATTCATATTTTAAAACAACGTCGCGTTAGTTACGGATATATTGTGACAAAAAGTGCGAATTTCATTGGTTTAAGATTTTATTCGCTGTTCATGATTATCCGCGATCGATCAGTAGGACCGCGGCTTTAATTTATAATTTATCCTCCCAGTTCGCGTGAATTAGAAGTTCTATTGATGATTCATGTAAATTCTAACTTGAGTACGCAGGAAATCTCACGGGAAACTGATTTGTATGTTACTTTCAAATTTTAACTTGAGTACTCGGGAAATCTCAAAAGAAACTGACTTGTATATGAGTTTCTCCCGAGTACTCAAGTTACAATTTTCATGAATCATCAAGAGATCTTTTAATTCACGCGAACTGGGAGGACAAATTTTAAATTAAAGCCGCAGTCCTACTAAATGATCGCGGACAATCAAGCACAGCGAATAAAATATTAAACCAATGAAATTCGCACTTTTTGACACAGTATATCCGTAACTGGTGCGACATTGATTGAAAATTAATTGTTTTTCATTTTGGTACCAAACTACTAGAAACTTTCAGTTGTTTATTAAATATTTACATCTAAAAATTACTATTTTCTCAATAATTTGTCGAATATCAGAACTGGACCCTACAAACTGTATATCATTGAAAATCTTGTCAAAAACGCTATGGAATGGTGTGAAAATATACTGGGTGTTCTATTTGAAAAAAATGGAGTTTTTATTATTTATAATTATTCATATTCAGAAAATCGTAACAAGCCTTAGAACATCCCTTCACCACTTGGCTTGATCTCGAATGATTGACCACAACCTCGGCATTGACTGAAAAAAAAAAATCGGTTGCGTTATCATTAATAGTTTAGAAATTACGAATTTTTGAATGAAACCTTGCATTCGGGAATTTCCAAGAAAAAATTGACTCACATCAAAAAGTATGATTGATACATAAAAATGACTCAAATAAATTTAACGCAGAATTTAGTGTAGAATCCAAAAATGAAGTCAAAATGGAGTGTTTCAATTTAAAAAAACGTAACTTTAATATTTTTGTAATACTTGGACAGCCTATATACAAACGAAAATAATTTTAAAATGTGAAACGGAAGCGCTTCTGTTATACAAAAAAAAATTTGAATCGATACCTGGAATAGCAAGAGAGTTATGGAACTTTTACGGAGCTCTGGGACACCCTGTATGTTTATTACAATCATGGCCCTCGCGAGGCTAAAACCCGCCCGCGTGCCAATCTATATTTTGGCGCCCTCTGACAGATGAGTTGGGGCAAACATAAACGGTCAATTATCAAAATTATTAAAAATTAAAAGAAAATAAATGGAAAAAAACAGAAAAATTTTTAAACGTTTTCCTTCACATTTTTTAAACATTCTCCTTCACTTTTTCTAAACATTCTCCTTCACTTTTTCTAAACATTCTCCTTCGCTTTTTTTAAGCATCCTCCTTCACTTTTATTTAAAAATTTTCCTTCATTTTTTCAAGTTTATAACTGCCGCAAGCGCCCAAAAACGAAGGGAAGCCCTTTCTTCTTGTTTTTTTTGTTAACCAAACGGTAACAGCTTACATAATTTTTTTTTTTTTTCTAATAAAATTATTAAATTTTTATGAAAAATTTAGCAAACGGAAATTACAAAAATTAGACTTTTCTACTTTTACTTTACCGCAGTTAACTGTTCCGTTTTAATCGACGTTTTGCCGTGAGGTTGACGGCTTGATCAAAACTTGTGGCTAGTTTTTCGAATAATTTAAACCAGACAAGAATCTGTTTCCCATTATTTTTCCTTTCTTGGGCGAAAAAAAAATGACAAGATATGTCCAGTGACCAAGAAGCTAATTGCCGCCCCTTGAACATGGCGCCCGCGTGCACTTGTCGCTTTGCACACATGGTTACGGGGACCCTGCGATCTAGTAGGCTTCCCTTCGTGCACGTTTGTTTTAGGGGCTGTTGATCGCCGCAGGGTGATTATTCATCCGGGGCGCTAATATCACTCTTCCCGGCCAATCAGCGAGACGGTGCAGGTGTGTTTTCACGTCTGTTAACGTAATGAGCTTTGGGTGTGTTGGTAACGGAGTTATTGTTGGATTCGGTTACCCTATCGTCCTAGACGGATGTACTCACTTCGTTAGTTATTCCCCTAACTGTTTGTGGGATCGATTTCGACAAATTTTGTGGACATGAAAAAAAATACGGACCTCCTTTCCCTGGGCAAGATAAGTGCCATCTTATTTTTTTTTTTAATTCTGTTAACTGTCTGTTTTCCACGTGCGTTTATTGCTCGCGTTCGTTAATATTTCGTTAGCTCAGATTTTTACCAGCATTTTGGTGTCGGGTGTTAGCCTATCACATTTCCTTTCGTGCCTCATATTTGAATTTGTCGAGGCCACTATCATCTTGTTCCGGAAGAGTAAGAACATTCCAAATTTTTCTTCTCGCCTGCGAAATTTTTGCGTGAGGACATTTTCCCCGAGCGTGCATTTCGTCAGTGCAATCAGTTCGTCAGTAAATTGAATTCGGCTGCGAGAGTATTCGGCAACGAAACCAGCGAGAAGGGATGCACTGCTTTTTGGGCAGTGTGGCCGGGGTTTCTTTTTGTCTCTTTCGTCATACCTTTTAAAGTTATATCTACACTGTTTTGCTCGTTTACTTTTTGCTCTTGCAATTTGAGCTCTACATAGTTCATTGTTAATTGTTTTGATAGTTGACTCTTTCAGAGCGCGAAAAATTTATGCAGTTTTAGAGAGTTTCTCCATTTGCATCTGTACATTCACTATTTTTAGCCATTTCGGCCTGTCCGCTTAACGCGTTAAGTTTTTTTTTAATTGTTACTTTATATCTGATGCCGGTGAATGTAAGCAGATACGAGGGTACTCACGTCGATGCGCCCTCGGTTTTGGCCATATAAATTTGAGTAATTCAGAATATAGGGTAAAGATGATATTGGTAGACGGTTATTGGCATATGATCATATTTTTTTTTGTATAAACTGTTTCAAGTAGCATTGACTTACTCAGGTTTTTTTTAAATAAAAGTTGGTATTCCTTGTACTGCAGTCTTAAAATGTTTTAGTATGTTAAGTTGGTATTTGCACTTCACTTGACTTCACTTTGCAATTAAAAATTGGCGGGCTGTCAATACGAGTTTTCAGAGTGTTCAACAGATTCTTGTCATTTTTGATAACTACTTAAAAAAAATAGTGTTTTTTGATGTTAGTAAAAAAATAAAGACAAGTTTTCATAAAAGCTTATATATGATTAATACATGTATTATTATCAGAATAAGATCAGTTTTTATAAATTATAACCTAAAATATTTGATGCCAACCACTGTATATTACTAAAATTCTAATTTCATTGCTTGGCATATGCATAGACGATTTTATTTTTGTTAATTATACAATATGATATGATCTAAACGAGACTAGACTCTCGATTTTAAAAAATTCAAAAGTTTTCTTGATGATGACTTGATTAAATCGTTCGAAAATGATGATAGTGAGACCGTAAACAATTCTGAAAAAAATTGTCTTTTTAAAATTTGGAATTTCTTTAATAATCAGGAAGAAACTGATGACTCGTTATTATTTGATATTGCGAATATGCCCATTGATATGGTAGAAACAGAAAATTTTGACGCAGATTTGAACCTAACTTTGCAAGATTACGACGACAATCAAGCTCTCGAACAAACCGGGTCTGTAGCTCCGACAAATAAGTTGAAATCTATGGAAATTTCTAAAGACCAACAACAAGTTGAAGTTACTTATAATAATCCTGAGAATGTAATTTCTTGAGAAGCTCCTTTAAGTAGTATTTTGTTATGGCCACAAAGTCCTAAGAGGAAACTCAAAAGAAATTGAAAGATTGCCTTATGTAATCACTTCGGAAAAATGGAAATTAATAGTCGAAGAAAAAGAAAATAATAAAAAATTACAACAAGAAGAAAAAATAAAAAGGCGAAAGGTTCGAGAAGAAAACAAAAACATTAAACAAAGCGAAATAACCAAGAAAAAAACACAGCGGAAAATAAAATAAACATAATTCAATATATTAAAGTAAACCCGATACAAAACGAAAATGGGACAAACGAAAAAAGCGAGTTTCCAGATCAAGAACTCCAAGGTGAAAAGAGATTTTTGGCCAATGGAATTTGCAATTTTTGTGAAGAAGCAATAGCATTAAATAGAATGGGGCGCAAGTGCTTAATAAGACAATAAGACACTTTTTTCGAAAATATTTATGTGCGATAGCTGTACGTAAAAAAAATTCCTACTCTGTATATACTTTTCAAAAATAAAGATTAATAATTAATAAATATCTATATTTGTCCATAGGTATTAGCGACCTATATTTTTGATTACATTTCTTTTTGGTATAGCCTTGCCAATTACTGTATTCACACATGTCAATAACTATGGCATCCCTGCCAACAACTGTGAAACGCAGCTGTCCTGTTTTCTCTTTAAGACAACACCATTTAAAACAAGGATAAACTACAAACAGACGACATAGTCGAATGATATACACTTTTCTGTTTCGAATGAAATTGTGTACTGCAGGTTTTCTACACGTACTGATCTATTACGTGCAGTGAAACGTAGTAGTAGCGTAAATGTGCCAACGACTATCTCCTTTACCCCTCTATTACGACCGATCATCCCGCCAGGGGATATGTACTATGGCTGAATTTACAGTTGTGTGTTAGAATAAACGAATGATTTTGGGCCCCACTAGGGATTATTTGGTTAGTAACAACTTTTACTGGGACATATATTTTTGGTCAGGGGTTTGAAGAAAAAACCATAATTGGGTTTTCCTTTTTTTGTATTTCCTAACGATCGCCAACGCCAACGTTGAAATTACGATTGAAACGTTGAAAGCGTGTGGCATAAATTATATTTGACAAGACGTAATTCATGCTAACAGATTACTAGTTTGATCTTTGGACCTAGAACTTTCTACCCCCGCTGCAGACTTGATTATGTCGTAAAACTCAAACCGCCTGTAAATAAATTGGTTTTAAGTCATTGATTAGTAAGGAAGTAAGTTGATTAGTTAGTGAAGTTAGTCGGATTCAATTAATCATAAGATGAAGTAGTCGTTAGGATAAGTAATAGTCGTGTGATAAGGGTTAAGTGTTAGAATAAGTGTAATTAGTGTAAAAAGGTAAAGTTATGCGTAAGACATTAGACAAGCAAATAAAGTAATTAAGCTAAAACTCTTTTATTGTTTTATAAATTTGTACGCGATCCGAACTTGTTCGTGATAATAATTATCGTTTTCTAATACACGAAATCGAATTGTCGTAGTGTGTTAATTATGATTTTCCACTTTTCTAGAGCTACGTTACTCTCCTGGTTCCTTACGATACCTGGTGGCAAGTCTCGCTGTGATTTCAACAGGCGCCCCGAAACTAGACTCCGAAAGAGGTAGGGGTAAGTTAGATAGAACAATACGGGCGCCAGGGAACAATCCCAGCTCTTGAACGCACTAAAAAACTGCTTCCCACAACTTGCGTTGATAAGCAAAAACTGGCAGGTCTCCTATTGACACTCGTACGTTCAAGGAAGGAACTGAGACGCAGCAAAACGCCATGACGTACATATTAAAAAATGTGTTGACACACTTATAATGCCTGTGACAATGAAATAAATTAGCCTTCCTGGCCAAAATAAACTAAATAATTAAAAGAATTTAGCAACTCATTGCGGTAGTTAACTTAAACAGCAAATAAAATGATTTAAGATCACTAGTAACCTTCAGAATCGACTTGAGGTCAACAATGTTACCATGAACTAACCAAATTAAATTTGACTTAAAAGTCACGATACTATTCTAATATAAAACACAAAGATGTGCCGAAATATTTACGTTACAATAAAACGAAATAGATAGAAAAGATGCGGGGTACGTTATTCAAATCAAATCAAATCTAGGTTTGTCATTGTGAATGTCAAAGTCACGTCAGCGCCTCGCAAGGTGACACGCTATATTTCTATCCCATAGTAAAGGTCGTGAATATGGTGACAGCCTTCTAAACAGTTTCGCTGAACGGACGGCCGGCAACTCCCCAAAAAGCTGATTCACCGCACTTGTAACGGTTCCCAGAGTATTCGGGAGTATACTCCCGCAATGAAACGAATCTATTCCAATCAGAAAGAAAATATACCCTCGTGTTCACGCTTAACGATCGTACTACTGGATACCTCTAAATTTCCACGAATCTTTATAATTCGTTAGCAAGAATGCTTAAAAAGCACCTCAAAAGACACGTGGAGCTTGTTTTACTCCAGTCAAACTGCTTTAGATGGACCTTGTAACAAAGTTTTACAGATTTTCACAAACAACGAAATACATTCTAAAACAGTTAAGTTGCGATTTAGTTAATATTATAACGTATTTAAAAAACAAACGAAATCAATATAAAAAAGCGCCACGGATGATGCAGCGCCGGCCGAAATTCTTAAAACCGAGTTTAACACGGCACGACTCCTTACAGGGAATGTAAGAATCCAGATTCATAACCTTGGAAATCATATGTATCAAAATATGACTCACATGAAAATATAAAATTAAAAATACGCAACTTATGCAACTAAAGCATTCCTCAGCATTAGTCATCTAAAAAGAAGAACAAACTTGTATTGCATTGCTCTCCCGAACGTGAATCAACGGTGACTCATTTCGAAAGCTGTATGCATTGCGTAAGGCAAACTCCAAGCTTTCTCTGCCCACGTTTATTCTGGAGTATAATAAGAGAGGCACCAGAGAAGAAAGTTGAGGATAGTTCCACAGAAAAATCCCGCAGCAGCAATTGTTAATTTTAAATAATTAACTGATTTTAATTCACTTATTGTTTTATTTGTAATCTCTTGTTATTGTCCAACAAAAAAAATTCTCTTAAATTTGAATATTTCTTCTTATTTGAAAATTCAGAGTTTTTATTTGAATTACTAGAAGGAAGAATTCTTAAGTAAAATCAGAAAAAGATAAGGAAGAGTAAACCGACTTCGACAATTACTCTAAAAATTATAGTAAGTGTCATTCGAGCAAGCCCTGGAAACGGTTTGGAAATCGAACTCTGATCGGGCTTTTAAGCTAAAACGGAATACGCTACTTACAAAGAGATTCGAGATCCAAATTCGTATAACTTGTCTAGAAAGAATTGGGGATAAAAAGGGGTTGAACGGCGGTTCCAAATCCCCGGTTCGCACATCTTATAGGAACAATGAGGCCGAGCGTACGTAAACTGCTATATTACCCATAATTTATGCACTGGATTAAGGGTATTTTTTTGCATAGCAAATGCAACATCCAATATCCCCCTCTTTTTACAAGTCAGGAAGATGAAAAGTGTGTAAGTAGTGCGGGAGCGTACAAGAAGTCGATCTTCCGGGTCCCTCGAGTAACGCCTCTAGACCTCTATGCGCAACGAACCTCTTTGAAAGATTGTTTATTTATTTTTAATTTTTTTAATTTTCAAACTGTTTTCAATTTTCCTCAGTTTGAAATTAATTTCGCGAATGAATTGACTACACTTTACGGGTGTTTTTTTTTCATGATCAATTTAATCGTAACAGACCCCATTTGATTAATTTTATTTAAATTCTCTGTTACAAGAAAGTCAACGTTGGTGAGTTGAAAGAATAATTCATTTTACGCATAAAGGAAAGCTATTTTCTAACACGTTCTTTGCACTGAATATTCACCTTTCTCTCCAAACCATTTATTTTTTTTATTTAACGCCTTAATTCCATTAGTATTTATTTATTTTGTTATCTTCAATTATTTTTGGTTTCTTGTAAAATTTTCAGTTAATATTTCAAAATTTCTGAATTAAAATGTCTTAATTAAAAAGAAAATTATTCATATTAATTATTATTTTTTTTAAATGTATTGGCACTAAATTTCACGTTTTTGTTAATATGTTTTTATATTTAAATTTTTCTAAATTATATTGTAAACTAAATTTTACGTTCTTCTTTGAATATATTTTTAAATTTAAAAATTCGGACATTTTATTGGAGGTATTCTCACAAGTCAAGTTTCATTATATTTGAAGTCCAAGGAGTAAAAATTCCGTTTCCTAAGGAAACATGACGGGCCAATCGAAAGACAGAACGCTGTTGAACGTGGTTACATCAGACCAATGTAAAACCTTGATATCAAATGGCGTGTTAACGTCACTTCGAGGAGACGTTGCCAAGTTTATATAAACAACGTACATACAACGCGTAGTTGCCGAAATGTAATCACAAGTTAACCCGTAACAATTATTGAAAATAAACATAAACCTAGCGATTAAAAAATGTATTGTTAGAAATTCTAAAAAAAAAAATATTAGCTAATACAAGAAAGTCGATTCGAATCTTCTTCCGATAAGTTAAATCAATTTCTTGACTCCATTGTCCATTTATTTGAATGATATTTATTTTATGCAGATAATTTGAATAACGCCCCTTAAAAAAGCTTGACTCTGTTCACTGCAGGATAGGTTATAAAACACTAAAAGATCTCAAGGAATTTGGAACAATCGTCGCGAGAAAACCTTTTACGACGTATTTTAGTATAAGAAATACAATGATAATATATTGGGGGTAACGCAGCAAATACTTTTGCGGCTGCTTATTTATTCAGGCCTTCGAAATTGAGAATAGGCACGATTGAATGCGGGAAAGTTAAAATCACAATGCACAGACATCAATCAATGATGAGGGGCAGGCCTAGGTATGGCCGTGACATGCAGAAGAAATATTTCGATATGTGGGACATCAATATTGCTTGCCTGTTCGATTCCTCGAGCTTTTCAGTTCGAAATTTAGGGGCATAAATTGCTCCCCCGCACATATTCGCCCGTGTTAGTTTTTTTTTCACACCTACATACATATACGTAAATGTTACAACAAATTCGCGCATCGGCGACAAATATTGCGATAATTAACCGCGCCATTAATTAAATTGCGACCGTGCAGTTTATTTGATTAATACAGATGCTAATCAACCGCCTAAATAATCTACAGTTCGACAAATGAAATTCGTCGGTGATTGCGATGAATAATTTATTTTCGAAAATTATCCTTCCTAAAATTACACCCTCTGTTTACCTACGTCAGTCTTCATTTTTGTACAAATATCCTTTTCATGGTTAAACATACGCATTAAATTCCTGCGTTTATATTTGTGTGCGGGGTTCAGGAAACCACAAAGCGTTCGAAAACAACATTTACGTGAATGACTTGTATGAAACTGTCTGACCGTAACCACCCCTTTTGTGTATCACATGATATATTTAAATAATGTGGGTACCGCAGAATTATAATATAAATATTATCATTTTTTTTACTTATAATGACCTCACGAAATTGTTTCTTAACTGTGTCCAGTACGTCATGCAACACCCGGTAGATCAATTGAATTTTCAGAGTGCCCTTCTTTAAAAATTGTAGCTTCCTCTCTGCATCTCCATATCTCCATATTTCAGCATTAATTTTGCTCTCTTTCTTGCAGACTTAATCACTCTGCCGTACTTAATTTCACTTAAAATTGCTTAAACTGATTATAAGATAAAAATAATTGAAATTAACCTCCGCCCACAATAATTTTTATATCCGCAGATACGCTACCAACTTAAAAGCACTATGTTATGTATAAATCGGAAAAAAAATTTAGTGAACACCTAAAATTAACTGTCAGAGGGGCGTATTCTATAACTTTTTAACGGGCTGTTAAAATTTAGAGGTCCTTTAAAATTTGAAATACAGTTCTATGATTGGTTGTTACCGTAGCAACAAAATTTAACAACCCTTTAAATTTAATGGTTTTGATACAGAATAGGGCCCAGAATACCTTACAAATAAGAGCTAACCAAACAACACGGAAATGCGGAAATAAATAGTCCAAAGAAAAGACTTCTTATTCTAACGTATAAATAAGTATATAATTCCCTGTTATTTGATACCTAAAAACCTAAAAATCCTGAAAAATAAACTAAAATATATATATTAGGTATAAATCGTCAAAAAACAACCTATAGATGAGAGCAAATCACACCCACACACCGCAAGTTACGAGCACTTTAGGAAAATTTTATCTCGGAGAATCCTCTCCTTATCAAATATCCAGTGCAAATGCGCTTAACTGTCTCTAACACCTCTTTACATATGATTTAGGTAGCAACATCTTGCGGACGATTTTTGACATAATAAGTACGACATCTAGCGGCCAATTTTTGACTTAAGATATATATATATATATATATCTAAATACGAACCATCAAATAACAACCTACAAATTAGAAAATTTTGTGTAAATCGTTTTTGTCTATCCTACTGCCAGGTCAAAAAGCGATCGTAAGATGTTGCTATTTTATCTGTTCTACAAATTAGAGTAAATCAAATAATACGGAATTAGGTATTGGTCCATTGTCTGAATTCATTACATTGTTTTTATTTTTCCGAATAAAAATACTTTCGTAAACATTTATTTCCCTATTAGTTGAAACTGCCTTAATGAGTTTTAAATTACCCTTAATAATACTGTGTCCTGTATTGTAAATATGTTGTGCACCACTTGATTTCTCAAACCTATTGTACCTGTAGTGACTTAAATGTTCTTTAAAACGTGTTAATATATTTCTTTTTGTTTGTCCAATATATTTACTGGTACATTCGTTACACTTAATTTCATAAATTCAAGATTTCTGTTCAACATCAACTTTATCTTTCGTGTTTCCCAATAAATTCTTTATGGTATTGTCAGTTGAAAAACCTAATCGTAAGTTTTGGGTTTTAAAAATATGTTTTAAACCTTTGGTGCAAAACGGATCGAAAGGCATTTTAACAAATTTTCCTAGAGATGAAGTTGCCGTTAAAGTGCTAGACTTTTGGACCTGTTTCCTAATCACATTATCTACTATTTGGGGGATATAACCGTTATGAACAGCAACATTTTTAATATAATTAAGTTCTTTATCATACCGGGGTTTAGTAAGTGGAAAAGAGAGTAATCTATTTACTAAGAAATTTAGAGCAGCGAGTTTGTGTTGTACAGAATGTTGAGATTAATTAATTATAAACCGGCTTGTATTCGTATCTATACGATAAATGTCGATTTCTAATTAATTTTTGCTGCTTCTAATTATACGAGTGTCTAAAAAGGGAATCGCGCCGTTTTCTTCCATTTCGCATGTAAATTTAATACTTTCAAATTTTGAATTTAATTTTCCTATAAAATCCTCCAAATCACACTTCTTGGTATCAAAAATAGCAACAATGTCATCCACATAACGTAACCAAATTCAGATAAAAATAATTAATTAAATACTTGTATCTTTGTTATGTAAAATGGTATGTAATTTGTTTTAAGTATTTCATGAATTTTAGGCAAAGAACAGACTTTTATCAAGAATAAATAAAATTGAAAAAAAAAAAAATAATAAAAAAGTTTGCTATCTTTTGCATACTTCCTTGGGATACGTTGTACATATATGTCATCTGAACGAATTGCAATTACAATTAGAAAAGGATATTGAAAGTTTGATGGAAAAATGTCGATAAAATCAGGTAACGTAGCTCAAAATTATTAAATTCATGTCTACCAGTTCTGAAGGCGACAGCTTTAAATTACTCAGTCAGACGGTGAAATATTTTCTAAAGCAAAATATTTACATGTAAAATATATAAAAATAATTACATGTACAACATCGTCGAAGAGAATTTTCAGCGTGTTTTGATGTGTTAAAAGCCTGGCGTCTGTGGATTATGAAATGAAACACCTGTCTTATTAGTTTAATGCAACGTGAACTCAACTGAAACATCACAGAATATATGTTATATGTAAATATTAATTAATTCCTGGAAATTATATTTACATGGTATAGCAGCCTGCAGTCGCAATTTAAATATAATTCTTGTTCACAACTTTGATTTTGAATCGTTTCATAAAATAAACAGGAAGGACATCGAACTGCGTTGTCTTAAAAGTATTTTTCCAAGTTAAAATTTGTATAAAAATTCTATTAAGCACACGTTACAAGAAGAATCACCGCTTTATGCAAGTCTCATCAATTCTTGAAAATTATATTTAGATACATATTTTCAGTTTTAGATTTGGTAACGTTCATATTTTTCACTGACCGATACTTTACATTCTTTCATTTTGTTTCGTGAATCCTTCGTTGAAATTCTTAGTTCTCGCGACTTTTGTTTTAGGTTCAATTTACATGCGGACGTTGTAATTTAAGTGACGAACCTTTATTCATTCTATCCTAATTTTCGGAAATTAATCTTTAGATGTCGCCAGCGGTCAAACAAATCAATATATTCATCTATTCCTTCTATTGACGTAACGGAAATGACGTAGGTTTTCCGAGACGTATTTCCTTCCCTTTGAGAGTTCACCTCATCACGACATTGTGATTCCGGTGCCTCCATATTTTCTAAGATTCTTTTATTATTTAGCTAGAGTTTTTCTACGACCGGATGCTGTCCTACTGTTGGGTGCAGCTATTTTTTTTACTACCGGAAGTTTACCTACTACCTGATGCTGTGTTACTGTTTGGTGCAGCTATTTTTTCTACTACCGGACGTTTTCTACTACCGGATGCTGTCCTACCGCTGTGAAGCTGTGAAGATTTTTTGCGTTGTCTGAATATTGGAGCCGAGAATATTTTCTGCGTTCGTCGCTTAAGAATTTTCTGCGTTCGTTCTCGTGAAGGAATGAATATTGGAACCGTAAAGATTCTGCGTAAGGAGATGAACTTCCTCATGTCAAGTATCGGATCGGATGAGTAATAAATCACACCACTGTTTTATTATCGTACCATATATACAGTTTCCCTTAAAGTTAATATTGTTAATGTCAAAGGACATATATCGTACCGTATACGAGAACTTTTCCTTAGCGTTAATTTTTTATTGACAGAGGACAATTATGAAAACTTGAAAACATGAAAACTTTCATTTAAAGTTTATTTTTTTGATTGACAATGTTATGTAAATATTGGGTCACTTTCCTATAACGTAAGGAAACATTACGTTAAATTTAGTTATGGCTAATTGTAAATAGTTTTAGCTTTACTATAATTTTAATCTTTAATCAATTATGTTATATTATTGTAATTTTTTTTAATTATGCCATTTTTCCACTTCTGATTTTTCAATTATCGTCACAGACAGAGAAAATTTGTGTAATTTAAGATTGAAAGATTGACCGACCACCATAAACAATTTCCCAAAGCGTCTTCGTAAATGTAATGAAGTCCATGGAGGCAATTTTGAACATTTACTGTAGTTTCTTGGTTTATTTTTTGATTTATCGTTTTGTAAAAGTGGTTTATACTTTGAACTTATTAATTAGTTGATTTACAACAGTGTTATTGACTGTTGAAATATTTAACAAAATTCGCGACACCTTGTTTAATACAGTGTATCTGGAATTATTTCAACTCTAAATGTCAACAGATTTGCTTTTGAATAAATTCTTTTGAGCGGATAAACCGGATCTGCATTAAAACAGAGGTAATTAGGTTGCGATGTTAACCTGAGTCATGTTTGCAATTGATTTCTTTGTTTTAACAGAGGAATCCGCTGCTAGTTCCGATTACGTAATTCTATAAAAAATAAAAGTTTCTTGTACTATTTAAAAAAAAATTATTGTGCAGAATGGCTACATTTGTGTTTTATACGCTATAAATATATTTTACAATACCTTATTCGTGAAGCAAAACGTGTATCTCTTGAAAATCGATTAATTAGTTCAAATAATATCCAGCGCGAATCTTGGAATATTATAAAAGAACTTCAAGGAAGTAAAAAATCTTGTAACATAAATACCATCATTGATGAATCTGAAAATGTAATCGAAGACCCTCTTGTAGCTGCTAATACATTAAATAAATATTTTTGTTCTATAGGTGACAACATTAAAGGTGGTATATCCCAAACAGTAAATCCCTTACATTTTTTGAAAAATTCTTTTAATAATAACATTTTCTTTTTTGCACCAATCGATATACCTCAAGTCAGTGAGACAATAAAGTCACTCAAAAAATCAACTTCTAGTGGCATTGATGAAATAAGCTTAAAGATTATTCAATCCGTCCCTCATTCGGTTTTACAAATGTTTACTAATTTAATTAATTAAAGTTTTCAAACTGGTACTTTTCCTTCGTTCCTAAAACGTGTTCGCGTAATACCACTCCATAAAGGTGGCACGGATCACAGTTTTACAAATTTCAGACCTATAGCGGTTACTTCCATATTTTCTAAAATAATCGAGTCAATTGTGAAGAAGTCAATAATGTCATTTCTTACAGCATACAATATACTATCTCCGCTGCAATTTGGATTTAAATCAAAAACTAATACTAGTGATACTATTTATAATTGTATATCATTTATTTATGAAAATTTAAACAAAAAATCTTCAGTAGCAACCATGTTCTGTGACGTAGCAAAAGCTTTTGACTGTGTGCATCATAGTATTTTACTCGAAAAATTACACAGCTATGGATTCAGAGGTGTAGTTAACGATTGGTTCAAGTCATATCTAACAGATCGGTATCAGTATGTTAATCTAACTTTACACTCAGAAAAAGCAAAATAAGACCTACTGAATGTTAATAACGGTGTTCCTCAGGGTTCAGTACTGGGCCCAATTTTATTCTTACTTTACATAAACGATATTACGTCGTTAAAATTATCGGGTCATGTTACACTTTTTGCTGACGATACTTCTATTAGCTGGTCAGCCATAGACAACCATGACTTAACACGTCAAATAAATGAAGATTTGAAAATTTTGCAAATTTGGTTCAGTAGTAATTTTTGTACAAGTTGAATCTCGACAAAAATAAATTAATTATGTTTAGGAACAACGAACCCTTAACCATAGGTATAAATAATAGCTTTGTAAATCAAATTTCTACACATAAATTCTTAGGGATTATTCTCGACAAGGATGTCAAATGGACACATCATATACAAGATTTAACAATGAAATTAGCTAAAGATTGTTTTCTAATTTGTACCATTTTTTCTAATCACAGTCTTCCATCAGCGCTACAAGTGTATCACTCAGTATTCGAATCTAAATTAAGATATGGAATTAGTTTTTGGGGCTTCGGAATTTTTGAAAATTATTTGTGATTCAGAAAAGGGCAATTAGAATCATTTGTGGAGCAGAACATAACGCACATTGCCGTCCATTGTTTATAAATTTAAAAATTTTAACAGTTTTCTCACTCTTTTTATTGGAAATCTTAACTATTGTATACAAAAATCAAAATTTTCTAAAAAGAAATTTTGATATGCATAATTATTTCACCAGAAATAATGATTCTCTGCACTTACCGCTTCCTCACTCTGCATACGTGAAGCAATCTCCATTTTATATGAGTAAGATTCTTTTTAATAAGCTACCTAATGAACTGCGCATAATTTCTAACGTAAAAAAAATTCAGATTTAAATTGAAAAGTATCCTACTAAGTCAGGCATTTTATTCTGTAAACGAATTTATTATATTTAATTTTACTAGTTGACTTATTTAGTGATGTTTTTATCTTATATTTTTAAATTCTGTACTATATGTTTATGTCTATTTCCACAGCTGGTTTCAGGACAATAAATTAGAATTTGAATTTGAATTTCTATTTTCACTCTTATGTTTGATACTGTTCTTTCCCATCCCGGGAGGTCTACGCGCGTATACGATTGTATATTGTGAAGGTTCCACATTCTTAGAGGTCGCCATTACGACGTTCCTGCTCGAAGGTCATAGCAATTTGATAGGGGTACGATAATATTAATGGCAAGTTTGACGTATTCCCGTGAGAGGTCTCATGACTGAGTGTGACCGTCACGCTGCCAGATCGATTAACTGAAACCAGAGATATGCACTCTCCTATTTATAATTTGACATAATTTAATGGTTTACGTAAATATTTATATTATAATTATTTATTATTATATATTATTATGTACATACATTTTGGTGTTCTGCTTCGTCATCAAAGCTATCTTGAACGATAGTCTCCTCTAAGTTTTTTTGATTCTCGGTAGTCGGTTTCACAGTGCGCATATCCGCTGGGGTCTCTGCCTGGCGCCCGTATTTATTTTGACCCACACCTTCCTCCTTTAAGGACTAGCTCGGGATTGCTGATTGACTTCACAGCGCATCTTGTCACCAGTTATCGGTAAATAACTAAGAGTGAACATAATGACAATAAGCTGGTAGAAAAGTGTTCCAATTTAACTTAGAGACCTTTTAATAAATACTCTTCAATATGGCTACACATTCCTAAAAAAACAAAAGCCTCCTTTCAGGCTCTTATAATCATCATGTAATACATCACTCTAGGCTTCTTTCTTATTGTTCCTGTGTGTTTTGTCTGTAAAACGTGCGGACGGGAACTAGAACTCAGTTTTCAGCCCCTTTTTCTCCCCAATTGTTTTGACAATCCAATTCAGTTCACTCATACTTCGACCTGATTTCTAATTTAGTAAAATTAAACAAAATGTACCTACTGAATTGCACAAAATAATAATGATAAGAATCTGGATTCTTACATGGCCACTATTTCTCCCACTGTCATATCTTCTCTATGGTCTTTTCATTTGACTCAGTGTCTCTAGTTCTAGTTCTATTGCCTATAGACTTCCATTTGATGATGGTATGTAATGTCATTTTCTGTAAATGGACCCATACCATCTAAATTGTTACGCCTTTTCATCTTACTAGATCTTCTCCTTAGAGCAACTGGCGCGTCTAAGTACTTAGAATGTCAACATTTTTGAATTATGAATTGCACTGTTGATTTGTACTTGATTCTCATTTCTACCGCTCTGGTGCATTTCCTGTATGTGTACCTGTGTGCAGGTCTTTTGTTTGTGTTTTCTTCCTGTTTATTTTAGCCGGTGTTTGTTTGGGCGTTTTCTTCTCTGGTTATTATTTGTACTAACTTGTTCATGATATTTTCGTTCGTGCCTACTTTCTAATGTTGGATTAAAAATGTTGAACGGGCGTCAAGTTGCCTAACTCCCTTGTTTAGTTCGAGGTTTTGTTTAAAAAAAGAGACAACACATATGCCAACTACTATTTTCACTTACCTGGAAACTTTAACAAAATTACGATTCGGATGGACAGGAAAAGTGCCTGTTTATACGCAAAAATCCTAGATCGATTGGAGAGTTGAGCCATGGGTCGATCATCGACGATAATAATTGTGTAAGGGCGCTAGAGACCAATTGTCCAACGCGATTCCTTGTCAATCCAAAATGCTTATCTCTGCGATTGAATCGCCTCGCTAACGTGTTTTTTTCTTGCACTAATATCCAAAAAAAAAGGTGGTGAGCCGTATTCAACAAAGAATCTAAAACACTGGGCATTTATTGCTCTCAACACAAGTAAAGTGTGGTTGAAATTTAGTTATTTAATATTTAACAGTAAATCAAATGATCAAGATTATTAACAGGTATTCGTAGGTCTCGATCAACGTAACAATATATATAACCATATATATATAATAGATAAAACTATCGCTTTTTGATCTGACATTGCAGTAGGATATACAGGATCTCCCAAGTTGAGTGGCCTATTAAGGAAATATACAAAAAATATGAAGCTTAGCAGGCTGCCACAGCGGAAGGTGATCTTTCAGACTAAAATATTTTCACTTTTATATCACTTCCGATTATACCGGAAGTCGCCGTTAGCTTTCTTATTTTAAATGGAATGCTATATTTTTTATTGCAAATTCTGATTCTCCGTATTAGTCTAAGTAAACATTGTTAAGGCTTTCCTATACTTAAATGTAACCGATTTTGAGATATCTGGAGATTTATCTAAAAAATTGTTTTGGTCAGCTTTCATTGAAGAGATTGTATTTATGACACTTTCAAATTTAGAAATTCAGGTGGCATGTCGTTTTGAAGTACTATCTTCAGGCTTTCGAATAGTGTCCTAATCATCCCTGAAAAAATCACAGGCTGGTCATAAAATGGTGTCGAACCTCACTATGTTTAACTGCCCAAAACTCAATTTTCGTAAATGGAACACCCTGTATATTTTTACATCATGAGACAGAGAATTAAATTCTACATCGATTAGTATTAGTATTCCCTATACCCATCTGTAGTAGTTTTCTTGTTATCAGTAATTTTTTTATTATAATGGTATATTTTTCTTGAATTATTGTATTTTTTAGCAGTAAGTGACGAGAAAACAAAAATATTTATTTCAGGCCACTCAACTTGGGAGACCCTGTATACATATATATAATTATAGAGTGCACTTAAAATTAAATCCGCGAACGTTAATTACCAAGTAAACGGGTTTCTGGGACACGCTTTGTATCGATAACTGTTACGTCACCACGCAAAAGCGTCTCTGATGTCACTCTAAAATAAGTTTCAAATCATTTACGGTGTTGATTCTTGCTCGACGTCCGCTGTTGAGACGGTCGACGGTTAGTTCGTTGCTCAAAAAAATACTTGCTCGATAATTTAAATTGAATAACGGAGTCAGTGAGAAAAGGGCCGTCAATAAACGTAATCAACCAGGACAAAAGAATAGCGACGATGACGGCTTGAGAGGAAATGTTTCTAAAGTCAAAGAAACACGATTGGAAATAGCAGCTAATATTTTTTAAACTTTTTGCTAACGCCTGTATAAAGCAGTTCAAATTTATTGCAATGTAATTAGAGTTTCCCATGTTTTTTTACTTTCTAGGACAGCGTAAATCTCAATAACGGTCGCAACACGAAACAAGTTGTTGTTTTTACCACTGCTATCATCGCTTCTTTGCCATACGAAATTAACGCGACCGTTTGATACCACGACCCCACAATTAAAATGCTGTTAACGTGCCGCGAAACGTCAACTTTTAAATTGAATTCAGATCTGTCCGACAAATTTATAACTATATTTTCTTCTGTCAATTGTTGTTCATTTTTGAACCTAAATAATTATTTATTCCTGCACTTTTCGTGGCAAAAAAATATTCAAAAGATTATTATTACGTGTTTTGTGTTGTAACAAAGCAGGGAATTATTCAAGCGAAAAAATAACATTTTGAAAATGTAAATGCACTGTTTAAATGCAGAGGCTGGTACAAATTTGGGAAACACATTACACAGCCATTTTTTCGCATCAATAAAAAATTATAAACTGCACGAGGATGCGTTTATTTCGCCGATGAAATAGCTAGTTTATTTCCCCACAGACACATTTGTTATTGTTTAAATCAGGAAATACTGCGTCAAGTTTTAGTTTGAGATCATCAAAATCACCCTCGTTGCGGTTGTTGCTTAAATAAAAATATAACCACGACAAGCATAGTTAAGTACGTTTTCCCATCTCCAAAGAGTATAAAAGTGAAACCAAGAGTATAAAAGTGAAACGTAAAGTAATTTCATGTTAATCCAGTTAACACGGTACGAAGCGTTTAGTATAATTTTCTAATTCGCAAAAATTAAGCGGAATGAAATTCAACAAGTTGTGTTTTATTGCGCGAATTTTACATATATTCGCCCGGGTTTCATAAAACTTAACGAACCCCAATCTACTGAGATGACTGTAGGCGCAATAAGTAGGAAGGTGCTTTAAATTAGGAGCATTAATTTAATTAAACCGCAGTTTACGAGTTAAAACCTCCTTGTCTTTAATGTCCGTTCTCTGGAAACGCAATAATACTTGTACTGGGTGATTCAAAATAAGTGACCGACTCGTCAACCACAGGTAGGTACTAGTACAGCTGTATTGCGTCACAAGAGCAATGAACTAGCGTGGAATAGAACGAAACACTAGTGTTTACCTTGAAATTAAACTGTAAAACGTTTTTATTTATGGTTTTCTACGGAAAAAAATGTATAATACGCAATTTATTCATTCAAATTTGGGACGTGTGCATGTATACGTAAGAAATGAATCATGATTTCCATTTTGGATTCAAGGGAGGTTGATTTTTGAAATGCATCTGATAGACTTATTTCTTGCAATTTCGCACTTGCATGACTTTAGTGAATACGCCCCCAACACTTATACTGAATCACCCTGTATTATAGCGTGTGTACACCTAGTCAGGTAGATTGTAAGTTCAACCGTCAAGCTGTCAAATGCAGCGTCAAAATTTGTTCTTGATTTGAACAGTTCACTGAAATGTTCTTAATTTATGGGAAATATCGCCAGAATGATAACGCCACTACGGTCCTTTAGGATTTTATAATCGGACTGTATGTGGTTGATCGGAGAAGTGTATTTAGAATTTATTCATAACGCAGTACCAGAAATGCGTGATGTACGGGATTTCTTAACAATTCGATTTGGTAGGCCCTTGGTTTGTCCTCCCTGCTCCCCCGATATGAATCCTTTAAATTCAGTTGCACTGTTATCGATTAAGGTCAGCTTCTAAAGCATAGAAATCCTACGTTTAACTCTTCAGTGGCCAAGAAAAATAATGGAATAGTCCAGCGGGTTCAGTGAATTACTCAAAGGAAATTAGTCGCTGCGAATTTCTTTACGAAGTGATGAAACGATGGATCGATGAAGTAATGGAACGATGAAGCGATGGATAAAATGATAGATCGATGACGCGGTGATTTGATGGATCGATGAAGTAATGGATTAATAAAGCAGTGGATCAACTGATTAAGAAGCCACGGATCGATGAAGCGATAGATCGATGAAACGATGGATCGGTAAAACTATAGATCGGTGAAGCTATGAATCAATGAAAATATGGATCAATAAATCCATTGAGCGATACTGCGAACGATCGATGAAGCGATGATTCAATGAATCGATGGATGGATGAAACGATGATGTGATAGACCGACGAAACGATAAATCAATGAGGCGATGGATGGGTGATGTAATGGATCCATACACGATGAAGGAAGAAAGCAAAGGATTGATGAAGTATTGGATCGACAACGCGATGGATCGCTGAAACGGTGAATTGAATTGTTCGATAAATTGTTGATTCGATGAAGTGATGGATCAATAAAGTAAAGAATCGAAGCGATGAATTGTTGAAACGATAAAACAATTTGTATCTATTATATTTTGTTTTATTAGTTTTATGCAAAACTAAAACTAAATACTCCTAATATTTGAAACAGGGTGACATTTTTGTTGGTATCACTATGACATTTAGACGTCAGATGAAACGGTTATTTAAACTTGGTTTTATTCCTATATTAACAATTATCCTTACAATTGTTACTACAGGAATAAAACCAAGTTTAAAGTTAAACTGTGATGGAAAAACTGGGCCCTAGGGGTTGCAGTTACAACATGTTATCTTCATACCGCAGAGCATTGCCGAAATTATGCAAAGTTGTTTCCCGCCACTGCTGAGCATTACCGAGATTGCAGCTTCATCTATGCAGTGTTGCCAGGTTTACTATTTTAAGAGTAGATCTACTATTTAACCTCTTGTTATACTGTTTCACTGTTATCGGATAAAAAGAAAAGTATTATGTCCTGTAATCTAAATAATAAATTGTTGCAATTACGAGTAGTAAAATAAATTAATACATTGGTACGCCTATATTCAAAAAAGTTAGGTTACTGTGCTGAATGTACGAGTATACCTTATACTATATTAATTAGTTTCGTTTTTAAAATATCGATTTTGCCACATTCGCCAGCAAATGTTGAGAATAAACAGAAATGATTTTCGATTGCCAGCGTCGCTGGCGTTTTGCATTCAAGAAATATCCCAAACGTGTTTAAAGGTCCAGTCTTTTTACCTCCTTTTAAACTTTACTACCCCATAAATTTCCTGGATGTAATTGTTTTCTAAGAATATTACGAGGAAAATAGATTTACAACTAAGTTAAAAGACCGACCCTTAGTTATATTATCAGTCAAGGTACTCAAGGTATAAACAGATTCTATTTGAATTGTAACTTTTGGGCACTCGTAGAGAATAAATTGATACTCTTTTAATTTTACCCCATTTATTTACATATGTGTGTACAACTTAGCCATCACAAACATACTGTCGCTCGCACAGAATGATTGCTTATCTCCATAACAAAAACTAGTACCGCAAGTAACCCTACGCGAATTTTAAAATACATCACATTTCCTCCCGCCAAAATTTAAAATATACAATTTTATCTACATTTTTAACCTAATAAATCTTAACAACTCAAAAAAATAATTATCAATCAATAACAACTGTATTCTATTTACCTGTGAAAAACAATGTTTATTTCTTAAAATAATCATACGTTAACCTATTTGGGGGCCTAATTATTCTTTTAGGTCTATTTGAAAACTGATTGTCATTGTTCATTTCAGCATTGTCAATTTCAGTTTTGTCCCCTTCAATATCAGCATTGGACGAACAAGGTAAACGGTCATTATCATTTTTGTTACTAATTTTTGCAGAAAACTTTAACATTTGATTGTGATGCCGTTTCCATTTTTTGTCCAATTCTGGAATTTGTACAATACAAATACATTTACCAATTTTTGATTCCACAATACCTTTGATCCATGTATGCTTATTTGGATTTCGATAATCTTTAACTAAAACTTGCTCACCGACATCAAATTGAATTTTTCTACAACCGCGAAAATAATACCTTTGTTTACTTTGTTTACATTCAACTCGGTTCTTTATTTCTACATCTGGCTTAAGCAAATCAAACCTAGTTCTCAAATTTCTGTTAAACATCAAAAATGCTGGCGTAACACCTGTAGTGCTGTGAGCCGTGTTACGATAATCGAACAAAAAATTATTAAGTACCAAATTTAAATCGATAGATTTAGATTTGCCAATAGCATTCTTAAGAGCATTTTTAATGCACTTGACAGAATTTTCAGCGGCACCATTTGACATAGGCAGAAACGGTGCTGTGGTAATGTGTTTAATACCATTTAAATTTAAGAAATTTTTAAATTCTGCGGAGCAAAATTGCGTTCCGTTATCGCTTACTATCAAATTTGGTAACCCAAATCGTGCAAACGTACTACGTAAAGCTGAGATTGTTGCCCTTGTTGTAATGTTGATCATAGGAAACACTTCGATCCATTTAGAATGCGCGTCTACAATAATCAAAAAATATTTATTTAAAAACGGTCCCATGAAATCAATATGCAACCTAGACCATGGTTGCTCAGGCCATTTCCAAGTATTTAAATTTACTTTAGGCGGGTTAATCCGATTTACAGCGCAATATTCGCAACCTTTTGACGCATTCTCAATTTCCTTACCTAATCCGGGCCACCAAAAATAAGACCTCGCTAAACTTTTCATTTTTACCGTACCTTGATGTGAGTTGTGCAGTTGTTTTAAAATAGTAGATCTAAGTGAGTCTGGAACTACAATTCTGTTATTCCAAAGCAAGCAGTCTTGTTCAATAGAAAACTCATTTCTATAATTATAGAATTGCTTAACATCTTCAGTCAACTGATTTTTATTCGGCCATTTTTCTTTGACAAATTTAATCACTTGCTTAAGCACAGTATCGTTAATCGTATGTTGTTTAATCTGTTTAAAATTTATAGGAATGTCTGAATTATTTTCGAAATAATTAAGATAACTGACGTCAACATCTTCCCAATGTTCAGTATCGTTATTATTAACTGGAAGTCGTGATAAACAATCGGCTAAATTGCAGTCTGTTTTTACGTACTGAATATTGTACTTATAATTTGACAGAATTACCGCCCATCTCCTCAACCGATTTGCAGAAAATTGAGGAATACTTTTACTGGGACTGAAAATTGCCAGTAAAGGCTTGTGGTCCGTAACCAGAGTGAATTCAACACCGTAAAGGTACTGATGAAATTTACAAAGACCAAAAATTATAGCTAATCCCTCTTTTTCGATTTGCGAATAATTTTTCTCCGCTGCTGACAACGTTCGTGACGTATAAGCTATCGGTTTTTCTTCCCCATTAGGAAACACGTGTGCTAATACAGCACCTAAGCCGTATGCACTGGCGTCAGTAATTAACTTTATTTTTAATTCCGGATTATAATGAACTAAAATTTCCGCAGACATCAAAACCTTTTTGACCTTTTCAAAAGCTGTCTGACAATCTCTTGACCAGTTCCATTTGACGTTATCTTTCAATAAATTATATAACGGATGTAATAGAGTAGACATCTTTGGTATAAATTTACCGTAATAATTAATTAGACCTAGGAAAGATTTTAACTGAGTCACTGTTTGTGGAATTGGAGCATTTTTTATGGCCAAAATTTTATCTTCGGATGTACGTAAACCTTTCTTATCGATTACATACCCTAAATATGAAATTTCGGATTGCAAAAATTTACATTTCTCAAGAGCTACCTTGAATCCTGAATTTTGAAGACATTGTAAAACGTTATTTAAGCGTTTTGAATGCTCTTCTAAATTTCTACCGCCAACTAAAATATCATCAAGGAAACAAACTACTCCATCGAAACTGTGCAACAACGAATCCATAATTTTCTGAAATTTCGCCGGAGCACTCGCGATTCCAAAAGGTAATCTTTTATATTTGAACAACCCTTTGTGGGTAGAAATTGTAACCAATTGTTGTGATTGGTCATCCAGGCAAATCTGTTGGTAAGCTTGTGAGAGATCCAACTTTGAGAAATATTCACACCCTTGCATTCTTAGAAATAACTCTTCGATTCGTGGTAAAGGATATTGGTCAATTTCAAGAACAGGGTTTACCGTGACTTTAAAATCCCCACAAATTCGTACAGAGC
The DNA here is from genome assembly GCA_036172665.1 of Prosopocoilus inquinatus. Lineage (NCBI taxonomy): Eukaryota > Metazoa > Arthropoda > Insecta > Coleoptera > Lucanidae > Prosopocoilus > Prosopocoilus inquinatus. Next base: position 57,075,157 of record CM069871.1, read on the forward strand.
CATCTTTTTTTAACACGGGCACAATAGGAGTAGCCCAAGCACTGAAATCCACTGGAACAATAGCGTCCAAGTCTAATAATCTTTGAAGTTCTTTTTCTACTTTATCTCTCATTGCAAAGGGCAAGGGGCGACTGCTAATAAACTTTGGTGCTACCGAATTGTCTTTTAAATTTAAAGTTACGGTGCATTTATTAAAAGTTCCTAAACCAGGTGAAAACAATTTATCGTATTTCCGAATCAACAATTCGATGTCGGATGGCAAATTTATATTATTCACTTCAGTTATGCCTAAATTATATAAACTGAAAAAATCTCGACCCAATATAGGCTGACCTCCGTTTTTAATAACGTAAAAGACCAACGAATTTCTACGGGCGCCAGTTTATCGCCATTGTAAAAAAATAAAGTTTTATTTGCAGGTGACAATTGAAATTTGTTAAATTTATGTTTCCACAGTTCATAAGATATGGCTGATATACTGTAGTAGTAGTAGTAGCTCCCGTATCAATTTGACCTACAATAGGTACCTTTTCCAATAACAATTCAACCATAAAGGGTTTATTTACATTATTAGACTTAATAATAAACAAAGAATCATCTCCACTTTCTAAGAAGTTTTGTTTATTTTTGTTATATGTAGTCATGTTAGCTGACTTTTTATTTTTCTGTGTTTTCAGTCTACACACAGAAGCTATGTGACCTTTTTTGTTACACATTTTGCAAAAGCAATCACGATAAAAACAGGCATCACTCGTATGGTTGGACCTACCGCAAACCGCACACTTCGTTCCCGTCTTGAATGCCTTACGACCTTGCGCTGCCCCAGCTGAAGTCTTGCGCGTAGCGGACAACTGGTGCATTTCCGGTTCTACTTTAATTTTCGGGACCGCGTACTGTTGAGCCGCCATCTTGTCGCTTGCAATTTCCACCACACGTGCAAAACTGACATCTACTTTTTCTTCAAACAGGCGATCCTGTACAGGACCCGGGTTAAATCCAATAATGTAGCGATCACGGAGTGCCTTTTCAATTTCGTTTGCCGAAAATTCACAATGAACAGCTAAATTACGCACTCTAGCTGCCCATTCTTTCGCACTTTCACTCGACACTTTCTGAGCATTGTAAAATTTAAATCTGGCAGAAAATACTGATACCACGGGTTTAAAATGCGCATTTAAAAGTTTTATTAAGTCACTATAACTTAACTCTTCTGGAACCAAGGGTAAAGCCAAATTAAAAACTAATTTATATGCTTCCTCACTTAGTGAATTAAGCAGAATTGCTCGTTTACGTTCAGTCGCTAATATATTATTAGCTTCAAAATAGTTTTCCAACCGTGGTTTGAAAATCGTCCAGTCGCTATTTAAATTAAATTCCCGTAAGTGTCCAATCACTTCATTTACCGCTACTGGATCCGCCATTTTACGGTATTTTAAATCGCACTATCCTCGTCGCCACTGTAACTTTTGGGCACTCGTAGAGAATAAATTGATACTCTTTTAATTTTACCCCATTTATTTACATATGTGTGTACAACTTAGCCATCACAAACATACTGTCGCTCGCACAGAATGATTGCTTATCTCCATAACAAAAACTAGTACCGCAAGTAACCCTACGCGAATTTTAAAATACATCACATGAATAATATAATTTTCTTAGAAACTTCAATTCAGTGCCCCTACTGACATTTCTTATATTAAATTGATCTTATTTTATAATTACAATTAAGTTTTGTTTAGAAGTGTATATAAGGTGCTTTCTTTCACTCACAAAATCGTGATCCAAACGTGTTTGGATTGAATTATGGTTATTTACAAATGAACTGTCAATCAAAAATTCAAGTCAGGTATTTTGTTGCAACAACTACGAAATTCAGGTCCAAACTATTCGAAACACGATTCAAACTTTTAAGCAAAAGAAAGCACCTTAAGATTAAATTAAAAAAGCTATTGTTTTTCTTTTGCCAACTACTGGTTTTTTTTTTTACTGAACTATCAACTGTTCAAACGAAAAATAATGTGGAAATACTGCCTCCACGTTTCTAAAAAGTTACCATCATTACCATTATAGGTCTCAAGTTCGATTAGAAAGATCCACTAAAGCTAGGTTCATATGCATCGGGATACGAAAAATATTTTTCTGATTGGTTCTTTCGCTTCGGGATCAGTGGATTTCATTTTTCCACCGCAATCTCATATGCTTGATATTTGGCATTGCGGTCATTGTATTGCCCAATGTTGGGGCCTGTACAGACCACGCTATCTACGTTTTGTATTGATTTATAAATGTAGGTAGGTATGATGTCCTATTAAGAAATTAAAGATAAGTTGTTCCATACGTGAGAATTTCTGGTCTTTTAAAAACCATCTTGAACAGCCACACAGTCACTAAACCCAACACACGTCTTCGGACTCAACACCCAAATATGAGTGTTTACATTGATTTGCAAGAGCTAAACTGAACGTATCCACTTCCAAAAGGTAGAAATTAAACTGGGTGATAAACGCGCTCGTTTTTAAAGTAAATGCACTACAATATCAATTAAACATTTTTGAGCCAAGATGACTATGTGCAGTGCCGGCTTAACGTCCCATCACAAGGTCACATCGAGTAGCTATTACAAAAACTGTAAGTTATATCACATAACATTCACTCTCAGAAACTTACATTACTTAGAACAATAATTTATTTAATTTATTCCTTTCAATTTCGTACTTGTACGGCCTTAGTAAACACGCCCCTAACTAAAATACTTATTCTGAATCGCCCTGTTTTTACTTATTTACTTATGTTTTATAATAGAAAGAAGTTATAGTTAGCAATTTAACATCTCTCTGAGAATCTCGAGGCCTCATATAAATTAAATCTCAATCAAGTTTAAAAACCTTGAAATAAAGCATTATACAGGGTTACAACTAATTATAGAAACATTATGGGGATCTCGTAAACTATAAGAGATACAAATGTGGTTAAATTATAGAAAAGTTGCGCTGTCTTGAGGTCTAAAAAACTATGCAAAAAAATCTTTCCTATTTTCATTCGTTTTTGAAATATCTTCAAAAAACTGAAAATTTTCTTTTTCGAAAATCTCGAATTTCTTCTTTACTTCTTACGATAGAATGATAAAATTCGGTGTTCTTATATTAAATTCGATGGACAACTTAATGCAGTTCGAGAAAATAGGTTAGGTTTGACAGTTTCGTAGATACATCTGTCAACTGTTTCTTTTCTTATGGATTCTGCCTTAGATATTCATAACACGTGATGCAGAAATGTTTTTCGAATACGACCATATGAACATTTATGCTTTCGTTTTGAAACAAAATATTATGTTACCAAGAATTTTTGTTAACAAAAATTTGTAAATAAGTACCATAATTTGAATAAGATTTATTAATTTAATAATAATTTTAGTTTTGCATGTTTACACGCATCTGCCTACTGGACATTTTTTTTCAAAATCTTTTGTAGTATCTTGATATTTTGTTTTAAAACAAAATCATAAGTGTGCCTTATGGTCGTATTCAGATTTTCTTTTTGTATCACGTGGTATGAATAGCAAAGATAGCTTCCGTAAGAAAAAAGACAGTTGACAGTCGTATCTGCAAAACTGTGAATTCTAATCTATTTCTTCGAACTCTATTAGATTGCTTTCGCTAGAATTTTGTGATTCTACTTTAATAAATATTTTGATAGGCTCCAAAATAGTGCACCCTTTTTTTGTAATTTAACCGTCTTTGTATCTCTTATAGTTTACGAGATCCCCATGGTGGCCCTTTAACCCAGATATGCCTATAGTACTATATGTAGGACGACAATTCAAAGTTCCCTCCTTGAATTATATGACAAGTGCTGCCTCTGTTATATATTATTTTATCTTCAAACAAGTCTATTGTTTCTTGACAAGTCACCATTTCAGCGGGAATTGTCGTTAATAATCAAAAAATTGTTTTTGGTTTGTGTTGAAATGGAATTTTGCGATATAAGATTTACAGGGTAAGTATTTCTTTGCATAGTGTTTAGTTATTTTGTAAACAACTAATTATTCGATATAATGAATGTTGTAACTTTACATAGGTGGCGTTAATTATTAGGTTACTTTCAAGAATTTTTTGTTACGTGTGATTTTTTGAAGACGTCCTACATGTAGGACGTCATTAACAAGACCTGTGTTACAATATTTTTTAAACCTTACATACACCCTGAAATAACAAATTCATTGCTGTTTTAGGGGCTTAACCCTAAATGAAGCATTGGCTATGATAGAGGATGAAGATTTTCCTCATGCGGGGGTAGATATTGTTATGCTTCCTCCAGAGAATTCATGTGTTGACTTTACTGATGAGGATTCTGGAGACGAAGGAAATTTTTATCCTAATAATTTACCGGGTAGTCAGCTAAGAGCAACTGCTGAAGTAATCGATAGTGGTAAATATCAGCCAGGAAATCATCTTGATCCACACTTCGATGAGGAAGAGGAGATTCCACTCGCTCAATTATCAAGATACAATAATAACAGGAGAAAAATTCAAACAACAAGCAAATGGATAAATAAAGATCTGACTGAGCGATCCGATGAAGAATTTCCTGGTGATATCTACAATGTGTCAATAGAAAAGTTGACACCATTGGAACTCTTTGAGATATTCTTAGACGAAAATATTATTGACGTGATGGTTGAAGAAACAAATTGATATGCTTCTAAAAAAAAACCTAGTAACATATCCAAAAGTGAAATGAAGTGCTTCTTGGGAGTTCTTATACTTAGTGGGTATATGCAACTCCCAAGACGCCGTATGTTTTCGGAAAGAGAGAAAGACGCGCACCACGAACTTGCCTCCACAGCAATATCACGAGATCGATTCGAATTTATTATGAGTCACTTTCACCTCACAGACAATAATACTCTTGATCGCAAGGATAAATTTGCAAAAATAAGACCCTTATTTGTTCATTTGAATCAAGTATGTTTAAAATTTGCACCATTTCAGAAATCACATTGCGTTGACGAAGCTATGATACCCTACTATGGGCGCCATGGATGTAAGCAATACATCCATGGAAAGCCTATCCGATATGGTTTCAAATTCTGGATGGGATGTACACGTTTAGGGTACGTCAACTAGTTCGAACCATATCAAGGAGCAACCCATCTAGGGACAAAATATAAAGAGTTAGGAGTAGGGAGCAGGCGTTGTTCTTACGTATACTGATTGTTTGAAATCTAGATGGCCAGATGTGCAGTTTCATTTATATTTTGATAATATTTTCACTTCCATTCCGCTTCTAAATAAATTAACTGAAAAGAAACTGAAAGGCACTGGAACAATCAGAACAAATCGAGTGCCGAACAATCCTTTCTCGCCCAAGCGCATGAAGAAAGAAGCTCGTGGATATTATGAATATAAACTGTGTGAGTCCCCGACAATAATGGCAATACAGTGGAATGACAATAGCATAGTCACCATGTGCTCAAATGCTGCGGGTGTACAACCTGTTCGTCACGCCAAAAGATTTTCTCAACGCGAAAAAAGAAATGTATATATTGATCAACCATATATGTTTAGTTTATACAATGCGAATATGGGAGGCGTTGATCGGTGCGATGAAAATGTAAGTCTATATAGAACGTCGATTAGGGGCATAAAATCGTATTTTCCTTTGATTTCACAATGCATTGATCTTGCTGTCCATAACGCATGATAGCCTTGGGTTTACTCCAGCAAAATAAAAAAACTACCGGAGGCTTTGCGAGAGGACGACCCGGTCAAGCTGAAAATCTTTCAATTCGATATGATCGAATTGATCACTATGTAATACCCCAGGATAAACAAATTAAATGTCGTCACTGCCACATGAAGGCCACCACCAGATGCAAAAAATGCGATGTTAAATGTTTTGTAGCATACCACACCTTATAATAACTGCCGTTAAATTTGAAAATAAAGCTTTCATTTCGTAAAATATAGCAGTGATTGTTCCTAACGACCTATATTTAGACCTAGCCCTAAAGGGCATGCAGGTATTTGCTGTGAATTTCTAACAATATTTTTGACTTTATCACAAAAGTGATAATTGCAGCAAAAAAAAATTTTTATTTCCCTGAAAATTTTTCAGGCATATCTGGGTTAATTAGTTCTAACCCTGTAGAAATTATAATAAAACATTTACGCAGTTTATTCCATAAAGCTTTTTTATCCTAAATATTAAAAACGATCTTGTTCAAAATAACTGTAAAACGTTTGCCCCTAATGATTTAATATGATTTTAAAAGAGCCCTCACATTATAACAGTGCTTCCTGCTTACTCAAGTGAATAGCAAGGCAGTCCAATTCATTTCACGATTTATATTGAACGTGGACATACTCTTTTTTTAATGATGACTTGACTTTATTAATAACGCCCCGCGAGCAGGAAGACCCGGCGAGGAGGAATGATTGATGAAAACATCGAAAGGAAAGATGTAATCTTCCATTAAAACAATGCTTCGTCTAACTCAGCCCGAGAAACAATTAATTTTTGAATCGCACCAAATTAATGGTCCATTCCATCCAGCTCACAGCCCCCGACTCAGTTTCTTGCAATTATTATTTGAAAGTATTTCTCAAAGTAAAGCCAGTGATAAGTGCACTACTTTACAACAGTAACCCAGATTGCGAGCACTTCCAAAAGCAGCATAAGTTTATTGTTTTAATCAGTGGTTTAGGTAGCGGATTTATAAATACATACGGTCTGAACGAGAACACTTTGAAAATCAATAAAGCTGAAATTACAATATTTCGGCTTCTTTAGATACTTTATACTTCTTTAAGAAGTTTCAGTCTAGCCGACGGACACGAGTTACTAGACTGCAAAGTCGACAATTTTCCACAGCTGTGCCATATACCCACCCCGAAACTCTCTCGTAAATTGTTAGTTTGGTTATTGATTATTGTGAAGTTGCTTTTATGTCACATTCGTATAAGCGTATCATTAGCGATAACCCTAGAATAAAAATCTAAAAGCACACATCATAACAGAATGATACTTTGTTACAAACGAATCGAATTTGCTCAAATCAGAAATGAACGTCTCACTCAAATGATAGTACTTAACTATATCTGTAGCTATTGTAATGAAAGTGTGTCCATTGGAAAGCACAGTAAATAACGAGTATTCAATTGAAAAGTTCAAATTGATTCCTTAATTAAAGGGGATAAAGGTTCACAGATTGACAGGTATTGGTTTTAAAACAGATGTTACGTTTAATATTTTGCGTTAATTTAACTAAAGGACCTGTAAATTATTTTAATTCTGAAAGTAATTTGATAATTCTCTGCATTAATGTAGCCCAAGCAACATTCATATACGTTTAATAAAGGATAAAATGTCCGCGAGGTAGATGTTGAAAAAACGTGTTCCGTATACTAAATACGATGTTTCTGTATCAAAGTGGTATAACGTATACGTTTATTAGACAGCTTAAAACATGTAGGTTGACCGTAACCGTTAATAAATATAAAAATGTCGAACCAAAACCAAAATATGGTTGAATACACGAAAATTAAACCAAAGCATATTGCTTGGGAGGTATCTTTCTAAAATAATAAGTTTTGTACGAAAAATAATGTAAAATTGTTCTATACAGGATGCGTCATTGGTATAGATTTCTTCAATAGTTTTTGTATGCCTGTATTACCAATCTAATATCAGGAAGATGTGAAAAGTTGTTTAAATATATAAAATTGTGTCAAATGTCAAATAAATACATCTTCGCCGAATACCTCACTTCTTTCGGAATTACAAACATACATTAGGTACCGTGGATTAAAATAATTTAAGGCGTACAACTTCCTCCCTTTTCCTTTTGAAGTCATTTTTCACAATAAAAAAAGAATGAACTCAAATGAGCAGGTAAGACGAAAGCAATTTAAGAAACCGATACCCACAACCTTAAACTAATTTACTTCGAGATGAACATTTCTATTGTGCCGCTAATGCAACTGCACCTTGGAGATGAAGACATAGCTTCATCGATTGTAGCGCCCTTTGTTGCTTATTCGAAATAACAGCTTCAATTTCTCAATCTAACGCAGAGGCCAATTTGCAGTAAGTCGGCATTATTTGCGAAGTTTTCAGTTAAAAGCGGGCGTTATTATTCGTAGATGTTAGATGCGGGTGAGCGGTGCATTCGCGGATTTCATACAAAGGACCATTATTCATGAAGTTTTTTTTTGTTTTTAATAAGACAGTACTTTACGTCGCCTCGCTCTGAAACCACTTATTATTGGAGCGTAAGATAATGAACGTTTCGCTCATACCATTATATTTTCCTTCTAACATCTTTAAAAATTTATTTTTGATTAATTATGGCGTAACTGTTCTTTCTCTGATTGAGTACTTTATATTTATTGAAAATGTTCACGTTAATGCGCCCTGCCGATTTATGTTAGAAAAGAAAAGGTATTGGTTAACAATTAAAGTGTTCTTTTCAAAATAGCCCATGTAAGTAAGTAAGTAAGTAAGTAAGTAAGTAAGTAAGCATTTATTTACCCATCATGTGACGGTACAGTATACATAAAAATAAAGTATTCATAATAATAAGTATAAAAATGTCCTTAAAATTAAAACTAAAATTAATAAAATTATTAAAACAAGATTAGAAAGTACACATTAAAGTATAGGTCTAATAAAACAATATTCTTAACATGTTCTGTCATGGAAGTCGTTGGAAAGGAACTCCTCAATAGAGTAAAACGCACAACTCAAGAGAAAAGGTTTGACTTTCTGCCTAAAAGCTTTTGAGTTATTTACATCCCTTAGGTGGTTAGGTAGTTTATTGAATAAAACTCTACCAAGGTAGTATGGAGAGTTTTACATAAAGATGAATTAGGTAGCGGCAGTGTCAAGTCGTTGCCTGCTCGTGTGTAATGATTATGAACTTTTTCACGTTTAGAAATGAAACTTAAGTGTTTAAAAATCATTGAAAGGACTTCTAAAATAAAAAGGGAAATTAGAGTTAGTATCTGTTTTTCAATGAATAGACGTCTGCAGTGAGCTCTAAAATCTGATCCAGTGATTATGCGAATCGCTTTCTTTTGAATTTTAAATAAAGTGTTTAAGTTTTCCTTCGAAGAGAAACCCCAGTAACAAATACCATATCTTAGTCGCGACTCAAACAAAGAATGATATACAGCCCTTGCCTCAACAAATCCAATCTCCGCCGTGACAACTCTCAGGGCATAACATGTTTTTGATAACTGATTAGTTAATAGCGAAATATGGTGTTTCCATTTTAAAGAAGTATCAACCAGAATACCTAAAAATTTTATGCTTTTTTCTTGTTCAATTTTAATGTCATTAATATGTATGTCCAACTGACTATGGCTATTGTATAAAATAACTTTAGTTTTGTTTAAGTTAAGAGATAATCTGCTGCAATCAAACCAAGATTTAATTAGAGACAAATCATTAATCATTGTAGTCTGTAAAGATTCAATACTCGAAGCGTGCCATGTCACAAAGCTTTATTTTGGGGATATCGAAAAAAACTGATTATGTAATAGACCTTTCTGGATTTTATATGTTGGTTGGATTCAAATAATGAGGAAAAGTATGAATATATCTGGGCTGCAATGCGAATTTTAATAATTTTAGTAAAGTTTAACAAAGTTTGTTTGCCAAGGGTTGTTTTTGCAAGAAAAACAATACAACATTTTAGAGAAAAGATAAATTTATATAGTTAAAGTTCCTAAAAATGGCAAACATAAAAGTAATACTGTTTTTAAGTTCACCGCCAAAAAAGTGTTATTTTCAGTGGAGTATAAAAGAATATCAAAAATCTTTCAAAGCGTACAAAAATGACAAGAAGAAATCTGCTTTTAGTTAATTTTCAACGTCTTTTTTAAAATTTCAAATCTGTACCCTAAAATTTCGAACGCTTCCAAAAAAGAAAGATCACAAAAAGTAAAAAAAAATCTAGATATTGCTATGAGAGGTTTCTTTTGTAAAACAAATATTTCTCCACTAACAGCGCGTTTAGTTTTTTTTACATTTAAGTTGCAAATGGTAAGAAAGATGAAAAGTTAAAATCACATTAAGAGAGGAACACCCTGTACATCAGATAACTAAGTTTAATTAATAGTTTAGGGAGGTGACTATTAGGGTGGCCCTTATTTTTTGACTTTCTAAAAGTTTAGCTTCCACCCCCCTATCTTGTTTCAATCAACAAAAAAAGAATCTGTGCAAACTCTTAGCTCAATCGGATAACTGCGAGGCGACTCTCATCGACCATAAAGTTTTGAAATTTCCGTCCAGAAAATGCCTTTTTATTTTTTTAAATTTTTTTAATCACTTGTAAGTTATAGTGGAATGTAAAAAGCAATGAAAATTAATGCGAGTTTTCATTAATTTAATTAGTACATAATTTTTTTCCTGTAGTGTATGATGCTAAGCTAAGTAGATGTTAACGTGAATTATAACTATTAATGAGATTTTTCTTTAATAGGGTTAAATAAACTTATATACAGTTTGTCCATTTTTCGAGTGCCACTTTGGAGATCTCGCTTATCTTAAGAGATACCAGGTTAGTTAAATTAGGGCAAAGTTGCGCATTTTCATGCTGAATAATAATCTGAAAAGAAATTTGAAATATCTTCAATAGTTTTGAAAATATTGAAAAAAAACAAAATTTCTGATTTTCCTTTTTAATTTTTCACGATAAACTAATCGTATTAAGCAAGACATTTGAAATAGGATCAAACTGTCAAACTTTTGTTCACAATAAAAGAACGTTTTGTTTTCCAAGACACTCTTCGCAAAAATTGAATTTTTGGCAAAAATGTCATATTGGACCACCAATCATGTGTGTTACACAGTTGTAAAGAGAAAGAAAAACGTAATCTCAAAATGTTAAAACCCAAAATGGCATCCATACGAAAAAATTATTGAAATGGGGATGCCATATTCGAATTCTCGATAAAATAGTGTCTGAATAATGTCTTGGTTAGATATGCTTAATACGATTAGTTTATCGGGAAAAAATTAAAAACGAAAATTAGAAATTTTGTTTCTTCCTCGATATTTTCAAAACTATTGAAGATATTTCAAATTTCTTTTCAGATTATTATAATTTGCCCCAATTTAATCAATCTCGTATCTCTTAAGTAAGCGAGATCCCCACAAGCGGCACTCGAAAAATAGACAGCCTGTATGTAGTTACATAAACTTATTTTATAATCTCTCCGGTTTTATGGTATGTGCTTTGTTTACTTATTTTGTAAACAAATTTGATGATTTCATTTCAATTAGTGTTTCATAACTGTTTCTGCTGTGATGTGGAGGTACTTTTGTTCAGAAAAGATTTTTACGTCCGTCTTGTTGGTTACATTTCCAATCAAATCGTCGGAGCCAAACTTCTTTTGAACCGGTAAATTTTAACCGTTTCTTTTTCTTCAATGTAAGAGTTATAAGCATTAAAATGAAAGAAAGTGCATCACTGGTGATTCAAGAAGTTTCCGTTTTCTGGGCAAAAAGCACGAATTCCTACTAGAACTGACCATTGCGATGATACATTGCACTCAGGGAAAAAGAAAGAAGAGACCTCTTTGACGTATCTCATTCAGATGCTTTGGGACAGATGAAATATGAAGAGGAAAATAATTTCTTAATGCATCAGCGTCAAAAAGGACGAGCAGGCTGCACGGCCGGTGTAGATCAAAAACTAAGACACAAGGAAGAAATGGCATGGAAGCGCACTGCAATGGAGGCTGCTAGGAAAAAAGAACTTATGAAAAGATGGAATATGTTGTTACTTATCAGCTTGCTACATCAAAAACTCATGATTCAACATCAAGCAGCCAAATAAGCAATGTTGTTGGTAACGACAGTGAAAATTTCTTTGTCGTCATTCAGCAAGTGGTATATTGCAGTTTTTCACACCCCGTCTCTCTGAAATTTTTGATGGTGCAAAATCACTGACAGAAATGGAGTTTACATATTAATGGCTGTTGCAGAAGCTTTCTGGTGTAATACTGAAAAACTTCGAAACCTCTTTTCAACGCCTTAGAAAGAAACTTAAAGAAGCGAGACATACAGAAAGTCAGCACAAATTTAGCTTAAACGATTGCCAACAATTAGTGTTGCTCTGGGATGGAAAGCTGCTCCCAGTAGTCACAGGTGTTGAAAAGGTTGATAGACTGGCAATAATAGTAATAACTTTTCAAGGCAAGGATCAATTATTGGGAGTCTTTGAAATACCAACATCTTCAGGAGAAGAGCAAGCCATGGCTGTTTACCAAGCAGTGGAGGAGTGAGGTACAACCGACAAAATTCAGGCACTTTGCTGTGATACGTATGAGCGGAACCTGTACAAATCTAGAAAAATTATTCGATCGTGACCTGTTACACCTCTCTTTCCGTCATCATATTTTTGAGCTAGTTTTGAGAAGCTGTTTCGACTTACTGATGGGTGCAACTTCTAGTCCGGACATGCCACTTTTCAAAAAGATTTAGAGAAACCTTGACGAAACTCGACAAGAACGTTTATATAACTGGTTGCAATGCAGTGCTTCATGAGGTCCGGTGTATTGGATTTCTTGAAAACCACCTTTCTACGCAGAAACAACAGCAAGATTTACACAGAAGATTACCGAGAATTGTTGGAATTAACAATGATCTTGGTGGCATTCTGAAGTTATCGGGATATCGTTTCGTATACCAGGAGCTGTAAGTCATGCTAGGTGGATGTCAAAAACAATTTATGCGTTCAAGATATTCTTGTTTCAAGCTCAATTTCAGTTATTTCATAGAAGAAGAGAAGAATTCTTTAAGAAGAATATGTTGGTTTATGCCTTCAGAAGCAATTGAGGTTAGTTAATTGCTTTCGATTCTGATTCATCATGATTTTCTATTTAAGCGTGAACTGAGAAATTATCAGGATATTGATTCAGAAATCAGTAAGGCTGCTTCAAAAAAAAATTCCGATCATCTTCTGGTACTTAATTCCTGAAACTGTGGCTCTCTCTTTATTTGATGACAACAGTGGTAAAGACAAATATGGCTCAAATTATGCTAGAAACAGAAAAAGGCGAAAAGGACGAACAAGAAAAAATCAACTGAAGAGAAACCTTTTGCACCAAAATGGTTTTCCTTTCCAGTATAAAATGCCCAACTGCTACTAAATCCTCTTAGGAAAAAACAATGTCCAATATGTTTCTTCACTTTATGTTCTGATTGCACAGAAATTATTACTGTAAATAAAAATGCGTTTCTCTTACAAAAGTTAGTTATTAAAAGAACCTAAAGTTTCTTGAATTTTTTATGTTATATCAGGAATTTTTCGAATAACTTTTCGAAAATTTGGTTCAGAATATTTTTAAATAATAGTAAATTTCGAAGAAGAAAGTAATGGGTTGAGGTGGGGAAGAATGTAAAGCTGTTTTTCTTGCTTTAGAGATTTTGGAATTGGGTATTTGGGGATTGCTGTCATTGGCTTTTGTAGTTCACTTGAAGAAACTTATTGGTTACCGTTGATCATGTGATGAGTAAAACCCAATAGCAGCAATACCCAAAAATCCAATCTTCCAAGCAGGAGAAGCAGTTCAACGTCTTCGAACGGAATTAATCTTCCAACTTCAAGACGTTTGAGGGTCGTTTACCGTCGTTTTGTGCGATTAAGTTCAAATTTTGCACAGCCCTTTTTTTTGTTGATTAGAACAGGATTAGGGAGAGGGAGCAGCAATATTTTAAACTTCGGAAATTTGCCTATTGCTAAAGTCCACCCTAGTGACTATATTTTGAAAAAGTGTCTTTTCATTAATGTTTTCTTGATTTTAGGAGTATTTATTTAAGCAACGCTCCTCTAAAATTTTTGATATATTTGGAAATTATGACTGTGTGAGTGTGATGACTGTTTATGGATGTGTTGAAAATTATGGTTGTTTGAGTGTGGGCTGGGAAAGTGGAAGTGATAAAATTCGTCAGACAAAGTTTTGACAATTGGATAAAAGCTGATTTCTTTCTGACCCCTTTACAAATTTCTTAATAATTTTTGTAACCTTCCAACGTTGAGTGTACTCCAACTTTCGGAGTAGAATTGAAAGACTTGAAATTCCTTTTAAATTTAACCTTTAAAATTGAACTGATTGAATTGAATTGATTTTTACAAAATTTTAAAGATTTTTGTCAATACATATCACCTCACTACACTTCTATACGTCTAATGTTACATTGAATGCTCATTTACTAAGAAACTAGAAAGATAAACAAATTTCAAATTGGACAACAGTACAACGTAAATATCATATTGCAAAGAGAATTTCCTCGTGTACCATTAGGTGGAATTTGCCTGACCTCTGAGATCAAAACTTGGCAAATCGTGTCGACACATACGAAAATTACATCGCACTTTGTCTTAGGGGAAATACCCACCGAAAATATAAGTTGTGCTAACGCAGGAGAAACGCTTAGCCACTGAGTTGTTTCCTTTACATTTTTTTGATCACCAAAAAAATCTTTTGCATTACTTTTTTACTTTTTTATAATTATTTGAAAAATATATTTGAAAGTTATATGTATAAGACGCTACATCAAATATGCTAAACTGAAAAAAAGGAAGAAAAAGTGCTTTGTTTGCTGACATCACGCTTCAGGATACGCCGTCTTGTTCTTGTATAACAAATATAACAATGCACAGAGGGAATAGCGTCATTTCAGCAAGCGCATGAAAATTCTCTTGTGAGCATGCATGTATGTCTAGCCTCAAGATAAATTTTAAATAAATGAAAAATAGATACTTGGTTTTATTTTGGGAGTTATGCAGCGCGTTTGAAAATTGGTATAATAATTCCATCGTTATTATCTCTATGCTATTTTGAGGCAAAGTCTTACCTTATAATAACTATGTAGAAATTAATCTTTTTGAAAAGTGGTTTAAAGTTAAAGCGTGGAATTGATGTTTAGTAACAAATTTATGACTTTTATAAAAAAGAAACTACGTCTTTGATTTTTTTTTGGTGGTGGGATATAGTAAATATAACACGCGCGGAGTATGATCACGACTGATCAATTAAGGAATCAATTCTATAACTGGGCTGCAGTCAAAAAAGGGGGTTGATAGTAATACTCTTTTAAAGTTCAACCGAGCTTTCGGAAAATTTATTTCCTTTATCAAGGTTTCTACAAAGCAAATTTTAAATTAATAATTAATAATGAGAACAATTTCACATGATAACAATGATACTCCTTAGTGAGTACAAAAGGTTAAACCACTAGTTATCATAATATTAAATTTCATTAAGAATAAGTTATAAGAATAAATTTTGAATTTTACATTTTTTGACAGCTAAATTAATTGCGGAATTTAGAAAATTGAATCACGATAGAAAAATTGTTTATTCGTTATTAGGTAATAAGATGTAAATTTTGATTTCCAATATCTTGATTGTCTTTCTTTTTAGTTTAGTAATTTAATAGGTAAGTATAAATACAACTAAGTTTCTCAATATCAGTTCTTTTGTTGATACTTTCTTTATTACAAAAAATATGACACATTTCAATAAAAAGTCTTTGACTCAAAATTGGTTCGATATCTAAACTTTTTGCATCTTCAAAATTAATCTTATGGTCTTCATTATTGGCATGTTCAGATAAAGCACAAGCATTAAGTCTAAGTCTAATATCACTTTTATGAGAAATAATTCTCACATGAAGAGTTCTTGATGTTTGGCCAATATAAACAGAATCACAATCATGACAAGGAATTTCATAAATAGAATTAATTGGTTTCAATTTGTTAAATGGATCTTTAACTTTTGTAAAAAGAGACTTAATTGTTAATAAATTTTTAGTTGCAATCTGAATGTTTTTGTTTTTTAGTACTTTTATTAGTCGACTAAAAATTTACAAATTCTTTAAAATAGTTCTTTTTTCATTTAAAACACTGTCAACTTAAAAATTTTGGGAGAATGAAATTTGCTTCACGAATTTTAAATTAAAAAAATCTAAATTAATACTCCTAGTAAATATTATAGTTCGGACAATAAAAAAAATATTTTGCCTGTAGCCTGTATGTACATATGTATATGTACGACAACGTCAAATGATACTTTTATTCAAATTATTTTTATCCTTGTTACTCTCCTATCTAATGAAATACCTACATTATACGGCACGGCATTGACTGACATGGTCCGTCTTTGTTGTTACACTCTACCCTTCAGATTAATGATAAAATTTTGTATAAACATTCTTTAAGTGAGCCCCGATACAAAAACACGCCAATGGACTCTGGGGATATCGCAAGACGACTCAGCCGACTCCGAGCACGTTGCCAATTAATAAAGCCAAAACTGGCCGTACCCCTTTGGAAGTGAGGAGGGCTTGCACGAATCGAAAACATCGTAATATCAGCCGGAACCAACCGAGTATAAGACGACATAAAGAAGGACCAATAGCGCTGAAACATGAGTGTGAACGCAATTTAATCTCTCCGTCGAAATAACAACTTGCACAAAACTGTAATTCTCTTGAACAAGTCACGCAAAAAGAAAACGTTGACGGCATTTTATGACTGTCTGGCCGCGTATGTATGTATAACGAGTAACTATAAAGTTCATAAAGTACAGAAGAGTTAACCTTTAATTTTTGCTTAAAATTTTGAAATAACTGCTTGTTTTGTCTTCTCATTCTCACTCTTACAAAGCAGTTTTTCACCGTCTTTACGAGGGCATCTTCAAAAGAGAATGAATACGCTTCAAAAACAGTACGCTGTGACGTTACTGTTTTGATAGAAAAATGGTTGTTTGAAAAAATATAAAATGTTTTGAAATAATTTATCGCTAAAAAACGCCTTTAATGTTTTATTGCAATTTGAAACAATAATTAATTTAAAATGTTTAACTCCACAACCACCCAAGACTACAATAATTGTTGTATACTTTACAAATAGCATAGAAGGTTTCAGATTTCTGTATTCATTTAATGTAGATTACAGAAATGTTCAAAGCGTCAATTAGGGTAAGCAGGCAAGCTCTTTTTAAGACTCGCTTTTTCGTATTTCGTATTTTCTCTCTCTTCAACAAACGATGGGGTCTTATCAGCGATATAAAAATATTACACAAGGGATTAAGAAATAAACGCGTAGTAACTTTAAAACATTTTCAAATTATTTGTTCCTCAGCATCCATTAATTGAGTTTTAAATTTAAAACCTTGTGCAACTTGTCTTGGTTAAAACCGGGGTGTTCAACGCGGGTTACTTGTAGCCCCCGGGAGGCTTTCTGATGGCCTGCCACTTTCAGCTCCCCAGAAACCATAGATACAGACGCTATAGGTGAATACAAAGAGATAGAAATTCTAACGTGCAAGCTGACTTATAAAATAAAATTAATAAAAAATAATAATTTGGTTTTACTGCAGCTCCGCAACTTAATTTTACTTTCAGTACGACAAAAGAACTTGAAACAATCAAAAGCAATTAATAGTGTTCTTACTTTCTTATAAGACATGAATAAGTTAATGCACAGGGTGGATCAGTTTTGTGGTGAGTTACGGGGATCTCAATAAGGAATAGCTGAAGTTATAAAAACTGTTTTATTAGCTTATTTGTAGTTATCTAATTTATTATAAAGTTTCTGGTTCCTTTTTTTTTTAATTTATTTACACCGATACACAATCCGAATTTGCCTAATATGAGAAGATCGGTGAACCTTTTCTATACAGGTTGTATCATGCTTTTGGTTCTAGAAACCTTCTAATCAATATCATCTAGGCGTGTGTGCCCGAATCCGCCTTGTTCCGATAATGACCGCGCTTTACTTCAATACCCCAGAATGCACATAAGTTTATTAGCAAACATAAGTTGCAGTATACACAAAAAAATCAAACACAGACAATTCATTATCCAACCGTATTTAAACTTCTGCCTACAATATTGGCGCGTTTTGTTCCAGTTCAACAAAATTTATAAATAATTAATATTCTTGGATAAAACGATAACTTGATGGGTGATGTCTGGTAAGCAACAAGATTATCTTCTGTTCCTGTTGCTCTTTCGTGTTTTCTATAACCAATAGTATCTGACACAACCTATATACTTAAAGTATTTTTTTTTGTTATAAATACCACGTTTCTAATCAATTAAAGTAAATTGTTTGTTACACTTTTGATTACGAAAAAGTTGTTTAATGAGCAAAGCCTTATGCAATTAAGAGCTTCGTTCACGTCCCCTCTGGCTCTGGCCCTTTCGTAGAGTAAATTGAACGTTTATCCCTTATTGTGAGTCGTCACTGTGTATCATTTTTAACGGAAGGAATTTAATTACGGATGTGAATTTAATTTAAATTTGAAATATACTCGCGCTAATGTTCGAGTCATTAGTAACGCGGTCAAAGTAATGTACGATAATGTAAGTACAAAAACTACTCAATAACACAACAATATAATTCGAGGTACGCGCATTAACTAAAGTGCTTTATCTCACTTTGAAATATTTGATCAACTCGTGTTAATAAGTTGTATGACAGTTATTATTATTTCTTGTATAAGTTTCTAATATTATTACTATTATTTTTTTTTTCTGGTTCACTGGTTGGCTAAACAAAATTAAAATTAAACCTACAACATTTCGTTAAGATGTACTTTACATTTAAATAATTTATAATCTTTTGTAATACTCATTTATCTATCGTCCTACTGTTGACGGCTTCCTCGGATTTAAATCATTTATTCTTTCCCAAGATTAAATCATTTCATCTCGGAAGAGCGTAAATCATTTAATCTTTAATCGTTTGGTGGTGTTTCCTCTTGAGAAGCCGTCAACTCTACAGCGAAATGTCCATTAAAACTTAATCACCGTTACCATTGCGAATGTGTCTTTGTGTAATCAATATTGGCTTGTTTTAATTTTAAATGAAATTAATGTTTCCATTAAAACGTGACAATCTTCATCGCGCCATTAAAGTAAGATACTAAAACACCTACGGTTTTAGAACGCCACACAACCTTTTAAAATGGGAACGACTTTAAAAATAGAGGAGCATAGAAGTTCATTTGAAAATGTAACTTTTATGTTCGCTTCAGCAAAGTGTGTTCCTTGTATATTGTACATTGTGAGATGCATTGTAATCATAAATAAAAAATGCACACCTCCCCAACCTACAGTCTGGGTCGTCCGATAATAAGAAAGCTAAAATAAATTTCCAAAGAAATTTCATGTCCCTCATCTCTAATAAACTGGAAATTTTTTGTAAATCCATTCAACTATGAGTAACACTTTTACCATCCGTTTAGGATAATTACCACATTCGCACTTTTGAAAATAAACTAAAACTAATTAAATAATAAAGTGAATTGAGCATTAGTCCATTTAAAATAACGAATTAACATAACGTCCAGACCAAACGGAACACTCCGTATACACCAAACTAATTTCAAAATATGCTCTACATGATACCAAGCAGCTTTTATTTGAAACATTTTGTTTGTAAAATGAGTAACTAGAGAGTTATGATGGAAACCGCCTTAAGTGGAACACCCTGTATTTATTTTAATTATTAACTTCAAGCAATTATTCAAATATGTTACAAAACCTGTTCGCTATCGATTTAAATTGTTTCTAAAATAAAATGCACGTTAAAAATTGCATATGACAAGTTTCCTAAAACTTAGAGTTTACTCTTCAATTCTTAGAAACGGAAAATCTTGAAAACTGCGTTTTCATTTTTTTTCTTTGTGCATAGGTACTATTTCATTTAAAAGCGCTTGTGATCGCGACTGCGAAATTGTGTTTTAATTACAGGAAACTGTCAAGTCAGTTTTGATTGCTTCCTGCAATTAAAACACAATTGTTTACATACTGTTTCGTATACACATTAATGCATCCGTAATTTTTTGAAGAAATTTTCTAATTACAGTGACATACTTTAATGATCTTTAGAAAAATTCTAATGATAACTTTTCCTTCGGAAAAACTTTTTTAATTAAACTCTTTCAAGCAAGTAATTAAAGGTATCGAAAGAGAATTAAAAACCTCTCAGAAAAGGTTTTTTGCTTTGAGAATCGTGTCTGAAATGTACTTGATTTGCAATTTACATTCTGGCGTAAACCCGAAATTAGTAAACGAAAAATGCTGTAAATAAAGTTTCACGTCATTTTGCCCTAAAATTAGCATAACATTTAACAAAACGTAACAAAAAATACCAGTTTGTTAGATAAATTAGATTAAAGCAACTTTAAGGGGCTCTGCTTCCGAAAAATGTTTTTTTTTTAATTTAATTTTTATTTTTATGCAAGTAACACGATTTTATTTGCTATTTGACTGCTTAGTTCCGGAGAAACTGTAGATATTGTATTATTCTTATACTGTAATATTAATTATGTTATTTTAAGACGAAATTTTATTTAAAAAAACTGCGAATTTTATTCAAATGATATTTCTTTTACTTCGAAGAACGATACATTTTTATAAGTATACTGGGTTGTAAAAATTTGAATTTCCTATAGATACAAAGGAAAAATAAATATTGAAATTCAATTAAGTCTTAAATCATTGATAAAGCTTCAGTGAGAAGTGCAATGCCAGTTTATTTTCACGATCATAAGCAACATGCCATCTTTCTTTAAGTATTGCGCACTTGGTGAAATATGATATTAAGTACAGTCTTTGTGTTCATTTTCTGTTGTTCATGTAAAAAGCCGACCATGCAGTTCTCATTGAATTTCCGCGCCACTTAGCGAGCAAAAGTACGTGTTGTAAAGGCGTTCCCAAGATTGATATTCGCGACGGAAGGCCAATGTTTTTGCCGCGGTATGTATGTGTTTATATAAACCGATCTGAAAAATATTCTTATCATTTTTTTTTAATAAAGTATTCTACGAAAATTTGGATGTGGGAAGATAATTAAAAACTGTTATAGTCGTTCCAATACATAAAAAAGAATGTAAAATAGATGACTGTAACTATAAACCTATTTCGCTTTTACTGGCTTTATCTATTCTAAGGTTTTTGAAAAGATTGTGGCACAAAAAATTACTAATTATTTGGAAAACAATTAAACAATATAATGTTTAAATGACTGAGAGGAAAGATGTGTTTTGTAATACAGAAAACTACAATCCTTTCAAGAATTGTTAAAGTGACATGACATATCCACTTACTAGTGGCCACAATGACCAATAAAGATATTATTATTATTATTATTAAATTAATTTTTTAACGTGCTAATAAACGAACAGTTCACCTTCTCTTGTTTCGAAAATAGTGAATACTGCATCTCAACCTTTTGCGATTTATCTCGAGCTTTCGACTCCGTTTTACATAATATACCATTAAGCAAATTGAAAAAGTATAATTTTGATAATAGGAGTGTTGAACATTTTCACTCATATCACATAGATATCAAAAAGTGAGAATCAGAACTAAAGAATCCGCAATAATGCGGTGTCCCCCCGCAAGGACCACTGTTATACCGGGTGTCTCAGGATGGGCGGCGACCGGCGATATATAGCTAACCGTAATACCTACAGCTTCAGGAAAAAAAAAACTTATAGTGAAAGTGAAGAGAAAATATTTTTAAGTACCTGGGTTAACCGGAAGGGGGCGCGATCAAAAGGGCTATTAATAGAAATCAATTTGACTAGCAAAAGTCTTAGAATTAGCTGTAGCCTTGATAGCGTCATTAGAAAGCTTAACTAACTCTGCACAACTTTCATTTTAGACTTATTATCGTATCACCGTTAATAAGGGTGGAGGAAACAGTTGAATTATTTACTTAAAAAAATATCATAACTTCGGTACTCTTTATCAGAAATTAACGAACTTCGGCTCATTTGAAAGGAAATTTTTAAGTTGATTTAAAGTTTCTGTTCAACGATTACGGCTAATTTGTTATAAAGGGGCACTACTTACGAAAGTTTTTCAGTTTTCCAAAAAAAAAATAAATGGTAAGGTGTGTTTCTTTTGCAACAGCTGCAAAGACTATAAAATGGTATACATTGTGGTGAAAACCCGAAATGAGTATATTTTTTCGTTCTCGAGTTATTATTAAATATGTTTATGAGTTATTATTAAATATGTCTACTAATATTAGCGGAAGGAGAAAGTTCAGACAAATGCTATCGGGTAATACTTTTAATTCTAAGGTTAAATAATGCCTATAAAAGTTTTCATTAATGTTAGGATATTATTTACAAGCATTTAAATGTTTTTGGGAATGAAGAATGCTTAAACACAAGAATACAACAACAAATATTGAAACAAGAATAATTCACACACTAAATAAAAGCATTGAACAATTATCATGCACTGTGATTAACAAAGTTTCACTGTGCCGCTATACAATACTTTTTTTATTGTCAGGATAGAGTCGTGTAGAAATTATTATTGATATACTTACGGATAGTAAACGGATATTTCGAAATGAAAGATCGGTAATATTTTGAAAGTATGTTATGTACAGATCTTCAATCATTGTTGACTACAATGTATTTCATAAATTTTCAAAATTCTTTCCGTCATTTAACATTTTACTGTTCGTTACTTTTATTTAGTGCCTGTGTTTTTCTCATTTATGTGTTTGTTTGCAGTACTATCCTATTATTTAAATATTAGGCTCTCAAAAACAATCGCATGCTTTTAAACAGAATAATGTCTTTCTATTTACCTCAAAATAAAAACGTCACTCGCATTTGTTAGAGCTTTTAGATTCGTTTTTATCTCCAGTTAATACACTCATATGGTAATAACTCGAGAAGGAAAAAAGTTATTAATTTCGGGTTTCTACTAAAATCTTCTCCTGATTGGATTCTTTGTAATCACTGTAAAAGAAATACCTCTTTCCGTTTAAATTTTTTTGGGAAACTGAGAAAAACTATTACTTTTGAAAATAGCGCCCTCTAACTACTTTAAAACAAAATAGTCGTAGTCGTTCAATAAAAACTTTAAATCAACATAAATTCTCTTTCAAATGAGCCGAAGTTTCGTAATTTCCGATAAACAGTACAGAAGTTACGATATTTTTAAAGTAAATAATTCAACTGTTTCCTCCTCCCTTATTAACGGTGATACGATAATAAGTCTAAAATGAAAGTTGTGCAGAATTAATTCAGCTTTTATATATTAATAAATAAATATTTTCTTTGTATTTTTTTTGGCCACTTTTACTATAATTGTTTTTTTTTCCGAAGCTGTAGGAATTACGATTAGCTGTATACCGCCGGTTGCCGCCCATCCTGAGACACCCGGTAAATTTTTTTTTCCAAAAGTGAATAATAAGAGAGTTATAAGGTCTGAAAGAGGGATAAAAAATATGGCTTTTTGACAAAATCTTCTGGATCCTTTAAATTATCCAACTAATATTTTAAACACAGATACAAAGCACCTAACTACGCATTAACAACAAATTGTCAGATCCTAGTAACAGATCGTTACCTGAGCTAACGGCATATCGATCTGTTACTAGGATCTGATGACTCGATTAGAATTTGGTACTTAGTTTGGAAAGCTGTTTTGTACAATTTTGGTTCGCGCCACTTGGTTTGTACAGTCCAATTCGCGCGAATTAAACAAAGTGTGTGGCTCGCTTTATTTATGAATGGAATGATCCTGCCTGTCTCCTAAAGATCACCGTCATCTAAAGTATAGAAACATCAAAGTGAAAGATTTTCGCAATATGTCTCACACGGACCAACTAATAATAGCTACTATACAGGGTGGACCAATTTTAATATACATATTTTTCACGCGAGAACCGAGAGAGCGAGGTAGCCGTCTTTCGCTTAATATACGAAAATTCAATCAATGCACATAGGAGTATTTACTATGAAAACCTGGCCATAAGTCAATTTTTAAAAATTGCATTTATACAAAATATTTTTGTTTCTTACGGGAGCCAAATATATGACAAATGTTAGACAATACCTCTTTTCTGTATTGGAAGAACAAAACGTGCGACAAAAGCGGTCGAAAAGCGACAATTGCCAATAACACTTAAATCAATTTTTCTGCCAACTTCTTTTTGCGAGTAATTTATACATTGTGTTTTCAATTTTTTATTGTGAATGGTGTCGAATTACCAACTATGAAACATTAAAAAATAGGTATGTATTTTAAAATTAATATGCTTTTACATTATTTTGTAGCAAATTATAAAGAAAACGTTTCTTCGTTATTAAATATATATACCGCGGGTCTTATTGTTTCGTTATGAATGTAATTGGATAAAGTTTCCTACATGATTACGACATATGAAGATTCTACTTTACTATATGAAACAGAAACTTGGAAACGTGGATTTTTGCGGATAGCAGTCTTATAAGCTTTATAAAATTAACGGTCTGAATAGGCTTATGCCTGATCATTCCACTTCCTTATAAATTTATTGGCCAAATAACATCCTTGGAAAAGGTCGATACAATACAATTGTCTCCAAGGATATTATCTGGCAGATAAATTTATAAGGAGGTGGAAAGTTCGGGCATTAGAATAATTTTAAATATTATATGGTGTGGTTTACAAATCGATACTGAAAAATTGATGTCAAATTACTTTGGACGTTTGCAAAGCTATATAACTATACAACGACGACGAGGTTTGGAAGCAACAAAGTCATAGAACATTTACACACACAAAATACTTCCGCTCCTGAGGTCTTGACAAGACTTGAGCAACCACAACAGAAAAAAAGGCCATTTTAATCGCAATACATGAACTAATTCTTCTTTGAAACATATAAATTGCCATTAAATCTGATTTAGAGACCATTTAAATCAAAAAATAATTTTGGCCGAATATTCATGATAAATACTTCTATTTTTCCCTAAACAATAGTGTTCTTTTGTTATTGTCCGCCGCATGTTTCATATAGTTCCGGGTCTATACAGCTGTTACTACTAAAAATTAATAATTAGTGGCTGTAAAAGCTAAGACTTAAGAAGTTGAAAGTAGCCGACTTCTTATGCTAGGTTTATGCTGTAACTAACACTTGCAACTAACGAAAATACACAGAAGATTCAGCTGTGACTGAGAAAACAGTCTTTAAAGATTAATGACTAAACGGTAATTGTTAGTGTTAGTTACTGTATAAACCCGGCATAAAATATGAGTTTCATGCTTTAAATAAGTGTCCAAGTGCAATTAGTTAAAAGATAGGTTAGAAAGTTCGAAGAGACTGGTTCAATACTGAATGTGAAGCAAATGGAACTAACGGAAGGCTCCCTGACCTCCCTAACATACAGCAAGTCCAAGTTTCCGTGATCCATCAGTCTTATCATCAAGCAATCGTTCAGCAGCTCTAGAAATACCGCGCACAAGTTTACGGCGAATTTTGAAATTGGATTTAAAATTACCCCCATCCAAGATTGGATGGTTGGCACAACTGATTTAAATTTGCGAAACACATTTGCCGAAATCACTCCGATAACATTTTATTTTCGAACTGAGCCCATTTACAACTGAATGGCACCTTATTAAACAGAGATACAGGAGTATGCAAAACCCCAGATTTAAACCTTAAAGGCTTCTCTTCGCTTTTTTTAAAGTAGGCGGTGACGTGTTTATTGTGAATAATTTTTGAAACATCTGAAATCCGTGATACGCTTTGAGTTTTAAAATTATGTTTTTTCGAGTGAAATGGCGTCGTTTTCTTCAGAAGAAGAGAAAATTATCGTGTGGAGTAGTCAAAGTTGTTTTGAAGAATTCTACCAATAATTTCCGGATTCATTGTTAACATCGAATTCAAAAGCAAGGTTAGGTAATAGGAATTAAAAAAATAATGTAAGGTTTCTTTACTCAAGAACGATTCCGTTTATCGAACTTTTTTAAGCCAAATAATGTAAAAAATATTTTCTTCACATTTCTTTTTTTTTAATTGTGAAATTGACAGCTGTTATTTTGATGATGGTTCACAATTAAACTTTCACGGACAACTTTGACGCCAGATTAAAAAAAAAACACTCCTTATTTCTTCGAGAATAACCAATGCCAAACCATTATTGTAACACCTGGGTTACGTTCAAAAACTGCAACTTTAAAACGAAAAGCAAAATATGCCAAAATCACTTACACGAAAGAGAAAGAAAAAGCGCACTTTTTTCAATTCCTGAACGAGCCACTGCTAAGTATACGTGATTCAGAGTTGGGCAAATTGTACTCATGAGTATGAGTACTGATTGTCCTATGTAATCATACTCTTAATATGAGTAAATATGAGTAAAATCTGTATAATCAGTAATCATACAAAATAAGAATGAGTAAAGTACAAGTAATCAGTAATCATAAATAATGAGTACAGAGTACATGTAATCAGTAATCATATAAAATGAGTATGAGTACAGGTAAAAAGTAATGGCATGCGGTTTCAATTTTTCGTCTCCTGTCACTTTGACATTACTTAGCGGTACAATGCTGGTCCGCTGACGGTGAGTTTCACAAAAGATTTGTTAATCAGCGATTAATTTAATTCTCTGATTAAGGAACGTCATTGGTCGAAGTTAATAGTAGATTTGAAACAACCAATTATATTGTTGCAGCCAACCAATCACAGGCTTTAATCACGCTGTTAAATTAATCAGTGATTAAATAATTTTTGTGACACCGGGGGTGAGTCTCACAATTCGCAGTGTTTAGATTATGATTTCTTCATTAAATCACTTAAAAATTCGTAATAGTCCACAGGAAAACCCAACTGTACATATTGTGAGTGCAATTTTTTCTGAGCTACAGGAAAATATTATGGGTTCTAAAATAACATCTACATGTTAATGCTAATGTTTAAAATTATGAAGATTTACACAATTCTTTAAATAAAGAAAGTTTCGGAAATTGTAATCTTATTTAAAAACCGTATTTTTATGTTTGATTTAGGCAAGCCTGTTAGCGCACTTGCTCATTTTCCCGGCTTTCATCAAAAATCGAATTTTTCAATCGAACAATAGTTATAACTTACAAAAACAATTTCAAACAATATAAAGTAACATGTGTCGCAAGTCTTATACTCCAGACGCCTCTGACCAGTAAAAAATAAGTTGAATATTAACCAATAATTGATACGGTGAATCAAATAAAGTCCAAGATTGTTAATTTTTGCATAATTTGATTATTAGACATTCAGTTTTCAAATAGTTAAATATTACAATTATCTCTTAGGAACTCATGAGCGTCTAGATTATAAGATTTTTGAAACACACGTTATATAAAAAATTGAGTTCGCAGTTTGGTTATTAAGAAGTTTTCATGTGATTTAATTGTTAATTAAGGAACCATAATCTATGTTAAAAATCAAACAAAAAAGCTATCAGTTTTTTTATATCTTTAAAAATAAAAAAGTTTTTTGCATTTAAATGTTGGTAAATTTTACATTTTTCAATCGTATTTAAATTAGCAATAAAAGTTAAAACTCAACATTAGGTTCTGGATTCTTTCCTGTTTCCATTACTCATAAAGAAACCTGTACAATACCATCGAAAATGGGACACCTACACACACATCTTAGACAAAACAAATAAAATCAAAATCAAAAGCTTAAGGATGCTCGAGGGATTCACCGCAATCAAAAACGATTTGCAACAAAATTTTTTAAAATAAAAATTTCCACAGTAAATTTAAGTACTTTCACTTTAAAGCTTAGATCACGTGGTAAGCGTACAAATAGCAGCATTTGGAAAAGCCTGAATATTATTAGACGTGAATAACGGATTTCTATTGGTACTCCATTATGTTTGTACTCATAATTTCAGATTACAAAAAAAACTTAATTACTTCTACTACTCAAGTACCTTGTACTGAATTACTTTTATACTTAAGCAATGTGAGTAAATTTGTAATCGAGTATATAGTACTCATAATTATTGAGTATTTTTGTAATCAATTACTTTTTATACTCAATTACTGCCCAACACTGCGGTGATATTGATTGTTGAGCTGTGTTTCCTACTTTGGAGACTTGGAGAATTAGATATTTGGGAATTACTGTCATTAGATTCGAATAGTCAAGTACTCGAGTATTTTGATCCGAATTCGAATCGAATTCATAAAAATATTCGAGTCGACTCGATTCTTAAAGACACCGACTCGTCCCATCACTAGTTTTCGACTTTTCTTGGGCATATTTCGAGACGCATGCAAGTTTTTTTTTATTAGCTCAATCAACAATTTCTGTTCGTGTTACTTTTAAGGTTAATTTGTTTTCAAATTTGTTAATAACTTACATACTATGTACATCCTCTTTGATCGCCAATTCTCCAAAGCAGGAAATGCAGCTTTACAGGAGTTTTCGGCGCCACAGTTGCAGGAATTTGCACGTTATAACCAGAAAATCTGGAGGCAGTGTGATGGAGCCCATGGCCAGACCTCAAAAGCGTTTTTGCCAAGGGTAAGAGAAATGAGGAGTGGCTAAATATAGATTCGCGTGCCGGGTTCGGATCCCTGCTAGGTTTTTGTCTCGGATTCCGGATGAAGTACTTTGTGTGTAATGTTATTTCCCAATTGTACTAGATAATTTCAGATGCCTAAAAAAATAATAAATGTAATTCGCTTAGTGTACTGCAATTATTTAAAACAACATAAAATTAAATACGGTCTTAAAAGTCACGATGAATTGGAAAATGATTTAAGTTAATTCTTGTCTGTAAAAATGTATGTCAATTTCTTACCTCATAAACAAAAACAAGACTATTTTCTTCATAAAACAAAACCTTAACTTATTTTTTATAGAAAAGACAAAAAACAAAATTAAAAACTATAGACTTTTATAAACAAAACCAGAGGTATGTACATTACATTGAATTTATGTTTCTTTTGAGAGAAAATGACGAATAACAAAAACAGGCCATCAGAACAATCAGTTGATCAATTGTTTTATATTTGTTTTAAATTTTTATAAGAGATTATTTTTGCAACATTACTGCTTTATAACTTTTTTAATTAAACTTTTTATGAAAATATGTCGGGACTGGTATTATTTTTTCTCATAAAACACTTATAAAAACCTTTTTATTAAAATATTAAAACCACGAAGAGGAGCTTCATTAATTATTAAAGTTACCTGTAAGTAACGAGCAGGGTTCATCTTTCGTGATTTTGATAATATAAAAATTAGTACAACTACAACATATTTTCGGTTTTGCCCCTGATAATAATATGTTTATTTTCAATTAAAGAAAAAAATAGTGATAAAACATTGTTGCCAAAAAATGAAACTGAGATTTTACGAGTGAGTAGAAGATCAAAAAATAATGTTACCTTTTCATATAATTTTTTTTTCAAAACTGAAAAATGAAAAACTGGTAATAATGTACGGTAATAACTTTTCTATACTCAAAAACGATTCCATTTATCGAACTTTTTTAAGCCAAATAATGTAAAAAATATTTTATTCTCAATTTTTTCTGTAAAATATGTAGAAAATAATAAAGAGTTTGCTGAAAGTTACCCCTTCAAATTGCCCCTTAAAAAAAGGGACGATTTGTTATTGCACAGTTAGGTGTCTTATACGTATGTTTAAAATATTAGTTTGACAACTTAAAGGATACAAAATTTATTGCGAAAAAAAAAAGCAATATTTATCACCCCTCCTTTCAGAACTCCTTTATAATTCACTTTTGGAAAAGTTTATATGAAAAGGTGATCTTATTTTTAATGTTCTGTTCGCCCTGAAGATATCGGAAAACAATTCTGAATCCTACTGTACCGCATTCTTTTGCATGCGACGAGATGAGATGAGATTCCATTTTCTGTAAGAGTCCTTGATGTTAAGATCTTCACACTTTACCCCTTGATTGAAACAGAATTCATTAAGAATTGACTGACTGAACATACTGTGTCATTTTAAAAAATTGGAGTAAGTCACAATTCTGAGAAACGTTGGCAATTCTGTTAAGACAACTGAAATTTTGATTTAAATCATCAAATTGTCAGATAATTCAAATTGAGTTAATGGTTGATCAAAATCCAGATTTACAATTGCAGCTCAACTGAGCAACGATTATTTCAACAATGATTGTGAAGGATTTAAGCTTCAGCTCAAAGTTAACCTTCATTATAAAACTGGGCCTAAAAGCTTACTTTGGGCTAGATCCTGTAACTTATTAACGGGCTGTTAAAATTTATAGGTCCTTTAAAATTTATAATACAGTTCCATGATTGGTTGTTACCGTAGCAATAAATTTTAACACCCCTTTTTAAATTTAACGATTTTGATACAGAATAGACCACTTTAACTGTTAGTTTATAAAAATCATGGCTTAGGTACTCCAATAAAAAAATTTAAAAATGACCCGTTATTTTTTTATAGTTAGTAATTCGATTTTAATTCAGGTCCTTCGTATTTGACTCTTGTCCATTTAGGATTTCTAAAGACATATGAATCTTAAAGAATTTTTTGTAAA
The DNA here is from genome assembly GCA_036172665.1 of Prosopocoilus inquinatus. Taxonomy (NCBI): domain Eukaryota; kingdom Metazoa; phylum Arthropoda; class Insecta; order Coleoptera; family Lucanidae; genus Prosopocoilus; species Prosopocoilus inquinatus. Next base: position 57,105,519 of record CM069871.1, read on the forward strand.
GTTCTTCAAACCATGCTAATATTTTCAGTTTCGTTTTTTCTTTCAACAGATTAGAATAATTTTTCAAGCGAATTAACTTTTTTAACTCATTAAAATTGAACCACGTTATTTTCAACAATTAACGAAATAACGAAAGTAACAATAAGCGCCTCTAGTGGAGATTAATATAAGCGATGCGGCACGCGAAGCACTGCTTAGCCGTTTCCTAGAGAAATGTTCCCGAACAAACCGATTTCAAGGAGAGGGAATATGGCATCACCTTCCGGACCAAACTTTACACCAATCGATGTCTTTTTGCAAGGTTGTTTAATAAGTCGAGTGGCTATCAATAAACCAAGAACAGTCCCACAATTAAAAGACAAATATTCGGGAAGAGATTGCTAGAATATCACCTTTTATTTTTATTTAATTTTTAAAAACAAACAAATTCGTAGAACCGTTTGGTAGTGTTTCACAACAGCCAGAACATATTTTTCACGTGCTCAATAATGATTGCAAATGCCGTAATTCAAGGGTATGAGGTCGCCAAAGTCAATGACTTAAAGTCCTCTGCTCTTTAAACCTATTTGAGACAGTCTCAAGAAAAAAATCAGGGTTCTCTTCCTGAGGTATTTTATGGCAACTACTCAAGAGCAAGTTGCCACACGAACTATGGCTGAAAGAATTCGAGCTTTTAGAAAAGCCAAAGCTGTCGTCGTTGTTTGATGTTTAAATCTTTTATCCAACATCTGTTTATTATGAAGTCATAATAATGCCGATTTTGAATATATTATGAGGTCTATAAAACATTAGTGGAATTATGAACCCATAATTAAACTGTTACTCAAAATCGGCATTATTACGACTTCATAATAAACAGGTGTTGGTTAAAACTATGGATTACACTCGTGTCTTAACAGTAAATAAGACAGGTGTATAATAAATAGCTATTTACTTTGTAATATGGTTTCTTATTTGATCAAATTCTAATCGTATGTATCGCAATATTAAGCATATTTGAGGGATGGATTTACTTTCTTAGGTGAGTATAATTTTTTTATGTTGGTAAATTTCGATTACGAAATTAGTAAACTTTTATTTTATAACACCAAATAATACAATACTTGTAAGTACCTAATTACGTTAAAAAAAGTTTTATATTTTACTCGTGGTCCCTTAATTTCGTGGTGAGGTATCATATTGTTACTTCTCATTTATCTGTTTGTACATAGTTCGAATTATGTGTGCGGACATGAAGTTTCTCTACAAATTTAATTAATCTCTCCGGATTTAATTAGAATCTCTCAAACTACTCGTATTTATGTATTTATCGCTTTCCGTAAATGCTTGAAGAAAATGTTCTAATTTGCTGCAGTTCTACAGTAATATTTGATGAACAGTGTGATAACTTTTATTCATTATTTTCAAAAATGACTTTCGGACAAACATTGGTTGTAAACTTTTCAATGACTATTCATTTAATACCCTTATATTTTGAACGTATGAAAATTGTTTTCAATCTATAACCGGACACTGTGGAAATTGCAGAGACCCTCAACATTTCACTCTTGATTAATCTACCAAGAATATTGAAAACAATTTTCTATACAATTTTCCCCGGACAAGAGTCGACTTCAATCGTACTTAAAACGTTCGGTAATAATCCAAAGTGATTTATATTTCTGACTCTTTCAAAACTGACACTGCAGTAATTTATTGACATTCAAATTTATTGAGCGAGAGCAATTACGATTTGTTATTTTAAGAATACAAAACAAATCTTTCAAACAAGCAATTTAGATGTCTAGAATTACGTGAATGAAAGCAAGCAACATAAAGAGAGCATATTTTCTTTTATAAATACAACAGATAGCAATTGAACGAATTTTTTAACAATGAACATAAGGACATGTACGTATTTTCTTTTTCTCCCCCATCTGATTGAAAGCACGAACGGCAAAAGTATCGATAGTATTTAAATATTCATCAGTCACACTTGTTCCCTTATTTTATTTCACTGAATAATACAGTAGCTGTCAGTTTAATTGCTCCAACATTAACAGCAGATAATTACGATGTAATGTTAGGGCTATGTTACATTCTGTAATCACTAACTAAATGCCCTTATACGTTTCGTAAAATCAAAATCGCAAGTACATGATTGAACTTCAAAGACTGTCGAGTAATCTGTTATTACTGTTCAAATCAAATAGTTCGTCGAATTTGAAAAATGAAAATGAAAGTAAATAAAACAAACTCAACACCAAAGTAAAAGTTTTTCAAGAAAATTTACTGTCTAAATTTGGTTGTCGTAATAATTATTTCATCATGCATTTGCACACCTTACCTTCACATGTTCGTTAATGTGTCAATGAGAAAAGTTTCTGGGACAGGCACAAACTTACACTATCTTATTTAAATAAAGTCCTCTGACAACTGAATTAAAGACAGTAAATAAGCAAGCGTGTACAGTGAAGATCATACTAATATTTACAAAAGTCAATGTCGGCTGTTTGGAAACTTCGAAAAGTTGAGAGACGGGAAATGAGCGCGAACGTCCGAGAGTTCTTCAGCTAAGATGATTTAGGCGAGAGTAGGTTTGAACTGCTACTGAAAATGCGTTTGCCTGCGCCGGAACTGGAAAGCACTTGAAAGAAATGCGCGCAAGCGCATCACGTGCTGAAAATTCCGTGCGAACTGAAGTTTCAGACTAAGTAAAATTTTACGTTTATTTTATTTTTCACACTTTCAGCGCTTATCACTTGGGGTAGGTAATAATAAATACTTAAGAATAAATTACTATATTAATACTCTCACTAAAACTTACTGTTATGTAAAGCATTTATAACAGTGTAATACAACACAAACGATCCTCCTCCGAATCCTGTATAAATACTTTTATTTACGTCATCCATGGGATGTACTTTTAATTAATTACCTTTATTTGTGTCGTTGTAAATTTTAAACGTAACAAAAACATTCTGTAACCTCACAAAATATGTAATTGTAAACATAACTTCCAGATCATCATTAGAAACTATTTCAAAAACTAGTAACTTGTTTTTCATCGAAGAACCAGAATAGAAAAACAGTGTAAAAACATTAATGCACTTGTCCACTTGAGGTTCGCGTGCTAAAATAAAATTTCTTATGAAACTTGCTTCTTAATATATTATTATTAGAACAATTATAAATCTACGTTACTTCCGTTTGACATTTTAGTTCGATAATCATTATACGGGGTGTCTCAAAACATCTGTCTTTAAATGAAACTGTAAGTTCCTTGTTACAGAAGAGATTAATCTGAATTTTTTTGCCCAAAAATGAAAAACTGACCTATCACAAGTGACCGCAGTCCCTTTGTTTTTAAACCTCTGCTTGGTTTACGACTTGTTTAAGCAATTTATTCCGATAAAAGCAATAAACCTCAATAAAGTTTTTTATTTACGTTTAGAGGAACTCGGTCAAGGTTTTATTGTATACGAATATGAATCCGACTTGCAGACATCAGCATGTTTATTTGTATTTTCAGCATGCGATAAATAAGAACGTTTATTTATGCACCTCTTTGTAATAGACAATAACAATTATGTTAAAAACGAGTACCTAATCTTCGTAAAATTTTTGCTGAAGTAATTAAACATCTTCGTACGGTAGTTTTGTAACTGCGTTGAACATGTCTGAAATTATTTTTTAATTATGGCACCAATAGCTGCAGATTCAAATAAGTATTGCAACAGCAGAAACTATTCCTATTGTAAAAACGGAAAGCAAGAATTGAAGTATGATACGATAAAAATTTAAATAAATTAAATTGCCTGTACACACAATAATCTATGTATTCAAAATAAGTGATTGAATAACTTTGCTAGTTCGCAATCCAACTATTTTATTAATTGTTTGCATTCCAACACAAACACATGTTTTTATAAGGATAATATTGAACCTAGGGCATGGATACCGGTTTTCGGTAATACCGAAAAACCGGCATACCGGATACATATATACCGTTTATAAAACCGGTAATAAGATTTGAAATACCGAAATGTCGATATCGGTATTATCTCACTTAACGCCACCAAAAATCTTCCTAATTTATAACTTTGACTTTTAGTTTTCATTATTCTTTGTTGATTTTTTTCAGAAATTTACTTATGTGTTTGTTTTTTTATAATTATTATTGTTTTCTAATAATTATATTGGTCAACAAATTAACCGCGCTACTTAAAAAAATTAGATTAAATGAGAAAAAAATTAATATAACAATTCGTTCGAAATGTTTTAGTGGTTCATTTTTTTATTATTGTTTTCTCAGTCTCACTCACACTTATACTTTTACAATTAGTATGTATTAATTGCATGATTAATATTTATATTAAATATGTTTTATTGTTGTTTAAGTGGCAGAACAGCTTGGCTGAACTTCGCCAACAAAATAAGTTATGTATAAAATAAAATAAATATGTTTATTAGGTATATTGATTATTGTTGTTATTTATTGAGTAGTATATTATCACAAAGACAGGAAAATTGCTTTTATTTTAGTTATTTATTGTTACTTACCAGAAAAATTGACTATTTATGAAGTATAATGTTGCTAATCTTAGTTTTAATGATTTTGTTTCAAGAACTGACTTATTTTCTTTCTGAAAACATTTCTTTTACCATTGCTCCTGTCTTTTGTACTACATAATCATATTTATTTTAATACCGAAAAATACCGAAATCCCGGTACTCCGGTATTTTAAATATAAATATCGAATGAATACCGGTATTGTAAAAATGCACCGGTATTCCATGCCCTAATTGAACCTGAATTTCTGCGGCGGCTTAAACCATAAAGACATAAAAGCTCTCGCCTAGCGCACACGTTTATTTCGTCGTTTATTCGAAGTTTTAATAAAAAAACAAATTTATTTTTGGTGTACAAATGCAATAAACTTTAGTAATCAACATTGTATGTTGATTATTGGCAATTTACAAATTAATATGATGTAAGAATTTTTACTTTTTCGATCGCCCTTAGATTGAATTTTTGAAATTTAACTATTAAAGTTATTATTATTAGCACAAAACTAATCATCAATTAATGCAACACGCACATAATATTTTAAACTATTAAGAACTTACCTAGTTACAAAATTTATCTACTTTTAAAATTAACAAAAAAACACGATGCTTGATATGCCTTAAGTACAATATACGTGCACTAGGTCATGGTCTGCGTTTTTATGACTTTTCATGGCCACGATCGTCGGAGAATAGTTAAAAACCAAGCTCCGCCGGAACATTTAATCAGCATTCAGCGACCCTCAAACAATTTCTATTAAAAAGTAAAATAATTTTTATCTGCGTTATTATTGCTATCTGACCAATAGTTTCTTTTCTTGACCACTATTTGTGGTTTCAATTAAAGACATAGGTTTAGAGACATGTTGTATAAAACCTGCACAATCCTATATTATACATCATTTATAAAAACCCTTTGTAATGGTGTGTAACAAATATTTTTCCCTAATACAGAAAAAATTTTTAAAGAGTTTATTTTGCACTATTAAGAAACAATTATAACTTTTCTATAAATATGAAAAGCGACCTCAACCGCCGTTCTACTTATACCGTGCCTTCAATCGAATTCCCCATTAAAGCTGTGACTTTTTTATGAATGTGGCACAATTCTAGAGAAAACACTTGTCATTAACTGTCAGTACTGATCATAACATCAAATAAAAACACAACATTAAAGTTTAAAGTAGATGCTCAAAGTGCTCTCCTTCAGCTTGAATACATAAGCGTACTCTGCGTTTCATGTTTTCAAACCCGTTTGCTAAGTGTTCGGGGGTTATGTTAGCACACACATCTGTAATGCCCGCATAAAGCTCTTGGATTGTGTAACGCGTAGTTCTAAAAACTGTGTTTTTCATGTGCAGCTAAATGAAGTAATTCATAATTGTGAGATCCGGAGACCTTGCAGGAAAGTTCACAATCCGATTATCGAAAAACTGCTGCAGGTAGTCATTGCTTGATGAGCTGTGTGGGCAGTAACATTGTCTTGCAGAAAAAAAACCTTCTGTAAGTTCATCATCATGTAGTTGATTAATGAATGGTTCTAATAACTCATTTCGGTATCTTTCAGCAGTTACTGAGTCGTTAAAAAATATTGGTCCGATGATACGCCTTCTTGACACTGCTAGCCAAACACCAATTTTTAATGGATGTAATGGAGTTTCCACAAATTCATGGAGATTTTCTGCTGACCATATTCCCATCTTCTGTTTATTTAAATACCCTCAGAGATGAAACCAGGCCTCATCGGAAAAGAAACACTTGTCAAGAATGTCGTCGTTGTTTAAGTTATCAAGAAACCACTGACAATATTCTGTTCTTCTATGAAAATCTACTGGCCTAATTTCGTGGACTGCTTGAATCTTATACGGATAAAGCTTTAAGTCTTTTATAAGAATAGTGTGACATGTTCCCACTGATAGCTGAACTTCTGGTGAAAGTTTCGCAATATATTTCTTGGAAGAGTGTTCCATTCGATCCCGAACACCTTCAGTGCAGGCTGCAGTCCTTTTCTTAGCTGCTCCGCTCCCTGTTTTGCGACCAAGTGATCCTGTTTTACGAATTTTAAGAACACAAGCATGGATATGTTTAACTAGCTGTTCATAAGTAATAGCAAAATTAGGAAACTGCTGTCGAAACTTCTGTACACACTGATTAATTGAATAAACTAACTGTCCATTTTCTATTCTACCGGTTTGAAAGTAACTTTCGACAATAAATATTTTCTGCTGCAATTCTAACATTTTGAATTAATTGAAAATACAGAGTGTCAATTTGACATTTGTTTAATTAAATAATTGAACAGCTATCAGTGCTGAAAATCTTAGGAGAAAAAAACAGTGAAATCATAGCCCACTTTAATGAGGAATTCAATTGAAGGCACGGTAGAAGGTACAAACGTAGTTATATAAATGTTTACTATTTAGAGTTATAAGCATTTTTACAGCTTATTCTCAAAACTGAATATTCTGTAAGAAATACTTAAATTACTTATTAAAAATCTTAATAAATCAAAAAATTACGTAACGTTCCAAGTAAACAGTAATAATACAGCAATTTAACTGTAAGAAGCAATACATGTGTTACTTGGGTTGCCAATACTGTAGTTGCGTCATTCTCATTATGTTTTTTCGATTTCTTTTTAACTCTTGCACGTAAACCGCAACCGTATGGACATTCAGCAGCAAATATTTGAAACGTACGTCGCGTCCGTCGCTCGTAGCGATCTTCTCTCAATTACGTAAGGGCTATGAAACTACCGAATCGGGTATCATTTCATTTGAGCTCACAGTACAGTTTATTCAAACGTACTCTATCCAGCGTCAGTTATCGGGCGCTTCCTAAATTTAAAATTTTAACGGTTTTTATCAGTAATATCACAAGGGAATGGTGATTATTTCAGTTTCGTTTTTTTTTGTTTGAAAATATACGATGCGATCATCGATAATGAATGTATGTGCCGCTACTTTAACCTATCGACATGTAATGTAATAGGTATGCCACGTTCCAGTGATGGAGGACTGCATTCTAGTACTACGTCTAAATGAGTATTTATTTAGTTTAAAATAACTTTGTTTTTTTTTATCTGTGGTGTTTGCCCAACGGGGTCCTAAGTCATAGACTTGTCAGGACCTCAGGAGCGAGGAGTGTATTTTTGTGTGTGTAAAGTGTTCCATGGCTTTGTTACTTCCAAACCTCCTCGCCGTTGAAGGAGAAGCAGTGTCGAATTGTATCCCCAACACTGAAGGCTACCTAGAGTGAGTAACGGACATCACGAGAAATTTCTCGAGCGGGGTGCGAACCCACGACCTTACGATTACAAGGCCTTACGTTCAGGCGTTTGGCGACGAAATAAATAAAATATTATTGGCGTATGCCAATAAACGAAAAGTGAATTAAGGCATTAAAAAAACATTAAGTTCTGACTTCAGGTTTGCGCAGTTGGGCTTAAGTATTAAGATAATCTTTTTTGGAGAGTAGTTTTTCTTACTGATTGCGTTGTATCTGAATGTAATATTCGGAGGTGCCAGTTTAAAGTTTTGTTAAACGATGGCTTGAGTTATTAAAATCAAAACATTGTACGAAAACGAAGTTTCTTACGCAAACTTACTGTGGAGTTGTGCATTTGTCCCTAACATACTGTTGCGAGTTGTGGGGCAACTCATGTCAGGTTGAAAGGGTGTTTCTAGCCCAAAAGTAATAATATTTAATATTAGACCAAGACATATCTCTAAAACACATTTAATGATTTTTCACTTTTGTATTAATTTATGTATGATCCATCGAACTATGAACATTTAGAAATAAAAATAAATTTTTGACAAACTATGATATAATAAGAGAAACCGACTACATATATATTTTGACAGTGTTTGTCACCTATTTGTTAATCTATCGAATCTCATCCGCGAGAATGGTACACGAGACCTATAAACTAATTCAGTTGAAAACCCATTCTTCATTCCCTTTTGGCCCCAATTCTTTTAACAATCCGTGCAACATTGAAGCTCGCGTTCCTTTGTTAGTAGCATTTTGGTTATCGGATAGAAAGCCAGAAGTCTATTTCCAAATCATTATCCACGGATTGCTCAAATGGCGTTTACTTATATTTTTGGAATTGTCGAAATCGGTCCACTCCTTATCTCTTTCTATGTTTACTTAATAGTTCTTCCTTACATTAGATCAAATAAAAATCCAAAGCTTTAGATGTTCGGATACTTCTTAGGTCCACTTTATTTAAAGTAAATTACGAAAATTGAATGATAGAAATAATTTTGAACTTTGAAAACTTAACTGAAGTCAACTTTTCTCCGATGAAATATGTAATAAAATAAAACGGACACTGTAAAATCGTCAGGAGCACTCTACATTTCGCTATCTCTTAAAAGCTTCGTCAGTGTTCCTTACGATTTTACAGTGTCCGTTTCAAAGTTTAAAATCTATCTTTTCGGAGACATAATTATGACGAAAATTGACACTCGTGTCTAACAGACCACACACAGGAGAAACACTTTAGTAGACGACAGGAGTTCGTGCACCGAGGCAAGTGTGTAGTCGAACCCCCTCTGACCAGAAAAGCGAAATATTTAGATAAATCTGAAATAACCTGATTTCCAGTCTGCATGGGCTTTATTTACATCAAGCGGTGGTTTTGGAGAATCTTGATGACTCATTCTATTTTTTACTGGCAGAAGTTCTTATGTAACTGATGTCGATGTTGGCCAAGATTTCCTTGTAGAAATCAGGAGCTCCTATGTAATTATTTCTTCTGTTACAATATGACTCACAGGTGATGCAAAGATAGTTTACGTTCTGAAAAGCATTGCATAATGCAAGCTTGTTTTTTAACATAATGCCCTTGACTTTACCTTGCGTGACTAATGTTTTCGTTACATAAAGCTGCGTGTGTGTCACTTATGTTTTCCAATGAGTCATATTCCGATAGTTCTAATTAAATAAAGCGTCTTAATTAAATGAAGTGTACTTCATAATAAAGGAGCGTTCATGCAAATTCAAACAGGTCCCCATAAAGTAGTTTTAAGAAAAAGGTGGTCGAATGATTTTCTCAGATGGACGTGTGGGGTTTTGATTGAATTAGCGATTTTTAGGCTTTAGAATAAGTAATTGAAATTAACCTCCGCCCACAATAATTTTTTTATCCGTAGATACGTATTTCGGCAGCTAAGCTGCCATCTTCAGTACGCTATCAACTTAAAAGTACTTAAAAAGATCTAAAAACAACCTATTCACACTGACAAAATCATAAAAATGTTAAACCTAACAACAATCTAATCATCCTAAAAGATATACATGTATAAATGTAAGTAAATATAAATTAATATGTGAAAATCTAAAATAAACTATACCGGGTGTAATCAAATTAGTTTCACATATTAATACTGCAAGTTCCTCGTTATGTAAGAGAATTAATGCCGCAATTATCAAAGGTCTAATTCAAAAATAAGAAAAATGACCTACGAAAGAAGCGTTGGTACATTTGTTTGAGAACTTATGGTCGATCGTGCATGAGGACATAATAAAACTTCAGCAAAAGTCAAGGTCAAGTGCTTGATCGCATTTGTAAAAGCTGTGATGTTTTATGTAAACACAATATCAAATTCATAGTGTCCCGGTGGTTGCCCACGTATGCAATTTGATTAAAGAAGACCATTTTAAATCTACTCTCACCGATGAAATCAAATTTGTTTTCTTAGATAATCGACAATAATTAGATCTTAGTATGAATTACATAAACCTAAACTTTATTCTTTATTGAATATCTAAAGAGTCTTCAGTAACGACAAGACCAAATAAATAAATACGTAAAATGAACAAGCATTCGACAATAATTTAAGTGAAAGATAGATTCTTTGTCAGATACTCGATGTCATTTAATTGTACAGTGTAAGCAAAACAAAATAATCAAACCATAAATGAAGGGACGATGAATACCGACGTGCGTTGTTTACGATAATTTTTAGAATGTTACCTTAAATTTCTAAATTTTACTTATTGTTACACTTTTGTCAGCAGAAAATTAACTTAATTAATCCAGTAAGTAATGCCATAAACGTGGTGGATGTTTATTTTCTTTTAGTATGGAATTGCTGAGCGAAGATTTTATTGACCCAGTGCCCTTCATTTTGATGACGCTTTATTGCTTTATGTTTTGTTTATAATGTAATGTTTTGCTTAGAAAAATCCACACACGATCGGTCAGAGGCTCTCAAACAAAAAGACTCCGGGCTCTTGTGGGGCCTTAATTTCTTACATTTTTCACCAAAAAGATTAAGATATGCAGAATTCGTTTTCTTAAGTCATGAAGAACTTACGGTTTTAATATGTAAAACTTATTTGATAATACCCTGTATATGTTATGTATAAATCGGAAAAAAAATGAACACCTAAAATTAACTGTCAGAAAACCTTACAAATAAGAGCTAACCAAACAACACGGAAACGCGGAAATAAATAGTCCAAAGACTCCGAAAAAACTTCTTATTCTAACGTATAAATAAGTACATAATTCCCTGTTATTTAAGATTAAAGTACACCTCGTATATCGCGTATAAAAACATTTTGAAACACAACATAGCAAATTCCGTGTTAATTTAAATACGATTTCCCTAATTACACAGGTCGGCATAAATCTGGGGTTTGAATTTTTAGTGCTGGTTTAAGAAGAGAGTCACATACCATTAACAAATCTGTAAATAGTTTTTCTCTATCACGGATAGTTTGAAAAAAAACACAATTTTTTTTAATTTTGTATAAAATCTGAAAAAAAAAACTAAATTTATAAAATTTTCTTTTGCCATTGGAATTGTATTTGATGAAACATTAATCTTTGTAGTGTTGTGATAAATACCATTCGCAACAAGCTAAGAACATAGATGGCGCTGGAAACAGTCTCTACTTTACCAACATTTTTAACATTTAAATCAAATTAAACAAAAATTAACATCTGATCGCTATAGTTTTTTTTTTTTTTTTTGAAATCTTTAGCAATTTTAAATTTAATTTAATGAGGCTTGTGGCTGGAACTCTATAGGCCATTAATTTTGCGTAGGAAAAAGTGAGACGCTGCGTGAACCTGGCGTCTCAGTTTGTACTTGGCTTTTTTTTCCCTTTAAGGAGCAGAACTATCGATTTTATCTATCAGGAACTATAGAACTATTAAAAATAAAGCCAGAACTTACTAGAACTTATGAGATTCCATGAAATGATACGCCAGCTTCACAGACACGATAAAATTGCATCATTTTCATCCCGTACAAACTGTATCAACAATCCAATCTTTATACAGGGCAGACCAAAAGTATCAAATAATAGCTGTAACTTGGAAAGTTATGAAAAAATGTATAATAAAAAATTCCTTGATGTATTCCTACGCATGCTTTGACAAACATAGTTTCTTTGTGTTTTCTTTTGTTTTGTTGCTATGGCAACCAACTTTGTCTTTTTTTTAATACGAAACATTCGAAAATTTAAAAATTCTGGTGGATAAAATGAAATCGCTGAAAGATGAGTGGCAATTTAAAATTTTTTAGAATGCTTCTGCATCAACAACCTGGCTTTATAAGAATACCATGTTTCCTTGGTAAGTACGTTGAGCTTATAATTTTGGATTGGATAAAAAGAGGAATGGCCCAAGACCACCATTTTGGATTGTAACAGGAACTTAAAAATTCATTTTCTACTTTATCATTTGAACTATTTTCCAGAAAATCTTGGTGCAGTAAGTGAAGGGCAAGGTGAAAGTTTCCATCAAGATGAAAAAAAAAAACATGGAAAAATTTAATAAATTGAATTTTTGTTGTCAAACAATTAGGGAAGCCGACATTCGAGCAGCTCTAAATTGACATGGGACTTCCTATGTTGCGTTTCGAAATGCAGCACCCTGTACATACACCGAGTGTCCCGTGATATACAGGGTGTTCTTTTACTGTGTGCAAATAAAAAAAACCTTTGCATAAGTACACGAAATGCTATCTTCTGCGAGTATTTTTGGTGGCTAGCATAGCCAAAAAATTTCGGATGGACCACTTGTTTGGAAGTGGTGAAATGTGCGAGAAAATATATTAAGGTCAACGACGCTTTCTTCTCGGTAAGAACACGCCCGCCGATACCGCACTCGATGATCAACGCAGCATTTCGTAATAATAATCACTAATATTGTTTATTATTTATTTTATTTAAAATTTTAATTCACTGAGCGAAGTAATATATTTTCCGATATCAACTATCGATGAATAAATCCGAAAATTTATGCACCAATTAGGCAAGCGCTTTAAAAATGTTCTTCATTCACCCTTTTACGTAAATAAACTTTTGCTGTAATCTCGCTGCTAGTTATGAAAATATTACTACTTAAGATCCATGGAAAGAAAGTAAATGTCAAATTTTTATAAGTCTATTACAAATAATGTGTATTGAGAAATTACAATTTGTTTGTACCTCGCTTTTAATTTTGTTTGTTCGTAAACTGCTTCGATAATCGGAATAGTTCTGTTATTGTCGAATGTAAATAAAACACCAGAAGAACTTGTAACTATTTAATTTAAGAATTAATAATAAAACTATGGGTGACCCGATCTTAAATACGTTATTAATACGACTGCCTTAACTAAAGGTTCTTACACGACTATATAAATTGTTTCTATTCTAAAAACGCCTTCACAACCCTGGAATAGAAGATTCGACGGAGGGGTGCATGAATGTGTATTGCTACGAAGACTCGTCATCTAGTATTCTAGCACGTTCTATAGTTAAAAATGCATAAGTTAAGATGACTTGTTCTTCTTAGAAATATAATTCTAGAAATATCCGGGTTAGATTCTGAAACCCGCACAAATTTGTTCGGCAATTACGAACCGCAGCTTCTTGAATTGCACTAGATTTTAATTTAAAATATTTAAACTTGTAATTACTTGCAGTGAAGTTAGTTTAAATTGCAAATATTTTGACCGACCACCTGATCGGAGCGGGTGATTTACGTCGTTCGTGCTCAAGATCAAGTGAAATACTGACTCTGCCCTATTTCGGCTTCGGGTCATAATTGAAGAGGCGGCCGCGTTCCACTTTTAGCTATGCTAGCAGTTCTCAAACGGTTTAGTGAAAATCTGCCACTGCGTTTTTCTCGAAAACTATTAAATTTTCGTTAAGAACATATGAGTTCAATCCTTACCATTTATGGTTACAGGTTACATTACAGGTTTAAAAATTTGCATACAATAAAAGAATATCTTGTATAGGGAACTGTAAAAGTTAAGTGTAAATGTCAATATAATGAAAACTTCCTTAGAGAGAAAATATATTTTTATTTACAATTGAAACAGCTGCCTACACGCATTCGAAATAAAACATTTATTAATAGAGTGAAACTCAAATAATTTAATCATAAATAAAATTTCATGCTGATGAGCGCGATAATTAAGATGAGCAGTGCACAAATTCGATCTGCGCGTCACGCTAATGAGCTATTACGTTAAATTGGATGTGGCGTTATGTGAAGCCTAAATATTGCGAGGTTTATTAGCATTCAATGTGCATCGATATTAGCCCGACTAAATAGATCATCTTCATATACAATTTAGCGTCCATCGCTCCAAGTACGATTTGCCAGCCTGACTGAAACGCTCGAAGGTCCATTCGAACGCAAATATCATACTAAGCGAGACATAAGTGGCCGACATTCGTTATCTAATCATCCCAAATTGATGAACTTAAATCGGCATGTTGAACAAACTGGATGGGCAGATAAATTCGTAGACATAAACAAGATTAACGAGTGTAATTTAGTTATTTGTTGTTCCATTAGTGTGTTTCTAATTTATATACCACTACTTCTCATAGTTTTTATGAGATATTTGTGTAATACTTAATATCATGTGATCTAATGTGTTGATTATATGATTAATTTATTCCATTCATTGGTCTCTAGATTTGTAAATCTAAATATAGATTCAGGAACTTCCCCTAATAAGTAATTGGAAATCGGAAAATGTTTTTTTTATTCAATAATATATTTATTTTAATTAAAAATAGTTCTGATCACTTAAAATATTCCTGTTCTTAACATCCATCAAGCAGGTCTATGTAAATGTAGTTATAATATGGGATATGTTTAGTAATGCGCGTTCCTAAAAAATTAAAATAAGTTGGAAAGTCGCACATAGACGCATTTACTTTGTTAAATATTGTATTCTGAATATGCATTAATCATAAAAAATGACATTTCAAAATCTGCAGAGACCTACCTTTTCGTGAATCTATTTAATTTTTAAAATCAGAGAATTAAAATAATTTAATAGGGGAAACCCTAGTTTTATATGCAGAGCGGGGGTTCCGAGGCATCTAATAGAGAACTGTAATTTAAGATTTTTATTTCATTTAATAATATATTTGTTTCAGTTAAGAAAAGAGTTCAGATCTCTTCCAATATTTTTTTTCATATCAAGTCCGTGTGCTTAACAGTTGTAGTGCACCTCAAAAAAAAATTAAAAATAAGAAAGTTGCACACATTTGCACTTTCTTTTTTTAATAATGAATTTTGAATATACAATGACCTTAAAAAAGCACATTTCCACATCTGCAAACATCTGCCTTTTTTGTGGGTCCACTTAATTTCTGAAATTATGTTTATTTGACATGCAAGTAATTTGGCAAGCCAAAAAAATATTTGCATTAAAGACAGAATAGTAACAAATGTATTACATATTCAGTATATGATTATCATTGCAAAAAATATAACACTACATAGAAATAAATATAGATAACTTTAAAAAGCAAGATCTTTCAAAGACGACTGATGACAAGACGAATGACGATTTAATAAATTAATAAGTTTGATAATCGCTTATTCAGAATTAAAACAATATTTATGCAAACCTCTATTTTTTTCGTATTCTTTGTGATGTTTATTAACAGAATTATTTTCATTTACGTGATATATGAAGACTTAATTTCTCGAATTATTTCGCGCTAAATATTCATTCTAGACCACTGTGCGGCGTTACGGTGATCACACTGAATAGCACGGCGAGTCCAGTTCATCTTCCAAACAAGTAACATGGACAGCCAAATAAGTAAGTCTTCGGCAGGCGGTGAACTTGAAGGGCTTTTTAAAAAGGCAGCGGAAAGCTGCCTAATCAATCCAAAACAATAAGCCAAAAAATTACAAACGATAGTCGGATAGAATGGCCTCGAAAATAACTATCAACCAACTAAATGCCTTTGGCAAATTTGGCCGATAATATGACCCAACCGTCGGATACAAGAGCTAGATTCTTTTTGAACGAACGAGCAAGTAATCCGCGTACAATTGAAAAAAAGAACTCGCAGCAATAAATGGAAAATTAAGGTTTGTTTTAATTTGATTGTCCACTTTCTCACTGACATTTATTGAACGTAACGTAAGTATCAAATTATGCATTTTCGTGTTAAAATATCGATTCGGTAATCTGTTCTTTACGGCACTAACCAAGCTTTTGCTAACTAAAATTTGTTGTTAAAAATAAAATTTGAATTAGTAATACAGTGAACTCTCTCATTACGGACACCTCTTATAAACGGACAATTTTGTAGAACTTTTCTATAGAATCTTTTAATAAAATTCTTTCTAATAAGCGGACACCTCTTACAAGCGGACAGATAATTGGCGACGGTTCGTGTCCGCTTATCAGAGATTTCACTGTATTACATTTTTTTAATGGTAGTGAATTGAGGTTATTTTCTGCGGCAAGTGACAGTTGTAAATAAAAGTATATCTACTAATTGTAAGACATACGTTCGTTATTCGTTGTCATTTCAAAGCATGCTAGAGTTTTTTTTGACTGTACATACGTTATAATCCACTGTCAAAATATCGAATTGTTTTGGCAACAATGAAAACCAAAAAAGGCTACCACATGTGATCAGCATAAAACATTACTCCTATAAGCAAAAATCCTTTGACGAATATCTCAACGGACCGCTCGAAATGAGGTTTGTAAATCACTCATTGTCAATAGGAACAAGGGATTATACGGAAACTGACCTGAAAGTTCAATGGCGGCCCTTGAAAATTGGTACATTGAGAGTTGACATCAAATATTATTCGTATTTTTGCAAATGTTAAAAAAGAAAACATTTTGAGGTCAGTATCAAATTTAAGAAATCCATAGCAGGATTTCTAGTGATTTGAGTGACGTTTAGTAACTTCAGATTTAAGATCAGTTTACACCGCCGAAACAATGTATTTGTCAAAGGGTACCAGTTTTCTAAGGTCGCAACTATATTTAGAAAGGGAATGGTTCCGAAAAAGTTTAAATTTTTGAGAAGGCTGTAAAAATCAATGGGCAGGAGCGGATTCAAATGACATCCCGAGACTTCAGAAATGAATTTGCCAACAGAATGGGGTAATACAAAGATACCGGGTGATCAACGTAATTCATATTTAGAGGAGGCCGTGATCGGTGCTATTTTATGCTGTGTGGTTGGATATAATGAAAAATAAATAATAACTTGACAGTTGTCATATTTCAGGTTATGCTCGTGCTTTACACAATCTTTATTTTGTTATTTTATTTCGTACGAATGCTGGTTTAAACCCTTTTTTAAAATATTAGAGGCGGTTCATTAATTTAAAAATTGCAACAAGCTTGAAACCTTTAATACGTCACCATAATCGAGAGAGATAATATATCCTTAACCCAAAACTTAAACTTAATAAATACACTATTTAAAAAAAAACTAATAAAATAAGAAATACTAAATATTTAATCGCACTTAAGGCAACTTCACTACTTAAGTTATACGCGTTTCTTGGACATCATTCTCTTATTCCTTTCTCTTTTGTGTGTATTGTGAATCTCTTATGTGTTTAACTCGATTTTTCCAAAATCAATCAATATACACAGACTCGCTTTATTTCAATGCAGTTAATGTTTACTTTTATGTTTTATAACCGGCGTACTCTCGTCTAGATAGTCATACTGCAGTAAGCTTGAGTGAGATACCTGTTCCAAACACTGTACATTTTCAGGAAGACCATACTATGCTATACAACAACAACTTGTTTAATATCGAAAACTCACATTGAACTCTAACAACTGTCAATGAAATGAATGGATCGTATTAGGACAATGAAGCTCATTGAATTTAGTTAATGCCAGAGCGTTGTAAAGGAAAACGAACGAACTGATTGCAGCTTTGACATTAATTGCATGCGAATTTATGTGGCTACGTGTGACTTTCTATTTTGGATTAGAGCAAATTAATTCAGAAGTTAATTTTAAAAGTTAGATCACAGCGCAAAAGCACTGGAAATTATTTAGAAAATACATTGCTGTAAAGATAAAAGTAATTGTATTCTGTAGGTGTATTTTCATTAAGGCTTATTTTTTTATTAATAACACTAGCCTGCGAAAAACATATTTTTTTTTGCGGATGAGATAGGACTAGGTGTTTTTCAATGATTTCGGCATTACAAAAAAGAATCTGTTATTAGTTTTTTTCTATCACGCCAGGATTTAAAAAAAAAATAAATAATTATGTACAGGGTTTCTGTTTACATATTTTGTTATTAGACATATAAAAAAATATTAATCTCAAAAGCTTTAGGGATTTACCTGAACCGCCAGAATTTACTAAAAAAAAAAAAAAAAACAAATGATCGGAAACCTAGCAAATGAGAACCAGCTCTGTTATTTTAGATTTAACACAGAGTATACTTTCTTGAATTAACAAAGATCCTTTTCCCTAATTTAAGAAATATATACAGTCGGACCTCTTTAACTCGTATCTTCACAAATCGAAATTTTGTGTAAATCGAAACTTACTGATCATCCCTGCACATTGTGTATAACTGCTATCTATATATTTAACTTGAAATCTCTCTTACTCGTAATTTTCCGGTAACCTGAAGTTTGAATTACGGAGGTTCCACTGTAGTTTGTCTATATTTTCAGTTTGAAATTTAAAAAATTGATTTACTTTGATTAATAAGAATTTTATTATGTGTGACAAGTATTAACTACAAAATTGAAAGACTGCAGGGGCGTTTTATAAAAACGCTGACAGCTAAGACAAATTAATATGTTATATAAAATAAATTTGTAAAAACATATCAAAACAATAATAAATTTCAAATATCGCAAAACGGAAGAAACATAAGAAACTACATATTTTTAGAACTAGAAAAACAATCTTTCTTAATTCCTAAAAATATACTGAGTACTCTATTTAAAATAACAAAATTGGTACTCATTTCTTGGGTTCCGACGGCCATTTATTTTTTTTTTTTTTAAATAAATTCTAGCGGTTTAGGTATAAGCAAAAACTGTACAGCGAAGGTCGGCTGCTGTGAACCCGTTTGTACCGGTTATAACCTATTAAATACATACTTCCTTTTTATTTACCGGTGAAAGCGAACTTTGGATATAGTAAACCTGTTTTGGTGCATTTTTTGGATTCATTTATAACCGAACTTTACTGTATACATTTTTTCAATAATATTGATATATATTTTCCTCAATTCTTAGATTAAGCTTTAAAACTTAAAAAAAAATAGTTAACGTTGAGAGTCCTTTTAATAAATTTTCTCTTATGTTGATATTGTGATGTTTCCCGAACTAAAAACCAGCAGTAGTCCGCCATCATATTCTTGTCCCACCTGCCTTGATATCTTCGCTCCATGTTTTTTTATGTCTTGGTGAAATCTTTCTCCCTGTTCTTCGCTGAGATGTCCTAGGTTTTCCGGAAAATAATTAAGATGGGAAAATAAGAAGTGTAGTTTAATACTCATGTTACAGCCCAGTTTATGGAGCTTATCGAGCATTCTTTGAACTATACCTTCATAATTTGGATCTTTGTGATTACCGAGAAATTGTTCTGTCGTCTCCTCGAAGGTAAGCCAAGCTTCCTTTTCTTGAATATTCATGCTTTTTAGAAAGTCACCGTCATGGAAAAGCTTGCGAATGTCAGGCCCGGTAAATATTCCCTCTTTTATTTTTGCTTCTGATAAAGCTGGGAATTTTACGAAGATATTGAGAACATGTACCCTCCTTATTCAAAGCTTTCACGTATTGCTTCATAATACCTAGCTTGATATGTAGAGGAGGCAGTAATACTTTTGTAGGCTCAATCAAATTCGGTTCTTTAACATTTTTGACACCTGCTACAAATTTCTTTCTGGTGGGCCATTCTTTGCGAATCCAGTGTTCGTCTCGATTGTGACTATCCCATTCGCATAAAAAACACGGAAACTTTGTATAACCGCCTTGTAAGCCTAATAACATTCCTGAAATTTTGAGGTCTCCACATAGGATTCACTGATGCACAGAGTAATTAATTTTTTCCAAGACAAACTTCATGTTTCCATATGTTTCTTTCAACACAGTAGAATGGGCGATTGGTAATGAAGCATATTTATTCCCATTGTGGAGGAGAACGGCCTTTAGGCTTCTTTTTGAAGAATCTATGAATAAAGGCCAATGTTCCTTTTCAAAAAAGCGTATTAATTCTTTTTCTCTGTCTCTATACCAGTAAAATGTAGTCCCAGGTGCTAATAAATTTTTCTCTTTTAATCGGGAACCCAATAGTTCACTTTTTCTTTGGTCAAATTTAAATCGCGAACTAAATCATTTAACTCTTTTTGGTTAAAAAGTTGTGGAGCTGTTTCTTCCTGGAATAATACCTCTGGGTCATCCATATTGTTGTCCAGATTGAAATTACTATTTGATGAATACTCCGAAAGTGCTTCTTCGAGAGAGAATACGGTGGGAATGGTATTGGAATTTCTGGTCCATGGGCGACAGGTCGTATAGCCGAGATCGAGTTAGGATAAACGATGGTACCCTTATTTTTTTATCGAATCCTGATACATTAACAGCGCAGAAGTAACAGTCTCGAAAGTGATCTTTTGGTTCACGCCATAACATTGGAACACCAAAAGGCATCGAAGATCGTGCCTTTATAAACCAATATCAGTCCTTCTACACAAGTATTACAAACTATTTGTGGAGCCCAATCTTTATCTTGGTTTCTTATGTGCAACTTGAAGTAATGAAAATAGGCAAGTTTCACGGATTCAGCAATGCTTCGTTTTTGTTTTTTCAATGTATAAGAATCACAAATGTAACAAAAACTGTTGGGATCATTTACACAATGTCTTTTAGTAACATTTAACATAATAAGCACAAATCTGTCAATAATGACAAGTGGAAATATGCAAACAAGTAAGTAACAGTAAGCTTCTTGAAAATTATATTTGAAAAGTGTACTTTGAAATATTGTATTTAAAAAAAAAATGGTACGTGATGAAAAAATTATTATATTTTTTTCGAACTCGGGAACACCAAATCTACTACATACACCTAGTTTTATGTCATCCGCAAAACCTTCGTAGGCTAGTGTAATTGAAGACCATAACTTCAAAAGGGTCTAAGTGCCAAAAACATGTTTAGAAGTTATAAAGAAAACTGATTTACTAAATCTTAAGCGCACATACAAATATCGCCAACTATGATTCATTTATTACACTTCTTATTTAACCACAGACATTGGGCTTTAGCCATAGACCTATTTGCTGTGAAAATATAATTCTTTTATTTTTTTGGCACTTAGACCCTTTTGAAGTTTTGGTCTTCAATTATTGCTAATTTTTATATACAGACAACTTCCATTTGATTCTATAGAGCGTGTCATCAAATAAGTTTCACATATTGAAACTATATGTTCTTCATGACTTAAGAAAATGGTGAAAAATTAAAGAAATTAAAGCTCCACGAAAGCCCGGAGTCTTTTTGTTTGAAAACCTCTGACAGATCGTGTGTGGATTTTTCTAAGCAAAACATTACATTATACACAAAACATAAAGCAATGAAGCGTCATCGAAATGAAGGGCACGGGGCCAATAAAATGTTCGCTCAGCAATTCCATAACAAAAGAAAATAAACATCCATCGCGATTGTGGCGTTACTTACTGAATTAATTAAGTTAATTTTCTGCTGACAAAAGTGTAACAGTAACTAAAAGTTTGAAAATGTTGTCTAGCTCACCATTGGTTAGGTTTCTCATTTCTAATGTTCTTTTTTCTTTCTCGCTTCCTTGAACGCAACAGGCGCTGAAGGTAAACGTCTTAGCTTCCGGGCATCGCATTCCAATTCAATAAGGACCATGCAAATTATAAGTAACCCTTTACGAGTATCTATTCAATAAAATGAAACATTCCACTTACCGGGGCCGTTTTCCCGGCCCTACCTGCTCCAGCGGCGAATTTAGAAGCTGTAGCTCCCTCACGATGATATTAGACACTGGGGAAGATATCCTCGCACGTTGACTTCTTATCTTCGCATGCATTAACCCGACACTCACGTGTGGATACAAAACCCACCCCTCCCGATGGATATTAGCATACCTTGCCTCCGGAGCATACGTTCTCAGGATCAGTTGATGCACCGACTGCGTGAGTGTTAAGCACCACTCCGTACCAGTCCAATAACATCATCATGTCAGACCTTTCTGGATAGCTTAATGGCATCACCTGGTCAGGAATGCAATCAATTCAGCCGAATTCCCACTCACAATGAATGCAGAATACAGCTAACTGCTTTGCCGGTACCGTGCTCTTCATCGGCGCTGCTTGCACGCCGCGGCAAGAGCCCCGATACCGTATGCTGGTGCACGGTAGCATTCTCTGGCAACGCCTCGGATCGCTACCAGAATACCTCCGCATAATGACTCTCAAACCCCATTGCCAATCGTGAAAATGTACCGCCCTAACACTTCTGCCAGAACATACCATCTCAGGTCATATTCTGCAGACACCCTCTATCTCATGTCCGGCAACACACCGCGGCCGCCACATACATATATCACCAGGCCCATTCATGGCCCCGTTTACCAACACGTTTCACCTTCCGCGCTAGCCCCGGGGAGACTGCCGTCTCTGCCGTTTCTTTGGTGCCAAGCAAGCCAAGACTAAACACGCCCCCATATCATATTACCAACCTAATAGCGTAAACAAATAGTGCTAGTGCTTTAGAGATATCCCGAGAATGCATAAACTTTCTTAAATTCTAAACTTCTAAAATAAATAACTACAACAAAAATAAAAACATTTAAGGTAACATTCTAAAAATTATCGGAAACAATGCACGTCGGTATTCATCTCCTTTCATTTATGGTTTGATTATTTTGTTTTGCTTACACTGTACAAATAAATGACATCGAGGAATACCTGACAAAGAGTCTATTCTTTTACCTAAATTAATGTCGAATTCTTGTTCATTTTACATATTTATTTATTTATTTAGTCTTGTCGTTTGTCAATAAAGAATAAAGTTTATGTTTATGTGATTCATACTAAGATCTAATTATTGTCGATTTAATAAAACAAATTTAAATCTGTAATCAATGAGAATAGATTTAAAATGGTCTTCTCTAATCAAATTGCACACGTGGGCGACTACCGGGACACTACGAATTTGATATTGTTTACATAAAACATAACAGCTTTTAAAAATGCGATCAAGCACTTGACCTTAACTTTTGCTGGAGTTTTATTTTATCTTTATGCACCAGATCGACCAGAAGTACCAACACTCCTTTAGTAGGTCGTTTTTTTTTTATTTTGAGTAGTTGATAATTGCGGCATTAATTCTCCTTCATGACGAGAAACTTGCAGTATTAATATGTGAAACTAATTTGATTACACTCGGTATAGCGGTGTACAGCTGTTTCAGCCCTATTTGGGGCCTCATTATCAGAAGCATAGCTCGAGAGTTTCACTGCAAACCAAAACGATTCCACCAAGGTTAATCGCAATTGTGATTTAATAGTAATGAATAGTTTACATTCTTCGCTGTTTAGACTATCCAAATATCAAAAATATCAACATGTTCTGAGAGTTTCCATCTTCGAATAAAGCGATGGACATCCAATATTCAGAACGAGAAAAGCGTTGGATGGGTCTGATCTGAACCACAGAGAGGACTGCCATGCGGAAACTTGTGGGGTACTTGGAAATCATCTCCAAAAATCTCGTCAACCCTGCATTACTAGATTCTGGTGAACTTCTAAAGTAACAAAAAGTCAAAAAATCAGGCTAGTATGGCTAGGAAACGGCAACCGGCAGAGTGAAAGACATGGGGGTTGAATATATCAAACATTACTAGAACAACACCTAAAAAAATAGGATTGAGAAAACTTGCATTTTTATTTTACAAAGTTTTTGGTTTTAATGTGTTTTGGGACATAAAGAATACAAGGTGATTCAAAATAAGTGTCTGACCCGTTAATCACACACAGTATTCTAAAAACCAAAGCAAATAACTGCACACATAGAAGGGTCCAACTTGTATAGTTTTCGAAATAAAATGGATTGAAAATTTATACGTAAACTTTTTGATGGTCACTGGAATAACTGAATGCGTCACAACAACAATGGATTGTCGAGAAAAAAAGCACAAAAGTCGAACATATACCGTGAACTGAAAGACAAAAGATTGCATAATGCGAACAATGAACTTGAATTTTTTTTATGACGTAAGTAGAGGAACAATGATAACTTTATCTTTTTAAAAAAAAAATTTAAAAACTTTCATTATGCTTTGACAGCAAGCATGGCCGCCTTGCGTGGGAGACTTGTTAGGAGCAAATCCGCTTCAATTTGTCTATCCTACTGCAATGTCAGGTCAAAAAGCGATAGTAAGATGTCGCTATTTTATCTGTTAATAACTTTATCAGTATAATCCCGTTCGTGTTGGTGTCCTTATCAATATGTATGTATCAACTCACAGAATTTAGTGAAATTAGTGAATTTTAAGATTATTTGCCCTGGCGGAATACAGTAATGAAAAATTTAGTAATCTGCTGTTAACACCAGCCTCCGGCCCTTTAAGATTTATTTTTTACTGAACGTACATATATATTACCATAGTGTTTAAATTTGCTTTATGTGCCAGATATTAATCGAATTAAAGTGAGAGAATCTTATCTTTAATGAAACACTAAAAATAAAAAAATTAGCTTATGAACTTAAGGTGGAGGAATTTCAAATTGCGTTTTTGTCGGTGCAAAAAAAAAATTATGCAAATCACTGCTCGGCGTACGTGATTCGTTAGACCGACATTCACAAGGAAGTTTCGAGCTCTTGGAACTTTAAACAACATATCTTAACAACCAAACTTATTCGTGCAAAGAAGAAAAATCTTGCGCTCTAAGTACGCGAGTCAAAACGTGTATCCAGAAGTAGCTGAAGTTTTAATAAATTAAATAATAAATTAAATTTGCTATCCCTAAGACGCTTTGTGTATGGCGGCCTATTCATCTATCATGTCACCAGGCGTAAAACAAGAAGGTCACATTGAATATCTGTTACAAAAACCGTAATTCATAACATTTACTTTTTGTTGACACAGTGACACAGTTTCTAAAACATAAACAATTACACAACCCGATTTTAAAAATACGTTACGCATTACATTCCAATGGTTATCAGTGCTATTGTAACGGTTTCATTTTGGGGCACAAAATACATTGATTTTCGAAATGTCTCCGATAAATTTGTCTTTTGCAGTTTGGGACTTGGTGAACACACCCTAACGTGTCGGACACTTATTATAAATCACCCTGTATATGTAAATTAAATTTTGGTAAAGCTAATGAAACCGAAATTAAGAGTATTTGTTAAATTAAGGAAAATAATAAAATGTAAATAGTCGGGATGGCGGAATTTTTGCTGTAGAAGATTTTGCGAAAAAATCTCTCTGATTACCCAGTTTTGTGAAAATTTTGAGCTAAGATCACAAGTAATTTTTGTGAAAAAAATTGTTTGTACTTACTTGACCTGACAACACTTACGTTGATGTTTCATTTTGTTATCTATACATCAAGAGAACCCAAGAACCCATAAAAAACTTGATAAAAAAAAACCCTGAGAACGTGACGCAGAAGAACCGCAACGTTACAATACGTTGGTTCATTTTTGTGTTTAGGATTTGCCAGTAAACGTTTTAAAGTATTATTATTAGCACGTGCGATTGTGTACCCCTGCGTTAATACAACTGAATCAAATCAGAAATCAGGAATCTATGAAATATTTTGTCAAGGGTGTACTAAAAAATATATTGGGCAAACAAAAAGAAATATACTGACACGTTTTAAGGAACACTTAGCTCATTTAAAGTACAATAGAATTGAAAAATCCAGTGTTGCCCAATATATTTTTGACACAAGTCATAAAATAGATTTAAACAATCTTAGGTTAGACAAACAACGTCAAACAACAGGGAGGGAATTAGACGGGTTTGAAACCATTTTCATATACAAAAATAAGAGAGTATCAATGAACATCCGTCATGGGCCTTTGGCAGGTTCCGTGTTGCTTGACTTGGTTGACGCAATCCGGTGAGATGTTCGCTTTAGAGAGCACGCTTCATTGGAGCGGAACGAATTAGTATACAAGGTAGCGATAGGCATGACTCAGTCACTTCTCTTGTGATCAAGAAGAAGGCATCTACTGAAGATAGCAGCATAGCTGCCGAAATACGTATATAGTTTTTAAAGAAACTTTTTATAGTTAGGAGGTTAAATCTAATTTCTTTGTACTACAAAACACAGTCTCCAATACATTTTAATCGTTGCTCTCTTTCCAAACATGAATATACATTCAACAACAACAAACAAAATGTAATGTAAATGATTTAATGAAAAAAATTAATGATTAACACAGGGTTTCTCAAACTGTTGAGCGCTCCCCCAGGGGTTGTTTCGGGCGACCAGAATTTTCCGAGAAAGATATGTCAATAAATGTGTTCTTTTCACTGTATCTGGTGCTCTTGGACCCTGGACAGTTTATGAACTGTTGCCTTTGAGAAATTCAGACTTCTTATGACAGCAATTTCTCCACTGTGTTGCACATCTACTTGAATTTAAACTGGATTTTGTTTCAGCATCGTGACAATAGATTTGGTTTTGACTAATTCCTCGTCTAATTTTCCACATCTTCTTTGTTCTTAACAAACACTTTTTGTTAACTTGACGAAAACGAATGATAAAAATCAAATATCATCAGTTATACATCGATTCAAATCTTATTTAATCAAAGTAATAAAGCAATGTGTGCATTTCGTTCTATTAAAGAAGGTTGATAGCGTTTAACACTGGCATACATTGCCGGCCACAAATGTAATGATTTAAATCTTTCCTTTCGGTAAAGCAAAAAAAAAAAACGTTATCGATAACTTAAACCGTACGTTTCGAAATTACGTGTTTCAAACAAATGCGTCCCTAAATCTTGGCACGCTTTTATCTCGATTTGAGGTAACTTGTTCCCTCGCCGTAATTTGATAAAATATCGAACATGCGAAAAGTTCGAAGTTTGCAATTCAACTTATTTTTTTTATTTAATCAACGTCAAAAACTCCTTTACCCCAAACTTCTTCGGTACGCACGAGAGACAAAGACGAACAAACTTGACGCACCGGACAATCTAAAAAACAAGTCCCAAGAATTCTTTCATGTGTGCAGTCAAAGTAAATTTATATCCGATCGTGTCTGGAAAATTTATGTTTATTGTTTATTTGGAAATATATCTAAAATATTGTAATATTGATTTAATAAATATTGCAAACTAATTTGAAAAATACCAAGCGATAACAGGAAATATAATTTGCGCTTCTTTTATCTATGGCTTCGTCTACTAGTGATGTCTTTCAACTCTGTTCCAAGTGATTTGTTAGGATCGTTAGGAATTGTTCTCGTTTCCGGCGAACAAGTATTCGTATTCTTATTTATTTTGTTTTGTCTCCCTCATATCGCATTACTGCATCTTCAATAGAAAAACCCAGATCTGTTCGCCATATTTCGGTTTGTTTTTATTTATAAAATTTTTGTGTACTTGTTAAATCTTAGCTGCGTTTTGATATACATATTAGTGAAATTTTTAAATAAGGGCTATTCCAAGTTAAGTAAAACAGAATGGGAAGCTGTTCATTCTCAACTATTTCTATATTTATCCAAAACTGTTTTTATGAGTTCAAGTAAAATGAAAACGATTTCATGTACAGGGTGTTTGCAAAATAAGTACAAAATTTTTAACCACAGTATAACGACAGCATTAACAAAAAATACAAAAATAATCGTATAACAAAAAGAAAATTCCTTCATCCTTATTCGGCGCTCATGAAATAAAAAGAAAACTTGCTTCTCTGATCGTAGGCAGTAAACATCGCGAGAATGACTAATACGCAAGACTAACAATAACAATTGTTCGACGTGGCGTCCATCATTAGCGGTACACAAACGAGCTTTGCGAAGAAGTCATTCTTGTGCTCGTGAGCATGTCAGGATTAGCGGAAATACTGTCGACGGCATTATGAATACACTTCTCTGAAATGCTGTTCTCTCGCCGTTCGTGAACTGCGGCATTTTAATAAGCAATAATACTACGTAGACAGTAATCATATTTAGCTTTGACTGGTTCTGTCACTTTTCAGAAACTAAACTGTTGATCCCAAAGAATACGGAGCAATAAATAGTCTGTCTTAATCATAAAAAATGAAGCAAATTCTTTCGCTCAGCTGTAATACG
Organism: Prosopocoilus inquinatus; assembly: GCA_036172665.1. Lineage (NCBI taxonomy): Eukaryota > Metazoa > Arthropoda > Insecta > Coleoptera > Lucanidae > Prosopocoilus > Prosopocoilus inquinatus. The sequence goes on from CM069871.1 coordinate 57,133,638, forward strand.
ACTTATTACGACGTTAGAAACAACGCTATTATTGGCCTTTCGACTTCGGCAAAGGTCACTACTCGATTGCACTTCTGTTTTTTATTCCAATAAAATTTCCTTTTCTTGACCTACTTCAAGGACATAGACGTACGATTATTTCTTGCCCGATTTTCAACTGCGATTTTCTCGAAATGTGTTTAAACTTTTGTTAAGGACATGTAAGTTCAATCGCTTCCGGTTATGGTAATGTATTAGAGGTTTAAATTTCTATATTTATTTCACAAACATCCGGTACATTGGCTTCCTTAATAGCAACTGTTACAACTGAAATGTTATTTTTTACTTTTGTCATCATGAATATTTCTGTTAATTGACGCAAAATTTAGAAAATCTTGGGACGTTATTATTTCATTTTTATTATTATATATTTTATTGACAGTGGACTTTCATTAAATTAAAAAAAAAAACATGAATTGTCTAAAAGTTGTATCTGTATAAACGGAAGCAAAAATGTGTCCAACTGCAAGTAAGTAACGCTTTACTTTATATTATCTAAAGCACGTCCATAACTCTCAGCATGTGGAAAAATAACATGTAGCGGAAGAGTAGCTAAACATTAGCTCTGAACTTGTGAGCTTTTCGCTATCATTTCTGCTACAGCTTGGTATTGACCTACATACCGCTAGATGAACGGCACGTTTTGGAATTTTATTTTGTTTTGTTAACATTTTATTTTATTGTACTATGTCAAAATTGCGCCACTTAATTAGATGCAATATTTTAATATAATTTGTAAGGTAGCTGACGGGGAAGGTGCTTGCAAAATAATCACAAACATAAATAATTCCATATGATTAAAAGCTATGATTATTTACTGCGATGACATCTTTTTTACTTTTCTCGACTGTCTTTATCAAAGTCAGTTCCAAACAATTAATCTGTCTTTTACTAGGAGGTACTTGCAAATTATTTCTTTTAAACTCACAATAATGGAAAAGTAATTTTACAGGCCAAGTGCTAGTAAACGTTTTCGAACGAATAGTTTTATACCGCCAGATAATTTCATGAAAATATTTGGTTCATAACTAAAGGGCGGATGTTTAGGCGTGTACTTTGGATGGTAAGTTCTTAAAGTTATCCTTTATTCATAACTAATAAATAATTTAGTCCAACTTAGTTTTTATTTTTAATAAATAAATAAATAAATAAATTGTAAACAAAATAGCAAGTAATAAGTTCAATTGACGTATAACTCTTGAGATTTTTACATTTGACACATTGTTCGAATTACGTCGACATTATTCTATGTATTATGTTTGTATTTTTACTGCCCTTGTTAAAAACATTTAACTTTGCTATATATGTTCAGTCTATTGAATAATATTAGCAGAGATCCACCGCTGGCTTTTTACAACCTTTTCACTCCTCAGATTTCTTTTCTCTGTACAGTTGGTTAGTTATTTGAAAGACATCATAACTCTCTCTGCATTTTAATAATCTTTATAACGTTTAACGTGACAACAATTATTGCAATTCATATAATCATTCATCAATTCATATAATCAGGGAAAAGGATTCGGGCCGTTTATTCATCCACAATGTACGAACGCTCGTATTGCACAATTGCATTCCTTCCCCTCCCAGTCAGTAACAATTCGATGTGCGGCATCGGAAGCCGCGCAAAAGTGGCAGGAGCAAATAGTACGTCGGTTTATAGCCAGCAGTCAAAATAAACTCCCGCGAGGATAATTTCTTAGCAGCTTTATCGCATTATTGAAGTTCAGCTTAGGCTCGTTCTAAATTACGTAATATCCAGTTTAACGTAGCATTTCAGACTCACCAATCAGATTCGTATCCCTTCATTTTTTTCAACGAATGCCTTCACAACTTAACCACGTGAAAGACAAAGGAAAAAATATTAAAACATTACAGTCTGCGCAAAACATCTCAAATTAACACACCTACTATCGGGTCATTGCAATGTATTTGTATTTGTGATGATATCCCTTGTTTTATTCTTAAATATTTGTATTGTAATGTGTTATTCTTAAATATTTAGCACTTTGCAAGTTAATAAATCAGTCCTTCAATTAGGGTTCTTTTCCTTCAGCTCTCAAAACAGTTAAAGTAATTCCTGTATACAGCGTGTCTCTAAACCTATGTCTTTAATTGAAACTACAAATAGTGGTCAAGAAAAGAAGCAAATTTGTTGTACGACTATTGGTCAGATAGCAATAATAACGCAGATAAAATTATTTTACTTCTTCATAGAAATTGTTTGAGGGTCGCTGAATGCAGCTTAAATGTTCCGTCGGTTTTCAACTATTCTCCGACGTTCGAGGCCATAAAAAGTAATAAAAACAAGACCATGACCTAATGCACAGATATTGTACTTAAAGCAGGTCTACTATCGTGTTTTTTGTTAATTTTAAAAGCAGACAAATTTTGTAACTAGGTAAATTCTTAATAGTTTCAAATATCCTGTGCGTGTTGCATTAATTGATGATTACTTTTGTGCTAATTCGTACATTAACAGTTAAATTTAAAAAAATTAATCTAAAGGCGATCGAAAAACTGGAAATTCTTACATCATGTTAATTTGTAAATTGCCAATAATCAACTTACACTGTTGATTACTAAAGTTTATTGTATTTGTACAGGAAAAATAAATTTATTTATTTATTAAAACTTCGAATAAACGACGAAATAAACGTCTGCACTAGGCGAGAGCTTTTCTGTCTTTATGGTTTAAGCCGACACAGAAATTCAGGATCAATATTATCCTTATAAAACATGTGTTTTGTGTTGGAATGTAAACAATTAATAAAATAGTTCGACTGAGAGCTAACAAAATTATTCAATCACTTATTTTTTTATCACATAGATTAATGAGTGTACAGGCAATATAATTTATTTAAATTTTTCATCGTATTATACTTCTTGCGTTTCGTTTTTACAATAGGAATAGTTTCTGCTCTTGCAATACTTATTCTGCAGCTTTTAGTGCAATAATTAGAAAATAATTTCACGCATTTTCAATACAGTTACAAAACTAGAGTACGAAGTTGTTTAATTACTCCAGCAAAAATCTGACGATTTTAACATAATTGTTATTATCTATTACAAAGAGGTGCCTAAACAAACGTTCTTACTTATCGCATGTTGAAAATACAAATAAACATGCCAATGTCCGCAAGTCGGATTCATATTCGTATACAATAAGACCTTGACCGAGTTCTTCTAAACGTAAATTAAAGGTTTATTGCGGTTTATTGCTTTTATCGGAATAAATTGCTGAAACAAGTCGTAAACCAAGCAGAAGTTTCAAAACAAAGGGACTGCGCTCGCTTGTGATATGTCAGTTTTTCGTTTTTCGGCAAAAAATTTCATATTTGGAGAATTAATCTCTTATGTAACGAGAAAAAGACAGAGGTTTTGAGATACCCTGTATAAGAAATTAAAAAAGACTCACCTATTTCTGTCTTGTCCATCTTCTCAAAAGTTTTTGAAAAATCAATATTAGCTTGATTAATTAATTTTTTCGATGTCAATAACATCATAAATAAAAATTTAGCTTTAGAAAGAATCTTTTGACAAATGATGCACTATCTCTGGCATACAATATTATTTTGCGGAATATCGAGCTTAAAGAAAAAATAGTTGGAATTTATGTGGATCTCAGACTTTTGGCACTGTACATCACTTCTGCAGAAATTAAACTAAGATGGTGTACGTGGCCCTACCTTGAACTGGATTGTTAGCTTTTTTAAAATCATTTCCAGATTGTCAGATTGTCTCCTGGCAATCTAACTTAGGTGCATCACGGGGTTCCATAGGACAGTATACTCGGGCCACTACTTTTTATCATTTATTTGAATGATTTAAACTCGTTCATTAAATTAGGTGATGCTAGTCTAAGTTTATTGTTTACGAGCATGCCCTGCGTCACACATACATATAAAGGAAAATGTTTCGTGTTATCTCCGAAGTATTGTAATGTCATTGATTTATTCATTTTATTGTTAGATTATAAAATGCAAATTCAATTACGAATGATACTTCACATCTAACTGTCAAAAGTCAGTTTTCTTTTAAAAAATCGCTATTTTTGCTAACATAATTTGATGACGTATTATCCAAATTATTTTTAAATGGTCAACTAAAACGCTGGAACGCCAAAAGATGACTTAAATTTCGTTAGATAATCATTTAATGTTAAATTATCTGTTTCAACCTGTAAATATTAGTTATGTAATAAATGTTTACACGACACACCTTTTCAAATGATTAAAAAATTTAACAGTCGTCCTGGTTGGCTCTAACAATTTATTCAAAGAGAAAATACAATGGCTTAGATCTTTGATGAAACGAAATGTTATGTCAACCTGTTCGTCTTAATTATTCCGGCATTGTCGACTCACCCTGGATCTGCTGCGATATGACCATCATAGTATTATTTTGGAGCAGCGGTCTAGCCTCCACATTGAGCTCCCGTTGTCCTCTCTTCTTTCTTTTTGATCTTCAAGATGTCTTCCACCATTTTGGAAATCGTGGTCCAATTTTCTTCACTGTCCAACATGACCCAATGACATTGTCTGGTTTTCACATCAGATGAAATATAAGAATATTGTCACGAAGGAGAATCCACTTTCTTTCTATTCGGTGTGTCTGCAGTCCTCAAAGGATCTATGCCTTGTAAAAGAATTGTGACAGATGATAAGTCAGTTGATTTTTCAGGTACCTTCGCTGCCACAAAATACCAGAACTCCTTCATTGACAACATTTTCGTATCAGAATTTATAAATACTTGAAAAACGTGTAAAGGTGAGCGTCCAGTAAGGTGGTCGGTCGGAGCGGCATGGCGCGGCTCCCAAACGAAATATATGTAAATCAATCGAGGCGCGTCCATTAGGGCAGGAACTAGGCGCGAAATAATGTCTATCATTTACATACATTTCGTTTGGACGCCGCGCTGCTCCGACCGACCGCCCTAATGGACGCTCAGCTTTAGAATCCAGATTCTTATGATTATTATTTTTGTGCAATTTAGTACATTTTATTTAATTAAGATACTTTACTAAATTAGAAATCAGCCTAAAGTATGAGTAATCTGAATTAGAAATCATATTGAAGTATGACTCATATGAAAATACAAAATTAGAAACACGCAGGTTATGTAAATAAGGCATTAATCAACATTAATAATACTCGGGTGTCATGTTAAAAACAAGAACAAGCTTGTTTTTCGCTGCTTTACTCCAAATATTGCATCAGCAGTGAGTCATGGAAAAGTTGCTTAATGCAAGCTAATTCTACGAATTCCAGGGTAGTTTTAGCTTTACCACGTCAGCAGAACATAATAAGTAGGTCAAGAGAGGAAAGTTCTGGAGCATTTCCGCATAAGAAGTCGTGGGTTTTACACGCGTCTTCTTTAGAGTTTTCTTTCAATATTCAAAATTATTTTCTGTCAGTTAATTTTCCTAAGTGTACCTGGAAGTGTCGACGTTCCGCGAAGGTCAGCTTAAATATAATAAATTCATTCTTACCTACAATTTTAGTTTAAAACAATTATTTTGAAGTGCATTAATTTTGTTGAACTTCTCTTCCTTCTCTCTTTCATATTCTAGATTCCATTTTGTGGTAATTGTTGAATTTTAAATAATTAATTGGTTTAATTGAATTCACTTTTTGTTTTATTTGTATTTGTAATCTCTTGTTATCGTACGAAAAATTTCTCTTAAATTTGAATATATCTTGTTACTTGAAAATTCAGGGTTTTTATTTAAATTACTAGAAGGGAAGATTCTTAAATAAGCCGAGAAAGAGATAAGGAGGAGTAGGCCGACTTCGATAATTACTCTAAAAATTATAGTAAGCGCCATCCGAGCAAGCCGTAGAAAACGGTTTGGAAATCGAGCTCTGGCTTTCAGTCTAGACCAAAACACGCTACTCGCAAAAAGATTCCAGATCGTAAAAATTCGTACGATTTGTTTAAAATAATTGACGATAGAAAGGGGTTGAAAGGTGGATTCCAATTTCCGTCCGCATATCTTACAGATGTTATGTTTACAAGACGAACAAGAAGCAGTTGTTATCAAATTAATTGATGGCGTCGTCACATGAACAATCCCAGATGAATTAAGAACAAGTATAAACAATTTTATTGTCGAAGTAGGGTCCGTAATAACTTCATTTTAATTTTTGTTCAAAGTTGAGTTTAAACCATAACATTTTGCTTGATTTCCGTCAAGAATCGCAATTGCCTTGTCCCAGTATTTTCTGGCCGCGATATGGTACCATGGTCTCTTGGTGCACTGCACCCCCGGTTTTGTTCGCTCATTTTCTTCCAGATCTCCAAAGTTTCCACTCTGAAATTCTTCTTCGTAATTTATTAACGACATCGTCTTAGGTCTTTTAGTTGCCAACAAATTAATTGAGAGAGTCCTTGCATGCACAAAACTTCGTGTATATTGTGCACTCCCTTATTGCGTATTTTTTTTAAACCATCCTAGCTTCAAATTATTGAAAATTGTCGAGGAGGTGTATCGGCTGGTGATTGCCGTCGCCTTACGGTTGTCATATCTCCTTCCGCATTTGTATTACGAACTAGTGAAACGCAGAAAACCCAGTTCGAAAGAGTCGGTATGAATCAAAAACCAATCCGACACTCAGCTACTGTATCTCTCACCTATAATTAGGCCTGGGCACATATGCCGTAAAAAAGTCTGAATATATGCATGCAATATGTCTTAAAAAGATGTAAATACATGCCGAATATATGCTGTTTAACTGGTATATATGCAGTTAATTATCGGATATGCTGTTAAATATGCATTCGGTAAATCAAATCATAGAACACAACACAGAAAAATAGAATGTTGCGAGAATGAATTATTTCATACATTCTTATAATAAAAATACGTATAATGTACACACAGTATTATTTTTATTCACTTTAATATACAAATATTTAATTGCTCTACATATACAATGCATGAATTAAAACTTATTACAATAAATAATCATATATTTCTTGATATTTTCTATCAAGAAACTTTGCCTATCGTCACTTAATATATTTTTGTACATTGAGAATGATCTTTCCACATCGCAAGATGTTATTGGACAATATTTAAAGAGATGTGCCTTGTTAACAATTACCTACGGATGCTCAAGGGAACCTAATGCAATGTCTAATTCTCCGTTTAGAACATGTTTTACCGCTTCTAGTGTTTTCAAACCAACATTTTTTTTTTAAAACATCTTCCAATTTATTTAAGATTTTATTGCACTTAGCGTTTTTAGGAATACTTAGAGTAGACTTAAAATTTTCAATCAACGCCAAGAAATTGACTAACTGCAAATTTTGGGTTTCTAAATTTTTAATAACACTGGGTATATTAGAAAAGTGAGCTTTAATGAATGAAAGCTGTGAACGTAATTCAGAGTTTCGCAAAATATTTTGACATTATTGAGAAATGTTCGCACCGAAGCTGTTTACTACATTTTTAATACCATCGAAATTATCACAATAAAAAAGTGCAGCCTCGATCCAAGTTCCCCATCTAGTAATAATAGGTTGTAGTGGCAATGGGATGTCAGGAAGCATTTCTATGTACAGTTGTACTCTATGTGGAGATTTTAGAAAAACTTTCTTTCCGTAATTAATTAATTGATTTAGTAATGGATATTCCATTCGAATCGCCTCAGCAACACAGTTCAATCCATGTGCTAAGCAAGTCACATGCAGCAAATTTGGATAAAATATTTTTAAATTTTGAGCAGCCTTTAACATATATGAAGCTCCATCAGTTACCATATACAAGATTTTATTTACATCTACTGTATTAGGTAAAAACAGCATCGAAAATGTTTCATTTATAAAACGTGAAATTGTCAAATGATTAGTTTTTTCTAGCTGTTTTACTGCTACCAAATAACTAGGGTTTGGCTCCCCATTCAAAAAATTCCAATAATAAAATTTGCGATGTATCTACCTTTAGCATCAGTTGTTTCATCTATCCTAAACCAAATATACTCTTTTGCAATAACATCTTTAATTTTTTGAATGTTTTCTTCGTATAATTTTGGAATGTGAGATCTCATTGCAGTTCTTCTGGAGACTACATTTTCCTTTGTCCATTTTGCCAGAAAGCTTCTAAATTCTGGTACATCCAACTTGTTTAACGGGATATTACACGATATAAGAGTTTTGCATAAATCGTAATTGAATTGATCTGCATTATTTTTTTCGTCAACAAACTGCGACAACAACGGCTGCCTCAATTCAGGTGGATTTTTCTCTCTATTTTTGTGAAGAGTGGTACTAATATGTTGATCCAATTGAAACTTTTTAATAACGTTGACCAATAAATAAAGAACAAAATTAATAATACCTATGTATATATTACAGAATTCAAATAAATAATTATCAGATAGTTGTAATTAAAATTTATTCTAAACTGGCTACTTGTTTGGCTGAATTGATGAAGATAAATAAAGCTAAGAAGAACGTATTTCACATAAAGGACACGTAAAGGAAATTTAGGAAACAATGAAAGTTTATGATTGAAACTTAGAAAACTGTTTCCAGAAAATAAATAAATAAAAGAAAAAAACACAAAAAACGATCGCTAATATCCTAAGTGAACGAACAAAATTGAAAAAGAAATTAAGTGACAAATTTTAGAAAAAATCCTAAAAGTATTTTTTTATATTAAAAACTATGGTATAAGGAAGCAATAAAAAAATTTGAAAATGTTTCTAAAAAAAGAAAAAAACAAAACACGATCGCTGGAAACCATTTTTTCACAAAAATTAAACGAAGGAAAGACGATCAAAAATATATACATACCTTTTTTTCGCATATTGTACAAAAAACCACACTACCGTCGTACGTAAAACACGTATACTGCGTCAACCACTTTTTTATCAAATCGTTGCGAGAAGTGCCAATTTTAGGCATTTTTATCAATTCGTAAACTGCGCACCACACAACTTCAAGAGTTTGAAAAATATAATGAAGTTCACAATATTGCTCTGTTTAAATATACCAGTGATTTCCGAAGTTCTTAGAATTAATGGTGCACGTGTAAGGGCTAATCTCTTCTGGGTACTGACCGTGCAAGCGACCGCCAGGCGGTACCGATTGTTAACGAAATTCAGAGAATGGAATTTTTAAATTTCTAAAATTATCTGGTTTTGTTTACTGTGTGAATAAAAAATAAATTAAAATGCAAGAATCCTAGATATGCCAATTTACATGCTGTATAAATTTCGAATATGTTTTAAAGTATGCTGTATGCAGTTAAACCTTAATATATGCCAGATATGCAAAATAAAATGACCTCTTTATCATAAAAATTGATCAAAAAACATATGTATAATAGATTTAAAGAAGATATGCCCCTTCTGGAAAGATATGCATATATGCATTTGCCCAGGCTTACCTATAATACGTATACAATCCAACCAGAAAGGGAATCGAACCCCACCTAATAGTTGCCCGGTCAAGCGTTAAACGCGTTGCTCGTGCGCGGAGCTCAAATAACTCGATTATGCAGCTACTAATACACGATAATTCAATGGCATGTCCTCATACTTGTTAACTAAACAAGCTTTCGTCATATTGGCGCATCATAAAAAGTAATTGATTCGGCAACAGATCCCAAAACTATCTTCTATTTTTCAATCTAACCTTTGTCTCTGGACATTAGCTTCGATAAAGAATTGATTGATAGCTTCAGATAGTGGAACGTTAAGTGCTTTTCCATTTATTTCCAGTCCGGTTAAAGTTTAAAAACGTTTTACTTACAATTTTCATCGGACAAGAATCAACTTCAGTTAAGTTTAAAGTTAAGGACCTGTGCTTCTTTCTTCCCGACAATAAAACTTCTTCAGGTTTATCCGGTGCCGGTCCAGCTTATACAGATCGATTCACGCCGATATTTGCTCCAGTCTGCAATCAGCTTTATGCTCTAAGCCATCCTCAGTTTTTTCGCTTGAATACCACAGGACAGGTCGTCTACAATCGCCAAAAATTCCACCTTTTCAAATATGTTTAGAAGTTAGAATTTCATCTTAGAACACGCTCAGAAGTTAGAATTTCATCTTAGAGCAAGTTTTATAGTAACGGACCCAAGACGGAACCCTGGGAACCCCACAGGACAACTTCTTTTGCAGTTTCGTTCCACCTCCGAAAAGCTGTCGCTTAGATAACTTCCAATCACATGACAAAGAGAGATATTTCTGTTCAGTAGCTCCATTTGAATTAAATTCCAGTTGACACTATTAAGGGAGCTTTTTGCGTCAATTGCTATTATTACTGCATCCAGTTCCTCGGAACTTTATTGCAATCTCAGACAGGTTTCATTATCGCTGGAAATAATTAAATTCGAAAACATCAAATAATCTCACGCTTGGCATCTTATTTTAAACGTTTGTTTGGACTTTCGTTTCGAAATACTCCGGCCATGAATTAGTGCAATATTCTCGGGGCATTGTAACAGTTAAATTTAAGTTAAGTTTTCCCTCTTTGATTTTTGGGTAAGCTAGCGCTCTCTGTTAGTTTGTAGCAGGTTTGTTTCTGTTCTTGTCTCTGGGAAACTCTCTCCAGCGATTTAAATTTCCCTCCGATTTATTGGTTCTCGATAAATTTCCGGCGATCGAGAGATCGAAGAAAAGGGGCACGTGTTCCGGCATTCGCCTGATCCAAGCGATCGCTAACTGTTGGTCTTTAATCAATATTTTCTAAGTTAAATTAAAACTCATCAATCCTTTAAAATTAAGTATTTCAAATGGAAACCCTTAATTAAGGTAAGATTTTGAATAATTTCATCGCTATTTTCAATTTTCTCCTTTTTTTTGTTGTTTAAAACGTGTTCCAATTTTCACCTCTCTTTATAGGGTTTTTCCACAGACGGTTTTTCCTTATACTAGTTATTTCCGCACTACTTATTAAGTAGCCGCCCACAAAACAAAGGTAAATAGAAATGGTGCTGTAACAAGTACGAATTTGGTCTCGTTGATACCCATCCTCATGGTTTGTCGATCTGGGGTATTTTATCATTGACGGAAGCAGGCTCCCATTTGGATGTCCATATTTCTAATACCAGCGTTCGCGGCGGTGACATTCGGAGGAGGCAACCAGTTTTTTTTTCTCCTTTTTGCTGATATATTTTATTTCTTTGTATCGCGTGTTTCAATTCATTCATTCATTTTATTACGAAGTTAATAATCTTTGCAACTGCGTCTGGATTTTTCATAAAAACAGAAAAAAAAAACCAAACAATAATTAATCACTCATTATTTGATTTACATTTATTTATCTATTTTTACTTACATATTTAAAATTATTTACAATACTGTTACAAAATTAATTTCATTCTAATATTCTATAACAATTAAATTAATTACATTTTTGTAACAATCTGTAAACCAGAACGAAGATTCATGATGGTAAACATTTTTGTATTCCATGTCATTAATTTTTTTGAATGAGAGAGTTTTCATTACCTTTTAAACAGTTAAAATTTCACAATATGCCACCTTAAATGCTCAGTTATTTTACACATACTTACCAGGTTTCCAAATTTCCCCTTATTTATAAATATAATATAAATGTAAAGATTTGGTGGCGCTCAAAGTATTTAAAGTTAAATTTTTGTATAAGACCCGGTGGCAACACATTCTTATGTCTATATATAAAAAAAAGAAGTGACAGCATCGGCACTTCTTTGTTGTTATAAATAAACAATATCGTTCGGAGACTCTATTTTATTTTTATTTTTGATAGGATTGCATTTTTTCATTTATAAGCGTATTTTTTTCTGGTTCCTGAGAATTATTATTTCACAAGTTCAGGCAACCTTAAAATTTCCGTCTCGTCTTTTTTTTATCAGATCAGTTTATGTGAACTTCAAGTTTTTATGAGCTAACATTTGAACGAATCGTTTAATTGGCCTTTGACATGATTGGCTTTTGCTTACGTTAGATTGATACCCATCGGGCCTTCCTGATGTCACGTTAGTGTTTGTTCGGGCCTTGGAGCCCTTTCGCAAGGGCCGTCGTTTTGGGGCGACAAAATTTTGCTTTCAGAAGGAACCTCGGAGAGGTCTTCTTTGTGTAGAGCGATATATCGGCTATTGACATGCTAACTCCCAGGAGTTGTGTCAGCCTAATTCCTGACGTGCAGGATAGGTATGTTGGTGACTGCTTCTCTTTGTCGCGCAGGTTATTATTGGTGAACTTTTATTTTCCCTACAGACTTTTTGGTAAGGGCTTGCGGAGTTGCCCGTGACGATTCTTAAGGGGGAGCAGTGCCGCGGTAGTATGAATCCGGCTTTCGGCGTTGCTGTTCGATCCGATGTCATACACGTACGGGTGACAACATGCGTCCAGTTGAAAGCGTTAGAGTGGTGTTAAACAGGTGGACACCATCCTTTACTTACGACCGTTTTACCCGAATTTTACGTTATCCCTATTAGATTTTGTGTGATTAAGGCGCTTCACACCATCCTCTTAACGTTTTGTTTGGGCAAATCAAACCGTTAATTTTGATTCTCTTTGCTCATAGCTGTACAGCCCTTTGACGGATCCGCTAAATAACTATTTGAATTTACTATCATGATTGTCTGCTGCCAAGTTTTGTTGCGACGAATATACTGTTCCTGACATTTTATTATGATTCTGTATTCATTTAAATTTAGTAGAGTAGTTTGCGTTTATTTAAGGCGCATACACGTATGGTGGCGTTAAACTTATAACACAATGTCGTTTTGTTCGCATACTATTATGTCATTTCTGGTAACACTGTTTGAGATTTTCGACGCTTTAGGGTATTTGCTGCTAACAAATTTTGCTATTTAACTATCCGATTCATGCCCGGTTTCTGAAACGGTAAATAACTTTAGCTAAACATAAATTTTTCTTGACAGATAAAACTTTATGAAAAAAAAATTGTTTACGTTGCTACGTACGTGGGCTGCTGGAAAATTTTCTGGAATCCAGTAGGTCTAGAATTGTTAGCGTTTATCAACTATCATATTTGAAAAATTTGACGTTTCGCGCCTATAATTCTATTGACAGTTCCTATCCAAGTGAACTAGTTTTGTTTGTACAGCATTTGACAAAAAGTAATTTTGTGTAAACACGGAAATCTCGCGTGAAAATTTTCGTGTCATGATTTTTTACGATTTCAAATGTGGTCTAATGCCGAAACAATACCTCGATCGGCTTCATTTGGCTTTTGGAGGTGAAGCACTATCAAAGAGCAGTGTTTATAATTGGTTTGCCGAATTCCAGCGTGGACGTACCTCTCTCAGTGACGAATTTCGTGAAGGTCGTCCATCAACATCTGTTGTTGCCACTAATGTAGATGCTGTGCGTGAAATGCTTGAGCGAGATCGACATGTGACTACCGTGAGATTCAAGCATCCTTACGCATTGACATGAAAGCAATACACCAGATTTTGCATGATCATTTGAACGTACGAAAGCTTTGCAGTCGTTGGATCCCACACAATTTAACAGAAGCGCAAAAACAGGGTCGTGTCAAATGGTGCGAAGAAATGCTCAAGAAATTCAATAGAGGTCGTTCAAATTTAGTTTATAACATCGTTACTGGTGACGAAACGTGGATCTATTCGTACGAGCCAGAAAATAAACAACAATCTACCGTTTGGATGTTTCAAAATGAACCAAAACCAACAAAAGTTGTACCTTCACGCAGTGCTGCGAAGCAAATGATTGCTTGTTTCTTTGGTTTAACTGGACATGTAGCAACCAACCGTGGCTTTCGAGGATCAAAAAATCGCGAATGCTGACTAGTATACTACAATTTGTTTGCCGGAAGTCATCGATCAAATAAGAAGAAACAATCGACGAATTATTCTCCATCATGACAACGCCATCTCTCACTCAGCCCGTCAAAACAGTTGATTTTTTGTCCAACAAAAATGTTGAATTAATGACTCATTGTCCATATTCACCTGATTTATTTCCTAATGATTTATTTTTGTTCCCAAATATCAAAAATAAAATAAGCGATTGTCGTCGGCTGAAGCAGCGGTTGAAACATTCCGGACACTGGTTTCTGAGGTACCATCTTTAGAGTGGAAAACGTGCTTTAGAAATTGGTTCGAGCGTATGCAAAAGTGTATTGACGTCAAAGGCGAATACTTCGAAAAACAATGATACCGTTTACCAAATTTCATATGCGTCTTTTCATACCGTTTCTAGAAACTTTTCCAGCAGCTCACGTATACATTTTACCTACAGATTTTTTCAAATTTTTTTGTAGGTTATGGTGAAATTATTTTGAGTTTACCTCTACATAAAGTTGTCTCATTTCAGAAACCGGGCATCATTTCTGTTTTCCTTTTATCTGGATACTCTGCTTGTCTCTAATTAAGATTAGGTGAAGATCAATTTTGTCGCGTTAACATCCATAACCGTCATGATCGAAGCTGCCGGTTGTGCTGTACACTAATTTCTTCAACACAATCTTGTTTCTACTCCAGGAAGGTACTAATGGTGAGTCAGAGGAACCACATGTATTTTCTTGTTTTTGCTTAATTTTAATACACGATATTCAAATATGAAATTATTAATTTTAATAATCGAGCTACCAATTTGCGACTTTTCGGACACATGTTATTTATTAACTGTTTTTATTCGAGAAAACACAATTATCTGTTTTACTTCATTTTGCCACTATACTACATTTCTCGTTTACCATAACAGATTAGTTACAACTCTACGACTTAATTAACTTCCACGTATGCTATAGAACAAGGAATTCGAATTCGAGTTCAAAGAGGTTCCGAGATCAATTACTATCGTTCTGGAACACCTTTTATTTAAGTTTATTTTTTCAGTAATTAGGTTTTGTCCGCAATCAACAATTGATTTTAAGTAAACGATATTTCTTGCTTAAGATAAAATACCGTATAAATGATTTAATGCAAACTTTTTGCATTAAATCATAACATTATAACTGTGATTAAATTTAATAACTTCATGCTTATCGCTAAAAAGAGAATTGCATTTTTCAAACGTATGTAAGTACGTAGCTTTCGATCGGGTCCGGAATCCGTGTTTAGATACTCTTTATTATTTTACATTCACCGATAATTACGGCCGATTTACAATGTTATTTCGTTATATCACGCCATTACATATTTAAAAACAGACTGTCACAGTTTACCTAGGTACATGATTACCTTTAACTTTATAAAGAAAATTTGATACAGATCATCGGCTATTAAGCACAATAAATAAAGTTAACTATTGACCATCTTTTCCTACTTTTGTTATTTTCAAGAATTAATTTAGCAACATTACATACAGAAATACATTAAAATTATAAAGTACTTAATTAGAGATAGAAAATAAGTTGCATTCTGAACAAACCAGAAACCAACGGATAGATTACTACTGAATAATTACAATATTGAGATTTGGGATTATGACAGTGTAGGTACGCCTAGAAGGGGAATTTAATGAGATAACTGTTCGAGATAACTCGTTCTTGGACAAGCAATTTCGGTGCTTATATTCGGTAACTTTGGGTAATTGGTAGGATTAAGTCGCTGTAAAATACATTTTTTTGTAAGAAGATTCTTACCGTTTTGGTTGCCATAGCTCAGTGCAGTCGGAGACTAAGGTGAATTCGGGAGGAAAATTCTTTGAACACTTTTTTTTAAGTAAAAAGTTTTTTTTAATCTTGAACCGGACAGAAATATGATGGGAACACGCTCGCTTTAGATTTATAGCTTCATCAGGAGTGAAAAAAGTAAATAAACAAGTTGTCAAGAGAAACGAAAAGGTTACATGATTTTAAACTAAAATACGAGTTGTCCAGAATAAAGGTGAAAGTACATAGAACTAAATTAAAACTAATTTTTTTTTTTAATTAACAGATCAATATCCCATTTAAAGAATCCAGAAAACTACAAAATATGTCATTTAAATTTTCCAAATCCGTACGTTTATTAATAGAATTTGGAGACATTTCAATTGTACACATTTCTATGAAACGTGAAAAATGTCTGTATTATCAAAGTCAAAATTATAATTATTTACTAATGAATGCTCTACAAGCATTGAATAATTTTTATTTGATATGGATATGATTTATGTTGGATTTATGTTGGACTAAACGTTTTTTAAATTTTGGCTTGTTTCACCTATATCGGCTGTTTCAAATTGGGTGTGCACTGAAGGGATCTCCTAAACCATAAGAGATACAAATTCGGTTAAATGGAAGAAAAGTTGCACGAATCAATGCCTAATTCGTATCCATTGAGAGAATGATTTTTTTTTCTTATTTCTTCTTGAGATATTAATGAAAATGTGAAAAATCGATTTTCTTTTTCTCTCTGTATCTCTTTTATTATACTTAATTTTTAAATTCTGATTTAACTTTCTACAGGCACTTTTTGATTCTGCTTCGAATAGAGGTAGCAGAATTTAAGTCAAACGTTTCGTCTTTCCACGACCATCATCAGTTTCGATTTTTTAAACACAATTTATGTCTTTTTATTGTTCTATTCGATAGCATCTTTTCTCCTGATTGTAACGGTATATCACACTTAATAGTTGATATTAATCTGAAGCTTAAATAATACAGATTTTTATGTGAAAATTTTATTTAATACATAATTTCAAATTTTCAGTTCGTTTTCTTAGCTATAGTGTAAATTATAATAAACTATTTAAAGTTTTTCTGTATCGTTATTTTAATAATGCACTACACTTACGAAAATGAATTTTTACCGACAAATATCTAGTGGTTCTGATATAACTTGCTAGATCAGTATCTCAGTTTTAGTATAGGAATGAAAAAGCCTAGTTTTTAATTTTGACTCGCATTGTTGGATTAAAAGAAAAAGTGAATACTAATTATACTAAAAATATTTAAACATATAAAATAACGACATCTTACTATCGCTTTTTGACCTAACATTGCAGTAGGATAGACAAATTGAAGCGAGATTTGCTCCTAATGAGTCCCCCATGCAAGGCGGCCATGCTTGCTGTCAAAGCATAATGAAAATTTTAGAAACATTTTGTGCAAATCGTCTCTGCTGAAGAAGCCCCAAGCAGGGCTGAAACAGCTGTCCAGAGGCTGCTCGAGGTTCTCACTGCAATCAAAAACGATTTGCACAAAATTTTTCTAAAAATATTTAGATATTACTGAATAGTGCCTTCTACAAATACATTGGCAGCTAAAACGAATATTTTTGTGATAAATTTTAAAGATATTTTCTATAATAATGTATTTTTTTTTAATTTCTTTAGCACTCAGTGGCTCTCAACACTTCACTATCTTTAATTTTTGTTAAATACGGTTAAGTCCAAAAATGGTAGTAAATATTGTCACTCGTTTTGATCAGTTGAAGTTTGGCACGTTATATCGGGACCACCATCCATAATTTAAACAGGATAAAGCAGGCTTTATATTTTGGATATTGAAACAATGACTAGCATTAAGATAAATAATAAGGAGGAACTAAGAAGGCGAATATTAGATTCTTACAGAAATGTTTCGCGAATTCATGTTCAACGCGCCAGACAACAGATAGGAGTAAGAACGAATGTGTGTTTTGAAAACAGTGGAGGACATTTCGAGGATTTACTTTAATTTATTTATTTCACTTTATTTATTTCACAGAGTCATGTTCTTCGTCTATAATTTTTATTCAACTTATTTATTCTGTTCTTGTAATTTAATATGTTTATACTGATGTTTATTTGGTTTGTGTTAACCACCTCATATCATTTAGTCAATATTTATTGACTTTTCCTCTTCCGACAACTGAATGTTGTTGCTAATACTTAACCAATAAAAAAAGAGGTTAGGAATAGATTTATTTATTAAGAAAAACATGACGAAACGATATCAGTTTTTTTGTCATATTCCAACTTTACTTGAAAAAAAGTTATTAAGTATTATACTCACTGAAATCAAAGGAAAAAATGCTTTCGACTAGAATAATAAAAAGATAAGAAAAGTAACAAAAAATTTGAAATTAGGTATTAAATATTCATATAAAATCTGAATTATTTAAGCTTCAAATTGACTATTAAGTGTGATATATCATTGTAATCAGGAGAAAAAATGCTATCGAATAGAACAATAAAAACACATAAGTTTTATTTAAAAAATCGAAACTGATGATGGTCGTGGGAAGACGAAACGTTTGACTTCAATTCTATTACTCTTACTCGAAGCAGAATCAAAAAGTGCCTAGAAAGTTAAATCAGAATTTCAAAATTATGTATAATAAAAGAGATACAGAGAGGAAAAGAAAATCGATTTTCTCACATTTTTATTAATAACTCAAGAAGAAATTAGAAAAAAATCATTCTCTCAATGGAGACGAATTAGGCATTGATTCATGCACCTTTTCTTCCATTTAACCGAATTTGTATCTCTTACGGTTTAGGAGATCCATTCAGTGCACACCCAATTTGAAACAGCCGGTATAAACAGAATTACAATTTGAACATTTGATTTCATAAACCACGTTAGGTTGTTTTAATTTCGGTATTTTGGTTTTTAAATTCGAAAAAATTAAATTTAAATTATTCACAGATTTACTGGCTAAAATTAAAATATGTTTTTTTGAAAATGTGTTTAAATGTATTGTGTAATGGTTCAATATAAGGCAATAATATGTATTTATGGTTCGAAGTTTATCTAATATTATTAAAGACATTTGAATTTAGTAAGTATTTAACACGATTTTTAATTACTGATTCAATAAGATTTATTGGATAAGAATTTTGAGTAAGAGTTAGCTTTATTAAATTTAAGTTATCGTAAATGAAAACTTTATCAGAAAGTAAAATAGCTCGATCTGTTAATGAAATAATGGTTGCAATTTTAATTTTTGGGTGTGTATAAGTGAAAATTTATGTACCTACCTGACCAGGTAGGTTTATGAAACCAATTAGTAATTAATTTATCATTCTGTCTGATAATATTTACATTAAGAAAACTCATTGAATTATTATTTTCTTTTTCTACTGTAAATTGTAATCTATTACGAAAAGAATTAAATTTATTTAATCTACCTTATCGGAAGGCAAAATCAATAAAATGTCATCTACATAACGAAAATATAACGTTAAATTGAATGATAAAAAGTTAATAACAGACTTCTCTAGTTCTTGCAAAACAATTTCAGCTAAAGCCAGAGATAAAGGAGAACCCATTACTATACCAAAAATCTGTTTATAAAATTTATCATTGAAAGCAAAATAAGATATTTCAAAAGATAAATCTACTATTTCTAAAAAGTTACCTTTGAAAATATCAGTAAAATCTTTAATCTCTAACCACCTATCATTAATACTTTTTAACGCTAAATCTTTAGGAATGTTAGTAAATAAAGAAATAACATCTAAAGAAATTATAATGCAATTATTTAGTACAGTTATTTGTTTTAATTTTTCTACGAGTTCAAAAGAATTTTTTTATAAAATATTCTAATTTACTAGTAACCTGAGTAATGATTTTTGAAATAAATTTATATAAGAAATATGGAGAAGAATCAATAGTGGAAACTATAGGACGAAGAGTTGTATTAGGTTTATGAATTTTCGGAATACAGTATAATTTAGGAAATATGGGATGTTGTACTTTAAAAGATTTAGCCACAATATTACTAATTTCAACGGATTTCTCTATGTCATTAATAATACTGAAAATTTTACGTTGATAAGATTCGGTGGGATCGCTAGCTAATTCTACATAAATATGTATTATTATCAGACAGCATAGTTTGAACTTTTGAAAAGTAATCAGTTTTATTTTATTTATTTACTAAAACAGTTACATTGCTTTTATCAGCTGTAGTAACAATAATATTGGGGATATCTTTAAGAAATTTTTTACAAGACAAGAGATCTCTAATAAGAGTCTTATACTTTGATTTTTCAAAAGTTTTATCAATATTTCTATTATAATTCAAAAAATTAGAACAAAATTTATTTCTTATTTGTATTTTTGAAGGTGAATCTAAAGATTTTATACCAAACTCTAAGATACTTAATACTTTTAAGAAATCTACTTGTTGTTTATGAAAATAAGGTAATGAAATTTTTTTGCCTAAAGCGAAAATATATTTTAAATTTGACGGAATCTCAGTTTTTGCATAATTTACAAGCCACCTATTTATTACATTTTGATCAAATTTAATGTAAATTTTTTTATCTCTAATAGAAATACGATCATTTGACTTTTTAATCTGTGTCAATCGAATTTTATTAAAATACCTTTCATTTTTTTTTAATTTCAAAATTTAGAAAATTAGTCAATGTGATATTTTCAAGGAAATTACTTAACTGACCTAAGGTATAATCTAATTTCCAAGTTAATTTGGTAAGAACTTTGAAAGTTACCTCTATTGCATATGAAAGAGTTTCTTTTTGTTGCGTAATGCGTGAAAGAAAAAAAAAACATAACGTAACCATACCAAATTTATTGAGCACCAAGTAATCTCTTTAAACTGCAATTACTAAAACAGTCCGACAAAAATGAAATCAATACCGATATTTACGGTTAAATTACGCAAATTTTCTTTGACTGTATCTGTAATTGAAAAATCAAAAGTGCAGATGAAAAATGTTATAATTAAAAAATATACACTATATAACACAAGTGATTAATGCAAAATTGAATATAATTAACATGAGTACACTGTACGTACCTATATAGGGTGACAAATATAAACGTAAAACTCAAACTATATACAATTAGCCAAAACTAAATTTAATGCACGGTATGATAAAAAAATGATATGATTTCTTATCTGATTCAATACTTGACATAAGGAAGATCATTCCCTCACGCAGAAACTTCACGGCTCCAATATTCAGAACTTCAGAACGACAAACGCAAAAAAATATTCGGTTCCATTCCTTCAAACGAGGCAACGCAAAATCAGGCAAAATCCTTATGCAACTTCGGATAAATAACAGACTGCTTGGTCCAAATTATTCGAAGTTAGAAAAAGCAGCGGGGCCCAGCAACGTGGAAGAATCGAATAAGAAAACTTCGGGTACTAGAAAAAGTAGCTGCACCCAACAGTAAGACAGCATCCGATAGTAGAAAAACTAGCCTTTTCTGCTAGTTTTTAGAAGAAGAATGTACTCCTTAAAATTGAAACTACAACAAAAGTCGCGAGAAATACGGTAATCATAAGGTAATTTTAAGAAAAAAACTATACGTGTTACTTAAATAGGAATGTAAATTTTGGCTGAGTAAATAATTTTGTTTCTCTCTTCTTTTTATCTCGCAAGACTTCTCCATTCTCACTCGTTGGCTTTATCTCTACCTTTATCACTATCCTTCCCTTCTTTCTTCCCTTCTAATATTAAGATTACGACACTTCTCTTCATATAGGCTTTTCATCCTTTTCTCACTTTCTTTTTTTAGTTTTTTAGTTTAAGTGTACAAAGGTTAAATGGAGCAGCCAGCGTTTTTGACGCAGTGCTAGACCAAAGTTAGTATATGGGAAGTTGCCTCATTCAATATCGGACGGATTCGACATTTTTCGTATGGGTCTCAGGTCTACGTCACTCGTCCAAGCTGAGGCTCCATTTATAATCATCATAATAGTTGCGTTGTTATGGTAACGGCACCAACTGGGCATGTGCCGTGGATCGGGACCAATCAAAATCGCCAAAGTCTACTCTGACGTCACGAGAGACCCCCCTCCAGCGCGACCAGGCATTTGGCTTTATGCAGGTAAGTCCAAGCGTGTGAGACAACTTCTCATATATTAACTTTGGTGCTAGACTTCGCCTTTGTTTTTACATTGGGCTCATAAAACGTTGTGAATACATATTAAATAAAGGCATTATTATTATTATTATTATTAAATAAGAATTTCAATAGAGAATTCCCGAAACAAAACGAAAGAATGAAAAGTAACGATCATTGAAAAAGTGAACGTTACAACGCCGCCTCTTAAGTTCTTAAGTAGCAGGAACCATTTCAACTCCTTTTTCTTCATTAGTAAGTAAATTATAATATTCAATAAGTGAATTTCTGGATGATGCAATTAATAAATGTAATAGTACTATAGGTATATTTATATAGATGTAGGTATATGTATACAGAATGATTCAAAATAAGTGACCGGCCCGATAACCACAGACAGTAATCGAAAAATCAAATCAACATAACTGTAAACATAAAGTATGTTGGACAATGAGTTATAAAATGGTTGATGATCACTAGAATAGCTGTATTACGTCAAAATATCCTGCTGATGATGGCGAAATACGGCAATTAATAATTAACTTATTAATCTACTTGTTTATGAAAATAAGGTAATGAAAATTTTTTACCTAAAGCGAAAATATATTTTAAATTTGACGGAATCTCAGTTTTTGTATAATTTACTTTATTTTACTTTACTCTAAAACATACTTAATTAACTTAATTTTAAAAACGCCTTACACATCATATTCCAATAAGCATCGTGCTGTTTCCATTTGGAATTTACATGCTATTGATTTTTGTAATGCCTCTAATAAATTTATTTACATGGGCAAATCCGTCCCTAACGGTCAGATACTTATTCTGAATCAGCCTGTATTTATTATTAATGTATCGCTTTAACTAGTATTACCGTGTTTACTACTGTCATCTTCTAATTTCATTAGCTTTCAACTGCAATCTCTTGTGTTTTTTTTTTCCTTGTGACATTCATTTTATTTACATTTATTTTTTAGACAATCAATTTAACGATTGCAGTATTTGAAACTACAATAACAATAATTATCCGCAGTTAATTTATTTGCGGCATTCGGCTAGAATAATGTGGATGAATTTCAGCATCGCAATCAACTTCCAAATAGGTTTAACTGCGTGGACATTCAATCGGTTATTCGTTCATGCATATGTATGGGCTCTTGTATTCATGATGCCCAAATTATTTTCTCAAAGTAAACATTGCAAATGTGATTAAATCGAAGCGTAACATAAGCTCGGAGGGAACATTCAATCGTAGATCTGTTTTCAATCTAATTACTCTAATTCCAAATCACAAAGAATACTTGAGGAAAAGAACTACGCCTGGAATACGATTGGTCAGAAAAATGTTTCATAAGAATCCAGAATCTTATCATAATTATTTTTTCTGCGATTCAGTACACTTTATTTAATTAAGATACTTTACTACATTAGAAATCATGTCGAAGTACAATTCATTGGAAAATACAAAATGAAACACTTGCAGCTTATACAGGCTGTTCTTTTACCGTGTGCAAATATTTAAACCTACATACATCACCATAAATGGCAACGATTAAACTTGTATGCCCTTAACACTAAGTTAATAGTTTTCGAGAAAAATTTTATTTATGATTAAATTATTTGAGTTTCACTCTATTAATAAATGTTTTATTTCGAGTAGGCGAGTAGGCAGCTGTTTCAATCGCAACAGAAAAAAATATATTTTCTCTCTAAGGAAGTCTTCATTATGTTGACATTTACACTTAGATTTTACAGTTCTCTATACAGGGTGTGTGCAAATATTTAAACCTTTAATATATCACCGTAAATGGCAACGATTAATGTTTGCCCTTAACACCAAATTAATAGTTTTCGAGAAAAATGCACTGGAAGATTTTCACCAAACCGTTTAAGAAGTGCTGGCATAGCTAACGACTGGATGGTACACCGCCTTGCCTGTGTGAATGACGACCCGAATAAAGGTCAGTGTTTTACGATGTCATAAACGAACATCTGTTTGATTCGTATGAAGCCTATTAATAGATCGTAATAGTCGAAACGTTTTAAACGCGCTCACAAAGCGCCTGGATTAATTATAACAAGTGCCACTTCTCTCCAAGTAATTCTAATTTTAGGTATTTTCAAATTATAAACTGACGATTATAATTACAAATTATAAACTGACGATTATGAATTCCACAAGGAATGCGGATGAGTTAAATAATGACATCACAGTCATTCATCCTTTTATTTTCGGATATGCTTTTTATTACGACAATTTTTTGTGTTTTTACAACGGCGGCCGCTGTAACGCTTTTAAGATGGGGCAGTATTACATTAGCGTTCTGCAGTTACGAAAAATTTGACAAACGAAGATAGATTTTTGATTCGTAAAAACGCATATTAAGATCGTAATGGCATTTACAAATAACGAAAAAACAGATATACTCTTGTACGGGGAAGTCCGCGGAAACTCACATAGGGCCCGGGCATTGTAATAAACGATATCAGTGATTTTTATTACGAAACGCTGTAGAATGAGTTTAAATGCGGGACTCTTTTTATGATCGGCGCTGTGTGTGGGCACACCCACTGACTATAGAGGAAGGCGTCAATGACCTTGCTGAATGTTTCTCTCTCGCACATTTCAGCAGTTTCAAACAAGTGGAACTTCCGAATTTTTTTGGCTATGATTCGGTAGCCACCCAAAAATACGCAAGGTAGCACTTCACGTACTTATACTGAGGTTCTTTTATTTGCACACAGTAAAAGAACAACCTATGTAACGAAATCATTAGTCAACTTGCAATGTACCAAGAAACGAGATCATACTAGGATATCATGTTAAAAAAAATAGAACAAGCTTGCATCGCACTGCTTTGCAGAACTAAAAATATCAACCGCCACTCATGGAAAAGCTCCATGCTTTGCATTAATGCAGCTCCCGGTGCAAACTAATTCTTCTAAATCCAGGGACTAGCTTTAGCCCCCACGTCACACTAGAACTTGTAATAAATGGGATCACAGAAGAAACTTTCGAATATGACTTAGTCCTCATCTCCAAATTCTCGCCTAAAGACTTCAAAAGGAAAATTTAAAAAATTTTCTGTCAGTTAATTTTTCTAATTTAATTTAAATAAAGTGTACCTAAGAAGTATGCAAGGTCTATTAGGGTGGGTTTAGATAAAATAGATTAATTATTTCTTCTTTTCTTGGTAGCGTTCTGGCCTGCATTTTGTCCCATGCTGACGTAAATTGCTGATTAATATTATTAAACCCAGGCGAAACCTAGGTTGAAAGTCTCGTTAAATATAGGAGGTGTTACTAATGCGCTGAAGTGGTCTTGGACGTAAGAAGTACCTTTAACGCGTCTCCGCTATAAAAGCAAAACAATAAACCAGTCGAAGATCGAGTAAGTCCATGCGATATGCAATAACCTCAACACTTCTGGCCGATTGATCATAAATACCAAATATTTCAAATATACACGCATTCATTTTGCAGTGACGGCGGTATTTTTGCTATATCAGTCTTATCAAAAATTATATTTAAGTATTATAATATTTTTATAGTTATGACTTTGAAAGAAACTACAAAGACAATTCGAAATAAAAAACTGTATCCAAACGTACTGTTACAGCAGTGACGCGCAAATAGATCTATTTTTAGTACGAGTCACCCCAACTTGCGTCACAGAATGTTATCGCAATCTCTCGTTGGCTCACGATGATTCTAGTAACTTTCAGAATACAGGGATCTACTATAAAAATCGTACCGGCCCGCCAGTTGGGTCAGTTAAAGTACCTCGAAAGTACATTTTGTAGAAGCGTTATTTCATAGACAAGTATTGTAGCTCATTACTATTGTGTTTTTAAATGTGTAAATACACAGTTTGTAATTAAAGTGTTCTGAAATGTAACGATTACAATTTGTAAACCCCCAAATTCGTAACAGTACTTTACAACAGGCGCTTCCTTCTAATTCAATGAGCGCGAGTATGAAGAGAACCTCGCGCATATAAATCGTACAGCGGAGACGTTGAAACCTGCGCCGCTGCTCTGTTTATCTTTATATTGCTTTTTATCAGATACCTTACAAACCGATTTTATAGGATGAAATGAACTTTATACAAATACTTTGCGGTGGCCGTCGTGTTAAATGTTTACTTATTCTCGCTAGAGTATCTAGAAACAATCAGCATATAAGTTGTTCACAAATTCTACATTGGCTTTAGAAAAAAAAAAACGAATGAACGAGAAGTCGCAAAGTCTTTGAAAATTAATTTGCAATAAAACCATTTAATTTAAAAGAATGTGAGCGTACGTCTCGTACGTTCATGAATATTAAAGTAAAATTGGAACTTTGTCGCGAAATGAAATTAGATTTTCCACAATTTCCGTATAAATTGCACACTCGTGGTTTCCTACAAGTTGGTAGGTACAATAATAAATTTGCGAATACGGATGGATGCAATTATGCTAAAAGTTTGCGACGTTATTTATCAGCCACCATTCGCAAAGTTAACGCTGACGTTATTGTTATTATTGATTCGATATTAAAATTTAGAACGTAATAGAAACGAATATGAGGTTCTTAAGGAAACATGTAACTAAACATTAAGCATATGAAAAAAAAATGTGCATGCACAATAATGATATATTAGACATGGGCTACCTCAAAATAAGTGTTTAAAGACGATGCTCGCAACCAAGCGTTTCGATTCGCTTGCGCTGATTGCAGTCAGTGTATTCGCAGCTTGTTTTAACCTCGTGTAATAACAAGGGATGGAGATAGTTTGAGTGCAGCCAGTGCAAGCGAATCGAAAATACGATTTATAAATGTTCACGAACGAATACAAAACAAATCCTTTCTGACCCA
Organism: Prosopocoilus inquinatus; assembly: GCA_036172665.1. Classification (NCBI taxonomy): domain Eukaryota; kingdom Metazoa; phylum Arthropoda; class Insecta; order Coleoptera; family Lucanidae; genus Prosopocoilus; species Prosopocoilus inquinatus. The sequence goes on from CM069871.1 coordinate 57,160,249, forward strand.
GAATTACTTCTGCGGCAATTCAAAGTAATAAAGGCATAAATAGATAAAAAAGATAAAGATAGAAATGCAGATAGAAAGACCTTAGTAAATTTGAATGTGTTCATTACATTTTTGAAATCATTGAACATTTCTGCTTGTCAACGTACACGAAAGAAATAAAAACTTAATCTAGAATAACACAATTTTCAAGACGTTCTTGTTTACGCTTTCTCAAACTTAAAAAGGATAATCCTTGTGTGAAAATTAAATTAGAACGTGCAGTTGTGGTTACGTCTGCTGCAATTATTGTAATGAAATTATTTCCGAGCTGGTAGTTTCAATTCCCAAAGCGCGCACGCTGCACTCCGTGCTAAACTGCAAAGGCTAATGAAAACTATTATATTAAAAATGTTGACAGCGTAATTTACAATTTCCTCCCGTGTACTTTATCTTAATTATTACATGCTGTGACAGTTTTTGCTGTCACATTCTATCACACAAAGTAATTTTCCGACTTATGCAAAGAGGCATATTTTCGTATGATTTCCTCTGTGAACTGTAACACAGATTTACAAATCACGATATGCATATGACCCTATTGTTTGTTAACAATAAATTGTTATACCCTTATAAAATTTTCAATTAAGCTTTGCAATCTTAAATGCATCTTGAATGCTAATTACTAAAGTGCAAACAAGTTTAGATAATGCGCAGAGGTTCCATCCAGAAAAAAATACGTGTAATGGCGATCCAATCCCAAGTATTTTTCGACATACTAACGAAGGTTCGTAGTTAAGAAAGCACAAGTCATTGACGTTCCTTCGGGTAGCAAAAACCACACCATCTGAATGAAGTGACTTTATCTCCTGTTAAAGTTACGAAAACGATTACAAGTCAGCGCTGAGGAAGACAATCAGCTGTCGCAAACTAAAACGCAGATAGGGATGGACGGGGTCAGAGTTCAAGGGCGTCAGGGAGAATAACCCTCAGCTTATGTTACGCCACTGTGGAACCGCCTCCCAACGTTTACTGCACGCACCAAAATTTCGGAAAATTTCCCGGAGAATAATCCACTCTTGCATCCAAAATAATTCGTCGCAGCAAAACAACAGGTCGTACTTAAAAGGCATATTAATTCACAATAATCCAAATTACAACGGCTGAGAAGCCTGACTCAAATAAGCCACAGGTAGGTACAGTTGGGGAAATAGAAAGCGGGACAGTAAACTTTCTTTAGTTTAAACATTACTTCTAAATTTCGGTAACCATGGTAATTTATCAACCTTCACATTAGGTAAAATGATTAATCATTCCGTTTATAAACAGATAAAATAGCAACATCTTACTATCGCTTTTTGACCTGACATTGCAGTAGGATAGACAAATTGAAGAGGGATTTGCTCCTAATAAGTCCCCCATGCAAGGCGGCCATGCTTGCTGTCAAAGCATAATGAAAATTTTTAGAAAAATTTGGTGCAAATCGTTTTTGATTGCAGTGAAAACCTCGAGCAGCCTCTGGACAGCTGTTTCAGCCCTTCTTGGGGCTTCTTCAAAAAGCGATAGTAAGATGTCGCTATTTTATCTGTTCATCATTCTTACATCGCAATTGCGAATAAATTGCTGAAACAGCTGTCCAGAGGCTGCTCGAGGTTTTCACTGCAATCAAAAACGATTTGCACAAAATTTTTCTAAAAAATTCCGTTTATAATTAAAAATTATAACGAACAAATACCTCATACAAATAAATCATACTAGTGTAATAGTTAGTTTTTATTTTACTTACAATTATTTCCACGCGAAATAAAATGAAACAAAACAGTCATACAGCCTTTCGATTAAATTATTGAATGCAAATGTCCGGACATCGATTGAATTCAGATTTCTAATATATATATTCCACATCCAAAATGTCACATAGTTCTTCCGAAGGCTTCACTAATTCCATTTGATTCATTGGTCGAAAATTTTCACTTACTTTTCCCTTAGAAAGACGATACATTCTTAAGAACTCAATTTGACAAGTTATATCTGACGTTCACTGACGGTAATAAATTACGGTCACGACCGTCACCAAAGAAACTTCACACTATCAAAATAAACCGAAATTTCGTGTTTAATGTATTGGAGACTGTGGCTTGTCTAACAATAAATTTGGATTTGACTCACCACAATATGTTTAAAAAAAAAAAAATTAATTCCTATTTCAGTAGTTGCGACTTCTATCCTACTAAGGCCCGGTTTCACCATCACAGTTTAACTTTAAACTCAGTTTTATTCCTACGAAAACAATTATCCTTGCAATTGTTACCATGGGAATAAAGCGAAGTTTAAAGTTAAACTGTGATGGTGAAACCGGACCTTAGTAATGGTGTCATACCTATCGCTACCTTATATACAAGTGCGTTCCGCTCCAATGAAGCGTGCGCTTCCAGTAGTGAGCGCCTCACCGGGTTGCGTCAACTAAGTCAAGCAACACAGAACCTGCCAAAGGCCCGTGATCGACGTTCATTAAATCATTACTGGTTTTATGTATAAAAATGGTTTCAAAACCGTCTAATTCCCTGTTGCTTGATGTTGCCTTTACTAATCTAAGATTACTTAAATCTCTTTTATGACTGGTGTCAAAAATATGTTGGGCAACACTGGATTTTTCAATTCTATTGTACTTTAAGTGAGCTAAGTGTTCCCTAAAACGTGTTAGTATGTTTCTTTTTGTTTGCCCAATATATTTTTTAGTGGGGTTTGTTAGTAAACGTTTTAGAGTGTTGTTATTAGTATATGCAATTATGTACCCTTATGTGTTTTAAAAATGTTATTTAAACCTTTAGAGCAGCTTTTGTCGAACAGAATTTTAATATATTTAGACGTGTTTGTTTCTGCTGGTAACAAAGTGGTACATTTTTTGATATTAGCCTTATTTACAATTTTCCTTAACATATTTTCTACAATATCTACTGAGTAAGCATTGTGAATTGCTACATCTTTAATAAATTTAAGTTCTTTGTTGTACCTTTCTTTGGACAATGGGAAGTTAACTAATCTATTAAGTGGAAAAGAAATTGCAGAATACTTATGTGATAAGGTATGTTGTGAATCATTAACAATAAATCTATTAGTGTTTGTTTCTTTCCTATACCGGGTGTCCCACACCATGTGCTCACCCTTCTAGAATCTTTATTTATTAATCGATTAACCTGAATTTTGGAGACGATAAACTAAACAAAGAATGGAATTTTTCGACATACCGATAGTCGTCAGAGGACTTCCGGTTTCGCCGTAAAATCAATTTCATTTTAAAAACCGAAAAATAATATTTAAATACATATCTATCACCTAAATTTATTATTTACGTATGCCGCGTGTATTAGAATTCTTGGTATGACATGTTACACATTTACAAGGAGAAATTTACACTTACAATATATAATTTTATGAAAACTAATAAATAAATCAAAACTATTAAAAATAATACACAAATTGTTAGTTATAATATTGGCTCTAAGTTGTCCTCAGCTATTATTTATTAGTAATAACTATGTATTATGTCCAAGTTATAACATTTTTCCCACGATATAACAATTTTTTGTTTCAATATTAATTTTTTGGTTCTTCGTAGCGATTAAATTGTTTTTTTTAAATTCCTACTAGACGGATGATTTCAAAAATTATAATTCCTCTAGTTTTCATAATCATCGATAACAAGTGAACTATAAGAAATAGGTATAGGGAATATCGATACAGAACAAAAGAAAATTTCATCCTGAGTCACATGGTATAAAAATATACTAGGCGTTCCATTTAAAAAAATATGACATTTCGACAGTTGAAATCAGTTCGAATAGAAATTGCTTTTTAACCAGTCTGTAAACAATCAAGTGCGAAACTGGACATGTTACTGTATCCTACTGCAGACCATCGTGGTTTTTGTTGCACAAAGATGGCAGTATCATAAACAAGGTTCAGCAAGTCTGAGCTTTTTTTTTTTAAATGGAAATATCTCGGAAACAGTTAACTTTAACACATGTTGCACAAAATATTTCAAAAATGCATTAAAAAATGGGATATTCCATTTAAAATAAGAATGTTGACAGCAACTTGTCTGGAAATTGAAAATATTATACTTTGATAGATCCTTATCGTTATTTTATAAACATACAAAATAGCGACATCTTACTATCGCTTTTTGACCTAACATTGCAGTAGGATAGACAAATTGAAGCGGGATTTGCTCCTAATGAGTCCCCCATGCAAGGCGGCCATGCTTGCTGTCAAAGCATAATGAAAGATTTTAGAAAAATTTTGTGCAAATCGTTTTTGATTGCAGTGAGAACCTCGAGCAGCCTCTGGACAGCTGTTTCAGCCCTGCTTGGGGCTTCCCCAGCAGAAACTGCAAAATATGAAACAGAAATTCAAAGAAGTCCGTAACTTTTAATGAAAGGGTTGCCTGAATCTCCCTGTATTGAAGAAAGATCTTAAACTGTTATACGATTGTTTAGTACTATCAAACTTTAACTACTGCGACTACCTCTATCGGCCGTGCCTTAATAATGTTGATATAAAAAGGACACAAAGGGTACAAAAATCCTGTCTGCGTTTTATCTCCGGTATTAAGAGGTACATTGGAGTGCCCCACTCTCTTCGACTGGCTGAATGGTTGAATTTGGCGAACAGGAGAGAGTTACACGCAATCTGTTTCATAAGGTTACTAGTTCAAGAATTCCAGTATACTTGCACACACGTTTAACTTTTACGACTGCTATCCACAACATCAACGTAAGGCGAAAGGATTTACTTACACAACCCTTGCATAAATCTGTCAAATACGAACGGCCCTTTTCTTATAATGTCGTTAAGAAATGCAATGCATTACCTAACGATCTTAAATGCTGTTCCTCTTTCATCCGTTTTCAGAAAACAAAGAAAACGCGTTCTTCTACAACTTCAAGGTGCATACTTGTGCCGTAAATGGTCTCCATTGGACCCTGCTGACAGGCTACCCACACATTCATGAAGCAAAACGTTTTTGACTAATCTTGTTAGAACGTGCTTTTTCAATGCTTTAAATAGGACCAAGCACACACCGGTAGAGCAAAACATAAAGCAGTTTAAAGCACGCTAAAACAATTGCAGTCAAAACGTTTCCACTTAAAGCGTTTTGCTGTAAAGCACGTTAAAGCGATTGCAGTCAAAATGTTTTTACTTAAAGCGTTTCGATCTGTGAATGTGTTTTTAACGTGAAACTAAATATTACACAACCAAAAAAAAAAATATTTCTGCTGAAGTAGACGTTTTTTCGTTCTAAACTATTTCGCTTTCCTTTAGCAGAGAGAGACGCATGTATCTTCTTTCGATGAAACAAGAGAAAAGAAGAGAAAAACATGCAACGGACAAAGCGTAGTACAGGTTCAGGTCCAAAGGTTTTCAGAGTATTTTTTTAACCCTTTCTTCATTTACAGGATGCATCCAATAGCGTTTTCTTTTATTACTCATCTCCTCTTTTGCACACATTTTCAAAAACAACTAATTATAATAGCGAGTTTAATAAAAAGAGAAATTAATTATGGCAGCGAGCAAAGGTAACAACATTTTTCTGAAAATCGTAAGATTTATCTGTACGATTTAGCTTAATCAGCAAAAAGAGGTAAATGATTCATACGGAACATTTTTTTTATCTCTTCGATGTTACGTCGCAATTTTTATAATGCAGTAAAACGTTTTGCGTGAAAACGTTTTGCCCGAAAGTGTTTTGCCTGAGAACATTTTGCTTCATCAGTGTGTGACTAACCGAAATGTTTTACATTGCAACAAAACGTTTTGCTTTAAAGCGTTTTTGCTTCAGGAATGTGTGGCCAGCCTTAGTTGGATTTATTGTTGTAATGTTCGACAGGTTACCTAAACGTTAGGTTTGGCTATCTGTAGTACGATACATTTTCGGCAGTAGGAGGTTGGAGGTGTAAACCAAATATCAACCCTCTAGGCTGCAGTCTGATTCTGCGCCGTATTGGCTTCTCTTTAGTACCGTGACATTGTTTTCCAAAAAACAATTCTGCATCCGTGAAATTAGATAGTAAAAATTTTGAAGCGATACGAAAAGGGTTCATGGTTACTAAAAAAAAACGTTCTCAAAGAAAAAAGCTTTAGATTTTCGTTATGGCAAATAAATTCGCATTTGTATTTCATTGAGTTCATAAAATCAAATAAATACATTTTCCTCTTGTTTTATACCTAGTTGTGTTCTCACGTACTTGTGTTGCAGGTAATAAGCATTTAATGTAACTCTTTTGATTAAATTAAATTTTGTTAATTAGAATTTGTTGGATTTGTGTTCTGTGTACACAACAAGCACAAAATGGCCGTGAAACAAACATTTAATATATTCACGTGCTATTAGTGCGCCTCGGAATAATGAAAGAGAGCGTCTGCAGTTTCTCTTCCGTAATTATACCGAGCAGATATAGGTGTCCGTAATGGAATTAATGGTGTTAAGTGAGAATTGTACGTTATTTTAATCTCTCATGCCTAATTTTCTGCAAGAGAAATTACTGGAGACATCTAATTATTAACACGAACGTGTTATCATTTCCATAGTTCACGAGAAAAATGACATTGTTGTCATACTACTTCATATTACAAAGTCACATGCGTTAATGAATGTACCTTCTCAATTTTTTTACTGCAGTGTCACCTGTTTCGATATGCACAGTTTTATTTTTCATGTTAATACATGTTTATAATATTGGAGAAGTAATTTAATTTAACCTGATTTGTCATAGTCCGCCTAAACAAAATGGTGGTTCAGCCAGTGGCTTCATCAAAGTCGTCGCGTCGTGCAGTGCATATTTAGCGGCAGTACATTTCACAAATGAGTAGGTGTTACCTCTATAGGTATAATTAAATATTTTAGCAATAGCAATATATTAAGGGATACAGACTTTATAAAATTTATTAGTTTTCTAAAGATGTTGATTACGAAACTCTGCGTTGAACATCGAGTGCGGTGTCGGTAGGCGTGTTCATACCGAGCGGAAGGCGAAATTGACTTTTTATCTTTCTCGCACATTTCAACAGTTCCAAACAAGTGGTCCATCCGAATTTTTTTGGCTATGATACGGTAGCCACCAAAAAACACCCGCAGAAGGTAGCATTTCGCGTACTTATACTGAGGTCTTGTATTTGCACATAGTAAAAGAACAGCCTGTATAGTACTAAATAAGGACAACATAATCATTTGTAAATTTATACCATCGTACCCGTAAGAGAAGGATTTTAAGTGACATAAAACCCCTTAAATTTCACCATCTGTAACTTCCGAGAATTTAAATAATTCTGTAAAATTGCGACATGTATGTTCTACTGTTGCAAAAATTGGTCAAACTTACCTTATCCATGTGAGGAAGAGATTCACGAGTAACAAAGCTATCGTTAATTTTATTATCGTTGCACAAACGCTCAGGAATTACAGTATTACAGTACAGTATTATTACAGTGTTTGAGTTTTTTTTTATATAAATATCTTATACTGGGTGTCTCACAACGTTGGAGGAGATTGAAGGGGCACCTGTAGGACATCAAAATAAAACTAATAAAACTTTTTTCTTAATTCGCTTTTGACCAAGACCCAACAATAAGAAAATTACAGCAGTTTCATTTTCTTAATTTCTTCTTTTACACCTATAGCTTCTTAATTAACAAAAATTATTTCACAAAATGCCACTTTGTTATTAAATAAACTCGAAACTTATCAAAACCACCATTCATAAAACATCTATTTCAATGTTTCCTAGTTTTGCTTTTAATTAGAAGGCGGTACACAACGATATGAAAACTCGTTTTTGGGCATTAAAAGAAAAAATGAAATAGCCGTAACTTTAACGTGATTACATTTTCTAAAATAGTTTTTTCTTGTAAAGCAGTATTCAGTTAACTCATAAAGGCCTCAAATTTGAATTCAAAACGTAAAATATTACTAGAGGGAGTAACTTTTGCTTGTTAACTAATTTCACTTTAAACTCTTGTAACTTCTTAGCTATTTATTTTTTACCAAAAATTTATTAAGAAAAAACTTTAATTTGATCTCCCCTAGCTACCCTTTTAATCTCCTCCGTAGGTTGTCAGACACCCAGTATATTTAAGTATAAGTTCTTGCCACAATTTTTTAGGGTTTTGTTTATTCGATATTTAAAGAAATGGACCTGTCTTTTCGAAATGCATAAGTATTAATAATTACGGATAGATTTATAGCCCTCCAGTGAGCCCTGGATTTCGTTCTTTTAAAAGTATCGAGGGCTTTAACTTTGAATGAACGTATTTCCAACAATGTATTAATTAACCAGGGCTAATTCGCCCTGATTGAGTGAATTTACGAGTTTTCAGGAGCGCGTAAGTATTAAAGAGATGTAAGATTAACTGATTAAAGAGAGAAATATTCTTAATGTAATACAGGGTGTTCTTTTACTGTGTGCAAATATTTAAACCTGTAATACGTACCATAAATGGCAACGATTAAACTTATGTACCCTTAACATGAAGTTAATAGTTTTCGAGAAAAATGCATTGGAAGATTTTCACCAAACCGTTTGAGAACTGCTGGCATAGCTAACGACTGGAATGTACGTTTGTGCGTTTTACATATTTCTCTCCATCTTTCTCTTTTCCGCGCTTAACTTCTTACCTCTTCCCACTTCACTCCTGTGTTTCTGTTGCTCCCCTTACTTCCTCTTTCCATGTTCTTCGTGGACTTCCTGGACTTCGCTTTCTGTTCTTTCTTGCTTTATACACTCTTTTTACTAGTCCCCATCTTTGTCTGTGTCTAAACCACCTCAACTGATTTTCCTCTATTTTTCATTGTATGGTGTTTCCCGTATGTTATCATTTCTTTTCCTGTCCAGTCTTATTTTTCCTTCAATCTTTCTCAGGAATTTTATTTTGATACCTTACTCTGTGACTTCGTGTTGTTATCCGCCTTTTACAGCCATCTTTTTGAAAATTTGTAGTTTTGTTAGTTTTGGTATTTCCTTTTTGCCTGGGAATGTGTTCTTGATGCTAATATACAGGGTGTTCTTTTACTGTGTGCAAATATTTAAATCTGTAATACATCACCATAAACGGCAACGATTAAACTTATACGCCCTTAACACCAAGTTAATAGTTTTCGAGAAAAATGCATTGGAAGATTTTCACCAAACCGTTTGAGAATTGCTGGCATAGCTAACGACAGGATGGTACGCCGCCTTGCCTGTGTGAATGACGACCTGAATATAGGTCAGTGTTTTACGATGTCGTAAACGAACATCTGTTCACATCGTATGAAGCGTATTAGTAGGTCCAAACAGTCGAAACATTTTAAACGCGCTCACACAGCGCCTGGATTAATTATTACAAGTGCCACTTCGCTCCAAGTAATCACAATTTTTGGTACTTTCAAATTATAAACCGACGACTGGACCAAAAATTCGGATGAGTTAAATAATGACATCACCGTCATTCATCGTTTTATTTCGGATATTTACCCTCACAAGTAATAAATTGTCTTTCCATTTCTAATTAAATAGATTAAGACTTCTTTAGTTTAATAAAGAAACTTTAGAATAATGTTGTAATTTATCTACTGTTTGTACCTACAGTTTAAAATCGGCCGCATTACGTAATCACACTAGGGAGAATAAAATAGCTGTTAAAAGTGATATATGCTCATTACCAATATGACTGACATTAAATTTACAATTTCTATTAATTCAATTATGAAACTCGGCCAAGTAAACCATTTTTAACGCGCCTGCATTGCAAATAACAAAATTTACAAATTGATTATTATCTTAAAGTATTCTCGCATGCATTCGATAAAGTCGCAGTTTCGCATTTCTATAGATGCTTTTTATTTCGGCATTTTTTTTGTGTTTCTACAAAGGCGACCGCTGTAACGCGTTTAAGGTGGGTCAGTATTACATTAGGCGTTCTGCAGATACGAAAAATTTGACAAACGAAGAAAGATTCTTGATTCTTAAAAACGCATATTAAGATCGCAATGGCATTTACAAATAACTAAAAATCAGATATGTTACTCTGTTACTGGAAAGTCCGCGGAAACGCATATCAGTGATTTTTATTACGAAACGCTGGAGAATGAGTTTAAAAGCGTGACTCTTTTTATGATCGGCGGTACGTGTGTGGGCACACCCACTAACTACAGAGGAAAGCGTCAATGACCTTGCTGAATGTTTCTCTCTCGCACATCTCAGCAGTGTCAAACAAGTGGAACCTTCGAATTTTTATGGCTATGATTCGGTAGCCACCCGAAAATACGCGCAGAAGGTAGCATTTAACGTACTTATACTGTGGTACCATGACAGGTTGCACATGATGACGCATGTAACCAAATGCACCGCGGCGAGCTTTCGCGGAGTGGCCGCCAACATCATACCCCAAAACGGAAAAGCACGCTTTCTGTCCTGAAGAGAGTGCAAAACTCCGATGTCTACAGTCTAAGAATATTCTAGCTCTAGCTAACTCTGCGGGGGCTCCGAAGTTCGTATATAGCCAAATCAAAGGCAAGGCGAGCAAGCAGTTTGAGTGTGTAATCTATATTAATGTAATGTATTAATTATTATTTATTAATATTCAATTAGTACGTGTGTTATGTAAGTCTCCACCTCTACAAGTTCATGTAAGTCATAACTATTTATTTATTTATTTATTTAATAAATATATTTTTTATTTTGACTACATTATTACCTAACGCCTAACGCTAAAAGACAACCCTAACGTTCTGTGAAGCGCCAAGACTTTACCGTAACAACATTTATAGACCTACCAAACAATATCAAAAACTCAATCCTTCTCCATTCTCAAACATGACGACTATTTTTTGCACTGTGCGCTAACAGTATATTCTTGTTCTGCACGGAGCGAAATGGACACCAGGCGTGAACACAGCTTTTTCTAACCGCGCTTTTAAGCTCGAATAATGTAAGCAATTCGAAGCGTCCAAATAATACTTACACTCATCAAGGTCAACTATAAAATGCAATCGCAGAAAATTCCACGCCGTAAACTTCAAAGACGCGATTGTCGATTATTATTAATGCACGATTCGAAAGAGTAAAAGTACACGTCGCATGGACATTAACGGTACTGGGTCTAGGACAATTCGCCATCGCCGATTTGTCGTCGCCAATTCACCGTCGCCGATTCGTCGTAGGTACAATTCACCGCCGGAAAACTCGCCATCGGTAAATTCGCCGTCAGCGATTAAAGTTTTAAGTCCAGGTACCTATCCAAGTAATAATATACCGATAATTATATGTAAATAAAATAAAGAAGTTAACATAATTAATGGAAAATAAAATAATTTGTTATTCATTAAATGTGATACATAGATAAAGAAACAGATAAAAAAATTTGGTCTTCCAGGAAGTATTTCTTATTCTTCAGGGTGTTCGTAAAATCACTCCAATTCTTTTTTTTTATATTTTCAGATTCTGCTCAAAATCATATTGATTTTCATAACAATCAAAATCACTACACATCAAAAGTCGACTGCTTTCAAAATATTGATTCATGAAAGCTCGTCATTTAAAATTATAAATTGAAAAAAGGGTTCCATTAAAAAAAAAATAGAATAATGATTGTGTGTACGTATAGCACCAATTTGTTCGTAATTTTGTGTATTACGGTGGTCGCACTGTAATTAGGAATTTATTTTAACTTAAAATAGAAAAACAATAGTAAAGTCCATTTTAATTTACTTGTAACGTACTGAAATTATAGTTATTTTCTTCAATTCGTAGGTATAACTTGAATATTATCTGAAATGGTCAGAAAGTGTTTTATCAAGCTAAATAAAGCAGTAACATGGGACGGCGAATTGGGCGGACTGTAAATTGGATCGACGATGAATTGGTTCTACGACGAATTGGCGACGGTGAATCAGCGACGGCGAGTTGGCGACGGCGAATCGTCCCATCCCCAACGGTACTCCACTAAAACAAAGACAAAGATAAACTCTCTGTTGATGATCAGTCAACCTTTTACACCCGATTTCGCCAGATTTCGAAGAACAAATTTATTTGTCAATTAGAATGTGCCAGAATTTACGGTGTTTATACAGAAATGTCACATAATAAGCGTCAAATAAATTTATTCTTTGAATTATTAACAGGCATTAAAGTGAGTCTTTTTAATTTTCGACCATGGTGAAAGATAACACGGAGGTATTCCGACGTCGCATTCGGTACGAATAAGTGAACGTAAGTATCAGTGTATGAAAGAGATAGCACAATTTGGGACATCAGGTGAAGAGTATTAATATTATGTCAAAAAAATCTACGCCCTCATGAATAAAAAAACGTCTGAACGTAATGTAGAGCGCGTGCGGGCGGGGTTTGAAAACTCAGTCTTCATCTCCTTTTAGCAATCCGTACAATTTTGAATTTCGATTTCTTTTTTGGTAGCGCCCTTTCCATGATTAGTTAATAGTTCTTCCTTATTAAAGTTCAAATAAAAATTAGAATCTTTAAATCACAAAACACAGGGTGTTCTTTTACTGTGTGCAAATATTTAAACCTGTAATATATTAAATTGAAATTGAACTCATATGTTCTTAACACAAATTCAATAGTTTTCGAGAAAAATGCACTGGCAGATTTTCACTAAACCGTTTGAGAACTGCTGGCGTATAAAAGTGGAACGCAGCCACCGCTTCAATTAAGACTGGCAGCCGAAGTAGGCCAGGGTCAATGCGTTACTTGATCTTGAGCACGAACGACATAAATCAGCCGCTCCGATTAGCTGATCGGTCAAAACGTTTACAATTTAAATTAACTTCACTGCAAGTAATTAAGTTTAAGTATTTTTAAATTAAAATCTAGTGCAATTCATGAAACTGCGGTTCGTAACTGCCGAACAAATTAAAGCGAGGTACAAAATAATTGTAATTTCTCATTCCATATTATTTTTAAAAGACTTATAAAAATTTTACATTTACTTTGTTTCCGTAAGTAGTAATATTTTCATAGCTAGCAGCGAGATTATAGTAGAAGTTTATTTACGTAAGAAGATGAAGGAAGAACATTTTTAACGCGCTTGCGTTATTGGTGCATAAATTTTAAACTTATTCGTCGATAGTTGTCATCGTAAAACGTATTACTTCGCTCAGTGAATTAAAATTTTAAGTAAATAATTAATAAACGATATCGGTAGTTATTATTACGAAACGCTATGAAATGGGTTTGAATGTGGAACTCGGAGCGGATCGGTGTGTAGGAAGGTGTTGCGACCTTGCAAGTATTTCTCTCTCGCACATATCAACGATTCCAAACAAATGGAACCTCCGAAATTTTTTAGCTATAGTACGGTAACCATCGGAAAATACGTACAGTAGGTAGCATTTCATGTACTTATACTGAGGTTTTTTTATTTGCATACAGTAAAATAACACCCTGTATATTCAAACAAAAGAGGAATTTTACAATACAATAACAAAAGTTACAAACAAAATAAGATGCCTGATTAAAATTTAACAATTGACATAAAATTAAAACTAGAATATGAAAGAGAGAAGGAAAGATCAACAAAAAAAGTTTATTTCTAAAAACCTTTGTTACATGCTAAATTCTAAGCAACAATGATTCTATTCTATTTAAACTCACACTCGCCAATCGTGGATGGTTCTCAGGTACACTTTATTTAAATTAAAAAATAAATTGGGAAAATTGAGTGATTAAACAAAATTTTATTTAATTTAGAATTTAGAAAATTTCACGACGCGTGATACTCAAATTAAATTAGATCTGAACTGAAGAGGCACTTTTCTAGATGACAGGAGTTCGTGATCCGGGCAACTGTCTCGACGAACTCCCTTATGATCACAAAAGCTACCTATTTATTTGGATTGGATGACCTACGTTAGTCTGCATCAGCTTTACATTAAAAAAAACCTTGATGATTTTTTCTAGTACCAAGGTTCGATCAAAGTTTTATTGCAGGAATCATAAGTCTTGATCTAATTTCTTAAGATTGACGAATGCTTTCGTCATAACTTTCATCATAACGTTGCAGCTCTTTTGTAATCCTAAAGCCACGTACAGAGTTGCAACTCCGTGAAGTAACGAACCGCGCCGTAGATGGTGCCGCAGACGTCTGTACGAAGTCTTTAAGACGGTCGCGGCAATATCTACGGCGCGGTTCGTTACCTGGTGCAGTTGCAACTCTGTGCGTGGCTTAAGAATCTGAATTATGCTCTTTTTAATTTGTAACGCAAACTCTATAATAATATTTAATACAGAATAAAATATCTTCGCCAAATTCCACCGCTGCCACCAAAAATGTAACGGATAAGGTTAAGTGATAAAAAAGGTCTAATTTTTACTTGTTCTAGTGTCTACTGGCGCATCAATCACATTTCTGCAAGCAACTATACTATTTTTATGAATTTATCACCATGTTTTTATTCACTTTTTACATCGTTGTGGTTATGTTTCATGGTTTCTGATAAATTTCAAAATCCTGATAAATTTCAAAATCATATTCCATGAATAATTTATAAGATCCATCTAGCTAGATATGATGTGGAATTCTTCTATGAGAAAACAACCATCTTGAAAGAAGAAAGAGAAGAGAAAAATCAAAACCATGTAAACAAAGAAGTTGCAGCTAAATGAATTAACTAACGGGCACTTTCTTAACTTAACATTTTGACTGACAGCTTTCTCACTTTGGTCACATGTGAAAGACGAGCGACTTACAGGGCGTAGTTACAAATTGAACAAAAGCGTCTCCAGATCACTGATAATTGATTGTGAAGATTTTTATACCCGAGCTGCTTTATACCTGAGACGCGCAGCTCGGGCGGCGACTCGGGTATAATATTCATGCATCGTGGCGACTATCTTGCACACTTCTTCTGAACAGAAAAACTACCTATTTATTTGAATTAAATGACCTACTTTAGTCTACGTCAGCTGTGCATTAGGCGTTGCTATTGAGAAAAAAATCTTGATGACTTATACTTTTTTTTTTAGTACCAAGGCCCTAACGTAGATCAAGGTTCTCTTGCAGGAATCATGAGTTCTTATATAATTGCAAGCTTGACGAATGCTTTCATTGCATGACGCTGCACGTGTTTTATATTTTTTTCGGTGAGTCATAATACGAGTTCTAATTTAATAAAATATCCAAATTAAATAAAAGTGCACTGAATTATAAAAAATAATAATAAACGTAAGGATCTGGATTCGTACAGTAACATTTCGTACCTGCAGCCGACTCAAAAAAGCTAAAGCTCGGCTCTACCGATTAAAGAATTACGACTACTTTTAAAATGAAATTATATTAAAATATTTTGCTTTCATTCTCACTCAAATTTAAACTTTTTTTCTCGTTAATTTGGCTCTTGCAACCTACTTTGCAGACAGGTATGAAACATGTACTATCCATACCGTGGACGAATCTCATTGACGAAAATTTAATTAAAATGGAAATTGAAGTTTGTTCTTGTCCGATGAATATTGTAAGTACAATTTTTTTTTTTAATCTCGAACCGGACAGAAATATGAAGGGAAAACACTCTACGTTTCGCTATAGATTAATAGCTTCGTCAGGAGGAGGTAACGAAGCTATAAATCTATAGCGAAACGTTGAGTGTTTTCCCTTCATATTTCTGACCGGTTCGAGATAAAATAAAATTTTGTACTTAAAATGGAAATGTTTAAGAAGTTCAACATAAACTTAGTTAAGAAAAACTTTAACGTGCTTCCTGGTTGGTGCGGTAGTCACTGTTAAGGTGATAATTACAAATGTTTATTTCAAAAATATATGATGAGCCATTAAGTTATAACTATGTACAAAAAACAATAATTCTGAATAACAATAATCAAAAAAAGTAAGGCCCTAAATTTATCTTTTTTCTAAATTCGACATACCTAATAGTAATATTCATATAAACAATTTTATGCTGCAACAAGAAATAATCCAGCAAAAGTTTTAATAACAGTCATAACTCTGGCGGCTATCGTTTATAACGTTTTCTTTCTCACATTACCTTGCACCCGTGCGTACGAATTTCAACGTACATCCGTGCTCGTTCATTTACCGTTCCTTATTCTCTACCGTGTTTCTGGCTTTCGATTTAATTACGTCGAGTCAAACAGCGAAACATAAAACTATTTCAAACTCCAATCAACACTCTCAGTTGTTTCATATAATGACCAATCAATCCTATAAGCGCTCGCATTGCGCACTTTAACGCACGATGCGGGCACTAAAACGGATTCATGTTTAAGCTCATTAATGAAACGCTTATTGTGAATAAGGGGATTAATTTAACAAGGAATGAAGATTATCGCTCTAACCCAATACACGTCAAATTCTTGTTCAAGTTGCTTTGTGTTGTGTTGGATAATTTTCAGCGCTGCTGTTTTAACGGAAAACATAAAATGGCACAGGATCTCCAGGGCATCCTCCTAAATTGAACAGCATTGCTTAGTTACGTCAGTTAATAACGGATATAGAACAAAAAAAAAACTAAAAAAATATTGAAGGGTGAGCTTTTCAATCTAGTATGAACGGTTTAAGTCGATGAAAATTGTAGGAAGAAAATAGTTTTTAAGCTTCAAACGGACACCGTTAAAGTTGGAAACAACGCTCAACGTTACGACTCTGATGAAGCTATCAAACGATAGTGAAACGTTGAGCGTTCTTTCAAATTCTAAGAGTGTCTGTTTAAAGTTTAATTAACTATTTTCTTCTAGTTTCAATGGTCTAAGCAGAAACGAGCAATCCGTTACCGTTTTTATGGTGCAGTTGAAAAACTCGGTGAGGATCGTACAAAATAGCACGATGGCGACGGGTTCAGATGATCTCTCAAACGAGCAGCAAGGGCAGCCACATAACCAAGCCAAGTCTTCAGCAGGCTGGTGGCTTGAGGGCGTTAGGTCTGATAAAACGCCTGGTACTTGACCGTAGATCACAACAGGTGAACAAAAATTGCCGATAAAAAGGGTAGCGGAAAAGATGCATACAAGTGAACGACGAAACCCTAAGTGTAATTCTAGAAAGGAAACAAAATAACTTACCAAGTCAGTCCAAAAAACTAAGACAAAAAAAAAAGATTTATAAACGTAGAATCGACTGGCCTATACAATAATTAGAAGTAATACGTGGGCTGCTGGAAAAGTTTCTGGAAACGGTATGAAAAAACGCATATGAAATTTGGTAAACGGTATCATTGTTTTTCGAAGTATTCGCCTTTGACGTCAATACACTTTTGCATACGCTCAAACCAATTTCTAAAGCACGTTTTGCACTCTAAAGATGGTACCTCAGAAACCAGTGTCCGGAATGTTTCAACCGCTGCTTCAGCCGACGAAAATCGCTCACCACGCATTTTATTTTTGATATTTGGGAACAAAAAGAAATCATTAGGTGATAAATCAGGTGAATATGGACAATGAGTCATTAATTCAACATGTTTGTTGGACAAAAATCAACTGTTTGATGGGCTGAGTGAGAGATGGCGTTGATGGAGAATAATTCGTCGATTTCGATTTTTTCTTCTTATTTGATCGATGACTTCCGTCAAACAAATTATAGTATACCAATCAGTATTCACGGTTTTTCGATCCTCTAAAGCCACGGTTGCTACATGTCCAGTTAAACCAAAGAAACAACCAATCATTTGCTTCGCAGCACTGCGTGAACGGACAACTTATGTTGATTTTGGTTCATTTTGAAATATCCGAACGGTAGATTGTTGTTTATTTTCTGGCTCGTACGAATAGATCCACGTTTCGTCACCAGTAACGATGTTATAAACTAAATTTGAACGACCTCCATTGAATTTCTTGAGCATTTCTTCGCACCATTTGACACGACCCTGCTTTTGCGCTTCTATTAAATTGTGTGGGATCCAACGACTGGAAAGCTTTCGTACGTTCAAATGATCATGCAAAATCTGGTGTATTGCTTTGATGTCAATGCGTAAGGATGCTTGAATCTCACGGTATGTCACATGTCGATCTCGCTAAAGCATTTCAGGTACAGCATCTACATTAGTGGCAACAACAGATGTTGATGGACGACCTTTACAAAATTCGTTACTGATAGAGGTACGTCCACGCTGGAATTCGGCAAACCAATTATAAATACTGCTCTTTGATGGTGCTTCGTCTCCAAAAGTCAACTGAAGCCGATCGAGGCATTGTTTCGGCGTTAGACCACATTTGGAATCGTAAAAAATCATGGCACGAAAATTTTCACGCGAGATTTCCATGTTTACACAAAATTACTTTTTCTCAAATGCTGTACAAACAAAACTAGTTCACTTGGATAGAAACTGTCAATAGAATTATAGGCGAAAAACGTCAAATTTTTCAAATATGACAGCTGATAAACGCTAAAAGTTCTAGACCTACTAGATTCCAGAAAATTTTCCAGCAGCCCACGTAGCACTCGAAGAAATGAAATTCGCTTCCATTAAAGGCTGGCGTTATAGAAGTTTAGTTTGGCAATGGTCTTCCATAAATTTGGCCAAGCCGTGACATAACGCAACAGACGGAGCTGAATTATTCCTGCACATAGGTAAAGCGAAGCGTAAAGATGCATGTTAAGAGAGTTCCACTTATAGCATAAAATTCACTAGAAAAAGGTATCTAAAATCGACCGTCAAATATCGAATAATATTGGCAACAATGACAACCAACAATGGCTGCCACATTAAAAAATTATTTACAGAAATTCTTTGGCGAATATATTATTCTATAACTCATTCAGAAGGGACAGTGGATTATACGGAAGCTGACCTAAGTACTTAGAAAGCGAACGGTTTCGAAAAATTAAAAATTCTCGTGATCTAGCTGCGAAAACTAAAGGGCGTGGCCGGATTCACATGACCGTCTGGAACCTCAGCAATGAAATTCGTAACAGAATGGAAAAATGCATCGAAATCAAAATGAACCCGTAACACTTCTGTCGACGTTTGGCTGCAATCAAGCGTTAAGTAACAGTTGGCCCAGGCAATAATATAGCTCTTTAGGGTCCGTTATTATAAAGCCAATTGGCCCAAGGCGAAGGTTGGATTCAACATCCGGTTAGGTCTATACTTTTAACATTGTTCAACCAGGTTGAGTTCAATCTTCGGTCAATTGGCTTTATAATTTCGGTCCTAAATAACCTGTCCAGGCTCCTCACTTTAGAACTTCTTTAATAAAATTAGGTTTTCATGATCTCTATTACCTTGCGTTTTGAGAATTTACCTAACCATCTAAATGGTCTGTCCTCACCCATAAAAATACTTAGGTCTAATATAGCGTTTCCCAAACTTTTAGGTTTCGCGACCCCCTTATGAGCAGTGTTTTTATTCGTGGCTTCCGCCCCCCCCCCCCTCCCCCCCTGCCGTAGAATCTTGAGCGTGAACACTGATGTTAAACGATTATCAAATACTTTCATAGCATCCTTTCAAATATTTGAGACTCGTCATTATATTTCATAACCAGGCCTAGGCGCATTTTAGGCGCGGAAGGTTTCGTTAAATATACGAGGAACTACTAACATCCTGAAACGATCATAGTCGGATAAAGTTCTAATCTTTAACGCATCTGCCCTGTAAAAACAAAACAATAAACCAGTCGAAGCCCGAAAAGTCTATGCGGCACGCAGTAACCATTACAGTTCTGGTCGACTGGATATAAAAACTTGTTTACATAATCAATTCATTCCGAAATGAACTTTACAGTGACGGCGCTATAATTGATATGAATTAAATGTATTATGCCAGTCTTTTTGAAAGTTACATTAAAGAATTATAATGTTTTCGTAATTATTAATTTGAAAGAAACTATAAAGGCAATTATGTTACACACGTAATTTACATGAAACGGTTGCTTTTGATGTAATGTGCGCGAGGGTGAAAGCGCCTCGGGCATAAAAGCCGTTCAACGGCGACGTTGAAATCTACGTCACTGCTTTGCTTATCGTTATACTGGTTTTTACCAGATATCCTAGGAATGTCCGATCCTTATTCATAACACATTTGAAGGGTACAGGGGAAGAATGGTTTTAGTCCATTCCAACAAATTTAGAGAAATATCACATTTAAATTTTCTCTACTCTTACATGCTTCAGGTACCAGATAAATATATTCAAAAACCATTATGTTTTTGGATTATGTATTTATTAAAACATAAAAAAGTGAAAATAAATTTTAAAGAAATACAGAATCATTTCAACTTCTTCGTTCTTCCGAAGGCGCGCGCGGACTGAAGCCGTTTTTCCCCAGTGTAGTGAATCTTCTAGTGTATTTCAATGGACTCCAGCCATTATTACCATTTTGTCGATTCGGTATCTTAAAGTATTCCTGAATTACTACTAGATGGCACCCCAAGCTCAATTTCAGTAAAAAGTGGACTGACACCGTTTTTCCCCTGTACCCTTCATTTCTTTTAATGCATTGACACTTTTTTTCTAAAACTAAACATGGGAATATTTACACTGTATGTTCAAAGTAAAAAAAAATCAGTGTATATGTACGTCATTGTCAAAACATCAGTTTTGATTCCAGAAACTGGAAATTTTCACTTGTGTTTTACCACGAAAGTGTCAAAATAAACTAACTATTTAAGAGACTATTACTACCACTCAAAATAAGACACAAATCTCGATAATTTCAATAAAATGCAAATTCGGTGCCGACCTTTGACAATTAATAACGACCAAAATTTATTGCTCGCGACTGTATGTATATGCAATCTCTTGTAAAAAATAAAATGATAAATTAGTTGCAATTTGCGTTTAGTTTTTTTAAATTTATTCTATCCGCCTCCTTTGAAAACTTACGCGTCCCCCAGGGGGGCGCGCCCCACAGTTTGGGAAACGCTGGTCTAACAAGTTCTCATTCAAACTGTTTAGAAACCGATGAAGGTATTCAACCGCGCACAAAATAATCAGCTTGAAGAAGTTGCTGTACTGTACTATTTGCAGATGGTACAAATGAATGACCTTTTCTAATATGATGTACCAAGTGTTGGTTGATAATTGAGTTTGTTGTGACAGTCGACCCACAGAAGTGGCGCTTCTTCTATTATTGTCTCATGTCTTCAGTTACCTCCTCTGTTCTGTTTTTAAGACGACTAATAACAGGCGATCAATTGAAAGACGTTTTAGAGTTGGCGATGCACCCAAATACGCATGTGCGCATTTAGTTCATCGGATGTGATCGGACGTTCATTCTGTCTGACATTGCTCTTGATGTTTCTATTCGAATTCTAAGCGTAAATTGATATTAAAATATGCAAAGCAAGAAACAGTTAAAGAAGATGTATAGAATGGCCAACGCCTGCATCATTGACATTAAACAACATTTTTAAACATCTCATTTTTTTGATAAGACCACAGGAAGAAATCTAACGGGGTGGGGCAACATGATCTCGGGGGCCAGTTATTGTTGGTGTTCGACTGATAGGTTCAGTGTTTCAACAGTCGAGTCGTGTGAATTGTGGCCCCATCTTGCTGGAAAAATCCTTCACGAAGCCCAATATCATCAACTTGATTCATAAAACATTCCAACATTTCAGTCCTGTAGCGGTGATTATTAAGTGTTCCCTCAAATAAAATGGGACCGATGAGCCTCCTACGACTAAGAGCTGCTCACACTCCAACTTTCTGAAGATGCAAAGATGTTTCTACAAACTCATGGGGGTTGTTGCTACTCCACATTCTCATGTTTTAAGAATTAGTGTAGCCCGTTAAACAAAACCAAGCCTCGTCTGTAAAGAAATTGTGATCTAAGACTTCATTATTGAAGTTATCGAGAAGCCACTGACAATAGGTTTGCCTCTGTATGGTGTCGCTAACGAGTAGCTTTTGGACCATATTTATACGCACGATATAGAGAACACTGGTACGCTCACTCGCCGCCATTTTCAGTTTAAAATTTTGAGCAAGTTGAGTAGTTTGTGAAAATTCGCTAGATGGTAGAACCGTATCGCGGACTGTCATTTTTATTAAATTCCGCAGCCGGTTCTTGTGGGGCTCTTGTTCTATATGGGCTCTTGTTAAACACAAAACACATGGGCAGATATAAAGAGAGATACACAGTACGCAACAAACTGCTTTGAGGTTAGATAATGCATTTTAAATTTTAACTATGAATTTAAAGCGAAGTTGTAAGGCGTAGAAATTTTAACTTAAAGAGGGTTTGTATTGGCGAATAATTTAATTCGTTTCCTAATTTAGTTACATTGCAGTGAAAACAGAAAGACTTCTCAGAGTTAATTTGTATTGAAGCAAGGATATTTTAACATAAACATGAACTCATCGTAAGATTGCTAGCTAACCTAGAATATCTACCAATCTAGCTGGCATTAAACTGACCGACGTACTGATTAAAATGTACTCAATATAACGAGTGGATATAAACTCACAAAAGTACCTATCTAGCAACATCAGTTATGCATGCAAGTGACATCAAAAGTGCATAAAGTTAAAACACCTAAACGTTACTGCAGCTTGTTTCCTTCAAGTTTGATGACCTTGGAAATTAATTCCATCGAAGCTGAAAATATCAAGTGTTATGTGAGAGACACATAACATTCTTTATATTATTTCTAATTTAATAAACATATTGTTTAATCTGATTACGTCCCTTATTCCAAGATTACCGTAAGAGTATCATTTGTCTTCATTTGCATCACAAGTTTGAAAAAGCTGATGATGATGACCAACGCAATAAAAGTTTATCTACGTTTCACTCTGGCTCTTTCAAAAAATAAAATGATTTATTAATCTCGAAGAAATTGACAATGAATAGTGAAGCAAATAGCGTCTTCGATTCATTTGCACTGGTTGCAGTCAGAGTATTTGCATCTTGTAATAACACAAGATGAAGATACTCGTTGTGCGATTAATGCCAGTGTATCGAAAATATTAGTAGATATTTAAAGCATCATTAAATTCAGTTAACCAGAATAAACTGCTGTCAAGCCACTCAGTAAATTTGGGTTACAAATGTAGACTTACGATACATACCATTAATTATGAAATATTGTTAATTATAGATTTCGGAAAGGCTTCAAGAATGAACCAAAATGCAGTTGTCATAATATTGAAGCAACATTTTGTGTGCTCGATACATTTTCAAGAAAAATTTGTAAAAAATCATTAAGTCGGTGGAAATGAAGTCATTCGAAGTACACTGACAGAGGATGCTATTCCTCAACTAAATGTATGCTCCTACTGAACTAATGCTAATCTCACATATCTCCTTTCTTCCACCACTACCAAACATATACAAGAAACAAATAATACCAATAGCCTCTGAAAGGTTTGTAAAAATCATAGCAAAACGTAGTTGCCCGTAATATTAGTAAATATCTTTCTACATCTGTTTGATTGCTTGCTAAATTTGACTCGCCGTTTATTCTTTCTTTCATTACATTAATGACGTTTAGTGACAGTCCTTCATACATTGGTGTCATCTAGCGGTAAAATTTAAATCACGTAACTAGGCACTACTTTTGACTTCCTGATTTTGTATGGGGAAGATAGGCAAGTGCATGTACCAGTGTTCTGTATATCGTGTTTATACGATAAGGGTACAGTTCAAAGTCTTTTTTGAAAACAGTGCAACAAGATCCAGGTTTGGCGAGCAAGATTTCTTATAGATGTTCTCGGTTCATTAGTCATAACTTCCCGAACATGTTCAACTGCTGTACGTAAAGTTTTACACTGGTATGCAGAGACGTTCGCCGAACCCTAGCGCTAGCGCGTCGCCAGCGATCTTCCAACTTTTCTGTTCCAGAGTCCCTACTCAGCGGGACGCTGGCTGGCGCCTTTCTTAACACGAAAACATCAGAAATTTTGTAATGTTTGCAAAAATGTCTGTAGGTAACTGGAGTATAGATGACGGACCACAGGTGTAGACTGTGGTATAGATTGTTATTGACTTTCTAACACGCAGGTTTTCCGACTTTTATTTTCTATCTTTAAATCAATTCATTGATTTAATCAGTTAATAAATTTAATTAATTAAGCTAATTAAACATGGCTAAAACTAATTACACCAGAGAGGATAAAGAAATGTTAATTCAAATTTTAAAAAAATATCCTATCATTGAAGAAAAAAAACGGACGCAACGAGCATCAAAAGAAAGGCAGATGGTTGGGTGAACGTGTGTAATGATTATAATGCTTCTACGAACGGTGAAAATGTAAGTATTAATTCCTATTGATATTTTTTCATTTCGTAATATAATTGTTAAAGAATATTTTATTTAAAACATATTCCAAATTTGAGATTATTTTTAATGGAAAGGTAATTAAAAGAATGTATTGTTGAATCTCAACTATTAACAAAAATTATTCTAGAAATTTTTGCATGAAGTACAAAAATATTTGTAGAATAATAGCAATTAGCTACAAGTATTTCTTGCGTTCGGACAAGAAAAAATTGTCAATTAATTTTGGATTTAATAATATATCTTAATTAATGTCATTACAGAGAAATCAGTTACAATTGAAAAGACGCTGGGACAAAATAAAACGCCAGAGAAAAAGCGATTTGGCCGAAGAAAGGCGGGAACGCATGGCTACAGGTGGAGGCAGCAGTGGAAAAGATGTTGACATCATTCCCGACATTGATGTGGTGGCTCCACATTTAACTACGGAAGTTGACAACATCTTTGACAGCGATGCAACATATTTAAGTAATGAAAAAGTGAAGAACCCGGTATAAAATTTTTAATGTTAGAAATAAATATTTTACTTATTTATAATTAATCTTGTAGGTGAAAATTCATGTCAGCCTGCCGTCGAATCCCAACCTGGCACCAGCAGAACCACTCGGGAAGAAGTTTCTCTTCCTGCCGGATCCGGTCGCAGAAATGGCAACCCTGACCGTCTTATGCAGATTCGGATACAAAATGCTCTTTTGGAACAACAGCATCTCGCAGAACTGCATAAGATTAGAGTAGAAAGAGAAAGAGAAATGCTGGAAAAAGCAAAAATTGAAAAAGAAAAAGCTAAACTAGAACTACTTTTATTGCAAAAAGAAATTGAAAAAAATTAAAACATATTTTAATTTTCTTGAATTTCTTTTTGCAATAAAAGTTTTTCATTTCTCATTTTATTATTTTTTTTTGAAAATAAATTACTTTATAAGCATCGTTTAGTTTTTTTTTTACAAAATTATAAAAAGTATACTCGTTGAGTTATACAATCACATGATGAAATAAATTTTATATACAAGTAAATATATGTGCAATAACCAGGATTATTACAATTCACAAAATTTATTAAAATATAAATAATTATTAAAATTAACGAAAATGTCTCTGAATTAAAGCTCGACGAACTGCATGCCCAATTCCTACATTTTAAGACGCACGTTATCGTGTTCGTCTTCGAATTCAATAATTTCTTCTTCAGGATAAATATCTCGAACACTTATGCCAATGTTGTGCAACACCGCACAAGCTACAATAATTGCCGGAATCGTTTCTAATTTGTTTTTCAATTCACGGCTTAACAAGGAAATCGTCTCTTCCAAAGTCCAAATAACCTCTCCACGGTGTTTCGGGTTCTAATGTGCGAGCGGTTATACCTATTTTCTGATTCGTTGGCAGGATTTAATAGTGGCGTCATTAAATATGGTAAACATGGATAACCGCTATCACCAAGGAGGTAACCAGTTAAATTACCAGTTTCGAATCGTGTTTTTACGGCACTATTATTAAAGATCATTGAATCGTGCTCCCGACCTGGCCATCTTGCCACGATATCAAATATTTCTAAATCTGGACCACCAATTACTTGAACATTTAATGAAAATGTCCGCTTTCTATTTCTGTACACTTCCGCCATTTCTCCGCCAGGGCTCTTTATAGGTATATGGGTACAGTCAATACATCCAATAACTTGGGGAAAATTGGCAATATTGAAAAATGATTGGTTAACGCGCCTTGACTCTTGTACATTATTTGGAAATTTTATATATACAGGTAACTTTCTCGCAATTAAAGGAGAAACTTTTGTCAGAATGCGCGACACAGTACTTTGTGCAAGACCCCGTAGGTCACCGCATACAACCTGTAATAATTTTTTGTTCATTCATTTTTTTATATTACTAAAACAAGTAAAAACAATCTTACTTGAAAGTTTCCTGTTGCATAAAACCGAAGACAGACCAAAAGCGACAAAGGTGTTATTGGTAACCCTCTACGGGTCGGTCTTTGAATTTCTTCTTCAACAAACGGCATCAAAACTTCCATTACAGTTTCTTTTGAAAATCTGTAGCGTCTTTTAAAATTTAGGTTATCGAAAAAATCTATAGGATCTTCCAAATCCCTGATATAACGTCGAGGCACCCTCATAACAAGTTGAATGTCTTCGTACTCGTCGTATTCGGCGTTCAAATTATAATTAATATACAAATCGTCTTCCATTACTTTTTACATCGTGAAAACCACAAATATTGAGAAAAACCGTGATTTTTATACAAATAAACTATTTCTGGTGAAGCGCTGAACTATACTGAGATCACCTTCAGCAATTCGCCAAGCGCAATGTTTACATCCCCGTATGTTTGGCGCCGTGCTAGGCCTAAAATTCAAGAGAGCGTCTGTGGAACTTTCCACTACCAGGCCTTCTGCCAACACTGCCAGTCTCTCTAAAACGTTTCACCGACGGTATTAACGCATTATAAAACTGCCTACAGTGGAAGTGGACACCAGGAAACTTCTCGGAACTCCTTTATCGCCTCAGGTACCTAGTAAACCCATTCATTATCGACTTTGTGGCCATTTCTAAAATAATTCTCCACCATGAAATACTTTTTTTTTTCAATTGTATAAGTCATTTTTACAAAGCTGTTGATATTTTAATTATATGGCAACTGATGACAATTAATACTTATGGTGTTATCTCAGACAGTGTATATGAACAATTCATCGGGAAATTGTTAGTCGAATTTTTCAAAACCACTTCGAACTGAAAACTGCCACTCATTATTAACTCGGTGGCTGTTACGAAAAGATGACCATGAAAATATTCCTATTCGAAAGAAAAACAATTTTTTATTTCAAAACTTAAAGCAATGGACAGATGTTTCAAAAAGCCGCGATAAACGCGTCAGCGACACGAAAACACATAAAAAGATATTTTTCGGAACTAAAACGTATAGCACTGTGCATTGATTGCTTAAGTATATGAAATCAATCATCAACAGCTAGGCGCCGTGTATAAAATGCACTTGATACCTGGCTTAATATTACACAAACACCTAATGTAATATCGATTTCTCATCATCTTCAATCACGGGTGCATGAATTACCACCACACCATTAGCGTGTATCGAGGGCCGACAAGTCAGTTGCATCAAGTTGAAGTTATAATTTTCATAACTAAATTCTATCGTGATGGAATATCCTAGATACATGGTAAATACAGATATTACAGTTTTCTCGGATTCAAGCGCCCTGTCCTGAACTCTGTAAAATTGAACGTATTAAGTCAGTTCGGAAAGTTCTTCCTGTAAAAAGAAAACAAATACGTCTGAATTGCTGCGTAATTTATAGAGGTACAGTTTTGGTCAAATGGGATAAGTATCTAATTGTGTTTCTCAGTTTTCTGCTATGTCACCATGATTTTGATAGTGTAACGCCGAGGTTAAGGTTGCCAGGTCTTTACAGTTAAAAGTACAGAAGATCCTATAAGAAATAGGATAACAAGGAAATGATAATTACTGTCCTTTTATTTAAAGTTTCTGTGTATTATTAAGATGAGGGTTAGGCAAATGCGGCTATCATCCGCCATAATTTTTCTCACGTCCACGGTCCGGTCCATCTCGGAGGAAAGTATACACTGTTCACGATTGTTTTAAACACGCAGCGAGCCATGATATATTTTTTTTATTAATTATTAATTAACTATCATATAAACTTTCTTTTAATAAAATATTCGTTACTGTCGTCCTGGACCCCAACACCGACGCCATCACCCCGTCTTAAAACAACTCTGTCGTTCGCTGTTAGTATCGGTTTACACCAAGGGATTCCCTCGTTCCTACGAGTAATTATGTACTTATTTCAGTAAAATTTACCTGAGGATTCACCTTTAACATCTAAATGGGAAGTAGATGTAGAAAGACGATGTAAAATCGCTGTTACTGTTATTACTATTTTTATTGGTAACAAATTTTTGAAGTTCACTCTGTTATGCAGCTTGGGCATTTAAAATATTGTCTCTTCTTGTCTTGTCTTGTTGAGCCAGTAATTTTTGTCACTTTTATTGAATTTTCATATTTTATCAATCTCGCATTTATTGAATTTATTATGTTATTCCACATGTAATAATAAACAACAGTTGGAACAATTAATGATGTTATATGATCTCTAGAATGTTGCTACTTCAAAAGACTCAAAAAAATTAATTACATCTCATTTAAAATCAGTTTTCATTTGCATTTAGATATTCTGGAGAATTTTGCAATTTTAATTTCAAGAGTAACCGTTATGGAATTTCCAACTAATAATAATCTCCGGATCGCATAGAGCTTGCTGTTCCATCTTTTTAATATATCCTGTATTAGTTTTAGTTTAGGTTGACGCCGATCATGTTGTACTTTTCAGCTTTGTAGCATTAGCGCTTCTTTTGAAAGTAGAAACAATTTCTCTACATTTTCTTAGCGACTCTTGTAACTGTGATACAGCTTTAAAACTTCAAATTTAACGTGTGTGCAAAACAAGGTAAATGTTTAACGTTTAGTAATCTGGCAGTGCTGCAACTACACTTGCTTCATGGTCTGTCACAATGTATACAACTTTACCATAAATTTGGTATTTTTCAATTACTTTTTTACCGTATATTTTCAATTCCTATGAGTTTATCTGACTTTAGATATGAAATTAATGTAATTATACAAATTGCTTATTACAATAACTTTCCAGTTAAACCAATTTTTAAGATTTACAAAAGAATTAAAAATAAATTAATCAATAATATTATTTTTCCAAATTCAAACATTTCAAATGATTCCATTTGTTATTTTTCTATTCCCTATATTGGTCCTTTATCCTACAAAAATAAATCTTGCAAATCGTTTTTGATTGCAGTGAAAACCTCGAGCAGCCTCTGTACAGCTGTTTCAGCCCTGCTTGGGGCTTCATCAGCAGGGATGTAGCTCGACATTCCCACTGCAGACCAAAAATGTCTCGTCCAATTTGTTCGCAATTGCGATGTAATAGTGATGAACAAATAAAATAGCGACATCCTACGATCGCTTTTTGACCCGACATTGCAGTAGGATAAATAAATTGAAGCGGATTTGCTCCTAATAAGTCCCCCATTTAAGTATTTTAGTTTTATTATTATTAATTATTATTTATTATATTTATTTTAAGGAACACTGAGAATGCCTAATTATTATTAGGCGAATCGTGAATAAAAAGTAAATAAATTGTCAGAAGACATTTCATCAATATCAACATAATGAAATAATTGCAAACAGCAACTATATTATTAATTTGTTATCTTAGTCGTGCCTTATTTTTGTTGGTTTAAAACATAAACATGAGAGATTGACAGGTTTGACAATTTTAAATCAGGGAAATTTTTCTAGTGTGTGAGTGTATTTTTATTAATACCCTATATCTGCAAAATTGACTGTGACGTCAAGCACAGGTAGGATATAAAATGATTATAATTTTTACTATGAAACAGTGGAAAAGTAACAGCGAGAAAGTCATAGTTGAAATGAACAGAAGTTGCATAATCTGCGTAAATGTGTTGGTAATACTAGTTAGGACAGAATGTGTAAGTATTCAAAAACTTCAAAACGTATAATGTAAAAATATTTAATTTCATATCTGTATCAAGTAGATGATAAGTACTGCGGGATCTGCTTCGACAGTCCTTTCTACGGGAAAAAGGTAATATGATTTCTTATATTTCGCGTACTCAATACTATCCTAATATTTCCTTTTCTGTTTAATCTGAAACGTTCTGTCGATTCAGCATCCCAGACTCCGGTCCGAGGCTGAAGTTCAGGAAGAAACAAAATGATATTGTTAAGCCATCGCGAGATAACTCATAAAAAACGTTAACATTTGATTTACCGGCAATTAATCCGCGAACCTTCTTCAGCCTCAGAAAAAGCTCGCGTCTTTTTCTCGAAACGGGCGATTCTAAATTGAATTTCAGTTTTAATTTCATTTTATCAAATTCGGTAAATTTTCTATAAGTTTGAAACTCGCAAATGGAAGGCAAAAGCTTTCCCGGCGAAGTGAATTTTTGTGTATTTAAAACCGTTCCGAACAGTCTTTCATTTGCTTGTGTTTTCTTAATTTTTGGATTACGAGAAGAACTTTCCATTCAGAGAAATTTGACAGTCTTCAGGCAACTAAAACGGCACTATTCCACTTTTCGAGGAAGACACCGTTGAAAGTATATTTTTGGCTTTTATCTTAAACTAGCTACCGAACAAGAAAATTGCTTTCCACAGTGGCTCGTTGGTCTAAAGAGCAGGTTGCGTTTTCTATAAAATGGGGGGGGGGAGTTCGTGTTGTTCAGGGTAAAAGAGTTTCCGATAATATTGAGGCTGACCACTCCTAAATTTAAAAGAGTAACCCCCTTCCGTTACAAATATGTTATCCAAATATTGGGTAATGTAAATCATTTTTGTTTTTGTGATCGGAAAACTAGCTCCTTACAAAGATAGTTTTCTTTTATTGTAGCATGGTAGAGACGCCAAATGGAGTAAAAGACATTCCAGGGTTATTTATTAACCTGTTTCGATTAGTTATAATCTTTGTGGTCCGCGTGCCAGCAGTTCTGAAACGATTTTGAAAAAAATTCTTAGTGTAGTTCTCGCGAAAAATATTAACCTTTGATTAAATACATATTAGCTCAGTCGTTACCATTTATTATGAAACATTACATATTCAAAGAAAATTCTATGTCGGGCAAATTAATAACGACGTCAGTGCAACCCACCCACGTTGAGAATATAGAACTGCTAAGAGACTTGTCTTCGTAAATTCATGTTATTTGATGTGATATTTGCCTTCCACAAAATGAACCCTCAATATACAAAATTAAAATCGCCTCGATTAAAATTGTGAAGCCTGCAGAATTTTTAATTAGGTGCACAGTATCCTTATTCGTTAAAGATTACCAGAGAATTTGTAAAGCGTAATTTGCCAAACAGTTGTAAATTCAGTTTAAATGTCGAACTTTCGCTGTACATCAGGATGAAGGCGCTGTCAACGTACCGTAAAAAGTTGACTTCCAAATTGAATTTACAACCATCCGATAAATTCTGTTCAGGAATTTTATACTCCTAGTATTTTTATAGCCCCCAACATCTAGTAGGTAAGTTGTAAGTTGTAGACCGAGGTAGCTAAATATTTACTGATGCACACCGAACGAATGAATGATTTAACGAAAACAGAAGGAACTAGTGAACTGTCCCGCTTGTATTCCGATTTCTAATCCTATTGAACATGCATGTGACCGACACTTTAAAAAGACCTATTGCCGCTCGACACCGCCACGGATGCTTCTCCAGTAGCCGCAGTTTACTCTCAAAATACGGGAGATAATCTTGCAAACATCCGACAAGCTCATTTGTAGGGGTGGACGATACGGCAATTTGTGTATCCAATTTCGATACAATTTTTATATCGAAACGTATCAAAGTATTGAAATCTACATGTATCGAAATATCGAATATCGATACTTTAGTCTACCCCTAGTCTAAACTTGCCAAAAGCATTTAAGTAAACGTCCAAGCACCAGAATTTTTTTGATTGTTTTGATTTCGATATGTACTTCAACTTTTTAAACATGCTATACATTGCAGAATTTCTTTTTCACTTGTTTATTTTGTCACCTCTCTCTCGTTTGTCAAACCAAAACGAGAGTTCGGCATGTTTGACTCGCTCCGTGGAAGTGAGAGGGCACCAATCCGTAACTTACCTCGGCACAGAAGTCAGGTCGGTCGTTCTCCTGAAAACGAGATGAAAAATCGAAGTTTGCGTAAGGTGTCCACGTTACGCAACTCAGATGTGACAGGAACACGCGGCCGGGAAGGTGTGTTCTTAGACGTTCTCTTCAAGGGAAATCTCCTTGGACCCGCTTCATCAGCAGCGTACCCCAAGGAAAGACAAACCCAAAATTCTTAAAATGATACCCCAAAAATGAAATCAAAGGTCACCGCCGCAAAAATTCAAAAGCCTTGCTGTTCGGTGGAAGAACACGTCAACCACGTGTCGACGCGACGTTCCACATGACGCCAAAAGCCGGGAGTTGACCGGAGAAAGAAAAAAGATATTGAGATAATCTTACGTGGTGGAAAAGTTCCACTCTCCCCGGCGAATCTCGCCTGCGATGTTTTCAGAACAGCAGATAACGAGTCTTCTCCTCTTGGGCGTTGGATTGTTCTCGAAACGTCAACGATACAAAAAAAACGAAGATGGAATGCGTCGTGGGACTCACAAGCTTGTTAAGGACGGCTTCCTCACAATCGGCGGAGGGGGGGAGGGAGGAAATAGGCCTCGTACCAAGTTGCTTTCGAAAAGAGAAAAAAACTCAAATTAATAAAACGTCACAAATAAATGAAGACGTGGTAAAAAATGGCGTACGTACAACAGAAACGAGAACGGACTACTCATCTCGTCGGCGAACAAACGAGCTCCAAGAAGTCACACGTCAACAGATCCGCAGCAGCGGCCCCAAAAGCAAACGGAAAAAACTCCCTCGAGGTGACAGAGCCCGAAAAACGGGGGTACACACAAACTTTTATCAGAGCAAACAAAATCGACCGTCTACCTCGAGTACGCGTGTGCAACCAAATGACGCCAAACAACGTACGCCGTGCACACCGAAGCGCGTCGCAAACTTACCTCAAAATGGAGAGTCACACGCAATCTAACGGCCGAAAACCTAAGTCACACCGAAGATTGCAATCACGCTCCATCAGCACAAGAAACCGTAACAATTTTTGATCATCTTCGACATTTTTTTAAATTTTCTTTACTTCCAAATTAAAGGTTTGCTGTTTACTTGGTGCGGCAACAAGATTTGTGCTGCGGAAATTAACTTGAAGAAAAATAATTGAGCGGCACCTAATCTTAACTTAATTTTAAGACGAGAAGAGTATCGAAGGAAAAGGAAATCTTTAATAACAATCGATTAAGTCATAATGTGTACGCACCCTTTAAATGACAAGCAGTAAATAGTAAATCAACAATGCAAAAGTGTTATTTGATCAGTACTTTGAATCTTAAGCGTTAAAGACTTTACTTGAATAAGTATTTGCAAACACTCGACACCACAGTTAACGACGGTCCCGTCGTAAACCGTGTTACAGTTTTAAGTTCATCTATTATTTTGGGAAAGTCTGTATAGTGTATTTACTGGAGTTGAGTCTTTTCATTATCGACGGGTAACAAAATTGCGCTTTAGTTTAAGGAGTGTCGGATTCTCAGGCTAACGTTTTTTGTATCGCTGTTTCGAGCTGGGAATCTAAACATTTACAATCGTAATTGCCTGGATCGTATCTCATTAAAATTTAGATTCCTTTTTTTTCCTAATATGATATTGTTATCCAAATAGAAACGTAGAGAATCGACTCGTTTATACTTATCAATTTCAACACATAAATTGCGTCTCATTTTCGCTACATTTTGGCTGCACCTTTTTTTTTACTGTATACCTAGGAGTTTTTGCTATCTTTGTTCCCTCGAATTTCGAACACTCCTCTCACCTCTGACATTTAATTTGATACGTTAAATATTAGGTCACATTTCTTCGGATTGGCTAACAATTCTCGAAAAATTGTCACATTTCGTCGGAATGGCTAACTATTCTCGATCTCTCTTTCTTTATGTTTGTTTCTCTTCTACCCGCTTTCCGAATCGAATTAGCAACACTTCATTCCGTATTTAGATTTTGAGTAAACCACATGTGCCATGCGTAAACAACACACCAAGTTTGTGGAATATTTCCCCCAGGAAGAAGAAATATAACTCACGGCCTTTGGTCGTCTTTGATTGGTTAATCCCAGAATAAGTAGCATGTCAACTTTTCCCAGTCTGGCAGTCAGTATATTCTCCAGGTGAGTTATTGTTGTCGTTTGCTAATTGATTAGTGTTTTCTGTTCTTTCGTTTTCCTCTCTTTTAGGTGTTTTCTATTGGGCCGGGTCACTCGGCATTTTTGCCTCTAGGCCCCGTGCTGGGTTCTGGTTTTGAAACTCCACCACTGGGCGATTTGCCGAGTTGTACGAGTTCTCGGCCTTCGAGCGTCACCCCGAAAGGTTCGCGGCCTACGAGCCCTAGTCACCGTTCGACGTTGGACAAAAGGAGATTCGGGGAGACCTTCTCTTCAGAACGGACATTCGCCGCGTTGCTGACGTGACGATCTGCTGTTAAAGGTCGGACCAAACCTTTCTTTTTTCTTTAACTAGTGCGCTCACTTTGATCCTTCTTCTTCCCGTGTATCGATTATTTACTGTTTATTGTGCCGTTAGAGTTGGCCAAGATTAATCGTTTTTGTCTGATGAAATTGGTTTAATATTTTGTCAGAATATTTGATCCCCTCATGACTTGTTTTACCTAGTTTTTTTTTTTAATTTTGGTAATGGCCTAAATATTTGGACCAGAATTATCTTTATTTTGCCCAAGATTAGAG
Source organism: Prosopocoilus inquinatus (assembly GCA_036172665.1). Lineage (NCBI taxonomy): Eukaryota > Metazoa > Arthropoda > Insecta > Coleoptera > Lucanidae > Prosopocoilus > Prosopocoilus inquinatus. The sequence continues at coordinate 57,194,900 of CM069871.1, forward strand.
TGGTGAGTTTTATTTTAGCCATAATTTGTAATTTGTAATTTATATGTATTGGTGATTTTTTTTAGCGATAGATTTTAAGGCCTTTGGCAAGCGCTCACTGCCTTTTGCTGCAACCCTTGTTTAAGATTTTATTTGCACGGTTAACGTGTATTTATTTGTGTTTGTTTTATATGATAATTCTATTTATGTGTGTAAATAAACATTGTTGAAATATTTTGGACGTAACCACGTTTTCTTAATTGTCCCCGCGGTTCCCAAAAAAAAATGAGTGGCGCCCTTTGAAGTAAATTTCGCCTTGGTTTGAGAAGCTCACGACCGTCCCATTGCAGCTGACGGTGGTACTGAAATCAGTAGTGCCAGTGCTAACCTTTGTTATCTCACCAACAGGTAGGTGACAACCGGAATCCTAGAACGTCGAAAAAGCGTCGTTTTTAATCGGTACACATCGCAAGTCGTCAATTGCACATAAACTAAAATAGGTAGCAACCAAAAGCGAGCCACAACCAGAAGTCTCTAAGAGAAAGGGAGTTAGTCAGTAATAACTTGCACGAAAAGAAAGAGCAACTATCACAAACATACCTGTCCTGAACTACAAGGACGAGGCTGATACAAGGCCTGTCGAGTTTTCAATCCTCCATCCTTGAGGGCCACGTGAAAGCTGTCAAAACAGGATAGACTGAGAAAACAACCAACCGAGTAATAGATGACGTAAAGAAAGCCCAATAACGTTAAAGATCGAGTGTGAACACAACTCAAAAAACTGTAATTCACATGAACTAGTTAGACATGGCGGCGGCATTTTATGGCTGTCTGGCCGTTTCGATATAAACAGTCGCTCTATTTCCACGGAAAATTCGAAGTACCATCCCAGCCAGAAAATACTGGGATTATTGTTGACGGAAATCAAGCAAAATGTTATGGTTTAAATTCAACTTTCAACAAACGCCAAAAAGAAGTTTCTTGTCATGATATTAATTCGGCTATAAAACTGTTCTTATTTATTCTTAATTTATCGGTATTTGTTCGCATGATGATACTATCAATTTAGTAACAACTGCTTCTAAAATCTTTGCATGACCCAGTAATTTGTGACTGCGATTGTACACTGCAGACACTTGCAAAAGATGACGCAATTCTATCTAAAAATAGAAACTCCAGACGATATTGTTTACTCAAGGCAATAACAGATATGCCTATCGGCGGACAGAAAAAAGTGTAAAACTTTACTATTGCAACGAAGCGGTGCAATGTTATAAATAGATTGTGTATACACTTCAACATATTTGCCAGCGCAGCGCGTCTAGCTGATAGTAAACAATCGGTAAGCCAAAGTAATAATCCATTCGTTAGGACGGCATGATTCACAATAATATCGCGGTTGCTCGGACACGATGCGCACGACAGGGTGTGCTGCAGAGACGTGCCGTGTTTCTATTTAATTCAAATCAACTAAATTGTTGTTTCTAAATTCAAGAAAGAGCCGTTATTAGCTTCCGGAATTATATTCGCGTTGTTACCGTGGCGACATTAGACTGACTGATTAAAAATCACGTATAAGCGGGCGGAACATTTAACGCTTCGATTTAAACCCCCGCATCGAGTCGGACTGCCGTTGTCTCAAACTGGTTTCAAGCAGTTCACTTTCTTAGGTCCTCCCTTTGCCAATTATATATTTCGACTGGGCGATGCGGTAGAAAAAACTGTTCTTATCACAATAAAATCAAACAAAATAGGTACGGCATGAAACATTTCCCACCCAATTTCTTAATATTATGCAATCAAGAATGATTACGATTTAAAACTGAATACACAGGGCGTTTCCTTAATAGCGGTTTTACAGATGACCGTAACAGGGTCGTCAAAGGTTAGTTCTATGATGGCCGCTATGAGCCAATCTTTAAACAAGATTTGTCGAGAAGCTACTTCAGCACAGAATTTGTTTTTGGCAGAAGACATTATTATTAACCACACTCTTAGGAACTCACTTTAACGTGTCTTTCTTAATAAGGAGAAGCTATTGAAAGTCTGAAATCCTCTTCTGTGTCCAACTGAAATTTAATCAATTTGGGTCAATAATAATTTAAAATTAATCTTTCGTTTACAGAGTATTTGGTAATTATAAGTGTCTTTCCGAGCCAAACATTTTATAATGTATTTATTTATTTAAGTTCGGCTCAGATGGCAGTTCAGGTGGTTGGTTCGCCTCCAACCTGAATCTGAGCCCTTTGATCCAAAATATTTCATTTAGATAAAAATTATTTTTTTTGTATTTGTAGTTAGTGGATCAATAAACATGTAAGGAATTTTGTAAAAAAAAAACGGAAAATTATGTTTTTTGGATAAGGAATCATAACGTAATAATATTTTTTTTTTTAAAGTCGCATTGTTTATTTTATGTAACGTACTGAAAACGAAATTTTTGTTTGAACTTAAATATACATATACAGGCCGTCCATTTTTGGAGCCCAAACATGGGCTAATTAACAATCTGAAAAGCAATTTAAATTATTCCTTTTCGTTTTGAAGATATTGAGGAAAAACTAAAATTTATCATTTTCCTTTTTTATTTTTTAAATCGAAAACCGATAAAGCTAGACATTTATAACTTATACATTATTAAGGCACTTTTTTACGTAGAATCTAAATCTGTCATTACATTTACCCGAGTTGTCAAAATTACAGAGATACGACTATCATTTTTTTTTCTTATGGGCGCCATATTGGATTTTCATATTTCTAAATAAAATTTTTTTCTCCAATTCTAACAATGTATCACACATTACGGTTGATCTGACTTTTTGGCCAAAATTTCAATTTTTTTGTTTTTACAGCTTTACAGTTTTACAGCTATGGAGAACGCTGTGGAAACAATCAAGATTTTGCCACTTATGTGGCGTTAGCTTAACCAACGGTAAACGCGGAAGAAATTCTGCACTCTTAAAAATCACTTTTTCATTACTCAATTTTTATAATATTCTTATTGCAAATAACCCCCACTTTAAGTACAAAACAATTCTTCGGATTTAACAAGACCAACTGCAGTCAATTTTATATACCACACCAGGTGAAGAATTCTGAAAGAAACATAAGAATCGTCATTGGAAAATCCATATCCATAACCCCACAAAAAGTAGCAACTTTTTGTATTATAAAATTGTGTTTCATTGTTACCTACTCATCAAAAAATAGTCTGTGGGAGATAAATCTGGCCCTCTGCTGGCCAACCAATGTCTGAGTTATTTCTTTTTAGAAAACATTTTAGTTAAACAATCAGCAACTCAGCTGTCATGAGAGAGCAAGCCATCTTGTTGAAATCAACTGTTTATTAATGTATTTCATAAGAAACGTTTTTTTTTTACGAAAATTTAGGTGTCCGTTTTCAGACAATGATGATTTTTATATTCGCTATGTTGCTTGAATAGCTACTCATCATTGGTGACTTTGTATTTCGCTAGTCGACATCGGATTATATCACAATTTGAAGGAAATTTGTATTTCCTTCTAACTGGCTTCTTATAAATGTACAAAATTTTACTCGTCATTAATTATCGCCGGGCAGAAGAAGTTCCATTTTATTTCTTCATTCTTCATACCACTTAATATGGTAGCTTTGAAACAATTTGGTTTGTTGAGCCAGAAGGATTATTTTGTGCTGAAAGCAGGAGTTGTTTACAATTAAAATATTATGACTTTCGTGCTTTTAGAATTTCTTCCGCGTTTTCAATTGATCTAGCTAGCGCCATGTAAGCGTCAACATCTTGATTGTGTCCACAGCGCTCTTTGTAAAAATAAAAAAATTGAAATTTCGGCCAAAAAGTCGAATCAACCATACTGTGTGATACATTGTTAGAATCGTAGAAAAGAATTTTATTTAGAAATACGAAAATCCAATATGGCGCCCATAAAAAAAAAGTTGACAGTCGTATCTCCGCCATTTTGATAGCTCGGGTAAATCTAATGACAGATTTAGATTCTACGTAAAAAAGTGCCTCAATAATGTGTAAATTATAAATGTCTAGCTTTATCTGTTTTCGATTTAGAAAATAAAAACCAAAACGAAAAATTTTAGTTTTTTCTCGATATCTTCAAATGGAAAAGGAATCATTAAAATTGCTTTTCAGATTATTAATTAGCATGAAAAATATGCAACTTTAGCCTAATTTAATCGACCTCCTAGATAAGTGAGATCCCCATGCTTTGGCTCGAAAAGCGGACAGCCTGTATACTCAACATGTACGTTACAACAAAACACCTAATGGAAGCAAGGCTATTCACTATCCAACTCTAATAATTCCTGCTGCTCCACAGCGGGATCGGGAAAGTTATGGAAGGATCTGCAGTGCGTGCTAATGCCGTACCTCCCCAAATAAGATCCAGATCTTGCTGTTAAATTAGCTTGTTCTTACGTGTAGTCAGTGACACGTATCAAGATGAATGGGCTATTTAATTAACAACGAGCAAATAGTAAATGAACCGCCTCTGTTAATTATAAACGATTTTTTATGCGTACTTCAAACGAATGTTTACCCCATTGAAACTAAATTAAATATTTTTGTTGTTTGATGGTGACATAGCAATTTTGTTGCAAATCGTTTTTGATTGCAGTGGATCCCTCGAGCATCCTCTGTACAGCTGTTTCAGCTCTATTTGGAGCCTCCCTACTTAATCTTTATGTTGACATTAACGATTAAAAGTACACCATAAATAATTAGTCAACCAAAACGCGCCATAAATTACGAAGACAATAATTTAAATGAAAATCGATGCCATCAACTATACAGTAAGAATTTTTCAAATGGCTGGATACAAGGGAGTTCAGTTGAGATCGTATTTGACCGAGAGGGAAGGGAGTCTTGAGTTATGCATAGCCCCAACCAGCTGTAGTGGCTCTCACTTTGTGACGCAAACTGAATTTTGTATAGGCGAATAAAACGCAATAAAATCACATTGCTTATTTATTGCTGTTTTATTCGTTTTAAAGCATTTGTTTTTTTATGTTCTTTCTTTTTTATGCTCTTCCTTGTCCGCTATTGATACTAAACCCGAATACACACGAAGCTACTGCACTACAAAGCTAGTTAACTTAGTTTCAAAGGCCTGACCTTTTGAGTTTGGTTGATTGAGAACCCCCCCCCCCCCCACCGCGACCCCTAACAATAAGTAAAAATGTTTCTATTCTTTGTATTATAAAGAGCAGCACTGGTTGATTCGGAGTTTCGAAATGTTCGGATTTTATCGAACGAAAGACAAAATATCCAATTTTTAATTTAATGACCAGAGCCGGTGCAAGGTAAGCAAGGCATGAGGTCGCCGATTAAAAACGATTAAAGCGCAACTCGAACAATTTCAGGGTCAACCAACAACTGAAAAAAAATTTAATGTCCACTCAATCTAACTGAACCCGACCTAACTCCATTCAACCCAAGTAAAAATTTAAGAAAAAAAAATATTAAGGAAATTATTTTTTTTCTTTTTTTAATAACACAATACAATAATACAATAATATAAAATATAATAAAAATAATAAAATAAAATAATAAATAATAAATACACATTAATAATACTCAGCTCAACTGAATTCAACCTACCTATATTCAACTGAAGCAAAAAATTTAAAAAGCAAAAAATTAAAAGTAAAAAATTAAAAAAAAACGTTTAAAGCGTGGTTCCACCAATGGAAAGGTCAACCAAACTCGACCCAACAACTGAACATTTTATTCAACCCAAGAAAAAAAAATTAAAATCGAGAAACAATAGAAAAATTGAAGTTGACAAATAAATGAGAAAAAATTTCGACGTCAACCCAACCTAACTCCATTCAATTCAAGTAAAATATTTAAAACAAATTAAAATGAACCTCAGTAAATCTCAAGGTCAACTGAACTCTTCCAGCTTATTATATCATATTACACTCCATTCTACACAAGTAAATTTTTAAACACTTTAAAAAAGTAAAAAAATATATATGGATTAAAGTTAAATTAATCAAATCTTAAGGCCAATCCAATCCAACTGACATCAACCAAACTTCATTTAACACAAATAAAAGATTGAAAATTACTAGAGAAACTAAAAGTAAACATTAATAAAAATTAAGATCAATTCAAATGAGGTTTAACTAACGTCAAGGTCAATACAACCCAACTTATCTCAATTGAACTCCATTGAACACAAATAAAAATAAAAAAATTGGAAGAAAAATTAAAAGTATAAAAATTGTTAAAAATTAGAAATCATTTAAAATGAAGCTCAACCAATCTCAACGTCAACATAACCCAACCTAGTTTTGTTCAACCCAATCAAAACTTTAAAAAAAAATAAAAGGACTAAAAAAATTGGTTAAATGCTATAAATTAACTTTTTCCGTGCTTTATAATTGTCACTGACAACCAAATAAAAATTAATTCGCCTATTTTGGTCGTCAGTTGCCAAGAAAAAGGTAAGCCAAATGGTTACCAAAAGTAAGCGATAAATCATCACGGTTGGCAACACTGTCTGACTCTAAAATCACGTGTACAATTTTTCTATGATGGTTATTTTTTAAGTTGCGAGTTAATTTCGATAGCAATTATTTAAACAAGTTCAAAGTAAAGCAAAAATTTGTCAAAATAAAGTTTCTGAACACAAGTTTAGGAAAAATAATGGATGTATTCGATTTGAAAGGTGTCGGGACATTCGCGCCCCGGACATTTGCGCCAACGATACATTTGCGCCGCTCGGGTTAAATTTGCGGGGAACGGTCAGGTAATGTCATTAGCAATTTTACATTTGCGCCGCTGCCTCAGGATTAATAATATTCTTTGAAATTTTCGACCACTTTAGTAAATTATATTTTTGCAAATTTTAAATAAAATTATTTCTATCACTTTTAATTGCGCTCGTGCACATAATATGTGTATAATATGCAATTGTTTATTTGTAGATCTTCAAATCATTATTATTGTTCTTCTGAACTAGTATGTCGTATTTCTAAATTAGCAGATTTTTAGTGAATTTTATTCAACGTACTATTTATTAATAAGAAGATGCATAATTCTTGCTTGGAATTTACTGAAAACTCTAGAGTTATTTACTTTTAAAAAATTATTTTAATTAATAGCAATGCCTTTCAAATTATAAACCTAATAAATTTAAACATAAATAAATTTTTGAAAAAAAAAATGTAACGTAAAGCTGTTTTCAAGATGAATAATTTTATACTTAGGTTTCGTTCAATAAATGTCAATCATAAAGTGAACGAACAAGTTAAGACACACATTATTTTCCATTGATTGCTGCGAGTTTCTACTGTATACACTTTACAAAAAAAAATTTTGTGCAAATCGTTCTTGATTGCAGTGAAAACCTCGAGCAGCCTCTGGACAGCTGTTTCAGCCCTGCTTGGGGCTTCTTCAGCAGAAACGTAGCTCGACATTCCCACTGCAGACCAAAAACGACTTGCTCAATTTATTCGCAATTGCGATGTAAGAATGATGAACAGATAAAAAGCGACATCTTACTATCGCTTTTTGACCTGATATTGCAGTAGGATAGACAAATTGAAGCGGGATTTGCTCCTAATAAGTCCCCCATGCAAGGCATCCATGCTTGCTGTCAAAGCATAATGAAAGTTTTTAGAAAAATTTTTTGTGCAAATCGTTCTTGATTGCAGTGAAAACCTCGAGCAGCCTCTGGACAGCTGTTTCAGCCCTGCTTGGGGCTTCTTCAGCAGAGACGTCGCAAAAAAAATTTCTAAAAACTTTCATTATGTTTTGACAGCAAGCATGGCCGCCTTGCATGGGGGACTTATTAGGAGCAAATCCCGCTTCAATTTGTCTATCCTACTGCAATGTCAGGTCAAAAAGCGATAGTAAGATGTCGCTATTTTATCTGTTTATATACTTTACATTCGCGGTTAAAAAAGAAAGACGACGGCCTGGAAAAACGCTTCCTAAGTGGCTAGCTATTTTAGCTATTATAATGCAATAATAATGCTTATTTCTCCAAAATAGAAATTTTAAAAGGTTGGTGATTCATTTGATGTTTTGGTGAAGGCGCTGAATTTGATGATATATTGTGAGTCATTTAATGCTATTTACTAAACATGGACCATACAGTCTGGTGCACAACGTGCTCTTTGTGTTAAATCGTTTTATAAAATCCATGATTCCACGACAACTATACGAAGGTTATTTCGTAATCGGTTCATTATTCTGCGTTATGGCCAGGTACCGTCTGTATATCTTATGGGTCAAAAAGTTTGAGACTGGTTCTACCTTAAATTTAAACATAAAGGAGCAGCCAGCTTAAGAAAACTTTTCTAAACCACATCTTTCAAAAAAATGAAGAAATTGTTTGCGACCAGATTGCCTCATTTGTCCGCCTGTAATTTTTTTTTTTTAAATCTGCAAGCAAGGTGAACGATGGAAGACCGCAACAGTTAGCGGAACTAAAATTAAAAAATCAAGAAGTTTCACGTATGATACGGCGAATATTTGAAAATGTTGTAACTTACACTCCAAGAGTGCATAAATAGTGATGGTGCCCACTTATCAAGAGATTTTAAAAAAATAAAATAAAATGGCATGTCTTACTTAACAAGAAACAGCAGAAGCGTTCATGTTAAAATAGAAACCTGTTTTAAATATAGGAGTTTTAAAATTTCCCGCTTCACTGGCGGTCCCTGTATAAATAAAAGTAAATATAAAACATAATAAAGATAATTATAGGAAACACTAAATATTTAAGGAAATGCAGTTAACAGAAGAATACATAGAAAGGGTAGCAATTATAGTTAAATAAATATAAACAATCGACAAAAGTAAACCTGTGTATGGATAAAAAATGAGAACAAATCTAGGGAGCGTAATACTAACAACCAGTGATAGTGAGCTGCTGGAAAAGTTTCTGGAAACGGTAGGAAAAAACGCATATGAAATCTGGTAAACGGTATCATTGTTTTTCGAAGTATTCGCCTTTGACGTCAATACACTTTTGCATACGCTCGAACCAATTTCTAAAGCACGTTTTCCACTCTAAAGATGGTACCTCAGAAACCAGTGTCCGGAATGTTTCAACCGCTACTTCAACCAACCAAAATCGCTCACCACGCATTTTATTTTTGATATTTGGGAACAAAAAGAAATCATTAGGTGATAAATCAGGTGAATATGGACAATGAGTCATTAATTCAACATATTTGTTGGACAAAAAGTCAACTGTTTGATGGGCTGAGTGAGAGCTGGCGTTGTCATGATGGAGAATAATTCGTCGGTTTGGATTGTTTCTTCTTATTTGATCGATGACTTCCGGCAAACAAATTGTAATATACCAATCAGCATTCACGGTTTTTCGATCATCTAAAGCCACGGTTGCTACATGTCCAGTTAAACCAAAGAAACAAGCAATCATTTGCTTCGCAGCACTGCGTGAACGGACAACTTTTGTTGGTTTTAGTTCATTTTGAAATATCCAAACGGTAGATTGTTGTTTATTTTCTGGCTCGTACGAATAGATCCACGTTTCGTCACTAGTAACGATGTTATAAACAAAATATGAACGACCTCCATTGAATTTCTTGAGCATTTCTTCGCACCATTTGAAACGACCCTGCTTTTGCGCTTCTGTTAAATTGTGTGGGATCCAATGACTGCAAAGCTTTCGTACGTTCAAATGATCATGCAAAATCTGGTGTATTGCTTTCATGTCAATGCGTAAGGATGCTTGAATTTCACGGTAGTCACATGTCGATCTCGCTCAAGCATTTCACGCACAGCATCTACATTAGTGGCAACAACAGATGTTGATGGACGACCTTTACAAAATTCGTTACTGATAGAGGTACGTCCACGCTGGAATTCGGCAAACCAATTATAAATACTGCTCTTTGATGGCTTCGTCTCCAAAAGTCAAATGAAGCCGATCGAGGCATTGTTTCGGCGTTAGACCACATTTGGAATCGTAAAAAATCATGGCACGAAAATTTTCACGCGAGATTTCCATGTTTACACAAAATTACTTTTTCTCAAATGCTGTACAAACAAAACTAGTTCACTTGGATAGGAACTGTCAATAGAATTATAGGAGAAAAACGTTAAATTTTTCAAATATGACAGTTGATAAACGCTAACAATTCTCAATTCAATACCAGATTCCAGAAAATTTTCCACCAGCCCACGTATCACAGCAAAGTGCCACACTAAAACAGATAAACTTCCTCACGAAATAAGAAGTTTATTGGTAAATTTTCGTCTATGCAAGAACTAAATAATTTCCCAGAACGGAGGCGCAAATATTTAACTTTAAATCTTTCCCTGTGCGGTTATTTCTTGGAAGGGCGCAAATGTATGGCTGGCGCAAATGTGCGCGGCGCAAGTGTCCCGAATTCGATTTGAAAGCATGGGGTTATTTACAATACTTTTTGTACGATGGGTTTCACACTTTATAAGAAGCTTTTAAAGATGTATTTTTTTTTTTTTTTTGAAGAAGGGCGCTAATTATTGTTTATAATCATTCTAAGGAAAGACACAGTATTATTGTGGACTATAAAATCTAGCCCCCATACAGCAGATATTGTTCTCGGAATAAGAGCAGCTCTGAAATATTATATCTCTTAAAGTATGATTTCTTAATACTCCCTTAACAAATCGTACTTTAAGGGAAACAATATTTCAGAGAAAAAAAAAAACGTTTTCGTTTTAACTGAATAAGCTTCTAATATGTTCATTTTATACAGATATGCAAACTTTTCCGGATTTGTATGATTGTAGGAGTAGATTTTATGCAGATTTGCAAAAGACGTGGGGCCCCTGAAACGCCCGCGCCTAAAGCCGCCACTGCTGAGTTGACTCACTCAAACTGTACCTTTAGGTATACCTATTCATCAGAGTAGTTTAATAAGACAAAATGAACAGAAAATGCAAGAGCTACAATTAATTATACAAATCTTTATTACATTATTCAAATTCAAAAGATTAATGGAAAAAGACTGACAGAAAATTCAGGTACATATTTTATATTTTGAACACATAATACGAATTTTGTTTAATTTTTTTGTGCAGTTGAGCTCAAATATTTATAAATATACCTAGATTGATTACCTCTGTGTATAATTTTAGGTAATTTGTTAATTATCGAATTATAATGTTTCCCGACGAGACGTTCAAGGCGTTCATATTCAGAAGTTTAACGCACAATCTCGACGTCTTAGGATAAGATTCGCGCCATGGTTAGGAAAATGTGCTTCAAATTTCTCTTAAATACACACACGAGCTCTGAATCATCTTCAAAGACGTGGGGGCAAACACTGCCAGTGCGTAAAACGTTTGTTTATCTAATAAATTAACTCAACTCTGGAAGTTCGCTTGCAATAAACGAAACATTAAATTTAGTACCGCTCGCTGATTCAAAGCCACGGAGAACACGTCTGAAAAAAAAACCTGAGCCATAGGGAATTACCAAAGTTATACGAATATAACTCGATGTTTGAAATTATGATATTATACAATTATTTCTAATGCTAAGAAAACCTCGTTATTTGAATTTTTTTTTAATACCACTGGTTTTCAGTAATACAATTTTATAGGAAATAATAATGATAGAATTTTGGATTTAGTTTTAAGTAATATTGAAACGACGGTTGAAAGATGTGATATGCCTCTCGTATAAGAGGATTCTCATCATCCACCGTTAATGTGGAAACTTAATTTTAATGTTCGTCTTAATTTACCTTCCGGCATGTACAATAAAGCTCATTATAATTTTAGGCGAGCAGATTTTCTAAAACTTTATGTAATGATCCTCGATACAGATTGGAATCTAAGTGACTTATTAGATGTAAATATTGCAGTGAGTGTTTTTTATAACAAAATGTGTGCAATATTAGACGAATGTGTTCCTAAAACTACAATGTTAAAAAGAGTGTTTCCTAAATGGTTCCCAACTGATAATATTAAAGATATTAAACGTAAAGCAAGATATCACAGTAATTTTAAGAAATATGGTAGATCAACGGATTTTAAGAAGTTTAGGCAATTAAGACTAAACATTAAACACAATATTAAAACTGTTTTCAACAAATATGTAGAAGAAATTGAATTGAATTTGAAAGTTAATTCTTCCTCATTTTTTAAATTTATTAAATCCTTGAAAAAAGAACTTTTTGCCAGCAATTAAATGAAATCTCAAGAACTAAGATTAGGAACTAATGTTGATCATGCTAAAGCATTTGCAGAATATTTCAAGTCTGAGTATAGACATTCCAAAGCTGATTATAATGTAAATACAAGTGAATTTCTTACCATGCAAATTTTAATTTCGGAATTATTTCTGAACAAGGTGTCTTAGAATCTAATAAAAGATTGAAACCAAAAAAATCCGTGGGACCTGATAATATTCCTGCTTATATAATTAAAGGTTGTGCAGAGGTATTAGTTAAACCATTAACATTTATATTTAATCTATCTTTAAAAACATTAACTTTTCCTAACATCTGGAAATTAAGAAAAGTGTGTCCAGTTTTAAAAAAACGGGGATCCGTGGAACATTGCAAACTACAGGCCTATTGCTTTACTTTGGGTTCCATGTAAAATATTCAAGCATATAATACACAGACATATATTTTCGCATGTTCTCTCTTATATTAGTTCATGTCAGCATGGTTTTATGGCTAAACGCTCAACAATTACGAATATGTGTAATTCTTCTTAGAATGTAATCGATTCTGTAGCTAATAATTTGCAAACAGATGTAGTATACACTGATTTTGCTAAAGCCTTTGATGTTATAGATCACGATATATTGTTAACTAAATTAAACATTTTGGGCTTCTCTAAAAATGCATTAACATTTCTTGTGTCCTACCCTATTGATAGGTTACAGTGTGTAGTTTTTAGAGGAACAGTTTCTGAATCATTCATAGTATTTTAGGGTGTGCCTCAAGGCTCTAATCTAGGACCATTGCTATTCTTATTAATGATAAATGATCTACCTTTAGCACTTAAAGATTGTGAAGCTGAGCTATTTGCAGATGATTTCAAAATATATAAATCTGTTTCGTCTGTTCGAGACTGCGTCATACTTCAACAGAATTTAGACAGGATCTATGAGTGATCAATAAAGAATAGGCTTTGTTTTAATATAAAGAAATGTGTTCTAGTAACATACACAAGAAAAGTAGAGCCAATTCTTTTCTCATATATGCTGGGAAATCAGATTCTCAAAAGAACTGGTGAAATTAAAGATTTAGGAATTACATTTGATTCTAAAGTTACATTTACCAAACATATTGAAAATTGTGTTAGTAAATCTTATCAGATGTTAGGATTCCTAATCAGGAATGCTCGTTCTTTTAAAAATATTGATACTTTAATCTGTTTGTATAATAGCTTTATAAGGTGCCATCTTGAATACGGTTTTATAATTTGGTCCCCATTTTATGCTTCACATAGCAATGAAATTGAAAAAATACAAAAAAAGTTTTTACGATTTCTGTATGTTAAAAATCATGGGCCAGTTAAAACGCACGAAATATCCTACAGCCTTTTACTTGAAGAATTTTGTGTAATAACTCTAGCGCCGAGACGTCAATTACTTTCTAATATATTTATATACAAACTTGTATGCAAACAACTGTCTAGATTGTACTGGAATATTAAGCAAGTTACATTTTCATGTACCTGTGTTTGATGCAAGACACAGACCCTTCTTTTCATTAAGCATTCAAAAAAGAAATTATGCTATAAATTCTCCTCTGTGTAGAATATGCGATAATTTTAATAAATTGTGATCTGTTGATGTCTTTTTTGATAATTTCGGCAAATTCAGAAAGTATGCTTTGGAAAATCTGTCTGCCTATGCCTAATTTTGCTTAATATTTACTCTGTTTGGAAATAATCATTAATTTCATTTTTTTTTGGTTGCTTATTTATATAGATGCATTGACGTATATTTTCTCTTATATACATTCATTTTTGTAACCTGTAATTGGCTATTTAGCTGCTGGTTGCAATGAAGAAATAAAATAAAATAAAAAAATTAAATTATTTAACCCTTTAATTAGTCTTCACAAAAAATGCTCTAGCATGATGGATTCCTTAAAAACCGTGCATTGCAATTGTAAACCAATTAAATCGTTTTATTATCACTCGAACTGAAAGATCAGTTTGAAGAACACAAAACTCTTTGATTTCACCTTAAACTCCTCTTGCCACCCCCCTGTTTGGTCTGAAGAAAAAATATTGTCGCCGCAGCGTTTTCTTATTAATGACAGTTAACAATCGTGTTAGCTCACTCTTATCAATGTTGGCAGTGGAGCCTGTTTAATATTTTCGTTTTATTTATCTTTTCATTCAAAATTTGTTGTTATCAAGTTTGCAAGTTTGTACTGTCAGCAGTGACTCCGACTGTCTTACTTTACTTAATCCTAAACTATGATATCTCTCGAAAAAGGCTGGTGTGAGTAAGTTAAGTCAGGTTAGTGTTTTACATATTTCTCTCCATCTTTCTCTTTTCCGCGCTTAACTTCTTAGCTCTTCCCACTTCACTCCTCTCTTTTCCGTTGCTCCCCTTACTTCCTCTCTCCATGTTCTTCGTGGTCTTCCTCGACTTCGCTTTCTGTTCTTTCTTGCTTCATACACTCGTTTTACTAGTCCCAATCTTTGTATCTGTCTAAACCACCTCAACTGATTTTCCTCTATTTTTCCTTGCATGTTGTTTCCCGTATGTTATCATTTCTTATCCTGTCCAGTCATATTTTTCCTTCAATCTTTCTCAGGAAGTTCATTTCGGTACTTACTCTGTGATATCATGTTGTTATCCACCTTTCAGAACCATATGTAAGTGTTGGTGTCGCCATCATTTTGAAAATTTTTAGTTTTGTTGGTTTTGGTATTTCTTTTTTGCCTGGGAATGTGTTCTTGATGCCATTATACAGAGTATTCGTTTACTGTGTGCATTACTGTAATACGTCACCATAAATGGCAACGATTAAACTTATACGCCCTTAACACCAAGTTAATAGTTTTCGAGAAAAATGCATTGGAAGATTTTCACCAAACCGTTTGAGAATTGCTGGCATAGCTAACGACAGGATGGTACGCCGCCTTGCCTGTGTGAATGACGACCTGAATATAGGTCAGTGTTTTACGATGTCGTAAACGAACATCTGTTTGATTCGTATGAGGCATATTAATAGGTCGTAACAGTCGAAACATTTTAAACGCGCCCACAAAGCACCTGGATTAATTAAAACAAGTGCCACATCGCTCCAAGTAATTACAATTTTAGGTATTTTCAAATTATAAACAGACGATTATAATTACTGCACAAAAAATGCGGATGAGTTAAATAATGACATCACCGTCATCGTTTTATTTCCGGATATTTACCCTCACAAGTAATAAATTACCTTTCCATTTTTAATTAAATAGATTAAGATTCCTTTAGTTTAATAAAGAAATTTTAGAATAATGTTGTAATTTATCTACTGTTTGTACCTACAGTTTAAAATCGGCCGTATTACGTATTCACACTAGGCAGCATAAAATGTGCTCACTACCAATATGATTGACATTAAATTTACAATTTCTATTAATTCAATTATGAAATTCGGCTAAGTAAAACATTTTTAACGCGCTTGCATTGCAAATTCCAAAATTTACAAATTCTCGCATGCATTCGATAAAGTCGTAGTTTCGCATTTCTATTGATGCGTTTTATTACAATTTTTTGTGTTTTTACAACGGCGGCCGCTGTAACGCGTTTAAGGTGGGGCTGTATTACATTAGCGTTCTGCAGTTACGAAATATTTCACAAACGAAGATAGATTTTTGATTCATAAAAACGCATATTAAGATCGTAATGGCATTTACAAAAAATGAAAAAAGAGATATGTTACTCTTGTACGAGGAAGTCCGCAGAAACGCACATAGGGCCCGGGCATTGTAATAAACGATATCAGTGATTTTTATTACGAAACGCTGGAGAATGAGTTTAAATGCGGGACTCTTTTTATGATCGGCGATGTGTGTGGGCACACCTACTGATTTCAGAGGAAGGCGTCAATGACCTTGCTGAATGTTTCTCTCTCGCACATTTCAGCAGTTTCAAACAAGTGGAACCTCCGAATTTTTTTGACCATGATTCGGTAGCCACCCGAAAATACGCGCAGAAGGTAGCATTTCATGTACTTATACTGAGGTTTTTTTAATTGCACACAGTAAAAGAACATCCTGTAGAGTTTTCCCCTTGCTTCTCTTCTCGCCCTAATTTCTTCGTCTAGCCTTGCATCCCTCGTCACAATTGCACCCGAATATTTGAAGCTATCTACTAGCAGTAACTTTTGTTCTCTTAGGTGTATCACTTACGTTTTGTTCTCCTTGCTTAAGATCATTGCCTTCGTTTTTTTCACGTTTATGCTCATGCTCATGCATTTCAAGCTTTCATTATACACCTTTACAAACCCAATAAAATCTTTCTCACTTTTCGCGTATCAATGGCGTATGTTCTCTCTGTTATTCCGACTCTCTCCATGTTCCGGTACCTTACCCAGTATTTGTTTGCTTGCCTTTTAGCTGTTTTTATGGCTTCATCAATTGTTACCAAGAACAAGACTTAGTATATACCCTTATCAGAGGCTTTTGATGTTTCATGTCTTACTCTAACATAATTTGTTGTTTGTCTGTACAGACACTTTATTCAATTTATTATCTTTCCATTAATTCCTCTGTTCTCCAGCATCCTCCAGATGTCTTCTCTGTCTATTTTGTCGAAAGCCTTTTCTAAATCGATGAAACACAGGTACTTCTTCTGCTTCCCTTAGAACTTCTTCGCTCACTTCGCTCGCCCTTCTGTTTGATCTGAAATCAAATTGTGCGTCTCCTAAAAACAATGCCGTTATTCATTTGTTTTTCGTTTATTTTATTCTTAGTACGTCGTAGTTATCTGATTCATTTTTTTTTCTAACCAATTATTCTCTCTAGTTTTTTTTTTAATTTTCATTATTTTTTATGAAGGGTAGTAATACGTTGAAGTTTTTAAAAAGAGTGTCGTTAATCACGTACAGTTCAGCATTCGACTCGAATAAAAAAAAATACGACTGGGAAATGGTGAGTTTGAGAAAGAAAGTTCGCAATCCTGCTGCATTTTAAAGGCGAGTCTGACAGGTAAGTTGTGGAACCTCAGCCCGACAGTCACCAAGTAAATTATTTGGTAGCAGTAAGTTGTTTACGTTTCGTTTATTCTTAACGCCCCTTAACACGATTGCCCCCAAAACACAAAATTGTAACTTAATTCCTATCGTAATTTTTTTACGTACGTTTCACACCAGAACAGCCTCCCCCCTTCCCTAATCTCCACAGAGGTATCCCATATAAGAGCCAATTTCTGCTCTGCTTTGTGCATCGACTCGGACAGGCAAGTTGTAAGGCCCTTAAGTCTTCCATCACTCGGGCGTAGAGTTTTCCTACTACACTGAGTAGTATGATTCCTCGGAAATTGCTTTTTATGTACAGGTACTATGATTCCAACTTGCCACTCCTTTGATGCGATTCCTTCGTTGTATATTTTGTTCATCAGTATTTGTAATATTCTTACCATTTCTTTATTTCCGCCTTTTATCATTTATGTTGCTACGTTATCTTATCCTGGCGCTTTGATTCTAAACACTTTTAAAATATCGCGACCTCGCCACATTACCGAGAATTCTAAAATCGACTTGCCTGCTTTCATTTTGTTTATTGCCGCTTTGATTTCTTCTTCAGTTATCTCTTTTTCATGTTCGCCACTCTCTCTCCCTTTTGTCTGCTTTAGATTACTTGTTCTGTTTATTTGCGGTGTTATATTTCTCCCTTCTAACAAATTCTTGAAGTATTGCCTTCATCTTTCTTCTGTTAATTTTATCTCTTGTTCGTCTTTTATGTTTCTTCGTATGGTTTCCTTGTTTTTTCTTTGATTTCTCATCACTTCCTAGAACATTTTTTTTTATTTTGATTGTACGCTCTCCTCATATTTTTTCTCCAAACTCCATCCATATTGCCCTCTTCCATTTTTTATTAGGTCTTTTGACCACCTTCTTTTCTCTTTTCTATTCTTTGTAGTCCTGTTGTATCTTCTTGCTTAGGTAATTCTTCCAGTTTTTCTTTTTTGTTTATTTTTTTTTGTTTTGTTTATAAACCAGCAACTCGCAGAAAACCCAGTTCAAAGGAGCTCAACACGATTCGAGCTGTGAAAATTCTGTATTTATTAAAAAAACAAGTTAATGGGAAAACTTTGTGACGACACACTTCTTTTACTTTACTTTTAAACACTTGTGAGTGATTAATAATTATTTTTTTAACCAGAAGCAATGTACAAAAACTAAAAGAACAAAATTTAACTAAAAAAAGAAATCAAGAAAAACAAAGAAAACTAAGGCAAAAGAGTAAAGAAAGTTGAAATTAAACAAAATAAAACATTATCTCTAAAACGCAAGATTTTAACAAAGAAAAACAGAGTAAAAAAACACATTTAATTTAAAGAAAACAGAGTTTAATTTAAAAGTAGATAACAAAGAAAACTAAATTGGACAAAAGGAATATAACTTACACATTAATAAATTCAACCCTAATTTAAAAAAAAAGTACATATTTTTATGGTCTTTACGTGTAAAGATACTACTATGTTTCAATTTGTGCGTTCGAAACTAATTTAGACATGTTTAGTTTTCTGTTTGCTGCAATAATGTCTCGCCGGGACGATTGCGAGCGGGCACATAAAATTTAAACACACCGTACGGTGGATCCCTGCGTGAATGCCTTCGGGATTTATAAATACGAGAACGCAACCGTTTGTCTTGCTAAATACCCCCGGAGATACGCCTTCAAAAGTTTTATTACCGAAATAAAATCGAAGAAAATAAGAATGTCCCGTTGACAGAACACAGATTTAAATCGAATGTATTTAGTGTTCTTTTCTAACTGCTTAATGCTGATTTAAATGCCATAAAGTAATGGACTTTTCACTAAAACGAAAATCGAGACAGGGAAATGCATTTTTGCAAAATGAAAAAGTTCACACTGCATTCTTAAGTTCGTTGGGCTTTAATCACAGATTCCTCACCTTAGATTTTTAAGGGAAAGAATTTAGACTAGAAATTATATATAATTGCGTTCCGTTTACAAAGCCACAAAGTCAGCAAAGACTTCGCACGGATTTGATAATGAGGTCGTAGTGTAACACAGAATTATTACGTAATCAATGTTGTCATTTCAAAACTATAACGGGACCCAGTTAAGCGAGCATACGTCGACAAATAATTTTTGTGTATTTGTGCAATATGATGTAAACACAATTGATATCGGTAAATAACCCAAGGCGAATCTCGGAAATCAATCGGTAAAACGGTTCATTGGTATCTTCCATCCAGCAGCAGACGTCATTACGTCTCCATCCCTGGACTACAAGATCTACGCCGTCACCAAGAATCTCGTCGCCGCCTCGCCTCGCTGGAAGCAATCAAGACATCTCTGCAACCTTGAGTCGTCCAGCCCTGAAGCATCTAAAAAACCAGAACGACGCTGAGACGGATCCTCTCAACAAGTCCACCGTATTTCAAGAGCCAGTGGATCTATTCTGTAACATTGATGTGGACTTGATGCGTATCAATTATTGCTATGTATTAAATGACCTTGCAAAATCAAGTAAATACGTATCTCTCTTCAATTGACGGTCGGCAATCCACTTGAATTGTTATGAAATCGTATCAAGTTCTCTCCAATTTTTTAAGACCACATGAGTTGATATCCATATCAATTTTGAAAACATGATAGTTGATCGGGTTTTTAGGACAAAAAAGATTCTAAATCATTCAGCTGACCAGTTTCGGTTTTTATTCTAAGCCTTCATCAGAGCCTGAAAGATAACAGTAAGATTCTATCAAATAATAATTAAAAAAGATTTTACCTTAGATTAAAAGAAAATCGGATAAACTGCAAGCCACCTTAAGATTTGGGGTATATTTACAAATAACAGCAAAAAGGGAAAACCAACAGTCACTCTAAGACTGATGATACAAAAATGTAAACACCTACGGTTCAATTAAAACATGTTTGAAGCAAAATTCATCAATAATGGAATGATTTTTAACAATTAACAATAATTAATTAAGGATAAAACAAAGTTAAAATTAACGTTAGAAAACGTACGCCAAATGACAGACTGAAGCTGGGTTTTACTCAGCAACGCGACAAGTTAACCAACATACAGGTTAGAGTAAAATTCCTCAAGTATTGGCCAACCTAAGAAAAACAACTTACTAACGATTGACAGTGTGATGTTTGATAAGGTTATGTTAAATGATACTTAAATTTTGTGTATCGGTTCTTAAATTTATGGAATTTTTATTATTCTTTATATGAATCATTTCAGAGATTAATCTTTTTGTAAAGACCGGTTCATAATCTAAAATTTTAGATGGATTGCAATCATATTTATGATTTCTCATTCTATGGCATAGTTTCTGTTTAGTTTGGCCAATATAAGAGGAATCGCACCCCATACAATCTATTTTATAAACAATGTTACATTGATTAAGCAAAGAGGTTTTTGATTTAAGTTTTGAACATAAGCTGTTGGTTGATTTTAAGAAATAAAAAGCTATTTTTGTTTGATTGTTGTTTAAGATTCTGGCAATGTTATAAGATAAAGTTAGGCAAAAAAAGGAATTTTGAAATATTTAACTTGATTTTGAGACTCTATTATTTCTGATTGTGAAGTATTGGGTCTGACACTCAACAGATGGGCAATGAGTTTTTTTAGATAGCCATTTTGTAGAGCCAGTTTTTGAATGATAGTAAAATTCTTTTGCCACAAATTGAGATCAGAAAGCTCCATGACCCTGTGTTTTAAAGACTTTAAAACTGCCAGTTTTTGGTTTAAAGGGTGTACAGAATGGTAATTAATTATTCTGCCAGCATGAGTAGGCTTTATGAATCAATCAGTGATAAGCTTACCATTGTCAAGCAACACATCCAAGAAGGGAAGTTTTTTATTATTTTCTATTTCAATAGTCAATTTTAATTCATCACAAAACTCGTTAAACTTTGACAAAATCCAACCCACAGAATCACTAGGAATGCTAGTAACGATATCATCGACATAACAATATAAAAAAGGAATAGGAAACGGTAAGTTGTGTACAACAGAATTGAGCAGTTTGTTCATTTTTGTATCTACCAGTCTGAGACTGACTGTTGCTTTTGCTTTTTTTACAGCGGCTGTTATTTGTAAATTTACCCCAAATCTTAAGATGGTTTGTAGTTTATCCGATTTTGTTTTAATCTGAGCTAAAATCTTTTTTAATTATTATTTGATAGAATCTTACTGTTACCTTTTAGGCTCTGATAAAAATTTAGAATAAAAACTAGGGATACCGATACCCGATAAGTTTACTACCCGGGTACCCGTTATTGATACCCGGGTAGTTACCCTTTTTTTTTTAGAGGACGGGGAATCTTCAAAAGACATCCAACGTCAAATCTACGGGTCGGACGTATTGGATTCACCCAGCTCTATGTCGGACGCCTACCAACTAAACCCCTTTCCTCTTCTTGTTCACTCAGGGCAGAGAGTACCGCCTCTCGGCATTTCTTCCTCTGCCCCTGTGGACATCAACTGCCCATTGTCTCTCTTTTATCCTGCCAGTTCTCTAGCTCTTGCTCCTCCTCTTTTCTATCCTTCTTTCTGCTCCTCTTCGTTCCTCTTCTTAGTCTTCACATCCTCCTCCCCTTCACTCCGTTCTCGTCCGGTTTTTCCTCCTCTTCCTTTCCCCTTCTGTCCCCTCTTCCTTTCCTCTTCTTCTGCTCCTTCATTGCTCTTTGCTCTCTTCGTCCTGCCCCAATACTATCATCCTTCCTCGGTTTGCCACTCCTCTTTGCATTTCATGCACATTATATTTCTCAGCATGCTCAATATACTGCTTAGTGTGGTCCGTCCATTTAGCATTTGCTGGGCGATGGAGTTTGCTGTTATTTCCTCACCAATTTCCGTTCCAGCTCGAAAGCGTGCCTCATGCCATCTTGGGCACTTGAAAATCGTATGGTACGGCGTGTCGCTTGTTTCGTCGCAGTATTTACACATTGCAGTCTTTCTTTTCTTGTACTCCAAAAGGTAAGAGCCAAAACAGCCGTGACCCGAGATAGCCTGTGCGATGTAGTAGTCGACCTCGCCCTCCTTCCTACTACACCACCCCTCTACGTCCCTTATAAAAACCTTGGCCCATCCTTCGTATGTAGCCCGCCTCTGCTGCCAATTCTCATATAGTTCTTTCCTTGCCTGTTCCCTGCGGTTTTGGCCGCCAGCGTAGATTTTGGCTCGCACTTCAGCCTGCAGTGCCATAGGTGGAATATCGGCAATTACTAGGACGGCCTCAATAGAGATAGTCCTACAGGCAGAGACTACCCTAATTGCCGCGAGTCTGTTTACTCTGTCGATTATGGCCTCATAATGCTTGTAATTCATTGCTCGAGACCAAATCGGGGCCGCATACAGAATAGCGGAAGAAACAACAGCTGCCAGTAACCTCCGCTTCCTCTGGCCGGGTCCACCTACGTTTGGCATGATTCTGGCCAACGCCGCGTATGTTTTCATCGCCTTTGCCGCCGTGTTTTTGACATGTGCGGTCATATTCGTATTACGTAACTCCGAGGTATTTTAGCTGGCTTTTGGATTCAATGTTGGCGTCGCCCATTCTAACTGTAACGTGCTTCGAGCTTCTCTTGCCCGTCAGGATCATCACCTCAGTTTTATGAAAAGCTAGGTTCAGTTTCATCTTCTTTAGTCTCTCACTGACCCTCTCTACTGCGATCGCCAGTCTCTCCTCCAGTATAGTTTCAGTCTTTCCACTGACCTCTATCGCCAAATCATCCGCATAGGCAGTTAAGGAGGACCCCGTCCCCAGCTCTGACTCCAATATCTCGTTGTACAAGACGTTCCAAAGGGTACAGACCCTTACGGCATCCGCATGTCAAGGTAAACCTATTTCCTTCATGCGTCACTATTTCTCTTCCAGTCAGATACGAGTGTAATATCTTTCTGATATTATAGCTAACCTTGTATTTGTACAGTGCGGCAGAAATGCCCCTCCAAGACACCGTGTTAAAGGCATTCTGTATATCTAGGGTTACCAATATGCTGTAATGTCTGTTTTGGTCTGCCTTCTCGTTGATTAGCTGGACCATGCTCTGCACCTGCCTCAGAGCTGTCATGGTGGACCTTCCAGCTCTGAAGCCATGTTGGCATTCGTGTAGTGTGGTATTTTGGTTCAGTTCCTCAACGAGCCTGGTTTTAATCATGGTTTCTAGGACCTTACCCATTACGTCCAGGAGACATAGCGGTCTGTACGTGGTTTCTTCCGCGTCTGTTTTCTTGGGTTTTTCAACCATCACTAGCCTTGCCTCCTTCCACATGCTCGGGAAAAGCTAGTTACCCCTCCTTCCATGTTTTGTTGAACATGTCCAGGTACAACCGCGGTACTGCCAAAGCAGTGGCTTTGACTACCTCGGCCGGAATACCGTCAGGACCGGGTGCCTTAGCGGTCTTGATACGCCCCACCGCTTTTACGAGCGCATCCTCCGTAAAGGGAGCATCCTCTGTCTCTTGCGGTTTCCTTCTGCCCGTAATCCATCCTTCCTCTCTTTGATCTGGAAAGAGCTTCCGAATCTCGTTTCCAAGTTTTTCTGTGCTCATCTGCTGGCTTGGCTTTAAGTTCAACTTTTTCATTACCAATTTATATGCCTTGCCCCACACGTTGTTCTGTAGTTCTTCTCTGAGGCCATCCCAGTATTTCGTCTTGCTTCTCCGTATCTCTTTCTTTAAGTTGGTTTTAGCTAGCCTATATTCCCTCCAGGCGTCGAGACGCAGGTTTTCATCTACTGATCTCTGTAGACGGGTCGCTTTCCTTCTACTCGCAACTGAAATTTTCCTAAGGTTTGCAATTTCCTCGGTCCACCAGTAGGCCGGGTTTTTCCGGCGATTATCAGATTTTCTGATAAGGTGCCTATTACACAGCCCCGTGAGGAATTTAACAATTCTTCCCGGTCCCAGGACTTCGTCGCAGCGGGCTCTCGTCTTGTAGTCCCTGACGAACGCTTCGCGGTGATGAAGAGTAACTCGCCATCCTTTATTTCCTTTGCTCTTGTTCATCTCAGCCTTCATGTCGTGGTCTTGGTCGTGTACCTCAAAGGTAATAATTTTATGGTCGCTGAGGCTCTCCAAGTCCTCAGCTATCTTCTAATCTTTAACATTTCTAGCAATGCCCTGAGTCGCGATAGTGAGGTCAATGTATGAACTGTCACGCAAGCTTTGGAAAGTAGGGGTAGTTCCTTGGTTTAGGATCACCAGCATTCTAGCTTTAAAGTCGCCAGTCACTGTGCATTCTCTATTTGCGGCTATAATCTTGTTTTCTATTGTTTCCAGAAATCTTTTGAATTCTGCAATTGGTTTATTAGGGGACGTGTAACAATTAAAGACAACACAACCCGGGTAGTTACCCGATACCCGGTAAGTACCCGTTACCCGACAAGTACCCGGGTATCCGATAAGTACTCGATATCCGACAACTACTTGGCTATCCGATAAGTATCGACTAACAATTTAAAAAGCCAGTATAGAATTATCTGAAGTAGTTGACGCTCATTCGAGCAAAATGTTAATGTAGGTCACATCAGGCAAAATGAAATGAAGACTTCTTGGTTGTTTGGCAATTTCGGAATATCGGATAACGGGTAATTATCGGGTATCGGGTAGTTATCAGGTAACGGGTATTCAAAAAGAGGAACCGGTTCCGTCTAAATAAACGGGCACCCGGGTACTCGGGTACCCGTCGTCATACCTAATAAACACCGAAACTGGGTAGCTGAATAATTTAGAATCTTGTTTGTCCTAAAAACCCGATCAACTACCACGTTTTCAAAATTTAATAAACAGGACGCCAATTTCATTTATTTATCCATATCAATGTGATGGAATAGCCCTGAATATGTTCGACCCGAGAAGGCTACCTTGTTTGCGACGAATACTAAAAAAAAACCTCGGTCCTTATTATCTGTTACATCTGTCATTAAAGTCACAGTTAAAATTAGTCAATAGTAATTACCGTCATTGATTTTCGTGCAACATATTTCCACTAAGCATTTATTTAAAAAAAAAAATTGTCAAAATTCACCCTGAATAATACATACCTGCCTATATCACGATTGTCTCCGTGACGGCGACGTATTATCTGAGGATGAAGCAGTAAAACTTATTCGTTTTCAAAGGATGATTTCACACTCCACCGAACCTACTAACTTTTGTATTTACCTCAATTGGTTTTCTTGGAACTAAGGGAATTCAAATTTCTTAATTTATATTTATTAGCTTTATCCGGAAAATCGAAATCAAACCACATTGAAAATTGAAATTAACACCATCATTCGTATAATGGAAACAATGTAGAGTAAATATACGCATACGCAAATATGTAAAATGAAAACAAATAGGTGGATAGTACTCAGACTATATTGATTTATATCGTTATTTAAAATTGTTAGTAAATTAATTTTAAAAAATAAATACTTTTTTCATAACAGTCTAATGAAGTAATTTAAAACAAAAACCGCAAATGCGAAAATTTTCTAATATTGTTCAATTTATTAAAAAATTTAATAAGAGCGAGGTTGGTAAAGCTGAATTGTGGACAAGGTTGTCTCGATCAAACCCCGGGGGGATTGGATTTGGAAACGTCACATCACAAAATCCAATTTTCATTTTGTTTAAATTCGTGGATTAAATGAACAAGATCTCAGAATTTATTCCAATTCTGGTGAATAGATTAAACTTTACGAGACAGATTAAGTCTCATTCTCTTTACTTCGTTGTTCTGGATAGAAATTTCGTATGACGTCACAGTTACTCTGTGGGAGAGGGGGAAGTCCAAACTACAGGTTTAAGTGGGAACGAAATAACTTGTTAGGTGCAATATCGATTTTACCAACCTCGAATATCACTCTAGGTCACACCATCGCTTGGTCAGTTTTTTATCTAGAATTGTATGACGAATCACAAATTGCAATCAACTGTCTTGTTTGTAAGTACAAAGTTTTTTTAAACATGAACCGGACAGAAAATGAAGGGAAAACACTCAACGTTTCGCTATAGATTTATAGCTTCGTCAGGAGTGAAAAAAAAGTAAATAAACAAGTTGTCAAGAGAAACAAGTCGTCAAGAGAAACGAAAAGGTAACATGATTTTAAACTAAAATACGAGTTAATAACTAAAGTAAAGCAGACTGTGGTTTAAGAAATAATTGAAAATTAATCTCCGCCCACAATAATTTTATATCCTTATATCCTGTTTTACGGATATAAAATTATTGTGGGCGGAGATTAATTTTCAATTATAAAATACGAGTTGTCCGGAATAAAGGTAAAAGTAACTTCAATTATTGTCTTGTTTGTGTTTGACTATCGAATATGTGCAAATTAATGTCGCGGAAAATTTTGTTTTCAATAATCAATTTTTTATCCGTATTGGCATGTTTAGATTTTCTATAAAACCATTTAAAATTTACGGAAATAATTAAACATTACGTGTATGTAATCAGCACGTAATCGCATTCCAATCGTAGCAGGTGTTGTAAGCTTCGTAAAGCCTACATCTCGGCAAAAAACAACGCGCGGTTTGGGAAACTGAAGCCCTCATTCGCAAACCTTTTGCAAACTCAAGTGTTAATTCGCAACCTAGTTAAGTAAGCATACTTTTATAAACAAACGCGTTAACTAAATTATTAGTTCGTGGACGCCACCATCACCTCAGCTGCTGTCTGCAGTTTAGTCGACTACATTCAAGAATCTTTCGAAGAAAAATGTTACGCGCAAGCTTCATTCTATGATCTCACCAAGGCGTTTGACTGTGTGTCCCACGATCTACTCTTGCGCAAACTGCAATTTTTAAATTTTGGCAAGGAGAGCCTAAATCTAATCAATTCTTATCTTGTAGGACGCTCACAGTATGTTACGTAAAACAGCAAGTCATCAACTAGACTGCCTATTAAACACGAGTTCCACAAGGATCTGTTCTTGGCCCAATTTTATTTTTAACTTTTATAAATGACTTATCGTCGAAAATAACAGATAACGCCTAGATAGTTTTGTTTGCAGATAATACCTGTACTCTCTGTAAGAGCAATTCCCTTGAAAATTTAGATACCCAAGTAAGGGACACACATGTCAACGTCCTGGATTGGTTTTGATCTAATTTGCTAAGCACTAAAACAGCTAAAACTCAAAAATTGATCTTCACTCTTCGCCCACTCGACTCCCAGCCTGCACCCATAAAATATTTAGGTATTCATTTGGACTCGAAATTAACGTGGGTGGAGCATATCTCACAACTGTCAAAAAAACTTAATATTGGTATCTTTATGCTACGTAATCTAAAAAATGTTGTACCTTTTGAAACGCTAGTAAAAGCATATTACGCAAATTTCTACTCTCACATGTCATATGCAGTTTTGTGTTGGGGTGGCTCCACTCACGCTTCATAAGTTTTTCGCATCCAGAGACGATGTATCAGAGTGATCGCAGGACTGGGACCTGTACACTGTTGCAAAAGAAAATTTATTGAATTTAAACTGTTGACGTTTCCTTCGTTATATATATTTACCTGTCTACTACATATAAAAACAAATTTGTCATTATATAAAAGAAATGAAGATTTTCATAGTTACAATACCCGAAACAAGAATGATCTGTTAACTAATCACAGTCGAATACAGAGGTCGAGAGATGGTGTTAATTATTTTGGTATTAAATTTTTTAACGTTTTACCACGCAATATTCAAAATCTTACAACCCTGCAATTTAAAACCACCATAAAAAAATATCTCTTGCAAAAAGCACTCTACAATATTCAAGAATTTTTGAATAATGATTTCATTGATTTAATTCCGTCAACTTGTACTTCCCAGCAGGCTGGTCACTAGTTACCAACTACCCCTCAAATTTTCTTTATTGTGTATGTTGCGGCCGTTAGTATTTTTTTAGTTAGTAATTTTTATCATCAATAAATATTATTATTATTAACATATAAAATAGCGACATCTTACTATCGCTTTTTGACCTAACATTGCAGTAGGATAGACAAATTGAAGCGGGATTTGCTCCTAATGAGTCCCCCATGCAAGGCGGCCATGCTTGCTGTCAAAGCATAATGACAGCAAGCATGGCTGCCTTGCATGGGGGACTCATTAGGAGCAAATCCCGCTTCAATTTGTCTATCCTACTGCAATGTTAGGTCAAAAAGCGATAGTAAGATGTCGCTATTTTATATGTTCATCATTCTTACATCGCATTTGCGAATAAATTGGGCAAGTCGTTTTTGGTCTGCAGTGGGAATGTCGAGCTACGTTTCTGCTGAAGAAGCCCCAAGCAGGGCTGAAACAGCTGTCCAGAGGCTGCTCGAGGTTCTCACTGCAATCAAAAACGATTTGCACAAAATTTTTCTAAAAAAAATTATTATTATTATTATTATCATTTTCCCTGGTCTGCATTGTCGTCGCTGCGAGGTCTTCGGACGCCGTCGAAGTCGTCACCAGCAACCTAAGTAATGGTCCGACCCTGTCCGTTATTCACCCCATTCAAGGCAACGCAGAAGCTTTCATTGCGACGCGTTCCCGACAACCCGAACTGACAGAGAAAACCCTCGACCTCCAGAGATCAACTTAACTCTAATCTAAATCAAATAAAGAGGTATATTTTTGTAAATTCTACCTACGCCTCTATAAACTGGAGGTCTCCTCGTGACATTGTCAAGGCCATCCGTGATATGGTCTAATCTTTTCGTGACAATATGGTAGGAATTTGTTGGCGGTCTGTATACCGGGTGTTCTTTTACTGTGTGCAAATAGTTAAACCTGTAATACATCATCACGAATGGCAACGATTGAACTAGTATTTTCCTAACAAAAAGTTAATAGTTTTCGAGAAAAATGCATTGGCAGATTTTTACTAAATCGTTTGAGAACTACTGACACAGCTAACGAATGAATGGTAGGCCGCGCCACCTGTTTGAACGAGGACGCGAATATAGGTCAATGTTTCACGTTGAAACATCTGTTGGATTCATATGACGCCTATTAATAGATCGTAACAATAATAATAATTGAAGTTTGTTCTTGTCCGATGAAAATTGTAAGTACAATATATAGCGAAACGTTGAGTGTGTTCATTTTTCTGTCCGGTTTGAGATTAAAAAAAAACTTTGTACTTATAATAATAATAATAATAAAAATAATAATAATAATAATAATAATAATAATAATAATAATAATGTTTATTTCTCAACAGTCATATAAACTAATTACGGGGAAAAGCTTAAAAATAAGTAATACAATTCAACAAGAGAAATTAAGTTAGAATAAATTGCAGGTGCAATATACACTACTGCAGTAAGAAGAAAAAAGCTGAAAGCGTAGATGCAACATACATACTAAAATACAAATATAGATCTGCTAAGAACTAACTACAGCAGGCAATCGTTAACGCATGAAACAATTTTTTTAAAATCAGAGTGAAAAATATCAACTCCGTAATTAATACTGTTAAGTGTTTTACACATGCTGATAACAGGAGAATGAAAATAATAATTGGTATGCGCCTGATCACATTTAAAAGTTGTGGAAATTTTAGAATTTAGTCTTGGAATACAAAAGTTTAGCATGCGGAGTAAACAAGGATCATTTATAATTCCATGTACCAGTTTAAATAAAAATATTACTGCAGAAATGTTCCTGTGAGTACCTAGCTTCTTAAAGTTAAATTCATTTAGAAGTTGATCATAAATAATGTGAACATCTGGATAATGTTTAAATTTTACGAAAAATAAGTATTTTAGGAAACGTTTTTGTAATTGTTCCAATATATTGATATAAATACGACAATGTGGTGACTATAATGGGGCGCAATAATCTAATTTACTGCGAATAAAAGAATTATACAATATAACCAGGCCGTCGATTTGTCTAAAGTCACGACGTGATCTAATAATGAAACCTAATAGTTTGTTGCAGTCAGAATGTAATCTCCGTATGTTGCCATTAAACGTTAGTTTCACATCAAAAATTATACCTAAATCGGTAAATTCATTGCATCTTTCCAAAAATGAGGCGTTGTTGTTATAGTTGTGAGTTATGATTGTCTTCCTTCGAGTGAATGTCATAATCTTACACTTATTTAAGTTAAGTTCTAGTTTGTTTTCATCACACCAACCCGCTAAGGAGTCCAAGTCTTTTTGAATTAATTCACAATCGGCTTCTGAGTTTATAGCACCATAAATTTTAAAGTCGTCAGCATATAACAAATTATTGGAATTAACACTGTCACTGATGTCATTAATGAATATAAGGAACATAAGTGGTCCGATATTTGAGACCTGAGGTACTCCTGATTTTGCAAGAAAAGTAGATTTGTAACCACGGTATTCAGTAAATAGCGATCTGTTATGCAGGTAACTTCGCAAAAGTGAAATAACATCTGGATGGAGACCAAATTGTTGTAGCTTGGTTAATAAAATTTCATGATGTATTCGGTCGAATGCCTTACTGAAGTCAGTACATATTACGTCCACTTGCTATTTGGAGTGCATCGCTTCATAAGTAAATTGGGTGAAATTCAAAAGATTAGTTATTGTGCTCCGACCTCTCATGAAGTCATGCTGTTTGGTAGATAACATATTCCGTATGTGATTATAAATTCTGTTGGAAAGCATAATTTCAAAACTCTTTGCAAAATTCGAGATTAGTGCAATAGGTCTGTAATTTGAGACTAAGTCCTTGGTTCCAGATTTATGTTTTGGGCAATCAACAATCAACACATTTTAACAAAACG
Organism: Prosopocoilus inquinatus; assembly: GCA_036172665.1. NCBI lineage: Eukaryota > Metazoa > Arthropoda > Insecta > Coleoptera > Lucanidae > Prosopocoilus > Prosopocoilus inquinatus. Next base: position 57,225,778 of record CM069871.1, read on the forward strand.
CCTGGATTTATTAAAATAAATAAATGCAATTTCACTCTAAATGATTACAATGTATTTTCAAATTATAAATAAATAACAAATAAATCGACGATACTGGACGAAAAATGCGGGTGAGTTAAATAATATCATTGTCATCCATCGTTTTATTTTTCGCATATTTTACCCTCACAAAATTTAATAATTGATTGATATTTTAAAGTTAAATTATTCTCTCATGCGTTTGATGAGTCGCAATTTCGCATCGTTTTATGACCCATTTACCGCGATCATTTTTTGCAATTTTTTTCACAATGCATAAATTTTCGAATCTATTCATCGATGTTTGACATTCTAAAATAAGTAAACGTAACATAACTTCGCCCAGTGAATTAAAAGTTTAAATACAGTAATTAATAAACGATATCAGTGATTATTATTACGAGACGTTGCGGAATCGGTTTGAATGCTGGACTCCTTTTACAATCGGTGCAGTGTCGGTGGATGTGTTCCATAGATTATAGAGGAAAGCATCACTAACCTTGCTATATTTCTTTCTCGCTCATTTCAGCAGATCTAAACGAGTGGTACCTCCGAAATTTTTTGGCTGTGATACAGCAGCCACCAGAAAATATGCGGAGAAGGTAGCATTTCATGTACTTATACTGAGGTTTTTTATTTGCACACAATAAAAAAAATCCTATAAAGGGTGTCTCAAAACCTCTGTCTTTAAATGAAACTGCAAGTTCCTCGTTACATAAGAGATTAATTCTCCAAATCTGAAAGTTTTTGCCCAAAAATGAAAAACTGACCTATCACAAGCGAGCGCAGTCCCTTTGTTTTGAAACCTGTACTTGGATTACTTATTTCAGCAATTTATTCCGATAAAATCAATAAACCGCAATAAAACTTTTTATTTACGTGTAGAAGAACTCGATCAAGATCTTATTGTATAAGAATATGAATCCGACTTGCGGACTTTTTCAACATGCGATAAGTAAGAACGTTTGTTTACGCATCTCCTTGTAACAGACAATAACAATTATGTTATAAGCGACTACCTAATCTTCGTTATATTTTTGCTGAAGTAATTAAACATCTTCGTACGCTAATTTTGTAACTGCGTTAAAAATGCCTGAAATTATTTTTTAATTACCGCACTGACAGCTGCAGAATAAATATTGTTAAAGTACGGATTAGCACAAAACTAATCAACAATTAATGCAACACGCACAGAATATTTTAAACTATTAAGAACTTACCTAGTTACAAAATTTATCTGCTTTTAAAATTAACAACAAAACACGATACTTGACCTGCCTGAAGTACAATATCTGTGCATTAAGTCATGGTCTGCGTTTTTATGACTTTTTATGGCCTCGAATGTCGGAGAATAGTTGAAAACCAAGCTCCGCCGGAACATTTAAGCTGCATTCAGCGACCCTAAAACAAATTCTATGGAAAAGTAAAATAATTTTTATTTGCGTTATTGTTGCTATTTGACCAGTAGTTGTATAACAAATTTTGCTTCTTTACTTGACCACTATTTGTGGTTTCAATTAAAGACATAGGTTTAGAGACACGCTGTATAATTACAATTTCACTGTCACTTTTACAAACTTTTCACTTCGTTTGTATTCCCGGTCTTTTTTTCCAAATCTAAACTGGTGCCGAAACTTCCGATCTTCAGTTAAAGAAAGTCAGTATTCATCCTTTGTAGTAAGCTTTTCAAGCAGAAGGTATCTATGTTTTACGTTCTCTTATATTTAAAAGTTCTCAAGTTAAATGACTAAATCAATGAACTTAATAACGTGATATACATTTTTATTAGTATTGATTTTAATTGGTTACCTGCTCGATTTAGTGCTATGGGTGTCAGTGCAGTATCAGGGCTCTTGTTTTTTTTTAATCTATGATTTTATACAGTGTGGAAGAAAGTGGAGGGGCCTCAGCAATCTTCAGACTTAACTCCACTGGATTATTTTCTGTGGGGTTACTTGAAAGGCAAAGTATACGTGAATTTGGAGGAATTGAAAGACCGTATTAGACAAAGAAAATGCTCTTAATTAGTCCAGAAGTAATTTGTCACGTTCAGGAGGAGTTCATTATTCGTTTAGGCCAATGTCAGGTAACTAACGGTCAACGTTTCGTATATCTTCCATTTTATAATTTTGAAAAATTTCTTGGTTACTAAGTTAATAACTTCTGACTAAATTTCTCTCAAAACTTTTGTTATTTAACCTTATAACTGTTTTATTTATAATACATTGAATAGAAAGTATTATCTATCGAATAATGCAATCAAAACTGTAGGTTACATTGGAAAAAACGGTCAATAGGTATGTTCGACTCAGACCAGTAAATATCAGAAGTGAGGTGAGTTTTGCTGAGTTAAAACGTTCCTAAAAAAACAAGTTAATTTCACTGACATCGCCCAAATGTCAAACGAGACATTCTGCCATTACGTACACATGCATTCTAACCTAAATCCCTATTTGATTGATTCGGAGGAAGCTCACAAAATCTCACCAACGAGCGCGTAAAAAAACATCAAATATCCAAGGTTACTGAGTGCCGCTGAGTTACCCTGAGTTTTGCGGTAAAAGAACTCACCTGTTGGCGTCACAACTCTGACCTAGGTTACTATTAAAAAGAACAATTGCGGCTAAAAGGTGCCGATTCGAAATCCTAAATCGACCTGTCAGAGTCTTTTTACCAACAACAAGATATTTTCCAAGACATTGAATCAGTTCTTTAATTTTCCTTTACACTGTACAGGCTGTCCGTTTTTACTATGGGGAACTCGCTTATCTGAAGATATACGAAGTTGGTTAAATTAGGACAAAGTTGCGCATTTTCGTGCTGAATAATAATCTGAAATTAAATTTGAAATATCTTTAATAGTTTTAAAAATATCGCAAAAAAAGACAAAATTTCTGATTTTCGTTTTTAATTTTTTCACAATAAACTAGGGTTTTCTAACCAAGACATTATTGAGACACTTTTTTATGAGGAATTCGAATATGGCATCCCTTTTAAATAATTTTCAAGATGGCGGAGAAACACCTGGAAACTTTTTTCTTATGGACGTCATTTTGGATTTTAAGATTTTGAGATAACGTTTTTTTTTTTTCTCTTTACAACGATGTATCACACTTGGTGGTCTAGTATCAGATTTTTGCCAAAAATCCAATTTTTCATTTTTTGCGAAGAGTGCTTTGGAAAAACAAAATATTCTTTTATTGTGAACAAGAGACAGTGACAGTTTGATTCTATTTCAATTTTTGTCATTTGCGTTTGTGCTAAACTAATCGTACCAGAGATTTCTAACCAAGACACATTACGCAGACATTTTTTTATTGAAAATTCGATTATGGCATCCCCGAAATACATAATAAGAATAGATAATAACGGCAAATTCAGCTGGGCTGCAACTTCCCTTGAGGAGACAGACGGATTTTAGTATTTGTAATCATGTAAAATTTTTACCTCTTCCAAAATTTCCTGCTCATATTCATTGGTCCATATTTTCGTCATATCCTTTAAACGAACCATATTCGCCCAAGCATAGAAATGTACCTCAAACCAGGTTGCTGCCGCTCTGGATAACGCTGCAAATATAAGGGCGTTCTTCACTTGAAAATCGTATTTTCGCGATAAAACTAGCGCAAACGTAAATGACAAGACTTTAAATAGGATCAAACTGTTAAACTTTTGTTCACAATAAAAAAAAGTTTTGTTTTTCCAAAGCTCTATTTGCAAAAGATGAAAAATTGAACTTTTGGCAAAAATGTGTTATTGGACCACCATGTGTGATACATCGCTGTAAAGAGAAAAAGAAAACGTAATGTCAAAATCTTAAAATCCAAAATGGCGTCCATAAGAAAAAATGAAGTTGTCAGGTGTTTCTCCGCCATCTTGAAAATTATTGAAAAGGGGGTGCCAAATTCGAGTTCCTCATAGAAAAGTGTTCTGAATAATGTCTTGCTTAGAAAAGCCTAGTGCGACAGTTTATCGTGAAAAAATTAAAAACGAAAATCAGAAATTTTGTTTTTTTTTGCGATATTTTCAAAACTATTAAAGATATTTCAAATTTCTTAAGATAAGCGAGATCCCCATAGCGGCACTCGAAAAAAGGACAACCTGTATACGTTTTCGTAGATAAAGAATAAATTCATATGTATATCTAAAAATTCTCTCACCGATCTGCGTTTTAGTAAAATGTAGGAGTATTATTTATTCCAGTATAATACAGATCAGCATAAAACCACATATTTCTTTTTATTTAGGAGAAGCAGTATGTGCAAAATAGCAAAAGGAGGAGTTTGGATGTACAGTCAATTGTGTAACGTGCTACAAAAAGTGAACCAGCATTTGAGGATTAACCACACATACGATAATTAAGGCGCAGAATAGAAACGCCACTGGGTGAATGCTAATGATACCACGAGCGTGCGTTTTTACGAGGCCGCACTCATATTGTTCGACGCGTCAATTTACTCTTAGGAAAAGAGGTTCTTGTGCGCATTTAACCGTAAAATGATGGAAATATTAATTTAAACTACTAAAGTTTAAACTCCATTAACTCAGAATAGTAATTTGTGCGTGACAAGTGCGCGAACATAAATGTTTTTGTAGAGTTTGCGACATTATTTCACGCATAGGAGTAGAAAAAGTATCTTTATTCAATTATAAAAAATATGATAATATTATATTTATAAGTAGAAGGTTTTTTTAATCTCAAACCGGACAGAAAAATGAAGGGAAACACACTCAACGTTTCGCTATAGATTTATAGCTTCGTCAGGAGTGAATAACTATAAATCTATAGCGAAGCTATAAATCTATAGCGAAACGTTGAGTGTGTTTCCCTTCATTTTTCTGTCCGGTTTGAGATTAAAAAAACCTTCTACTTACTATTTTCATCGGACAAGAACAAACTTCAATTATTATATTTATAGAAAAATTTTGTGCAAATCGTTTTTGATTGCAGTGAAAACCTCGAGCAGCCTCTGGACAGCTGTTTCAGCCCTGCTTGGGGCTTCTTCAGCAGAGACGTAGTTCGACATTTCCACTGCAAACAAAAACGACTTGTCCAATTTATTCGCATTTGCGATGTAAGAGTGATGAACAGATAAAATAGCGACATCTTACTATCGCTTTTTGACCTGATATTGCAGTAGGATAGACAAATTGAAGCGGGATTTGCTCCTAATAAGTCCCCCATGCAAGGCATTATTATGCTTTGACAGCAAGCATGGCCGCCTTGCATAGGGGACTTATTAGGAGCAAATCCCGCTTCAATTTGTCTATCCTGCTGCAATATCAGGTCAAAAAGCGATAGTAAGATGTCGCTATTTTATCTGTTGATAATATTACAGTACATCAAATAATTTCAAGGGAAGTTTATCGCTGCTTTCTAAGATTTTAAACTTACATAGCTCTTCAAAAAAGCTTTACGGAATCTGTATTGCGATAGCATTTAAATAATTTAGCCTACGTGGTTGAACTCTTGGCTTCCGGTTGGAACCGCGTGTCTCGGATTTCTTCTACTGCCGACGTTTCGTTCTTCACTGCACAAGAACTTCCTCAGCTCAGTGCTACTTCTTGTTAGTCGTTGAGACATGTCCGCAATGAAGAACATCTGACGTCTGATGCGAACGAATCAGGACAATGCAACGATTACCGCCACAACAATAACTGAAAATCGCTTTTATTATGATCACGATGACACATGTTAGCGTTGTTTTTGCAATGCATCTAATCTATCTTTCACGTTATTTGATATGTCGATTGGCTCCAGTAATTCTGATGTCTGATACGAACATTACCTACACAGCAGTAACTGAAAATAGTTTTGAACACAATGACGCATTTTCGCGAGAAGAGGATAGAAGAAGGACAACTGGCATGAAGGAAGAAATGTTCAAAGGCGGTACCCTCCATGCTGAATGGCGAAAAGAGGAAAGGGGTTTAGTTGGTAGTTAATCTGAAAAGAGTCAGGTGAATCCAACACGTCCGGTGAGTAGATTTGGCGCCGGACGTCTTTTGAAGAATCCCCGACCTCTATATAAAAAAAGTTTGGATTGGGTTGGATTCGGAGAGGAGGAAGATGACGTGGAGATCACGATCTTCAAGTGCAATAGATGGAACCACGACAGAACAAGACTGAATAACTGGATACCGCTATGGGTCGAAATAATCTGATCGACCCGACGTTAAGTAAAGAAGTGATCTGGAAAGAGATAACCAGGACCCTGGAAAAAGTTGTCAGGAGGAAGGAGGAAGGTGAAAAAAGAACAGATAATGGAAGAAGGATTCAGTAGCGCGTAACTGGAGCAGACAAGTCAGCACTGCTAGCTCATGACAGGAATGTAGGAAGAAAAGGACAGGTAATGAAGAAATATAAGAACGGGAAATAAAACACAGCAGCAAGAAGAAGAAGGAAGGTACCAAGGAAAGAAATCATGAGGAAGAATGGGAATAGGCAACCAAGTCAATATCAAAAAATAGCACTGTGAAGAAGAGGTATATTGAACATTTATTGGATCTGCATACGCAGAAGAAGGAGAAGGAACGGAGGTTCCTTTTAGGAACCCCGAAGCAATAAGAAGAAGGAAGGCAAAAAGGAAAGAAGCACAAAGGAAAGAAGCACAAAGGAAAGAATCTAAGCAGAAGAATGGGAACAGTATTCCTAAACAGAAGTTACAGGGAGTGGAACTCAATATGCCATTAAGGATTATAAAAATGGATTAACACGGATCACATATGAAACGAGACGTCTTCATTTTTGTATTATTATATTATTGTATTATGTTTATTTGTTCATTTACATCACAGCTGTGATACAGAACACGTCAAAATAGTAAATTGAATTGTAAACAAAAATATAAGATTAAACACATAAATATATCACATAACATTGAGAGAATAAAAGCATCTGTCACTCAACCATTTCTTTAATTCTCTTTTGAAAGATAATATATTTGTTATAGTATTCAAATGACGTGGCAAATGATTGTATATCCTTATACAATTGTAATGTGGACCTTTTTCAAACAGAGACAGAGAATGAATAGGATATGATAAAGCGTCACAAAATCTTTTATTGTACCTTTGTTGAATGTCGCTATTTTTTACGAATAGTTTAGGATTTTTTATCACATATAAAGAACATTCAAGAATAAATAGATCAAATACAGTAGGTACAGCTAATTTGAGAAATGGGAAAGAATATCAGTACCAACCATGTTACGAATGATTTTTGAATAAAGAAAACTCGATTTACATGAATCGAAGTGCCCCAAAATAAAATACCATATCGTAGTCTTGACTCAACATTCGCGAAATAAAATAATTTTAAATGTTCTAAGTCTAAAATTAGCTTGATATTATAGATCAGATAGTTAAAAGAACATAAACGTTTTGATAAATCGGTGATGTGAGAATTTCAGTTTAAATATTCAACTATATGGAGCCCCAAAAATTTAACAGATCTTACCTGTTTACTAGATTCACCATCGGTACGAATCCTCAGACTGTTTAGATGTCTTAAAATAGATTGACTGTGTTTTGTCTTTATTTAATATTAGATTATTTTTAGAACAGTATCGAGCCATCTCATTACAAACCACAGTGGCACTATTGACCAACTCCAATTTAGATTCATTGGCAATGACCACACGTATCGTCGGCAAACTGACAGGTAAGACCAGAGCTAAGTACTGAAGGTAATTCATTCACGAATATTATGTACAATAGCGGGCCAATTATGGACCCCTGTGGAACACCCGCAGATATTAAAACTGGTTTGGAGCTGAAGTTATTAATGTGTACAATTTGAAATCTGTTGGAGAGGTACAAACGAAACCAACTTAGAGCTTGACCACGAATACCATAGGCATTTCTTTCGTTTTGCTCTTTCCTAAGAGTAGAACATAGGCAACCAAGCCAAGGCTAAAAAACAGTGAATAGGACCCATATGTGCAAAGAAGAAGAAGGAATAGATCCCCATAAGGAGAGTTAAGACCCAGCTCCGTCAAGGAATAATGCAAACTGCGGTTCTTTGGTAGTGAGAGTGCCGAATGAGGAAAGGGAGTTTAGCTGGTAGGCGTCCGGTACTTGATCCGGACGAATCCAATACACCCGCGGTATGGATCCAACCGCGGACGTCTTCCGAAGATCCCCTGAAACTCAATTAAAAAAAAAGAGGTTGGATTGGGTTGGGATGTGTTAATTCCGCCTGCAGCGAGGTCGAAAGGCGGAGGATGATCCCAAGACATCGCAGTTACCGGTCCACATCCCTAATAAAAGAGTACGGTCCCTAAGAACCATACCTTATGAGTGGAAGTGGTGCCTCGGCGTCCACACCTGGGTATGTACCATTCTTCTGATCTAAAAAGATGTGTGCCCCTTACACTTTTAACTGTCCTATGAGAGACCCTCTTGTTCACCCTTTTGCCTTGTCAGAGACCCTCTTGTTGCTTTCAGATCCCGATGCTATTAGATATCGAGAGCCAGGGATCTTTCTTGGTTTCAGCTATTTTTTCCCACTTGCCGTTCCGAATGGAAACCGCGCAGCGCGTGCATAGCTTAGCCGCATCCCTGGAAAAGGGGAAAAGCTAGTTGAGGGAGCCCCAACACATTACGCTGGCTCTGGTTCAGGATAGACCACAGGATACGCGTACTCATATTTTGTCCAGGTCCCGTTAGATAGTGCCCCCCGAGATGTAGCCCTGTCTAGAAAGTCGCTCGTCCCATTTGAGCAGGGAGGATTATGGGGATTATTGAAGAAAATTCGCATGGATTTTAAAAGGTGTATAGAGGATCCAACATCTAAAAAATGGAAACGGAAACCCTGGAACCAGAACCTAAAACCGGTTCAAGCAAGCCTAAAGTCGCCAATGTCATATTGAACCATGGATGAAGCCCTCATGTTGAAATAATTTAGCCTCCGGTTCATTGTACCAATGACGTTTTTATATTGGGGTACGCCACTTTAGGTAGGAACACAATCCTCTTCGCTAAACATCATAAACTCGATTGTGATTGAAAGCTATTATTAACTTCATCCAATCAGAGAATTAAATTAATCGCTGATTTGTTGTGAAACCCATCGTAAATTGCTTAAGTGAAAGATTATGTGCCTACAGTTGCAGTAGCGCACCCGGTATATAAAGGGCTATAACAGTACATAAAAAAATTGTGATTTGATATACTTATATAATTTTGCTTAATATGAATAGAATTTTTAAATAATTATAAAAACAAAATATAAAACAGAATAAATATAAAAACTTCTCGCTGAAACACAATCAATAAAACAAATGAAAATGATATAAAGTATTAAAGCGTCACTTTATAGATACAAAATTTTCGCGCTGAGGTATTCCTATTTTAGAGACTGGCAGTAATCTCGTAACTATTGGACGACGTAAAAGCAAAACGGTTATTAGATCCCGAGGTGCAGTTAAATTGAATTGCTATTCCATCAAGTCAATTTCCATCTTCAGCTATAACTAGATAAATGCCATCAATAATGTCGTGTTATCGAATAATATCTACTTAAAATACCATACGAAAAGTTTACGATTTTATAAGCTTACGTACACGTGTACTCTGTTAACACCAACGCATTTCCACTGATGCCTAACAATAACTAAAGAAAAACGAATTGAAATTAACCATCGTCACTATGATTCTTCAGTATGCCGCATCAAAATTGAAGAGAATAGTTTTTGAGAAGTCAGTTATAATGCTAAGGCTCGATCTTTCCGGCTCCAGACAAATTTATCTGCTAGATAATATCTTAGGAAACTATTATCGACACAATGGTTACCAAAGATATTACCTAGCAGATAATTTTATCGGGAGGTGGAAAGACTGGGGCTAATCCTTATTACTTATCAATCGAAATTATTATGAAGCCTGTATTGACTGATATATGATTGATTCATTTGTATAATATGATCCAAAAGTGGGATACAGAGCAACTGTCAATTCCTGACGTCAAATTATTGCGAATTAGCTAAACTCACTTAGTACAAAATTTGATAATGAAAAAGACACAGGGCCTTAAAATCAGAATTTTAATTTCAATTTTCTTCAATAATAATTCTTAAAGTTTTTGACATATTGCCTAAACATTTATATCGGAGTTGAATAATTTATTGTTGAAGAAAAGTTCATGCGGACATTTATCTCGGAGTTATGTAATTTATTGCTGAAGGAAAGTTCATGCGTACAGAGTGGATCATTTTTGATGGTTTTACAAGGTTTCACAGTTACTTATAGGAATAGAAGAAAACCGTTTTCGCGACCCAATGCCGCTTTTTCAAGAAAAACTCGCCGCCATTCAAACAACAAAAAAATAAATTCCCCAGGAGCCAAGTTATACCTAAAGTCCGCAATAACAATTGATACCCACTTGGAGAGATGACCCAGCTCATTGACGAATCCAAGACGGGATGTCTAACACAATCAGTCGGGACATGTCTGTTGTCATAAAGCGCCACCCTGTGTTAAGTTCTGGTACCCCCAGGATATATCGTGACGCGCCAAAATAAAATGTACAGAATACACTTTTGTTGGTCGTTTGGGACAAAGTTATCGGGGATTCCCCGGTATCTGAACGCTTAGATAAGTTGATGGTCATAGAGGCTCACACCAACAATCAACTAAGCAACTGTACCTCGGCCGATTAGATTAATATGCCGGCAAAATCGGATCCGCTCACGAAAGAAAAAAAATATCGTATAGCGCCGCAAAACATTCGGATGGCCATCGAATTATTGTGCAGGGTAAAAGCCGCACCCTGCCGGCTGAATCTACAAATTCGAGACGACAGCAAAAAAACCGGCTTTGGTTAACATAAACGAAGTTATTACTATAGCGTGATCTTTCCTTCGATGATAACTTACACCACTCCCAAATAAATGTACAGTGTGGTCCATTTTTGATGGTCTTACAGGGTTTCTCAGTCATTTATAGGAATAGAAGAAAACCGTTTTCGCGACCCAATGCTACTTTTTTAAGAAAAAGTCAGTAGAGAAAACAAAAGTTAGCTATCTCCATTCATTCGGGAAATATCGGCCGAAAACGAATTTTTCCGAAAAATTATTTTCACAATATCTCAGTTGTTTGACAAGATATTTTGAAAATTCAAAAACTATTTTATTCAGAAATTAACGATGATTTCACCGACATCATTATCTTTTGTAGAAATTGCACCAAGTCTGCAAAACAGACTGTAAATTTTTAATTTTATTTGATATAATTATTGTTATAAATAACAAAGATACTAACTTTCGTTATATTGCAGTACCTACTAAGCGATCTATGACAATGGAAACAAAAGAAAATTCAGTTGTTTTCCTCAAAAAAACTATTATTCGATTAAATAGTACAGGTAATTAAGTTTAACAAAATAAATACGAAATGCTATTAGAGAACTCATAAAACTACAAGTAATGTAAATGTGGATTAACTGTCAATGCAGCTTTGAAGAATTATACGTTGTATGTTCCTTTGAAATTATTAAATCTTAAATTTTATATTATCAAAACTTCTTAGACATTTCACTTGTATCCGCGATTGCATTTATTAATACACAAAAGTTCTTGAAAGCATTATTAAACTTAAGAAATATCCGACATTTCAATAATTCCTTAAAGAAATGCATTAATTTATACAATTTAAAATTTATAGAAATCTCTTAACTATTCTCATTAATAATTAAAGAAATGTTCAAATAGAGTTAATTCATTTTTACATACTTTTACGTTTTACGTTTTATGTCAGTCTCTGATCTATCTATGTGGAAGCTATTTATTTATTGAATTAAATTAGATGTTTTACTTAACAATAATTGATTTTTAGGGAAAACAATTGAACTATTTTTTTTTGTTTTTTGTGTCACGGATGGCTTGTTAGCTACTGGAAAACAAAAAATAAATAGTATCTTTATTATTTGAAAAAATAATTATATAAAACTTTACATTTTTTGAAAACCTCATTAAACAAGCAATTTATTTGTGTCATAGCCAACTGCGGTTTCCATTTAAAATTAGAAAGTTACGGTCTGTTTCGCAGAATTGATGCAATTTCTACAAAAGATAATTCTGTCAGTAAAGTCAGTGTTAATTTCTGAATAAAATAGTTTCTGAACTTTCAAAATGTCTTGTCAAACAACTGAGATATTGTGAAAATAATTTTTCGGAAAAATTCGTTTTCGGCCGATATTTCCCGAACGAATCGAGATAGCTAACTTTTGTTTTCTCTACTGAATTTTTCTTGAAAAAGTAGCATTGGGTCGCGAAAACGGTTTTCTTCTATTCCTATAAATGACTGAGAAACCCTGTAAGACCATCAAAAATGGACCACACTGTACATTTATTTGGGAGTGGTGTAAGTTATCATCGAAGGAAAGATCACGCTATAGTAATAACTTCGTTTATGTTAACCAAAGCCGGTTTTTTTTGCCGTCGTCTCGAATTTGTAGATTCAGCCGGCAGGGTGCGGCTTTTGCCCTGCACAATAATTCGATGGCCATCCGAATGTTTTGCGGCGCTATATGATATTTTTTTTTCTTTCGTGAGCGGATCCGATTTTGCCCGCTATTAATCTAATCGGCCGAGGTACAGTTGCTTAGTTGATTGTTGGTGTGAGCCTCTATGACCATCAACTTATCTAACCCTTCAGATACCGAGAAAACCCCGATAACTTTGTCCCGAACGACCAATAAAAGTGTATTCTGTTTATTTTATTTTGGCGCGTCACGATATATCCTGGGGGTACCAGAATTTAAAACAGGGTGGCGCTGTGTGACAACAGACATGTCCCGACTGATTGTGTTAGACATTCCGTCTTGGATTCGTCAATGAGCTGGGTCATCTCTCCAGATGGGTATCTATTGTTATTGCGGACTTTAGGTATAACTTGGCCCCTGGGGAATTTATTTTTCTCTTGTCTGAATGGCGGCGTGTTAAATGACGCCCAGCAACCAAACTACAACTTGACAACTATGAACACAAAACACTACGAAAGAATGTGAATTTATTTTCATCGTTTCGGTTGGTCAAACAAAAACTTTTATAAAGAATGTTTTTATCGAAAACTCAAAAGTAAGAAAAGATTTTTCTTATCAGTTGCTACGTGGGTAACAAAAGGAGCGCGTTGCGCGTTGTGATCCACAGTTTGTGGACTGGGTTGGGTAATTGTGTCCACTCAGTGGAGACGGCTTGGGGATTCATCAGGTGTTACAGTTAACTGCGCCACCCAGGAAATATTCCGCAAGGATGATAAACGGCAAGGAAACTATATCCCTGTATGACCCCAGAAGATATAATACCCCAGAACCCGCTTCCCCAACACTCCCAGGTGAAAAGGAAGCAAAAGTAAATAAATAAATAAAGTCTTTAGCTTCCCTCCCACAAGCATAAATTTCGTAAGATGAAACATTCAGTAAAATCGTACGTTTAGTTATTATACACAGGGTGGTATGTGATAACAAGCAACCCCGTGTTGGGCTGTCAATAGCAGTAGTGTAAGTATTACTTTACTTTACAGGGCCCGATAAAAAAAGCATTGACGTATTAGCGGGATGAATAACAATAATAGTTTATTAGTCCATAACGTTCATGCAACATGCATTTCATGACGTGTCATAAAACAAAGAACAATACAAAGCCTAAAATCAATTAAAATATCAGTCACGGGTAAAATTCCTCAGAATATGGACAGCGATCGATTAGAAACGATTTAAAATAACACTTAATTTTTTTTATATCTCTATTTATGTAACCCTACGTGGTTAGGGCACCAGAAAGTACCGTCAATTTAGTAAAAGGAATATGAACATCATTTTTATCTTTAGTGTTAATATTATGAATATCACTGTTCACAGTGAATTTTAATTTATTTTTGAAAATATGTACACGTACACAAATTTCCAAAGTAAAAGGACGGTAGAGTGTTAAGATTTGAAATTTTGTAAAAAGCAATCTGCAAGAGTATCTTCTGGAGACCCCAGCCATAATTCTTAGAAGTGTTTTTTGAGAAGTAAAAACACTTTTACTTAGTACAGAATCACCCTAAAAATAGACACCATTTGTAAGCCTCGATGCAACTTGTGCATGATATTGCTTTAAGATGTTTTAAATTTCTAAATAAATAAGCTGTGGAATATAATTTACAATGATCTTGAGATCCTGATCTAATTGCAAACCCAAAAATTTAGTTGCTCTTCGCATCTGCCAAAAATATGGTATGAAGCGTGCAAGACAAAATGTTCATGAAGTAAAAAAAAGTTGTGAAAAACTCCACTATTAAGAGGTGACGCTGTCTGAATTTGAGCCAACTAACCTGACAGTTACAAAAAATAAATAAACTAGCAAGAATAGGTATATGTGACAACAACGGTGTAAATAGACTCAATATAAAATTAAAGAAAATTTGTAGAACCCCTGGAGGAAAAATTCAAGCAATTTCTTGCAAAATGTCTTGTCGGTTTTGCTCCGCGACAAATCCCGAAAAATTACACTCCCAGATGGTCGTCAATAACACGTTGCCGGGAAGATAAAAATGATGGAAAAGTCTTATGCTTTCTTTCTTTCAGGACTACGTCGGAAGGGGAGTTCGGGAATTGCCAGAGTTTCAACTACTTAGAAGGGAAAATGGTTCGTACCACGCTTCGAACGACAACCGTCTTGACGCCAGTCGGTTTCCCATGCATCTTGTTTTTCTATTGTGTTCGCGATAATTTTTAACAGAAAGATTCCGTAATGCTATAAAATGTAAAACCCCAAAGTGCCCAAAAATGTATTAATTATTTATTAATTTATGTACGACGAAACCTTGACACCGGATGTTAGAACTTCAGCTGCACCTAACCTGTAAACTTTATAGACTTTTGCTTTACTACTTTATTTATTTATGAACAGTATCGGCACAAGGCGGTGCGTAATTTGAAAATTAATAAGAGTTAATTACATTGTTTAGTTTCAATAGTTCATAAACTCCGTATCTCCTCTTGGACAAAAGCTTAGCTGTTCGATCAAATCCGATCCCTTCGTGTTGATCTATTTTGTGGCCACTTTGTTTGGTGTGCTTAGACGTTTGTGTCGTATTATTTGGCCTTCGCCGAGCCTCATTTACTTTGTAACGATTAAGTTGATAGAGATTTCTGCAACAATTGCGTTGTATTGCTGTCTATTCCCTACGCTGAACGCACGATTGTATGAAAATCAGCACACTCACTGAACCGCTTTTTATTTGGAGGGTCCCTAGATTGATATTTAACATGTCAAAGAGGGTTCTGAAACACAACGTCATTTTCGTTAGTAATTTCAGATTTTATAGTTGCCTGACCTAATTTGATCGTCCCGTGGGTTAGCAAGAATAAAACATAGTATTGCTGTTTCGTAAACGATAAGCAGCTTAAAAAATAGCGGATCTCACGTTATGTCCCCGAACCTTCTCCGACATGTTCAAATTTAGTGACCCCAGGAAGGACAAACAACCGTTTCTAATATCGAAAACCTAACACCGGCTCTCTAATATTAATATAATTAAGCTTGGCTTTCGTTTGTGGAAGTAACAATAAACTTTTTTGTAACAAACGTTTTAGTTGCCAAGAACTATTTCTAACTTATTTGGTAGCCATCAAGCTGATTAATCCATTGCATTGTGAATTTCAAGGGTGAGGAGGGTTGGATGGACTGTTTTCATAAAGATGGATAAGTCTAGGTAGTCCAATAGCATGAACTGATCTCAATCCACTTGACTTGTGGAGGATACATCATAGATAAAATATGCAGAATACTACTGGAATAGAAACAAGATTTGTCGGAGAAAATTAACTTTCAGCACAGCCAGCAGCTCCAGTCGTGACGAGTGTGGATGTTACTTAAACGCGACAAAAATGAACGCCACCTAACCTTAACCAGAGACGAGGAGAGGATCGAAGGTACAGGAAAATGGAAATGACTCAAATATGCAACAATAATGTAATAAAGAAATATTGGTCAGCTACAAATAACCGACAACTCAAAATCAAAAGCAATAATACCCAAACATGACTTGAAAAGTGGCGTGAATTCAGATTCACAGTGTGCACCAGGCTTAGTATGCAAACAGTTTTATTTATTAGTAAACACTAAGAATAGTTTAAACTGTATGGACTATTAGTTGCAACAATACTTGACTATAAACAAACGTGAAAGTAAATCCAAAATAACCAATTGGCGGATTCATCGAAAAGCTATACAGTAATCTATAAAGAAAACCAATATTTCCGACGTGAAGCGCTCAGGCAAAACGTTAAATTAATGGCGTGAAGCGCCTCAAGCAAATAAATTCAAATCACAACGCAAAATTCGGCCAGAGGTCGTAGCCACAAGTAAAGGTGTCTCCCACCAACAAACATCGTCTATGGTTGGTCCTAGTACGGCTCCCACATGGACGTACACACATATGTCGAAGCCCGAACGTAAATGACACCGGATGGAGACTGCAGTGTCGAAAGCCGGGTCCATACTAACGTTGCACTGCTCCCCCAGAAGGATCGTTACAGGCAACTCCGAACCAAACGCTTGCTTCGCAAGCAAAAGCACCAAGACCACCAATGACGTCAGCAAAGAATCTTGCTCCATCTATACATAAACACCTACACGTAAAAGCCAGTAAAGAAAAGAAAAGCTAGCAAATAATAACTTGCACGACGAAGAACAACAGTCACCACATCAAATCTTTTTGTTTGTACGAATAAAAGCCATCGTGACATCGGCAGGGACCAGCGAGTATCAATCTGACGTAAGAAGACTCCAATTGCGTAAAAGGTCAGCCGTGAGACCACTTAAGCAATCGGAATATTAACTCGCATAAACATGTCATGAAATTTTATGACTGTCTCAACGCGTGGAATAACATGGAATTTTGATCGGTTCTCACGAACTACATAAAAATGTGCTTGCAAACGCTTCAAAAGATGAATCAATCCTATCTGAAAATAGAATCTCCCAAAGAGATTGTTTATTTAAAACCACAAGAGGAGTATCGATACATCGAAAATTTTACACTATTTTATGGCTGGAGTATTTTAAAACGAATGCAAAGAAAGCGTTTAAATTAAAACTTAAAACGGTGTTTTGCAAATGAAATAATTCTAGCGACGACGAAGACGATTATAAAAACTGTATTATTTCGCAATAAAATTCCAACGAACTGGGTGCGCAAAGGAAGCGATTTAAACACAAAAGAATTTATTTCTTAATATTGCGAAATCGAAAATAAATGCGAGTCGAATGGGATGAAAAGCGGTTTTCACACCGTAACAAATTCGAATAACGAATTCGCATCATCCTGGATGAATCGAGGAACACTTGAAATATTCCCAGAAGTATCCCTCAAAGAACGCGAACTTGCCTGGCTCAAGAACGTGATCTTTTGGAACACATCAAAAAACTATTTTGTTTTGATTTTTTTAAATTTTGCTTAAACTTTGAGTATTTTTATTTTAAATCTGTTATTAAGTTTCCAACGCACATAATTATGGATTATTATTTATATGGATGGCAATGTACAGGGTGTTTGCAAGATAAGTGTAAAATTTTTAAATCACAATACGCCGACAGCACAAATACGAAAAAAATAGAAAAACTATTAAAGCGATGCGGCTAACCATCCGTTCAAAACGACAGGTTTATTCTTCAAGAACAAATCACCATAAAAAACACCAAAGGCACGCAGAGCGATAAGAGATATAACCAACAGAAAAATAGCTTGCCGGTCAAAAGCGGAAAGGGTCGAGACAGCTCGGTAATCGTTCAAATGCCGCCTGCGGGGCTGTAGAAAACCTACAGTAACGTGCACGACGTGCATGTAAGAAAAGTAGCCTACCCGACCGAATCGGCAAAATCAAAATTTGACTGTAACACCGTGGACACAGCGTATTCAAAAAGAAAGACATGGGAGTATTATTTACGAAAAATACGTTTAGTTTCTAACAATTTGCTTAGTAATCGGTGTACAGCGAGTGTTTTAGACCATCTGTCCCATCCTATTTGCATGAGTAAGCAAAGAGACTGAAAATTTGGGGAAATATATAAAATACCTACGTTGACTGCACGTTAATTTTACAGGGTGTTACCTTGGATCGAAGTAAAGAAGAAAATATAAAATGGTATATTAATTTGACAGCTTTTGAAGTATTAAGGAAAGTATTTCTCTCCTACTTTTCACCCTGTAGTTTAGAAAAAACATACACTTTACATACGCCGTATACAGGCTGCATACAAAATAAGTGCAAAATTTTTAACCACAGTACGCCGATAGCACAAACATAAAAAAAGGTTCGTATAACAAAAAGAAAATTCTTTTATTCGTCCCTTATTCGGCGCTCATAAAATAACAAAAAAAAATACGGATCTTGCTTCTCTGATCGTAGACAGTAAACATCATTATTAGATATTTAGAAATGTTTATAACAATTGTTCGACGCGGCGTCATTAGCGACACACAAACGAGCTCGGCGTAAAAGTCATTCTTGTGTTCGTGTGCATGTCAGGATTAGCACAAATACTGTCGAGGGCACTATGAATACACTCCTCTGAAATGCTGTTCTCTCGCCGTTCGTGAATTGCGACCTTTTAATAAATAATAATATTATTAGATAGTAATCATATTAAGCTTTAACTCGTTCAATTACTTTTCAGAAACTACACCGGTGATTCCAAAGAATAAGGAGCAATAAATTCTGCCATAATCATAAAAAATGAAGCAAATTCTTTCTCAGCTGTAATACGACTATTATTGGCCTCTCGACTTCGGGAAAGGTCACTGCTCGATTGTACTTCTGTTTTTTGTTCCAATAAAATTTTCTTTTCTTGACCTACCTCAGAGACATAGACGTACGATTATTTCTTGCCCGATTTTCAACTACGATTTTCTCGAAATGTGTAAAACTTTTGTTAAGGACATGTAAGTTCAATCATTCCAATTTATGGTGATGTATTACATGTTTTAATTTTTGCAGTTATTTCACAAACACCCGGTATAATACGCTATGAGAAAAAGTTACGAAAGAATAATAAATTTTCTCTAAAAGAATAATTCAATGACGGCGCTAAGAAAAGCTCCGTAAATGGTATACATTTCACGTGAAAAATCAATCATTTTCCAAACTGCGAAATTAAACAACGCAAACAATCGATCAAGAACAATTTTCAGTTTTCAGAAAATTTCCCAAGTGTCACGTTTACCTACCAGCAAAAATGCAGAAAGCGCAGGTTCATTTATTTTATATTGTCTTATGCTGCAGTATACAAAAGAAAGAAATTAAAATGAAGCTGTCGATATATCTAACTTCCTATAATAAAAGCGCCCCTTGAAAACGAACAAAGCTTATTTTAAAAGAAGAAAAAAAAACGGCTTAAGAACCAATGAAAACACTTTAGAGTTAACTTATTTTGAACAGTTTCAATTACTTCTAATTTTGTATGAAAATCTGACTAATAAAAATACTGATAAAGCGTTGTCAAACATTTTTTTCCATTCACTTTTTTTAAATTTCATTCACATATTACATATTACATTAAATTTCTTTCACATATTACATATTACATTAAATTTCACTCACATATTACATATCCTAGTTAACAAAATTTGGTTTTCTAGCGCAATGCTACCATTTACTATGTATAATTTAATAATTGTCAATTATTCCTAATTCAATTTGCAGGAATTCGCTGTGGGGTATCCCCAAAGTTACTAGATGTGTAGGCGACCTAATCAATTTATAGATTCCGATAATAACTATTAAATTAAATTATTCCATGTTTTGATTATTATTATTATTTGATTTCACACGGTTTTCATTTGGCGTTTAACAAAACGTATTTACTGGAATAGATGATTTACGACAGTACGACAGAGTAAGTAATTAAAAGCAATCACCTGGCAAGCTCAGTAAATATATCTACGTTTCGCTGTACTTGCTCAGGATTAAAAAAATAAAAAAATAAGAGTTTCAATCACATAAATCTTGCGCAACACAAAAATGTAAATCCACGGAAAGAAATTTTCATTTAGGTTTTGACTCAAAATTACTGCGGGTGGAATTTAATCTGTTTCGTTTTAATGTAAACTTTCCCAGTAGATGAGCGCTGGACAGGAAACGATATAGTCTAAACATACAACTAGATTTGATCACGCCATCCGCAGAACCGGACGAATACATCCTGCTCCCTGCCGTGCTAAATTAATTTACTTTTACGTTAGCTTGTTAAAGTTGCCCCCTGTTTTAAGCAACCTTTGTAACGCCTGTAAGTTAAACGAGAGAGGTGGCATTTTTTTATATAAACAATCAAGCGTCGCCGGATTGTTTATATAAAAAAAAATATAAATATAAAAATATATTATAAAAAAAAGTGTCTACCCAACCGATCAACCAGTTTAACCCCCTAGAAACCTCTTCATGATAGCATAAGTGTGTGTGTGTCCAGAGAAGGGCAGCCTATATACCCATAATCTAATCGAAGACCTCCCAGGGCATCCCAGAATCTCCGTTATTAAGTTCTGCCTGAAAAGGTGTACTAAGTGACATCCTATATACATATGTTCCCTTTTATTCAAAATTTCTTTTTACTTTTTTTATAATTTTTTTTAATTGTTAATTTTTTTGTATGAACTTAAATTAGTGCTCAATAAATCCACTGTGGCACGTAAGGGATTTTATTTGTTGTGCAGTTTCTGAGCCAAGAATCAGGCGCCTGTCACTGTTAGTTTCATCGATATTTTCAAGAAAAAAAAATATAATTCTGGGAACATATTTCCTTTTTAAACTAACAGAGATGTCATTAAAATAAAGTTAAATTGAAAATCATTTATGTAAAATAACTTATCACGTGGAAATTACCATAACATACAAAATATTAAAAAATACAAAAATTAATGCGAAATGAATAAACATTTATAACAATAAAATTAAATGTGGCCACTATTGTAAACATAAATACGACGTAGAAGATTTTTTGTATAAGTTGTTACAATTTGGATTTAGGTTGAAGTTCTCGGCATGTAATTTATTGGAATGGACTAAAACTAAATAATGAACATATAAAATAGCGACATCTTACTATCGCTTTTTGACCTAACATTGCAGTAGGATAGACAAATTGAAACGGGATTTGCTCCTAATGAGTCCCCCATGCAAGGCGGCCATGCTTGCTGTCAAAGCATAATGAAAGATTTTAGAAAAATTTTGTGCGAATAAATTGGGCAAGTCGTTTTTGGTCTGCAGTGGGAATGTCGAGCTACGTTTCTGCTGAAGAAGCCCCAAGCAGGGCTGAAACAGCTGTCCAGAGGCTGCTCGAGGTTCTCACTGCAATCAAAAACGATTTGCACAAAATTTTTCTAAAACTAAATAGTTCAGAATAAAATACCAAACCAAAATGCGTCATATCATTAAGTATGAATTGTAGGCGTGAAACTAATATCGGCTTTTTAATTCGCCAGTAAAATCAATTACACAGGTGTCCCAACAGTGTGTTCTCGGACAATATCTCAATAAATACTGAAGATATAAAAAAAGTTTCAAGACTTTTTTGTTTTAAATTTTAAGATCGATAACATAAGATTATTTTCATCTGTATAGGGTGAATTAAAACAGTGGTGCTGAATGCAGCTTTTTTATTTCAAACAGCACAGTCTCTACGTAACGTCAAATTTGGATTACCCATAAAATTCTATACATTTTTTTGTATACCATAATTAGAGAGAAGCGCAGTGGAACAGCTATTTTCTTAGCAGCAATGTGCGTAAGCAACTCCAGGCAACTGAGCTTGAACTTCTTTCGCAGTAAGTTGGCCGACCTCGAAGAGCAAGTAAACTAAAACCGTTGCTCGAGGTATTTATTGGCTGTAACGTCTTCTAATTATTCAACAGCCGAGGAACGAGGAATATTCAAATCAAGGCAGGACGTGGCAGGACACAAAAGCGCATAAACACCAACCCCTACTGATCCCTTCCATCTATCTCCTGTACGACTTTCCTATCACTGATTATAATCTACGCCTAAATCTAACCGTTCTGGAAATATTTAACATTTTATCTGAAACCTGTCTTTTACAGCCATTATTTTATTTATTTTCAACTTTAAGAGAACAACTTTTGGTTCAGAGGTAG
Organism: Prosopocoilus inquinatus; assembly: GCA_036172665.1. Taxonomy (NCBI): domain Eukaryota; kingdom Metazoa; phylum Arthropoda; class Insecta; order Coleoptera; family Lucanidae; genus Prosopocoilus; species Prosopocoilus inquinatus. Next base: position 57,247,933 of record CM069871.1, read on the forward strand.
TTGATACTTACGCTTATTATAAGCAATTACTAAAAAGACATGCATTTACTGTTAGAAGGTGATCATGATAATAAGCAAAATATCAGAAATTTCAAAATGACTGAACTCAATTTTCTTAAACAGCATGTCCTATATTTTTAGATATTAAATTATTCGTTTAATAATGTGCTTTCATTTTTGTAATCCATGTCCTATATTTATCTGTAATATTTTTTCAGAGTCCCAGAACCATTTGAGTAATTTCATTTGAAACAAATAATTGCCTTATACAATTACTCGTTTTAAATAACGTTTGATAATGTATTTATAATAATTTCCCTAAAAATTAGTGCTGTAAGGGAACACAATGCATTTAATTGAATTGTTGACTTTATAAGTAAAAAGGTTTTTTAATCTTAAACCGGAAGAATTATGATTGAAAATACACTCAACGTTTCGCTATAGATTTATAGCTTCGTTGAATTTATTTCCATTCATAATTCTGTCCGGTTTAAGATTAAAACATCTTTTTACTTACATTTCTCATCGGACAAGAAACAACTTCATTTCTTAACTTTATGTTTAACTCGAAGTATATTTTTCGATATTATTTGGATTTTCTTAATTCTGGTTTCGAATTTGAGCAAATTTTTAAAAAATAACAATGTTAATTGTGGTTCATAATAAAATTTTATTTAGTAGAGAAGTAAAAAAAGTCCTACTGTCATTTAACGTATTTTACAGTTAAGACAACACCTTGTATACTTGTATAAGTTGCTTGGAAGTACATAAACGATTTTTAAACTTACTTTCAATTTAATGAGAACACTACTACTATTAATAAAAATCACATTTCCAAAATTATACTTTTTTAAAGAAATTTTGTTACAAATCGTTTTGGTTTGCAGTGAAAACCTCGAGCAGCCTTTGTACAGCTATTTCAGCCCTGCTTGGGGCTTCGTCAGCAGAGACGTAGCTCGACATTCCCACTGCAAACAAAAACGACTTGTCCAATTTATTCGCAATTGCGATGTAAGGAGTGATGAACAGATAAAACAGCGACATCTTACGATCGCTTTTTGACCTGACATTGCAGTAGGATAGACAAATTGAAGCAGATTTGCTCCTAATAAGTCTCCCATGCAAGGCGGCCATGCTTGCTGTCAAAGCATAATGAAAGTTTTAAGAAATTTTGTTACAAATCGTTTTTGATTGCAGTGAAAACCTCGAGCAGCCTCTGGACAGCTGTTTCAGCCCTGCTTCAATTTGTCTATCCTACTGCAATGTCAGGTCAAAAAGCGATCGTAAGATGTCGCTGTTTTATCTGTTCACTTTTTTTCTTGAAAATATTGGACAAACTCTCGAAAATAATAATAATAATAATAATAAATGTTCTTTATTGCAAGTTCATTTACGACATAAAAAAAAAGTATATATAAAATTTGGAAGGTAAGATAGCGCTAATCGTAAAAAAAAGCTTGCAACCACACGGCGAAGTTCAGTTTGTAGGTTGCCCTACATCCTGATCTACCACTTAAACCGTGAACAAAACAAAGTGAATAGTTCAGTTCAGAAAATGCCTAAAAATAACAAACATAGGAAAATACTAAATTTAGAAAAAAAAAATACTAAACCTAGAGGTATTCTGCGAAGAAAGAAAGTAGTAAATATATAAAGTACAAACGTTACAAATGCTTCGAGAGTATTGTGGTTCATATTATTAAGAAGTAGCACATTGTCTGCTGAACAATATAGAACGAAGTTTTCTTTTAAAAACGGATAGCGAAAAAAATTTGAGTTCTGGAGACAGTTCATTATATTTATGATAAATCTGGTAAGAAAATGACCTTTCAAAAAGTGAAGAGGCATGTTTAGGGGGTGAAATGAGACCTCTGAATCTTGTCGTAATATTATGAACATCAGACCGGAATCTGATTTTGTTATATAAGTAAGGAGGAGAACGAAACATTAATATTTTGTGATACAGACATAGTGTTTGCAATTCTCTCCTATAGTACATGCTTAGCCACCCAGCATCGATGAGTTTATGTGATATATGCTGGAATTTTCTTATCCCGTATATAAACCTCAGACAGGAGTTCTGAACTTTTTGAATACGGTAAGTAGTTATTTTATCAATAGCAGCATGATATATCGGAGCACAAAACGTAAACTGAGACATAATCAAAGCTTCACACAGTTTTTTCTTTAACTCGACGTTTAGGTATGCTCTGTGAGGAAACAAAATCTTTAGACCGACATAGGCGTTACTGATACATTTAGTAATATGTTCCCTGTATCTAAAGGAATTATCTAATATCAGTCCAAGACTTCGAACCTTGTTAACTACTGGAATTTTAGTACCATTGATTTTTATGTCAAGAAGATTTATTAAATTATTGCAAATGGTATTATTACCGCAAAGTAATACTGCAGATTTATCAGGATTTATTATCAGAGAATGTTCACGAGAAATATCCGCTATATACCTTAAATCAGCATTAATATTTGATGCCGCCTGCTGCCAACTTGATGATTGAAAACTGATATATAGCTGCGTGTCATCTGCAAACATTTGCGCTGTACAATACTTAAGACCATCAACAAAGGTTGATGTGTAAATGGAGAAGAGAGTGGGACCAAGTACCGACCCCCTGAGGTACTCCTCTTGTAACGGGCAGTGAACCTGATGTCGAAGCGTCTAATTTAACAGCTTGAGTCCGGCCCAACAGGTAACTGCGTATCAAAGTAACTGCATCACACGAGAGACCAATATAAGACAGTAATGAAATGAGCATATCGTGATTAACAGTATCGAAAGCTTTGCTGTAGTCGAGTAATATTAGGGCTGTGATGTTTCCTTGGTCACAATTTCTCAACAAATCGTCGGTAACATTTAGTAAAGCGGTTGTACAGCTAAAACCAGCACGAAACCCTGATTGAACATCTGGCAGTACAGAATTGTCACTGAGAAATCTTCTTAATTGGCTGTTCAAAACTTTTTCGAACACTTTTGAGAGAATAGGCAGGAGGCTTATTGGTCGTAGATCTTTATACTGCATAGGAGATTTAACCTTAGGCAGAGGTCGCACTATAGCTTGTTTCCAAGGCAAGGGGAAGGTGTTCTCAATAATGCAAGACTTGATTATGTGAGTAATAAAGGGAATAATATAAGGAGAACAAAGCTTTATCATTTTAACGTCAATTCCATCACTACCAGCAGCATTAGATTTGAAGTCATTTAATATCTTTGTTATAGTTGGAGAGTCTACGATATTAAAATTAAAACTAATATTAGGATATTTCTTTGTGTCTTTGTACCGGCTCGCGTTATGTTGCAGGTTGGTATTGGAAATACTATTTACATAAAAATCATTGATTAAATTTGCATTCTTTAGGTGATCCGGTATCAATGACACTTTATTGCGCTTTGCGCTTATGCGATTAAGCTCCTTCCATAAACTTTTGCTGTTGGAATATTTAGATATAAATTCAAAGTAAGCTTTGCGCTCCTTCTTGAACGTAAATGTAGTAAGATTCCTAAGAGACTTATAATAATTCCAATGTCGTGGAAGCTTTGTTTTTCTAAACTTAGCCTTTGCCCTATCCCTCAGAGTCATGAGAAGCTTCAGGTTGTCTGTTAGCCATGGCGTATATGGCTTATTGAATTTGCATAGTTTTAATGGTGCATGTACATTAAATAACTCTACAATACAATTATTCAAAAAATCAACTTTCTTTCCTATGTCTGCAATCCCAAACATCAAATGTAACGGCAACAAATGTAGATCTCTATCGAAATCGGTTAAGTTGATGTTCGAAAAATTACGACACAAGTAACTTACTGGATTCAGTTTGCTTGGTGTAACTATTATGTTGCAAAAAATACAGTCATGATCCGACAGTGAACAGGAAATAACACCGGAATCTTCAATCAGGTCATCACCAGAGATAATAAACAAGTCAATCAACGATAGCTTCGAAACAGTTACTCGAGTAGGTTCATTTATAACGTGAATAAGATTTAGAGATTCTAAAAAATTTGAAAAATACATTGTTTTAGGATCAGTAGAATTGCAAAAATCTATATTAAAATCTCCACTACAGAAAATTTTATCCGAATGTAACATGCACTGAGAAATTGAATTTTCAAATTCGTGAAGGAAATAAATGTAATCAACATGTGGTGGTTTATAAATGACTCCAAAAACAAATTTATCAGAGGATACACTACATAATAACCACAACTGTTCTATATCGTTACATGTTTCTATAATGGTATACCGAATTGACTTACGTATGTAAATTCCGACTCCCCCTCCACGACTGCTTCGATCATTACGAACGAACGCAAAATTATTTACTTGTAAAGCATCCGATGAAGTATCTGATTTCAACCAAGTCTCAGAGACGGCCATAATATCAAAATTGTTATTCAAAATAAATCTTTCGAGATCCGAAATTTTAGGTGACAAAGATCTAATATTAAGATGTCCTGCCTTGATGATCTTTTCTATCATTCTAGGAAATTAATGCTCATTTATACTTGTTTATTAACAGGAACACATACTCTCAAAGCTTGTGTAATTTACAAAACGAAAATAAGTATTTTGACGAAGAAATTTAGCAAAAAAAAAGAAAATTCCTAATTGCGCGCTTGACAGCTACGAATTTGTAAGATCAGTACACTGTTGCTGACGAAAATAATTTACTAGTGTATTAAACTAAGGTCACTAGAATTACTAATCTTATGTATTTTATCCTCAAGTTTTACAAAAATTTGGCCATTACTAGTAAATACCTTTCTATGTCCAAACTTCAGAACACATGATTTAACCAAGTTCATTCTCGCGGCCGTTAAGTCCTCCCGGATAATAATTTTTGTTCATTTGAACTTGCTTTTTGCATAAAATATTTTGTTTTTGACGCTGCGTCGACAAAACTTCACAATAATCGGCCTACTGGAACCTTCACGACCTTTAAGCCTGTGACTGCAGTCAATCTCGGACGGTGAAATCGTTATGTTTAATTTCTTACGAAATAAATTTATTACCAGGTTATCCGTATCTTCAGTACGAGTATCAGCGGCTTCCGGGATTCCATATATGCGCAAATTATTTTTGCGAGAATATTGTTCTTGAGACTCAATTAATGTACGTGCCTCCTTAAGTTGTCCCTCTAGAAGAGTAACTTTTCCTTCCAACGCCGAGTATTTATCAATATGTGAATCCAGTTTTTCGGTTATCGCAGCAATCAGTCTATCTGCGAAGACTGAACTCGCCAGGATTTTTTCGACCACTTTTTGGACAAGGACTTCATCCTTATCAGCGGAACGCATAGCACGATCCATATTAGCGTGCGGCATTTGATGTAAAACAAATTTATATAAAGTGACCGTTGAAAACAGAAATTACCAGCAACGTTTGTACACACGTCTAATCACACGGACAGCACATCGCAGAATCGTAATTAATAAATGAAGCCAAGGTAAAGAAACTGAGTAATTACGCTACTTACAGGAGACTAGAATTTCTAATCCAATTGTTTGTCTTTCTTAAATGGGCCCGTAGCCCTTTGTATTGTTATATTAATGCGTCGATGGTGGTAGCGAACAAATTCGCTTAATCTAGGAGGGTTTTCCTAATTGTGTAAATTTTAAAAGAAATACCCTGAGGTTATTTGACATAGCTTCTTCCTAAAAGACCACGGTTACAAGTAGGTGCTGCAGCGTTTGGTTTAATTTGAAAAATTAAACCAAACGCTTTGAAAAGCAGTTTTTTTTTAATCATTGTTGGCAGTTTTTAGAAATTGGCAGCAGCTCTTACAAAAACTTTACAAGTGAGAACGTACCTTTAGGCTCACCGTAGCACATCACTAATAAGTTTTAAAGTATATAAAAGCATGTCACTATATATTTAGGTTTTACGCAAATTTTATTATTTATTGCGTTAGTTTAGCTTGGCCCTAAATAAATTCGACTTACAGCAATTAGTTCTGTTACATGTTTGTAAGAGGATTATCGTCCTTTATGTACTTCCTTTTTTCTTAACAAAATAATATTATAATAAATGTTTCTTTAGTAAGAAAGATTTTTTCGTAAGGTTTCGTTGATCTTTTTTGCGTCTCGAATCATTTCAAGTTAAGTTGCTTTCCCCCGTCCTTACGCACCAATTCTGTTTGTTTTGTCTGGAGGCCGACTGTCTCGACATAATGTATATTTTTGTTTTATTTTGAGGAGTGAAAGTTAAAAAGAAGAAATTGTAAGGAAGAAAAAAAGGTTTCGTACAGCCTGCCAGACGATTAATTGGGTAAATTCATTGCAAGAAAAAAATCAAACATTTTTCGGCAACACTCCAGTTATTAAACTTGAGGCGCCATATATTTTAAATTAAAAAAATTATAATGCTTGCAAAGGATTCTACTATCGTTAAAATAGTAAACCGACTCTTAAAATGGCTGGATGTTACAATTTCATTTTAAAATTCCGAACACTCCTAGAAAAGTATACGATTCTTTTTGCAGAGATGCGGCAATTGAGTGCATACCCTTAAATAATAATAATAATAAGAAATTTATTGAATCACTATTGGTTACACGGAGAAAATTATATAAAGAAATGAAAAAAATGATCCAATAGGATTGGCATCAGTTTATTGCGAGCAAGCTGTTCTACCTGCCAGCCCCAACTATAAACTAACTTATATGCTAGATACCGGGTGTAATCAAATTAGCTTCACATATTAATACTGCAAGTTCCTCGTCATGTAAGAGAATTAATGCCGCAATTATCAAAGGTCTAACTCAAAAATAAAAAAATGACCTAATAAAGGAGCGTTGGTAAATTTGTTTGAGAACTTCTGATCGATCGTGCGTAAAGACATCATAAAATAAAACTCCAGCAAAAGTCAAGGCTTCATCGCATTTTTAAAAGCTATGATGTTTTATGTAAACACAATATCAAATTCATAGTGTCCCGGTGGTTGTCCACGTGTGCAATTGATTAAAGAAGACCATTTTAAATCTACTCTCACTGATTATAGAATTAAATTTGTTTTATTAGAAAATCGACAATAATTAGATCTTAGTATGAATCACATAAACATAAACTTTATTCTTTATTGAATAACTAAAGAGTCTTCAATAACGACAAGACTAAATAAATAAATAAATACGTAAAATGAACAAGTATTCGACAATAATTGAAGTAAAAGAGAGGTTCTTTGTCAGATACTCCTCGATGTCATTTATTTGTACAGTGTAAGCAAAACAAAATAATCAAACCATAAATGAAGGGACGATGAATACCGACGTGCGTTGTTTATGATAATTTTTAGAATGTTACCTTAAATGTTTTTATTTCCTAACTTTTACTTATTGTTACACTTTTGTCAGCCGAAACTTAACTTAATTAATCCAGTAAGTAATGCCAGAAACGTGATGGATGTTTATTTTCTTTTTTTATGGAATTGCTGAGCGAAGATTTTATTGACCCAGTGCCTTTCATTTCGATGTCACTTTATTGCTTTATGTTTTGTTTATAATGTAATGTTTTGCTTAGAAAAATCCACACACGATCGGTCAGAGGTTCTCAAACAAAAAGACTCCAGGTTCTTGTGAGGCTTCAATTTCTTTAATTTTTCACCAAAAAAATTAAGATATGCAGAATTCGTTTTCTTAAGTCATGAAGAACTTACAGTTTTAATATGTGAAACTTATTTGATGACACCCTGTATATAAATATGAAAATTTTAGGAAAGAATTGTAATAATACCTGGCATACTTACAAATGGAAAGACAACCTTAGTGATAATAAAAACAGAAGTTTGAGAAAAAAAGAGAAATTATGTAGATGAATGAAAAAGAAAAATAAATTACATAAAGTAAACTACGTTATATATTTTAAGTTAATGCTCGTCTAGTTAACAGGTGCAGCTTCAAATGACTCTTGAATTGTTTAGGAGATAACTGTTTTAGACCACAATCGAGACTATTCAAGCAATGAGCGACGTTGTAAGTAAAAGATCTTTTGAACAAACTTGTCTTATGTTTAGGAACATCAATGACGTCCTTACGTCTTATATTGATACTATGTTTATCTGTGCGATGCTTAATTTTCACCAATAGATAAGGAGAGGTTCCATATATTAAAATTTTGTAAGAAAAACAGGCAAAATGGAGAAAACGTTTGTCCTCCATATTAATCCATTTCGCTTCCCGCAATTTGTAAGAGATATGCTGCCGCCTCGGAATGCCATAAATAAATCTTAGACAACTATTTTGCATAATCTGAATACGCTTGATATATCTGGAATCCAAACATACACAACGTCACAAAAGTCAAAGTGTGTGTCACATAATGTGATTCTTGCTGCCGTCGTTAGAAGATGCCTATTAGGGTACAATATTTTAAGATTACAAAAAAGCTCTCCTTGTGCATGCTGTCACATGCTCTTTAATGCGCAACTTTACGTCAATTGTCAGACCCAAATTCTTTATGGAATCACAGTTCTTTAACCTAGAGTTGTTAAGCATAATTGTGATTAGTGGCAAAACAGAACTACGAGAAACTTCTCTTCCAAACAAAGAAAAATACGATTTAGTAGGATTGATTTCCAAACAGTGTTTTGACGAAATTTCTACTAACTTACTCAAGTCAGTATTAATGTCAAGGACAGCTGTATCAAGAGCAGAAGGACTAGATGACGTATACGTCAGCGTACATGTGGTGATTACATTTAATTTTATCAAACGAAAAAAAATTTGAAGTATAGATTGAATAAAACAAAGGTCCAAGAATATATCCTTGCGGTACTCCAGATCTAAGCAATGCAATGTCTGAATGATGATTATCAATGACGACTCTTTGTGTTCTTCGATTAAGATAATTATAAAATAAAGTAACAGAAGCTGAGTCTAGGCCAATATAATGTAAAATAGCTAATAAGAGCTCATGACTTATTCTGTCAAAGGCCTTACAGTAATCAAGAGTAACCAACCGACTAATTTTTAATCAAACAAAATACAAAATATACGTTTCCGGTTAAATGTTTTTGACGACTTTTATTTATGAATAACACTGACATTGCTGTTTGTACTTTTCATTTCATTTACAATGAGATTGTATTACTGGAGTCGACACCACAACCCATTTCTATTACGGGATCGGCGGGCGGGGTGCAGGCGTAGGCTCAAAAGCAATATTATAAGTAATTTCATAAAGTAACTTTTCACTCAGGCAACTTTATATTATAATTAAAGGATTGCATCCAACTAGTTTAATGACGTCTCTTCGTTAGTTAAGTTCTCCGGATTAAAGTAAACTTCACATTCCGGCATCATATCTAATACCGACAACTATTTGAAGACTGAAAAATAATAAAATAAATAAAATAGAATAGAAGTAACAAAGGGAAACAATCTTTCAGTAGCTAACTTTTTCGTAAAAGTCAGTAAAAGTAAGTGACCTGGAATCATTATTTAATTGTTTAGTATATTTTTTTAAACCGTTCTATGATTAATTTTAAGCACCAAAGCTTGGTGCGGGTCGCTCTCTTCCCATTACCCTGTAAGTTTATAATAAAATTCAAGTACAGATGCTGCTTTATCGAAGTCATTGCTAAGTTGGTCTTAGAAAGGCTATAATATAAATGGACCGACTTTATGGTATTCTATTTTGAAAGGCAAAATAAAATGTATTGGAAGCAATAAACTACGTACGTACGTCTATTCCTTCATTTTCAATCTGGAGTGTAGGAACTGATTCGGTCTGCAATAAATCTTAAAATAGACACGAAAATCACGATAAAATTGCTTTTAACTTAACGTCGAAAGAGCGTAAAAGTAAAACAAGAATTAAGAACTCGATACCTACTATCGGAATTCACTAACATAAGTTTAGGATTAGTACATAACAATAAAATGTACTGCGACATTCACGTAAGTAAAGTTATATTTTTCTTGTTCCTGGAATTTATTTCCGAATATTTTAAGGCCGGGTTTTTCCATCATCGCAGTTCAATTTTAATCTTAAGTTTATTCCAAGAGGAGCACATGAAAATAAACTGAAGATAAACTATCACGGGAAAACCTGACCTAAGTCGTGTAATTTGCACACGTCAAATATCTTTTTTTTGCATTCGCTCTCTAAAACGAGTGTTTTGTGAATTTCAGACATGCCACGAAATTGAACTTTAGGGGACTACACCATTTCCAGCTGTAATTCAGAATGTCAACTTTAAAATATGCGAATGTAATTCAGAATTGTTAATTTAATTTCAAAATTATGTTATTTAAAATTCAGATTAATCAAATTAATTTCGGACTGTGCTATTTACAATGCTACCACATTTATTATAGTTACGTTACGCTCCTGGTTACTTACGATACGGTGGAAAATCGCGCAGTGGTTTCAACAGCTGTCCCGAAGAGAGACTCTGAAGCAAATGCGGGTGGATTAGATGATATAATACGGGCGCCAGGGAACAACCCCAGCTGATGAGCGCAGGATGGAACCGCTTCCTAAGATCCCACATCGCGCGCCGATAAGCGAAAATTGCCAGAAGTCTCCTTGACACTCGCATATTCAAGGAACAGATTGAAGCGTAGTAAAACACCGTAACGCAATTATTAACAAATATATTGGCACACCTATAATTATCTTATATTGCTTATAAATAAAATAAAATAAATAGCCTTCGTTGCCAAAATAAACTGAATAATTAAACGAGTGACGAAACTTCAACACGTTAGATTATTTCACACAACAATTAAAATAATAATTAAAGATCAGTATTGATAGCACAGAATCGACTCGAAGTGGCAGAACTTTAAAAAAAATGTTAAGCTAAACTAAATTTGACTTAATAGTCACGATAACACTCTAAAAGCGTTTTCGATTGGGCTGCACTAGGTGCACTGAGTGTATCTTCATCTCCTTTCAGCCTCATGAAATAAGCGAGATAAAGATACACTCAATGCACATAGTGCACCCCAATCGAAAACGCTATAAAATGAATCACTAAAAATGTGCCGGATCAGTGGTTCGTTGATGTTTTCTTGTCGCCGGCTGTCAAAATAATGTGTGAGCGGTTAGCGTCACACGCAAGCAGACGTCTAACTTCTACACCGCCGCCGTTCGTAAAAGTGTCGATGACTTTCAATGCTGATCAGCCAAACGGCGACTCTAATTAAATGAGACAGCCAAAATGCGAGATTCGCCTTACTTGTAACGGTGCCCAGCATATTCAGACTTACACCCTTCCACCAAACTGATTCTGTTCTAAGTAACAAAAAAAAGCTAATTACTATGTTATTTAATAGCATACAGAAGAATATTTACAATTTATTTTCTTTAAAAGTTAAGCGACGAGATTTGTGTTATGGTCGCAGATAAAGATTTTTATTTTCAACATTTTTCCAGGATAATAACTAGAACATGTTATAAGAATCATGATTTATCTTTTACGTAAATGCTAGAGTTAGGTAAAGATGAGGCCATCATAACCTTGGAATCACCGTCAACCTTGGCCTGGTTAAAAAACAAGTTTGTCAAACTCTTATGCATGCGAAGATCACTGCCCTTCAATAATAAGGAAGTGAACCAATACATTGATTTAGAACTTAGTGAACTTACAGGTTTTGTGGATGTATTATAATTTTACTCTGTACTAGACACTAAACACTAATGGTAGTGTCTGAACCTAAACACTTTCAATCAGTTACTAGTATGTAGACGAATGATGAGAATTCATTTGATGCAAGATACTATAATGGCTATGTTCGTCATGACACTCGGGGCGCCAGAAGTATGAGGGAGAACGACTGTGTTGCAGCGCATGTAAGAATGAGAAAAATAATACCTCGAGTGTCATGTCGAATGCACCTCTACTAGATAGTATCTCGCTCGCCTATAAGGGAAAGATTTTGTGCGGGAATTACGAATTGTATCCGTGGAAAGATGAAAGGTATCCGGATACGGATACTTTAATAATTACCTGGCGGATACGGATAAGGGATACATTTCTCCCAAAGGATACATAAACAGTATCCGAATACTGTATATGGATACCGAAGTATCCGGATACTACCCAGCTCTGGTAAGAATTTTTCAATGCTAATGTTCTGAACTTCTTTTTTGTCTTATCTTTTAAGATAAAGTTATATTTCGCTCTTCTTATACTTTAAAATATTTAATGTATTTAATGTACTTTGAATTGGGAACTTTGCCTTGTCACTTGTATTATGTTTGTTGTATGTGTACCCAGTGGCGGCTCGTGATGATTTACTGCGGATGGGCAACAACTGCAAAAGGAAAAGTGGGCGCGTTTTCAAAGTAGATTTGTTTTTTTCGGGGTTTGTAATTTTTGAACTAAATTTAAGCGTGACGTTTACTGAACTTTTTCTAAACTTTCCGATGCCTTTTACCAAAAAAAAAACAACTTCAATCGACAAACGCGATCCATAATTTTTCTATTTTCTATTGCGTCTATAATTTTTGAATTCAATTTAACCAGGAGATTTACAGAGCTCTTTCTCAGCTTTCCAACGCCTTTCACCAAAAAACAATCGACGAATCGTCAACAACTACAAAAGGGAAATTGTGTGCATTTTTCAAACAAATTTGTTTTTCTTTTGTTGCCCGGACGAGGAACCGGAACGTGCAACTTCGTAGGACAGGATGGGGACTGCCCATCTTGCCCACCCCGACGAGCCGCCACTGTATATACCATATGTACAGGGTGACTACGCGAGAATTCCTACCCCCTTTAACTCCTTTATTTTTGATTTCAGAAAAAAACGTTTAATACAAAACCTATAGGGACTAATTCAAAGTTTCTTGGTGTGCTAACAGAAAAACAATTGATGGTCGGATAAACGAGATATAAACTAAAATTAAGCTTTTTTTTAATGGAACACCCTGTATATTATTACGATTTTCAATTCTAAATTAAATTCCACTAGGATCACGTACATAATAAAACCAATAATGTAGAAGGTGTCTATAAAATAATTCCTATTTAATTTATTTTATTTTTGAATTTTAGAAATAGAAAACTTGAATAATGATTCTCTTATACTAAGAGACGTGATTCAAAACATGTTAAGAAGATTTACACTTTGCGTAAAAAAATTGAGGATGCTTTGAATTTGTTTTACGTTAAATTTATAGTCATTTTTTTAATTCAATTTTTTTCGAAATATTTTTCGTTTCTAGTTAAAGAGTTAATTTTTGAAAACATGTAAATCCATTTAATATGTTAATGGTAAAATTTTATTTAATGTTATTTTATTTAAAACCAAAACTTCGTTTATTTTTTGGGTATCCGACGCCCAATTGTTTGTTGTGAGTATCTGTAGCAGTACTGAAATAAATTCTACAACTTCTTTTATGTTTTTTCCTTCCTAAAATTAAAAATTAAAAAATTAAGCAGGAATTATTTTATAGACACCTTCTATATTATTAGTTTTATTATACATGTAGTCCCATTAGAATTTTTTTTCGAATCAAAAAACGTAATAAAATACCATTTAAAAAAACTTAATTTTAGTTTATATCTCTTTTATAAGACCATCAATTGTTTTCCTGTGACCACACATAGAAACTTTGAATTAGTCTCTGTAAGTTTTGTATTAAATATTTTTCTCTTAAAATCAAAAATAAAAGAGTTAAAGGGGGTAGGAATTCTCGCGTAGTCACCTTGTACACCATGCGTCTTTTTTTATTTGTATACGGTGAAAAAAACATGTCCAAAAATTAAGTATGTGTAGTTGATTTCTTACAGATTGCTGTAAAACAAAGCGTTGCCGTGTTTTTTTTTAAATAAAACTATAAACCGTTGGCTATGTATACCTACTTATAAAAATAACTCATGGTATAACACATTTCGACACACGTCGCCATGAATGGTTTTTACATCCAATGATCTGGCTTTTTATTGTTGTAATGGATATAAAAATGATAATCAAACAAGATTTGACCTGTGTGATTCCGAACATGAATAATTAGTGGGCAGATCATCCAGAAACTTGGTGGTAAAAATCACATGAGTAAAAAGCTCTTTTGCCAGAGTTATTCAGCGTTTTTTGTTGTAAACACGCAAAAGTGTATTACATTTCCAATAACGGAATTTGTTCAGATGAGAATAATATTGGATGGACAGTTCCGTTATTAAAAAAACATCTCTCGAAGTTAAAGTAAAGATACTCATGCAACTTAATGTAGTTTACCTGTGGCGACGAGTGTATGGTCAAAATATTTTGATGTAGATTAGGAACGTGAGAAATTCGATTTCTGACTTCATCGCTGTTTCTGAAAAACAAGAATATACTTACCCATTATACAACAGAAATTCTTGATGTTATGTGTCAAACTCTTACATGTTGTTACCGTTCCAAATTAGCGCCATTTAAATAAAAGTAGAAGGACGGAAATAGCGCACATTTAACGATTACAAAAAGGTAAATAATTGGGTTCATGGCAAGGCGCCAGGTAGTAAGACTGCTCAATCTAAGCTTTGGTAAAATGTAAGTACTCGCAAATTTGTTTTCATTGATTCAATTTAAACTTTAGTTTTTAGTTCTTTTTGTTCATTGTTGTTGAACATTTTTAAACGCATGTTTTATTAACTAATTTTAAGATTTAAATGTAGTGGCTAGTATCCTACGCCAGAACCCATACCCAGTAACAGTTTAGGGGTTTATTTTAAGGGGTAACAATGTTGATAAAGAAGAAAATTTGTGTGTCAATCAAATTATTTCTTGGCAAATGTGTATTTAACTTACCATTCTCACATGTTATTAAAGTCAATAATAAAAGTCAATTTGTACACAAACATTTCATTTTGAGATACATTTTCAAATTTAATTATGCTAAATAACAGAGCAGTATGTAACCGCGAGCCCACGCTTAACAATCGTAACCATATACGTTAGATTCAATGAATGGCATGTAAATCCGTTGAAAAGGATACGTACAAAACAGGTCAGCAGACATGTAGAGCTTTATTTTTTCCAGCCAAACTGCTTTATTGAATTTTCTAACACAATTTTATCACAAATTCCCACATTTAACGCATGTACGTGGGCTGCTGGAAAATTTTCTGGAATCTAATAGGTCTAGAGTTGTTAGCGTTTATCAACTGTCATATTTGAAAACTTTGACATTTTTCGCCTATAATTCTATTGACAGTTCCTATCCAAGTGAACTAGTTTTGTTTGTACAGCATTTGAGAAAAAGTAATTTTGTGTAAACATGGAAATCTCGCTTGAAAATTTTCGTGCCATGATATTTTACGATTTTAAATGTGGTCCAACGCCGAAGCAATGCCTCGATCGGCTTCATTTGGCTTTTGGAGATGAAGCACCATCAAAGAGCAGTGTTTACAATCGGTTTTCCGAATTCCAGCGTGGACGTACCTCTCTCAGTGACGAATTTCATGAAGGTCGTCCATCAATATCTGTTGTTGCCACTAATGTAGATGCTGTGCGTGAAATGCTTGAGCGAGTCGACATGTGACATACCGTAAGATTCAAGCATCCTTACGCATTGACATGAAAGCAATACACCAAATTTTGCATGATCATTTGAACGTATGAAAGCTTTGCAGTCGTTGGATCCCACACAATTTAACAGAAGCGCAAAAGCAGGGTCGTGTCAAACGGTGCGAGGAAATGCTCAAGAAATTCAATGGAGATCGTTCAAATTTAGTTTATAACTTCGTTACTGGTGACGAAACGTGGATCTATTCGTACGAGCCAGAAAGTAAATAACAATCTACCGTTTGGGTATTTCAAAATGAATCAAAACCAACAAAAGTTGTCCGATCACGCAGTGCTACGAAGCAAATGATTGCTTGTTTCTTTGGTTTAACTGGACATGTAGCAACCGTGGCTTTAGAAGATCGAAAAACCGTGAATGCTGATTGGTATACTACAATTTGTTTGCCGGAAGTCATCGATCAAATAAGAAGAAACAATCGAAATCGACGAATTATTCTCCATCATGACAACGCCAGCTCTCACTCCGCCCGTCAAACAGTTGATTTTTTCTCCAACAAAAATGTTGAATTAATGACTCATTGTCCATATTCACCTGATTAATCACCTAATGATTTCTTTTTGTTCCCAAATATCAAAAATAAAATGCGTGGTGAGCGATTTTCGTCGGCTGAAGTAGCGGTTGAAACATTCCGGACACTGGTTTCTGAGGTACCATCTTTAGAATGGAAAACGTATTTTAGAAATTGGTTCGAGCGTATGGAAAAGTGTATTGACGTCAAAGGCGAATACTTCGAAAAACAATGATACCATTTACTAAATTTCGTATGCTTTTTTTCATACCGTTTCCAGAAACTTTTTCAGCAGCCCACGTATGCTCTCGTGTCGGACGGTAAAGTGAAAAATGGTTGCCGAAATCTGCTTTCCGAGCAAACTTGGCGCGATCCAATCGGAAAACAGAACGCGAACGAACATGGTTACGTTAAACCAGGAGCCGAGTCCTTAAAGAGAAGAATCCTCTAAAACTATTTTGCATACGTGTTCTGTACAAGTTTTTTTACAACATTGAATTGTCTAAACTACTAAAACGATTAAAAATTTGTTTAAATATTTTGATACAGAACATTTGTGAACATTTCATAGTTAAGTTTCAGTTGGTTATAGTATGCAACTTGCAACTGTGCCAAGACAACTTTAACGTACTGTTCCATTTTGCGGGTGTGTTCCAATTTGCAAATTATTCATTTCAGAAAGAGCAAATGCAAGAAAATAAATTAAAACTAATGATGTTATTCTAAAAGTGTAAAAGTCAGCCTCTTTAATTTAACTTACCTTTTTCTTATATTTAATAAAATTATACTCAAAGTATACGGGTTTACATATAAAAAGTTTTTCAGGAGGAGGACTTTGCTATTATTACTTACAATTTAGTGCATTAGGGATATTAAAAAAAGAACAAAATAAATTTAAAATTCAAAACTTTATTATATTATACCGAAGGCCAAACTCAATAGTGTAACGGTTTCATATGATATTGTTTTGCACAGGTGTGCTGCAAGCAACATAATACGAAATCCTTATGATCTTCTGGAAATAGATTTTCATATATCCGCTTGTTTTCAGTAGAATATCAGAATTTACAGTTTCTAAATATTCGTGCTGCTTGCGGATAAAAATTACTTATACTACAAGCTCTTAAGGGCGGTGAAATAATAATACTTCTAAATAAATGAAAAAATGCATTGTATCAAAGAATTTATTAATTATTATAAAATAAACGGACTGGAAAATATCGCTCAACATATCGTCGGTCTACAAGAGAAGGTGACCAAGTCCACCGATTGTAGTTTTGAGTTATTAGAATTTTAATATTTGCCCATGTACCTTACACTCAATCTTTTTTACTTTAAAATACATATTCTAGAAACTCAATCGTTCATAAGAATCAATATAAACTAACCTGACGTAAAATAATTGATTTTATAATCATAAGCAAATATTAAAATTCTAATAACTCAAAAGTACTATCGGTGGACTTGGTCACCTTCTCTTGTAGACCGACGATGTACGAGTGTTAAACTTTTAATGTTAATAATTCTAACTACTATTACCAAACACCGGAATATTTCTGATTTTTCTAAAAAGTATACAGCGTGTAATCAAGTAAGTTTCACATATTAAAACTGTAAGTTCTTTATCACTTAAGAAAGTGATTTCTGCAAATATGAATTTTATTGGTGAAAAATTAAAGAAATTAAAACCCCCCCAGAGCCCGGAGACTTTTTGTTTGAAAACTTCTTCTGACTGGCCGTGTATCAATTTCTACAAGCGCATCATAAAACGTCGTAAAACAATAAAGCGTCATCGAACTGAAGGGCACTGGGTTAAAATCTTCGCTTATGTAATTCCATAACGGAATAGAATTATAAATATCCATCGCGTTGCTTATTAAATTAATCAATTTTCACGTAATTGTTAATAGTTTTCTGCTCACAAAACTGTAAAAATAAATAAAAATTAGAAATTCCATTTTCTAAAATTATTTTACTAATTCATACGTATTCATCGTGTACTTTATTTGCTGTTCGTAAATAAACTGCATTATTATTTCTTTATTGCGCAAAATGTTTAAGAATGTCTTTTCTTTCTGTGTTTCGGAAAATCGTTATTGAATGCAGTCGTCGCTTTTATTATTTTGTGGAACCAAAACAATAAAGCGTCATCGAACTCGAACTACGAAGAAACGTATTCGTTAGTGGAAATAATTGAAATAATTAACAAAGTGACAATCAATCAAAGCGATTAATAATTTTTTATTTAATACGCAAAATTAGCACTGTAAATCATGTGTACTATTGGTTTACAAAGACTAGGATGTCAAAATCTAATTATTGTCGATTATCTAATGAAACAGATTTAATTCTGATCAATGCAAACAGATTTAAATTGTTCTCCTTTAACCATAATGCGCACACGGGCTACGACCGAGAGGTTGTGAATCTGAACTGTCGTCTTTAATGGGTGGGTGATTCTATTTTATTGTGTTTCCATAAAGCTTTTAAAATGCGATCAAGCAATTGACCTTGAATTTTGCTGGAACTTTTGGTAGTTGCGGCATTCATTCTCTTACACGATGAAGAACTTGCGGTATTAATATGTGAAACTAATTTGATTACTGTATATGCGATTTTTTGTAAAGATGCGGCAATTGAGAGCACACGTTAAATTGAACAAAATACACGTTTCCAGTCGAATATTTGCCGACTATTATGAATAACGGCGCGGCGTTTAACAAAACAACTTTATACATCAAAGTCGTTTGAGTTGTCTAGCTTAATGATTGGTCTACACACAAATTTCATAATTGATTGATTGATGATTTATAATAAATCTCAATCGTCACGGCTGAAAAGTAATTAAGCCGTATTTAGTGTCTGTGTGTTTATCACCTGCGAAAATTTATATTGACAGGAAATAATTAGGAACTCCTTCAGTAGAAAAGTGATCTTGAATCTTTTAAATTTAAATAACGAATTAAATAAGTGGCCCTTATTTAAATCGTTATTTAAGTTTAAAAGATTCTAGACTTTTTGGCTGCCGACAGTAAAGTTCAATAATTTCGAAAGAAGAAATATTAAAGTTAAATACACAATCCAAGGACGAAGAAGAAATGTTTATGAATGCAAAAAGACATGCATAAGGTTCTCGATTAACATAATACAAGAGGAAATATTGAGTAGAGGACGAACTGTGTTTTTATCGAAAACTTTTAAACAAAATTTCTGTTGAATTATCAAAAAGGGAGATCAAGAGTGTAGAGGTGTGAAAAATAAAAGATTTGTATAATAAGAATTACATGATCTAAAGAGTTTCTGAAGGAGGCCGTATTATTATTTCTATTTCTCTTAGTACCGTAGTACCCCGACATTTAAAAATATTTGCAAAGGAATTACTTTGCATGCGAAAACATTCGACTAAAGAAACTAAAGCTAATTTCAGGAGAAAAAAATGCGAAACCTTTGGTTTCACAAATGTGTTCCGGCGAACGTCGAGAGATTACTTGGGATTATGGTCGGTATCCGTTTAGAAATTTGCTGCAAATTATGTTAAGCCAGCACACGTGGTCCACAAAAAAATTCTGCAGATACAAACGCGGATTAGACCCGTCCTTTTCAGATTTACTTTTCAAATTTAACTGTGCCTACTGCTATCGAATTAAAGGCCACCACGCCGATTGTAATTCGGGGTCACTAACGGAAACAAAACCGAAGGGGAAAAACTATTTCATTTAATTTCAAGGGATCAGAAATAATTAGAATAATTCCACTCATTTCAGTTTCTGGATGGTATACTATACGATTGTATTCTTACACCATTTATTTTAATACATATTTAAGTAGGAGAGTTAACAAACCTTTTCTTTAATTGGATTGTGGATTTGGCTACATTTGATTGCTTTCTATGGGAGTATTTAAAGTCATAGGTTTATTATGCAAACAAACTAAATAAATTCTGCAATTCTGAGTTCGATCGTAACCACCGCAACGTATTATCGTGGCATTTAAATGTACAGGTCGTAAGTACCTTACGATACCTACGATCGAGTTCAGAATTGCAGCAAAAATTACATTGGATTTAAATATTAGAAGATTGGGTTCAAAGAATACATTATGTAAAGAGCAAACGTGGTTATGAAATTATTTTCCGTAGTCGTGGAGTCACGAGTTGGCAAAAAAATATCTTAAACATTGCCCTGTCATGGTGGTTCCCTCCACTGCCGTTGTAAACCAATGAAATCGCTTTATCATTACTCGTACCGTGGAGTTAAATAACTGGAGGAATAAGGAGTAGAAATCGAGCCGATTTCGGAAGCGCACTTCACTTTCTTGTATGGCAACCATGCCGTACAGAGAACTTCCCCAACAGAGAGCCCCCTTCCAACAAAGGAGCCACCCAACAGAAAACTCATAAAATTGGTTGCAGGCGTACGAAGTGCTCCGCGCTATTGAGGTCCGCTAGCCTTGGGTGATCGCGGTAGCTAGTCCTTTAAAAAAAGTGGTAAAAAAGTTAATTTTTTTAAGTTAAAAAATCAGGAGAAATTAGAGAAAGCAAACAATTTCAAATTAGAAAAATTTTATCATGAGGGCCGAATTGAAACTACTCAGTTTAAAAAAAAAGCCTTTTTTGAGTTTTGCTCAAATGGACCCAGGCCAAAAAGAAATAAATCAACACGTCATTAATAAAACTATTTATTTATTGTCACGTTATCATTGACACGTTTTGTTTTCTTCATTTTTGCCTTTTCTTCTTTTTAAAAGATAATTCACCTTTTTCGCTTGATTTCTTCATCAAAACCTTAATGTTTTGCATTATATTCTGCTTCAATTACCGAACTGTTCAACGGTAATCTAAAACTGTCGCCGCATAATTTCTCTGAATTAACAGCGTGTTTTTTATTAGGTTTTAATTTTATCTCGAACATATTTCAAATCTATAAATCGTGGGCGAAAAGCGCTTCTACGGGAGTACTCATGTGTCGGCTTACAATAAACCTACTTAATCAAAACTTTCTTTTCCTTCTTTAAAATTTTTCAACTTAAAGTGCGTGACTCGCAAGAACCACAATAACAAAATACTGCAATAATGCTTTGAAGAAGCCGACAATCGCAACAATAGAAAAAAACTAACACCCAAATAAAGTCTAAAAACAAAATTGCAAAAATGCAAGATGTTATCCAGAAGGGCATATCACTTACTCAACAATAAATATAGTTATAAACAGGGAAAAGAATTCAGGCCAATTGTTCCGAGAGCGGTACGAAAATTTAGTACTCGGACTGTATTAGCCTCGCCCACAACGTGTGAACGCTCGCGTTGCATTCCTTTCCCTCCCACTCAATAACAATTCGATGCATCCGATCGGAGGCCGCAGAAAGGTTGCAGGAGTAAATAGTACTTTCGGAGTAAAAAGTGCCCATCACTAAGTGGCCTGTTTTTTTTTCCCTGGTTATTATAAACTTCGGGGGAATTTTTCGTAATTGCAGGAGGAGCAACGACCGAAACAACGCTACTGATGATGTTAAGTCACACACCGCACTCCAGGTGATCGAAAGAGAAGTAAAATTAAGAACTTTCTTACTTGGGTTAGAACTGCGCTGCAAACCAATCCGGCGGAGAAAAATGGTCCTCCTCGTTGTTTCATCCTTAGCGGAGGTTAGAACGGGGAATAAACGCCTCACCCGTTTGAACGAGTCCAGTCGAATTAGGACGGCGGAAAAATCTGTCTTCTGCCAGATGTAATTTGACGCAGTTATTGTCCCTCTATCAGACGAAAATGGATGCAAAAATTGCCCTCAACCAGGTGAAGATGAATGTAAAAATTGCCTCCAACCAGTGCAAAAAAATAAAAGAAAAATTAACAAACGAGTGGCCGAGTACGTGGAAAGTAACCGTTTTCATAAAAATGGAGGACAGACGCTCACCTTACTTCTTCTGTAAGCACAGAAAACTCTCTCTTTCGCTTCAAATCCGTGTTCAAACGGACCCTCAACAACGGGATAACTTTAGACGAAGTGGCAGGAATCCGCACAAGCGAAAGCCAATCAAATTTCTCAAAAATTTAAACAATGTCAGTTTGTGGTATTCTGAATCCTATTTGTGACTAATTGATTTCAAATTTCTCAACATTGAAAAATGAAATTTTCAGTTTTCTTTTTCAGTTTACTCGTCTCAACTTTAACACCAATCTTCTACAAATGATTCGATAATAACTGCATTTTTGTTAACTTTAGCTACTTTCTGAATGGTTTCCTTTTTACCTTGGTCGACCTAGATAACACGTAGTTCTGGACGATAGAGTTTAAGACCTCTTAAATCCACAAGTTTCTTTATCCTAAACTTTAAAACTCTGTAACACTTTCCAAATCTATAAATCTATAAATCCCCGTTGATAAATTGATATTGAATTAGTTTTACCGTTCTTGATTTCTTTTATTGACTCTTTATCGGGTTTACTGCAATCTTTCGCTTTAATGCCGACGGCCGTTACACTTAACATTTTAAAACTAATCTTTTAGATTGGCACGTATTTGCTAAGTGGCCTTTTTCTCCGCAGTTAACGATCTAAATTTCTTTCACTCATTATAGTTTCTCTCTTCACTTCTTTTCTGTTCTATCACAAACGCTTTTTTGCTTCTTAACGCTGATTTTACTATAATTGTCTAAAGGTATGGTTCCGTAGGTGGCCACACACTGTAGCAGCAGACCGCAGGCGACAGCATTGGTCTCTCTATTTTTCTACGAAATGCATGCAGCATAGTGACAACATCTCAAAAAATGAATTTTTAGACGCAAAGAAAAATTAATAAATTTTATAGGGAAACTTGCGGCAACATTTATGACTTATGGCCATTCTTGAGCCTTTTGCTTTTATTTGGTAGTGAAAGAAACTGCCTTTTATTTAATCGACAGCTTTTAGATATTTTCTCGTCACTTAACAAATGATTTCTATTCAACACTGATTACCGAATAACTTTCTTTCTTTCACGTCGAGAGCGTGACAATATCTCTTATTTTGAAAATAAGACATAGTGCGCTTTCTTCTTTTTCTGGTATAAGCTGACAGACAATCAGTCATCGTAATCTTTCTCTTTGGACAAAAGGTTTACGATCTTATCGGGAAAGTCAAAATCGTCCGACGTCGTCTTTATGGAACCTTTCAAACCAGACCCACACGGCAACAAGTCTGCAGTTACCACCTGCAGTGGAAATCGGTTGCTGCGATCATCTTCGGAATCATACCCTAATTATTTTTTAAGCTATTTCTGTGCTGTCATCATCGATCCCATCACATACTGAACCCAACACGTATTGAAACAAAGTCTCTTCATCATTGTTACCTCTGTTGCCTTAACACTTTCATGCTAAAGAAGTAATCTTGAACATTTTCCTTTTTCCTCTACTTATAGTGGGTGAGGTCCAGTTGTATCTGCCGACCAAGTTTACCGTTATTTGAATTCCTGGCTTCCGGTTGGAACCGCGTATCTCGAGTCTTAACGACTAACGAGAAGCTGCAGCAAGACCACCAGTAGTAGCAGCAGCAGCAGCCTTAAAGAAGTTCTTCTGCATTGAAGAACGAAACGTAGGCAGTAGAAGATATCCGAGACAAGCGGTTCCCACCGGAAGCCAAGAATTCAACCATGGACGACGGTCGCGGAAGCCTTCAAGTTAAACTAAGTTTAACATTAGTTCAGCTTTGAGCCGAGTTATAATTAGATTAATTGGAACATGTGTTGCTGTTCCAATAAAGTTCAAGGTGTTCAAGCTGAACGGCTAATTTTGCTAGTTCTAGGAAGTTAAGTTAAATACTAAGGAAACCTAATTCATCATCTAAATTCATTATGACTTATTTTCTGTTTTCAATGATAAGTAATAGAATTTTATGAAATAATAAATTTACTCAACGAATTTTACTAATGAAGAAATAAACTATTTTTTGTTTTTCTTACTACTGAGCACTTTTTAGTGTATGACAATTTTAACTAGTCTGCAATATCAAAGGTGATGGATGGCCCTGCTTTATCTTCTGCCTCTGTTATTGTTCTAATTTCATAATTTTCGCTTTCCTCCGTATTATGTTCCAGCAGAAGATCATTATCTTGACGTATCATTGAGATTCTAAACATTTCTTTTACCATTATACCCACTTGTTACGTGGTAATGAAATGAGAGCTTGTGAGGGTGCGCCAATCGTAACTTACCGTGCCTTTGGAAGCAAGGTCGGTGGTTCCCTCGAAGACTAAGGTGTGAAGAGGAGATGCGTAACTATTCCCACTCAATGGTGACGGCATGGGGGATTCAAAAGGTGTTACGATTAAGGGCGCCACCCAGCAAATGTTATATGCAACCCACAAGTGTAGAGCAATACAGAGCCGCGAAAATGTATACATGTATATCCTCTGAAGGTACAACTCCGCACGTTCCGCTTCTCCCCAAACGAAATTAACTATTAATGATCTTTGAGTTCCCTCCCGAAAGTATAAGCTCCGCAAAAAAAGATGTTTAGGTTCGGCTAGAAACAGAACGTTTATTAAGATACACAGATAAAAAGAACGTGAATGTGCGCAACCCCGGATATGGTTAACGGCCGCAAAAGTACTGAAAATATTCATGTTTACACTGCCCAAATCAAAGGACGTTTGCCATCGGTATGAGTACTCTCCCATTGCTGCTTACAGTCTCTTAACATCAAAAAGAATATCCAAACATTATGACGTGAAGCGCACAGACCAGGGTAAAAGTAAAGTAAAAAAAGTGTTCAAAAACAATAAGGAGAATATCTCCAAAATTACGTAAATTCGCTCTCTGTACAGAGCCAAGACAAAATTAACAATTAGCATTTAACAAAATACTAGTAAAATTCGCAAAAAATGAGACAACAGCAGAGTAAATCAAATCCTTATGGGCAAAAAAAAGCAAAACTTACCTGACTACGTTATCGTAACAAACAAAGCGAATTCGTCGGTGAAAAATATTGCAGGCCCAAACCATATTTCGCCACTGGCTTGAAGCACACCCGTAGACTGACGTCACGTAACACGTTTCCGAGGACGAAATGAAAAAGAAGGAAATTTCTTACTCAATCCTTCCGGGCCGGAACGTCGACGGGACGGCCGTTTCAACCTGACACCGGAAAGGGTCTAACTTATTTTCCTTAACGGAAAGTAGGAGGAGAACGAGTCGTCCCTCGGAGCGGCGCTTACAGCAATAAGCGCGAAGCGGCAATCGCCCTACAGTAAATCGGCGGTGGAAATCTCCCCGGTGTTACTTGCTACAAGGAAGAAAATGTGTGATATGTACGATCGCAAGCGGTAAACGCACGTGGAAAACAACCAAGTAACAACATGGAGATTCACCATGGCGCATATCTTACTGATATACAGCAAGCCGAAAGAGATTCATACGTCCCTCAAAACCGAACAAACCCGCTGGGACAGCAATTAACGATGTAGCTATAATCCCTTCAACACGGCAGGTTCGCTGATCCATCAACAAAATCGATCAAAATATGAATATGAGGAATATGTTCACTAGTGATGGACAAATCGTTCAATTTTGAACGAACTGGCTCACATGATTCAATTCATCAAAATGAGTTATTCAGTGCGAGTCGTTCAAACTGAACGATAAGTACGAACAGTCGTACTTAGCTGTGCAAGAGAAATGAGTGAATAAAATAGGTAGTTACGTGTATGACTAAAATATGAAGGTTTTGAGTTGATTTAAGAAATAATAGGAGAATGATAAATGAAAAACATCGGGGAGTAATTTGTTTTTCAGTTTATTATTCTGTTTACTCATTGTTACTGTGAAACATTTTGAATTTATAATCCTTCTAAGCTTATGTCATTCTGACAGATGCGTCAATTTAGCTGTTGTATAATTTGTATGAAACATTTGAAGGCGCAAATCAACGAGTGAACGATCAGCTCATTGAAAAAGAGCATATCGTTCAGGACACAATACACAGTGCCGTTTAATCGAACGGCACGTGTTCATAAGCTGCCCATCACTAGTGATCACTACTTCACAGCACGCTTGTTCACCGTTGAAAGGGGAGGAATACCACCTGACATCGGGTAAACGCTACTAGCCAAACAACCACAATGCCCTCAACATGCATGCACAAGGGAAATCTACCCGACCGAAATGGTCAATGCGAAATTCGAATGTAACACATGTTGGAAATCGAAACCTCTTTGTTTGGCTTTCTTCTTCTGCCTTGTACACTTCCTTCATTTTGTTTGTTCCGTACACTTTTTTATTAGATTTTTATGTTTCTTTCATAATATTTCCACAAGTCGAAACTGACCAACTAAATTGGAAAAAGCTGTTGGCTGCTGTTACTGGGCTTACCGGCTTAAAATTAGGTAATCGTTGGGATTGTGATGGACTTTCTCGAGCTACTCTTCTGCTGATAAGACCCCAATTAAGGCCTATATAGCTCTGTACAGAGGATGCTTGAGGGTCCCACTGCAATCTGAGTAGGCTTGCTACAACGTAAATTGGAAATACCTTTGTTAAAGATTTCCAAATTAATTTTTCCCCGAATACTACTACCATCCGTAGCTTACATTTGTATGCCTTTTTTTTACTAAATTATCCAACATATCCACTTCATAACTGCTTAGTTTATACGAGGGCTCCGAGAAAAGTTCTGCCGATCTCATTTCATCAAAATTTTGGAACTCTTATAATTGTCAAAGTCTGGTGGTTGTGCTTGTAATTTTCATTAAGTTTCCTTTATTAACTTCTGTATTATAAAACAGAATATAACAGAATAACTGAGAATGAAAAAAACTACAATACCGAGATATTTTTTTTTCTTTTACAAAAGAGGAAGCTTATTTCTTGGAAATGCATATACGGAGAGTCTGCACCTTCAGAATCTACGATTAGACGTTGGTCAATAGAATTTAGCCACGGAAGAATCAACTTGAAAGGCGAAGAAAGAAGTAAACGTCTTGCAACATCGCAAAATGAAGAAACAGAGGAAAACGTGGAAAAATTTAATTAAAATTGGTGTGAAGTCCTTTTTTTTATATAAAACATGTTCAAAAAATCCTGTATATGCAAAAACTTGTCAAAATTAAATGTACTGTCACACTAAGCCCCTATTTACAACGAATAAGGTATTTAGGTATTGATGAAGCGTTGTACTCCGTTGTTTGAAGATTGTTTTATAATGCAATACAAACATTGATAAGAACTTATACATACACACACTCAATTAATTCAATAACACAGTACGCCGATCGTCATCACGTGCGTTGTCGATGAGAGTCCGATGGCAATCCACTATCCACCAATCATTCAACTTATCTTAATCACTGGATTCCCTAAGAGTTGCCAAAGTACACTTCGAACTTTCAGTATCCGGGCAATTAGCCGCAACGCAACATGTTTGGCTCCAAAATGATCAAACCTGGGCGCTTGCTCGCCTTTAACGGGGTTGGTTTCTTCAAGCTACCCGGCCAAGTTGTCGCTTTGCGTCCGGTGGCTCTCTTAACAGCACGTGCCGCATCCAGTTCGACAGGACTTTGGGCACCCAAGATAACTCAGGTAAGTCAGGAATTAAAAACTCAATAAGATTCAAACAAGAAACCACTCGTATCTTTATAAAAATTGAAAAGGAACGGACTTTTTATGTATTACATTAGAGTATCCCGTTCCTTTGTTATTCCTCCTGGCTTTTACTGTTGATAGAGGCAAGATGCAAAAATGTTTTTCAAAACAAATTATAGATCACACTTTTTCTTTGAATGGTACACCATTACGTCATAAGTGCTCTAACATTACACTATTACACTTAATATTTCAGACATGAAGAGTTTTTTTTGCTCTAAAATTTCGATTTTTTCTATAATCGTCACAAAATTAGCAAATGCGACTGTTTTTAACCATCAACGTGATTCCTAGGATATCCTGGAAATAAAATTGGATTTGAATTAATGACGGTGACTAAAAGAAAGAAAAAACTGGTATGGGATATAGTATTCTTCTTAAAATACTTATTAGTCGTTACTGTCTTATCAGTAATGAACGTTCTGAGAAATCATTCAAAATAACGAATTCTTGTGGATAAGAGAGCGGTTACGTTATTCCCCTTCAGGGAAACAACGCACGCATAACGTCAGTTTATTTATTTTTTATTACGAGTATTTACTAATGATTTCTATTATAAAATTTATTCTTGTTACCTAATATTAACTTCAACTTAAACGCGTAATTTCTAAAACAAAAATGTTTGTTTCTCGCTTTAACTGCCAGATGGACATTATAAAAAAAATCTGTGTAGCAAAAATATGATATGTACAGCTGCGGACAGAAAATTTCGGACATCATAGTCATCCCACTGTCGTAGGAATAAGAAACAATTTTTTGATGTACGTGGGCTGCTGGAAAAGTTTCTGGAAACGGTATGAAAAAACGCATATGAAATTTGGTAAACGGTATCATTGTTTTTCGAAGTATTCGCCTTTGACGTCAGTACACTTTTGCATGCGCTCGAACCAATTTCTAAAGCACGTTTTCCACTCTAAAGATGGTACCTCAGAAACCAGTGTCTGGAATGTTTCAACCGCTGCTTCAGCTGACGAAAATCGCTCACCACGCATTTTATTTTTGATATTTGGGAACAAGAAGAAATCATTAGGTGAGAAATCAGGTGAATATGGACAATGAGTCATTAATTCAACATTTTTGTTGGACAAGAAATCAACTGTTTGACGGGCTGAGTGAGAGCTGGCGTTGTGATGATGCAGAATAATTCGTCGATTTCGATTGTTTCTTCTTATTTGATCGATGACTTCCGGCAAACAAATTGTAGTATACCAATCAGGATTCACGGTTTTTCGATCCTCTAAAGCCACGGTTGCTACAAGTCCAGTTAAACCAAAGAAACAAGCAATCATTTGCTTCGCAGCACTGCACGGACAACTTTTACTGGTTTTGGTTCATTTTGAAATACCCAAACGGTAGATTGTTGTTTACTTTCTGGCTCGTACGAGTAGATCCACGTTTCGTCACCAGTAACGATGTTATAAACTAAATTTGAACGACCTCCATTGAATTTCTTGAGCATTTCTTCGCACCATTTGACACGACCCTGCTTTTGCGCTTCTGTTAAATTGTGTGGGATCCAACGACTGCAAAGCTTTCGTACGTTCAAATTATCATGCAGAAAGTGGTGTATTGCTTTCATGTCAATGCGTAAGGATCGCTCAAGCATTTCACGCACAGCATCTACATTAGTGGCAACAACAGATGTTGATGGACGACCTTCACGAAATTCGTCACTGAGAGAGGTACGTCCACGCTGGAATTTGGCAAACCAATTATAAATACTGCTCTTTGATGGTGCTTCATCTCCAAAAGCCAAATGAAGCCGATCGAGGCATTGTTTCGGCGTTAGACCACATTTGAAATCGTAAAAAAACATGGCACGAAAAATTTCACGCGAGATTTCCATGTTTACACAAAATTACTTTTTCTCAAATGCTTTACAAACAAAACTAGTTCACTTGGATAGGAACTGTCAATAGAATTATAGGCGGAAAACGTCAAATTTTTCAAATATGACAGTTGATAAACGCTAACAATTATAGACCTACTAGATTCCAGAAAATTTTCCAGCAGCCCACGTATACGTCTTCGTTATCTTTTTTTGACTGACGACAAAAAACTTAATTTTGAAGGCAATACTTATCCGAATGATTATTCACATTCTCTCACTGTCTTATGCCCAATTTCTTCACCTCTTGATAAATTTGTCTGCCAGGTAATATCCTCGGAAATTATTATCGATACAATGGTTTCCAAGGATAATACCTGGCAGATAAATTTATCAGGAGGTGAAGAAATCGAGCATAAATGATAGATAGGTAAGAATACGACTGAAGCCAAATGTAAGGTTACTTATGCCTAAAGGCAAGTTCATACTGTTATGTTGGTTGAATGACAATGATGTCCGAAATTTTCTTTCCTCCACTGTACTCTCAGATGATTTAAAATACTAGTTTTGCATGCAACCTTTTTATTGCTATTTTATTCAAAATGAAATTTAATATAAGTTTCCAGTAGTTTACATCGCGTTGTCCAACAGTTTATTATGTCCCTTCCGGTTTAAGCGAAAGTGAAAATTGAATTAAATTTTCACCTGTTTGGATTCTCGAATTATTTTTAGATCAAAGTTAATTGTTGCCTAGAGATTGTGAGAGCTTGAGTTTTATTACTTACTTACTATTATTACGCTTTTTTAACTCTAAAATCCTGTGATCATATGAGATCATTTTTTCTAATAATGATTTTACAAATACAAATTAAACTAATTTGTCGAGGTCAACGAAAATATCTTCACAGAAAAGACTGAAAACTTACGATTCGAAAAAATTAAGAACCTCGGAAGGTTATACCGTATGTTTCGTTTATACTTGAAAACGTTCGTACCGTCCCGTCTTAAATCCCAAGGTTTTTAAATGAACCTTCTGTAATACACAGATTGTCCCCATATTTTCATAAAATTTGTGCAGGTTTCCATTCCGCATAATTTAATTTTTTTTTCTTTGAACTGTACATTCTTTATTTAACCAGATTTAGATTTTTTAAATGGGATATTTGATTGCAATTGTAATTAACCCATCGACGGCTGAGGAAATGGCATGATGTTATACAGGGTGTTCTCTTACTGTATGCAAATAAAAAACCTCAGTATAAGTACATGAAATGCTACTTACTGTGAGTATATTCCGGTGGTTACCGTACTATAGTCAAAAAAATTTCGGAGGTTCCAATTGTTTGGAACCGTTGATATGTGCGAGAGAGAAATACTTGCAAGGTCGTAACGCCTTCCTACACAGCGACCCGCGCCGAGTTCCGCAGTCAAACCCATTTCATAGCGTTTCGTAATAATAATCACCGATATCGTTCATTAATTATTTTATTTAAAATTTTAATTCACTGAGGGAAGTAATAAGTTTTACAAAATCAACTATCGATGAATAAGTTTAAAATTTATACACCAATTAGGCAAGCGCGTTAAAAATGTTCTTCCTTCACCCTTTTACGTAAAGAAACTTTTACTGTAATCTCGCTGCTAGCTATGAAAGTATTAAAAAATATTCTGTTAAAAATATTATGGAATGAGAAATTACAATTTGTTTGTACCTCGCTTTTAATTTGTTCGGCAATTACGAACCGCAGCTTCTTGAATTCCACTAGATTTTAATTTAAAAATACTTAAACTTGTAATTACTTGCAGTGAAGTTAATTTAAATTGTAAACGTTTTGACCGATCAGCTGTGATCGGAGCGGCTGAATTACGTCGTTCGTGCTCAAGAGCAAGTAACGCACTGACCCTGGCCTACTTCGGCTGCGGGTCTTAATTGAAGCGGCGGCCGTGTTCCACTTTTAGCTATGCGAGCAGTTCTCAAACGGTTTAGTGAAAATCTGCCACTGCATTTTTCTCGAAAACTATTAAATTTGTGTTAAGAATATATGAGTTCAATCGTTGCCATTTATGGTGATATATTAAAGGTTTAAATATTTGTACACAGTAAAAGAACACCCTGTATTTTATTTACTGCATATTAATATTGAGTTATTTCTAGTTTTATGCAAAAATCCCATCATATTTGATCGCTTGCTAAACTGTCGTTTTTAATGATGCGTCCTATTTGTATGAACTTCTCTACTTTTAAAGTTTTTAAACATTTTCATAACTAGCAGAAACAATGTACTGGTTTCTAGCTACCTGAGCAGAAGCAAGATTCGTGTTGAAGAAATTAACGTGCTGCACAGCCAGCGACCTCAGTCAGTTATATAAATGCGAAAAATAATTAAGCGCCACCTAATCTTAACCAGAAACGAAGAGAAAATCAAGGAAAAAGGAAATGACTCAACTTATGCAACGATAATTTAATAACACACTGGTAAGCAGGAAATATGTAACAATTCAAAATCAGAAACAGTCTTACCAAAATGTACGTGAAAGATAGGAAGGTACGTGAAAACAGAACTGCAATATGTACAGGGCTTAAGGCCACCAGATATACATGTGCCTTAAAACATTTTCAAACAACTTTGCTGCAAAAATTTACAGGTAACCAGCAACGCATTCAAACAGTACGGATTATTAGTTGCAACAAACTTGGCAATAAACAAACGCGAACTACCCAAATGGCGGATCAGTCAAAAAGCTGTACTACAATCACACACAGCAAAATAAATATTACTGGCGTGGAGCGCCCAACGCAAAACGTTAATTATTGGCGTGATGCGTCTAAAGCAATATAATCATAATTAAACGAAACTCAAAATTCGGCCAAAGGCCGTAGCCGTATCTCCCCCAACCATCGTGTACGATCGGTCTCTCATATTGACGTGTGAAGACGCCAGATGCAAATGACACCGGATCAAGACCAAGGTTCCTAAAATATAAAAGTTGCCCAAGTTTTCGCGCATGCGGCCATTTCTATTACGTCACTGGTCCACATTTTTATTTATATTTTGTGCATTTCTGCAAAGCCATAAACTAATGTTAACACACATACAGATACAGGATACAGAGCAGAATATTGCAATTAAAATCGATAATAAAGCTACCCAAGCAGTCTAACAAGAAACTGGTCAAAATTGTTGGGTTAGAGTTAGAGACATTCAACGGTCATCAGCGTTTATATACTTTTTAAGAACACGATTTATATACTAATTTAATAAATAATAAGTGTAAAGTGAAAATAAAGAAAATAAAATTATGATTTGTCTTAAACATGATTATTATTTTCTCTAAGCAATATACTTATAAACGGAGTAGAAAAGAAATGAGCAAAAGTATTTTTATTAAACGTGATGAAAATGCAAAGAAGCCTGATATATTGAAATTACAAATTATAAAATTAAATGCCTGGAATTAGTGTGCCTTTAATTGTTTGAAAGTGGCAGAATTACGTGGCCACGGAATGCACATGGAATGTCAACATGATGTTTAAGAGGTACAGGAAATTTGCATTAAAAGCATTCAAGGTATGCATAAACAAGTACTAATTTTGTTAAATTTCTCTGAAACTCATATAATTTACAGAACAGACTATTAATACGGAAAGAATCGGAGGAAATTTGGATGTTCAGTACACTGACAAGTAGATGAATTCTCGGATCATATCATATCGATAAAGAAGTATCGGAACAATGCAATACCATACAGAAAAGTACTGGTTCATGCAGTACTAGTACTCTTCTGTATTGCACTAATACTTGTTATAGTGAGCAATGAACCGTACATCCCCAACAGTAGATTGTTTAACTGAAGAAAAAAAGCATAATAAAATCACATTTTCCATTATGCTTAAAAAAATTGCTGATGAAATGAAATGAAGAGGATCGTATGTGCTGACCGCAGTGTCCTTACTAAAGATTTTAGAGTTTATGGACATTAATATTCCTTTTTAGAAAATTTGAAGGACTTTCTTGCTTCTGCAACGCATATTTAAAACTGTATTAAAAATGCTGTTAATATTTTATTTTGAGCCACTTAGCCTGCTTCTGCTATAATTAATTATATGGATTATAAACGTTCATGAGTTTAAACCAGGATTTTATTAAGAAAATAAAATCTGCAGTACTGTTGGTTGTTTCATTTTAAGAATTATTACAGAACGGAATTGTATATTTTGTTCGGTTTATTTCGAGTGAGGCGGCAACGAGAGCGTGTGCATTCGGGCGTCACTGCAACGTTATACGTAAGCCGCCTCGTTTGTAATTAACCGAACGAATATATAATTCCGTTCCCTGATAATAATAGTAATAATTGCTTTAGTTTATTTTGACATTCTAAACTATCTGAACAAAGCTTTTCA
This sequence comes from Prosopocoilus inquinatus, assembly GCA_036172665.1. Lineage (NCBI taxonomy): Eukaryota > Metazoa > Arthropoda > Insecta > Coleoptera > Lucanidae > Prosopocoilus > Prosopocoilus inquinatus. The sequence continues at coordinate 57,281,820 of CM069871.1, forward strand.
TTTTCTTTTAAATTTAAAGTAGGTACGGCATTTGGTTTTAATATTAATCTACACGGTTTATTTAGTAGTTCAGATTTTAAGCTCGCTCAAAACATTCCGGATCAAATTTTAATGAACAGACAGGCATTTCTTAAATTAATTTTATCTGCCCGTTTGCATCTCGATATCCAAATTTTTCTTAATTCATCCTCTTTCGGAAAACGAAATAACGCCACATGTTTTTTTGTTCTCGTTCAAATCAAATTTGCACACATACCACAATTTGAAGACATCTCTAATTACAAATATCACTCAATTAAAAATGATTATAAAATATACATTACATAAACCATATTATAAAATAATAACGGACCTCTTAAAATTTTAAACTTTGAGTTATTTCATATCCGCGCAGTAGTCGCGAGTTGTGAACCAGTGACGTCACAATAAAACCTAAAATGTTCCCCGCACCCATAAACTGCATCCAACATAGCAAGTATACAAACTTGGGCAACTTTTAACTTTAGTAACCTTGGATCGAGACGGCTTCACCGAAAGCCGGGTCCACACTAACACTGCGCCGCTCCCCCGAAACGATCGTCACAGGCAACTCCAAACAAAACATTTGCTCCACAAGCTAAGACATGAAGCCCACAACCGACGACAACAAGAAATCGTACCCAAACTTGACCAAAACCAAATATAAAAGCTTGTACGTAAAACTGGCACAGAAAGCCGGTGCAAAGAAAAGTTTGCCAATAATAACCTGCACGAGCTTCAGTCACCAACGTACCTATCTTGCACGTCAGGAACGAGGCTGAGACAACTCCAAGGAGTTTCAATCACCCAACACCATGTTAATAACCGACAAAACGTCGCGTCGTACAGAAAGCCAAAACCAAAACTATGCAGTCCCATAGACGGTACTCGCGAAAAGGTCCCAAGGCCCTCACAAACACCGCCCAGGAGTACAAAGGAAGGGTTTGCACGAATCGAAACCACCGTGACATCAGCACGGACCAATGAGTAGCAACCTGCTGTAAGAAAACCCTAATGGCATTAAAGGGTGAGGGTGAAACCGATCTAAAGTATCCGTCGAAATAATATCTCGCAAGAACTGTGATTTTGTGAACTGGACTGGTAGAAAAGAAAATAGATGGCACCGGTGACGAAAATTTTATGAGTGTCTGAACTAGTAAATTAACAATTTCAATCAATTCTCATGAACCAGATAAAATGAACTTGCAAGCGGTTCAATCCTATCTAAAAATATAATCCGTCTAGAAAGTATCCGGAAAAAAGCGAACAACTCTGTAACTTCTAGGTTTTGAATTTATGAATGATACTATTCAAATATCGAAAGAAGACAGTTTCAGTTACTTGTTTGTGTAATTTCAGTTTAATCCTACAAATTATACTGAATATTCGAGACACTCACTACCACCTGAGTACAACTGGTACTTCACTTGTGCACACAATGACAATATTATTTACGTCTTTTGATGAAAACACTTTTATCAACACTACTTCTTTAATGATGAACCCCTCTGTTGAAAAAATGCTCCATATTTTTGTTGTCACTTTTTTTTATTTGATTCTTTGGAAAACTGATTTTAACCAAAATACAACGAGCTGAGCTACTGACAAGCCATATATTGGAAAAAAATTTAAAAACTCCAAATTCCGGATGCTTTCTAGACGAGCTATAGAATCTCCGAAAGCTATTGTTTATTTAAAACCACAAATCGGAAATTTTACACTATTTCGTGGCCGGAGTATTTTAAAACGTATGCAAAGAAAGTGTTTGATTTAAGATATAAAGCCTGAGATAGTTTGGTGTTTTGTAAATGGAATAATTTCAGCGACGACGAAGGCGACGGTAAACTAGGTGCGGCATAAAACGTTTTAAACACACAAAGAATATCTTAATGTTGCGAAATCGAGAATAAATGCGAGTAAAACTTAATATGCATGTCGTTTCCTAAAAGCGGTTTTCGCACCGTAACAGGGTCAGTTCGCTTATTATACAAGGAGGCACTTGTTTAATGAAACGCCCTGTAGATTGTAACAAGCACGGAGCACGAGCGTTCCAATAATGTCCGTTTTATGAGCTTTCAAATTGATAACTTGTGAGTTTATTATTTATTTATTATTTTATTATTTCTCCATAATCAAGTTAGAGCAAAATATCTTCATTTGTTTCAGAAGTACTTTATCTGCGTCATTCAAGTGGTTATCCAGACATTGTTTTGTTACAATTAACAATTTGCTCATCACTGATTTAAAAGCTAAAATCAAAGTAGGAAATAAATTCAAGAATAGAGAATTTTCAGTATTTTTTTTTGAAGATTTTTATAGATTTTTATAGAGCCCATTTTTAATTTTTTCCCCTTTTTATATCTCTTACAGATTACGAGATCCCCACAGTGGTCCTTTAATTAAATGTAACCCTATAGCTTCTGTGAAAAATTTTAATTTAAAACACAAAAGTTGAAGCAATTCTGTCTAAAAATAGAATCTTCGCAAGATATTGTTTATTTAAAACCATAAACGAGTGCCGATGCACCGAGAATTTTACACTGTTTCTTGGCCGGAGTATTTTAAAAACGAATGCAAACAAAGCGTTTAAATTAAAACGTAAAGCGTGAGATCATTCAATGTTTTGCAAAAAGGGAATAATTAGAGCGACAATTAAGGCGATAAAAAAACTGTATTTTATCGCAATAAAACTTTAATTAAATGTAACCTTATAGCTCTGTGAATTTTTATTTAGTATTCATTACATCTTCTCCTAAATAATCGAAAAAAATGTTTTTAGTTTTCCTTGACATTAAATTGTTACTCCTGACGATGCTGTTAATTGATAATTGATAGCAAAACGTGCAAAAGTGGTTGTGTGGAAAATTTATTAAAAAATTATTAGGTTCAGATTTGTAATCCAATTTAGTAATTCATTTTTATCTTTAGCCGAGACAGCCCCCCGAATAACCCGGAATACTGTAATCAAAATTGTACTACAGTTTTTGTTTTATCAGTATTTACATTCAGAACCAGATATAACAGCTCACAACACATACAATCGACATTGGAATTTTTAGCAAAATATTATCAGCTGTAAGCAGTACGTTTCCACAAGTATATATCGAAAAGTGATGATTACATAACAAAATAGAGAAAAGAGAGGGTTTTGTTTTGTTTTTAATGATATATTTACATTTTTTAAATGTGCAAAATTATGTACTTTAATGAGCTCTTATTATATTAAGTAATCTTTGATGGAGATAAAATAGTCGATATCCTGAAATCTGAAAATTTTACACGAGATATCACATCAATCACACAAACGTACGTTCGTTTTATGAAAAAAAAAAAAAGGATTTCAATTGTGCTCTTGCACAAAGAGCAATCTTCTGTTCAAATCTCGTATTATATTATTATTCTGCGGATGCCAACAGCTGTGAGAGTTGCGTTACTAAATATGTAAACGACGTTTGGCTTTAAATAATGTTCCTGCTGTTACAATGAATTCGTACAGCAAATGTTCTGTTACACAAACCAAAAATAATTAATGCCCCCGAACGTAGTTTTTATTTTCTTTTTGTCCTAACAGTTGTTACACAAATACACGGCAAATGTGTGAATAAACACGTTTTGAACAGCCAAAAAATAATAAATACCTAAAAATTTCCAAACAAATAGCAACAAATATAATATTTGTTTGTTTAAATTTATTTATTTTCGCTTTGAAGTTTTTCCTGCTTTACGTTAAATTTTATTAATATTTCCCTTAGTAAATTTTGCAGTGCTGGAAAATATCTTCCCTCGTTTCTTTTAATCTACGTGTTTTAACAAGCAGATTTGTATTGATGTAGTTTATAGATAGGTTTAAAGAAATCCGTTGCTACAGTCAGTTTTACTTCCAGAATTAAGGAAAAAAAATGATAAGATACCTTTCACCAAAAAAATGTCGAAAATAAATTGAGTTCTCAGAAATAATTTCCAGCAATCAAAATTAAATTAAGTCGTCGATTTTTATTTTTAATAAAATACATAAACCAGGTACGTACAGTTGCTGCCTTTGAAAACTGACACACTTTAACAAATACAATGTATTTCGGCGATTTCCTAAATCTGAGTTTCTAAACGTCATTCAAATCACTTTAAGGGCGGAATTCAAGAACACTCCTTACACTGCCCCTTTAATCTCCCTTCATAAAGGAACATTAAAGTGTAAAGGTGCAAATCACAGACATTCTTTCGCCCTCCTTTATGAAGGAGTTACTTTTAAGGCTTCCTTAAATTTTGAAGCAGGTGTGGTAACTATTTATAATGAAAATGTTCCGAGTTCACACTTATAAAAGCAAAATAAACAAATTTCATTCAAAACTGAGCATAGTAAACTTGATGAATGCTTCTTTTTTGAAGTGGTCAAGAAGTTTTGAAATATTTACTGACCTCACATCAGAGGACATATTCTTGAAAAGCGCGTTTTTGAATGCGCGTACACGTTCGTTAAAAATGCAAACATGTGTATCCTTGACGATTCGATTTTCTGTTTTTGATGCGAGTGGACATTACCATTCGTTTTTTATAATGCGAGTGCTTGTAACTGTAATTAACGTCAAATTTTCTCGAGCAGCTTCTGGACAGCTGTTTCAGCCCTGCTTAGGGCTTCTTCAGCAGAGACGTCGCTCGACATTTCCACTGCAAACAAAAACGACTTGTCCAATTTATTCGCAATTGCTATGTAAGAGTGATGAACAGATAAAATAGCGAGATCTTACTATCGCTTTTTGACCTGACATTGCAGTAGGATAGACAAATTGACGCGGGATTTGCTCCTAATAAGTCCCCCATGCAAGGCGGCCATGCTTGCTGTCAAAGCATAATGAAATCAATCAAAAACGATTTGCACAAAATTTTTCTTAAAATTTTCATTATGCTTTGACAGCAAGCATGGCCGCCTTGCATGGGGGACTTATTAGGAGCAAATCCCGCTTCAATTTGTCTATCCTACTGGAATGTCAGGTCAAAAAGCGATAGTAAGATGTCGCTATTTTATCTGTTCGTCAAATTTTAAGTAAATTAATCTGACATTTTACATAAAACAGACAAGTTTTCACTAAGGTGCTTCTTTTTGATAAAATTCACTTTTGAGTTAAACTCAATAAGTATTGTTGGTATGTATAATCATGGCAGAAGGATTTCTGTATGAAATGAACAGAGGAGAGATGCAAAGAGAAAAATTTCTCAACGATTAATTTTGCTTTACTTTACTTCAGAGACTATTTTGAGAAACTATGAGGGTCTGAATATCTGCTTATATTAGGATGACTGAAGGTAGGGTGACCAGACGTCCTCTATTTCTAAAATAATAATGCAAAATAAGTACCAGTATCATTTTTTAACCACCGCTTCATCATAACATGCGGTAAACACAGGTAGCACAGTAACGAGAAGTTTTTTCATCGTGTGCTCTTTTCTTCAGCTTAGGAATCTGACCACCTTAATTGAAGGTCTGAAGAAAATTCTAGATTAACAAATTTTTGTAACTCTGCAATATTTAGCTATCTTTAGACATGCAGCTTTTTTAGATGGTTTTATATTTTCTTTGGTACGATTCTTCTTAAAATAAGGTAATAATTTGCGTAATTTTAATGAGTATCTAGATTTCACAAATAGTTCATAATTTCTTAAAACTCTCGGATTTATAGCCAACAATTTATTAACATTTTGAACGTGGTTCATAAATTCAATAAAATCTTTAATAATTTGTACCATATTACGTTTTTTTAAAATTACTTCAATTAAAAGTCACTGAAACTTTTGTATAAGGTTAAAGGTATCTCTGTACCTACCTTAATAATTAAGTTATTAAGTTAAAAACTCAACTTTTATCTTCCTTACTTTAAAAGGAAGGTTCGTGAATTGCAATATTGGCAGTATAACGAAGTTTAAAGGGCACCTTAATTGCTTTAAGGAAGCTACTATACATTATCGGTCTAAAGGAGGTCTATGAATTAGAATTAACGTGTAAGGGACATTAAAGTAAGTTATAAGTTAAGGAGCTGTTTAAGGGAGTTCCGTAAATTGCGCCCTAAATTTTGCTATGGATTTGTTAAATTTGACACTGACATCAAAGTGATAGATGAAGGTTTGATTTACACATTACAAAATTACTAATTTTTGACAATGACGTAAATTCTTAGTGTACCAGTTTCCAAGGGCCCCAATTGTACCTAAGCTTAACAATCAAAGACGATTTAAATTTATTGCTCGTGACTGCAGCCGATTTTTGCATATTATTTTGAACCTCTCTTTTATAGGGCTTTAAAATTTATAAAATGGTTAATTCTATTGGAGGATTGTTTCGGTATTAACTAAAGCATAATGAAAATTTTTTTAGAGTTGCACATTGTGTATATTTCGTTACAGTTTATAGAGTGGGAGATACCGTTGTAACAGAGAGATAGGTGCCTTTTGGGAGGACAATCTAAGCTGAGAAATGAGTCGAATTAGTTTTATTGGTAGAAGGCAATATAAATGATGAGCTGGATTAGGTTTGATGACGAAAAACTTATAGAGCGCGGAGAACTCTGAGAGTTTAAGTCTTTCCAAGTCTTCGTCAAAGAGTTTATGTCGGTAGCGAGATAAAATTCTATTAAGATGTGCCTTAAGGTGTCTAACGGAAAGAAAATCCTAGTGTCCAGACAATTAACCTTTATAAAAATACCTTTCCTTTGTAAGGTCCAGTTAAATTTAACAAGATTGTATCTTGTACTTTAGCAGTTGGTTGAAGACGATTTTTGGGAATCCGCTATTTTCCATTTTAAGAATTTTTAGAAGCCAGTTTAGACAGTGTTTTACTCACGTTTAACCGCACCCACTTCTAAGCGAACTAAATAATCAGGAGAGTTTTTTGGTAACAAGAGTAGTCTTTTAAAAAATTCGACTTGGGCTCTCTCATACAATTAGATAGTGCATTGACTATAAGGATATTGTATAAAGTGATGCGTGCGTCCCACGAGTTTGTTTTTGACTGCGATAACAGCGACATAACGGCTCCAATTGACTGTTTTGACTTGGAGAGGCATATTGCTGCATGTTTACAGAAGAAAGAAGAAGAGAGGGAAACCCCTAGATATATATAATTGTTGACTAGTTCGATTTCGGCATCATTAAAGCGTACGTGAATGTACAGAACAAGTAGTGCTGCCGAATCTTTTTCTTTGTAATTCTTAGTTTAACGGTTTTTTTCTCAAAAAATGAGAAATTTTACAAAGAAAAGGAAATACTTTAATTTAATTTATTTCGGTGCACAATATCATTGAGATTTAAACATTTGAGCAAATTTTGTGTCCCATCATTTCGAGGCAGTGGCGTCCTGTGGTTAGTTAGGAATAAACGTAAATCACGGCACCCACGTGACTAAGTTAAGCCAAATTGTTAGATAACCAACAAAACGTTGGTTAAGGCAGCGTCACTGGTAGTGTTGCGTTTTCCCGATTCGTTGGAATTTTTAAATATTTTTGGGAATTTAAAGCAATCTTTTTAGCGTTTCTTGGGATTTGTTTAAAATAAGGGCAAATTTTTATTCACTTAAATAAAGACCTTCTTGGTCAGGCTGTCATCGATAAAGCAGACGGAATACTAGGGGGGCCTGGATAGAGACATCAAAAAACTGGAATCCAGTCGTTTTTAATAAAATACTTACTGTCGAAAGCAAGAAGTAGTAGACAAAAAGTTTTTTCTATAATTATTCTTTCTCAAAATTCTATCGACTAAAGATTATAAATTTAAAAAAATTGAAAGCTCTGATATTTAATTAACAACCTTAAAGCTTTGGTAAAATTTATTATAAGCGCCAATTGCACCAAACATGTAAACCGAGCTTATCTTTAAGTGCCCCTTAGAATGTGAGTTACTTGAATATTATGTAACTTCAAATACCACATTTAAACAACACTTAAATTTAAGCTCGGCTTAAGTGTTTGGTGCAACTGACTATAATTCGTCTTTAATCAATACCATTTTGAGAAAGAATAATTACAGGAAACTGTTTCTTGTCTACTATTTCGTGCTTTCATTTTAAAGTCAAACTGTTAAAGATGTATAAAATTTACGATATTTATGGGATTTGTCATTCATGGTACATTCTTGTGGAGACAGTTTTTCCTTTATTGCTACTCATTTATACATAAACTAGCAATTCCAAACTGTTTAAGCATATATCTTATCCATTTATCGGTTATCTTTTCCAGGCTTTCATTTGCCCATCCTTTAGGTCCTACCGTACAGTTTTCACTCCATTTCTTCATTGGGTTTCCTCTTTTACTCTTGCCCTCAGGTACAACCATATTACTTTTTAGCCGTTCTTTGTCCCAACCATTTGCAGCCTTCAGACTTTCTCCACTTCACTTACTGGAGGCCCTCCATATAGTATGTAGATTTCTCTATTTGTCCGGTTTTCCCAGCCCTCTTCCATCTTCTTTCCTCCATATATTTTTCTGGATATTTCTCACTCCCAGATAGACGTTTCGATTTGCACTGCATTGTTTTATTTAGCACCCACGTTACGCTCGCATAAAAAGGTATTAGATGTTTAGCTCTTTGTATTTTAGCCTTTTATGGAAGGAACTTACACAACGATCGCTCTTAATATTAAATCAATCTTAACTTCTTCATATTTTATTTTTCGCTGATCTTTAAAATAAATGTAAAATTTCTGGCTCCTTACTTACTTAATCGATAATAAGTTTTTCTACCTTGCAATGTAAAGCCAATTGGTCGTTTATTGTCTCAGCTTTGTTTTCAATTTTCTTCTGCATGTTCCATTTGTAATTCTGTCTCTTCGTATTTTTCCCTCTATTTTTCCAAAGAATCTCATCTCCGTATTTATTAATCTCTTTTTTGTTGCTTTTACATTGCATTTGCTGGTTAACTAGTCCTTAAAAGCCATGCTACAGTAACATTCGAAAGGCTCCTAATTCTTTCCAAAACTGTTGCAGATTAAGCTGATGTGGAACTTGTGACAGCAAGATTGTCTTGAGAATAATGGTAATGCCCTTCCTGATGTCGTTAATGATTTGGACAAATGTAATGAATTGGCCTTCTTTTTGCGGAAGCAACTTAGACCTAGTCGTTTCTTTCCTATTACTTGACTGTTTCATGACAATTGTCACATCTGCTTCAAGCTCTAAGTTTCTTGGAGAGTTTTTATATAAGTCTGTTTGTATTTCAGCACCAGATTTAATTTAAAAATAAAAAAGAGACTTGCCTCTTAACAGTCAGAGCATTTTCGAAATCACTCTGGCGAAATAAAATACGTGGGCTGCTGGAAAAGTTTCTGGAAACGGTATGAAAAAACGCATATGAAATTTGGTAAACGGTATCATTATTTTTCCAAGTATTCGCCTTTGACGTCAATACAATTTTGCATACGCTCGAACCAATTTCTAAAGCACATTTTCTACTCTAAAGATGGTACCTCAGGAACCAGTGCCGGAATGTTTCAACCGCTGCTTCAGCCGACGAAAATCGCTCACCACGCATTTTATTTTGATATTTGGGAACAAAAAGAAATCATTAGGTGATAAATCAGGTGAATATGGACAATGAGTTATTAATTCAACATTTTTGTTAAACAAAAAATCAACTGTTTGACGGGCTGAGTGAGAGCTGGCATTGTCATGATGGAGAATAATTCGTCGATTTCGATTGTTTCTTCTTATTTGATGGATGACTTCCGGCAAACGAATTGTAGTATACCAATCAGCATTCACGGTTTTTCGATCCTCTAAAGCCACGGTTGCTACATGTCCAGTTATACCAAAGAAACAAGCAATCATTTGTTTCTCAGCACTGCGTGAACTGACAACTTAGTGGCAACAACAGATGTTGATGGACGACCTTCACGAAATTCGTCACTGAGAGAGGTACGTCCACGCTGGAATTCGGCAAACCAATTATAAACACTGCTCTTTGATGGTGCTTCATCTCCAAAAGCCAAATGAAGACGATCGAGGCACTGTTTCGGCGTTAGACCACATTTGAAATCGTAAAAAATCATGGGACGAAAATTTTCACGCGAGATTTCCATGTTTACACAAAATTACTTTTTCTCAAATGCTGTACGAACAAAACTAGTTCACTTGAATAGGAACTGTCAGTAGAATTATAGGCGATAAACGTCAAATTTTTCAAATACGACAGTTGATAAATACTAACAATTCTAGACCTACTAGATTCCAGAAAATTTTCCAGCAGCCCACGTAGGAGTAATAAAATTAAGACATAGTTCAACAGGGCAATATCACTGAACGATAACTGGAACGAGGAAAATAAAGTTAAACTGCTGAAAGTTTTCTGTATTCCCCTACTGTAAGCGAAAGAATTGTACCATTTTTTGAAAATATTGAAAACAAATTTCATTACAAAGCTGTATAAAAAATATTTTGCACGTAATGTGTACTAATACTTACCAGTACATTACATCTTAATGTTAAAGCAAACAAAATTAAAATAACTAAATGAGTGGTTCTAAATTTATACCAGTAAATACGATCGTACAAAACCCGAAAAGCTTGACTACTTCATTATCATATATTGTTTGTCTGGACAAATAAATACCTTTTGCCATCATTTCCTAGTGGTGATAAGTTCCCACAACAAAAGTTTCCAGCATGACTGCCTGATTATCACAGAACTATAATTCGAGCGCAATTGTAAAGGTCATTAACTGCACTGGATGGACATATCACGATTGATAAAAAAATCGAACCCAAGTTATCGGCAGTAGTTAAATGCCCGGTACTCAATTATTAAATAACTCATTAAAGAAAGTGCTTACAATTAAAACTTTCACATAAATGATCGAATCTATCGAGAGATGCTATCTATTTTTTTTTTCTTTATTGGTTGGTTGAAAACGAACTTCATACATTAGGAGTGTTCTTTTTACCGCTCACTTCATCTCAGATAAACATCATTTCCGTTCGCGTGAACAAGTAAGTTTGAATGAGTATTTCAACCTGGCAATTAATCGGAATGCGCGAGTGACAAGGTGGGAGATCGAAATCACAGTTCAAACTTGCTTGTTCAAGCCAACGAAAATGTCATTTATCTGAGTTGAGATGAGATGTGTGGCAAAAAGAACACGCCTATTTAAAACAGTATCAGTTGCACACGTATAAACGAAATTTTTGCATAATATAAGAAAATATTGATTTTAAGGACTGGTTTGATACTTAAGCAGCAATTAATAAATTGGGAGGTTTAATGGCACACTGGGCAACGCAGTCTCAGTCATTTTGAAAATCCATAAACTCCAATATTTCAAATTTTACAGAAAAAGCAAAAAACCGGTCGTAATCGACATTGTTCAGAGTGGACCATTTTTGATGGTTTTTATAGGATTCCTCAGTTATTTATAGGAATAGAGGAAAATCGTTTTCGCGAGCCAATGCTACTTTTTCGACAAAAACACAGTGGGAGAAACAAAAGTTAGCTATCTCGATTCGTTGCGGAAATATCGGCCGAAAACGAATTTTTCCGAAAAATTATTTTTCAGAATATCTCAGTTGTTTGACAAGATATTTTGAAAATTCAAAAACTGCTTTATTCAGAAATTAACGTTGATTTCACTGACATTATTATCTTTTGTAGAAATTACACTAATTCTGCAAAACAGACTGTAACTTTATAATTTTAAATGGAAACCGTAGTTAGCTAGCTTGTTTAATGAGGTTTTCAAAAATATAAAGTTTGATATAATTATTTTTATAAATAACAAAGATACTAACTTTCCTTATATTGCAGTACCTATCAAGCTATCTATGACAATGGAAACAAAAGAAAATTCAGTTGTTTTCCTCAAAAAACTATTATTAGAATAAATAGTACAGGTACTTAAATTTAACAAAATAAATATGTAATGCTATTAGAGAACTCATAAAACTACAAGTAATGTAAATGTGGATTAACTGTCAAAGCAGTTTTGAAGAATTATACGTTGTATGTTCCGTTGAAATTATTAAATCTTAAATTTTATATTATCAAAACTTCTTAGATATTTCACTTCTATCCGCGATTACATTTAAGGTATTAATATACAAAAGTTCTCGAGAGCATTATTAAACTTAAAAGATATCCGACGTTTCAATAATTCCCTAAAGAAATGCATTAATATATACAATTTAAAATTTATAGAAATCTCTTAACTATTCTCATTAATAATTAAAGAATGTTCAAATAGAGTTAATTCGTTTTTACATACTTGTGGTTTTACGTCAGCCTCTATCTATCTATCTCGAAGCTATTTATTTATTGAATTAAATTAGCTGTTTTACTTAACAATAATTGATTTTTAGGGAAAACACTTGAACTATTTTTTTTTTGTTTTTGGTGTCATGGATGGCTTCTTAGCTACTGGAAAAGAGATAATAATTAGTATTTTTATTATTTGAAAAAATAATTATATGAAACTTTACATTTTTGAAAACCTCATTAAACAAGCAATTTATTCGTGTCATAGCCAACTGCGATTTCCATTTAAAATTAGAAAGTTACAGTCTGTTTCGCAGAATTTGTGCAATTTCTACAAAAGATAATACTGTCAGTAAAATCAGTGTTAATTCTTAATACTACTAATACTACTACTAATATTAATATCTTGTCAAACAACTGAGATATTGTGAAAAATAATTTTTCGGAAAAATTCGTTTTCGGCCGATACTTCCCGACCGAATCGAGATAGCTAACATTTGTTTTCTCCACTGAGTTTTCCTTGAAAAAGTAGCATTGGGTCGCGAAAACGGTTTTCTTCTATTCCTATAAATAACTGAGAAACCCTGTAAAACCATCAAAAATGGACCACACTGTTCAGTGCAAATTACAGCAATTTTTCTTACTATGACTGGTGATGGAAACTGAAATTTAAAAAATAATTTTTGGACAGACAAAGGGGCCATCGAATTTTTTTTTTTTGGTCGAACCGAAACCTAATCCGTTTTAAAACTAAACATGGGTCGAACTTTAATCATGGACACTTGCCGTAAAAGCTCCAAAAGCTCTTTTATTATTAACAGACTCAAATCACATATTAAAAATGTTAGGTATAGAAATGAGTCAAATCAAACGTCAATATTAAAATAACTGTGATACTAAAGTGCTTCACCCGATAGCATTCGTCGTGGGCTATTCATCCACAACGCTTTAAAAATCTATATATCTGGAATATATTCAATATACAGGGTGACTGTGATAGTTGCGCAAAGCTTGAAACTCATAACATATCACTATAAACGGCTATCTCTCCGGCCTGTATTCCTAGTCGTAACTGAAGTGAGTGCTTAAGTTTGTCTTAGATCTTATAACCTATGAATTTAAATTTGTCTTAAGGTAAGCTAAATATTCATAGGTGAAATTTGAGAAGCCACTGTCTAAATTTTCAGTATCGATGACCTGCCTGATTCTCACGTCGTCTTTAATTTAGCAACGCCGTAATTAAATTCGCTCTCATTCTCTTACCCATGAAAGTCGCATAAAGCTATATCGTTTAAATTTATTTTTATCAAGGTTTTAGTTAGAGACGACATTAATCATGAGATGTTCTCGTACGTACGGCCCAATGTCACCAATATATCGAGTATCAGCAGTTACTTAAGCCTTTCTTAAGTATATTGAACTGATTATAAATACGGGTCTGGAGGATATAATCCCTTTTCAAAATATCCATGGTTGCCAGATTGGACGAAATTCCACCATTTGGGCTACATTTTAGGCAAATTTGGCGTTGGAAAATCTTATTTAGCGTCTGGCGCCTGATTGATGCTACTTTTGTAGTCTTCATATAACGAAATTCAATAAAATTCTGCATTCTAATACCGGATTATTTTTTAAATTTTTAATCGGAGTAAGCCATGATTCTACAATACTTGTTGACAATTCTGAAAAGACAACTGAAATTTATATTTAAGTCAACCGAATTTTCAGATAGTGGGAATTAAATTAATGAAGACCCGATTTAATCATCACAAATTGGCTTTAATTGTTTATTCCCATAGCAACAATTATTTTTATAATTGCTACTATGGCAAGACATAGAAAGTTAAAGTTAATTTGTGTTTTCTTTTGTTTCTTGTTTATTTTATATTTTTTCTTCCTCTTTTGTTTTAACGAATTGATGTTTCCTAACTTGCAAAAATGTTCGGCCGGAGAGTAGCTATTTTTCATTTATTTATTTTTTGTGTATCCGTTTTTCTTGTTTTGCTTTGTTTTTCGCCTTCGTATTTTTCACATTCAATTGGTTTTCCCGTTTTATTGACTCATTTTTACAGTTCTCTTTTGTCTCCTTTTCATTTGCAAAAACTTTCCTTGATTTTCATTGTTTTGTCCATTTTAGCATCACGATACATATTTCTAGTTTTTAAATTAATTTTATGCTCTCATATATCTCTTCTGTTTATTTTCATCCAATCGATTTTTCACATTTGGATTTTTTACAGTTTTCTTTCGTTTTTTTTACTTGTTTCTTTTTATTTTTCATATTGAGATTCATTTTTTCAGTTTTCTGTTCAACTTTGTCTTCAATTTTTCTTGTTTATTTCTCTTCTTTATGCTTTCGTACCTACTATAGATTTCTCTTTTGCTTTTCTGATCGAATTGTTTTTTTGCATTTTATTGGCGCTTTTTTCTGTGTCCATTACAGTTTTATTTTATGTACTGTATTTTGTCGTTTGCTTCTTTTTTCGTTTGTTTATTGTATTATTAACTTTTTATAGCTTTTATTTTCTACGAACTTTTGATTCATACGGAAAACTATTCTTATTCGTTCAGCCTGGTTTTGTCAATCTTTTTTTTTTGCCCCTTGTATTTTGTTGCTGTTTTTCTCTTCATTTCTCTTTTCTTTCTGATTTTTGCAGGTTAATTAATTTTTTTCTTAATTGTTCTGATTTTTGATACTCCAAATCAGGGATTTTTATTTGTTTTTGTTTTTTGTTTTGTCTTACCTTATTCTTCGTATGTCTTTAAAAAGCAAGTGTAGGGTGTCGCTGTTTTATCTATTAATCTTTTAAGTATTTATTCTTATGCCCGATTTCTTCACTTCCTGATAAATTTATCTGCCAGGTATTACCCTTGGAAACCATTGTATCAATAATAGTTTCCGAGGATACTACCTGGCAGATAAATTTATCCGTAGGTGAAGAAATCAGGCCTTAGTCGTATTTAAACAATTGGAACTGTAACTGTTTCGTATATCTTTGTTCTTGCTTGAATTTTCTTTTCAAAAACACTAATTCACCTTGACAACTGTCAAATTAATTACATTTATATGATTAATTATCGATGTGTTTTTAATCACTTCTAATTCGAAAATTTTGAGATGGGATTATTTTGTTGTTTTATTATTACAAAAAATGTATTTTTTCTTTTAATTTGTTCCTGCTAATATTTTTTACACTTCGGTGTGTAGCGTAATGGGGCTTTTTTGTAATACATTGGGCTATAGTTTTCAAAAAAAAATCGGGCAATAGGCAGCTCCCTGTTAAAGATAATACATGACACTTACCCAAACCCAAAAGTTGATTTGTGAAAACTTTGGGGTGACTCCCTTTCCAAAATAACATTTGCAGACCTATATTTAAATATATCTAGAATTCATCAGGAAAAATGATGAAGATAAAAACAAGCGAAGAATACACGGAAAGCACAAATACCGAACACAAAAAGAAAAGATATTTTTTTTTAATTATGAAAAGGAAACCTTTTTTGTTGTCAGAGTTTTAAAAATAACAAATAAATAGGCTAAAAGCTTACTTGACGAAATATTGACGTATGGGAACATTGTGTTACAATAAAATTAGTATGTACAGGTATTTAGATAAATATGATCTCATTTAGGAAATTACTGTAGTTTAGAAGGGTGTTCTCTTTTATAAATGAAAGTATACAGGGTGATTCTAAATACGTGCGAAAAACTTAATTAAAGTTAATTAAACTTAATAAATTAAAGAAATTTTGTATTGGAGTTAATAACATCATTCAACAATAAATTAAACTTATAAGTTTAACTCAGACGTTGTTCAAGTCCAACAAACTCGTGTTGCAGTATCTTGGTATTTGGTATTCAATACCTTGATGCAATAACAATAGTAGTAACTCTTTAACTTTAAATTATGCCGTTTTTTACTTACATTACGTTAATATGGAAATTACTCGGAGAGTAAATCCTTAAAGTTTTTCGCAGATACATAGAATCACTGTATATGTATACTACTTGCGTATGCAGAACAGAGACACAAATATTGAGGTATAGTTTACTTGCCTCATTAGCCTGTCAGAATTGGGGTCTTAAAGCCGATGTACACAGTTCGAGAAATCTCGCACGTGAAGCACTCGAACAATATTTGCATATTTTAGTTCGAATTGTGTATATCGTCAACGTGCGAGCGCAAATCGGATGCGTGCGAGTTCGAATGAATTTCAAACTTGTTTATTAATTCTCGTGCATGAAAAGTTTTTTTGTCAGATACATTTTCATTTGCGCGTTTGTCTTTTTCTAATATAATATAATTAACTTAGTGACAAGTCAAATGGTGACTTTCATTCATTTATATGAATCAAATCGATCCTTAAGGAACATTTGTGTTCACTTGACATCTATCATTATATTATGTAACACACGATGACTTCGCGAATCGTGTCAATACAGTCACGCATTCTGTTTCGAAGTGCGAGTCTGGAAAGCTTCTCACGAACGAGATATCTCGAACCGTGTATATCGGCCTTTATTCTCAAATCGAGGAAACAAATTTGCAAGAGAACATGACGTCAAAATGACGTAATTCTCTTACGATTCATAGAGGTTTACATGAGTGTCTACATCATTGTATTCACTTGACATCTATCATTATATTATGTAACATACGATTACTTCTTGAATCATGTAAATACAGTCAGGCATTTAAGTTTCGAGATGCGAGTCTGGAAAGCTTTTCACTAACGAGATTTCTTGAACCGTGTACATCGGCCTTTATTCTCGAATGGGGGAAACAAACTCACAAGAAAACGTGACGTAAAAATAACGTAATTCTCTTACGATTCATATAGGTTTATATGAAAGTCTACGTCATCTTGACATCACGTTCTCTTGCCAGTTTGTTTCCTGGATTCAAGAATAAGGCCTCAGGTAGATTCATGTACGGGTCCGCAAATGTTATGGATTTACAAGTGTGCAGGTCAACAACTGTTTCGGGTTCTTATAGTCCTGAGAAGACCTAATTACGGTACATCTTGAAGCCATATTTTAGTTCTACAAAATATCTGTTTTCAATCCATTAAATAACAAATAAAACCAATTTGCCAAATCTTATAATAATAATAATACTTTATTCGTGTTAAAACATGTACACTTCAGCTATAAAGTTTTCGGAGTACGAGACATGCCACTGGCAGTAAGAAATTTTATGCTTTGCAATTATGAACCTTATAGCTTTTACAACCGTACCTGCTACTCCGATAATAAAACCGGTCATCGCAAACACAGCGATTTAACACAGATGCGAACTTATTCAACCAACTTGAATAATTTGCTAGAAAGACTTTCATTGTAGTTGGATGGATAAGAAACTTAACAAAATTTATTTTCTAAATATTATAACATGTGTAGTAAATAATGTGTGCATTATGAAATTAAAATTTCTGAAACTTTGGCAATTGAAATTAAATAAGTCAATAAAATAAAATCTGTTATTTTTCGTTAATTAAATTTAACTTTCTAGTTTCATTAAATACACATATGTTTTGCAACTAATTAATAGCTTTGTTGAGCAGAACTTCTTAGCATTTATATTATTATAATAAGAAACAAATTTAAATAATCTAGCTCAATCTATATATTTTTTCAAATACTCAAAAATCATTCACATATTTTCACAAAATAAATGTTATACGATTTAATCATTTTCTCTTAACTTCTAGATTAATGAAAACTTGCCAAACTTTGTGGATGAACTTTTCAACTTATTTTACTGATGTCAGATTTGAGAAGAAACTAAAAACAAGAATATTATTTTTTCCTCTGTGGCGTAGAATGAAATATGTATATTATTTTTAACGCAAGTATTGCAATTTTTAAGTATTACACATGTCATTCTATATTCTAGGAGTTTAATACTATATTTGTTAAGTTTCCTAAATTTGTATGATTCTGAATAATTTAAATGAGTTAATTATTCGATCAATAAGTATCATCAGTAAACTTATTATTTAAATGAAATTAAGTTATTTTAAATTTATTTCACTGTAAATTCTTACAATATTATATGATACCGTATAAAAAAGAATAACATACACTGGAAAAAGTATTCAAGACTTTATTATTGAAAACAAGGAAATACTTATTACAAGTAAAAACAAAACTAAAGTAAAAATTAACAAAACAATAATTCACGTATATATTTACAAAAAAAAAACCGGCCCAATAATACTGTTACATATTTCTAAATAATAAATTAGTAGACTCTATTATTGAGAACAACGAAAAACTTATTACAAGTAAAAACAAAACTAAAGTAAAAATTAACAAAACAATAATTCAAGTATATATTTAAAACAAAAAAAACCTGCCCAATAGTACTGTGACATATTTCTCAATAATAAATTAGCAGACTTTATTATTGAGAACAACGAAAAACTTATTACAAGTAAAAGCAAAACTGAAATAAAAATTAACAATATAATAATTCACATATACATATATTTACATAAAAAAAATAGAGCAATAATAGTGTAATATATATTTTAATTATAAATTAGTAATGTGTGTAGTAACCGCCATTTGTAATTACTTCCTCCAGTCTTCTCTGCATGGAATTTATTACATTTGAGCACAGTGGTCCATTACCTAATTGGTCCCAGATATTCAAGATTTCATTATTTAATAATTGGTGATTTCGATTTATATGCTCAATTTCCCAATTCCGAATAACTGTTGCCCACACATTTTCTATAGGGTTAAGATCGGGTGACTTTGCCGGCCAATCTAGAACTTCTATTTCTGGATGTTCAATAAACCACCTTGACTACCCTGGCTGTATGAACGCTGCTATTGTCTTGCACAAATGTTATAGTGCCGCCGTTGGCGTAAGCTAAAGGCAAGATATATTCTTCTAGAAGAAGAATATATGTCACAGCAGTTAGTTTCGCTGGAATTCGAATTAAATCTCCGGTCCCATGAGAGGAGATCCAGCCCCAATAAGCCGAAGATATTCTCCCGCTAGACTTATTTTTGACGATTAACATTTATAAAATAAAGATGACGTGAAAAAATGTAAAATATAACGGAAATGCTTAAATAGCATAATAGAAACCGCTTAGATAGCGGCATCCTGCGATCGCTTCTGCTGACGAAGCCCCAAATAGAACTGAAACAGCTGTACAGAGGAACGGGACAAAATAACTAGAATCAAAATTGTGAGGTCTTCTATTAACTTAAAAATAAATAAAATCGAACGTATGTCCTAATTGTTATTATTTTCTTAAAATTATGTGAGCTTTCCGTATGGCAAAGCTTGTCGGTGAGCTAATAAATCACCCTGTATTTCATATTTACTAAAAATCTATTTATGTATTTCTCGTAATGAAAATTTTAGAATCCACAGAAAAACATACACAAACTACAAACGAATAAAATTTTTGTGAAGTCAAACAAACCAGAAGTGTATAAAGGCAGAAATTTGGTATAATTATAATTTTTCAGATTAATTAGCATCGTCGATCCTTTATAGCAATTTAACATTTATAATATGATCTGAAATCCTGTTATTTAACAATATAAAATATTCTTAAAAAAAAACATTTTTTGTTCAATTTTTAAGTTAAGGCAAAAGAGAACAAACAAATTCGCCACCACGTCCGCGTTCGCAACCGCGCGTGGCCTCAATAAATACTCGGAACCAAATACTGGCAACGAAATTCAATAAACCATAAACATCTGCACCGGCCGGGGTTTAATAGGACCTAAGTAAACAACCCTCCTATCGGGGTGCGGAGAAAGTGTCTCTGTTCCTTAAGGTTCGAAATATATTAGGCCCGTTTCAATAAGGTTCAAATTCGAACGATTTTATTGCTTTTCATTTCGAAACTTTTAAGCATTAGTGTACAAGTAGGTATATATATTACGTTTACACCCGTCAGATAACTTGTAACACTACAAATCTGTAATTACACTCAAATGAACATAGTTTGTCAGAGTTTGATACACAAAGGTGTACACAATGCCTACATATTTACTAAACCATTAAGAATTCAAATGTATGAAATGCTTTAGATACATAGTAACGTTTAATCTTAATCTTGAAGAGATTTTCACTTAAGTTTTTATATTTCAGGGCTCAAAGCATTGAAAAATCATAAGCATAATAGGTGATGTCTGTTTGCGCTTTAGTTAGCCGAGTATGTGAGGTGATCAGATGGTCCTAATTTCTTGTATTATGTGCATGTACATTATTATGTTGTTTAAAAACTGTAATATTTCTTTTAATATACATTAAGCAATGGAAAGCAAAAATGCAAGGCAACGTCAATAGTTTTAGTTTGACAAAATATTCTCTACAATCGTCCCTATAACCGATACCCGCTGATAGCTCACGGCGCGCCTTTGCATTGCAAAGATCTTACTCAAACCAGGAGAGTGACCCCAAACCAGAACTGAGTAGGACATGTGAGATGCAAAAAACGCACGGTAAGCTGTCTTTAAGCTAGTTCAAGATACTTGAGTGGAGAGTTGTCTTAAAGCATAAATAGCTTTAGCTAATTTACCACTTAAATAATTCACATGTTCTCTCCAGTTCTGTCTAAGGTCAACACAAACTCCTAAAAATGTTACTCTTTGTGGGTTGTTTTGACAATTATTAAGGTTTCTTAAAGAAGAAATCATTGAAATAGTTTTTTTGTGTATTTAAAACCAGCCCTTTTGTTGTCAACCAAGTCGTTGCTTCCATAACAGCATCATTACATTTGTTTATTAATCCAGGTAGACTTGAATCATAAGTGTCGTATGGTCTGCATAGAAAATACACTTTGTAGTGTCGAAGAAATTAGAGAAATCATTAATATATGAGATAAACAACAGGAGCCCTAATATCGAACCTTGGGGGACACCTGTTGAGATCAGCAAAATGGTTGACAAATTGTCAGCTGTTTTTACTATTTGCACACGATCTTGCAGATAAGATACAATGAGTTTAATGCTATTTTCGCTAAAGCTATACTTCTTTAATTTCATCAGTAATATTTTGTGACCTTAATAAGGCGTCTGTCGTACAAAGACCTTGCATAAAACCAAATTGATTAGGATTAATTACAGAATTGTTTTTGAGAAATTTATCAATTCTAATTTGCATTGCTCTCTCAAAACTTTGGAAATTACCGGAAGAAATAGGTGGTTAATTGTCTGGGTCTTCAGAAGATCCTTTATTTTTAAATACAAGCGTAACAGCTGCTACTTTCAAGGCATCTAGGAAGATACAATGTTTAAAAGAGTCCTTTATCAATTTCGTGAGTGGAGACACCAGGATATGCACAACATCCTTAACTACATGTACAGTCAGACCATAATAATCTTTACTGGTATTACTTTTTAATGAGAGAATTATATCCCTAACTGCATTTAGCGTTATATCTTCAAAATCAAATTCTGTTATGCTGCAATTTTGATTTCTGTTATAAATTTGAGGCAGTTTCCGCTATAATTTATTAGCTATTGTTACAAAATGAGTATTTAAAAAAATTGAATCAAGATTGCTTGGTACAATTAGCGTTTTCGTACTGTTTGTGTTTTGTTTTATAACTTTCCATATACCGGGTGTAATCAAATTAGTTTCACATATTAATACGGTAAGTTCCTCATCATGTAAGAGAATTAATGCCGCAATTATCAAAAGGTCTAACTCAAAAACAAAAAAATGACCTACTAAAAGAGCGTTGGTACTTTTGCTTGAGAACTTCTGGTCGATCGTGCGTAAAGACATCATAAAATAAAACTCCAGCAAAAGTCAAAGTCAAGTGCTTGATCGCATTTTTAAAAAGTGTGATGTTTTATGTAAACACAATATCAAATTCATAGTGTCCCGGTGGTTGCCCACGTGTGCAATTTGATTAAAAAGACCATTTTAAATCTACTCTTACTGATTACAGAATTAAATTTGTTTTATTAGATAATCGACAATAATTAGATCTTAGTATGAATTACATAAACATAAACTTTATTCTTTATTGAATAACTAAAGAGTCTTCAATAACGACAAGATTAAATAAATAAATACATAAAATAAAAAAGTATTCGACAATAATTTAAGTAAAAGATAGGTTCTTTGTCAGGTGCTCCTCGATGTCATTTATTTGTACAGTGTAAGCAAAACAAATTAATCAAACCATAAATCAAGGGACGATGAATACCGACTTGCGTTGTTTCCGATAATTTTTAGAATGTTATCTTAAATGTTTTTATTTTCTAACTTTTACTTATTGTGAATCTTTTGTCAGCAGAAAATTAACTTAATTAATTCAGTACGTAACGCCACAAACGCGATGGATGTTTATTTTCTTTTGTTATGGAATTGTTGAGCGAAGGTTTTATTGACCCAGTGTCCTTAATTTCGATGACGCTTTATTGCTTTATGTTTTGTGGTTTTGTTTATAATGTAATGTTTTGGTTAGAAAAATCCACACACGATCTGTCAGAGGCATGGCCCTCGCGAGGCCGAAGGCCGCCCGCGTGCCTATCCATATTTTGGCGCCCTCTGACAGATGAATTGGGGCAAACAAAAACGGTCAATTATCAAACTTATTAAAAATTAAAAGGAAAGAAATGGAAAAAGCAGAAAAATTTTTAAATATTTTCCTTCCCATTTTTTGAATATTCTCCTTCACTTTTTCTAAACATTCTCCTTCACTTTTTTTAAACGTTCTCCTTCACTTTTTTTAAGCATCCTCCTTCACTTTTATTTAAACATTTTACTTCACTTTTTCAAATTTCTTTCTTCTCATCTGACCGAGAAGACCTCTGTTTAGCCCCCCCCCCCCCCCAGAATACAAGTGGACGAAGCTAGTTACTCATATAAGAAAAAAAGAAAAACTCACAAAAGCAAAAGGAACATAAATTTATAAAAACTTAAAAAGTGAAATATAATTTGTTTTTTTGTTAACCAAACCGTAACAGCTTACATAATTTATTTTTTTTTCTAATAAAATTATTAAATTTTTATGAAAAATTTATCAAACGGGAATTACAAAAATTAGACTTTTCTACTTTTACTTTACCGCAGTTAACTGTTCTGTTTTAGTCGACGTTTTGCCGTGAGGTTGACGGCTTCATTAAAACTTGTGGCTAGTTTTTCGAATAATTTATACCAGACAAGACTGTTGACAACTGTTTCCCATTATTTTTCCTTTCTTGGGCGAAAAAAATGACAAAGTATCTCCAGTGACCAAGAAGCTAATTGCCGCCCCTTGAACATGGCGCCCGCGTGCACTGCACGCTTTGCACACATGGTTACGGGGGCCCTGGTCAAAGGTTCTCAAACAAGAAGACTCCGGACTCTTGAGGGACTTTAATTTCTTTCATTTTTCACCAAAAAAATTAAGATATGCAGAATTCATTTTCTTAGGGCATGAAGAACTTACAGTTTTCATATGTGAAACTTATTTGATGACACGCTGTATTCTGTGCAGGATTTCCTGACTTTATAAATTCGTCATCAGCTCTTATTTTGGCTTCCTTTATGGCAAGTTATTGGTAACCCTCTGTAAATTTTTGTATATCGTTACTTTCTGATTACGTGAAAGTTTTGATTGTAAATATTTTCCGTAATGAGTTATTTATGTTATTAAAATTAAGAGATATCGAGAAATTGTATTTTGCGCGGTTCAAATTCTAACGAAGCATTATAAAGCAATCGCTATGAAATAGAAAATGCAGTTACTGCTTGAAAACGAACAAGAGAAGCACCATATTTAAAAATTATCTAAATTTAAACGTATAGTTTTCGACTTTTGTACTTTTCTTTTCCGTTTTAAAATATTAACTGTCTTTTCTAATTTATAACGATGAATTTATAACGTAACAGTGCCTTTGCGCAAACTCTATATTATGTAAGGGCATATCGTTAAATACGTGCTGCAAATATAGATTTGTCGCTAGGGCCCCTAGTTGTAACTGACGTTTAACTTGTTTGGCAGGGTTCGGAAGAATACTTATTTCAAGATGTTAAGATTTTCAGAGTAATTATAGTTGATCAATTGTACTTCAACCTCCAAAATACTTCGTCCCAGCACAACATGTAGCAAGGAAGAATAACATAATATAAATAATCCCAATACAGCACGCTTTGTTCTGTTATATTTATACGTTATCCTTGACATTATGACGTAAAAATATCTAGTCCCGATACGTAATTATTAAGTATTATTATTTACCAATAAAATATACGTTCATGTTTGCAATTAATGACTTTTACAATAGTATTAAAACGGAATTCTGTTTTTTTTTTCGAATTGCAATTTGAAATGAGATTTACGTGATTTAATCTAAAGGTTTTGTTTCGCGCGGTCTGATGTAACTGATGTCTGCCCATAAACAACAAATTACCCAAATCACTGATACTGATAAACATTGAATGAACTTTAAACACCGATACTGGAAACCGGCTCTGGTAAATCAAAAAACCTCGGTTCAACTTCCACTCTAGACGTTTGTTTGTGTTTTCGTTTTCCAGTTGCATCCGCTCACTCACGGACAAATTTCGACTAAGTTCAAAGTTAATTTTTATCGGCTTCTCCGAATATTACAAAACTTTCTGAATTACGCACGTCACACAATAAACATTTAGATTTTGTAACATTTTTTTTTAATATTATGAGACTAAAAGTATTGACAGTCTAAATATTTAGATCGCGACACGTATTGTCAGATCGGGAAGATTGCATTAAAGTTCTCGAGCTGTTCTTCTGCTGAGGCGAACCGAACAAGACCGAAACAGCTATCCAAGAATACTACAGAAATTTGCAAACTTTGCAAAACTAATTTTTTTGCATAAAAATTAACGTACACAGAAAGTAATACTCAAATTAATTAAAAGTAAGTTATAAGAAAGTACGATCACCATATTGAGATGCACATGTATACGTGTATACAGTCGTAAGCACTTTAAATGCAAGTCCTGCACGCAAACCTCATCTTTAAGTCCATGTGCTACAAGACTCACAGAAACGTCAAACTATAGCATTTAAGTTGCGCACGACTGTACATACTCTAAATCCACCAGGCGAAAGTCCATACAAGCATAATGGGAAAATAAAATCGATCGTATTTCTTTCTAAACTGAACTAGGGTAATAAAACGCAGGCGTAAAATTTACACAGTTTGTAAATTATATTTAAGTGACCTCTACATGTGTGACACGTACACATAATTTTAACAACAATGGAAAACCCCTGTTCGTGAAATTTCTCGTTATTAATGTGAATGTTTGCTCAATTTATATTAACGCATACGAATTACTTGCATGAACTTTGTAAATACATAATAAGCACTCCATAAAACGAAAAATATGGTAGAAAAATATAATCAACGTTGTTTGATTAATATTGCAGATTATGCCGATAACTTCGTATTGAAATTGTACCTAGCACAATTTTCGGTAAACCTATAATCATCATTTGGCACGAATGATATAATCTGAAGATTGCTATATAAATACAGAATTTAATTTCAATCGTGCGGTGCAGAATTGGCCTAATTAGTGATGGAATTATGTATAATTTAAGTGTAAGAAATACCAATATTCATCGACGAGTTATCATACAATATTGTACTTTTTATAATCTGCCGTGAATAAATAACTTTTTGACGTCATTATTTTATTAATAGGAATTTTATGATTAACAATTTTTTAAACTTTGATCACGTCTTATCGTCCATCTCAAGTAAAAAGTCGTAATGTCATTAATCTTTACACAATAAACAAGTTTTGGTGTGAACGAGTTTAACACTCTAGGGCCACGTCATGTTTGCTAAATTGTCTAGTGAGTACTGGACTGAAGCAGGTATTTATAAACAAGAAACGAAAATTTTTATATAAATTTATAAACAACTGAAAAATAATTTATCGCCTCTGTTTATGGCATTAACAAAACGGTTTAATGACTCCAAGCTTAATGGACTCCTGAGGAGGTCGAAGAATGAAGTTCTATCTATAGCTCAAAGTTTTCTCGCAGCCATACGATTTCTTCTGCTCCAATGTTCTGCTTTTGCCCGACTATTGTATAAGCAACGGAAACATAAATATTTAGTATAATCACTTTGCTGGCTTAGTAATAAGTTTATCTATCATCTTAAAACCTTCACAAAGTCACCACTGACGTTGAGCAAACGAAATTTTCTGTAAGTCTAGTTGCATATTTTTATTCTTCCTTCTAGTTTTATTGAGTGGCCTATCGGAATTGATGCAAATTTGTTGCCATTGTGCAATCAGACATACATATTTTAAACA
Organism: Prosopocoilus inquinatus; assembly: GCA_036172665.1. Lineage (NCBI taxonomy): Eukaryota > Metazoa > Arthropoda > Insecta > Coleoptera > Lucanidae > Prosopocoilus > Prosopocoilus inquinatus. The sequence goes on from CM069871.1 coordinate 57,308,351, forward strand.
TCTTTTTGTAACTGCCACTTTTGATACAAGAAATTCATCTAACTAGTTTGAGTAAGTGAAAAAGGACCTAAGAAGAAGATTCACATTAGTGGTAAGTGCTAGTAGAATAAAATCAAGAGGGACGATGTATAATCAAACGGTATAGATTATGGCCTTTGCAGGCGAGATGTTTATGTTAAAAGGACGGAAGACAATCTCGTCGAAGCGGTAAAATGGAGCCAAGAGTAAACAACTAGAAAAAATTGTAAAGAGAACCATAGATGTGGTGGTGGAAAGAAGGCAAAATACAGACAGAGGATGGAAGTTGGAATTTGAGAAAAGAAGCAGGTGTTTGGAATCGTTACGAAACATCATAAAAGATAGAACCGTTTCACGAACTAGAAGGTTAATAAATATGTATTATTATAAGGCATAAAGATCTGCTTGGAAGAGAGTTATGAAAACTGAACAAAAAAGAGGGAAAATCTATAGAAATTCGGGGAAGGAGGGTATTAAGGAATACTTACGACGGCAAGAAAATAGGGAGACTATGGAAAAGAAGATCTAATGAAGAGTTCAGAGAAATGCATGAATATCCTTGTACGTGGGCTGCTGGAAAATTTTCTGGAATCTAGTAGGTCTAGAATTGTTAGCGCTTATCAACTGTCATATTTGAAAAATTTAACGTTTTCCGCCTATAATTCTATTGACAGTTCCTATCCAAGTGAACTAGTTTACAGCATTTGAGAAAAAGTAATTTTGTGTAAACATGGAAATCTCGCGTGAAAATTTTCGTTCCATGATTTTTTACGATTTCAAATGTGATCTAACGCCCGAAACAATGCCTCGATCGGCTTCATTTGGCTTTTGGAGATGAAGCACCATCAAAGAGCAGTGTTTATAATTAGTTTGCCGAATTCCAGCGTGGACGTACCTCTCTCAGTGACGAATTTCGTGATGGTCGTCCATCAACATCTGTTGTTGCCACTAATGCAGATGCTGTGCGCGAAATGCTTGAGCGAGATCGACATGTGACATACTGTGAGATTCAAGCATCCTTACGCATTGACATGAAAGCAATACACCACTTTTTGCATGATCATTTGAACGTACGAAAGCTTTGCCGGAAGTCATCGATCAAATAAGAAGAAACAATCGAAATCGACGAATTATGCTCCATCATGACAACGCCAGCTCTCACTCAGCCCGTCAAACAGTTGATTTTTTGTCCAATAAAAATGTTGAATTAATGACTCATTGTCCATATTCACCTGATTTATCATCTAATGATTTCTTTATGTTCCCAAATATAAAAAATAAAATGCGGTGGTGAACAATTTTCGTCGGCTGAAGCAGCGGTTGAAACATTCCAGACACTGGTTTCTGAGGTACCATCTTTAGAGTGGAAAACGTGCTTTAGAAATTGGTTCGAGCGTATGCAAAAGTGTATTGACGTCAAAGGCGAATACTTCGAAAAACAATGATACCGTTTACCAAATTTCATATGCGTTCTTTCATACCGTTTCCAGAAACTTTTCCAGCAGCCCACGTATAACGGCTATAATAGAGGCAAACAAACAAACAGAGAATGTGCTGACTCGAACATGTGGTAAAAATGACGAAAAATGGACCGTGAAGCAAGCAGTAAGCAATGAGGGACATCACTAGAAGAAGAGGAAGACTACGGGCAAAGTGAATTGCAGCACTAGAAAAAGATCTATATCAAATTGCAATAAATAACTGGAAAAGATACGCATGGAACAAAAAGGAACAGAGAAAAGCGTGCAACCAAGCCAAGGCTGTATATGAGAACACCCTTTTAAGTTTATACAAAACAACGAGAAAATACTTTTTTTATACAAATCGTTATAATGCTTTTCAAAATATTCGCCTTTTTTCTACACCTTGCTTGGGTTCGAACCAATTTTCGAAACCGTTTTCAGTTCCGAAGATGGTCTCTCTAAAACATGGTTTTGAAGGGTTCAACTGCTTCTTGAGGTAATGAAAATCGTTGTCCACACAATTCTTGTTTGACATTCGGGAACACAAAGAAGTCATTATTAAGCGATAAGTCAGGTGAATATGGGCAATGAGGCATCGATTCGATGTTTTTCTCCTTCAAATGATCAACTGTTAGGCGTACCGCGTGAAAGCTGGCGTTGTTATGATAAAGGCAATGCGACTTTTCGGGCTGTTTTTCCTGGTTTCATCAACAAATTGTTGTGTACCATTCAGAATAATAACTGTTCTTCGATCCTTTAAATGATTGGTTCCACCGTGTAGAGTCCAACCGAATGAACAAGCGATCATTTTCTTGGAAGTGCTTCACTTTTATTGGATTCGGTTCATCTTGATCAACACCCAGGCATTCGATTGTTTTTTTCACATTTTCGTGCAAAATCGAATGATCGACGACTGCAAGTCGACATGCCTAAGGATGCTTCTATCTCACGATAAATCACATGACGATACTTTTTAATCATTTTGCACACATAGGATCGATGTTTTTTTGGTTGACCTTCACGAAATTCATCACGGTCTTTTTCGATCGTGTTCCATTACCAAAAGTTGCATGAAGCGATTCGAGGCATTATTTTCAGCCATTAATATAGTCTTTTTCTTTTGGTTTTACCTTTTTGCAAAATTTGTTTCTGTTTCTGTTAATGTGGCAGATATTAGGGAAACATTTGTTATCAATTCCGCATAACTCGCCTGGCTAACGGATTTTTTGCCTCAAACTAAACTTCATCACTTCTCTGGCAATATATTAAACATTCAGATACTTCCAAACAACGCACACATTTTCTTCTACATAAGAAAGCATCAACATACAGGGTTGGGATAAAGTATGGATCCATCGAAATATCTCGGATGTGGAATTGACGATTTTAATGAAATGTTGTACATACAGATAAAAGCAAATGGCGCATACGAGGGACTGATTTTAGTTTCCATTAAGCCTCCGGTTTAACCGAAAACGGCACTAACTTTTTTATTTTAAATAGAACACGCTGTATAATCTTACTTATTTTGATACTCCTCTGCTTTCTGCTTCCATTAGTATCAGGTTTCTTACCTTTATCTCTACTCTCTAGCCGAAAAGATAAACTTTTTAGTTTTCTCAAAAAATACCTCGTTTGTCTAGTAGCCGATGGAATTGATAGTTATTTTATTGTCATTAACACCTGTCAGTATCAATTCCTACATCCGAACTGTTTCATTTAAGTAAAAAAGAGCAGACTGAAATCTTAATGATGATCGGTTTTGGTGATCGAGTTAGAACTCATCGAGAAGTTTGCGACTTATTTAACGGTTTACACCCAGAACGAAATCCTATAACGTGCTCGGTTGTTAGTAAAACACTTAAACGCTACAATTTGAATGGGACAGTGAAAAATTTGCCAAAAAGTGGAAGACCAAAGACCGCAACTAACGCAATTGTTAGTGAAAATATTGCTACAGAACTGGAAGAGTCACCTCAAACTTACACCACATTTCTTGCATTACACCATGGTATAAGTCGTCGTTCTGTAGCCAAAGTATTGAAACGCGAAAAATATCACCCTTATAAAGTCCACCTGATCCAAGAACTGTCAGAAGATGATTACGATCGTCGAGTAGAATTTTGCGAAAGAATGATGGAAATTTATAATAGCGACGAACATTTTGCAACTAATTTGGTATTTTCGGACGAGGCAACTTTTTGTTTTAATGGTTATGTAAATCGCCATAATTTACGATATTAGTCTGTCGACAATCCTAACTTATTGCATGAAGCACATACTCAGTACCCAGAAAAGTTGGATGTGTAGGATGGAATTGTAAGAAATAGGCTTACTGGTCCATTTTTTATTAATGGTACACTGACCGGGGCGAAGTATTTGGAACTTTTAAACAATGAAGTTATTCCTGCTCTTCAAGAAAATGGACTGCTTCCTCAAAGTCTTTGGTTTCGGCGAGATGGAGCGCCTCAGCACTATGGTAGACAAGTTAGGGATTTCTTGAATGTAACATTTCCCAATCGATGGATTGGTCGTAGAGGGTTTATTGAATGGCCCGCTCGTTCCTCAGATCTTAATCCTATGGATTTTTTTCTATGGGGATATTTAAAATCAGCTGTTTATGTGAGACGTCCAAATAATTTGCAAGAATTGAAGCAAAGGATATTGGATTAATGTAATTCAATTCGTAGGGAAGTTTTCGCAAATGTGTCTCAGGGATTTGTTCATAGAATTGCAGGTTGCCAAGAAGTAAATGGCCAGCATTTTGAACACTTACAATAATTAAATGTAGTTCTTTTACTCTTTAATAATACATAAAAGCCATTGAAAATACAAAAAATAAACAAAAAAATAAATTAATGTAGTTTAGAGCCAATGATTAAAAAGTTTCGACTAGAGATTAGAGATAAAGGTAAGAAACCTGATATTAATGGATGCAGAAGGTAGAGGAGTATCAAAATACGTAAAATTATGTAGTTTTCTAATTAAAATAAAAAAGTTGGTGCCGTTTCCGGTTAAACCGGAGGTTTAATGGAAACAATAATCAGCCCCTCATATGCGCCATTTGCTTTTATCTGTATGCATAAAATTTCATTAAATTCGTCAATTCTACTTCCGAGATATTTCGATGGATCCATACTTTACCCCAAGCCTGTATTGTTAGGCCTCACGTTGGGCGCCAAATGTCATCTGTCAATTGTGTGCTTGTCAGAAATTTTGAAAAATTTTGCGAGTCTTCATAAATTTAATGAAACGATAAAATAGATATCGCCACAGAAAGTGGCGCCCATCTGTGGCAATATCTATTCAAGTAAATAACACCGCAGATCAGATTTATCTAAGAAATGGAAGAGAAATAGACGGCGAATAGGTTTATGATGTAAATGTTTGTAAAAGAGAGTTCAAATGAAATGGTTTCAGATTTTGTGGATTATAATTAATAACACTGGATTGCATGGGACCAATATATTTTTAGTGTGAGTGGTTTGGTTGGAACTGCGTTGAAGTAAACTTCATTATTTTGCGGACGTTTCGTCGAGATATCATCAGAGCTCTAACAATGTGACTGAAGTAGACATAAGAAAGAGGATCAACGCGGTCCCATCCGGAGGTATCAGTGGACAACGACCGACCGTTGAATGACCGCAAGTGAAGTTACAATTTAATAATCAGTAGATAAGCGTTATGATAAACAATAGACACAGGTTACACTATAATTATTACAAAAGTGTTTATCTCTGAGACATAAATGTCGAATCGACATTGGTTTTACTTGTTCACAAAAAAAAATGTATACAGGGTGCGTCATTCATATGGATTTCTTCAATAGCTCCTTAACTATTAACTATGAAAGAAAATGTCTTCTACAAAAGTTGCCGCGTGTAATTAATATAAGTTAATTATTTACTAATATAGAACTTATCATAGTCGATAAATTTTCTAGAACACATTTTCTTTTATAATTAATAGTTAATGGTCTATTGAAGAAGTCGATGCAATATGGCACCCTGTATAATAAATCGGTCAAAACACCAGTCAAACACCAAAACGACTGGTGTTTTGACCGACTTATTTCCTATTTTAAAAGTTAATTTATTTTTTCATTATAAGCCATTACGTTTATACGTAAAAAGATTCACCTTTTTATTACAATCAAATTACACACAATACAATCATTTAACAACAGTAGCAATGGTTAAATAATGATACTCTATTAAACCTTCATGATAAATAGTGACTGACTAGTATGTAACTGTCGAAAACACTATAGATGGCAAGTATGTTTCGGATTAAGGTGTCAGCCTCCCCGTTATTGAGTAAACTAATCAGCGTTTGAAATTTGAGGAACGTGGCTTATCAATTATTTTGCTGCATTTATGAAAATACGGTCCAAAGTTGTACCAATACAGCCAAAAAATAAAGCAAAGTACATACTTTCTGTATCTGTTTACTTTTTGCAGCACACATGTACGCATTTTTATAACTATGTATGTAAATCAGAGACTTTATACTGAACCCGTTTGCTGACATTTTAACCTTGACTCCTAGGCATATTTCCCGTTGTACAACTGATTTATGTTGTGCTTGACGTCATATGTACATAATTACGTTTTGTAACCGTTCAAATATAATTTACATAAAATTCAATTAACGATCTTTTACATTTCGATAATTTTCCTAACTCTTCAATCAGCCAAATCAACGTATCTATCACTAACAAATGATCAAGTTTCAAAGAAAATACCCCTGTAATTTAAACCTACTTCTGCTCTTGATTTTATAATTGTAACTTAATAAGAGATTACGTGTCATGGCACTTAAAAGCTTCAAGCTAAGTAGCATTAGACTTTAACTTCTCTTATATTAGGTAGGAAGAACTAACTGCTTTCGAAAACGAAGTTGTTTCACCGCGCTAAAAGCATTTAAATAAAGTGTGAAGATGCGCTTTTCCCTCTGATTTTGGAATGCATTTTTCCCGCTCTTGATGTATATTTAACACGAGTTACATCCGCACTTCTGAGAAAGGTCTGCTGCTACTTCACCGAAGAATTAACAAGTTCCCTCAAACTTTCAAAGAGGTATTAGCACGGAATTTTAAGCACTTTTCTCCGCGCTGTTCCCTTGGCATGCATTAAAAGCCACGTGTCAACCTTAAACTAGCACGGCAGAAACAACACAGCATAAATTTATTGTAGTAATTAATCGCTTGCATAATTTTATTAATCATTAATGTAATTCAAGGACTTTTCTTTCATGTTCGATGCACGTGCACTATTTTTCCATTCTGTGCAAGTCATACTCAATGTTGAGTATGTTCGGATGGAAAGACGAATATTTGAATTCTTCAACATGTTGCAGGTAACATCAGAAAAGAGAGCCCTGCAGTTCACTGACAAGAAACAGTCAACATTCACCGACAGAAGCCAATTGAAATATGCAAGAAGATTGGTGGTCAAATTGGGGAGCGCAGTTATTACACGTGAAGACGAACACGGCTTGGCATTAGGGCGTCTGGCATCGATTGTCGAACAGGTTAGTGTCCATTCTTTTGCAACTAATTTGTGCTCTCGTGTTCCTTGAAATTTTACTTTATTTTTGAATTGAAGTTTGTTCTTGTCCGATGAAAATTGTAAGTACAAAGTTTTTTTTAATCTCAAACCAGACAGAAAAATGAAGGGAAACACACTCAACATTTTTTATAGCTTCGTCACTCCTGACGAAGCTATAAATCTATAGCGAAACGTTGAGTGTGTTTCCCTTCATTTTTCTGTCCGGTTTGAGATTAAAAAAACTTTGTACTTTATTTTTGAAGTTTAAAAGTTTAATTACTTCAAACCTCTGTTTTGCATTCTGTGAAACAAATCTCAGATTTTGGACATATTTTATTAAAAATAATTCTAAACCAGTCTAGAAAGAAAATAAAAAATTAACAAATTGCAGTTGAAGACTTTTCAAATTATTATTAATTACTAATAACTGCAAATATCATGGACAACATGTCTAATTTAATCATTTTAAATTTTAATTCACCCTGTGCTGAACTGTGCACTCAATCTAAAATAATGCAGTATATCTTCAGTTAACGAAACAACCTAGTTACCATTTTAAATCACTAAGTGTATAGAATACGTATGCGATTTTTTTTTCTTTCACAGTAAAGTTGAATTTTTGAATAAAATTAGCAATGGCACCTCCACTAGCAACATTACATTTAAATTTATAAACATAGTTGCAGTCTCAGTGTTGACTAATCCTGAATTAAACGTGGAACATTCTTTGCATTAATTCGAGATTACATAACCTTGATGCCGATGCAACAAGTTTTTCACTAGTTTCGTACCATATCATCTGTTTTCTATTACAATTACAGAACGGAATCTGGTACATGAGAGTGGTGGAAGCGAGCCGCAAGGGTTGGCGATCACGCGCTAGCGCGTTCTACCTTGTTATGAATGCTCAGTCTTCAGTTCATCGTAATTAGTGATGGGCGATATTGTGATATCAATATCACGGTGAAGTTGCAGTTTTTTTAATAGCATAAATTCTTATAATTAAAATTAATTTCATTGTTATTTATAAATAACGTATAGGTGTTTGTCGCGCTGCATGTTTCAGGCAGTAATTGTTAATTAATGTAAAATTACCAGTTCGATGCAGAAAACGAATAAATTTTCTCGCAACCTAATAAATTATTGTTACATTGTTTAACGAAGGGCCGCAGAAATATATTTTGCACGATGATACTTGGCTGTCTATTTGTGGAAGTGCAAATGCCAATGAGGCAGGAAGTCGCTGGCTGCGCATACGTTTCTTATGGCGTTAAGGGAAAGTCGACTTTCGTGAACGCAATGCTCCATCTAAGTATAAAATATGATTTCGGCCAATATTTTACTTTTTGATACCGTGAATTTACAATAAATTAATATCTGATATCAAAACTGCGATTTCACAGTGATACTGATATCACGTTATTGCCCATCACTAACTACAATGAAACGAAAGCGCGTGATCACCAACTCCCAGCTCCCTTCTACTGTCTCATTTACGAGATTCCGTTCTCTAATTATAATTTCTAATTTAAATTATCATGACTGTTGTTAGTTTTTGATCCCATTCACGGCAAGAGATAATTTTGGGAACTTTAGACTTTATTGATGTCAACGTAAGAATACGATCTGTCCAGTTTTACTGTGATCACTGAATATAAAAATAACACTCGTTATCTTTAAAAGTATTTTTTTATTTCAATTGAATTACAACTTAAATATTCTCTTCTAAAATTATTTTCTATATTAGTGTGAAATTTGACACGGATAAATTCAACAAAATTTAGAAAAAGGTAGAACTTACGGTTTCTCCGGAAGTGATGTTCTTTCTTGTTTTAAATCAGGCATGGGCATAAAATACGAGAAAAGTCACGTTGTAGTATCTCCCACTATTCGATTATTGTCAATGAAACGTCAATAAAAATGAGCCAGCCTGCCAACAGAAGTTATAAAACATGTGGCTCTCGTGAAATACAAACATGAACCAAAATTATGAACTTAAGTATCTGTGTTTTATAAACAGTACAGGTAATGCAGAATGTATTATTTGCTGTAAACTGTTGAGCGTGAAACGATATAATATTGCTCGTCACTACAACATTTTCCATAAAGAATATTATCTACATAAGTTTTGTATATCGTTGGTTGTTGAAATTGAAGCGACTGAGCGTCAAGCGGGAACCGGCACTGCCTGTGCGATGGTAGAAAAAGAATATACCCCGACATATTCCCCTCGCATGATTAGGCCTGTTTTAAATGGAATATCCTACATACTTTTACGTATTCGGAATCGTCTGGTCATACGTGTCCGAATATGTATTATTTAGTAATGTTGGTTTTAATAATAAACGAAGAAAGATTGTTTTTCAATCAAGAAAGTTATAACATTACCAATTACATTTTATAACTAAAGAAATTCACTAACCTTTAATCCCAACACATGTCACATATTTGTCTTTAGTTCTCTGGCTTGGTTCCAAAAGGGCCAAAGTCATTAAAAGCGTTTTTCTAGGTATTTCAAGAAAATGTATTTAAAATTTCACGTAAAATAACAAATCATGTTTAACACTGGCCCTAACCGATCACATATATTTTTGTCTGTAACTCAAAGGTTGTTTATTTGAAGGTTTAAATTGCGGTTAACATTAGTTTTATTATTTTTTTGGTTGTTCAGACAATGATTAAGATATAAATCGTAGTTTAACTATGAACTAAGATGTAAAACGTAGTTTATTAACTATAAAAGAAAGCAGTGGTTTGTTACTTAATCAACAGTTAACAAATTGCTGGTTTAATTGGATACTGAGCGACTCAGCCAAAGAGATTGATTGATTGATTGATTTTCCACATAAAAATTCACTAAAAAATGCAATTCGTCAATGAACTTGACTTTAGTCCTTTTAGAACTAAGCCACAGACTTAAAAAATTCTCTTTTCAATTTATTTTGTTTATTTAATTTCTCACCCTGGCCATTAAAAATATTATTGGAGTAAGCTACAATTTTACTAAGTTTGTTGGCAACCCTGTTATAATAAACTAAAACCACACTAAAAATATTAACTTAAATCATCAGGTAATTAGAATTTTTCCAATTTTCGTCGTATGACACGATGTTAATTTTTGTGAAAAATTCTTATAAGTTTGTTACAAAGTAACAGAGATAGGTTCCTATAATAAATATTTATCGCTAAATTCGGCACTGTGATTTCGACTTATAAGAACTTTTACCGGTAGATCTTCCAAGACGATTGAATTATCGCCATTGGTTTCAAAACTACGAAGCGTTAAACATAGCTTCTCTCTGATGAAGCATGGTTTCACTTGTCTAGGCACGTTGACAAGCAAAACATAAGAATTTGGTTAATTAAAAAACTTGCTTTCACGTTTTATCAATAGTCTTCTTCTTGAAGTATTAGTGAACAACGCAATTCGTTTAAATATGCATGTCCTTTATGCCTCATTTCGTTGATAATTTAGTCGTCTGAAACTAAGTCTTATTTACCAAGTTGGTCGCTTATGGCCAATTGCACCAAACACTTAAGTCGAGCTTAATTTTAACCACCGCTTAGAATGTGATTTACTAAATGTTATGTAACCTCAAATGTGACATAAGCACTACTTAAATTTCAGCTCTACTTAAGTGTTTGGTGCAACTGGGCATTAGAGTCTTTAACTTAGAACACAATGCTTAAGCAAAAGTTATAAGGATATTGTCGTTCATGACTGACACAGGTTGCATTTAATAATTGTGAGTTTGGCTTTGTTAGCTATTCAATTTGATTAGCTTTAAAATTTCTAAAACCTTATCTTTAAAAATTATGTCTTATTATAAGTATAATGTATTAATAGATAAAATAGCGACATCTTACTATCGCTTTTTGACCTGACATTGCAGTAGGATAGACAAATTGAAGCGGGATTTGCTCCTAATAAGTCTCCCATGCAAGGCGGCCATGCTTGCTGTCAAAGCATAATGAAAGTTTTTAGAAAAATTTTGTGCAAATCGTTTTTGATTGCAGTGAAAACCTCGAGCAGCCTCTGTACAGCTGTTTCAGCCCTGCTTGGGGCTTCTTCAGCAGAGACGTCAATATCAGGTCAAAAAGCGATAGTAAGATGTCGCTATTTTATCTATTCATCACTCTTACATCGCAATTGCGAATAAATTGGACAAGTCGTTTTTGTTTGCAGTGGGAATGTCGAGCTATGTCTCTGCTGAAGAAGCCCCAAGCACAGCTGAAACAGCTGTACAGAGGCTGCTCGAGCTTTTCACTGCAATCAAAAACGATTTGCACAAAATTTTTCTATAATGTATTAGATTTGTATCTTATTCCGTTTCCTTAACACTTTTATTTAAGCATTGTGTTCCTGGCTTAATTAGTGTCTGCAGGCAAGAAACGCTACATTCCGTTGCACGTCATTAGCTTATGATGACGTCGGACGCTTGTTGTGTCGATAAATACTTAATATGCAAGGGAATTTTTACTTTGTATGTTCAGTTTTATAAAAAAAATCTCACGGTATATTTATTGCATTTTAAGTAAATAAGTATATTTATCAACACAGCATGCGTCTGACTTCATCATTAGCTTACGACGTGCAGTGGAATGTAGCGCGCCTTGCCTATATTAAATCAGCAAACACAATAGAATAGTATGACCGTCAAGATAATAATAATAATAGATCAAATAGGTATGGATTCAAGCCGTCGGTAAACCGACCTTCTGCTCTTCCATCTGTACCTCTAGAAATATACAAATTAAGTGGAAAAACTAAATTAAAGCACGAGCACGAATTTAGCAAAGTTTGTGATATACGAATTGAGAAGAAAAAAAGCCACTGCACTTGTGAATGAAAAAAATTTACTGCAATAAGATGTGACTTGAAACATAGAAGTTAAAGGTTACTAAATTTTTTTAAAGCCGGAAATAAACTAGGTATTCCATAGTTTGGCTACATTGTAAGAAAAAGTATAATATATATACATAGTAAAATATCGGGAAATCATAATAACATTTTTAAATCTGATGTTAACCTTGTTCACATCAGTACGATAAGAGATTTTCTGGAATAAATATGCAGGCGTCTTGTACAGTAGAATACTTCTATTTGCCATGTTTAGCCAGCCAGTGCATGGGAAATATGTTGGTATTTTTTAATTCCGTAAATGAATCGCAAATAGGAGTTGTGCACGTTCTGGATACAAGCTTTATCTGTTGCACCAATGCAAGGATCCTAAACGCAATCGCAATAATTAAAACACGACAGAATAAGGGAATTGCAAAGTAAAAGTTTTAATTTTTGATTAAAGAGATACATGTTGCACCTCAAAACTGAGTACCTAAGATTTTCAAATAAGAGAATTAATGTGGTTTTAAATCGTAATTATCTGTCTGTTATAAGCCCAAGATTTTTAATACGGTCAGAGAAATTTAACAATTCATTCTCCCTCTTAATACCGACATCATTAACCTCTGTGTCAATAAGTTGCTCAGAACCTAAAATCAAGACTGAAGATTTGGAAGGATTGACTTTAAGACGATGATTTAAGGATTACCTGGAGGAAACGAGAATATTTGTAATTAATACTCCTAATAATTAATAAATTAATGCAACACGTCAAAATTTATTTTTGATACTTCTGTTTTGATCTTGCAATTATATTTATACATTCAATGCTACCAGATAAATTAAAAAGTCATAGTGCATTCAAAAGAATTTTAATTTTAATTACCCGGTTTTTCATATTTTATGTAAAGTGTCGAATCTAGTTTAAAATTAATTTGTCACGTGATTTATTCCTTGGTTTTGCCTATAATCCACGTGTACTTAAATGCCTTTTATCCAAAGGGCCATTACCCACGTATTTCTTATTGCAAAATGTGCATTACATACTGGGTGTCTCGAAAATAATGTCCGCACGTCATATACAACTAGCCAATTCGATTCTAAAGTCATAAAAAAAATCCTGTGATGATTATATTTCAAGCTACAAGAATATGAAATTGCGCGGCCAAATTATTCATTTCTAATATTTTTCTGAAAATTTCGGAGACAATCATTTAAAAAATGATCACAAAAATTTGTTCAAATTTTGAAAAAATAATAGACAATTTCAAACTTTGAAAAAAGAAATATCTGGCAACTACGGAAGTACTACAACACTTTTTCTGCAATCGATTTCATGCTCGATAGGAGCGAATAATATCGTCTTTTAAAGGATTTGGAGATTTTGCTGTGCTGTAGCTGCTAAAACATTCAGAAAAAATCGAACGTTTAATCGAAAACCGTAAATAATTAAAAACAATCCCCATGTGTTGACTTTTAAGGCAATGTGTCAAAAACTTTGAAGCTCGTTTTACATGGAGCGATTTTTGCGAGCGGTGATCACCTTTGCGATTTTAGAAATTAGAACAAGTTCTATTCGCTTGCGTTTTTTCCATGGAATCTAGTTATATTCCTAGTAATATTCAATGATAAAACCGACCAATATAAATATTTTTTTAAGTTACTGATAGTTGTTTACGACCGTTGTTTATAACGATAACCACGTTTCGTTAATTTATAAGGCAATATAAGCAATAGTTTACGATAATTGGAGCGGTATACAGGCTGTCCGTTTTTCGAGTGCCACTGCCACTATAGGGATTTCGCTTATCTTATCTTATCTGTCAGCATTTTCGTGCTGAATAATAATCTGAAAATAAATTCGACATATCTTTAATAGTTTTGAAAATATCGCAAAAAACAAAATTTCTGATTTTCGTTTTTTTTCAATTTGTTTCAAGATAAACTAATCGCACTAGGCTTCTCTAACCAAGACATTATTCAGACACTTTTTTATGAGGAATTTGAATATGATATCCCCTTTTCAATAATTTTCAAGATGGCAGAGAAACACCTGGCAACTTCAGTTTTTCTTATGCACGCCATTTTGGATTTTAACATTTTGAGGTTTTCTTTTCTCTCTTTACGGCGATGTATCACACATGGTGGTCCAATAACACATTTTTGCAAAAAATCTAATTTTTCATTTTTTACAAAGAGTGCTTTGGAGAAACAAAACTTTCTTTTATTGTGAACAAACGTTTGACAGTTTGATCCTATGTAAAGTCTTGTCATTTACGTTTGCACTAGTTTTATCGCGAAAATGTCTTTTTCAAGTGAAGAACAAAAAGATATGATTACAAATAGTAAAATCCGTCTGTCTCCTCAAGAGAAGTTGCAACCCAGTTGAATTTGCCGTTATTATCTATTCTTATTATGTATTTCGGGGATGACATAATCGAATTCTCAATAAAAAAAGCGTCTACGTAATGCCTCTTGGTTAGAAATCTCTGTTACGATTAGTTTAGCACAAACGTAAATGACAAGACTTGAAATAAGATCAAACTGACAAACTTTTGTTCGCAATAAAAGAACGTTTTGTTTTCCCAAAATGTGATATTGTACCATGTGTGATACATCGTTGTAAAGAGGAAAAAAAACGTAATCTCAAAATGTGAAAATCCAAGATGGCGTCCATAAGAAAAAAGTTGCCAGATGTTTCTCCTCCATCTGATAATAATAATAATAAGGCATTTATTGACTGTAGTTATAAGTTACAGATGTGTTGAAATAGTAAATTTCCATGAGTCAAAAGGAATAAGTTCAGTTAACACGAGAATGAGTTAACTGATCTTCCACTTACCCTAAAATTAACCTAAGCTAATTTAAACTAACCTAACCTAAGCTACTAGAGATGATTTTATTTGAATGAAGAATAATAATAATAATAATAATAACAACCATTTAAGATTTCACAGATACATTTAAGATTTTAGAGTTCTTTTTGAATTGTATGAGAATGAATGAGCCCCGAATATACAACAAATCATTGCTGCAAATCATTGCTGTAACCGTAACGCTTGTAAGATGGAAACTTTAAATTGATTTAAAGAAATAGTAGAAAAGTTCAAACATATTGAGTTTATATATTTTGCTATAGTATACGTAAAAGAACGTTCAAAAATCGCGGTTTTATGAAGAGGGGGTGTAAGCAAGCCTCTGCTACGCACATTTACGTTATGTACGTCTGACCGAAAAGATATTTTGTTGTACAGGTACTGGGGAGATCGTTTGCAAAGTATTTTAAAGTACAAGCAAAGTGTATGAAATTTTCTACGGTTGCGCATATTAAGCCAACCGACCCAGTTTAATGTGTGTGAAATGTGCTGACCCCTTCCGATCCCATATATAAATCTGTGACAAGAATTCTGAACTTTTTGAATTCTTTTGGCATCTCTAAAATCTAAGCAGGGGCCGTAAACGTTATCACAGAACATATAAAATAGCGACATCTTACTATCGCTTTTTGACCTAACATTAAACATTAAACGATTTGCACAAAATTTTTCTAAAATCTTTCATTCTGCTTTGACAGCAAGCATGGTCGCTTGCATGGGGGACTCATTAGGAGCCAATCCCGCTTCAATTTGTCTATCCTACTGCAATGTTAGGTCAAAAAGCGATAGTAAGATGTCGCTATTTTATATGTTCATCATTCTTACATCGCATTTGCGAATAAATTGGGCAAGTCGTTTTTGGTCTGCAGTGGGAATGTCGAGCTACGTTTCTGCTGAAGAAGCCCCAAGCAGGGCTGAAACAGCTGTCCAGAGGCTGCTCGAGGTTCTCACTGCAATCAAAAACGATTTGCACAAAATTTTTCTAAAAATAAGTTATCACAGAAGTTGAATAACGAAAGCACAAGCGTATCGCAAAGAGTTTTACGAATATTCTGAGGTAGAAAATTTTTACTACTATATAAAACTCTCAAAATGCCATAAGATTTATTAATTACTGAAGAAATATGGCTAATGAATCTTAAATTGCAGTCGATAGTTAAGCCAAGGTTTCTAGCAGAAGTTACGGTAGGCAAAGTGAGGTTGTTTGTATGTAAATCCAAGTTACTGAGAGCCAAATTGCGCTGTTTACGAGGTCCAAACACGAGAATTTTACATTTCTCAGGGTTAATGTTCAGACAATGTTTGTCAGAGATAACTATAAGGGCGTTTAAATCATTATTAATTAACTCACTATGATCAGAAGTGTAATTTGCATCAAAAATGTGATACAGCTGTGTGTCGTCTGCGTACATATGATATTTGCACAATTTTAGGACTTCGATTAAATAACTGGTATATATTGAGTAGAGTAATGGTCCCAAAATAGAACCTTGCGGTGCGCCACATGCAACTGCCAGGGAACTAGAGACGGAATTGCCCAACCGAACACATTGTGTTCTGTTGGATAGATAATTTGAGAAGAATTGAGTAGCTTTGGGTGCGAGTCCAATAAAATGTAGTACAGCTAATAGCATCTTATGATTTAAAGTGTCGAAGGCTTTAGAATAATCTAGAAGTATTAAAACCGCAACTTTTCCTTTATCGACGCCGCGCAGAATATCATCTGTAATGTGAGCTAAAGCGGTAGCACAGCTAAATCCTTGTCTGAAGCCAGACTGGAAAGTGGGTAAGATGGAATATTGCTCTATGTGAGCACGGAGTTGACTGTCAACAGTCTTTTCCAATATTTTAGAAAGTATGGGTAGAAGACTAATAGGACGAAGATCCTTAAAGCTAGTAGGTTTATTGTTCTTAGGGAGTGGAATCGTTAGTGACTGCTTCCAACTGTCTGGGAAAACACCTTCTTCCAGGCAGAAATTTATTATATGAACAATATAAGGAATCAAAGCGGAACAGCACAGTTTCAAGAATGTTGCATTAAAGTGATCAAGTCCACTTGATTTAGTTTTAATAGAGTATAAAATTTTTGTAACTTCACTTTCAGTCGTGGCTTTGAAAGACAGTTTATTAGAGACACTAGATTTTACATTGCTATTGTAAAATTCAAGAAAATTCAAATTGGGAGTTTTATTAACGAAAGAGTTATCTAACCAGTACCTGTTTAAAGCTTCCACATCATGCAATGCCGAAGGAATTTCAGGTGTTTTTTTACCATCATAGACACCAAGCTTTCTCAGGTTATTCCATAGTAATGACTTATCTCTAGATTTAAGACTGTGTTGCAGTAAGCCTTTTTTTCTCTAGAAATGGCTGAAGTTGTATAATTTCTTAATGATTTATAATATTCCCAGTGAGTTGCGAGTCTAGTTGATTTAAATTTGCGATACGCATTGTCACGTAAGTTTATCATAGTTAAAATAACATCGGTAAGCCAGGGGGGACGTTTACGTTTTCTGCTAGGAACAGTTTTTAAAGGAAAGTGAGAATCGAGTATATAAGACAATGAATTGTTGAAAAAAGTGAGTTTATCGTTTATATTCTGCATGTCATAAATTAAGAACCAAGGAATGGAATGTAAATCACGTTGGAGAAGATTAAAAGAGGTATTGCTATAATCACGAAACGTAAGTGTGGTAGCAGTAGGAATGGTGTCCCTCAATTTATAATTGCAATATACAAGTGAATGATCCGAAATATTGAGCAGGTCTTGAACGCCGCTTTCAACTTCGGCTTCTGCTGATTCTAAGACTAATATTAGATCTATCAAGGTAGAGCTTGTGGATGTTACGCGAGTTGGTTCGTTTATAACTTGAACTAAACCCACTGTACTAAGGACGTCGCTCATCAATGTGTAAACAGGAGAATTAATGTTGAGGTAGTCAATGTTAAAATCGCCCAAACATATAATATGATCCCAATCTAATAGAAAATTTGTTAAAATATTTTCGAATGAGTGCAAAAATTCAAAACAATTACTTTGTGGGGCCTGTATATTACGCCAATCAGTATTTTAGTTTGTTTAGTTGTAAGAGATATCCAAAGTTGTTCGCAATGTAAATCAAGTTCAGGAGCTATTCGTGTACAGTTGAAAATACTACGAAAGTAAAGTCCCACACCGCCGCCCCTTCGACCGTCCATTCTGTCGCAACGTAACAATTCATAACCGGCAATGTTTATCAAGTAATCGGAAATATTGGGAGAGAGCCACGTCTCGGTCACAGCAATAATATCGAATTCGGAAGCATTCAAATAGTGTCTAAGTTCAGTAATATGCCTAGTTAAAGATCTAACATTAATTTGAGCGCAGCTAAGGTTAAAATGTTGCATTATTTGCAAATCTTATTGTTGTGGAAATTGTTTAAACAGCTTATATATCGAATAACTGGATGAACTAGTACCGTTGCTATTATTACTAAGTAATATCTAATTTATGTAGCTATTCAATAAAAGAAGATACAATGAAAGGAAAGATAATTATACTACTACACTGAGATCCGGTTTCTAAAATATAATATAGCACAAAAAGTAAATGCGAAAAAGTGACAAAGTTCCGAGAACAGTGAATGTTACGAGAACAGTCAAATTAAAGAGTGCAAGCGTACTATCCGAGAAAGAAACAAATGCAAAAAGCAGTTTTGAGAAAAATTATAACTTAATTAAATCGTTTTCACTGTTAATATGATAGATCTTTGATTCCGATTTGACACAAATCGATGATAATTATTGAAAAGGGGATGTCATATTCAAATTCTTCATAAAAAAGTGTCTGAATAATATCTAGGTTATAAACGCCTAGTACGATTAGTTAATGGTGAAAAAATTAAAAACGAAAATCAGACATTTTTGTTTTTCTGCAAAGTTTTTAAAAGCATTGAAGATATTTCAAAATTCATTTCAGATTATTATTCAGCATGAAAATGCGCAACTTTGCCCTAATTTAACCAACTTTGTATCTCTCAAGATAAGCGAGATCCCCATAGTGGCACTCAAAAAATGCACAGCCTGTATACAGGTTAATCGGTTCTCTCACTCACTTGCATTAAAGGCATTCATTCTTTCTTACTTTTCCCGATCCATGTACCGCTCCAATTATCATAAACGCCTAATGTATCCTGCAATATTCATAAAAATATAAATATTGCATAAGTAGCAGAGATACAGAAAGAAATATTGCCTAAACGAAAAACAACATTGAAGCACCACTACTGGTACTACTGGTGTACTAATCATTTACTGGTTTTTAGCACTGAGGTTGCTTATAATCTGTGGAGGTGACTACATGATACGACAGAACGCTGTTGAACTAAGTGTTATTGCAAAATTCTTACGGAAAAATGTGTTCGTTTAAAAAAACGGCCAGCCAATATTATCAACGTTTTAAATTTTATTGAATGAAATGAAGCTTACATTTAAATCGTGTTTAGATATGACATTGCATGTAAGTTGAAGAAGACGTAATTCACGTTCTAATTGATAAAATTAGATTGAAGGTAATCAGTTAGATTGTTACTTGCATTTTGTTGAACATCTCAATCTAAAGTTGACTTTAATTTAAAATTAAAAATAAAAAACGAAAAATAAATCAAATAAATAGAAACTAGATTCAAATAGTGGCGGTTCGTCGGCAAGGGCAAGGTAAGCAGTGTCCTGTTGAAGTTGCGCAGCCCCGAAAAAGGCTTATTTCGAAAATGCACTCAACTTTCCCTTTTGTAGTTGTTACTTACGCGCAGTAACTCATGACGAGCTGCCCCTGGATACAAGGATTTTTCAACAAAGACTAGAACAAATACTACCAAAACTTTATTGAAGTATTAATATTAAACGACTGCGGGCAATATACAGTGTGAGTGTAAAGTTTAAAATAATGAGTATAAAATGTAAATTATTGATTTTTAAGAAAATTTCAAAAACAAGTCAACCTTCGATTTAAACTGTACGTTCTTTGGCATAGCACCAGAATATTCCAATTGTTATAGGTGAAAGTAATGACTGTTATAGGTAAAAGTAATACTTTTTAATTTTTAATTAAAACGACGCTACAAAAATTTAGACTGGTTTCATAAAAAAATAACATGGAGGGTAATTTGTTAAAAATAAGAATGTCATCTCTAAAAATTATACGAATAAAAACTAAATAGTCTCTGTTTTTCACATATATTAGTGTTGTTTTTGTGCAAAAGTTTAAATCAGTGCGAGGTTTAAATATATCAGCCAACTTTACTTTGGGGAACAGCTGAAATATAATGTAATTACGCTGGAGAATTTTATTATTCGGAGATTAGGAATGCTACATAATTAAAACTACAAATCATGGAAAATTATGGTTTAATTAGATATCAACATAAGTTCTTTCCAGTAATTAGTAATTTTTTATTCACATAACTTTAGTAAATAATTCTGCATTTAAGCAACACGTCTCAACAACGACATTTAAAATTATAAAATTGTAGAATGATCAGACAAAAGCAGATAAATCCATTTTTTTTATGAAAAGTGAGCTTGAAGTCTTAGTTTCGAGAGGTGAAAGTTTAAGAACTTAGCTTGTTTTTCAAGTTCAAGGAAAAGCAGATTTTTCCGCCTATATCAAGTAAAACTGGATAAATCCACTTTAATTTTGTTAATTACTTACTGTGACAGTTAAGAAAAAGGTTCACATTTGAATTATAATGAAAAAGAGCGCTTGAGAAGTTTTGGATTTGATCAACATGTATTTACAGATATGCGTTTTTTGTCAATAATTCCAAGCAGTTTAGAATATGAATTTATTTGCTTTTATCTGATTGACTCTCAATTACAAATCTCCGTATCTAACGCGATCGAATTATTCGCGTTTTTTTTGTAGACATTACATACAGTG
Source organism: Prosopocoilus inquinatus (assembly GCA_036172665.1). NCBI lineage: Eukaryota > Metazoa > Arthropoda > Insecta > Coleoptera > Lucanidae > Prosopocoilus > Prosopocoilus inquinatus. The sequence continues at coordinate 57,329,017 of CM069871.1, forward strand.
CGACCCAGCAATGGGATACATGAACATTTTTTTAAAGAATTTTATTTGAAAGTAGGTAAAAATACGATAATTTAGATATATTTCTTTGTTTTTGATAAATGAATATTAAAGTTGTAAAAAATTAAAGAAATTTGAATTGATTAAATTCCCGCCAAAACGCACATTCTGACCGTGTGACGTCAATGTTCATATGCTGTTAAATCGTAATAAGTGAATATCAATACAAACACATAAAACTTATTACAATGATTAGTAAGACATGTTCTCAGTATTGTGCTGTGCTATAATGTAAAAATACCTGTGCAAGAACTCCGAATAAATTATTTAATAGCGTTTCACAAAATTTAGTATTACCAACCTTACTTCTCAATGACGAAAAGTTCCCGTTTCCACCACAAATTTCTCACCAACAAAGTAAAAAAATATAATAATTTCTTTAAGATATTCACTTCGTAATTGTTGCTTAAATTAAAACTATATTTTTCAGCACATATTAAGAGCAACCATTCAAACTATTTGACAAGGGTCTGCCTGCATACGACATAAACGTCAAGGACGATGAACAGATAAAATAGCGACATCTTACGACCGCTTTTGGACAATGTATGAATACTGACGTCACAACAAATGGGAAGCCTTTCGAAACCACGTGATTTATATTTGAATATTTTCGATTTTATTTATTAATTTAAGAAAATAATAAATTTAAAAAACGTACAAATTTGGTGTTTTCGCGTGTGTTATTGACTATAGTCTCGATTAGAGAGCTTTAATTAATAATTTTATATTATTGTCATATACCCTATTTTGAAGTCCCGGAAAATGTGTGAACTAAAATCGAAAGAGCGAAATAGGATATTGTTATAAGTAAGATTCGAATGAGACGAATTGTGTTTAGCAGCGCCACCAGACACGCCCACCCACTGTTATTGTGGTAACAATTCAAACGCCTATAAACTGTATTTTCAGAAAAATATTAAATCCGTCAGTTATAAATAATGATTTCAATTAAATCTACCGAAAAACAATTTCATTAATCTAGCCAGTCTTTAGAAATTTAAAATCTTTCGCTAACCTTACTTCCTTCGGGTTTGTTTTTTTTTTTTCATGTTTCATTTCACTTCATAAATTAATTCAGCTTCGGCTATTCAATACTTTTTGCATTTAGCTCCAGAATTATATCCTCTTTGAAATCCGGTTTCACAGAAATGGTTTGCAAGCGCATTTGCAAGCAATAAAGAGATTTGAAGCACATTGCTAAATCCTCTTAATTTAGTTTCAGATTTAAATTGCCAAGAGAGCTTACATTACGAAAGCTCGAGATGACGTTTGTTATGCGTATTGCTAATTTGTAATACGCTTAGAAATGAAATAGGCACTGTTAATGTGCATTACGTTATTTAATTAATTATTCGAGCTTTGCCGACGTTTTCAAAAATAACGAATGCACTAAATAATCATAGCAGATTGCTAACTCACGAAATGAATTTGCAGTTGTTGCACATGTCACCGAAATTTAATTTTAAAGCGTTCATTCCGCACCGTATGTGTTTGTGTGTGTGTGCTTTCCGACTGTTCTTTTTTGCTTCGCATCGGGAAGATTAATGCACGTAAAATATCGCACCCCTTAAAATATTTACGCGAATTTAAAACTGTGTGCCACTTACGTTTCAAATTTATAGGTAGCAGAATGCCAGAACGAAGGCCGGGAATGCATTATGGTGACGAGCGGGGCCGTAGCTTTTGGAAAACAGAAGTTGACACAGGAGCTGCTCATGTCTCTATCTATGAGAGAAACCCTCTCTCCGACAGATCATACCAGAGAGGTAAGTTTCTCCTCCTAGTTCATTCGATGAAAGTGTGAAAACTTTTAAGTAATTGGTGTTTTTTTAAGAACCCATTCAGCTCTGCCAAAAAGAAGCTTTTTGCGCCATTTCCTTTTTAACAAATTACATTACGTTAACGTTAATTTAAATTTGAATTAGTTTTTTCCTGCTACTATTATTTTAATTTTACTAAAATGCATTATTTGATTTAATTAACACAGTTTTCGATATCATGACATTTATCATCTGTACAGGGTGTCCCAAACCTCTGGAAAAGTTCAAGAATGCCCCTTTAAATTCATTTTATCAAGAAAAGATCTTAACAAAAGTTGTGTAGACTTCATTACGCGTAATATAAAATTATTTTCAATTATACAGGTTGTTCATTTAATAAGTTACAAACCTAACTTATCATTTTTTAAATGGAACACTATATATTTTATTGTAGTTTCGGTTAGCCCATGAAGAGACGATAAAACTAATATGACATTATACTTACTTATTTTTAGTATTTACCGAGTTATTTTTAATTTTATGCAAAAAATGGGTCATGTTTGATCGTCTGCCAAATTGTCAATTTTAATGATTCGACAATCAACCTTAGACCAAACTTTTTCTAAATCGCTCTATCGCTCTACTTTTTCAATATTCATAATTTCCAAAAACCTACCGACTATCAACAACAATACGATTCAGTTCGCGTATTGTAAAATTAGTCATTTTTTTTAAAGGAACATCCTGTATATTATAGCATATTTGGACAGTGCTTTCTACGAGCTCTCTAACCGTAACATATTTTATGGTCTTAAGATTGATAACTTATTGTCACTTCTCTATAATCAATTTAAGAATCATGCTGTATAATATTTTCATTTGTCTCAGAAATATTTTACTTGCTGTATCATTCAAAACATTTCTCCCAACACTTTGTTTTTGTCCAAATTAACAATTTCTTTATCATTGTTTTAGCAGCTGCAATAAAAACATGGAAGAAATACAGAAACTGAACGATTTTCACTAAACAATTCATATTACACTATGAAAACGAATGGAACGGATTTATTTACACGGTAAAAAGTTCTACTATTTTGAAGCTACATATCAAAGAAACATATTGAATCTTAACTTTTTTTACACATTAACTAAAAAAAAGCAAAATGTCTCCAGTCACAAATAGGTTTAAAAAATCATAAAAATTTAAACTATTGAAAAAAATTTGAAAGAAACTTTGCCATATTGCTAAACACGCATTTTCTTCCCTTTGCATGTGCCGAGTACATCTTTATACCCTTGTTTCTTTACATATCCCCATAAACTAAGAATAGTACAGGTGAAAGCAGTTTAGTAATAGTTTTTTTGAAAATTATTAAATACTAATATTAGATTATATATTTTTATGCGTATTTCTACAGGTACGCTGCCATTTTCAATCATCCACACACGCACACTCTTTGGTCGGTATGAGCCAGAGGATATTCTCATTGAATCTCCAATAGAAATGAAAATAGATAGCTATCGAAATACGTATCTACAATTATAAACAAAATGTGATAAGAGAACATTTTTTTCATTTGTTTACTCATATCCCGATAAAAGTAATCGAGAGACAAATCTGGTAACCATGGAGACCACTTCAAAGCATTATCACGTTCTATTCAGCAATTATCCAACCGATTCGTAATATGTTCTTACATGACAGGAATTACCTGAAAAAAATCGTTCAGTTCCTGAATTTATTTATTTATTTTTATTTAAATCACTAAAAGTACGATAAATTGTAAGGATAAATATCGTAAATGATTCTGAGACGAACGAAAATATTTTACAGCACGTTCCTTAAGCTGATTATAGAGAAGTAATAATAACTCACAAGTTCTAAATCTTAAGACCATAAAATACGATATGGTTGGAAAGCTCGTAAAAAAATATACTGTAATATACAGCGTGTTTTTTTATATTGGAAAAAAATTACTAATTTACAATACGCGAACTAAATCGTAGTGTTGTTGATAGTCGCTATGTATTTAAAAATGATGTAATTGTAAAAGTAGAGAAATTTAGAAATATTTTGGTCCAAGGTTGATTGTCGTATCATTAAAATTGACAATTCGGCAGACGATCAAACATGACCCATTTTTTGCATAAACCGAAACTATAATAAAATATATATTGTTCTTTTTAGGCAAAAAGTTTAATAACTGACCAAGTTCTTAATAAAATTAAAATAAGTATTTACATGCTATTGGAATTATACATTATTTACGTACAATAAAAAATGGATTGAATCTCCTAACCACAAAGTGTTTTTTAATACCAATTACGCATTTCAGCAGCTATGCTGGCATCTTCAGTAGATAACTTCTTCTTAATTACAAGAAGAATCGAATTGTTATTGAGTGGGAGAGGAAGGAGTGCAATGCGAGCGTTCGCACGTTATGGGCGAGACTGATACAGTCCGAGTACTAAATTTTCGTACCATTGTCGGTGTTTTTTTAATTATTTGTATATTTTGAGCTAAGAGAACTGTGAATCATCAAAATAAACGTGTTACAATTACACAAGATAAGAATGGAGATGATCGACATTGTTCGGGACCAATTGAAGGACTTACTGTCGAAAGCAAAAAATAGAAGACAAAGCAGTTTCCTGCAATTATTCTCTCTCAAAATGGTATCGATTTAAGAATGACTTTACAGATAACATTTAAAAAAATTGAAAGATTTTAGATTTAACAACCTTAAGGCTTCGGTAAAATTTATTAATTCGTCTTCAAACAAAACCATTTTGAGAGAAAATAGTTTATTGTCTACTATTTTTTGCTTTCAACTGTAGCTCATTCGACCACCAGTACCAAAACGAAATGGAACTGATCCTAATGTTAAAGCCACTGGCCAGATACGAGCAAATCTTGGAATTCTTGAACGCACAAGACAATTATTGATACATCATTTTCAGATGTGTGTGCAAATTAAGGGCAACATCTCTGAACATACGTTGTAAAATAATCTGAAATTCACTAAAAAAATCATTTATATTTCGTTTTAGAATGTTAATAATTTTTTATTTTCACCTTCTTAGTAAATGACATTTTACAGGTTAGTTTTGTTGTATAAGGTAACCAAGTAAACGATAAATTACGGGAACAGACCTGTAATATTTTACGGACTGGTATGAAAGACCTGTAAAATTTTACAGGCTTGTAGAAAAGGAGATTGTTTATATCACCATGACTACGTGTAGCTATAAATAATGTCTTCAATAAAAGAAAACGTTTTCATAAAAAAATTAAAGGAAATTAATTAAAAATCGGCATGTGAAGGTGAAAATAAAAGTTTGTAGGCGGTACGCTTTGAAATTAATCTTTACTGGGCTCACTGGATTATGGGGTTCACAGCGCATAGTTTCTGCTTTTATTAAGTAGCTTTTATAGATCGTGGTGCGCGATTCAAACAGTCTCCCTGAATCACTGTTTAACGGTGTCACAGACAACAGATTTCTTAAAACCCGTCGTCCGAACAATGTCGATCATCTTCATTACTATCATGTGTAGTTGTGACTCTTTATTTTGATAATTCATAGTTCTCTTAACTCAAAATAAACAAGGAATTGAACAAACATATTCTAGATTAAAATTTGACGGAAAATTCAATACAATTAACATTTTTAGAATTTAAAATCCATAAAAAAAAACATCAAAAAATTATCTATAAACAAATTGCAGAAACTTTATAATAAAAATTTTATTCATTTCATTTCCTCGTTTAGGTAATTTAATAATTTCTTCAGTATTCTGTCATGTTAAGTAATTTTTGCAGTCTTTAAAAGTAATTCTTAATTTTCGACCCTATGTTGTATAATAAAAAAGTCTTATTTTGGCCTCCTTTACTTGCCCTAAAAATTCGGCAAACGAATTTTTCAACACCCTGCATATCTCTGCCCGAACCAATTAAAAGCTAAGTGTTGTAATCAATTAAGTTACGATGCAATAGTGCTACGCAATGATCAAGAATGATTGTTTGAGTTGAAATTGCAATTAAGAGTATTTTTTTCAGTTATTTTCAACATTGCAAACGGATATGTTCTGTTAATTTGACAACAAGGCCAAAATGTTTAGCTACCTAAATAAAAAATAATGGTACAGGGTTAGTTTTATAAATGAGAACCCCCTTTATTATTTTTATTATTAACGAATACAGGAAGATAAAAATATGGCCTTACACGGTTGTTTATGTAGATTTTATTCATACTAACAGTTCAGCGGTAGCCTCTTCTGTATACAGGGTGAGCAAAAAAATTCTTTATTTAAATGGAATACCCTGTATATTTTGACATATGCGCATTCTCTGAATCATTCTGAATCCAAATATATATATATAATGCGAAACAAAAACAAAATAAAATGTTAAATATTATTAAATTACGTTTCTGCTTGTTTAATAGATTTTTCTTAATAAACATCAAGCAGAAATGATATTTAACAATATTCTAAGTTGTTTTTATTTCGCATTACCTTAAAACTCCTATAATTTGTTGACGAATAACACAGGAACGAATGATCCAATTACACAATATATGTATATCTTTGGATTCAGAATCGTTCAGAGAATGCGAATATGTCAAAATATACAGTGTATTATATTTAAAAAAGAAAAATCTTTTTGCTCACCCTGTATATAGAAGAGGCTACTGCTGAACTGTTAGTATGAATAAAATTTACATAAAAAACCGTGTAAGGCCATATTTTTAACTTCCTCTATTCGTTAATAATTAAAATAATAAAGGGGGGTTCTCACATTGTACGTTAAACCAAATCCCCAAATTTGGAATGAACCATTCCACCATTTAGCTTTACCCTTTTAACTTTTAATCAGAGGTAAAACTCATTATGGGTTGTAGCTTTACACATTTTAATCAGAGGTAAAACCCATTTTGGGTTGTAGCTTTACACATTTTATTCGGAGATAAACTTTTCCTAAATTTTGTAATGTTTAGATAGAACTTAATTGTAACATCTTGCAGGCTCTAAAGAAGGCTTAAAATAAATCCGAAACTGTCAGCTGAATGATTAAAATCATTTTTTAGTCCTAAACCCGATCAAGTTTACTTTCAAAAGTTTTCAATTATATTGAAACAAATAAGCACATACACCTTCGATCAATAATAATGACCACATGCTGCTTTACAAACAATTGCGTAATAATTTAAAACAACATTCATAACAATCATTTAGTTTGGCGAATTCCTAAAAGTAACACTTTCTCAACTGGATCTTCAACGCCCTTGAATAGTGTGAACACATTTCGAATTCAATTCCATTGTCAATGACATAACATAGATTCAGTCTTATTGTCCAATTAAATAGGAGATGACGAGAAGTCTAGGCGAACGCTTTTGCTAGATAAGTAGTCTAGATGAACGCTTTTGAAGATCAATTCTTTTTTAAACCCTCCAAATCGCTACAGTTCACATTTACATTTACAAAATCACAAGTAAATTCGAGAACTGAATTCCTCTTCTGAATTTCCAGTACATCCCAATAAATTTTGGTCACTCAAGTGACTTAAGTTGCCTAGTTTCCGGGGAAGAGCCTAGACATTTTATTCATTCATCCGGCCGTGCGTAGGCGGGTTTCTCACGCGTTCAAATCTTTATCTCTGTGACTGTTTGATTACCTTCGTAAATCAAAATGACCGCCTAAATAAGGAGACGGTTGTTTTGACGGAGAGATCAGCGTCGCGTCCGCTTATCTCTCCATAATGCTTACTTCAAATCAAGGTTGGGAAATCTTTCATGTCACGCCAGAATTTTAATTTTAATTTTAACATTAAAGATGGCCCTCATCCGATGAAAATTGTACGTAAAATTAAAGTGTCATCGAATTATGTTGTTAAACGTCCGGATTTTGCAAATTTAAATGACATATATTGTAGTTTTTTGAATTTATTTAAAATTATACAGATCTGTTAATTTAATAATAAAAACCTTATACGTGGGCTGCTGGAAAAGTTTCTGGAAACGGTATGAAAAAACGCATATGAAATTCAGTGAAATGCAGATTACAGGGAAATTCTCTTTTTGTGTTAAATAAAACTTTTTGATCATTTTCCGAAATGAAATGAATTTCTAGACCAAAATTTTGGCGCGGAAACTGATATTTACATAATTATAAGCTTATTTAATTTTCTTATAACAGTAAAACACAGTTACGACATGTTTTAGTTTTATTGCATTTTCTGGCATTTTAATAACTGAAATATGCTACTTGAGAATATTTAAGCTGATTTTAATGAAAGATGGGAGATTATTCTTACAATTTTCAAACAAGTTTTCATCATTACTTGAGGAAGTGTTTCTTATTGTAATTGTCACTTTTGACGTTTAATTTTTACTTTGCCGGATATTTGTAATGTTTCTTGTGGTTAGGTATACTCTTATTTACCGTGCAATTATGCGTTTATCTTCTTCAGCGCATTCTGCATTTATCTTGTTCTGTTAACACTTCTTTTTTCATAAACGAAGTTAAACACCTCGATACTCCATTATATTTAGTTCTTCCCCTCAAGTCTAATTTACAAAAACTGCGCAAAAACTGTTTCGACTGTGTAGTTACTATGACAACGTGACTGTATTGCAAATGATTTGCAATTTGCAACGTCGGTAACGACTTGTAAGTCCTTTTTCGTGAATGATCCCCTGAGAATAATTAATAATTAAACTTCAATACATTTTCTTATTTTTCGTAATCACGTTGCTATGGCGAAGTTATTTAATTATTCGACTTATTTTCGATCTGTCAGAAGCAATTTTTATTTCTTGATTATTCCATTACTCGAAGTATCTTTTTCGATTATTGTATTTATTCATTTCCTTCCCATCCTACTAAGTTATTTTATAACAAGCATAGTTAGAAATAATTTTTAATTAACATGGTTGTTAATTTGTGGCAAATTTTTGAGTTGAAAAATGATCCAATCGCTTTATTAGCAAAATTAGTTGAGTGGTGTTTAATCCCTGACGTGGGATTCTACTTTTGTTCAAATTGTGGTGCACCATTGAAACTTGGAAATGAAAAAGAGACGTAAGAAGCTCTATAATAAATTTTTCTCAGACATTTGGTTATAATTATATGATTTTTTAAACCTGATGAGACATAAGAATTTGAAATTGCAAAGAACGAATCTACGACGCGCACAGATTCATAATACACATGCAATTTGCGTCAACTTTTCCTTAATTTCTGAGCAAGCTGGATGTCCATATGTCCCAACTATTTTTGCAGGGTGCCCATTATGATTGGGTTTGATATTGGCAGGGTTGCTTTCGTTTTCTGTGTATACAGGGAGATTCAGGCAACCTATTCATTAAAATTTTACGGACTTCCTCTTTGAATTTCCATTTCATATTTTGCAGTTATAAGTTACCGATACTGATCTATTAGAATATAATATTTTCAACTTTGGGCACTTCCGCTTGTACGGGAAGTTGCTGTCAACTTTCTTATTTTAAATAGAATACCCCATTTTTTATTGCATTTTTGAAATCTTCATGAAGTCCTAAAAATGATTTGTGATACAAGAGAAATTAAATTAGCCGTTTTAGAGGTATTTCCATTTTTTAAAAAAAGTTCAAAGTTGCAGTGCCTTGCTTATGATGCTGCCATCTTTGTGTAACAAAAGCCATAATTTCAATTTTTGGCCTGTAGTACGCTCTACTCATAAACTTTCAGGTCATAACTAATTTTACACAAAATTGTTTACGCGCTGGTTGAAAAGTAACTTCTTCTCGAACTGATTTCAACTGTCTAAAAGTCATGTTTTTTAAATAGAACACCCAGTATATTTTTATACCATAATAATCAGAATTAAAAGTTCTTTCGAACTGTATTAGCATTCTCCATACTCATCTCTTACCTTTCTCTTTCTTTTCATGATTTTCTCTTTGACACATCAATTTTTTTCAATTTTCAGTATTATTTCTGAATAGTGTGCTATGAAAATGTAACAAACTGAGGTTTTTCACATTAATTCTGACTATAATTTCAATTTCATTTTAAAAAACCAGAAAATAATATTTAAATACATATCTACCATCTGATCTGATCTTTAGATATGCCGCATGTTTTAGAATTCTTGGTATGATTTTTTACACATTTACTAAGAGAAATTTACACTTACAATACCAAATTTTATGACAACTAATAATAAATAAAAAATATTAAAAATAATACAAAAATTGTTGGTTATAATAAACCAAGTAAGTTGTCTAAGTTGTCCTCAGCTATTATTTATTAGTAATAATTTTCTATTGTATCTAAGTAATAACGTATTATCCTCGATATAAGAATTTTTTGTATTAACTTCTTAAATTATCGATTTTTTTTATCATCAAATACATTTAACATGTCTGTCTTTGAATATTCATTTTTTTATTCTTCGCAGCGATTAAATTGTTTTTTTTTAATTCCTACTAGACGGATGATTTCAAAAATTATGATTTCTCTAATTTTCATAGCCCACTATTTAAAAACAATACCGAAAAATGGAAAAAAATTAGGTGTTAAAAAGAAATCACCGATAACGAGTGAACTAGAAGAGATAGGTATAGGGAATGCTAATACAGGACGAAAGAACAATTAATCCTGGGTCATATGGCATTAAACTATACTAGGCGTACATTTAAAAAACATGACTTTTCGACAGTTGAAATTAGAAGTTACTTTTTAAAGTAACTTTTTTAAACAATCAAATGCAAAACTGAAAGTGATCTGAAAGAATGGTTCTGCATCCTACTACAGGCCAAAAATTGGTATCGTGGTTTTTGTTGCACAAAGACGGCAGTATCATAAACAAGGTTCTGCAAGTCTGAGCTTTCTTTAATAAATGGAAATACCTCGGAAACGGTTGTATCACATGTTGCACTAAATATTTTTAAAATCCTATAGAGATTTCAAAAATGAAAAAAGCTGGGGTATTCCATTGAAGATAAGAAAGTTGATAGCAACTTCCGGTATAAGCGGAAGTGTCCCAAAATTGAAAATATTATATTTTGATTGATCCTTATCGTTAACTTATAACTGCAAAATATGAAACACAAATTCAAAGGAGAAGTCCGTAAACTTTTAATGAATGGGTTGCCTGAATCTCCCTATATAGTATTAAATTATTGTAAATTTTAGGATTGGGTTCGATAGTGACAGGGTTGCTTTCCTTTCCTGTGTATATAGTATTAAAATAGATCGTGAATGCTTTATATTTTGCTTCTTAAAATAATCATATCAAAGGATGGTAGCTATAGGCAACTAATACCGCTAATTTACGTTTAATTTACTTTTAACAAGCATTTCAATATTTCCTAGACGATATTCATGAGACAATAAGCATGACCAGTCAGAAACTCTCCATAGAAAAACTTATTAATGCCCGATTTCTACACCTCCTGATAAATTTATCTGCCAGGTTTTATCCTTGGAAACCATTGTATCGATAATAGTTTCCCAGGATACTCCCTGGCAGACAAATTTATCCGTAGGTGAAGAAATCGGGCCTAAAATATTTTTTAAAATTTCTTAATTTCTCACAACTTCATGGTAATTTCTGTCACATTGGACAGTCATCAGACAGATTGACTTTATTAAGAAAGAAGCAAGACATGCGTGATATGTTCTACGTAAGAAAAAAAATGCCACTTGCTTAAAAAAAAATATGTTTGAAAAACGACAAGATTTTTTGTTGGAAGTTAAAGGGAGACGGCTGTATAGCAGTTAGTCTTGTTAATCCATTGATCAACATATAAAGAAAAAAATTAAAACTGTATTGTACGTAGTAAGTCATACATACAAATTTACCATAGCAACCGTGTCAACAAAGTTAATTTAAAGTACCTGCAGTAAAGAGGAAAAAAGTGTTAATACGAATCTTTTTAAGATTTAATCTTTAATTTTATCTATTTTATGGTCTTTCTGAACCTCTGACTATGTTTTCAGTAAATATTAAAAAAACGTTATACACAAAATTTACTGGAAAATAATATTTACAAGGTAGGAATTTTAGATGCCACTTTTTCTTAATTTTAATCATTATTTAGCGTACTTTTCTATAATATCATGATTCCGCACTGTTTTTTATCCCCAGGAACCAACTGTTTTGCTCAAAAATATCAAAAAACCAAAAAAAATGTAAAAATGAATTTTCCTGTATTCTGCATTCGCTCCATGAAATTTGGTAAACGATATCATTGTTCTTTGAAGTATTCGCCTTTGACGTCAATACTCTTTTGCATACGCTCGAATCAATTTCTAAAGCACGTTTTCCACTCTAAAGATGGTACCTCAGAAACCAGTGTCCGGAATGTTTCAACCGCTGCTTCAGCCGTTAGAAAATCGCTCATCACGCATTTTATTTTTGATATTTGGGAACAAAAAGAAATCATTAGGTGATAAATCAGGTGAATATGGACAATGAGTCATTAATTCAACATTTTTGTTGGACAAAAAATCAACTGTTTGACGGCCTGAGTGAGACTTGGCGTTGTCATGATGGAGAATAATTCGTCGATTTCGATTGTTTCTTCTTATTTGATCGATGACTTCCGGCAAACAAATTGTAGTATACCAATCAGCATTCACGGTTTTTCGATCCTCTAAAGCCACGGTTGCTACATGTCCAGTTAAACCAAAGAAACAAGCAATCATTTGCTTCGCAGCACTGAGTGAACGGACAACTTTTGTTGGATTTGGTTCATTTTGAAATACCCAAACAGTAGATTGTTGTTTACTTTTTGGCTCGTACGAATAGATCCACATTTCGTCACCGGTAACGATGTTATAAACTAAATTTGAATGATCTCCACTGAATTCCTTGAGCATTTCTTCGCACCATTTAACACGACCCTGCTATTGCGTTTCTGTTAAATTGTGTAGGATCCAACGACTGCAAAGCTTTCGTACCTTCTAATGATCATGCAAAATCTGGTATATTGCTTTCATGTCAATGCGAAAGGATGTTTGAATCTCACGGCATATCACATGTCGACCTCGCTCAAGCATTTCACGCACAGACTCTACATTAGTGGCAACAACAGATGTTGATGGACTACCTTCACGAAATTCGTCACTGAGAGAGGTACGTCCACGCTGGAAATCGGCAAACCAATTATAAACACTGCTCTTTAATGGTGCTTCATCTCCAAAAGCCAGATGAAGCCGATCCAGGCATTGTTTCGGCGTTAGACCGCATTTGAAATCGTAAAAAATCAAGGCACGAAAATTTTCACACGAGATTTCCATGTTTACACAAAATTACTTTTTCTCAAATGCTGTACAAACAAAACTAGTTCACTTGGATAGGAACTATAAATAGAATTATAGTCGAAAAACGTCAATTTTTCAAATATGACAGTTGATAAACGCTAACAATTCTAGACCTACTAGATTCCAGAAAATTTTCCAGCAGCCCACGTAATCGTGTTACCTTTTTGTATCTCCAGCCAATCTGTATTTTGATATTTTTTTTATAAAATCATGTTTTCCCTTTTGTTCATGTTTCATTGTTTTATGTTCTCATGTTTCATGTTTTACCTTTCTATTTCTTCTCTTGACAACTTGTTCTTTTTTATTTATTTTTTTAATTTTTTTTCACTCCTCACGAAGCTGTCGAGCTATCAACGTCATTTAAATTTTAAAAAATGTAAAGCTTGCGTTTTAGGCAGTTTACAACTTCATACACGTTTAATTTAACCATAAGCATCGACAACCATAAAAATTAACATCATGTTTTAATAATTTAGGACGCTGGAACCCTTCTAGAACCACGTGCAGCAGCTGCTGTCGGACAGTCGGGTCTGATGTCTCTTTACGACGCCATGTTTTCCCAATACGGCGTTAAAATTGCTCAAGTCCTAGTGACGAAACCGGACTTTTACAACGAACAGACACGTCGCAACTTGTTCAGCACGTTGTCTGAGCTAATTAGCTTGAACATCGTCCCCATTATCAACACAAACGATGCCGTATCACCCCCACCTCAAGTGGACGAACCCATAGGAGGAAAAGGTGGAAAGAAGGGGATCAGCATCAAAGACAACGACAGCTTAGCTGCTATGTTGGCCGCGGAAGTCCAAGCAGACTTCCTCATTCTTATGTCAGATGTGGATGGGATATACAATAAGCCCCCTTGGGAAGAAGGCGCGCGCTTGCTGCATACGTTTACGTCGGACATGAGAAACACCATTGAATTTGGAAAGAAGTCGAAAGTCGGCACGGGTGGGATGGATTCGAAGGTGAACGCAGCCACGTGGGCTTTGGACCGCGGGGTAAGCGTGGTCATTTGCAATGGTATGCAAGAAAAAGCTATAAAAACGATTTTGAGCGGACGGAAAATAGGAACGTTCTTTACTGAAACTAATTTTGGAGGAGCTGTACCCACGGAAGTAATAGCCGAAAATGGTAAGGCTTTATAACAGGGTCCCATCTTCCCATCTCCTTATAAATTATTATTTTTCTGAATGGTTTATTAAAGGATAGGAGATAGAAAGATGGGGGAGCCTTAGCCCTTAGCCTTTTTCTTCTAATTTTCTCATTTGGTCAATTAGCTTCTCAATTTGTAAAAATCGTTTTCCAATTTCTGAATTCTCAAGTCGTATGTTAAATAGCAAAATCATTTGACAAACTGGGAACATAATTGACAAAAGGAGAAAACCAAAAGAAAAAGACTGAGTAATTATTAAATTTATTTCAGCAAGAAAAGGTGGTCGAACCTTACAAACATTAACCCCAGAACAAAGAGCCTCGTGTGTACATACTTTAGCCGATCTTTTGGTTTCTAAACAAGCGGATATCTTAGACGCGAATTCCAAAGACTTATCGGAAGCAACTAAATCCGGTCTCGCCAAGCCTTTACTAAGTCGTTTATCCTTGACACCCGCGAAGCTTAAGAACTTAGCGGTTGGTCTAAAACAGATTGCCGATTCAAGTCTCAATAACGTCGGGCGAGTCCTCAGGAGGACGAAGCTCGCGGAAGGACTGGATTTAACGCAGATTACCGTGCCGATTGGGGTTTTGCTTGTAATTTTTGAATCGCGACCGGACTCGTTGCCTCAAGTGGCGGCACTTGCAATCGCTTCCGCAAACGGATTACTACTTAAGGGCGGCAAGGAAGCTGCTCACAGCAATCGCGCTCTAATGGAGCTTGTTAAAGAGGCGCTGGGTACAGTCGGTGCAACAAACGCAATTTCTCTGGTAAGCGAAAATCGATTTAATCATTTTTAAGTGAGCCTCATTTTAAAACTTATTGGCGACGCTTTAGGTGTCTACACGTGAGGAAATTGGTGATTTGTTATCGATGGAGCAACACATCGACCTTATTATTCCTCGCGGATCCAGCGACTTAGTGCGCAGCATTCAGTCTCAAAGCCAACATATTCCGGTAATGGGCCACGCAGAGGGTATTTGTCACGTCTACATTGACAAGGACGCCGACTTAAGCAAGGCACTGAAAATCATCCGTGATGCTAAATGCGATTATCCTGCTGCATGCAACGCTATGGAAACGCTCTTGATCCACGAGAGTCTCATGGAGGGTGAATTCTTTTCCGACGTATGCAATATGCTGAAGAAAGAAGGCGTCAAGATTAACTCTGGCCCACGACTCAGCGAGATGCTTACCTTCGGCCCACCCGCAGCAAAAACCATGAAACATGAATATGGAGCTCTTGAGTGCTGCATCGAAGTCACAAAAGATCTTGATTCGGCAGTGGATCACATTCATACGTACGGAAGTGGCCATACAGAAGTCATCGTTACTGAAAACAGTATGTATATTATATTACAGCTACATACAGGGTGATTCTTAAATAAATTTTTGAAAGAATCGAATTACAAAGATTATTGATAGAACATGATAGACAAAAACATTTCACCCGAGATCACAGTTAAAAACGAAATAAACACAATAATCTATTGTAATATACTGGGTGTCTCACAACCTACGGAGGAGATTGAAAGGGCAGCTGTGGGACATCAAAATAAAGCTTTTTTCTTAATTCGCTTTTGACCAAAACCTAATAATAAGAAAGTTACAGCAGGTTAACTTTCTTAATTTCTACTTTAATTTACACCTGTAGCTTCTTAATTAATAAATATTAGTTCACAAAATGCAACTTTATTATTAAATAAACTCTAAATTTATCAAAATCACCATTCATAAAATGTCTATGTTAATCAGTTTCCTAGTTTTGTTTTTCATTAGTAGGCGCTGCACAACGACATGAACACCCGTTTTTGGGCATTAGAAGAAAAAATGAAATAGCCATAACTTTAATGTGACAACATTTTTTAAAATAGTTGTTTATTGTAAAGCAGTGTTCAATTAACTCATCAATGCCTCAAATTTGATTTTAAAACGTAAAATATTACCACGAGGAGTAACTTTTGCTTGTTAATTAATTTCACTTTAAACTATTGTAACTTTTTAGTTATTGCTTTTTTACCAAAAATTTATTAAGAAAAAATCTTTGATTTGATCTCCCCTAGCTACCCTTTTAATGTCCTTCGTAGGTTATGAGACACCCAGTATTTATTATAGGTACAAACTTCCGATAATATTCTACATACAGGGTGATTCTTAAATAGATCATTGAAAGAATTCAATTCAAAGATTAAAGAGAGAAAATGATTTATGTACTTTACTTTTCGAGAATCATACAGAGAAACATTGTACCCCAAATTAGAGTTGAAAAACAAATAAACACAGTAGTATGATTATTGAACTTGACATTAATTAATGAATTTGATGTATTCAGCTGAAATAAGTGCTCCAAAACAGCGTTGTCGAGAGGTCGTAAAAATTATATTATCGATTGAAATTAGAATAACAGAACGGGGTGGAAAAGATAACAGAGAAAGAGAAAATCTTTTAATCACAAAAAAAAAACTAATTTCCTTCCCCTTCCGCGCATCTTTTCCAACTCTTTTCACCAATTCGTGTAAAGCTCGAGGCACGATTTCCTTGTTGTAGGAGCTTACTGGTTTTTGGAATTAAGCCAAAAATTGTTTCCAACCCTGTTTCTCACGGGTACGCGGAACTTGCGCCACAGTTATTTTCGGGGTGATCGAAATTACCTCTTCTCTCTCTCAGGTTGATCGTTTCTATTTTCATTATACAGTTTGTCCCGGATTTTCTGCAATGGTAGAGGGATGTGTAATTTTGGTATATTCTTCATTGTTTCAATGGTTTTAAGCACTTTTGTTTATTAAAATGATTAAAAATTGAAACCACAATTAAATTGGCCTTATAAATTACACACTTCTTAATACGAAAATTTTTATTAGTTTTAAATATGGGGAAGAAATATTTTTCTACCCCGAATCTAGATTCCTTATACACGTTTCTCAACGTTTCAATTTCTATTTCACTAATTATGTACCGTTGGTACATTTTTCTTTTAAAATTTCTAAATTTCAACCAATGTGTTGGTCCAAAATGTCCAATCCATAACTTCCAGGCAAATGGTCATCAAGCCAGTCAGTGAAGGTGAAACAAATTTTTGTAACATTTGAAAATAATTGAATTGATTCAAATTTCCTTTGAAAAAAATTAGGGTCAATAATTTTGTCTACAGAAATCCCACGCCACACATTTATATTCTTAAATATTTGATTATTTGAATTATTGTGATTTGAATTTTCTCTTGACCAATACCTGCAACTTTGAGGTGATACTGTCCTGTTTGTGGAAAAGCTGGCTTCATCCAAAAATAAATTTTATGATAAAAAAAGTCGATTGTTTCCATTGTCTCTAACCCACAAGCAAAAAACTATTGCCTTGAGGATCTCAAGTATAAATAAAATTAGGTTTGCATGGGCGTTTCCGTGACATTTTATTAAACAAATTCGCTGCTATATTGTGAGCTGTGAACAGGACTTTTCTTACAGATTAATTTAAGTTTTTTGGAAACGTGCTTTCATTAATAAATAAAAAGTAAAATTTCAAATAACTATCTTAACGCTGCTTTTCAGATAAAACATCAAACAAAATTTGAAAAAAAAAAATAACAAAATATAGCTAGTAATAATAAAAAAATAAACGAAAACTGTGGAAATTCTTTCAAGCTCTGAAACTGTGTACATAAATAAAACGCTGTCTTAAGTTATAATATGTGTATTGAGATATAAAATGTATAAATACCTTTTGTATATTGAAGTGAGGAGACAAAAGCAGAGGACCTTTTCCAAGTAGTTAATTATTCACGTTCTAATAAACTACCTGATTAAATAATAGCAATGTTCAAGTCAACGTTAATGGAAATAACCAACTGACTATGGGTCCCTAACCGCAAAACCTCTTTGGTTTATATTACAAAGATTCGCGCTTTATCCATAAAAGTGCTGCCACCTATGTGGATCCTCTTTTTGGACTTGTATATTTAGAGCACTGGAGTAACTTTAATTGCCTATCTTACAGGAAATACTTAAAACTTTGTCAATTAAAAAAAATTCAATTTAAAAAACATAACTTTGATATTTTTATAATGCTTCGACATCCTGTATATAAACTATTTTAAACTATACAATAGAAGCGCCCCTATTGTACAGCGTGTTCTTTTACTGTGTGCAAATATTTAAACCTGCAATATATCACCATAAATGGCAACGATTGAACTCATATGTTCTTAACATAAATGTAATAGTTTTCGAGAAAAATGCAGTGGCAGTTTTTCACTAAACCGTTTGAAAACTGCTGGCATAGCTAAAAGTGGAACGCAGCCGCCTCTTCAATTACGACCCGCAGCCGAAGGAGGCCAGGGTCAGTGCCTTACTGGATCTTGAGCATGAACGACGTAAAGAGCGCCGCTCCGATCAGCTGGTCCGTAAAAACGTTTACAATTTATATTAACTTCACTGCAATTAATTACAAGTTTAAGTATTTTAAATTGAAATCTAGTGCAATTCAAGAAACTGCGGTTCGTAATTGCCGAACAAATTAAAAGCGAGGTACAAACAAATTGTAACTTCTCATTCCATATTATTTTTAAAAGACTTATAAAAATTTTATATTTACTTTGTTTCCAAATACGGTAAGTAGTAACACTTCCATAGCTAGCAGCGAGATTGCGGCAAAAGTTTATTTACGTAAAAGGGTGAAGGAAGAACATTTTTAACGCGCTTGCCTAATAGGTGCTTAAATTTTCATCGATAGTTGATATCGTAAAACAAATAAATGAAATATTACATCGCTGAATGAATTATAATGATTAAAATTTTAAATAAAATAATTAATATACGATATTAGTGATTATTTTTACGAAACTCTGCGTTGAACATCGAGTGCGGTATCGGTGGGCGTGTTCATACCGAGAGGAAGGCGAATTGATCTTCCTATCTTTCTCACACATTTCAGCGGTTCCAAACAAGTGGTCCATCCGAAATTTTTTGGCTATAAAACGGTAGCCACCAAAAAATACCCGCAGAAGATAGCATTTCGTGTACTTACACTCAGGTTTTTTTTATTTACATACAGTAAAAGAACACCCTGTATGAAGAAAAAAATCGATACCTGGAATAGCAAAAAAATTATGAAACTTTTACGGAACTCTGGGTACCCTGTATATCACAATAATTAAATTAGATTTATAATTTTATGGTACAAACTATTTAAACCACCCAATCTAAATCCGGGACGCGGTTTAGAATGACAGTTGGTTTGCAGTGGGAATGTCGAGCTACGTCTCTGTTGATGAAGCCCCAAACAGGGCTGAAACAGCTGTACAGAGGCTGCTCGAGGTTTTCACTGCAATCAAAAACGATTAGCAACAAAATTTTTAAAACTTTCATTATGCTTTGATAGCAAGCATGGTCGCCTTGCATGGGGCACTTATTAGGAGCAAATCCGCTTCAATTTGTCTATCCTACTGCAATGTCAGGTCAAAAAGCGATCGGAGGATGTCGTTTTATCTGTAAAAATTAAAATGAAACGCTCTTGTATATCAAAAGCGAAGGAACCACGAAAAAAATTGCTAAAAAACTTATGTTATGTTTTGCATTTTCTTAACAGAAGAAAACAAGATTTAGTTTATAAACTTTTTCATTGAAAATTATTTTTCTCTGAACAGAATTTTAATTTCGCTGCTCCAAAATGTTTACGAATTTGAAGCCAACTCTTCCCGCTTGCCGGATAGTGAAATAAAGTGCAGTTACGAAATTATTCATAAATATATGCAAATCACCTGAAGTAAATTATTCAATACAAATTATATAAAATAAGGATAACAGCTTGCTCTCTCAACACCTGCTTCGACAAGTAAATAAAAGCACTATAACGCAAAAACAGTTCAAATCTGCGTGTTAAGCATTCATAAAATACATTTCTTGAAATTAAATTTAAATTGTATTTTAAATAACTTGCAAGTATTTAATTCCGCGAATGAAATATTCATGGATTAGAATTTCAATGAAGTCCGGAATCATAAATAGTTCGGCATATTTTTACGTTTATTTTTTAATCAGTTTGACGACAACCAGAGGCTAAGATCAGTATTAACGCTTTCGTAAACTGTTCGGTTTGCTTATCGTTTGCAGCAATGAGAACCATACCAGGTGTAATCAAATTGGTTTCACATATTAATACTGCAAGTTCCTCGTCATGTAAGAGAATTAATACCGCAAT
Source organism: Prosopocoilus inquinatus (assembly GCA_036172665.1). NCBI lineage: Eukaryota > Metazoa > Arthropoda > Insecta > Coleoptera > Lucanidae > Prosopocoilus > Prosopocoilus inquinatus. The sequence goes on from CM069871.1 coordinate 57,349,502, forward strand.
TATCAAAAGGTCTAACTCAAAAATAAAAAAAATGACCTACTAAAGGAGCGTTGGTACTTTTGTTTGAGAACTTCTGGTCGATCGTGCGTAAAGACATCATAAAATAAAACTCCAGCAAAAGTCAAGGTCAAGTGCTTGATCGCATTTTTAAAGGGTGTGATGTTTTATGTAAACACAATATCAAATTCATAGTGTCCCGATGGTTGCCCACTTGTGGAATTTGATTAAAGAAGACCATTTTAAATCTACTCTCACTGATTACAGAATTAGATTTGTTTTATTAGATAATCGACAATAATTAGATCTTAGTATGAATCACATAAACATAAACTTTATTCTTTATTGAATAACTAAAGAGTCTTCAATAACAACAAGTCTAAATAAATAAATAAATACGTAAAATGAACAAGCATTCGACAATAATTTAAGTAAAAGATAGGTTCTTTGTCAGATACTCCTCGATGTCATTTATTTGTACAGTGTAAGCAAAACAAAATAATCAAACCATAAATGAAGGGACGATGAATACCGACGTGCGTTGTTTATGATAATTTTTAGAATGTTACCTTAAATGTTTTTATTTTCTAACTTTTACTTATTGTTACTCTTTTGTCAACAGAAAATTAACTTAATTAATTCAGTAAGTAACGCCACAAACGTGATGGATGTTTATTTTCTTTTGTTATGGAATTGCTGAGCGAAGATTTTATTGACCCAGTGCCCTTCATTTCGATGACGCTATAGTGCTTTATGTTTTGTTTATAATGTAATGTTTTGCTTAGAAAAATCCACACACGATCGGTCAGATGTTCTCAGACAAAAAGACTCCGGGCTCTTATGGGACTTTAATTTCTTTCATTTTTCATTCATTTTTCATTTCATTCATTTTCTTGAAGTCATGAAGAACTTACAGTTTTAATATGTGAAACTTATTTGATGACACCCTGTATATAAATATGAAAATTTTAGAAAGAATTGTAATAATACATGGCAGACTTACAAATGGAAAGACAACCTTAGTGATAATAAAAACAGAAGTTTGAGAAAAAAAAAAGAGAAATTATGTAGTTGAATGAAAAAGAAAAATAAATTACATAAAGTAAACTACGTTATATATTTTAAGTTAATGCTCGTCTAGTTAACAGATGCAGCTTCAACTGTCTCTTGAATTGTTTAGAAGATAACTGTTTTAGCCACAATCGAGGCTATTCAAACAATGAGCGACGTTGTAAGTAAAAGATCTTTTGAACAAACTTGTCTTATGTTTAGGAGCATCAATGACGTCCTTACGTCTTAGAATTCATTTTCTTGAAGTCCTGAAATACTTATGCCCGTTTACACTTAAATGGTTAAGTGACACTTTTTCCATAAGAGAAAGTGTCACTTAACCACTTAAGTAGGACTTAAATTTTAAGTGAAAGTGGTGCAAACGGGCATCACAGTTTTAATATGTGAAACTTATTTGATGACACGCTGTATACAGGCTGTTTCAGACCACCCATCCCATCTTTTTTTCTCAAAAATTACAAGAAAAAAATTAATAACAAAGGCTATATGACGCATTTAATAGCTATAAAATTATTTTTCAATTGTCAACTGAAAGTAGGTATACCTTTTCTTAAAAAAGAAACAACTTTTACTTGAACAAATTTTTAATATCTTAAATCACCGAAACTCTCGAGCACTTCGAATGAGCTATCCCAGCTCTCTTAATCGTATCATCCGTATCGGGGAAACGAAAATTCATTCACAGAGAAGTGTGCAGAAAATAAATACTTGCAACATTTGGCATGGTAGGAGAACACTTCCCCGCTGAGTGCCATCCCTGTCTTATGTCCATTTGCATCACTTTCACTTAAAAGTCCTATTAAAATTGTTAAGTGACAGTATTTCAATAATAGAAAGTGTCACTTAACCCCATAAGTAGGATTTAAATTTTAAGTGAAAGTGAAAACGGACATTAAATAGTTTTCGAAAAAAAAAATTAAATTGTGCTAAAAACTTGACAATCTGTAAGCTTAAACATACCTTGTTTTAGCAGGTCTGAAACTTTACAATGTTTGATGAGGATTAGAGATAAACATCTTCATTCTTCTTCTCAAAATGTTTGGTGCCATAAATACCACATTGTTTTTATATTCGACTTTTCATGATGTCTAAGCTTTATAAAAATTATGTTAATTTACAAAATTTAAAAGGAAGCAATAAAATTTAAAAAGATCCAAAACAAACAAATTTAATTAAAAAGAGCAATAGCTATGGAACACTGAAGATATTGAAACATTAAAGACAAAAATAATTTAACTTTAAAAACAATCTCTTTCTCAATTTTGAATGAACAATGGCAATATCTAATTCAGATGGATTTAAGCCATCCGTCATATATTACTAGAGAACGGAAACTCGTACATTAGACTGGTGGAAGGGAGCCGCAAGAGTTGACGATCACGCGTTTTGCCGTCCTGCCTTGATTTGAATGCTCAGTTTTCAATTCATCGTAGTGGGAAGCGTAATTAATATTTGGCAAGATATAAGGACGACTATTTAGAACATTCTTGTTTTATTTTAACCTCATGTGATAAAATGCAGAAGTTGGGGATACTTTGAAAGTGCTTTCCACGGCCCGCCCTTAAATTTATTTGAACATGATGTAACGTTTGCCCCGGTTCCAATTACATATTCTTCACCGCCACCTTTTTATACTATAAGGAAGAAGATTTTCCAGTAGAACAATAAAATAGAGGCATTTTTATGGTAATTGGAATTACGCTGCCACCACCAATGGTTGTAAAGGTCACCGAGCTCTTGTACAAATCAGTTAGAAAATAAATTAAAATGCAGAAGTATACCCCAAAATAAATAAAAGAACGACGGTAAGGTCAAAAATTGAGTACCAATGCTAATTAGTGAAAACGTCAAAATGGTTAAAATGTTGGTCACCAAAGTGACTTAAGTTGACCAGTTCCAAGTGGACCGGCAATGCTTTCTTGCGAGGAAGATATTCCCATATTTGTTATATAGTTTAGGTTTTGAGCATTTCTAATTTTAGATAGTGTATTTTATAACTAATTATGTAATTAACTTTCAGACGAAAGTGCTAAGGACTTCCAGCGGAAAGTGGACAGCGCTTGCGTTTTCCATAACGCCAGTTCCCGTTTCGCCGACGGTTTTAGATTCGGTCTGGGAGCAGAAGTTGGCATAAGCACGGCCAGAATACACGCCAGAGGACCGGTGGGCGTTGAAGGGCTGCTCACGACGAAGTGGGTATTAAGGTCTTCCTCGGGGCACGCCGCCGCTGACTTCGCAGAAGGAGGCAGCTGCTCTTGGCTACACGAATCGCTCCCTATTAACTAATTTATTAGAAAAAAATTGTATTTAATGTTAGTTACTTTTTTTTATACTGACTGTCTTGCGTTTCACTCATAATTTATAAAATCACATGAAATAATGACGCTTTGTAGATATGTATAAATGTATATATTTAATTACTTAAGCCATATTGTGTCTGTTGTAAAATTTATTTTTTTTTTTTTTTTTAGAAAAAGAAACTGTTTTTATAAATTCTTAGTTTATAAATGAAATTTTTATTGGGGGATGATATTTTGCTAAATTTTAAACAATTGAAATAAAGAAGGTATGAAAAGGAAATATAACCAGAATGAAGGAACGTAGTGAACTTTGATAAAAGTTGGCGCTGACGGACCCATAAAACTACCCGCCAATGATCGACTTTTCAAATGTATGGAATCATAAACCTATGAAATCGTTTTTTAGTTACTCGAACCGCGGTTTAAATAGACTATTTAGTTTGAGACTGCGCAGTTTTAAAAGCCATTGAATGAGCTATACTTTGGCCCATACCGTATAATAATATTTAAAACATCTCAAACTATTTTGTTACAGTGACCTGTTCAAAACATAAGTTTTCTAAATATGTCATAATTAAATCTGGCATTAGTTTGTCTGTCACTTTACAGTATGCTTTAATCAATCTCAGAAATTTTAGTGCACTTCTAAATACCGTTATGGAATTCGTCATAAAATGCTTATTTCTGGGCGGACAGTACGCCACACAAGCAGCCGGCGAGGTAATCGTGACCATCATAAAAGGCGGCATGACCTTGCACAAAAATCTCACCCAAAGATACGAAAGTATGGTTCGCATCATCGAAACCCATGAAAACATGTTAGAACATCTAAATGCCTTCAATCAAAACACAGACTACGATAGGGTAGATCATCTGCGCTTAGCAAGCGAAACCGGAAATTGCGAAATTACGCGAGCAAATTCGGATATCCTCAACAACTTACAATCATACTCGATCTTACAAAAGCCATCGCTTTCGAAATGTATGGACATCGTAAAAAATCATCATCAAAATTTATCATCCTCTTTGAGCAACGACGGATTCCATGACCATGAAGAAATTTATACCGACCGTTACAAACATTTATACAGGAACTTCAAGGGCACTTCAACAGGAAAAGAAGAAAATTCATCTGGCGCAACGAAAACAAAGAACTCGCGTGAAAACATAACTTCTCCCGAAGGTTTGCATAAGCCAAAGCAACTCGAACAAACAGATTCAAGGAAGACTTTCTCACAACAGAATTTTCTCACCAGTTCAATTCAGTTTTTAAGCTACCAAATGTTGTCCCTTAAATCGACAAAGAAAGAACCAGTTAATGAACCATATAATCTTGAAGCTTCTGCGCATGTTGAAAAATTGTTAAAGGAAGAAATAGGTAATCGCGTTATTCGTGAACTAAACTGAGGCGTACTAATAATTTATAATTCCTTTCTCAGATCATCCAGAAAACCCCTTGCCTGATGGAGATCAATTTTTCGACTGCGAAACCGACGAAAGTTTCTTTGAATCGTCTGCTTCAATTTCACCCGAGTTGAAAAAACAAAGCGTTTTGAACGACGACGAGCCGATAGGAATGGACGAAAAATTTTCAAAACGCACTCGAAATGCTCCTTGCGTTCCAGAAGGTTTGCCAAAGCTTAATCGTATTGAAGACAAATCAAAACTTACAACTCTTACTAACGAAGAAGAATCTGTTTTGGGGATCAAAACGAATAAGGCAGATGTTTCTCAAAGAGCGCAAGAGCTAGCGCCACTTGGAGTGCCGATTAGCCCGACGATACAATTCGATGATCCAACACAATTTGAAGATGCCCTTCAAACGTCGAGTGTGAATCAATCATCATCTTCACCAAACACAAATATTTTAGACCAATCTGCAAACGACGAGGCAAAAAATTTAAATGAACAACCACCGCCGTTACAATATTTGCCGAAGCCAAAGTTTCTGCAAATTTTCAATGATGCTCCGCCAGTGTTGAAAGTCACGCAAGCAAATCTGAAAGAAAATACTGCGCTTGATGGTCTTCCTTCATCTTTAGAAAAGAATGGGAAAGAACTGCCAAGGTCTCTCAAATTAAATGACTCACTCGAAGACAACGAAGTTGATGGAGCATCTGCGGATTCCAATGCACATGACTTCTTTATAATCACCGAGGAAAGCAAAGAAGATTTCGACAAACTGAAGAAAATGCAACAACTAACAACCAATCCGGTCGTAACTTCAGTGACAGCGGAAAGTGGTGAGGCAAAAATGGAAGACGACGATTTTGTGCAAGCAATACCAAGTGAGGGACAAAGAAAAAACAATGAAGATAGCTTATCGAAACCACATTCACATAGCGCGGACTCTTTATTAAAGGTATCTGCGGATCAAAATGTATTTGAGGAGAGCTCCACCACGAAAATTACGAATCCAAAGGAATTCAGTAATACCCGGTCACACGAAGATGAATTTTCACAGGTGTTAAAGGTTGCAAAAGCAGAAATAAATGTGGAAGAAAATTCAGCGCTTGATGATCTTACCCTATCTTCAGAAAATAATGAAAAAGAATCGCCAAGGTCTTTCGAGTTAAGTGACTCATTCAAAGACAACGAAAATGATGAAGGACCTGCGGATTCGAATAAGTCCGAAGAAGACTCCAACAAACTAAAAGAAATGCAGCTTCTAACACGCAATTCTATACTATTGACTCCAGAGGCGTCGGAAACTGGGGAAGTAAGTATCGAAGACGATAACCTTATGCAAGCAAAATCAAAGGAAGAAGAAAGACAAAGCAATGAAGGTCGCACTGTAGGTAGTTTATCGAAATCATATTCACTTCGCGACGACTCTTTTTCAAATGCATCTGAAGAAAACCTGGCCACGATAATTACGAATCCAAAGGACTTCGAAAGTGCCCAATTAAAAAAAGATAAACTTTCACCTGTGATAAAAGTCGCAAAAGCAGAAATAAATGCAAAAGACAATGCAGAACTTGATGGTCTTCCTCCACCTTCAGGAAAAAATGAGAAAGAGCCGCCGAAGTCTCTGGAATCAAATGGCTTGGTCGAAGACAACGAGAATGATGAAGCACGGGCAGATACCTTTTGTACAACAACCGATGAAAGCAGGAGAGGCAAAGAAGACTTCAAGAAATTGAAAGAAATGCAAGAATTAACAAGCAATTATGTACTAACAGAGGCAATAAAAACTGGGGAAGTAAATATGGAAGACGATAAGATCATGCAAGCAAATGAAGAAGAAGGAAAAAGCAATGAAGATCGTATTGTAGATAGTTTATCGAAATCACATTCCCTTCGCAACGACTCTTTTTCGATTGTGTCTGAAGAAAGCTTGGTCACGAAAATTCTGAATCCAACGGAATTCAGAAATACCCAATCAAACAAAGATGAATTTTCACCGGTGTTAAAAGTTGCAAAAGCAGAAACAAATGCAGAAGACAACGCAGAACTTGATGGTCTTCCTCCATCTTCAGAAAAAAATGAAAAAGAACCGCCGAGGTCTCTTAAATCAAATGGCTCGCTCGGAGACAACGAAAATGATGAAGCACTGCTTGCAGATACCTTCTTTGAAACAACAACCGAGGAAAACATAATAGGCAAAAAAGACTTCAACAAATTGGAAGAAATGCAGCTACTAACAAGCAATTGTGTACTAACTCCAGAGGCAACAAAAACTGGGGAAGTAAATATGGAAGACGATAAGATGCAAGCAGAATCAAATGATGAAGAAAAAGGAAAAAGCAATGAAGATCGTATTGTAGGCAATTTATCGAAACCACATTCACTTCGCGGCGAATCTTTTTCAAATATATCTGAAGAAAACTTGACTGCGAAAATTACGGATCCAAAGGAATTGAGAAACACCAATTCAAACAATGATGAAATTTCAGCAACGTTAAAAGTTGCAAAAGCAACAATAAATGCAGACGACAATGCAGTACTTGATTGTCTTCGCCCAACTTTAGAAAAAAATGAAAAAGAACTGGCAATGTCTCTTGAATCAAACGGCTCGCACAAAGAGAGCGAAAATGATGAAGCACTTGCAAATACCCTCTTTATAAAAATCAAGGAGTGTAGCAGAGGCAAAAAAGACTTCAACAAATTGGAAGAAATGAAACAAGTAACGAGCAATCCTGTACTAACTCCAGAGGCAACAAAAACTGGGGAAGTAAATATGGAAGACGATAAGATCATGCAAGCAAATGAAGAAGAAGGAAAAAGCAATAAAGATCGTACTGTAGATAGTTTATCGAAACCACATTCCCTTCGCGACGACTCTTTTTCAAATGTCCGTGAAGAAAACTCCACCACGAAAATTAGCAACCCAAATAAATTCGAAAATATACAATCAAACAAAGATGAATTCTCGCCAGTGGTGAAGCAGGATGCAAAAGACAACGCAGCATTTGTTGATCTTCCTCCAACTTTAGAAAAGAGTGGAGAAGAACCGCGGAGATCTCTCGGATTAAATGATTCACTCGAAGACCACGAAAATGAAAAAGAACTCGCAGATTCCAACGTACAAAATGCCCTTATAACCACCGAGGAAGACAACAGGTTTAAAGAAGATTTCGACAAATTGGAAGAAACGCAACAACCAACAAACAATTCCTTAACTGACAAAGTAAGTACGGGAGACGATAATATTATCCAAGCTATGTCAAGTAAGAAACAAAGACGACAAAACAATGTGGATGGTTCATCGAAACCGCATTTGCTTTGCGACAGCTCTTTTTCAAAGCTATCTGAAGAAACACTCGCCACGAAAATTAGGAACACGAGGAAATTCGAAAATATTCTTGATTCTTCCGATGATATTTACGTATTGCCAGACATATCAAGCACTCGTTTTCCAAACAAGGATGTGTACAAAGAAGAAACGTCTGGAAGAGCCATGTTATTAATGGAAGAAGAAGAAGGAGCTCAAAGTATAGAAAACGTCAAAAGCCCAGCTACTTTTCCAAATGTTGCCCAAGATCTGATGCCATTCCTGGGGGATAAGAAAACTGAAATCCCTAAATTTGTGCAAATAACTTACCTAACAAAACCACATTTCTTTAGATGTGAAATTCTGAGTACCAACAAAAAAGAAAATGAGTCAAAATCAAGCAGCTCGAGCGAAGCAAAAAATCAAACGCGAGAGCTACACGACACTTCCTGGGTAATCCAGAAAGGTGGTCAACTCTCGAAGCTTCAAAGAGATGCTTTCAAATCATTGACAATCAAAGAATTTCATTTACATAAGAGCTTCGCGAATGAGTTTTTATATACCACCCGTTTTGACGAAATATTGAATGACAGATTAAATCAGATTGCACCAAAACAAGCATTAAAAGATACGCACGGAAACACAGAGATTGACAACTTAACTGACCCTCCGAGGTATAATGAATTCTTAACAAACTACACGAACTTTTTGCTTCGTTCTAAATCCAACAACTTTCTGAAAGATTACTTCGTAGAATACGCCCAAAATAACTACTTGCAATCATCGATTCTGTACTACACTACTTTCGCAAGAACGATGAAAGAAAATTTGGCGAATGAGAGAAGACGCACAATGAACAACAGAGGTAACGAAAATCAACTTTTTAAAAAAGAAATGCACGATATTAGTAAACGGGGCGACCCAAACATACCTGCAGAAAGTGGCACCAAATCTTCAACTCCAAATAACTTCAGTAAAGAACAAGCGCCGGTTACATTTTCTTTGATTCTACACGAAAACAACAAACATGAGAAGCCCCTAAGTATGAAGACGAAAAATTTTGAATTGTGCAAAAATATTACGCCAGAAAATTGCACAGAAATGGTCCATGCTGATGAATCCAAATTGAGAACTTTGAAATTGCCACCAACAAAACACGAATTGTACCATCAAAAATTCAGCAACAATCAACAGCAACTGGTTAAAGAAAATCGAGGGCAACACCATAAGAAATCAATAAGGAGAACCATCAATCATATAAGGCACACACAAACTATGCATACGCGAGAGGAAATAGTTCCTAATTTGAAAAGTGGACTTCAAAAAGTCTACTGCTTTGGAATTAAAAAGTTAAGTAAAGTCAATAGGCCGAAGGAAATTAAAAAGCAACTCGCTCCGTATCTAAAAAACGAGACGAAACTAATGATTGCCAACCAGAAAGCGTTTTACAAGTTAGAACAAAAAGTGACGCAGTACCTAATCCAGCTAAACATGAGGGTCCTAAACAAAAACAAATATGTAAACGAGATTTCGTTAGAAAAAACATTTAAACGTGGCTTTGCTAAGTCTCCTCCAGCAGCAGAGAATGATGATGATGATGAGTCCGAAAAGTGTGAGGAAGAGAACGGTGACGATAAGTTAGCTGGTAGAAGCATACTGTACATATTTTTTATGGCGTTCCTAAATTTTGCAACTGAACAAGAACTTCCGTTTCCATGAATATTCAATGTGGGTACACTAAAATGAAATATTTAAATTGAAATATGTGTTTGTAATAAATTCAAGTTTGTAATTAGGCAAACTTTTTTTTTATTTGTAAAGTGTGTCGCTCGTTTTGGTTCTCATAAGAACAGTCAGTCCAGAACCGACCTACACCCGCCAGGGGCATGCGCACAATAAAAAAATGTTTATTTTTGTAGGGTCTTTTGTAAAGAGAAATCCGTCCGGAAACCAAAACAAGCTTACTGCAATTACCTGCATGGTTCAGAACGGATTATTTTAGTGCTAAGTTCTTTCTGGAAAGAAGTTATTTTTAAGAAAATAGCTTCTAAACTTTTAACCCGACACTATTAAAAATGGAAAGAGCACTGAACCTTCTCTATCGATTTGTGAGCAGGCCAATTCTTACTGATTAATTTAAACTCATTGAAAACGTGCTCTACTTAATGAAAAATAGAAAAATTTTAAATGAACGATTTTAAGCTGCTACCAGGTGCTTTTCAGATAAAACATCAAACAAAATTTGAAAAGAAAAAATCAAAATATAGCATGTTTCATGGCCAATAATAATGAAAAAAATAAAATAAATGAAGACTGAAATTTTTTTCAAGTTCTGAAGCTGTGTACATAAATAAAACCCTGTCTTAAGTTATAATATGTATATTGAGATATAAAATGTATTGTGAGAAACCTGTGTGGCCAGCATAGTTGCGATAAGATTCGCCGGGGAAGTACCAGCGTGTGGGAAGAGGCAGACGCTGAGGCAGCAGAAAGCGTCAGCTAGTGCGGATGACAATTCAAGCCTTGGGCAGTCGAATCAAGTCTCAGCAACTGGCAACACTTTGTATTTCGTCTTAAAAATATCCAATTGTTTTTTCCAAATCTACTAAAAGTTATTTGTACTAATAAAGCAATTATTTATGTATTACATTTGTGGTTTTCTAACATCAGAAGTGCGATTGTGCCTCGTGCTTTGTGAGCCGTATTTATTGCGATGTATCGACAGCGGAATAAGGGAATTACGCCGTTAAAATCTGACTGGCGAGAAAAATTGGTAAAGGTAACTTGGGAACGATATCGAGCCGCAATGAATCTGCATGATCACGCCATGGTTGAATTGGATGGCCGAACGTGTGAACGATGTCAGCGTTTTCGCTCGACAAACCGGAGCGAATCCTTGAGGGTGGTAGTAACTCCAGGGTGGTGATAGGAATTGGTCGCAAGAAAGGAGAGAAAACCTTTAGGCTGCAGCTGGAGGTGCTTTTGCTGATAGCGTTTCGCAATTTGGCACTGCGATGGTAATCGGGGAATTGAGAGGTTGGTCGAAAAGGACATTTGGCGTAAGTAACGTTTCTATGGCCATGAATATTATTTCTGAGTTCAACTCTGTAATACATAATGCGAATCAGTGGTTAAACTCTGTTAATGAGTTCGCCCTGATACATGGGTGGAATGATAAAACAATTTTTCATTTAGCATTGAAAAATTGAAGGGTACCGCTAAGGTATGGTTTAGTGTGTAATGTGTTTGTTAACATAGTGTTGGAGGATTTTTTTTTATATCATTTGGGTCAAAATAGTAATAACATTAAACAAGGCATACCTCGTCCTGATAAGTATTCGTTCGACGGTTAGTTCCTTCTAGTCCTCTCTTTCTCCTTCACCTCGTCTCGTTCATCGCGCATACGGTGCGTTGTGAGAAACGGGTACACATACAACAAATAATGCGACTTACATCGGATGTCCCAAAATACAACAAATACTACTCACCGGGGCCTTTGGGGGGCCCCGTTGAATCCAGCGGCGAATCTAGAAGCTGTAGCTCCCTCATAATGATATTGGTCACTGGAGAAGCCATCCTCGCATGTTGACTTCTGATCTTCGCATGCATTAACCCCACATTCACCTGTGGATATAAAATCCACCCCTCCCGATGGATATTAGCATACCTTGCCTCCCGAGCATACGTTCTCAGGATCAGTTGATGCACCGACTGCGTGAGTGTCAAGCACCACTCCGTACCAGTCCAATAACATCATCATGTCAGACCTTTCTGGATAGCTCAATGCCATCACCTGGTCAGGGATGCAATCAACCGAATTCCCACTCACAATGAATGCAGAATACAGCTAATTGCTTTGCCGGTACCGTGCTCTTCATCGGCGCTGCTTGCACGCCGCAGCAAGAGCCCCGATACCGTATGCTGGTGCACGGTAGCATTCTCTGGCAACACCCCGGATCGCGTCCCGGACTATATTCTGCTACCAGAATACCTCCGCATAACTCATGACTCATGACCCTCAAACCGTATTGCCAATCGTGAGAATGTACCGCCCTAACACTTCTGCCAAAACATACCATCTCAGGTCATATTCTGCAGACACCCTATGAACTAGATCATGCCCGGAAACACACCGCGGCCACCCCGTATATCACCAGACCCAACCATGGCCCCGTTTACCGACGCGTTTCTCACATCGCATTCACTCGAAGACTGCCGTCTCCATCCTCTTAATATTTCACTTTCCCTCGGCCAGCTTTATCGTCAAAACATAAACAAACATCCCCTGATATACAGATATTTATTAAATGCTTTACGTTACAAGTTAACTCATTTCATTGAAATAATTTTGGCTACAACAATAGGAAGAATGAAATGCTAGGCTTCAGAGAAATTGTCATCCCAAACGCGATATACAGAGATTATTGCAGAAACTCATATCCTGTAAACCACAATCGAATGAATCTCTTTATGAATATGTACTTCACACGCCTTTTATTTAATTTAATATTGACGATATGTAGACGGGAATTTATGGCCTCTGCGGCACGCATTATGGGTCCATACGTCCTTGCCACTCATTTACGATTTATTCATACCAACAGAAATTTAACAAAACAAACAACCAGGGCAACTTCATCTGTTAAACATAATGATGTCGCACGCCTGATATGTTATTGTTTCTCAGAATCTCATTTCAGAAAGTGCGGCTAACACGTTAGAACTTGAAAGTAAACCAATTTCGGTTCCTGTTATTATAACTAATCTGGGTGACGCAATTATTGAACCTAAATCATTTGTACGTGCTCATATTGAGATTGATGATGTCAGCAAATTAAAAGATTTTTCAGTGGTCACGAAATGTCATGAATGTAGAACTATTTATAGGACAAAATTTTACTGAAATGATTGTAATTCGATATTTTAAATCAAGTAATATTTACAGTTTTTCCAAAAATACAGGCCATTCACAATTGTAGGCGCGTTTTTTTTTTGTTATTAAACATTTAGCAATAACATCAATAATAACGTGTTTGTGTATAAATCAGAGATATTGTACGTCAAACAACTCACCAGTATCGTTAGTCCTCTCTCACATCTGTCTGTCTCCCTTCAATATGCAGAGGGGTGGTAAGCATCCCGTTAAAGCAGCCGTTCGTGTGGTTTACATGTAACAACCATGCAGTGTTTACGTCCGATGTTCAACAATAACAAAATCTAGAAGCTGTAGCTCTCTGTTGGGGAAGAAACTCACGGCGAAGGTATCCACCAATGTTCATCTTCGTACTTCGCATGCATAAGGATAAGCCCCAGGTGGATATTAGCATACCTTGCCTCCTGAGCATATGCTCTCAGGATCATTGGTGGAACCGCCTCCTTCAAGTGCCTCCAGCACTTCGACCGAGCACGGCTATGCACCAAGTCATGACCTTTATTGGGAAGCACAATGCAATCCACTTGGTCAGGTATACAGCTAGCTGTGTTTCCGACATTAACTACCCTTAATCCAAGCAACTGGCGGATACAGAACAATGCCGTATGCAGGTGGAGGCGATAATCTACTCTACCGACAATTTCGGCGTATAAAGATCTATCCCTCAGAACACTGCTTAGGATACTCTACTCTACCAATCATTTGGCGAATACAGATCTATCCCTCAGTATCACAACCTCGGAACATTACCCAGGATAATCTACTCTACCAATCATTAGGCGAATACAGATCTATCCCTCGTGTAACATAATCTCAGAATATTACTCATCCTCACAACCTATGTTCTGAATCAACTCCTTAATCACATCTCACTGCATTTCATTAACAGACGAACAATTCGATTTACCAGCACCTTCCGTGAGATGCTTTCACCCCCAAATATAGCCCGAGACTGCCTGCCCTATCGGACCTTTTTTTCTTCGGTCTCATATTACTCAAGTGTTGCTGGTTCGGTTATCGCAGACAAAATAAACACGGCCCGCCCGAGATATATAAATTTATTAACTAAATGGAATTTATACATTAATTAAGCTCTACAAAATTATACAACTACAACACAATATGTAAACTTGTAATTATTGGTTTCCCGTATGAGGCGTTTCATAGCAAAATACGTTAAAAACTGTGTGACAAAAATAAATTCAGTAAACGGCGTGAATCCTTGCATCCCGTCCCAAAAAAAAAAACGCCAATATTGTTCTGTATGTTTCATTTTCATCAGAATAATCACTTTTGTTAAACCCAAAACCAGCAATTCTTACGTTTTATCATAACTGATGCTTTCCCGAAGTTTATCTAATTACATCCCGTAAAAGACACTGGTACTAAATACACTGATAAAAATCTGGAGTTAATTTACTTTTTGGACACCAGGAAACACTTTTTCGGTGTTCCTTCGCGTCCATCCGTTTGCGGAGTTACGAAAAGCGGAGTTGTACTATTATACTATTTAAACGTATGTAATAGAGCAGAGTTAAGCTTATCCTTGTTTGAATAAACACTCATTTTTGGATACAATTTAGCCGGAAAAAGAGAACAATAACGCCAAATTCGATGAAGATTAACAACTTTTCAGATAAAACTTTATCCATATTTTACACTGAATGGGCAGTTTACAATTAATCCCAAAAATTTATATGTGTGTAGGTTTGTTATCAGTTCCTTGAAAAATGCGTTTTTAACGTTTGGGGTGCCTCACCGCATAAGCGATCAGGTTTATTAAAAAAAAAAAAAAACTTATTTTGTAGGTACCTATGGAACGTCTCATCATTTGAACGATGTAACACTTTCACGGTGAAATGGAAAAGTTGGAAGGTATAATTAGGTAATTAAAAAACTGCCTAACAACAATGGGAGATAAATATGAAGGTATGGAACGGAACCAGCCAAAAACTATTGCCGTGTTAGAGAGGACCGGTTAGGGTCAGTAAAGTGTTGGAAAATGACAGATATGGGGTGACCGACATATCTAACGCCACTCGTTTAAGGGTACCCTATAAGGTTATTGAAGGGTTGAAAAATGTCAAGCCCTGGATACGATATTATGATGAGTAACGAAAGGTGTGATAAGGGACAGAACATTGCAGGTGAAAATCCTGGTACTTTGTTCTGGTACAGAACACTGCAGGTGAAAATCCTGGTACTTTGTTCTGGTACAGAACACTGCAGGTGAAATTCCTGGTACTTTGTTCTGGGACAGAGCTCTGGGCAGAGGGACTAACTGCAGGTGAAAACCCTGGTACTTTTAGTCCTACCTGGAAATAAAATGGAGCTCCAATATTATTACCAATTTGATTTTCATAACTTGATTATTTTGAGAGATACTATATTTTTGTATTTTTTTTTGTGTTGCGCATATTTGACTGTGTATGCATACACGTGTTCACTGTACATTTTCAGGAAGACTACAAGAATCCTCAAGTTGTCTGCACTAGTTACTTATCTGATTACTATTTTTGGCTGTTTTAATATTTTGTTATATTTTGATCATTTGCGACTCTAATGTCCCATTGCCTGTTGCCCAGGTAGCTGGTACCCTGATGTACTCTATTACGTGGGGACACGTAAACGTCAGGAGAGGCCGTGTGAGAAACCTGTGTGGCCAGCATAGTTGCGATAAGATTCGCCGGGGAAGTACCAGCGTGTGGGAAGAGGCAGACGCTGAGGCAGCAGAAAGCGTCAGCTAGTGCGGATGACAATTCAAGCCTTGGGCAGTCGAATCAAGACTCAGCAACTGGCAACACTTTGTATTTCGTCTTAAAAATATCCAATTGTTTTTTCCAAATCTACTAAAAGTTATTTGTACTAATAAAGCAATTATTTATGTATTACATTTGTGGTTTTCTAACAGTATATTGAATTGAGGAAACAACGGTAGAGGACCTTTTCCAAGTAGTTTCTTTTATTCGAACTTCGGTCGTGACTGGGGGTTTTTAGTTCTTAGTGCAATTAAAAAAAAATACGAATCACTAATCAACTTCCTGTTTAAATAATGGCAAGAATATTCAAGTGAACATTAGTGGAAATAACCGTTTGATTATTATGAAGTACTGATGGAAGAAACCATTCGTTTTGCTGAGGTCATTCACCATTCAACAGAGTCATTCATTAATGGTTGTTCATGAATGATTGTTCACTTCTTCGGTGAACTCATTCCCAATTCGACTCACCATTCATCGTTCACGAGAGTTGGCTCTTTTGGATGAATGATCATTCACCATTAGGATAGCAACAGCAACATTTGGTTATGAATGACCATTCGATCGAGAGACCCAGTTCTAGTGAACGCAGTGAACGACGATATTTTCGTACAGAAATTAGAGAAAAGAATTACAGTTGAAAGCAAAAAGAATAGACAAACTACAGTTTTATGTAATTATTCTTTCTCAAAATGCCATAGATTAAAGACGAATTCACAGATTTTACCAAACTTTTAAACTTAATTTTGAAAACTTTAAATTTTTTAAGTGTCATCTGTGAAGTCTTCTTGAAATCATTACCATTTTCACAAAGAATGATTACAGGAAACTGTAGTTTGTCTGCTTTCTTTGCCTCTGACTGTAGTTGTTAAAAAGTTTGCAAAATAAACAGAAATAATAATTTTGAAATTCAAAAGTATGTATATATAACTTTATTATAAGACTTAAACTAAAACTTAACATTGAAATAAATAAATAATTTAATTTTTCTACTTTGCGTTCACAACAAGCTCATTGTGACACCAAAAACAGTTTCACAATGAGGTCCAAACAATCGAAACAAAAATTCACTTCAAATTTCGCGCCGACATATTGCAGTTCGACGAAACATACATACATGGCGCCGACGGAACACAACACAAGAATTTCTTTTTGTTGAAATGAGAGATTAAAATTTAAAAAATGTGCATCGGCTTCAGCAACTTTTAATACAATATTTTATTTATGTATTACTGCATCTATTAGAAAAAAGGTTGCGGGCATCGCAGAAAGAGAGCACGCATGAACGTACAGGGCGATCGAAATTGATTGTCCTGATCCTACACTACTTTCCGCGAGTTTCACATCAATATTTATGTTTACCAGACGAAGATTGGCACGGAAAGCAGGGGAGTGCAGGGAACATTCGCAAAACTTACATCCAATTCGAACTTAAGTAATAAAAACATCCCATATACGTAAATATTGATACGAAGTTCACGGAAAGTAGTATAGGATCAGGACAATCAATTTCGATCGCCCGGTACGCGCCTGGGGAAGAAAAAAGGCGACAAAGGTCATCGTCGCAGAAACTAGGGTTGCCATATTGATAGAAGTAAAATAACGGACAAACTGTATTTATTTTTTATTCACTTTGCAGCGATGTTGATAGTTGCTCGCTCATTGATACTTCCTCCATCAGTAGTTACAACAGAATTTTGAGATAAATTTTTCTCTTTAGACCATCTATATTTTTTTAAGAATACAATGAAGGGGTCTGTTCTGTAACTTTCAATCAATTAATATACGTATAGGCAAGGTGCGTTACATTCCGTTGTACGTCATTAGTTAATAATGACGTCAGACACTTGCTGTGTTGTAAATATACTTATTTACTTAAAATACAATGTACTATATTTATATATATACCGGGTGGAAAGTTTCAAACCCGAACATAGCAAAGTTCCATTGAGAACTACGTTTCTGTAGATTACTGCTCGCCATTTAAAAATACAAAAATGGTAATGATATTAAATGAAAGATAAAATTAAGGCCAATGTTATCGTGTTAAAATTATTCCTATTGTGTTAATACTTTTGAAGCAGAAATTAAATTTTTAAATTTCAAATGAAAAATCTAATCGCCTTAGTATGTCAGATTTGAAGTTTGCAATTCAATAACCAAAATTTTGTACAATATGCTTCTTATTAAAAATAAAATTCCGTTCATCTGTGTAGATGACGATGAAAAACTGTTAGGATTTATTTCTTTGCTCCTGCATTGCTTCACAAAATACTTTCCTACTATTTTTGTTAATTTCAATACAATGTTGATGGCAACTGGATTTATGAAATTGATGTTTTTTTTTTAAATATTCTTTACAGTTGTGTGCTATATATTTTTGAACAGTGTGAAACTGATTTAATTCTTAGTACAATTGAATTTAGTATCGACATGTGTCGGCATTGATTGCCCATGGCATCATTTCAAGTTTATTGATAGTATCAGAAACAACAGTATTTTTGTATGCAATGATGTAGAATACAATTATCATTCTAATAAAGAAAGAATCATTGTAACTTAAACGACAAGAGTACCTACCTATTATTTGCTCTGTACAATAATTCATAATGCTTTTTGACTGACGTATAAATTATTTTCCATTAATTGAAACAACTCAAAGTTTGAAACCTGACATAGGCGACTAAATTTTTCTTTTAAAATTTGAGAATTTTATTTATATTCCGAAAGTATTAATATTTAGGAATAATTTTAACACCATACTATTGTCCATAATTTTCTCTTTTCTTTAACACCATTGCCATTTTTGGATCTTCAAATGGCGAGCAACAATTCACAGAAACATAGTTTTCAATACAAGTTTGCTATGTTCGGGTTTGAAACTTTCCACCCGGTATATATATATATATATAAATTCCTTTCCATTTTAAGTATTTACCAACACAACTTGCGTCTGACATCATCGTTAACGAATGACGTGCAACGGAATACAGAGCGCCCCGCCTATATCAATTATTGCTTATGTAACTAGTGACCTTGCAAAATCGGTAACAACTCACTTGCTTTGTCTAGCACAGTTGTGATGTTTTTTTTTTGTTTTACGCACTGTATTTCATCGTTCACTTCTGCCTTTGTTTTGTTTCTATCGTTTTGTTTACTTTTTTACAGTTTGCCTTTATTTTCTACGAACTTGTCGATCTTATTTCGTTTT
The DNA here is from genome assembly GCA_036172665.1 of Prosopocoilus inquinatus. Classification (NCBI taxonomy): domain Eukaryota; kingdom Metazoa; phylum Arthropoda; class Insecta; order Coleoptera; family Lucanidae; genus Prosopocoilus; species Prosopocoilus inquinatus. The sequence goes on from CM069871.1 coordinate 57,368,487, forward strand.
TTTTGCACCTCATGCCTTGTATCTTTTTGCTGTTTCTTTCATTTCTTTCTTTATTTTCTTGTTTTTGATTTCTTGCAAGTTTTATATTGATTATGTTTTTATTTATTTACCTTATTATGCGTATATCTATGCGTCTTTCGACTTGATTGAAATCATATTAAATTCTTTTCAATTATTGAAGACCATATCAACTGATATCAACACATAAGTTACAGATTGGCCGTGAGTCTTAGCAGTTTGTCAGTTGGTTTCAATTAACACCAATTAAAGTAGCGCCACTTCGATACTAACAAGAGGAAATTTGTTTCCTATTACTATTACCTAACTTAATAATCGCTTTTCAAACATATTAGGAAAACTACAGACATTTATTAAAAACGAACCGGACACACGGGCGCTTCCTGAATAACGTACAGTCCGTTGAAAAAACGGACGTATGACAACCCTACAGGAGCGGATTTAGGCATGGTCTTTATGGACTGCCCCGTTGAATCTAAGGGCCTCCTAGAACGTTTTATTTATAAGAACAAAAGCCGCTTTACGCTATTTGATTTTGAATTTTCACCGTTTTGAGTTTCTACTTGAGTTGTGCGGTTTCATTTTACATGTCTTTTACAGACTAGAACCGTACCTAATCTCATTTTATGATTAGTGATAATAACAATTTTAGTATTGCACTTAGTTTTCATTCTTAATCTGAGAATTTGTTGTTTCGCTTTCTTGTTTGTTATTACAAGTAATACCTAATACATTTTATTTTTTTACTTGTTTGATATTCATTACGAAACCTTTGTTCATTATTCAACTGTGTATAAATGTTTACACAGGGTATTTCCGGAAATGTGGCTAAAAAGAAACCTCGGTTTTTGTACGATTGAACACAAATCAAAATTTAATGTGTATATTTCTGTATAATACAGCAGTCTCGACGACACTGGCGAATAAGAAAATTTCTGAATTGAAATTGAAAACATAATATTTCTTAGAAAAACGTGTCGTTATGGTTTTGGTTTTAATTATTAAATTTGCAACAAGAAACTAATGTCTAACTAAGGGAAAAATGTCACATTGTCAAAATATTGAAAAACTAATACAAATTCAAAATCAGTAGCGCGTAGTAATTTTTAGTAATTTAGGAAGCTATTTTTTGTTTCAAAATGAACACAAAAAAAGAAAGAAGAATTGCAACCGCATCTTTTAGATTTCTTTCGTATTGGATCCATTTTCATTTTCAACCACGCTTTCAAAAACAGCTTGTAGGTATATTCCAGTGCATCAAATAAAATAAAAAGGTTCTTCGATGTCTTTTGGCTATTTACAATTTGTCATATTAAAAAAAAGTTTCAACAAATTAACGAATGAGTCGTCACAAACCCAAACTTTTAATTTATATTTACAATAGTAGCCCAGGGACGCCAAAGTTAACGGTCCGCCCCTGATTCGTCGCGCGTATACCTGTTATGTATAAAGTGTGTTGCACATTATCAGTGACTATTTACTTGACCAAGGTGCACATTTGTTAGGTAACTTTAAGTACAATCTGATTCTTTATTTGAAGTTTTTTTCTCTATTGAAATAAAACTCCAACTCACAAATGGTAATTTTAGTCGAATTTTTCACCAGCTCGTAGACAATTTTGGGTTCAGGATGTTGGCAACATTGCTTTTGAGCTAGTTAGGTACTTTTTTATTCACTTGGTTACTATTCCTACTTTTTTAAAGTATACTTGCAATCCTAGTTCTGAGATTATTGATAGCGTTGAAATCATCAATAGTTCCCAAGAAAAGAAGCAATATTAATTAGATCAGTTTTTTTTTTTTTTTTTTAATTTGGTGCCCACTGTGAATGCTTTTGTTTGTACGCATTTTAAATGATCCGCGCGTTAGTCGTAGCCCAATGGACACATTAAAAAAAAACTGCTTATAACCATTAGAAAGTTCAGTAATAACTTGGATACGAATGGTTTTCACAGAGATGGGAATTGAAATTGATAAAAAAGTCTATTTTATAAGGAGGATTATTAATTTAATCACAGAAATTACATTTAGAGACACCAGCGGCGGCTTGTCGAGGTGGGGTAGTCGGGCAGTGTCCACCGTGTCCTATTGAAGTTGAAATGAAATCTATGACAGAACTGTTCTGATATTTAAATCTGCATGATGCGGTTCCATGTCGGGACTGCCCCGCGAAATAAATGTACTTCAAAAATGCACCCATCTTTCCCTTTTGCAGTTGCTGCCCACCCGCAATAAATCATCACGAGTCGCCACTGAGGAACACCTTATAGTATGATGACAGAAAAATGTGTGGTTGTGAAGTGTCAATCATGAAATCAAAACAACTTAATAAATTCATGCAAAAAAAAAAAACTTTATTATGTAAAAATCTGATTTACCACAAAATACAACAATCTTTACATTACAAAATAAATGGAAAAATATAACTACATAGACTATATTATAAATAAAACTCCCTGATGTATTAAAACTTACAAGCGAATATAATCAGAGTGTTTAAATTAAAGCAGAAATATGTAAAATTAGAATAAAATTCCTGTTCTAAAATAATCTTTAAGTTTAATGGGGCGTAAGTAAAAACTTTTTCTTAAGCATTTGCTGGCTTATATTTAAGAAATAATGCTAACGCAATAAAAACTACGGATTACGTATCTTGCATTAATTACACCTGAAATTTTCAAATTGTCCCGGGACCTAACCTCGAAGCACTTCTGGTAATACTTAAAATAAAACGTCCCAACTATTGTAATAGAATAATCAGTGGCGTAACAGAATTAATTTTATCAGAAAGCTAATGTTCGGAAATGTATTCTACAAGAATAGAACAAATGCTTCACAGATATGAAATAATTTAAAGTTTGTTGTAACTATGACTGCCCCCATAAGTATTTCAAATAGTAACGGCATTCTGAAATTGTTTTGGAGCAAAGTATGTTGGCAAACAAGAAATCCCTACACTTGCACCAAACAAAATTTACAATTTAGCAGAATTATTTCTTGCCAACATACTCTACTCCAAAAGATTTAAAATCCGTAACAAACAAGACCTAGAACGCCTATGTTAATTTGGTTACTTTTATGTGGTGTCGTCGCGATGTGATGTAGCAATACTTGCCAGTGTTTTGAGAAAAAACAGAATAATAATTAAAATGAAACCGTCAAGGATTAATCTAGTAAATGATTAATCTAGTAAATAACTGATTAAATAAGGTCTAGTATCTAAAGGGAAAAAAATAGATAAACTGCATTTAGTTAGTTCATTAATTGTATTAATAAAGCCAATTTTCTATTTGTCTTACCAATTTTTTAACATTCAATTTGAATAAGGAGGTCAAGCTGTGAACCATCAAGCGGTATATAGCAATAATTGAATTTTCTGTCGGCTTTCAAAACTGCACATTCTGTTTCATTGCACCTACTTGATTAGCCGCTTCTTGGAAAACGAATGAACGAACAAGACCATCCCAAAAATCAAGTAGAAATTTATATTAAAAGAAAAGAATCAAAAAAGAATTTCAAAATTTGGGATTGTCGTAATACTTTATTTTATTTCTTAAGCGAACATTTTTTTTAATTTTTTTACAGTAAAAGAAGCCGGATACAAAAACAAATTTACGTAAACATACGATAAAAATAAGATCAACAACTTTTATCCTGTGCAACTTCCAACTCAAATATTACAGAAGAAAAAAATGTTACGTATGAAAAACAATTTTAAAAACAACTTTCAGATATATTACATCACCTTTCCTTATGTACTATCTTCTAAGGCCACAAAATTTCACTTACTTAATCAGCAACTCCTGTACTTTAATAACAAATTGTAATAATACTTAAACCAACCTAATATAAAACACAATTTAGGACCAAATTCAACTATGCAATTTATTATTTAATTTGAATTGGATCATGAGAATCATCGATTTTATTTACACATCTGTGTTTACAATCTACAGCAAAATGTATCTACAATCAAGCCTATACATAGATATATGTAAGAATGTATACAAACCAAAAATAAATATTATTAACGCTAAAATTTAAACACTCTGTATAGAAATAATACAAAAATATACGTCATGTGTGGATAACTCGATAATAAAATAAAATATAATCAATAACAGAATAAAAAATATAGGTTTAAAAATTATAAACACTGTGAGATAGATAAATAAATCTGTAGACTCGAGGAATATGAGTATGAAATTATCAACGCTAAAGTGAATTTTGCATTGCCAGGCACTAGTTTTTTTTGTTTTTTTTTAATTAATAACAAATGGTAACTAAATTGATTATTTACTTCTACGGAATAGATTTAATCAGCGTGGAAATGTTCCGCTTTTTTCAGATGTAAGATTAGTAAATTTACGTCAGCTATTTGTCAGTTTACGAAAACTTTTCATTGATGTATTCCGTGCTTTGTTGCTACAGCGTATGGTGGCAGCGGTGGGATCCATCATAAAATAGTTAGAGCGTTTTTCATTCACAGAGCAAGTACATCCATCCCTTGTTATTGTATTAAGTTAAGACAGTATGGGAATACTCTGAGTAGTGTGCGACCGAATATTCGGTTTCGGTTTCGGCCGGTTTCAGCCATAATTTCGTGGTTCGGTCAAAGTTTCGGTTTCGGGCAAAAAACAGCCGAACCTTCGGCTACAACCGAAACTACATTTTTTTCTTTTTTCTGCTTTAAATGCATATTAATCTCAAACTTGATTAATTTTTGGTTATCAAATAAAATGATACTCAGTTTTAACAGTGTAAATGTAAATTTTGATAGCGAATTAAAGCCGTATAAACTCATAATTGACCGCATATTTGAAATGTGACCGATCCCAATTCAAAAGCCGATTCAAAATTCCCCAGTTTGAAAAGGCAGACCGTAATATTAACGCAATCTTTACCACAAAATTTCAAATTATAAATTGAATTTGCTTTGCAGGACGTGAAATCTCTAAAATACCAAAGTTTTTGATTCTGCAATTTTTTTAACAAAAAAATCTAACACATTTTTCTTGTATGTATTTATGTATCACTTGGTAACTTAAAGCTAATTTTCTTTCGTAATTTTAGCCAGGGTTGCCAGTTTTCTTCAAACGCATTACAAAAAGCACTCAAATTACGCCAAACTCCGAAGAATAAAAAAAATTAACTGATAAATAACATACAACATTATAAAACACATAACATTATAAAATAATAAAAAATAAAATCATTTTAAAATTTTCGTAAGAAGTGTGGCAAACGACAAATGAATCATTAATTAGTCGTACAAATGTAATTGACAGTTTGACAGTTATCAAGGTAAACTGTTCTTTTTTGTTTAAAATAATAGGAGCAGAAATCTAACGAACAAATCTGATGAACAAATAAAAAAAAATTACAAGCAAAAAAATATGAAAAACAAAAGAGAAATGAAAGAAACAGCAAGAAAATACAAGGCATGAAAAGCGAAAAAAAGGTCGACAAAAGAAGATCGACATCATGCTGAACGAAAAGGCAACAGGTTTCCGAACGAATCAAAAAATTCGCAGAAAATAAAAGCAAACTATAGAAAAGACAATAATCCAATGAAAAAGAAACGAACGATCAAATACAGTTCATGAAACAAAAGATTACAACTGTGATGAACACAAAACAAATACAAACCGATGAACTATGAAAAAACGTCAATAAAATGTAAAAAATCAATTCAATAAAAAGATAAGTAGAAGAGAACTCCACGATACGAAAGCCAAAGAACAGAAAAAAAACAAAGAAAAATTGATGACTTAGTTGAACAAAAAACAAATGACTCTAAACGAAAAAAAAACAGGAGAAAAAAAACACAACTGTAAGAAAGCGTCAGTCGACAAAATATGAAAAATCAATTTGATTAAAGTAAACAAAGAGAAATAAAAGAACATAAAAGAAATTTTAAAAAAAAACAGATATACTAAGATGGACTAAAAAATGAAAATCAATTAAAAAAAACAACAGGAAAAAAGACAAAAGAACAATGGATAGACCAAGAAATAAATTAAAAGAGGGTCGAAAAGTTCTGCAAGTAAAGAAAATGGTAAAAAACAAAAGGAAAAACAATAAAATTAACGAACGGTCAACTCCTTTTCAATATCATATTAAGAAGGACGACATTCAAAGCCTACTTGATATTCTAAAAGAAAAATTGAACTTAGAGGTTAAAACTCAAAAACGGAAAAGTAAAAATAAAAACTAAAAGGATATTTAAATTCTACGTCAAAAAGTGCGTTAAGAAAGTGCAAGCAGAAATAAAATATCTACTACGACAAAAAAAGTTATTACACGAAAAAGAAATTGGATTTTTTTTGCTGTAACTTCTGAACCCTTTGGAATTTTCTCAACTTCAAAACAGTTCGTAACTCGTGAAATGCTTAAGAATAATTCATCTGATTCAACCGAATTCGTATCTCTTATAACAAGCGAGATTCCCATGCTGGAAATGTTATCTAGGACACACTGTATTTACATTAATGTAGAGGCGTAGACAGTCATTACTGATCGCTACACTACACTTTTTCTTTGCAACGATTCTGCAGTGGTGTATTTTTGTTACAAGGATTACATTAGAATATAGAATCTTGTTTGTGAGTTATGTGTAAATAACATTTTACAGGTTAATTTTGTTGCTTATGGTAATCAAGTAAATGATAATTTACGGGAATATACCTGTAATATTTTACGGGCTGGTATAAAAGACCTGTAAAATTTTACTGGCTTGTAGAGAAGCAGATTGTTTACATCACCAAGACGTGTAGCTAGAAATAACGCAGAAACAAAAAACGTTTTCATAAAAAAAATAAAGTAAATTAATTAAAATCACCATGTGAAGGTCAAAATAAAAGTTTGTACACGACATTTGCAATTAATGTTTACTAGGCTCACTGGATTACTCACAAACTTCCAGCTCGCCCGTAAAAATTAATTTACAAAACTGGACACGTAAATAACTATTAAACGCCAAATATGTCAAAAATGTAGCCCAAATAGGGGAATTTCGCCCAATCTTGCAACTCTGATTTTAAAGGTCTTTCAATATTGGGACCATTGTTACCAACCCTAGCACAATCAAGTAGAATGTTTGAGGTATAGATTTAATTAATTTTTTCAGAGGTAATTTCCCAGTTTATGAAAGTTTGGAGTTAGCAATCCTAATTGAAAACGTTAATTTATGTTGTCCTGCAGCGGTCAATGTTAAGAAAAAGAATGATGCGAAGGGAAGTAATTTCCTTTAAATTCTTAAGGTCCGATTTTAATCGGCCCATTAAACGAACTGATCGTTAAAATAACGATCTCATTAAACCGAATTTACGACTGTAACGAATCGAGTTTCTGACGCCGAGTACTTGGCGAATCAAGTACTCGGATTAGCAAGGTCTGGATTGAACCTGAACTAACAGTTCTTCTAATGTCGCACTGATGGCTGATTCTTCAATAATTTTTAAGTTCAATTTATTTTCCACAAGCAAATCTCCCAGGAATACTAAAAATTTCTTAATCAATTATTCGTAAGTTAAAGTAGCTAATTAAGACAGTCTGTTATATTTAAAACTTCTTTTATAATTAAAATATTCTTCTGTGCATCCGCCTACCACTCTTCTTCATTTGTCACAAAAAAATGTATGAGGTAAATTCAATAAATGAAAACAAAAGTTAAAGTTTGCAAGCATAATAGGGCACATGCTTCAATAATGTTTTTTACTTAGCTCAGGAATCATCTCTTACGCAATCATTGTATAAGCATTTTATGGAAAAAAAATATAAAAGGGGTGTGTGGGCTGGCATTTCAGTCATGGATTAACTTTAAACTTTGTTCTGTTGCCACGTCTTTTATTATTAAAACAATTGTTCTATAGGAATAACTGAAAGCCTAAAGTTAATCAAGAACTGAAATACCGACCATAATTATGTACCCCCGAAATTAAATCGTAGTACATACATTAAAAAAAAATAAAAGTTGATAAAAATTAACACAGGTATGATTATATTATATTACAACTTGTTCACTGGTTTATTTGAAAATGAATAATTCTCCGCTGTTGTAAAAAAAATGACGGAAATTGAAATCCACACTCTTAAAGTTTGAAACTAAATCAAAGTTAACTTAAGGTCCTAACATTTAAAATCAGTTTTTCTCATAATTTATTGGTGCTACTTTAGAAAGCCAATTTAAGTAGATTTAACGCTTTAATACTTTAAAATTAAAAATTAAAGAATCGTCCAGAATCGCAATTTCGCTTTAATGCCTTAAATTTTAATGTTTAAAGTATTAATGAGTTATAATTACTCAAATTTGGTTTCTGAATAGCACTATTTAACTTCTTCCCTTAAAGTTTTCTTTAACTTAAATTTTTAAACTGTTAAATTGAAATACTTTTGAAAAGCACTATAAGTTTGCACAATAACATAGATATTTTACTGAGCTTCAAAAATTTTTTCATTGATAATTAAGCGTAGGCATAAAATTATTTGGTGTTGCTTGAAATGCATAAATCACTTTAGCAACAATTTTCTCAAAAATTACAAGGACAATTGCTCTTACACTTAAAAAGTTTACCCTAATACTAGTTATTGCAGTGCATCTTGATTCATTTTCATACTCTTTCAATGGCACTTGTGCATAAATGAGGTATTACTGATAACTCGTTACATGTAATCTACCTATCATCTCTCACCGGCATCCCAGTATTCCTTAGTTTGCATTTCCGACAGTCTGGATAAAGTGCGATCGAAAGCGAAAATTTCTTCGTCCCCACTAAACACATTGGCGTACGTATTTGCGTCTCCGCTTTCTATGTCGAGATCATCCATGAGTACTCGCTGGTCATCGTCTAATTCCTCCTCCAATTTCTTCTTCTGGAATAGCTGCCGCAGTGGAACATCTGCAGAAATAACAACACGTGTACGATTATCATACAACGTGTCGATTAAAGTAATAAATCTACGGGTCTGGGAGATTAGTTTCAAGCTCAGCTGCGGCACCTCTCGAATGATAATCGTGTGGAAAAATTGGGTCAAATGAAGGTAATCGCTGGCTCCCAGCGGTCGATCGCAGAGCTCTTCGAACGTCGAATCCAAGACTTCGCCGCAGGTCTTGTTGAAGGTAACGTTCCTGCCTAAAATCGTGAAAGTCCTCGGACGAACTCTGTCGTTTTCTTTGGCACACAGCATCTTGAATATGTTGTCGACAGGTTCTTCCATCTCGTGCTTGGATTTGACGAAGTAATGCGTCTGTCCCGCTTGTCCCTTCAATCGATAATCAACGCCGGAGTCCAAATTAAAAATTTCGCAATGCGATTTCAGGACTGGTATGAATGGTAGGAAGTTAGCGCGCTGCAAGCCGTTTTTGTATAGGTCATCGGGTGATCTGTTGCTGGTGGCAATGACCACCACGCCATTGTCGAATAACTGCGTGAATAATCTCTTGAGGATCATCGCATCGGCTATGTCGGTTACTTGGAATTCATCAAAGCAAATCAGCCAACTTTTGTCTGTTATCGCACGGGCTACTAGTGGAATGGGGTCGAACGGCTTTGATTTGGGGTCTCTTAAATCGCTACTTACTTCTAACTTGCTTTGGTGAATTTTTTCGTGCACGCCGAGCATAAACGCGTGGAAATGTACTCTTGACTTACGTTCTATATTACAACAGTTATAAAACATGTCCATTAACATTGTTTTGCCACCGCCGACGGCCCCGTGTATGTAAAGGCCTTTCGGGGCTATCACCGTGGAGGGGAAGAATCTATCGAAGAAAGTTTCTTTGGGGGGTTCGTACACGTTAATGTCCTCATAGACCCTCTGCAAACATTCAGTGACTTTCAGTTGCTGTTCATCCCTCAGCAAATCGCCTCGTTTCAGTTTCTGTCGCAAGACATCCGTCGGCCCCGGTCCAATGTCATCACTGTATTTAGGATTGCTTAGAAAGCTTAGTTTTCTCAAGGTAACTATTTGGCCCTGGCTTAATAGAAAGTACAGTTTGGACGTGTTTTGGGCGTTTTTTAAGATGTTTGTTGCCATTTTTTCCTGCTACTTAATTATTAAACCTGAAATCAATTTGCTTCCAGTCGTTTCTAATATAGGAAATAATAAATTATTTATGTTACCTTATAAGGTTATCCTTAAACTTGAAAATCGATTCTTCTTCGTACCTGATAATAATAATAAACACTGCTACCGTGCGCTTTGAAATTTAAACAAACAAAACAGATTAGGAACCACGACGGCGTCGTAGAAAAACATGTTTTTTACTGGTGCAAAATTCGCATAATTTTTACGTAATCTATGCAAATTACGTCGTCCACATCACTGTATTGTCACCTGCTCAGCAATTCGCGTGTTCAATTATGTCAACATCACAAGGTAAACGAAAGCGTCCAATTTTCGTCCGTTCCAATTTAAACTGAATACGTACGTGACTCGGCCGACGTAGGTACGTCATCCACCACCACAGATAAATCGCCTGCCTAAGGTTATCTCTTTCTTTGTAATAATAAAATAAAGAGACGAGAGGTGCATGCCCATGCAGTTTTAAATAAGAAGTTTGGCCAAAGAGTTTGAGCAGCTGAAAATAATTTAAATAACTTGATTTTAAGCTCTTGTAGAAAATTATTGACATTTGTAGGCAAAATAGGCAACTGATCTGTCATACTGTTTTCATTTGTTTACGGAAGCCACATTAATTGTTTTTCTGAATACAGGGTTATCACATCAACGCAAAAATTCCCAACCCCTTAAACTTTTATTTTTGAATTTAGGACGAAATGTTTGATTGATACACACAGACTAATAATTAAAAAACTCTGCTGATGTTGACAGAAAAACAAATCAAAATCTAATATATCTCAGATATAAACTTCAATTCAAACAAGATCGCTAGATTTTTCATGAAAAATACATGGGAAGTCGCTATAATAGCCAGGGCCCCCGCGAGGCCAAAAGCCGCCCGCGTGCCAATCCATATTTTGGCGACCTCTGACAGATGAGTTTGGACAAACAAAAACCGGTCAATTATCAAAATTATTAAAAATTAAAAGAAAAGAAATGGAAAAACAGAAAAATTTTTAAACGTTTTCCTTCACATTTTTTAAACATTCTTCACTTTTTCTAAACATTCCCCTTCACTTTTTTTGAACATTATTAAAAATTAAAAGAAAAGAAATGGAAAAAACAGAAAAATTTTTAAATATTTTCCTTCACATTTTTTTAATATTCTCCTTCACTTTTTCTAAACATTCTCCTTCACTTTTTTTAAACGTTCTCCTTCACTTTTTTTAAGCATCCTCCTTCACTTTTATTTAAACATTTTCCTTCATTTTTTCAAGTTCCTAGCTGCCGCAAGCTCCTAAAAACGAAGGAAAGCGCTTTCTTCTCATCTGACCGGGAAGACCGCTGTTTAGACGCCCCCCCCCCCAGAATGCATACTAATATTAGAAAAAAAAACAAAATCACAAAAGCAAAAGGAACATAAATTTATAAAAACTTAAAAAGTGAAATGTAATTTGTTTTTTTGTTAACCAAACCGTAACAACTTACATAATTTATTTTTTTTGGGTTGACGGCTTCATCAAAACTTGTGGCTAGTTTTTCGAATAATTTATACCAGACAAGAAACTGTTTCCCATTATTTTATTTTTTTCTTGGGCGAAGAAAATTACAAAATATGTCCAGTGACCAAGAAGCTAATTGCCGCCCCTTGAACATGGCGCCCGCGTGCACTGCACGCTTTGCACACATGGTTACGGTGGCCTTGACAATAGCTAATTTTTTTATATCTATATTTTTACGAAATAACTTAAATGAGAAAATTTTTGGAACTTTTTCTCGTCAATTTTATGTGGTTTTATGATACTTTCGAAAAAACAAATGACAATCGGGCTTTCGAAATATTCAATTGTTTTCAACTTTTTTAAGTGAAACATTAGGTTTCTTTTATCATCATCAGCATCGCATTCAGGATATCAAATTAATTATGTCTCCAAAATAGTACCTCTCAAAACAGATTATTTCACAAATATTTAGCTGTAATAAATAAATAGTTTAAAGAGCGACATCCTACGATGGCTTTTTGACCTAACATTGGAGTAGACGCGGCCAGTCCAAAGTGCCTAAAAATGTGTTCCAGTAAAGCAAGCCGTGGAGCGTGTCAACTTGCGCCCTCTAACACTCATTAATTAGGCGTTACCATGGTTACGGTACCGGCGATTATTTTGACAGCATAAATTTTAAGACGAATTAACATTACTCATAACCAATTATTTCAAGATGACAGTAATTTTGACACTGGTTTTGAATTTGAGGGAGCCATTTGAAAATCGCTTTTCATTTTTTTCGAAAACATTTTTTAATGGTCTTTGGACTGGCCGTAAATGACATTTCAATTCAGCTGGTCGTAGCAGTAGAATTGACAAGCTAGTTTTGTACATAATAAGTCATCCCATGCAAGGCGGCCATGCTTGTCGTCAAAGCAGGATGAAAGTTTTAAAAAATTTATTTTATAAAAAATAAGTTAGCTATGTAACGGCTTCCCACGAACACCCTATATACAGACGTTGCCAAATTTGTCTTGAAAAAGAAAAGCCAAAAGTATTAATATTACTACTCAATTACGCCAATCTCCAAAGTGTATAAAGTGGTATATTATTGAACGAGTAACGAAAGTGACATTTTCTTAAGCGATAGAAGTTTGGTAATGTTCATGAGCTTAAGAAAATAATTTCGAAACTATACTTTTTCTACGACACGACTTCCAAATTCTGGTGGAGTATTACGAAGATCTAAATCACTTTCTGAATTAGAAATCGTAACAAAGGTCCGATGAACAGCACACACTAACATTTAATAATGACGCAATACAGCGATAGCAGACAACTAGACGGGGTAGGATTTATTATCGTCTCTGGATAGGAAAGTTAACGTTATGAGAGTTTTTCTCACTAGTTACGGAAATCAAACTTTCCCTTGAAGTATTCGGTGACAATAGAATGTCTTTTCATAAAAGGTCGTAGAAAAAAATATTAATTAATTAATAAATTAAGAAAAATTCAGTAATAATGAAACATCTTTAAATTTTCGTATTTGAAGTGTGTAAATTAGTCATACAAATGTAATGCATTTGACAGTTTCCAAGGTGTTGTGCCAAAAAGTCGGCATCAAATCTGAAAAATCTTTATTTCTGATTTTTCGAAAAAAACTTTTTACGGCAATAACTTCTGCTTATCTGAAAACCTATTTAGCCCCTATCAAATATACCGAGTGAATTTTACTTAGATAGAAAATGGAGTCAACTTTTTGTTTAAATGGTTCTGTAAATCGCCATAATTTACGATATTGGTCCGTCGAAAATCCTAACTTATTGCATGAAGCACATACTCAATACCCAAAAAAGTTGAATATGTGGGCTGGAGTTGTAAGGAATAAGCTTATTGGTCCATTTTTTTATTAATGGTACACCGACCAGGACGAAGTATTTCCAACTTTTAAACAATTAAATTATTTCTGCTCTTCAAAAAAATTGACTGCTTCCTCAAAATCTTTGGTTTCAGCAAGATGGAGCGCCTCCGCACTATAATAGACGAGTTAGGGATTTCTTGAATGTAACATTTCCCAACCGATGGATTGGTCGTAGAGGGTTTATTGAATGGTCTTTCCCCAGATCTTAGTCCTATGGATTTTTTTTCTATGGAGATATTTAAAATCAGCTGTTTATGTGAGACGTCCAAATAATTTGCAAGAATTGAAGTTTTCGCAAATGTGTCTCAGGGATTTGTTCATAGATTGCATATTGTCAAGAAGTAATGGCCAGCATTTTGAACACTTAAAATAGTTAAATGAGTTCTTTTGCTCTTTAATAATACATAAAAACCATGGAAAATACAAAAAAATAAACAAAAAAATAAATTAATGTAGTTTAGAGCCAATGATTAAAAAGTTTATCTTTTCGGCCAGAGACTAGAGATAAAGGTAAGAAACTTGATATTAGTGGATGCAGAAGGCAGAGGAGTATCAAAATACGTACAATTATACAGAGTGTTCTATTTAAAATAAAAAAGTTGGTGCCGTTTCCGGTTAAACCGGAAGTTTAATAGAAACGAAAAACAGCCCCTCGTATGCGCCATTTGCTTTTATCTGTATGTACAAAACTTCATTAAAATCATCAATTCCTCTTCCGAGATATTTCGATGGTTCATGGATCCATACTTTATTCCAAGCCTGTATACATATACAGCGTGGAAACTAAGTAGCGGATAAAATCCATAACTCCGTTAATATTTGTAATAAAGCAAAAATCGGGGTACAGCGATTCAAATTACAGCGCATAAGAAGAAGTATATTTTGAGATATTTTCATGAATTTTTTTTAAGTTATGACGTCATCAAGATTTTTTTTAAATGACAACCTATATTTTTTATTTTTTATTTCGGTGGGATTCTTTAACCTACTTTTAACAGTATAAAATTTTGGATCGATTACATAACAAAAAATTCAAGAAAAACGGCCATAAAAGTTTAATTGTAAAGTTGAAGAATAAACAGAACATCTAGTTAGCTAGGTTTAAAACGAAACAAAATTAAGGTGTAAATAAACAAAATTTGATTTTGACAGTCATTGAAATCACAATAAATGTTCAAACTGACGACCATGCACCAACTGATAATACCCAAGACGCTCATAAAATTCATTTATTACATTTTGAATAGTTTGAGGTGTTATTAACCCACACTCCTGTCGAATTCTTTCTTTAAGATCGTCTAAGTTGTTAGGTCTATTTTTATACACCTTAAGTACCCCCATAGAAAAAAGTCTAATGGCGTTAGATCAGAGGATCTAGCTGGCCATTCCATTGGACCTCTTCTTCCTATCCATCTACCTGGGAACATCTCGTCCAAATAACGTCGCACATCAACTGCGTAGTGTGGCGGAGCACCGTCGTGTTGCATCCAAATGTTATTGTTTGGTACGTCACAGTCATTTTCATTAGGAAATAATATCGCCAATGCAGGTACTAATTCGAATTGTAAGAAGTGTAGATATTTCTCACCAGTTAAATTACCTTCGATAAAGAATGGACTTAAAATTCTGTCACCGACAATTCCTGTCCATACGTTGAGCTTCTGGGGATGTTGAGTATGGGCTTCTTGCATCCAGTGGGGATTTTCCCTAGACCAATATTGACAATTATGTCTGTTAACAGTTCCATGTAAAGTAAAACTTGCCTCATCAGAAAAAATTATACGCTGCGAGAACATTGGATCACGATTGCAAATTTCCAACATTTCTTCACAAAATTCTTGTCTATGATCATAGTCAGTTTCTGCTAACTCATGGACTAATTTTACTTTATACGGATGAAACTTTTGCATTTTTAAAAGTTTCAGTACCGAGGTATGGCTCAGGTTGTGCTCTAAAGCAATGTCTCGACTAGTCGAATGCGGATTATTTTCTATTTCTAGTAAAATATCAAGCTGCACATCGTCAATTAATTTTGTCTTAGGGTGCCCAGTTTTTGGAAGGTCTTTCACAATACCGTAATTTCGAAATTTATTTTCTATTCTGCTGACTGTGGATTGACTTATTTGCTGATCAGGATATTTGTCTATAAAAAGTCGACACACCTCTTGATGAGTTCTAATTCGATCGCCATACCCAATCATCATTAGAACTTCAATTCTTTGTTTTTCAGTCAGCAACACCATTTTGGTAAAAGGTTTTTTAATAATTAGTGTAACTCCTACTATTCACAGGGAATAAAAATACTCACTTTATTGTGATAGGTATTTACAAGTTCTTGTCAATCAAACAAATTTTGTTTGTTTTACACCTAGCTAACTAGAAATTCTGTTAATTTCTTCAACTTTACAATTAAACTTTTATGGCCGTTTTTCTTGAATTTTTTGTTATGTAATCGATCAAAAATTTTATATTGTTGAAAGCAGGTTAAACAATCCCACCGAAATAAAAAATAAAAAATATAGGTCATTTAAAAAAAATCTTGATGACGTCATAACTTAAAAAAAAATCATGAAAATATCTCAAAATATACTTCTTCTTATGCGCTGTAATTTGAATCGCTGTACCCCTTTTAGATTTTTGCTTTATTACAAATATTAACGGAGTTATGGATTTTATCCGCTACTTAGTTTCCACACTGTATATACAAATTAAAATGAACACAAAAAAATTAGTTTTATTCTGCAATTCTATGCTCAACCACTGGCTCGACGCTAAGCTTCGAAAAGAATTTACGACAGTTGCCTTTTTTTTAATTACTGATTTTACTACAATTTTCTATACTTATCAGATCTTCTCTCAAAGCCTACTTTACCGTATTTAATAAGCAACGTAATTACTTTGAAATTCTGATCATTATTATTTATTTCAAGCATGTTCGATTTGATTATCTTATCAGTATTACTCTTGTATCACTCTAAATCTTTTAATTTTTGTAACGTATCAATTGTTGGGTTAATTACTGCATCATCTTATACCTTCTAATGCGCGATAAAAATATCTTTCGGAAAGAACTATACGAGGCACAGTGTACACATATAAAAGCCATTCAAATGCAGTAAATGCCTTCTTACAAATTTGTATTGACAAGCTAATCAATTAATTTTACACGCCTGACCCACAGTGCAACGGTCGACGCATAGGATACCCGATAGGTACAATCGCGAGCAATAAATTTTGGTCGTCACTAATTATAATTGGCGAAGTTGTCGATTTCCCTAGAAAAATTGATTGATGATTGATGACTTTATTTTGAATACTAGAAATAGTCTTTTAAATCTTTAAAAAGCACATTAAATCTTTAATTTGTTGAATTAAAACTGACGTTTTGACTGACAGTGACGACCAAAATTTAATGCTCGCGAGTGTATATACAAGTTGACGTTCCTTTTTACAAAACCGACTTGTTTGAAAATAATCAAATCGGCAATTGCGGACGTGATTATTTTCAAACGAGTAGCCTTAGTGAAAAGGTGTGTCAACATTTTACAAGTTTCGTATCTGCCTTGATATTAATCCGTGCCGGCACAATCAAGGTGATATACAGCGTGTCCACCGACCGAGTGTCGCGTTCTTCTCTTACCGTCTAAAGTATACAAGATAGAAAAGAAATTCAAACGAGCTGAGGTGTAACTCAGTCAGCTCTATTTCCTAAAATTATTTTTGGCTATACAGGTTGTTCAGTAACCGAGAGCCATACCAAAATTATATTTTTTTAAATGAAACACCCAGTATATTTTTACATATTTCGAAAGAACGCATAACGACTAGGTAATAACCTAAAATTTTTAGTTTTATTTAAGAGTTTTTAAGATATTAATGATAGTGTATAAAAATTGCTCTACATTGAGCTCTTATAGTTTGATTATTTATTTATATTTCATTGCGAATTGTTATAGGTAGCCAATACAATATCTGATCTACAGAAATTTGACAACAGATTCAATCTATTAGTTATTATGTGTACAGGTGTTGAGTTTTGAAAAAGTTAATTTTTTCAAAATTTTCAAATGGAACAGCCAGTATATCTAAACTCTTGTGAAACACTGCCTTAATGAGCTTTCATAAAACGTCCAATGTTTTTGTCCAAACTGAACAAATCGTGAAGCAGCAATTACTAAGTTTTTTAAATTACAATATTGACGTTTTTTAACCTTTTCGACCGGTCCTTCTGTTTTATTGTGTTGATAAATTAACAAATATTAGTAAATTTAATTAATAATAGAAAATAATAAAACAATGTACAAATTAAGAATAATAAACATTAAATTAGGAAATAAGAGAAAATAATGAACAAATTAAGAATGACAAGGAACCATTGGATCTAGAAAATTGGTATTAAATATTCAAACTGTTTTTCAACTTCTTGTAAATACTTCTTACTTGTAATATTGACGCCAAAAGACAGTTTTGGTTGCTTTCTCCTATTAGGTGAGTACACGTCACGTAACTTTTCATTATTAAAATCCATTTTGTTAACGCAAATTTGTGAAAGTAGTGTGTCACTAATCTAAATGATTGTTCGGTCAATTAAAAATTCATGGCAACTGTTTTCCTATTTTCTAGCAAACGGCAACGTAATTTAATTTTTTTTATTATTATTTTAATGAAGTTTAAATATTTTCAAAGCAAAGGAAAATAGAACAATTATCCCATTTTCGGAACACAGAGTTGTAGGCTTTTGCAGGTAGAAAAATGATAGCACAAGTTAAGTTTAATTTTCGCTGTACTTCCGTGGCTTTAATTTATTTATTTTGTTTGACATGTTGGGTAAAAATGTTCAATCGGTATATTTTTAACAAGAGTCAGGATTTCACGAACGTAGCTAGGGTTACGCATACAATGCACGCTATTAATTGTCCTCATACTGTCTAACCATGTATTCATTATCAATGTTAGGACATTTGTATGGATATTCACGGTCATTTCGTCTCTTGAATATAACGCTCTCGCTCGCCGCCAGTTCATAAGCGCCGGGCTATTAAATGTAGGCTTACCATACGTCCCAGTTTAACCGGGATTGTCCCGTTTTCAAGCATTGGTCCCGGTGTCCCGGCCGGTTTGGAATTTTGTCCCAGTTAACGATTGTATAAACTTAAAATGACACGCTCGGTACGTCGCACCCACGACAGCCACGCGTCATTTAATTCTGATTTGAAACGGAAAGTTGTTTAATTTAAAATGTCAATGGTACAAAAAATAATTAAAATATTTTAATTTTCTGTTTCAGCGGATTTTGGATACTTTGGGTACCTTATCTATCTGCTTCTTTTTAATAATAAAACACTTTTTGGTAGTGGCCTTACCCAGCTAGCGTAGTGACGTGTAAAGGGCGTTATAAAACCGTCATCTTTGTTACTAAAATGTCGTCATCCTAATATCCAAAAGACATCTGAGCGACGTCACTTTATAAGTGCCCCCACGTTACAGCCAAATTTATGTAGACGTATTTCTTGTTACTGCGCCTTCTTTATGCAAATGTGACAATGTAATCAAAGTGTAAATAAATCGTAAGACAATGAAATTTTTCACAAAAGTTCAACGTCAAGTGAATAAGAATGTGAAGTAACTTTATCACAAAAGTTATTTCTTTATAGTAACTGATCTAAGTCATTGAGAATTATTTTGAGTTGATCTCGTCGTGACCTCGTTGTTCTTGTCAAATTTTTCGGTAAGTCCAAAGTTTTTATACATGCTGCATTAGTTACCAAGTGCTAAAATTGCGCCATCTTATATTTAAATTCACAACTACATACATGTTATTATTCGGGTCTGGGACAATTCGCCGGAAAACTCGCCGTCGGTAAATTCGCCGTCAGCGATTAAAGTTTTAAGTCCAGGTACATATCCAAATAATAATATACCGATAATTATATGTAAATAAAATAAAGAAGTTAACATAATTAATGGAAAATAAAATAATTTGTTATTAATTAAATGTTATACAGAGATAAAGAAACAGATAAAAAAAATTTGGTCTTCCAGGAAGTATTTCTTATTCTTCAGGGTGTTCGTAAAATCCCTCCAATTCTTCTTTTTTATATTTTCAGATTCTGTTCAAAATCATATTGATTTTCATATCAATCAAAATCACTACACATCAAAAGTTGACTGCTTTGAAAATATTGATTCATGAAAGCTCGTCGTTTAAAATTATAAATTGAAAAAGGGGTTCCATTAAAAAAAATAGAATTATGATTATGTGTACGTACAGCACCAATTTGTTCGTAATTTTGTGTCTTACGGCGGTTGCACTGTAATTAGGAATTTATTTTAACTTGAAATAGAAAAACAATAGTAAAGTCCATTTTAATT
This sequence comes from Prosopocoilus inquinatus, assembly GCA_036172665.1. Taxonomy (NCBI): domain Eukaryota; kingdom Metazoa; phylum Arthropoda; class Insecta; order Coleoptera; family Lucanidae; genus Prosopocoilus; species Prosopocoilus inquinatus. The sequence goes on from CM069871.1 coordinate 57,388,346, forward strand.
TACTTGAAACGTACTGAAATTATAGTTATTTTCTTCAATTCGTAGGTATAACTTGGATATTATCTAAAATGGTCAGAAAGTGTTTTAAAGCTTATCAAGCTAAATAAAGCAGTAACATGGGACGGCGAATTGGGCGGACGGTAAACTGGATCGACGACGAATTGGTTCTGCGACGAATTGGCGACGGTGAATCGGCGACGGCGAGTTGGCAACGGCGAATCGTCCCATCCCCTTATTATTTCCCTTAATTTAACAATTCCAATATTAATTTGGATTTCATTGGCTTCAAAATTATTTAAAGTCTTTATTTACACTTTTTGTTTAATTCCAAAATGTTTCTAAACTAATAATTTTCAAAAATAAACGTAGTAACATTTTATCACTTTCTATTGACGTGTTAATGACGTCACTTTTGCGACGTTATTATATTAATACGTGTCGTATGACTCGTGATATTGACGTCACTTGCGGGACAAATGACATAAAATAACCTAAAAATGACGTAATTCCGACGTCACTCTGCCAGCTGGGTAATGTGTTTCTTTTTTCCCTATCCTGTTTCCCACTCTTGTCCCGGTTTAGAATTTTATGATTATGGTAAGCCTAATTAAATATCATGAGTACACGGTAACAAACACAAATTACGTGATCGTGATACCGACCTTCTAATGTGGCGCTTATGAGAATGACATTAAGGTCCACATTTTCATCCGATATTTGCTCATTGGCCTTCGTATTGCGTAACCGTGACAACGCCCGAAACATCTTAAAGATGAGTTCACATGAATTGTGAATACGCAAAATATTTACTGCGGATTGTATTCGATTGGTTGACTTTTTTGAAAGAACCAATCAGAAACCGATCCCCACTTAATATTTTGCCTATCCGGACGCATCTGAACCTAGCTTAGCCTGTATATTACACCCGTATTCATAAACCAAACTTACGCTATGCGTTCGTTTACAATTCGCTATATTTCATAAACAGTATGTATTTCCCACATTGTAGGAAAGTACTTCACAAAATATTCATAAACCCTCACTGATTATGCGCCAAAAATGTGGGCAATATGCTCAGTTTATGAAATATAGCGAATTTTAAGCGGACGCATAGCGTAAGTTTAGTTTATGAATACCGGCCTGACTTACTTTTGTAGTCCTAATTCAATACTTGGAAATTGTAAAGCGATAATAACAATTATCTGTACAAACTGTAAATTACTCTTCCTACTGCTTACTAATTTATTATACAGACTTTATTTTCGTGTTAACTTAAAATTCATTATGTATGAAGTCCGTTTAAGTTTTTTTAGTGTACTGAACTATTCAAATTTATTCAAAAGTATTGCTTATTAACGGGAATTTATTCTGTATAAGTACATCAATTTATTAAAAAAAAAAACTATTTGTGCTGAATGCAATTTGCCTTATGACGAATTGGAAATTTGTATTAAGGAAATTGTAATGAATAGTAAGCAGCCGCAGTAGATTAGTTGAACACGAATTGTTTTTAGTATTTTACTGTAACGTTTACCAAGGGGATTTCTTTCACTTTGAAAGTATTTAGCTGTACTACGTGATCTCATTCACGAGTACAACCGCTACCCTTCAACTGGAAACGTGTTCTATTACCGTGAGTTCATTAACCGGCTAAATCTTCAAGTTTCTATTTTTGTAAAAAACTGTGTGGAACTACCATTTTCATCCATCCGAATATTCTCTATAGTTTCTTTACTAAAAAAATATGTTATTTATTAATCTTACAAACGTATCCTCTATTAACAGCAGGTTTGGAAAGTTTAAAAAAAACTGCTTAAAACAAAGTGTTTAAAACATGTTTAAAACTCCGAATTAAAAACATACATACATTTTTTTGTAAATTTAAGCTAAAAAAGAACACTTTTGGTATAAGTGCTTTATTTTTGTTTTAAACATATTTTTTTCGCTGTTTTAAATTATTTTTTTTTAGTTTTAAGCTTTTTTGCAACGTAATACTGTATGTGTGTGTTTCACTCACAGATTAATTTTAATCTTTAGTTTATTCCCATATCAATTGTTTTAATAATAGTAAACAATGCGTGGCTGAGCTAATGACGTGATGACCACACTGTAGCTCTGATTGGAACTAAATTTGAATTGCATTAGATTGATTATAATAAGTTCATTAATTATTACTGATCACTAGAATAATACTTATATTGTAAAATTTTAAAATACCTTTTCAATATTTAACCTTTTATTATTACATTAAGTTTTGAAACATACTGGATGGTCCGCTTCCCTGTTCATACAATGGGCTATGGGATGAGTTATTATGTAGCAAACTGGCTTCAATTTGTCAATCCTATTGCAATGTTAGGTCAAACAACGATCGTAGGATATCGCTGTTTAAATTATTTATAACGTTATAGTTTCATTTGTCTTCAATGAATTTCTACCGTGTGTCCTAAGGCCATTTATTCGATAATTTTCAGACATATACCTACCGGACTTTCGGTTTCAACTTTGTTATTTTAAATGGAACACCCTACATAATTTTACATATTTGGAATTTTTGTTTTCTAATCGTGAAAGCCACGAGTCATGTATTTTAGTTCTAATGCGATCAAGTAATTTGAAAAAATTACTTCTATGGATTGTATTTGATTTTAGTTTTTATTGGGAATGTCTTTCTCAATATGTTGATACCAAATACTTCATACTTTCTTTGAAAATCGTTTAAAACACCGCGACCGTAGATACTAAATAAATCAAGCTATGCCTTAAATGATTTAAATTATTATCAAAGTACATACATTATTTTTTTTTTAATTAGAGATCGAATTTGAATAAATTCTTTGTATCTTTTCACACAAATATCAAATAGTAATAATAATAATAATATGTACCTTTTTATGTGAGCTATAAAGGCAATTTAAACTTTTACAAGTGTTTTAAACAACTGTCTTTTTTTGTTTAAAACATGTTTAATTTACGCTCAATTTTAAACATGTTTTAAACAAAGACAAAACTGTTTAAAACAAAAAAAGTTTTGTTCTTTAAAAAAAAAAAAACAGTTATTTTTCCAACCCCGATTAGCAGTACTATTGCATATTACTCATTAATAAAAATAGTAATCATGGAGGTAACCATATGTCCTGAATTTGGCGGGACAACCCCGGTTTTTAAAAATTTGCAGTTTTAAAAGTCCCGCTTTTTGAAAGTACGTACCTTGTGTAGATTAGACGTTCTCGAACAAATCATAAACCAATTATTAACTAGGATTTTTTTTTTGGTCACTGTGAGTGACTGTTAGTAAGATCTGTTTTATATTGTTCTATTTAATTTTGTGTATATTATGGAGGGACAGCGCCCTCTTTGAAAACCTTTTTTTTTTAAACAATGGTAGAAGCCAAAGTTATTGATGAGTACGCAATGATGAAATAATAGGGAGGGCTTTTTTGGCTTTTTTTTTGTTTAAATTTAAAATTTAGTAACTTTACCTTTCCCCCATTGTTAGGGATTTTTATCGAATATTTTATGTTACTGCACCTTAGTGTCACTCTGAGTAAACAACATGTCCTCCTTTTCGTAACACGTTTATTCGACCTATTACACGTTTAATCGAATTTTACCAAGATTTGAAAATGGTCTTTTGATCGAAACATGTCATCATAACGACTTCGACTTTTATTAATAAACTACTTTAAGTTGACAGCGTTTTTAGTGACTTAATGCACCTCAAGATTTCAATTTAAATAATATTCGATTAAAATAGTTTCTCGTTTGGCCAAGAGATGGCGATCATAATTTTTCTGTCGCGCTTTGGATTTTGTTTTCAATTTAATTTTGAAAAAAAAAAGGATTTACTGAGAGTATCCAAACGAAATTGCGTTTTTGAAGTTCGATTAGGGCAACTTTCATTATTTTTAGAATATAAAGACAAGTGAACAAAAAGCTGGCGCTCTAAATAATTCACTACGACGGGTTCAATTTTAAACTTCAATTACCTTAAAATACTGCAAAAGCTGAAATAGAAGTTATTACTGAGACTCAGAGTGTCAACGTTAATGTCATTTGAAATTACAAAACAAAATAGGTTTAATTTTTGCTCAAGAGATGGCGCTCCGCACGATCTCTTCATCTATCCCTTCACAACTTGATTTTAGATTTTCAGTTTGATTTTAAAATTAAAGTCGCTGCAAAGTTAAAAGACAACATATTACTGAGAATGTCAGCAGAAAAAAGAAATACCATTACGAAGTTGTTTTCCCGTTTGGTCAAGAGATGGCGGCGATTTTGTCATGCTTTGATTTTCATTTTGAAGGTGAATTTTGAAGTTTTAATCATTGAGTCAGAGTTAGAAGGCGTGGATTTTACGAAGAAGGCTGGCGTTAAGATAAAATGCATTTGTGGGAAATTTCACTAAAATAATTTTCACTTTCAGACAATAGATGGACGCAATGGAATTAATACATGATACTTATTTAATATAAAAAAGTCAAGTACCGACAAATTTTCGACGATCATTGATCAAAATTTATTGCTCGCGACTGTACCCGTATATTTCACATATTTTTCTTGTTATAAAAAAAATATAAACACGAAACCTTATTTTAGAAATTCGATTAAATGAGTTCTCATTGGGATAACAGATGGCACTTTAAACTATTCAGTATGACGCGTTCCAATATGACAAGTCGGATAATATTTTAATTAATCAGGACTGACAATAACATTCATAGATTATTCATATAATATGGATTTTTTTTATTAAAAAATTAATTTTAGCTTTTATTTTAACCTGGTAGATAGTAGTAATAATTAAGTGTAAAATAAGGGAGGTAGGGAGGTCAATAGAAACTTTCTTTCCTTTAAGGGGTCGTCGCTTAAAGAAAAGTTAGGAATCTCTGATTTATATGTAAAGTTATTTTGTTGGTTCGTTTATGACCTTGCAGTGGTAGCCACCAGCACTTCTTTGCTAAAATTTGGCTTAATACATCCTGAAATCTTCAACAAAAAAAAGTATAAATAGTATTGAAATATCTATTAAATAATTTAGGCTGCAAGGAATACCACAAAGATCAATTCTAGGACCCGTTCTTTTTCGTTTTCACATGAATGCTATTGGTATTACTTTTTGACAGTTACATAATATGCTAATGATACTTCCAAGATACAATATCAAAAATATGAAGTAAATATTACATTATGGTAATATAATATAATCGTAATATTACATTAAAAACAGTACAAAAGAAAGGATTAATAAAGTATCTTGCAATTTTCTTCTTATTGCTTTTTAAAATGCAACATAATCGATGACCTATCATAATTTTTTTCCATCGAATTTTAATTTATCAAAATCGTAGACATAGTATACTTTTATACATCAGAATTGTTTTGCATAGAATCTAATTAAATTATACATAGGCTTGACTGTTAGTCGCAGTTTAACCAGTTTGTTCTCTAAACAATTATAACACCAAAAACAATTTTGCCAGTAATATAATTAACATCGTCGCATTAATGAAATTAATGAATAAATATTTACCAATAGGATTACAGGTAATTCGTCTATGAATCATGTTTAGCTTGGAATATCTGCTAAAAAAAAGTTTAATACAGAAATTTTATTTATTTCTTACGAGTTCCATTTATCGCAACAACAAAGATATTTTATTTGCGGCCAATATTATTTCTAAATAAAAATGTCCTTGACATGTACGTACGCATGCTGAAGATAAAGTAATCTTTAGTAGCGATTAAAAATTGTTATTGAAGTTATATTTGCAGCTAGAAAAATTGATTAGCAACTTAAAACTAATGCGATGTATACATGAAATTGTCGAGAATCGCAAGTGCACATCAATAATCATTACACCTAAATTTTATTATTAACTTAACCTTTAAATTATGCATTTGAAATTGATATGAGACATTTTTATAAATACCGAGGATTTGCTATACCTACGTCCGAAAGTTTCAGGATAAATAATAAAAATCTTTATTATTATTATTATTGTTATTGCCCGTAATTTAGAGTTAGAAGAACTATTTTGAAATATCTTGGCAGATATTAAAACCAAATATTTGATCAGGAGTAATTAATTTCAGTGCTAAAGCCTCGGTTTCCTAGAATAACGGCACCGTAATATAGCGGCCCTAATATGTAATATTAATAATAATATGTATTTTGGTGACCTCTAATTTCCTAAATATGTTAGTAACAAAAGATTTTGTTGTAAATCGTTTTTGATTGCAGTGAAAACCTCGAGCAGCCTCTGTACAGCTGTTTCAGCCCTGCTTGGGACTTCGTTAGCAGAGACGTAGCTCGACATTCCAACTGCAAACAAAAACGACTTGTCCAATTTATTCGCAATTGCGATGTAAGAGTGATGAATAGGTTAAACAGCGACATCTTACGATCGGCTTTTGACATTATGCTTTGACAGCAAGCATGGCCGCCTTGCATGGAGGACTTATTAGTAGCAAATCCGCTTCAATTTGTCTATCCTACTGCAATATCAGGTCAAAAAGCGATCGTAAGATGTCGCTGTTTTATCTATTTGTAACGTCAAATCGAAATGCACCATTATGAAATATATGAAATAAATACATATAGTCTCCTTTTCTTACTTACTTTACGTCAATGTATGTCATTTTTCAACGCTACCTGACGTCATTTATCGTCACATTATGGCCGCCATATTACGGTACCGTTATCCTAGGAAACCGAGGCTTATGGCTGGTTTACATGAGCAAGTAAATTGTCGCAATTGACTATCTGAGAGTACTATCCAGCAGTATTTGCTTGTATAAACGGTCGCCGAGAGTACTCTCACGGCAAGTTTTATAATTTGCGCCAGCAAGTCAGAACTTGCTCGTCTAAACGTATTGCTAAAGCGCTCTAGCAATTAGCTATTTATTTCAAATCAGTCTGGAAGTTATGACGGAAAGTTTTCAATTAGCGTGCAAGTTGACTTTTAATTTTTTATAATCATAGATAATGAACAGTTACAAAAATGGATGTTGATTAAAATTCTAATAATAAACGATCCTGGTCAAAAGCTGAAACGTTTGCTTTGATCGAAATGTACGAACAATTCCCCGAATTGTGGAATATCAAATCCAAAATTTATAGGGACAGAGTCAAGAAAGACAAAGCCCTTAAAATAATTGCAGAAAAATTTCAAACTACAAATGGAGAAATTCAGAGAAAGCTACATAATTTAAGAACACAAGAAAATCAGGAATTTAAAAAAATTCAAAAACGAAAAACCGGCACAGGGACGGACGAAATATACAAAAGCACATGGGACTATTTTGAAGCGCTCAAGTTTCTTGTTAGTGATATTACTACAACAGAAACCGAGGATAATTTGGTAAGTAAAAAACTTATTTAAAATTTAAATGTTGTTTAATATTTTCAATAATTGGTATACAAAATTTAAATATGCTTGTATTGCCATGGAACTTCCCCTTCTGGTGAAACAAAATAATCGCGAAATTCCTCTCTGATTTCTTTAGCAGTAGCAGAGTAATTGTGCGCGTTGTGATCTTGCAAAGCTAGCATATTTACTTTAGGGAGCTCTTCATTACGCCAACTTCCAGCTACAACTCCTCTGTCATCCTCTGCGTCAAATGTTCCTGGTGGTGCATAAATGCGTGTTGAAGACTCCCTGGACATTAGAAAATTATGGAGCATGCATATGGTTTTCACGATAAGAGTAACTTTTGCTGGTAATAGATTTATAGGTTTTCTTAGAATTCTAAATCGGTTGGCCATAATGCCAAATACGTTTTCGACTATACGTCTTGCCCTTGAAAGCCGATAGTTAAATACACGATGAACACCTGGCTGGTTTCTGAACGGATAAGGTTTCATTAAATAAGGCTTCAAAGCAAAAGCATCATTCGCCACGACTACATATGGCACTTTCTTGGTACGCCCAGGTAATGGTTCTGAGTTCGGCAAACGCAATGAGTTTTCCTCCAGAGCTGATGACAGGGCACAATCATTAAATACCCCTCCATCGGATACCCTTCCGTTGCTTCCAATATTAGCATAAATAATTTTATATTGTGCATCAACAAGTGCCATTAGAACTATACTATATGTACCTTTGTAGTTATAGTAATGACTCCCACTGTCTGGTGGTGCTTGCATGGTTATGTGCTTGCCATCTAACGCTCCCACACAGTGTGGGAAGTTCCATCGCTCTTCAAATTGCTTTGCGTGTAGTAGCCATTCTTCTTCTGTAGTGGGTACCTAGAAATCATGTTTTAAAATTTTAGGTTGGACCAGATAATAGTGAAGGCAATAATGATCTAAGTGCTAAATCACCAAACTCAGAAAAAAAAGCAAAGAAGAGAAAGTCTAATTATAATGATAATGAGGATAGAGTTTTAAAAAAAGCAATGGATGAATTGAATAAACCACATCATGAGTTTCAAATATTTGGAGACTATATAGCAGCAGAGCTTAGGTCTATGAAATCCGAACCAAATAGACGCCGTTTGAAAAGAAAAATTCAACAGGCTTTATTAGAAATATTCGAGCTTGACGATAATGATCGGTGCGACTCACGCCAATCGTTGCAATCACAAACATCATCCAGTCAGTCAACATATTTTGAAGAAGCATCCCACCATCAACAATTTACAGATTTGCAAGTCCTTCACAACAAGAACCAACCATCTACGTCTGTATACTTGCTTTCTCCACAAACAGGTAATTTTCTGAAAGTAAAATTATAAGGAGATTTACCTTAAAATATTTTTTTTGTAGAACTGCAGCCAGAGCCTTGCAGCATTCAACAACTATCGCTGCAATCGTACATACAGGGATTCGAAACAGATACATAAGAGAATGATACGAGTCACCTGCACATAAAAAAACAAAATTTTTTTTACACAAGTGGGGTCGAGAAGAAACAATTTTTTATTTATCTTTATCTAGAATTATGTGTTTTAGTTTATATGACATAAAATAAACTTACCTGAAGCCAAAAACCTTAGTGTTAAAGCTAACCTTTCCTGTGGTTTAATAGACTCGCGCATATTGGTATCCACTTTCATTATTCTATCATGAATTAAACTTAATAGTAAATTAAAATCTTCCTCTGACATGCGCAAAAAATTTTTGAACTGTTTAGGATCTTCATTTCTAAGTTCTTGTAGTAACTGTGCATGAGCACCAAGAGTTGCTCTTCGGGCAATCCAATTTCTTACCCATATGCGCTTCTTCTTGATAATCCTTCTTTTTCTAGTTATTATTAATGCCACAGCAACAGCTGCTGCAAGTCTTTTTGTGCGTGACATATCTACACCTGCACGCAAACCTAGTGTGGCAAGCAAAAATCACGGTGCAGATCTTGTTGAAACACTTCAACATCTTGTTGAAAACTTTACCGTGTAAACATCAGTATAATTACTTGCTGGACAGTACTCTCCAGATAGGATTTTCCGACATTATTTACTCATATTTTTGCTCTTCGTGTAAACGATTGCGCAAGTTACTATCGGAAGTACTGTCGCAAGTTGCTTTCACGTGTAAACCAGCCATTAAGGGGGTGCGCAACTTTCTTTAAAGTTTCTCCTGCGGGGCGACGGTAAGGGGTGAGGAACACTGGAGGGCGTGGTCTTGACCGACCAAAATGTGACGAGAAGCTAGATAGAAATATTCCATAAATAGAATTTTGTGATGTCACGCTAGGAGTGGGGTTGCGCCAATGCGTAGACCGAGAAATATTTTCAATTCCAAGATAAATACTTAATGTATGGCAAACTACTTTGGAATTAGACGTATGGACGTATAATAACACATACATAACCCATACCTGTATTAATTTAAACAATAAATAACAAGTAATTTAAATATAATGTTGACAATCTTATACCACAGAATACACAAAAGGCAAACTCTCAAATGGCGGTAAAGATTGCGCATCCAGATGGGCAGATGAATCGGCTATGTCTACGGTTAGATTTGATTGGCCCGGCATTTTTTGTATGCAATAGTTTGAGATTATCAAATTTTGATTGCCTTCTACTTAGTCTAAAAACTCTTATCTTTCGATTCGATTTTTACTAAAAGCCGTAGGTATCAAGTTGTCGCACATATAGCGCGGCGAAGAATATTTCTTTTGCTGTATTGTTATGAGAGTACGCACACTGTTGCGACCCGGGGCGAACCGCGGCGCCGCTATACCCAGCTAACGAATTCTTGTTTGTATTTAGTTGATTTAAAATTTCTGAACGTTGTAGTTTTAGATCGACTAATCACGAATAGAGCAAATTTGTGTCAGTCGTAGATGACAGTTCATATTACAGCTACTCAGCAAAAGTTTTAGTATCGTTAAATTTACGTCAAGAAAAGTGTTTTGGCGGCGACAGTAAATGAATTAGATAACCATATGTAAAGGTGCGTTTAGACTTGAGCACGCACGCACTGATCCTCCGCGAACGCTCAAGTGTAAACGGCTATGCGCGCACGCTCACGTTGTGTTTTCCTGTGCGCGAACAGCTGCGAGCTCGAATAGCCGTAAATATGATCCCCTTTGGTGCATTTAGATGAGCACACACGCACTGATCCACCGCGAATGTTCAAGTGTATACATCTATGCGCGCACGCACATCATACGCGAATAGCTGGCAGCGCGATCCGCTTGGTGTCGGTCTCGGGTACGTGCTCAAAGGAATTAATGAATGCGTAGTTTGAACGAGAAAAAAGTCGCATATTGAAAGCCACGCGACACAGCTCTCGTAGAAAAGGTTTCTGAATTTTCAGTTAGCCATGGAATAGACTAATGAAACAGCTTTGTTGCTTTGCAAGATTATAAAAAACTGCCTATTTTATGGAATGTGAAGCACGCAAAATATTATTTTTAAAAAATGACCTACCAGGAGCTAGTGAACAAATTAAATATTGAAAATTTAGGCAGTGCGGAAGCACAAAAAAAGATAAAATGTTTCTTGGAGCGGTTTTAGTTATTGTAGTAAAATTTTTGAATTACTTATGACAACTCTCTGACACTAAATAATAAGTAGAGTAATTTATTTTGTCTCTTATAAAAAGTAGGCGCTTACCAGGAAAGTCGACGTCTCGTTCGAAATTCTTTTTTTAATTAAAATATGAATCACAATTACACAGCCGCTGCTGTTTTGTCGTCCATTGTGTGCGCGAACAACTGGATCAGCCCATGCGCCAGAAAATAAATGCTCGTGAGCGCGAACGAATGCCGTGCGCGTATACTCAGCTCGTTGTGCTCAAGTCTAAACGCACCTTATTTTCGGGCGCATACATGTTCCCATGGCCAACCATATTAACAATTTCAATGAAAAACTGCCGAATATCCGTAATTTTTTTAAATAAACATATCGAATGATACATCGCTGGAAAGGTAATTTTTTTGCAATCATGGCCTACTAGGGTTTCCATTAAAAAACCGAACTTTATGTCATAACTCGAAAATAGGAATTTATATGGAAAATTTAGTTCGACTAATTAATTAAGAACATAATTCAGTACAACTTTTGCCTTTACAACTTTTCTCTAAAATCAAGAATAACCGAGCTATTTGCATTTAACGAAATTATAGAAAATCAGTTTTTTCGAAATATCTAGCCAACCATGAACTTTAAATAAGAAACAAAAACCATATTAAACTGACTACCTAAAACTACAAATCTTTCCTCATTTAACCGTCTCTCTAACTCTGCTAGTTTCCAAGATCCTCGTGCTAAACATTGAAAAAACTCACCCTTTGTATTAAAATAATTAAATTAATGACGCGCCTCTTATTCTGGTAATGTTTATTTTATATTGAATTACTTAATTGATTATTAGAAATAAAAGTGCTTAAAATTCTTAGCAGAACATAGCATGAAGCTAGGAGTTAACAAAAAGAACAATTATATTAATAAGTGCGAATTGTAAAATTTCATTTCGGGTTTGAAATGTATTCTAAAACTGTCAAGTTTAGTCAACTGGTTAAAACCGGTTAAAACTTACCATGGGGCGGAGCTAGCACGGTTGTTAATTCATTTCAAATACTGCGCCATCTGTTCGAAAAGAATGGAATTTAAAATTTTATTTATTAAATAACTGGTTTTCTAACAATTTTTTTACTTTTCTGACTTTACTAAATTAAACTATAACATAAATTACATGACTGTAAAGAAAGGTTTTTTCATATTTTTCAAAGTAACTTTGAATATTTACAGTTTCAAATATAGTGTTCAATACAAATATTATTTATACAAAAATATAAAGTAAATTGTCGATTCTAAGTCTTTAGCGCCATAAATAAAGGGTTTAGTAATGCGTATGTCAAATTTCAAAAGAATAGGTGCATTTTTCACGGAAATATTTAATTTCTACGCACTATTGAATTAGCAATACTCTGGTATATGTCGCGCTCCCCCTTAAGCGAAACAATTTCGTAGACATATCTAAATGATTTTTTATCTTGTACTAGTATATTCTAGATTGGGTAAAGCAAGCGAAGATCAATGACGGCGATCTTCAAAAAGAAACTTTTCTGATGTGCATATAATACTTCTTGAAGGGTGGGATGAAGAAATCGAGTTTGCTCTTGTAGACTTTACGAGAAAGTAGCTACTGTTAGCTGCTTTTCTTTTATCCAGTTTTCAGATGACTTCACCCAACACCGTGTTCAATAACCAGCCTGAGTCACCGCGTAGGAATATCAGACCTCAGACCTATTATCCAGTTTCTGTGGACTGCCTGTTAAGCCATGAAAATCTAAGTGCTCCGCTTGCTAATAAGGGCGGAAAAATAACTTAAAATGGTGAATTTCTATACTGGACCTCATTTCACATTAATCAATTTTGAAATAGAGGTTTCTCCTAGTAATGAATCAGGCCTACATGAAGTGGGTATTACCTCACCTCTCTATTCGTTCCTTTTCACAACAGCTGAATAAAATGTCAAAATTTTACCTCTCCTTTTACTATCTTCGTGAGCTAGTTTTTCCTGCCTTTCTTGAAATTATGTCACCTTACTTAAATAAATTGTAAATAGAAATCAACCATTACTTTTATAAATAGCTAAAACGGTGACATCCTACGATCGCTTTTTGGCCTCACATTGCATTAGGTTAGACAAATTGAAGCCAGCTTGCTACATAATAAGTCATCTCATGCAAGGCGGTAATGCTTGCGAATATCCTCGGTCGAATCATTTTGGTTTGCAGTGGAACTCTCGAGGTACGTTTCTGCTGATAAAGCCCCAATAGGGATAAAACAGGTGTACAGAGGCTGCTCTAGGGATTCACTGCAATCAAAAACGATTTGCAACAATTTTTTCTATTACTTTTATAGTTGAAGGTAGCTCAAACATTGATAGGCCAAATTTTTAAGCTGCTGACAGGGGTAGGAAGGTAGGCAAAACTGCTACACTGCTGTAGCGAGGTTTGTCGTAAAATTTTACGAAATATTTAATGCTCGGAAACGATGCCAACTATGCTATAATTATAGCATTTATGCTGTAACAAAACGCAGAATGCTATATAATTTGTGTTACTTTCTACTTTTGATTTTTCTCTGTGTATAAGAAGCTGCTAACTAATAGTTCTTTAGTATTGAACACTTTCTTGTGTGGGAAAGTTTTGTTTAATTTCGTTGTGAAATGGAACGCAGAACACATACTACCGAAAGAGATAATCATTCCATTTTATACTGTCATAGAACCAACGATACCTGTTATTATTACTGCAACCGTAACCAATATTTATTTATTGGGCTTGCCGCCGGCCGTACCATAAAAGCAGGTCAGCCGGCTAAATGTTGTTAAGGTTCATAATTGCAAAGCACGGATATTCGTACGGCCAGTGGTATTTCATTTCGTCTTAAAACTTTTCGACACCGCTGTACCTACTCGACGCCCTTATGCAAAACAATAAAATTGATGCCCCTCTTAAAAAAATCGGAATAAATGCACGTGAATTTATACAGAGTGTCTAAAAATGGTTAACCTCTATCTTTCATAAGCTGACTTTATTAATGCCTGTTGTATGGAGACTATGAAATCTTTCCAGATTTTGTTTAAGTTTGAAAATGTTCTTTATTTTTCCAATATTTGTGTTGAAAAATTTACTTTAACAAATTTTTGCTTAATTTTGGAACAATTTAAAAGTATGCTAACGAAATTTTTGGAAAAATATTATAAATACTTCATACTGTCGCTTAGGAAAATTTTGTTTGTTTGTGATTTTAGAGTCGAATAGGGTTGATAATATGGAACGTATACTTAAATAAAGAGCCCATTTTTTTGAGGCACCCTGTATACAGTTTCTTTTATTAGATTTAACCAAAATTATTGTACCTTTTCAAAAATTAAAACTCGTGGCGGCGTACTTAATTTTCTTTACTAGGGACTGGCATGACGGGACCTCATGAACACATGTCATATTAGCGTGAAGAAAAAAACAAAAAGTTAATAAAGAAATAAATTTAATCATCTCATATAGCCATGTGGAAAATATATTACAAATAAAATTCACAAATTTATGTAAGTTTTTCTATTTATTAATCAATTATATAATCAATTGCTAGCGTGTGCGTTTACGATTTCAAAATTTTGAATTTCCGAAAGACATTCCGATATGGGTTTGTGGTTCAACGCGGACATTTGAATGGCTTTGCCTATTGTCGGGCCATCCATTGTTTTTAAATGCGTCGCCATTCCTAATAATTTGCATATGTTAATGAAAACCGACGCCAGATCATTGCCGTAACCTCCATATTCGCTGGTTCTGTAATCCCAAGGAGCCATGTAATGGTAAGGAAGCCACTCTTGCTTTTCTATCAATTCTAACAAATTTTGCGTCTTAAGATCGCTAAAATAAAAAAAGATGTTATACGTTAGGCACTTAATACCGTGCAACCAAATACATTTTCAATAAAGATAAGCTATGGAAGAAAAAAGGTTTGTTTGAGATTAGTACGTGGGATGCTGAAAAATTTTCTGGAATCTAGTAGGTCTAGAATTGTTAGCGTATCTCAACTGTCATATTTGAAAAATTTAACGTTTTTCGCCTATAATTCTATTGACAGTTCCTATCCAAGTGAACTAGTTTTGTTTGTACAGCACTTGAGAAAAAGTAATTTCGTGTAAATATGGAAATCTCGCGTGAAAATTTTCGTGCCGTGATTTTTTACGATTTCAAATGTGGTCTAACGCCGAAACAATGCCTCGATCGGCTTCATTTGGCTTTTGGAGATGAAGTACCATCAAAGAGCAGTGTTTATAATTGGTTTGCCGAATTCCAGCGTGGACGTACCTCTCTCAGTGACGAATTTCGTGAAGGTCGTCCATCAACATCTGTTGTTGCCTCTAACGTAGATGCTGTGCGTGAAATGCTTGAGCGAGATCGACATGTGACAGACCGTGAGATTCAAGCATCCTTACGCATTGACATGAAAGCAATACACCAGATTTTGCATGATCATTTGAACGTACGAAAGTTTTGCAGTCGTTGGATTCCACACAATTTAACAGAAGCGCAAAAGCAGGGTCGTGTCAAATGGTGCGAAGAAATGATCAAGAAATTCAATGGAGGTCGTTCAAATTTAGTTTATAACATTGTTACCGGTGACGAAACGTGAATCTATTCGTACGAGCCAGAAAGTAAACGACAATCTACCGTTTGGGAATTTCAAAATGAACCAAAACCAACAAAAGTTGTCCATTCACTCAGTGCTGCGAAGCAAATGATTGCTTGTTTCTTTGGTTTAACTGGACATGTAGCAACCGTGGCTTTAGAGGATCGAAAAACCGTGAATGCTGATTGGTATACTACAATTTGTTTGCCGGAAGTCATCGATCAAATAAGAAGAAACAATCGAAATCGACGAATTATTCTCCATCATGACAACGCCAGCTCTCACTCAGCCCGTCAAACACATGATTTTTTGTCCAACAAAAATGTTGAATTAATGACTCATTGTCCATATTCACCTGATTTATCACCTAATGATTTCTTTTTGTTCCCAAATATCAAAAATAAAATGCGTGATGAGCGATTTTCTAACGGCTGAAGCAGCGGTTGAAACATTCCGGACACTGGTTTCTGAGGTACCATCTTTAGAGTGGAAAACGTGCTTTAGAAATTGGTTCGAGTGTATGCAAAAGTGTATTGATATCAAAGGCGAATACTTCGAAAAACAATGATACCGTTTACCAAATTTCATATGCGTTTCTTCATATTGTTTCCAAAAACTTTTCCAGCAGCCCACGTACATTAATTTATTTATGAATTAACAACTACGTTAACTGTTAACTTTATTTGGACATAAGGTATGGGATATATGAAAAAATTTAATGATAATAGTTGATGTAATTTTAACACTTACTTTTGTCCAGATCTAAGACTCCAGATTTTAATAGAACTGCTGACGAACCACGACAAATTTAATGCCAAAGCCATCCGCAGTATTCCAACAACAAATCCCGAAAAGTAAAGCGATTCTCCCCAATATTCGGCAGGTGCATTTATAGGAAGTAACACCGTAACTATGAGAAAGAGGGCCCAATAGTATCTAAAAACAATAATGTATTAAATATTTTACCAATATAAATATAAGATGTGCTCACTTTTTCTGAAACATGACCACCGGGTCATTTTCAATATCGGACATGTCTACTTCTGCCCTGACTTGATGTAAACCGTTCGTGATTTTGTTCATTTTACTCATTACATGAACATGAAAGAATCCTTTGTTTATGTTGAAAGGATCTATATTGGTTCCGAAATGTTTGTGGTGCAGCCTGTGTTCTAGGACCCAATTGTAAATTGTCCCCTAAAACTCAAAATATCACAGAAAAAACATCAACAGGAATACTTAAATAAAATTAGCGTACTTATTTAAAATTTTGTCTTCTTACAGTTAAAAACATTAAGGCATTTAAGTGACCAAATTCTTTGATACCGAATTACATGTGAACTATATGTAGGTATACCAATTGCCTACAGACAAATGTATCGTTTACTCGAATTTAATGGGATGACTTTAGTATTGCGATCAACGATTACAGCACATCCCATCAGGATCTTACTCACGGCGCTGAATTGTGTTGGGTGGGAGATAGTAATGCGTTCTTGAATTACTTGTGCAAGACCGTATAGCAATTTGCATAAGAGCAAGGAGTTATTTTGGAGTAAACACGGTGAAGACGACGATGACAATATCGAAGTTGAGTGTGAATTTTGGATTATTTAACGCGAAGACGCTTGCTTTATCTCAAAATTTTTCAAGACGGACAATGGAGTTATTAGCTTCTATAACAATTTGGAAGAAACCTATGCATTTGCTAATCCCATATGACTCTATAATTTCAATGAAGGCTTTTTATTTAACGTAAAAATTAAAATTTTAATCACATCATCATTTAAGCTGTCAGTTGTTTTTCTCTCATGCAAAGCGCTATGTTAGATAAGGCGTAAGACGACCGTATATTGGAAGGTGAAGTATGTAAGCCCCCCAAAAACCAAGGAAAAGTTTTCAATAATTGTTTACCTCTCCAACAAGAGTCTGGCATAGCATGAGAAAAATTCTTAATTTCAAATCTGCTGTGTATGATCTGTGGGTCCACAATCTGTGTGCTCCCGCCGTTGTCCCTATGTAGCTAAGACCAACTATCAATAAACCTGTAAAAGAAATTACGTTTCAATATTTCAATCTGATAAAAATTTTAACATCTGACAAAAATTTAAATTTCAAATGTGTTCAATTTCATTTGATATATGTACACTCATGGACTTTAAAGACGCCCAGGTCTTTACAACCCCTGTCCACTACTTTACTGCTCGACTATATTAATCCGACCGACCTAAAATTATTTACGACGAATACTCTTGCAGCCTTTCCAATAATTATCTACACGTGTTTGTATGTATTCATGCTTCAATGTAATACTGCTTTACACGCCGTGTCCGCAAATCGGGTTTACTATAGGAAAAACGTTTTATTTTTCATTTTTCTGCTTGCCCTAAAACGTAATAAATATTACGAAAATAATAAATTCCCATTAATAACTGAAAAAGTTAGGATATTTATCTTTTTACTTTAACAAAATGTCAATCATGTCAGCTAGGAATTGGCGGTATTATGAATTTGATACCTTACCACGTTTTCATTCACAATATCTTTGTTTTATGAAAATGTTTTGCAGGTTCTTAAAATTTTAAAATGGAAGTTAAAAAATGAAAACCTGTTTTTAAGAGAGTTTATTTTAAATTATTTTATTCTACGTAACTATTACCCCTTTTACATTTACAGTAATTGAAGAGTAACTTCTAACTGGTCTAAGTGCCAATTTTGTGTTAAATTGTTTTTTTTTGTTAAAACTCCTCAAAATTTTGTTTTTAGTTTTTAGTTTTCTGCAATATTAAGGTGTAATTTGCTTGTGCCTTTATATATGATTTGATTTCGTTACTTTTACTATTAAACAGGTTTCAGACTCTATTTCGCTTAAATCAAATTAGCACTTAGACCATTTAGAAATTACATTCTTCGAATGATATTACTTGACTTAAACAGTTTACATGAATTTACGCAATTTTTGTACATTGTCATATTATGTGAAAGTGTAAATATGATTTTATTTCATTGTTATTAATGGAAGTTTAATATTTCTATAGCGGTTTTGGAATTTTTTAGACTTTTTATAAAGAATGTTTTTTTTTTCGAAAAGTGAAAAATTAAAGGGTCTTCCTATAGTGAACTAGATCCGTGGACACATTGTATATTGGATTCTATATTATACAAATTTCGCAAAAGTGTAGTAATTTTTTAAGTTTTCTGATTAGATATATCAACCTTTAGAATTTTAATTTTACTGTAATTTTATACAAGTATAAAATTGTGAATAGCTTTAACAGCGACTCTCTACGATCAGAATTTTATAAAATTGTGATTAAATATATTATAACTAAACTAAATGATAAAATTTCTTATCTCGTTATATATACTAAGATAATCTGTCTTAACACAATTAATTACAGCCTGGGCCAAAAGTATTAGGCACCCTTACGATTTTAATTCTTCTCCGAAAGTGTTTACACAAAAGTTTCTAATTTTGTTGTAGTGAGAACTATATAGGATAATTTAAACAATGCCCAATACTTTATAGGGATTGTAAAACATCGGGTAGGTAACAATTCACAATTCTGGTTCAGAGAACAGCTAATCAGTCTCCTATCGGCGTGCAGTGGTTTTACCGGCCAAAAATAAAAAGTCAACCCTAAGGGTGTTTTTTCGCTTGGTGCGTTACTTTATCACCACACTGTATAAAATCCAATATACACCATATCCATGGATCGAGTTCACTATAGGAAAAACGTTTTAATTTTTCACTTTTCGAAAAAAATCATGCTTTATTAATAAAAACTGGTTGTCCTAAAAATTCCAAAGCCGCCATAATATTAATCTGCATTAACAACAGTAAAATAAAATCATTTACACTGTCACAAAATATAGCAATACTCAAAAATTCCGTTAGTAAATACACGAAAACTGTTTCAGTAAAGTAATATCAATTTAATTATAGACTGTACCTAACTTTTTAATGGTGTAAATGTAAATAGAATCAATTCCAAAAACCAAAAACAAAATTTGGAGCAGTTTTAACCAAAAAAAAAACCATTTAACACAAAATTGGCACTTAGACCAGTTAGAAGTTACTCTTCAATTACTGTAAATGTAAAAGGGGTAATAGTTATGTAGAATAAAATAATTTAAAATAAACTCTCTTAAAAACAGGTTTTCATATTTTAACTTCAATTTTAAAATTTTAAGAACCTGCAAACATTTTCATAAAACAAAGATATTGTGAATGAAAACGTGGTAAGGTATCAAATTCATAATACCGCCAATTCCTAGCTGACATGATTGACATTTTGTTAAAGTAAAAAGATAAATATCCTAACTTTTTCAGTTATTAATGGGAATTTATTATTTTCGTAATATTTATTACGTTTTAGGGCAAGCAGAAAAATGAAAAATAAAACGTTTTTCCTATAGTAAACCCGATTTGCGGACACGGCGTGTAAAACAGTATTACATTGAAGCACGAATACATACAAACACGTGTAGATAATTATTGGAAAGGCTGCAAGAGTACCCGTCGTAAATAATTTTAGGTCGGTCGGATTAAGATAGTCGACCGGTAAAGTAGAGGGCAGGGGTTGTAAAGACCTGCGCGTCTTTAAAGTCCATGAGTGTACATCCAAACTAAGAAGATAAACAAATAACAAAATAGTTTTTAGTATTTAGGACGTCTTTTAAATTCTATTCAAAATAATAAATCGATAAAATAAATGAAAAAGACTTTCTTAATACGTAAAAGTTTTATTATATTAAAATTAATATAAAAACCACTTCGGAGATGTAAAATAATTAGGACAAAAAAATTGATTAACAATTTTCTTATTAGAATCAAAACTGACCCTGTGATTTTTTTTTTGTGAAAGTAATGTATGAAGTTAATTTCAGGGAATTGAGCAGTCCAAATTTGAAGTCCGTCTGTGCGTGAGGATGCAATTTTTCTTGCTTTTCCTTATCAGACTGCCACAGGATAACTAAAACGGACCAACACCGCTAGTCAAAAAAATAAACACAATGCATTTGTACGAAAGCAAAACATATCTTTTCAATAAAATATTTTGAAACTCATTAAGTTGTTCCTTAATTAAAAATAAGTTAAGAAAAAGGCAAAAGAATTGGTGGTACTCGGACTCCGGGACTCGGAGTCCTCGATTCATCATTCTTTTCTTCCATCAAATACGAATATAATTTAATTTTTTGAAATTAATTCAATTAATTAATTCGATGTAAATCGCTTAGAGGAAAATATAGATCAAGGACAGAACATGTTTTTTTGCTAGTATTTTATTGAAATTAAATATAGACACCATATTTTTTTTACATCTTTGAAGTTTTTCCGATCATCCCGGAAGAATATCAGGATATATAAGCTGCCTGCCGGGGAGTCAGTCACACCACAGAAGTCAGTGAATAAGTAACTGTCAATCAAAAATTTAGGGTCAGGTATTTTGTTGCAACAACTACAAAATTCAGGTCCAAACTATTCGAAACACGATTCAAACTTTTAAGCGAAAGAAAGCATCTATTATTACAAGCAAATTTTCTGTGGTTCCCCGGACATCACATACCGGTTTGTATGTTGTATGAAACGCTACGATTCGATCATTGAAAAAAAATTTATTCTGAGACACAAATTGCAAAAAAACCTAAATAAATATTTCTTGAAATATTCAGTTTTAATGTACAGGCTGGATTAATTTCGGTGTCTCTTATGGGCATCTCCGTAACTATAGAGATAGATTTTTGGAGATTAAGTCAATAGTGTAAACAAAAATTGGCTATCTTCTTTCGTTTTCAAGTTATGGGCAAAAATTGCCATTTTCGACTTTTCGTTTTTCGGCCATATCTCGTTTATTTCTAGAGATATTAAAAAACTGCTTGAACATTATTACGACACTTTTTGGAATACAATTCAGTGGTGTAGTTGCTTTTTTAATATTTACTTAAAGTTTCAAGTTATAACATAAAGATATATTTTTTTTAAATAGAAATCATAGTAGGCAATGCTCTCATTAAATAGAGATTTTTTTTGTGTTTTCAAAAATATATACTTTGTTGGATTTATTTTTTTATAACTAAATAAACTAGGAAAAACTGTCATTTTTGTTATTATCCTTGCGTTAATATCCTATGTCTCAATAGGCTGAATTCAATACGGTGCGAATTTTTTGTTTTGCATTATTCGCATTAATTTGCAAAATACCGTTTTATCGTTTTGAGCGACCGTTCTGATAAGAGCTCCTGTCTGACTTTCTATTGGAAATGAGTTTATCATTCATCACGTTTCACTGAACATTTTAACAAGAATGTTTCAAACTATGTATTATTAAAACGTGTTAAGACCGAAAATTTATAGAAATTTTTTTTTAATCTTTGAATGGTCAACATTGCACGAACATCATCAACGTGTCACTATCGGTTGATAGCCTTCGTTAGGAAGAAACGTTGAACGTTGGTGTAATTTTCAGTGTCCGTTTAAAGGTTCAAAACAATTTTTATACAATTTCCATCGGACAAGAAACTATTTTAATAAAAAAATTTATAATTGAAGTCGACTCTTATCCGATGAAATATGTGAGAGAAAATAGTTTTTAAATTTTTAAACTAACTAAACTTAAAAGGGACACTATGAAATCGCAAGAACACTACGTTTCGCTATCGCTTTATAGTTTCGTCAGGAGCGAAAAAAATGTAAATAAACAAGTTCAAAAGAACCGAAAAAGTAACATGATTTTAAACTAAAATACGAGTTGTCCGGATAAACATAACGGTAATAATAACTAAATTAGAACTGTATTAAGATTTCTTTTTTTTTTGTTTCTCTTGAGTTATATTTTATTAAAAACACTGAAAACAAAAACAAACACAAATAGTAAAATATAAACAAATTCGGACATGTATCAAACTAGATTTTCCTGCATTCATATTTAATAAAAACGAAAAAGCTTTTGCCAGATCGGTCGCGATGGGTGCTACATTTCTCAAACGGAATTTTGTAAAATAAAGTGAATATGAATTTTTTTACGCGGGCAAAACTGTCTAAAGGTTTCAAAGTTTGTCAATATTTAATCAAAACAAAAGAAATGTCGGCACTGCATTGAAGACAGCCTACTGAGACTAGGATATTAACAAAGACAATAACAAAAATGACAGTTTCTCCTATTAGTTATAAAAAATAAACCCAACAAAGTATATAGTTTTGAAAACAGAAAAAAAAAAATAATAACTTTATGTTATATATCGAAAATTTAAGGAAATATTAAAAAGTCAACTACACCATTGAATTGTATTCCAAAAAGTGTCCTAATAATGTTCAAGCAGTTTTTTAATATCTCTAGAAATAAACGAGATATGACCGAAAAACGAAAAGTCGAAAATGGCAATTTTTGCCCATAACTTGAAAACGAAAGAAGATAGCCAATTTTTGTTTACACTATTGACTTAATCTCCAAAAAAGAGATCGAGACTTGGCCACTGGTTTTCTTCTATCTCTTATAGTTACGGAGATGCCCATAAGAGACATCGAAATTAATCCACCCTGTACGTACGTAAAATAGTTTTCAAAAAATAAAAGACGCATGTATATTTTTTGTTACAATTTCAAGAATTTCCAAGTTCACTTCTCCACAAGTCCAGTGCAACGTGCCCACTGACAATGTTTTCTTCATCAAGAGATACTGTTTATTCTTGCAATTTATGAATTATTTAATCTAAGGATTTGGGTTTATGGTGAGGGGTTATTTGGTCATCCAATTGCAAAAGTACAGAATATATTTTCTACCAATTACAAGCTTTGGACAAACGAAAATAATCACCATTTAAGCTGATTTTCCTGCTTGGAAAATTCGTCATTTGGGGATTGCTGCTATTGGTTTTCATTAATCACGTGATCAATGATAACCAATACCTTTCGTCAAGTGACGACGACAGCCAATGACAGCAATCCCCAAATTCTCTATAGCAGGAAAAGCAGCTTTACTAACTCTTTATCAAATAGTAAACAACAACCATAATCGTTATTCGCACAAATACATAACAATTTGCTTTAAAATAATCAATAATAGCACTCTTGCCATAATTGCTTCTTAACAATGGGCAAGTTTCAATTCAATTATTACAAGAATTAGTCTTTTTTCATTCTTCAACAGTAGTTATTTTAATTAAGAAGTTTTTTTTTTAATTAAATAAAATATCATACTTTAGGGATTTTCTACCGAGCTAACCATTCCTAACCACAATAAACCTCAATAAACTTTCAAATTTTTACCGGCTAACTACGCCAAACAATGACGTCAGAGTTGACCATAATCTTAATCCAAGTCCTGAGATAGTTAAAGAATGGTTAATATTGTTATATCTCTCAGATTGAAGTGTTTTCGTAAATAAACGCATATACTGCTACAGTGGAGTGTGTGGATACAAATAGGGGAAGAACGGGAAAAGTGGCCAGGGCGGGAAAAGTAGCCATTACCGATTTCACGCATTCAATAGTGCTGCAACCTGCTGAGAAACGGGCAAACTAGTTCATACGACGCCATTAAATTGTCTGTGAGTTTGGTGGCGATACCTCGGCCCGTTTACATTTAGGAGAAGTTTTTGTCTTTTTCAGCCCTCTGATGTAAGGTAAGTCAGTTATATCATCCCTGTTATCTTGCTTTTATGTACAGTAGTGATTATTTGCAATGTTACAGCTTAAACGGCTTGTTTTTACCTACAAATCTATATGTTCGTTGTTTAGTTTTGTTGGTTGGACAAACTACAATTGTAAAGTGGCGACTCAGTTGGTCGCGAAAATGCTTGTACTGCAATGAAGTATTTTCAAAATCAAAAGATAATGAAGAATGGATACGATGTTGTAGGTGCAAGGAATGGGCGCATGAGGAATGTGCCGGTGCGAAGAAGAAGATGACGAGTTTTAATGTGAATTTCGCAAATAACTACTTCATAAATGCCCTTCTTGGTTTACGATTACATTAAAATCCAAGATTTTACTTATGTTAAATTAGGCCAGTGTTTCCCAAACTGCGAGGCGCGAAAGTCTTCAAAGGGGGTGCAGCAGAAAAAATTAAAAATTTATCATATTATTTTTTTACGAGTGATTGTGTACACATACAGTCGCGAACAATAAATTTTGGTCATCATTAATTGTCAAAGGTTGTCACTGAACTTGTATTTTATTGAAACTAAGGAGATTCTTAATTTTGAATGCTAGGAATAGTCTCTTAAATATTTAATTTATTTATTAATTATAAAATTGACGTTTTGATTGACAGTGCCTATCAAAATTTAATACTCACGACTGTACATATACCATGAGTTTTTTTTTTTTACTTGGAACATATGTACTGTCGCAAGCAATAAATTTTGGTCGTCACTGTCAAATAAAACGTCAGATTCATTTTCGTAAATTAGAAATTTACTTTATTTTGCCAAAAAAAGGGTCGGAAATAAATAAAATTTTTAAGAAATTATTCCTAGTGCTCAAAATTAAGACATCAATCTCTTTTTTTAATGAAATACGAGTCAAGTACAAGTCTTTGACAATCAATGACGATCAAAATTTATTGCTCGCGACCGTACAATGTAAATATTCCTAAGTTTAGTTTGAGAAAAAAACGAGTCAATGCGTTGCAGGATATGCAATTAAGCTTCAATAAAACAAATGTGCTGTTACTGTCAGTTATGAAATACAACATGAGTCTCAAATATTCAACAAATACTTTGAAAGCATTTGATCAGCATCAGTCTTCAAGTTCGAGGTTCGAGGGGCAGATAGGAGGGGTGTGAATCATAACACAGCTCAAAAGGGAGTCGCGAAACCCAAAAGTTTGGGAAACGCTGAATTAGGCTATTAAGTTGTGTTTTGTAAAATAAACATGGTTATTTAACGGATTTCATGTGTTTCATATCGAAAAGCTTAGTTGGCAAAAGCAGTCAGTCAAAAGTCAGTTTACCCGACCAGGTAGAAAAAATGGCCACTTTGCAAGGGTTTAGGAAAACACATGTAGAAGCCAAAAAATTAGTTTAAATGGAAAAAGGAGTGTACGTTGTTGTTCCTTAGAGTCTGGAGAATGTATGTGTATTTAGGGTTTTTAAAGCAGTTACGGTTCTTTTTTATTTTAATTAAAATCCCCTAGGGCGGCCACTTTTCCCGTCCTTTCCCTACAACGAAAAATACAATCAAAAATTTTGAGATTTTTTAAAATTGTTTTCATTTTTGAGTTTTCGTAAGTCCGGTACATATACAAACAGAATGTTTTCAGGAATTGTATCATATTTAAGTCATTTAAGAAAGGATTGACGTAGCATATTTTCAACAGTGAAGTTCATAATAGTAAAAAGATGATGTGATGCCTTTATGAACGTTGGTTTTTAATTTGGAAAAAAGAATTTCCAACGCTGCAGCACCTATTAGCAAGCGTGGTATTTTAGGCGAAGAAACCGTGTCCGATTACATGAGGGTTTTTCTCTCAGAAAATTAGGGAAAACCTCCCTTAATTACGCGAATTGGTACGCTGCGACCACCGATGCTTTATGTCAGGCGTTGGCATGGTAGTGGAACATGACGGGGTTTATTCCCTTTCTGCGCAATATTAGTTTCCCGCTAATCCCATCAACCAATGCGACACGAACATTTTTTGTGACTTCACGATCACACTTGTTTGTTGATGGATTCATTCAGACCGTCGAAGTGAGGGGGTACTACGTGCTGGCCCTTTTCGGATTTATATGCCCACGTTTGCTTTAATTGAACAAAACAAGGGGCATCGGACCCATTTAAGAAAGACAAAAGACAAGAAATAAAAATCCCAAGAAAGTATTTAAAAAAGGAATTCATTAAATACCGAAGTTACAGATACAAAAATAACAAAAGAAAATAAAAAAATTAAATGACCTGGGATTATAAAAGGAATTTCGTCGATTTTAACATTGACAATTGAACATAATAAAATTATCTCCCTATTCAATATAGGGTGGAATTCTGCACGAGAGGATCTCTGCTGTTTTGTTGTAGAACGCAAAAAGGGGGCCAACTTCGAAGGGGGAAGAAACTCAGTCATCCCTCAAGGATTCAACCAAAGGAACATTTGGTTCACGAACTGAATCTACATGACTGAGCTCAATTGGGTCTAGGGAAGACGACGGGTACCCGGGTTACCCGATACCCGATAATTACCCGTTACCCGATATACTGAAATTGCAGAACAACCAAGTAGTCTTCATTTCATTTTGCCTGATGTGTACCTAGTTGTCGGATATCGGGTACTTATCGGATACCCGGGTACTTATCGGGTAACGGGTAACTACCCGAGTATCAATAACGTGTAGCCGGGTAGTAAACTTATCGGGTATCGGTATCCCTAATTGGGTCCCACAAACGACTTCGCAACCACCTCCCGACTTATTACCTTTCTTCTGAATTCGCGCCGGGAGGTTTTGTTTAAAAATCCACGCGCTTCAACATCTGCCCAAGAGCTGGAGCCACCTAACGCATCCCTTCAGAACTATCAATTTTTGAGCGCGCGAAATAACATTTTCAGACGATTTGCTACGTACCTGTACAGGTGACGGAGGTGATCGCCGTGACAAACGTTTCGGCGTCGCCGGCCAGCCCCAGTGGGATAGGGTGGGTAAAACAAAACAAAAAAAATATACTAGCTCTGAACAAACAAACAATAAAACAAAATAAAGGCGCCACTTAATTTCTTTTGGGCTGAAAGGAACCGCGGGGAAAAATTAAGAAAAACCACGTCTCATTCAAGATATGTTTTCAATACAGTTTTATTCACACAAAACAAATAATAAAGTTAACATTAAACTGAGTCCAAAATTGACAAAAAAACAAAATATCAAAACTCTGAATAAAGCCGCAACCGCGCTTAAAATGTAAACACCACAATCGTCAAATCAACTAACCGGAACGGTGCGCAAAAAAGAAATAGCAAACAGCAACTTCAAAACGTATCACTACGCAGTGTGAAGCTACATGCCGTTTTCCGTTAGCGATGAACGTAAAATAAAATAATAAACAGGCCAACCTTATCCCTGCGCGTGTCGCACGTCGGTCGGAGTGTTGAACAGCTCCAAGGTGTCCGCCGGGACTCACGAAACCGTGCCGAAGCGGGGAATGGCCAACAAAATCAGACGCTCTTGCCGAAAGCGGCACCGAGGTGAGGAAACCCCTTAACTAAAGCCTGTTAGGAAGAAAGATACGCGATAGAAAGTGTCGAAGCGATACAGAACAACCAACGACTCACCTGTTCGCAGAACTGCTTGGAAGGGAACAGGCGTAGACAATGCGAATGTATTATTTCTCTTCACGTGTAACGGGATATAATCAGCCAAGAAAAGCTGTTATTGCCTTCGCCCACCATCAATTTTTGGGCGAAAACGTACACAAAGGAAAGCACAACGACACGAAACGGGTTGTTACACCGAGAAGAACGAGAATCATTCTGTTCTGACAAAATCGCTTCGCACCGGCGAACGGAAAAAGATGGGGTTAAAACAAAGAGAGATAGTGTGCCTCCGCCAACCGTGACAGAATCTTACGTCAACGAGGACCAATGGGTTCAATTTCTGTGTAGCTAACGTGGGAAAGGAATCGCTGATTTCACAATATGATGCAATAATGCGTAAATCAAAAAGGATAAATAAGAATCTATGCGACCGAAGAATTTAACTTTCGCAACCCAAACTTTTCCTTATCCTAACTTTTACAGGAAAACGAATAACATGGGGAAATACTTTGAAAGCAAATCGACGGAGCGCAAAGAATTTGCCGGGCGGTCTGTGAAAATAATTTCACGGGGAACAATATACAGGGTGATTCGGGGTCGGACAGAAATTGAACGGTAACAGATTATTTCTCACGCCTCAGCAAAAGAAACACGTTATCAAACAGGATATTTAGTCTTTAAGCTCGCTTGGAGTTTGATAATAATTTTGAATTCGCGACTCGAATTTCTTTATGCGAAGTTAAAAAGGGATACACAAGACTATTTAATATTTGAAGGAAAATAAATTTCGACGGTTTACGTAAATAAAGTTCTCAGCATTAGTCGGGATGTAGTTGATTTGATTCCAGGTTTCCTGAAATTTAACTGTTTTCGAATGTTTTCTAGACGTATTAGGTATATTTTTATTTCTTTAGAATTTTGATGTCTTCGTTAATGCGAAAACACAACTTCAGTTATACACGTAAGACTCATTTTTTATGCACTTTATAAAAAGAGGTCGGTATTGTTATGTGTGTTCCGTTAATAACATAATAGGAAACATATTTTATAATTATAGTTACGGCAATTTTGTCGGCGTTAAGGTGTCCAACAGCAAACATATGAAAATAAAATAACACATCTAAAGAACTAGAAAAGAACATATCGCAGCAATTAATAATGCGTATAAACTTTAAAACATCTCCCGCAATTTGTCTAATCCCACTAAAAAAGATAACCCTTTACGTCACTAATTCGGTAACTGTAGTTGTAACTGATGAGGCTAAGAATAGTTAGCTCTGTACAAAATCAGAGACCTACACTATATCCTAATGTATATAGATGGAGATACATTAAGAAATTTGTAGAATTTTATATTCGTTTTATCATTTAGGGTTATCGCAGTAAATGAAAGCGTATCACAAAGTGGAAAAAAAACTACATATAGTGTTCCTAGAACACTCTGTATATTGTTCACTCAAATGAAATTTCAAATTTGAGTTTAAAGTATGTATTAATAAATCAATATTTGGCCTAACTCATTTGCTAAGTTAAAAGCTTTTAATATTTTAATGTTCAAACAAAATTTGTCATAGTTTTAATTTTTTAATAACTAAAATTTATATTTTTACAGTGAAGAACAAAATTTGATTGTCTCATTTATTGTGTACAGTGTCAATGAAATGCAAAAGAAAAATTCAAACTACTTTTCGGAGTGAGCGGGAGAAGAGGGAGACGAAATTTTGTACAGAAATTAAAGCAAAATATTAGCTGTTGAACATTAAAACGTTGCAAAATAAATTGACAATGTTCTTACCAAATCAGGACAATTCGTTAATTAATTTTTATAAGCAATGAATTTCAAATTCAAAAGCACTATAAGACCATATCGTCTTGGTATCATTACTAAAATAACAACATACACGTCATAAAATTTGAAATTGTTAACTCTGACCAAAACTAAACTAACTTTTTCTGTATTTTATAACTCAATTTACAACACATGTTTAATTATTTTTCTGTAAATTGGCAAAAGTATATGTCCGCCCAAAATTGGGACGTATGGTCACTTTATGTATACCTTAGCAATATAATAAGTAAGTATATTTCTTATCATAAATTAAATTCTAAATTTTTTAACAGTAATACTTGCCAAATAAAACAGTTGCTAGAAATGTATCTTTCATGTACCACAGAGCAAGAATCGAGAAAACTTGCACGTGCAAATGTAACAATATCGCTGGCCAGTCATTACTCCTTTTGATGTTTTCTGCCAGCGCACTCACTTCCTCTACGTTAACCATTTCTCACATTTAAATCCTTCCTTCTACCGTCTACCAGTTGGTTTTAATTACTGGAACTCATCGCATTTACAAGTCTGGCGAACTTGCAAATTAATTAATATTCAAAAATATTCTTACCTTTGTTAAAGTGACGATGACAGTGTATTTTTTTTTAATGGAAAATGACGTCGTCGCCGAACTCGAAAATAATTCGATTCTTAGTAACTTATTTTGATTTCATTCGTACCCATTCCTAAATACAGATGAGTTTAAACTAAACTTGAGTAATAAAGACAATTAATTTATCTTAAAAAAAAGGTATTAAATAAATGTCTTCAAACCAATAGGAAAGTTAATGCTGAACAAGAATTTGACCTTTGACATGTATAAATGATTTAAGACCTATTGTATTGTAATAAACCCATGTCCTTTTTTAGTATGCCTATGTATTTATGTACACCAGAAAAATGCACTTACAACTAATGTTTAGAGTACGATTTTTTTTCTAATTTTCCATGTAATCGGATTTGTGGCACCATTTTCTAGCTGATAATTGTAGCAGTTGTATATTTCAATTTCATTTTCATTAACATTAACATTTATTTATAAAATAAAAGTACTGTTCCAATTAAAAAAAAACTTAAAAAAGTCATGGAAATTTTTCGAAAATGCACATTTTCAAAGATTTAAAATTAATACAGACTTTTCTAGCATGCTGAGTAAATAAAAATAAATAAATTAATAAATCGTTGTTACGAACAAAGAAATGTACCTGGTACCTATTTTATATTAATTATTTCTGTATTTTAAACAAACTTTTAAATTTCAGTTTTGTTTATAGATCACTGTTTCTGTAACACGAAATTTTCTTTTTGTGCAGTGAACTTTAACTATTCATAATTTTGTAAATTTGTATTATTGTCAGTGGTGTACAGATGGCGCGGCTCCGAGAAATCTGTATGTTCTTTGGAAAAATTCTAAAAAAAACAATCATACTTAGCTCGGGGCCGGAGGTACACTGCTGTCGAAAAAACTGCCATAAGTTTGGAATGTATTTCAATTTAAGTTTGAACGTGTTATTGTTGTTGAATAATATAAACGAAGTGATCAGAAAAGGAAAATACTTTTTATGTTTCATGTGTTGCTATTAAAAATTTCCAACGCTAATTTAGATCAAACTATTATAGAGAGTCAAACAAAACGAGTTAAATAAACCAAAATTATTTTATTATTCTATTTTTTCTGTATAAATCGAATGAGTAACAAAGTATTTTTAATGACACATTAATTTTTAATTGGACTTATGGCCGTTTTCATAATCAGACTTTAAGGAAGTGTTAAGTAAATTTAAGAATGGGGAAACAAATGTATTTTTTTAAGTTAAAATAACTTTAAAATTAAAATCCTATTATGAAATCGGACCTTACTGTTATATTAATTAATTCATGAAAACGTATGATAAAGAATATTCTTAAAAATGATGCAAATTCCTGTTCATGAAACCAGTAATTTAAATACAAATTGTGGAATTTAAGCATCTAATAAGAAAATGAAAATTAATACTGAATAGGATATTGTTCCTAATATTTAATCCTGTTTAAGTATCTTGCGCAGGAATGATTTTATACCTCTACATCCTATTACATTTGTAAAATGTTGATATTCTGGAAAATTTCCGGTAATCCCGTGTATTATCCCAATTTGGTGTGTGGGTACACAGAGAAAAATCATTAGTAAAAAGTAACACAAATTGTAGTTAGAATTAAGACGAAAACAAATTGTAGCAAATATACGCACAATTGTCGGACTATTTACTAGAATTGTGCTAATATTAACTACAATTGTGTTAATATTTCTTACAATTTGTTTCTGTCTTTATTCTGACTACTATTTGTGTTAATTTTTACTATTGATTTTTCTCTGTGTATAAGAAGCTGCTAACTAATTATCTTTTAGTATTGAACAATTTCTTGTGTGGGAAAGTTTTGTTTAATTTCGTTGTGAAATGGAACGCAGAACACATACTACCGAAAGAGATAATCATCCCATTGTATGTATATTGTCATAGGACCAACGATACCTGTTATTATTACTGGAAACCGTAACCAATATTTATTTATTAAGCTTGCCGCCGGCCGTACCATAAAAGCAGGTCAGCCGGCTAAATGTTGTTAAGGTTCATAATTGCAAAGCACGGATATTCGTACGGCCAGTGGTATTTCATTTCGTCTTAAAACTTTTCGACATCGCTGTACCCAGTCGGCGCCCTTATGCAAAACAATAAAATTGATGCCCCTCTTCCAAAAAATCGGAATAAATGCACGTGAATTTATACAGAGTGTCTAAAAATGATTTACCTATATCTTTCATAAGCTGACTTTATTAGTGCCTGTTGTATGGAGACTATGAAATCTTTCCAGATTTTGTTTAAGTTTGAAAGTTTATTTGTGTTGAAAAATTTACTTTAACAAATTTTTGCTTAATTTTGGAACAATTTAAAAGTATGCTAACGAAATTTTTGGAAAAACATTATAAATACTTCATACTGTCGCTTAGGAAAATTTGTTTGTGATTTTAGAGTCGAATAGGGTTGATAATATGGGACGTATACCTAAATAAAGAACCCATTTTTTGGCACCCTGTATACAGTTTCTTTTATTAGATTTAACGAAAATAATTAAAAATTTGCTTTCCAATCTTTTTCAGATCAACATCAATACGAAGTATGTTTTTCTCTGTAGCTATCACTGACTAATTTATGAGCAGATCTCGACAAATAGCACCCTCCAATTTTTGAACGAAACAGTTAAATCATTTTGGTGAATATAAATTGGAATATCAAGTGGATTTTTGAATTGAAGTAATTTACATGAAAATATTTTTGTTAAACAAACACTGTTCTTCGTATTTTATACAATTCCTCTCCAGTTATGTCTTTGATATTTTAATGAAGATAAATCATGTTTTAAAAGTGACTGTTCATTTTAATATGCAGTGCGTCCCCAAATGGATTGGAAAGAAAATATTTACTTTATTTTTTTCAACTTTGTTCTCTATAAAAGATTTTGTTTGTTTGAAAACAATCGAATTGAATCGATGAGTGCATAAACATGTTCAGTCCAAATTGCCTGTTCTGAGAAAAAAAAACTTTCTCTAGATTTTTATTTTAAATAATTATTGGTTTCAGGAGGTTTTAGATATCATATAAAATAGCGACATCTTACTATCGCTTTTTGACCTAACATTGCAGTAGGATAGACAAATTGAAGCGGGATTTGCTCCTAATAAGTCCCATAATGCAAGTCGTTTATGGTCTGCAGTGGGAATGTCGAGCTACGTCTCTGCTGAAGAAGCCCCAAGCAGGGCTGAAACAGCTGTCCAGAGGCTGCTCGAGGTTCTCACTGCAATCAAAAACGATTTGCACAAAAAAAAATTTCTAAAAGTTTTAGATATCATTATATGAAAGAATTTTAAGCGAATATTTCACTTAAAATAAAAATCTAGAGAAAGTGTTTTGTGTTTTCTCAAAACAGTCAATTTGGACTGAACATGAACACGATTATGCATTCACCAATTCAATTAATTTTCTAACCATAATTCAGATATGATTCTTCTTAAAATTATTATTTTATTCAACGTGGAGCCTCAACATTTCAACACATTTTTCAGCCCTACGCGTAGAAAAATTCTTTATAAATATTTATTATTACCAACATTTCCTGTGACTGAATCGCTTATTTCCTTATTTTAAAATTATAATAGTGTAAACAAACTGTTTTATTGGTCCGTAGCGACCTACCGATCCATTTATTTGAGAAAAGAAATTTTTCTTGTCACATTACTGTTACATTATTATCACATGGCGGATAGCAAAAAGTGTAAAACTTTACTATTGCAACGAAGCGGTGCGATGTTATAAATAGATTGTGTACACGCCTCAACATATTTGCCGGCGCAGCGCGTCTAGCTGATAGTGAACAATCGGTAAGCCAAAGTAATAATGCATTCGTTAGGACGGCATGATTCACAATAATGTCGCGGTTGACTGCAATGCTCGGACACGATGCGCACGAGAGTGTGCTGCAGAGACGTGTCGTGCTTCTATTTAATTAAAATCAACTAAATTGTTGTTTCTAAATTCAAGAAAGAGCTGTTATTAGCTTCTGGAATTATATTCGCATTGTTACCGTGGCGATATTAGACTGATTGATTAAAAATCACGTATAAGCGGGCAGAACATTTAACGCTTCGATTTAGACCCTCGCGTCGAGTCGGACTGCCGCTGTCCCAAACTGGTTTCAAGCAGTTTCCTTTCTTAGATCCTCCCTTTGATTATTATTGTAGAATAGGCAGGATAACCATCGAGAAATAGAATTTTCCATTTTGGTTTCGTCTTTTTTCTCTATAAGAGACGAAGAATTTCCGCTTTCGTTTCTTATAGAGATAAGAGAAGAAGAATTTTTCGTTTCGTCTCTTATAGAGATAAGAGACCAATATGAAAAATTCTCTTCCTCGACGAGATGCTATCAAAGACGAAATCAAAATGGAATTTTTTTCTGGACGAGATGTTTTCGTCTCTTGTAAAGATAAGATTATCGAAACCGAAATGAAAAAATGAAACTTGAATTGTCTCTTGACCATCAGTATCTACAAATTTGTTTCAAAACTTTCAATTGTTGAAACAGTAGACTAATATGAAAATATGTTGCTTTTAGAAAAATTTTGTTTTTCAGATTGATTTCAAAAGTCCAATTCATCACTAGAGAACGGAAACTCGTACAGGAGACAGGTGGAAGGGAGCCGTAGGAGTTGGCGATCACGCGCTTTCGCGTTCTGCCTTGATTTGACTGCTCAGTCTTCGGTTCATCGTAGTAGGAAGCGTAAATTAACATTAATGAACATTAAATTAACCATAATAAATGCAAGCTTTTACAAACAAAAATTAAAATACTTGGTTATGAAATTGATGAAAATGATGTTCGCCCAAATGCCTCAAAAATGTTAAAACAACTAAAACGTTTGTCTCTCTAATTTTTATAGATAATTTGTTTCAAGAATCGCTTTTCCACCTCACCAACTCTTAAAGAAAAATGAAAAAAATATTTGGGATACAGAAAAACATCAATCATTCGACTTTTTAAAACAAAAACTTATTGAAACTCCTGTACTAAAGCTTGATTATACCTGGAGATCCCGAGATGTCCACAGTTACTTCATAGGAGTCGCTAACCCTCCGAACTTGACGACCCCTCATCAACGGCCAAGGATCGCCGGATGCAGCCTGCATCCCTGACGTAGCTGGTTGTGGAGACTGTCGTGCATTCGCCTCCTCCCCTACTTGGATTAATTTATATTTATTGGGTAGGCCTTCAAACAGTAGTAGCCCAGGGCTCCCAAAATTAACGGTCCACCTCTGCCTCCCTTGGTACTTGCTGTCGTTCGTCGGCCTTCCGGGATCTTCGTAGCAGCTCTTCGCGACCCACCTTTGAATTCGCCGCCTGGTCACCCCATGAGCTTCGCCCATTTCTCTGGCGATTACATGCAACCACCGGTGAAAATGGGCATACCCGCCGAACCGGACGGAATTAACATCATCGAAGTCTCTCTTTTAGGGAACCCATCGCCGGACACTCCGACAGAACTGTTGAATTTTCCGCAACTCCTGGGTTCAAGGCACTCCTCAGAATCAATTGTGGAAACGTTCGCAATACTTACAGCACATACGAAGCCCAACGAATCCCGCATCCTGCGACGCAAAAATGGATCTCCAATACGCCGCACCATGGCGAAAATTATTTCCATTATTGCATAATGCACAAGAAAAAAAAAAGCAAAACCCAAAAATAAAAATTTGAGACGTGAGACAACATATACAGGTAGGTACTGAGCCGACCGATTCTTACTATACTAACCCCTTCCATATCTGCCGTAACTTTATCGCAAATTTATTCCTAACAAGGCAATTGTTTATCTAGCAGCACTCTTGAACAATAACTTCTTTGTCCCATACCTTCCACTTCGTATCAAATTACTACGACTTCGTATTTTCGTCGAGAGGGGGGAAAGGGTAACAGAAGAAATAATTATGTAAAAGGGCCCACACATTTTGTTCAATCCGCCCGAATTGGACCGCATAAGCCAAATCTCAAGAACCATGATTACACGGTTTCTAAAGCGGGCCGCACACTTAGCTTTTCTAATTGTAAGTTAGTTTGACAACACTCTTGTATGGTACACTAATGCTTAAAAGTTTCGAAATGAAAAGCAATAAAATCGTTCGAATTTGAACCTTATTGAAACGGGCCTAATATATTTCGAACCTTTAGGAACAGAGACACTTTCTCCGCACCCCGATAGGAGGGTTGTTTACTTAGGTCCTATTAAACCCCGGCCGGTGCAGATGTTTATGGTTTGTTGAATTTCGTTGCCAGTATTTGGTTCCGAGTATTTATTGAGGCGACGCGCGGTTGCGAACGCGGACGCGGTGGCGAATTTGTTTGTTTTCTTTTGCTTTAACTTAAAAATTGAACAAAAAATGTTTTTTTTTAAATTAGAATATTTTATATTGTTAAATAACAGGATTTCAGATCATATTATAAAGACATATAAATGTTAAATTGCTATAAAGGATCGACGATGTTAATTAATCTGAAAAATTATAATTATACCAAATTTCTGCCTTTATACACTTCTGGTTTGTTTGACTTCACAAAAATTTTATTCGTTTGTAGTTTGTGTATGTTTTTCTGTGGATTCAAAAATGTTCATTACGAGAAATACATAAATAGATTTTTAGTAAATATGAAATACAGGGTGATTTATTAGCTCACCGACAAGCTTTGCCATACGGAAAGCTCACATAATTTTAAGAAAATAATAACAATTAGGACATATGTTCGATTTTATTTATTTTTAAGTAAATAGAAGACCTCACAATTTTGATTCTAGTTATTTTGTCCCGTTCCTCTGTACAGCTGTTTCAGTCCTATTTGGGGCTTCGTCAGCAGAAGCGATCGCAGGATGTCGCTATTTAAGCGGTTTCTATTATGCTATTTAAGCATTTCCGTTATATTTTACATTTCTTCACGTCATCTTTATTTTATAAATGTTAATATACTGATATTTTCAATTCAATTTTATCATACACGTCTTATTCACATGTCAAGAAACCTATTCATGTAAAATATTTTCGACATCAAGAAAAATTATGTTTCATTTTACCGAACCTCTGTTTTATGATACCCTTTTGTTCTTTGTGATAAAGAGATATCACGTATAAAAACCTATAACTTTTATGCTGTTATGTTTTTCTGCGGATCCTAAAATGAAGCATCTATACATACCGTGACTTATTTTATTAACTCTAAACATAAAAGGTAAATATTCCCAGGTTCAGTTATAAAAAAAAAAAAACATGTCAATGCATGGCAGAATATGCAAACAAGTTTCAATAAAACAAATATGATGTTAATGTCAGTTATGAATGTCATGAATTATGTCTGAAATATTTTAAAAAATACTATGAAAGAATTTGATAATAGTTTGGCATTAGTATTTAAAACGTGAAGGACATTTGAAACAGTTAAAATGTTTTTATTAAAAATAAGTGTTATTATTTTTTCTAAAATTGACCATAGGGATATTTACATTGCATATTCAGAGTAAAAAAAACTCATGGTATAGGATGCACAATATATAAAAAAAAATCTAAAACAATTTTATATATCAAATATGCATAAAACAAAAATTATGTGTTGATTATTGGAAACAAGTAAAATAAATGAATAAATGTATCGGAAATCCCTGTTTAAGATGAGGGTTTTAGTATGAGGATACTTATTGATCGAATAATTAACTCATTAAAATTATTCAGAATCATACAAATTTAGGAAACTTAACAAATATAGTATTAAACTCCTAGAATATAGAATATATGTGTAATACTTAAAAATTGCAATACTTGCGTTAAAAATAATATACATATTTTATTCTACGCCACAGAGGAAAAAATAATATTCTTCTTTTTAGTTTCTTCTCAAATCTGACATCAGTAAAATAAGTTGAAAAGTTCATCCACAAAGTTTGGCAAGTTTTCATTAATCTAGAAGTTAAGAGAAAATGATTAAATCGTATAACATTTATTTTGTGAAAATATGTGAATGATGTTTGAGTATTTGAAAAAATATATAGAATGAGCTAGATTATTTAAATTTGTTTCTTATTATCATAATATAAATGCTAAGAAGTTCTGCTCAACAAAGCTATTAATTAGTTGCAAAACATATGTGTATTTAATGAAACTAGAAAGTTAAATTTAATTAACGAAAAATAACAGATTTTATTTTATTGACTTATTTAATTTCAGTTGCCAAAGTTTCAGAAATTTTAATTTCATAATGCACACATTATTTACTACACATGTTATAATATTTAGAAAATAAATTTTGTTAAATTTTTTATCCATCCAACTACAATGAAAGTCTTTCTAGCAGATTATTCAAGTTGGTTGAATAAGTTCGCATCTGTGTTAAATCGCTGTGTTTGCGATGACCGGTTTTATTATCGGGGTAGCAGGTACGGTTGTAAAAGTTATAAAGTTCATAATTGCAAAGCATAAAATTTCTTACTGCCAGTGTACTGCATGTCTCGTACTCCGAAAACTTTATAGCAGAAGTGTACAGTGCCTCTTCAATCGGTCAAGGAAGTTGTATTTTGTAATCCCAATAAATATACACGTATACTACGTATTTTGTGTTATATTAAATCTACCGACGTGGCGCACAGTGGGGTGTTTGATATAAAAAGTTGGCCAAAATTATTTTATGCGCTTTTTGTCTCTATTATATACAAAAAAATATTTTATGGCAAACGATTACACACATTTAATGAATAAAGTAACAGAAACAATAAAAACAATTTTTTTTATTCGATGTAAAAATTAAACATATAAAATAGCGACATCTTACTATCGCTTTTTGACCTAACATTGCAGTAGGATAGACAAATTGAAGCGGGATTTGCTCCTAATGAGTCCCCCATGCAAGGCGGCCATGCTTGCTGTCAAAGCATATTGAAAGATTTTAGAAAAATTTTGTGCAAATCGTTTTTGATTGCAGCGAGAACCTCGAGCAGCCTCTGGACAGCTGTTTCAGCCCTGCTTGGGGCTTCTTCTTGCACAAAATTTTTCTAAAATCTTTCATTATGCTTTGACAGCAAGCATGGCCGCCTTGCATGGGGGACTCATTAGGAGCAAATCCCGCTTCAATTTGTCTATCCTACTGCAATGTTAGGTCAAAAAGCGATAGTAAGATGTCGCTATTTTATATGTTCATCATTCTTACATCGCATTTGCGAATAAATTGGGCAAGTCGTTTTTGGTCTGCAGTGGGAATGTCGAGCTACGTTTCTGCTGAAGAAGCCCCAAGCAGGGCTGAAACAGCTGTCCAGAGGCTGCTCGAGGTTCTCGCTGCAATCAAAAACGATTTGCACAAAATTTTTGTAAAAATTAAAGTTGACTATCTTTAATGAATTTCCTGATTGTGACTAATGGTACGTGTGCACTAATTTCATTTTGCTTTACGAAAGCAGCTTCCGTATTTCGAGCAGAAATCTATCGAGACTTGAATTCTGATCGAAAATGAGGAAGTTGTCTCTAATCTTTTATGGTTTTCCTCAGAAAATGTGGTTATGTTAATCAAGTGCGTCTCCAAATATTTAAACTTTTCCTCGAACTTTATACGACGAGATTAAATCAAACAAGGTCTTTCTGGTCATGCTTATGAAATTTTCTATGGAATCTGTGAACAAATATTGCAGTAAAGTAAATATTATTATTTATTGTTAAGGCACTGTTTATTTACCACCAGTTATTTTTAATCGTCAACTTCCATAAAAGTGGATAAAATTCTACCTGAAAAGTTGTTAATTCTTATATAATTTGGTTTTATTGTTGTCTTTTCCGGATTAAATTGCAAAAAAAGTAAGTGTTTACTATTGCTTGTAAAGGGTAAACATTCTAACTCCGTTTTTTTTTTAACTCTACATACGGATGGACGCGAGGAAACACCGAAAAGGTGTTCAAGGTGTTCCCTGGCGCCCTAAAGTGTTACAATTAAGATTTTTATGAACCTAGTAACGATTCTTTTCGCAATTATTATAAGGGCAAAAAAACTGAAATTTTAAATAAATAATTGGCCATGAATAATCCGAATTTTGGGCCGTATTCACCAAATTTTTTTGGTTTAACCATTTCTTAAAAATAATTGTTTTATTTATTGTCTTAACAACTGTGTTAATGGAGAAAATCACTAGTTACCAATTAAACGTTGGCGAATGCGACTTTGCATGAATAAAAATTGTGCGTCGACCACTTTTTGAAAAAAATTATAAAATCAATTGGTGCATTTTGGTAAAAAAAATCACTGATTATTAACACTAATGAATGACACTATATTAGTAATATAAATTTTTTGCTTGGCAAAGCTTGGAAGTGAAACTAAAATTCTCGTGTTCGCAGTGAAATGAAAAAAAAATATATATATTTGATGAAGGTTATTTCAAAGATTCAGAAATAATGCTAGGGAACAGTATAAAGATGTCATATTGTGTTTGATATTAGTACATACCTTCAAGATGAGAATCCATTTCAAAAATTTTAAAAATAAATTTGCGATCACTAATATTTAGAAGAAAATGCAGACGATTATACGGGGTTTGACAACGTTAATAAGTGGCGAAAGTGACACTCAATTTTCGATTGAGCTACTCTCGTTCGTTTTTCAGCAAATGGCAAACAAATTGCATACGAAGATAGCCCGATAGCCGAATCTGTTCTAGGAAATGCTTAATTATATTAGAAAATCCAATACGGGAATTTGACTTTTGGCCAATTTTTTATATCAATACCCCACTGTGCGACGCACGCCCCGCAACACCTGAAGCACACGTTACTTTCTGGTGCAAACTCGTCAACCAATATGTATTTATATTTCCTTATTTCGTAGGAAAAATGATTCAAGATCCATCAATTAATATTCGTGATATAGCAAAAACCTTACACCTTTTTGGCGCCACTCTTGTGTCGGCGCCCTCAGACCTTGCTTACCTTACTTACCGCCTTCCTCCGGCCCTTATACCTACTTCTAAAATTGCAGTCGTGCACAGTCTTCCTTTTAATTCATTAATGCCCGGTTTTTCAATCACAGATTAATCCTAACTCTCGGTTTATTTCCATTGTAACAAGTACGCAAACAATTGTTTCCATGGCAATAAACTGAAGGTTAAAGTTAATTTGTGATTGAAAAATCGGCCCTAAGATTGCGTCAGAACTGTGACCTGTGGTTGTTATTTCTGTAGACATTAGGACCGGTTTTTCAATCATAAGTTAACTTTAACCTTCAGTTTATTGCGATGGAAACAATTGTCTTCGTTCTTGTTACCATGGAAATAAATCGAGAGTTAGGGTTAACCTGTGATTGAAAAACCGGGCCTTAGGCATTTACGATAATTGGAGCGGTATATACCGGTGAATCTATTCTCTCACTCTTACTTGCATTAAACGCATTCGTTCTATTTTACTTCTCTATCCCGATCCATGTACCGCTCCAATGATCGTAAACGCCTACTGATTATATTTTTCACAACCAACTCTTACGTAATTATATGTTGAACTCAGTATACGCGTTCACGCAAAACCTGATAAGTCCAAAATGGGGGAATTCGATTTAGACAAGGAATTAAAGGTTTATTATCGAGGTGAATCATCTGGTGAGGCCAGATTCATTCATTTCTCGTGTCATATATTATAATATATCAGGAATTTATGAATCAGGCCTTACCTGACAATGCAATTCAATAATAAATCCTTAATACCAGGTCTAATTCTTTACCCCGGGGGGTAAAGAACACCGTGCCACAAAAATGTAATTTCTCAGGACGAAACCTTTTTATTTATTTATTTTTGCAACTTTAAATATATGTTTTTTCGTTACTAGTAGTAATCGCTTTATGATAATTATTATCGGTGATTACTGCTAGTTGCGAAGAAACTTGCATTTAAGTTAAAAAAATTAAAAAAAGTTGCTCTCCTGAAAAATTACATTTTTGTGACACGATGTCCTTTACTTCCGGGGTAATGAATTGGAATTTCGTCATTTTGGACTTATCAAGTTTTCCGTGAATGCTCTTCGAATGTGACACGGATACAATGAGAAAAAGTTTACCTTCTAGAGAAAAGTTTATAATATTTTTTTTTAATGACAGTTACATATTTTAATATTTAAAAATTGGTCCCACAGAAAAAAATTCGTGACACCATTTTCATACAAATAAAATATATAACAAAATTAACAAAGGAACACTCGCTACATTTACATCTGGTAAATATTATAGGTACATGCTTAAACCTAACACTGATATATAATAACATTTCGTAATAATAAATAC
This sequence comes from Prosopocoilus inquinatus, assembly GCA_036172665.1. Classification (NCBI taxonomy): domain Eukaryota; kingdom Metazoa; phylum Arthropoda; class Insecta; order Coleoptera; family Lucanidae; genus Prosopocoilus; species Prosopocoilus inquinatus. The sequence continues at coordinate 57,430,902 of CM069871.1, forward strand.
TTCATTGAATACACGCACGTGAAAAAGGCAATTCGACGGAGGCACATTGTTCATTATGGTCAGCTCATTAATACGCAGTATTTCAATAAATATTAATATTCATAATACGACATGACGACGCTTAAAACAAAAATTAACAAAGCGTTATTTATTCTGTTAAGAAGAATTAGTTTGGTGCTGCTATTTGGATGGAATATTATTCGCCGTTGCGCTAAAACAATTTTTTTTCTCAATTCGTAAATATATCTATGCATTGCATACATTAGAACATCAAAAAAGACTGCAGACAACTGTAACTTAAGTCTAGTTTAAAGCCTGGTCCCGATTACTGGCATCCATATATCAGCAATTTACGAGTGTTTCCCACGTGAACACTCAAATTATGGCAAAAACACTCCGACAACAATGCTGATAATTAGTGGCGAAAAATTTTATGAATAGTTTAAACAGCTTTTTGACCTAACATTGCATTATGATTGACAAATTGAAGCCAACGTTTCTGCTAATGAAGCCCCAAAGAGGGCTGATACAGCTATACAATCAAAAACGATTTGCAACATTTTTTTTTATTGAAAAATCTTATGTTCGTTAATGAATTATGCAAGGATTAAAATAAATGCTTCTTTGACATGAGAGAATTTAAAGTTGGTTATAAAGAAAAAAATATTTTAATATAACCAATAACGAACGTGACCATACAAATCAATGTTCATTTAATTTATTATATTTTTTTTTTTCTTTAGGGAGTAATTATAGTAGCCTGCATTTTCTGAAGTCGCACTTTACAATGCAGTTTAAACGAGAAACTATGACTTCATAAAATACAGGCTATCATACATGGCGTACATGGTCACGTGGGACTCGTAAATTGTTGAAGACTCGGTAGTACACTACATAAATCTATTTGCATTGGCTTAGATACGTTAACGACGACATAAATACTGATAAAAATAACATGTTAATCCTTAACCCCTACTGAAGAAATTTATATTAATTCTCCTTCTCTTCTGACATTTTATTAAGCTCTTCTAGATCTTCCCTGGTGATGTCTTTGTCACCGTAACCCCACACGTGGCTGCCGTCTCCGGATTTAAGGGCACGTCTGTGGATCATCTTCGACGAAACGCTCTTCAAATCGTACGCCCAGCCGATCCGCGCGAAGAAGTCGATGAAATGAGTGGACGGGTTAAATCTGTTGCCGAGCTCTCCCGTTTTGTAATCCCAGGGAAAGACGTGATGGTAATTGTGCCAGCCTTCACCCAGAGCTGCGATGGACACTGCCAAATTTTCAACTGGACTTATATACCTAAAAATTAAAAAAAAGCTTTGGCTTAATGGCTTCCGCAGAAAGCATTTAAATAAATAAAATAATTAGTTCATAATTAAAGAGGAGTATTGCTTTTTTGTATTTATAATAATAATGTAACAGAAAGAGGAGTTGTTACTCATACAAGCATGCAATATCGCCGCATAACTTCAATAACAGCAAGAAGTAGGTACGTAGTTGTATAACATCAGCTGCTGCATCGTATGAGTAATGAGGATTTTCACGGAATGCACGCAAATAATTCGAAACACGCAATTATTCTCGTTTGAAATTAGGTCACTCGAATCATATAAATACCGATCTTAACTTCTAGGAAGTTCGCAGTTCAACAGTTCGAGTCCTAGGTACGCACCCCTCAGGGCCGTAGCTAGGGGGACGCCTGCCCTGGAAAATTTTAAGCCTGCCCTACGACCGCCCAACCTGAAAATATTTTAAAAATACGTAAAAGCATTGAAATATTTAGTCTGGCTACGGCCCTGGAACCCCAGCTGATGAAGAGATGAATTATTTTAATCTCTTTCTTAACCGGCTACAAGTGTAACCCTTTTCTCATCTACGGTGTCATTGTGTATTCAATAAATGTGTCTTTGACCCAAAAACTGATTGATCTTCTTCAGCCTATCGTCAAATAATAATGAGCAGAGGCGGCCTTAATAAAAAAGAAATCTGTTTTGCCACTTAAAGAGCAAAAAATACTGAATTCATTAAAAAAAGTAGGTAATAGTTATTTACGTGTCAAACTTTGTAAATAAATCCTTACGGGCGATCTGGGGCGAGTCCCAGAATCCAGTGAGCCTAGTAAAGATTGTTTGCAAAGCGTCTCGCATACAAACTTTTATTTTCAGCCTCAGGCGGCGATTTTTCATTAATTTACTTTATTTGTTTCATGAAATCGTTTTTTTTTTTATCGAAGGCGTTATTTCTAGCTAGATGTAGTCGTGGTGACGTAAACAAACAATCTGCCCTCTAGAAGCCTGTAAAATTTTACAGGTCTTTTATACAAGCCCGCAAAAGTTTTACAGGCCTGTTCCTTTAATTTATCTTTTACTTGGTTACCATAAACAACAAAATTTACCTGTAAAATGTCATTTACTAAGAAGGTGGAAATAAAATAATTTTTCCTACACATCGATATTACTTTTATTTAACATGTTTCATTTTTTTTAAATATGTCCTTATTTGAGAGTGTGAAATAAAAATGTAACTGTGGAAACAAAGGAACAAAACTGTGAAATAAAAATATGACTATCTAGTAACATACGAATTATACTTGAGCTAGTTGCTTTTGTACTCTCCTACACTAAAGTGAGATGATCGCCAGATTAAGCAATCGACCACTAGATGGCAGCCACGTGTTTTGTAAATTCGAATAATAAAAAAAAAGAAAAAGTAACGATTAACTGATAATTATCAAAACAAAAACAAAATACAGTCAAATCTATTTAAACAATTACAAAAGACGGTCGCACAGTGGAACAATCTAATAGGAGCTACTGGACATGGCTGCTATAGCTACATCTGTGTACAGATTTTTATGAAAATTTGTATATATAATACCAATACCATTTACAACAGACGGTGAAAATTAAATTACGATTCATTAATCGGTTCATAACCAAAATAACAAAAGACTTTTGGTCTTATGTTACTTTAAGTTCTGCGTTATCAGAGAAAGATTATGAAAGGAAAATGAAACTAAAATAATTTTTAAATTCGCATATTAGCGCAAATTAGCTAAAATTTGTAACATATAAACGTTAATGCAGTAATATACAGCATGTCCCAAAATAGGTCTCAAACATTTTTGCTACAAAATGATTAAACCAGCGAAATCAAAAGGTTGGTACTTTTTGCCAATACTAAGACTTTGACAGAATTTATTCCTCAGAATGAGGAATCTGTGAATTTGCAGTGGATATAGAGATAATGTTTCATTATGAACATGGCCTACTAATTTAAAAATATTTTGCTGTTATTAATTAGTTATGTTGTAAGTAATTAAGAAATGTTGGCATCGTTGTAAAAAGAAAAAGAAATCTCTACCGAATGAAATACAAAATACTATACTGTTAAAAAAGCAAAAAATAAGATCGTACAAATGTTTTGACTAGCAATGCAATTGTTTACAAATTCAGAATCAACATGAAAATTAGAGAATCTTTCCCAATTTAAACTAATTTTTATCATCAAAAATAAAAAACTTTACAATGGTAACCCTTCCAAATTGAACACCCAATGTAGCAATACATAGATGAACTATTTTGAGAAAGTAGAGGGTGACTACGCGAGAATTCCTACCCCCTTTAACTCTTTTATTTTTGATTTTAGGAAAAAACACTTAACACAAAAATTAAAAGGACTAAATCAAAGTTTCTCTGTGTGCTCACAGAAAAACAATTGATGGTCGGATAAACGAGATATAAACTAAACTTAAGTTTTTTTTAATAAATTAAATTAACTTAAATTCAGCATCAACATAGAAATTAGCTGATTTAACCGAATTTATATCCTCAAAAATAAAAAAAAATAAGAATCACGACCCTTTCAAATTGAACACCCGATATAATAATGCATAGATGAACTATTTTGAGAAAGTATGTTGCATATTTTCCCACCCTTCATGATTAGGTTATTTGGTTATAACTTATTCTAATAAAATAAATTAATACGAAGTAGGAAACAGTAACAGAAAGACAGAAAAATTCTGTCACTTACGGGATATGAACCCGGGCCTCTCTCGGTTTCGCGGCAAGAATTCTTTATAAATGCAGAATTTTCCTGTCTTCCTCTAAGTGTTTGCTTCCTTGTATTAATTTATTTAATTCAGCACTAACATATCCTCCTCTTTATATTTGAGATATTCTTATAAAATTTAATGCAATTATAATGATACACAAAAAAATACAAAATGGTATCAAAGAAGCGTAAGCGAACAAGAAAAATAACACAACAAAAAGAAAAAAATCGATCTTGAACTAGAATCTTCAAAAGATTGAAACCCTCGACAAACTGAAAGACAAAATATTAATTTTGACGTATTTCAAGACGAGTCTTTTGCAAAAAAAACACAAATCCCTAGCGTCATTTGTTTGGAAGATATTTGCATTTGTCTTAAAGTATTGCAACAGTGATATGTTTTAAAAAGTTGAATAACGCGTAAACGGTTTACGTTAGACCCTATGTGTGGTACATAAAGTCACATTAAAATTGAGCCCGGAATCCGAAAATGTAAAAACATATAGGGTCTTCCATTTAAAATAACGAAATGATATAACGTCCAGACTAAACGAAACACTCTGTATACAGCAAACTTATTTTAAAATATGCCTTATATGAAATAATGAAACTTTTGTTTGAAACCATTTTTTGTAAAATGACTAACTAAACAGATATCAAAAGAACCGTCTTAGATAGAACACTCTATATTCATAAAAAATTAAATATCTTATAAGGTCGCAAGAAGTCGCAAAATCTGATGGTATCAGCTTGAAACTTAATGTCGTAGTGTATTAATGTTATATTATACAGCGCGATATTGCGAGAGTTTTACGAAACTGTCAATAATAGATTAACATTAATAATTTTTATTTTCCTGCTAAACGGCACATTGGAGCATAGATTTGACATATCAGGGATAATGTACTTAGACACTCTTTTTTCAGTATAAAGTTTGTTGTAATTTAGAAAAACAACGAAGAAATTCAAATTTGAAATGTTTTCTGATTTAAAATGACATTGTTTTTCAGCTACTATGAGGCTTATTTTTTAAAGAAATTAAAAAAAAGTTAAAGATGCTTTAACATACCAACATAAGTAACAAATATGTATAAAAAGATTTTCTGAATTTGATACTTGAGTTTCTGACCGATGTCCAAAGCATTACATTAGATCGTTCCACTGTGGGTCGTCGTTGTAGATAAAACGAAAATAAAAATGCGTAAAACTAAGAATAAGACAAATCGATTGAAAACCAAAAATTTAATCTGAAAATATTAAAGATTAAAATATAAAATCAAAATAAACTCAAATCGAGTAAATGAAATAAAAGAAAACAACGGAAGTCAATTATTCAATCAATCGTATCAAAATAAAATCAAAAAAAAGAAAAAACAAAAAACGTAAGATGATAGACGAAAATTAAAAAAGGAATAGAATTTGATCGTTAAATATTAAAAGGAAAAATATAATTAAAAAGTAAGATCAAATTGCGTAAAAGAAAAGATGACAATGGGGATCGATCGAAGGGACTAAAATGCAAGAATAACTCAAATCGAGTAAATAGAAAAAATTAAAAACAAAAGATGATCAGCTGATAATTAAAAAATTAAATCGTATCGAATAAAAGGTAAACTGATACTTAAAAAATAAAAATAAATTTAATGAATATCGAATAAAAGAAAAAGCACAGGTCAATCGACTAATTATACAGCGTGGATATTTTCAAGACGGGTGATTTTTTTCAAAAAACGCTCGGACCCGTCAATTTTATCTTATTGGTGAAAGGAGGGGGGCTAGGTACCATTTGATTTAAAAAGTTAATACTCGCCTAGCATTTTACGTTTTTTATTAAAAATAGTTTCTGGAAAGGGCAAAAATTTAGACAAAATTGATGGGTCCGAATATTTTTTTGAAAAAATTGATCGTCTTGAATTTATCCTCTACTTAGTTTTCAGACTGTATTAAAAACTGAACTAGAGTCAAAGTCAAATAAGGAATAAAAAAAAAGTAAAAATACGACGAGTTTGACAGAAAGAAAGAAAGAAAAAAAAACAGAGGAGAATAGGTAAAATCAAATCAAACCGAGTCAAAAAAAGACAAAAGATGATCGGCGATGAAGATAAGACAAAAATAAAAATTCTACAGTGAGATCGAATCGAGATATCGAAAAAGTTAGACACCCGAAGAAAAAAAAAGCATAGCAAATCAAACTAAATCAAGAAAAGACAAAATACGAGCCACCGGTTTATAACTAAAAATATGAAATAAAGTCAAACAATTAGAATCAGTACGTCTGCATAGATTGTTTAAAAAATTTCTAAAATTGGCTGCTCTACACCAATATTAACCAACCTATTAGGTCATTGAATTCAGAAATCAGTAAGTTATGATTTTAAATAGTCCACATAATAAGACTGAATGGATTAGTGTTTGGATGTATTTATACCTTGAAGTAATTACTTCAGTTAGCGACCTATTATAAGGATTTGAAATTCAAATACAAAGGAAAATATTTAATTTCACTCAATCTATAAATAAATTTGGATTTGACTCCTAACCACAATATGTTTTTTTAAAAACTAAATACGTATTTCGGCAGCTATGCTGCCATCTTCAGTAGTTGCGACTTCTATCCTACTAAATCACAGGAGAAGAATCTCTCAATTAGATTGCACGCTTCAGCGAAAACTGCAACCCCAGTTTATTTCTATGAGAAAATAATAATCTCTGTATTGCACATTCGGTGATATTAAGTCAGTCTTTATGTTTCGCTTTCTGTTGAGCATATGAAAGCTGACAGTGAAATTCTCAGATGGAATTAGGCTAAGAGCACCTATTAATGAACACTTAAGAAGGGTTTTTCCTAGTTTGTATATGACCATATGAATTCCTTGAATTAAACTAATTTTTAAATGAGTTAATAATTGCAATATACAATTCTTATCATTCGTTTTTTTTTTATCCCATAAATAACATATACAAGAAGATCATTAGACTCATTCGTTTGGAAAGCCGAATTAATACCGCTTAAAAAACTAAACACATCAAACAAAAGAAAAACCCTTGCCTTTCTCCTCTTAAGCAGACTTGACATTACATGTTTTATCATATGATTTCTGTTCTGTTCTATTATAGTGTGAACGGAGAAATAGTCGCTTACGACAAAACAGATGAAAAGTCATATGAGAAAACATGTAATGGAAAGTCTACTTTATATTATTATTTATTGTAAAATTTTATTTTCTTATGTTTAACGTTGCTGTAATGATAAAGGATTTATTTTGTAAACTATCTGCAAGTCATTGGTTGTTATTTTGTTATTACTGTATTATCTTTTCATCCTTTTTTTTAATATGGTCACATTTGTTAAAATTACGTTCTCTTTTATTTTACTAATTTTCGGTACATTCCGAACCGCTTGCCAGTGGTGGCTCTTTAGTCAAAAAGAGTAGGCTGGGTTTTCTGTAAAACGCGGACGGTTCCGTTGTTTATAACAGTAAAACAGTTGCGGGCGAGTATTCAGACTGACGACCCCTAAATTATTAGGTAAATAACTCGCGGTCGTCGCACTATCTCCAATATCAATTTATTTAATATACTTTTGTCACAGTCTCTCATTTTTTTCTTGAATTCTGCTTATGACCCAAGATTATGACTCATCCATGGCTCCACCATTTTTTTATTTGAGGTAACCATAGGTATTACGCTGTGTCCATGAATCATGACAACATTTTTCCGTTCGTGTACAACCCTCGCTACGTCAGGGTTTTGACTTTAAACCCTGGCACTTTCATAGCAAATTGGCACTCAACGTGTAACTAACGTTTAACCCTAGCATACCTAGGGGTCTACTCTGTGTTAAAACAGTTAAATTTAAAGGGGTGTTAAATTTTGTTGCTACGGTAACAACCAATCATGGAACTGTATTTTAGATTTTTAAGGACCTCTAAATTTTAACAGTCCGTTAAAAAGTTACAGAATACGCCCTCTAAGCAGCCAGTTGAAGATCGATCATCTAAACCCGTAGCTAAATTTAAATTTATTAACTAAAATAGAAAAGGAGACTGTGGTTTAAGAGATAATTGAAATTAACCTCTGCCCACAATAATATATCGTAAGCATCGTAAGGTATTTACGGCATGTGCTTTTAAAGGACTCGAAAATACCTTACGGTGCTTACGATTGCTGTTAGAATTGCAGTGTTAATTACCCAATCAACAAGATAAAAGATAAGCGTGCAAACTCACTTGTCATATGGCTTCTGACCCCACATATGAGCTACGCTGTTCACAAAAAACGCAATGTTCAGGGTGATACAAAAGCGCGCATTAAAATTAATCCAAAACGAGTTCCACAACGATTCATTCCAGTAGTACACAGGGATGCCGACAGGAAGAGCTATTGTGAAGATGAAGAAAAGTATTGGATAGTATCTGAAAAAAAAAACATAATGTTGTAGTTATTTATTTTAGAAGTTTAGAATTTAAGAAAGTTTATGCATTCTCGGGATATCTCTGAAGCACTAGCATATTTGTTTATGTTATTAGGTTGGTAATATGATACGGGGGCGTGTTTAGTCTGAGCAGCAAAGAAACCGGAAGAGGAACGGCAGTCTCCCGAGGGTTACCGCGTAGGGTCTTTACGTGTATGGGCTCTCGAAGGCGGTTGAAATGTGTAGTGGATGTTTGGTAAGGGCTGCCCAAGAAATATCAGCTTGAAGGAGGCGATCTTTTATTGCGAGACAGCATCGGCCTTGAAATGGCAATCTGGTAAATTATTTCGTGGTTGACCTGGTGAGGTTTTCGGGGCCGTCAAGGCGACGGTGACCCGGGCTCTCGAGTGAGAGCAGGACTGAGACGTCGTCGGGGAACAGTTCAGTGGCGTAGCATTGTAGGGGACCGGCGACGTGGAAGAGGTGCACAGAGACGTCAGCAGGCGTCTCTAGGTGACCTCAGGTATGGTTGAATGACGCATTGTCGGAGATCGGTCCAGTGGGGTAGCACTGTAGGGGACCGACGATGCGAGAGAAAGATGTGGTTGAACTGTCATGCATTGTCGGGGATCGGTCCAGTGGCGTAGCACTGTAGGGGACCGACGATGCTGGGAAATATCTAGCAGAATGACTGACCTTGTGGGGATCGTGCTCCCTAAAACGGTCATGACTTGGTGCATATTCGTGCTTGGTCGAAGTGCTGGAGGCACTTGTAGGAGGTGGTTACACCAATAATCCTGAGAGCTCATGCGCAGGAGGCAAGGTATGCTAATATCCATCGGGAAGGGTGGGTTTTGTATCCACAGGTGAATGCGGATACAAATATTAGCTATCTTTCATGAAACTGGGAAACTAATTACAATCCATAAAGAAGGGTTAAGGAACGGGGACAGTGGAAACAGGCAAAAGGAGGAAAGAAGGACATATGCCTTGGTAGTAGACAACGCGGGGAGGTCTTATACGGAAACCCTCAACGTTGTGAGAGACACGCTGAAAGGAGACCCCACGGCCAAGGCAGTACAAGGTATCAGATGCACCCGCGAGGGCAAGCTGCTAATCTCGGTCCAGAAAGACGACGCAATCCTGGAAACACTAAAGACTAACCTAAGCAAAAGGGTCGAGTCAGGCAATATCAGGAAGATAGATGGAGCTGGGAGGCCGGTAACTATCCAAATACGTGGAATGGACGCGAACACGGGCCAAAAAGAAGTACAGGAAGCAATACGAACAGCCATTGGTAAGGCGTCAGATGATGGTACGGTCAAGGTGGGCCAAATGAGGCCGAATGCGGGAAGGACACAAGCGGTCACTGTGGTCCTTCCCAAAAGAGATGCGCGGATGTTGACCGAGAAAAAACAAATTGTGATAGGCGTGGTCCCCTGCCGAGTTGAGGCCAGAATAAGCGTACTAAAGTGTAGAAGATGTTGGGCACATACGCATTCGGCGGAGGAGTGCAGAAATCCGACTCGAGAAAAGGACTGCAGATATTGCGGAACAACGGGCCATATTGCAAACGAGTGTAAAAGTGAGGCGGCATGTCCACTCTGCGAAACCACTGGACACAAGGCTGGCAGTGGAGCGTGCCCGCTGTTCAAAACAGCTTTAAAGAAGGCTAGACAAGAGGAGAGGAAAGAATCAAAAAATCGAGAAAACATGCCGAGGAGTGAAAGGGGTATGGAAAGAGAAGGACTCGAAGGCAATTTAGAGGAAAGAAAGACAAACACCGAATTACTTTACCACGGACCGCCGCTCCGATGCGAATGATGGAATGAGGAGGTCGCAAACGAAGAAAACACCCGGGCCATAAGGTTTGCCCAGCTAAACACTGATCGCCACGCTGAGGCGTGGGATCTGGTATTGCAAATAGCGCGAGAAGAAAAGATTGACGTGGTGCTAGGGCAAGAACCGAGCCGGAGGAGAGTCCGAAAAAATATATGTGCTAATATCTACGATACTTTTGCTTTTGCTACAAACATCTCTAGTCAAATTGTGATAGGGGGGAAGGTTTTATTTGTGTAAACGTCCAATCTTATACTTGTTATTCGTGCTATTTTTCCCCAAATAGACCACTGGAGGAATTCGGAGAGTACCTGAACAATTTAGAAGCGCATATGAGAAACCACGGCAGGGAATGCAATATTGCGGGAGACTTGAACGCCAAAATGCTAAGTGCTAATGCCGTCAGGGCAAATGATAAGGGCAGAGTCCTGGAAGAATGGATCGCCACAAACGACCTTCTGGTAATAAATAAGGGAGAGACTCCCACATTCATGAATCAAAGGGGTCAATCAATCATTGACATAACCCTGGGGACACAGGGGGTTGGTGCTCATATCAAAGGCTGGCGGGTCGCTGAGGAAATCGAAAGCCTCAGCGACCACAGGATTATCTTTTTCGAAGTGGAAAGACAAGGAAAAATTTCTGCAAGCAGTAAAAAAGAGAAAAAAGGTTAGAGAATCACGCAAGATGGGGTTAAAGCATTGGCGGAAGAGTTCCGAGAAATAAACAAAGACGGAATAAAGACCCCGCAAGCATTGGTCAAACGTCTACAGAACCTCTGCAACAAGTACTTAGTGAAAAAAAAACGGAGCATACAAGGGAAACCTACTACTGGTGGAGACAGGAGATCGCCGAAATGAGGTGTAAATGTATTAAACTCAGGAGGAGGGCGATACGATCCAACAAAAACAGGGAAACGAATAGAGACGATATATGGAGGGAATACAGGAGTACTAAAGCGGGCCTGAAGAAGGAGATACGCAGGTAGAAAGCCAAATGCTGGGACAACCTAAGGGATGAGTTAAACGGCAACATCTGGGGAATGGCATATAAAATTGCCACCAATAAATTAAAACTTAGGCAGGCCACCCAGCTAAGCCCAGAGGAGGAGGAGGTACAAATGAGGAAGCTGTTCCCAAACATAAGAAGGAGGTCATGGAAGATATCTCGGCGCAGAGCTGACACTGAGACAAATGCTGATTTTACGGAGGACGAACTTCTCCGAGCTGTAACTCGAATCAAGTGTGGGAAAGCTACCGGACCGGACCTCATTCCCCCTGACGTTGTCAAGGCTGCTGCAATTGCAAATCCTTTAATTTTCCTGAACGTCTACAACGACTGCATGGCTGGAGCGCACTTCCCTGAGGCCTGGAAGAATGCGAGGCTCGTACTTATAGAAAAGCCAAAAAAGAGACTAGGGGATCCCAAAACATACCGCCCAATCTGTCTACTAGATGTAGTTGGGAAACTTTTGGAGACCATGTTGAGAAACCGCTTGGTAGAACAGCTAGACCAAAAGGGCATAATAAATCCCAATCAACATGGGTTTAGGGTCGGGAAATCGACGCTGACCGCTCTAGAAAGTGTTACACAGATAGTAGACAGGATACGTGGGAAGGCGGATAAGAACAGGGATTATTGCATTATGATCACATTGGATGTAAGCAATGCTTTTAATTCCGCCCCATGGTACCATATCATGAAGGCACTACATATGGGCAAAGTTGAGAAATCACTGGTCAGGGTTATATCCTCCTACCTAACGGACAGGTTTGTCACCTCGCCTTGTGGGAGCAAAATGAGGCTGACTTGTGGTGTCCCACAGGGATCCGTCCTCGGACCGACGTTGTGGAACCTACTCTACAATAAGGTCCTAGAGGTGAACCTGGGAGAGGGAGCGACAACAACTGCATATGCCGACGACCTGGCGAACTAGCATGGAGAACGGTCACTCACATGCTAAGGACGATCATGATAGAGAAGGCCAAAGATGAGAAGAAAATAAGAAGAGTAGGCAGACTATAAGACAGAGGGAGAGAAGAGGAAGGATGTGAAGAAGAAGGAAGGAAGGAAGGAAGGAAGGAAGGAAGGAAGGACGAAGAGGACATGAAGAGGAAGGACGGAAGACAAGGAGGGGGACAGGCGGAAGAGGAACACAGATGCAGAGGAAGAAATGCCGAAGGGCGGTACCCTCTGCATCGAGTGTGGAAAGAGAGGAAAGGGGTTTAGCTGGTAGGCGCTCGACATGAGCCGGGCGAATCCAGCACGTCCGGCGCGTAGATTTTTTAGCGCCGGATGTCTTTAGAAGATTCCCCGACCTCTATAAAAAAAAAAAAAGGTGAATGTGGGGGTAATGCATGCGAAGAGAAGAACTCAACGTGAGAGGATGACTTCCCCAGTATCCAATATCATCACGAGGGAGCTACAGCTTCTAGATTCGCCGCCGGAGCAGGTGGGGCCGGGAAAACGGCCCCGGTAAGTGGATTGTTCCATTTTACTGAATAGATACTCGTAAAGAGTTACTTGTAATTTGCATGGTTCTTATCGAATTGGAATGCGATGCTCGGAAGCTAAGACGTTTACCCTCAGCGCCTGTTGCGGTCAGGGAAGCGAGAAAGAAAGAAATAACATTAGGAATGAGAGACCTAACCAAAGGTGAGTGAATGTTTATTGTAACTCCGTCCTCAGATAATATTGTTTGTCTATAATATTTAAACAAAAAAAAGTCTAGCCAACAATAATCTCATATTTGATAAAAACGCCATGTTTACTTGAGATGAGAATAGATTTCTTTTACAGTCACATTTCTTTGAAACAGACATAAAATATAGACAGCGACGACACTACTACAGTATTTGGCTGGTTTGGTTCCACGAAATTTATTTTGTTTATTTTATTTTCATTCACGAACTAAAAGTGTTTACATCAGCTTAAAAGTGTTTGATAAAGTGACAAAATATTTTAGGCACATAAATCGTTCAAGATGAATATTCAATGTCCAAAAATAAATTTGCATTTGGCTGTAGTGGTCTTTTCGTGATTTTATCACCTTTGCGTGAACAGCCGGAAAATCTGCTTCAGATTTAATTCGTTATTCAATTTTAAAATAGGTACTCAAAATTACTTATTGTTAGCTGCAAAAACTTTTCAGTCGATAAGAAGTTTAAACGGAAACGGCATAGATTAAATACGAACTGGACCCATTCATTTTTGAGTCGGCAAAGATTAAGCTTTGTAAATAAAATAGAAGATAAGGTACTCATGAGAAAGTGAGTTACGGAATTTCGACGACAAATCGCTGTTCTGTTTAGGCAACTCAAACGACTTTGGTGTATAAACCCCGTTGCTCCCAGTTGTTGGATTGTAAAATACTTTCTAGAAAAAGCGTTGTAATTCTGAAAAAGTTTATGTAATGTTCAAAAAACTGTCTTCGCGTGAAGTCATGAGAATGTCTGGAAGATCCCTTTAGGTCTCGTTGTTGATACCACCTTCAAGACGCTGAAAGTAGATGAGAGCCTCAAAATTTAGCATAACTTGGCCCATATGCAAAATTGAATACCACCAGGTTGGCTTTAATTTATTTAATTGTTCCTTGGATGATTTGTAATCGGAGACAAACTCATTGTATTTAAGAGGCTGTAAACCGTTGACGTATCTAAACAAAATACGAGCCCCGTTATTCGTTTCGAGCCATTAAATTAAAGATTAGTAAATTTGTAACAATGCTAACTTACTTTTTTTGCCACATAACGATAGCATCCTCTTCTAAATCACTCATGTCGACCACCTTTCGTTTTTCGACAACATTAGGATGAGGGGTCAACACCAACCATCCGACGTGGGAAAACAAAAAACCCCGTTTGGCGTTATGGGGATCAGAATCGGTCTCGCTGTATTTGTGGTGAACTCGGTGATCGAGGGCCCAAGCCCAAGCATGTCTCTGAAATGATTTATCGATCTTTTAAAACGATTTTTTTTTCATAATTGAAGTTGGTTCTTGTCCGATGAAAATTGTAAGTACAAAGTTTTTTAATCTCGAACCGGACAGAAATATAAAATAAACAAGTTGTCAAGAGAAACAAGTCGTCAAGAGAAACGAAACGGTGATTTTAAAATAAAATACGAGTTGTCCGGATTAAAGGGAAAAGTAACTAGAACTAAATTAAAACTATTTTTTTTTGTTACCGTTTCGTTTCTCTTGACAACTTGTTTATTTACTTTTTTTTCACTCCTGACGAAGCTATAAATCTATAGCGAAACGTTGAGTGTGTTCCCTTCATATTTCTGTCCGATTCGAGTTTAAAAATCTTTGTACTTACGATTTTTTTTCATTTGTTAACCGTATAGATAATAGGAGTAGTATATTATACATCGAGGGGAAGAAATGCGTATTTTTTCTGATGTGTAATTTATCCAAAAACACCAAGGAAGAAAAACAGTATTCTCTCCTGAGGTGTGTATAATATTTTATTAATGACTGGAAATAAAAGAATCCAAACTTTTAAGAATAAAAAATTGTAATAAATCGCGGTGTTACTTTTGACAATTCAATTAATTTCGGAAATTATCTCCCTAGACAGTAAATATATTATTGCTGTCGCGATTTTCGTCTCATACTGTGACGGGGGAAAACGTAAAGTATAGAGTATCGCCGTATACAAGTTCTAACAAATCTAGAATTTGCTACGCACAAGTGCTACCCAGGCCTTATTATTATTTTACTTATTATTATTTTACGGGTTATTTTACAAGTTCTGATGCCAACTTTCTAGACCTCGTAATTGCTGTTGAGTAGGTCCTCCCCCCGTGCTTTTGGACGCCGTGTGTTGCTACCCGTTAGGATGCAATTGGAATTTTCTAGACTGGCACTCCTCCTACAATACCTTGGGAAACGGACGTTTATTTAAAATTAAATTCACCCAAATTCACTTCGTTAAGCAACGTGTAAACAAACAACCGATTCGAACGGTTGGGCCACCAAATCCAAGAATCAAACAAATGGTCGGGCCACCAAATCCAAGAATCAAACATTTGTTTGATTCTTGGATTTGGTGACCCGACAGTCTTTGACGGATTTACTTCGCTACGTTGTTTGTTAGCCTGCTGTTTGTGGAACCGTTCCGACGGGATTTTTCTTTTGACGGGGAGACTACGCTCTGAGGCTTACTTTTCTTTCAAGCAAGGTATGTGCCATCTTGTTCTTTTTTTTATTTGCCGGTTTTCACCGGCGTTTTATTCGCGATTGTATTACGACGTTAATTCCTTCTTTCTACCGGCTGGAAAGGGTCAGTTAATTTTTCTTTCTTGTGATGCTTTGTGCGTGCCTTTTTCTGTGCCGCTTGGAGCAGCATGCATATTATCCACCTCTCCGCTTTCTTAGGAGTGGCTTAAGAAGGTCGCACAGCCTCCGCTTTGAATTTGCAGCCACTTTTTCCTTTTGGTTCCGGAGAGATTCTAAAGGCCTACAGTAAGAATTCTCCTTTTTCTTATTACACCCGCCGAGGAGTTCCCGTGACGCCATCTTTCCGGAAATGCATTCTACCATTAGCGTTAGAGTTGCAAGCTGAGCTGCGGGAGGTTTCGCCACGAAATCGGCGAGGAGGAACGTGCTGGTGGTGTACGACGTGGCCTAAGGGAATTCTTTTCGGGTGCACGTCATTTCTTTTAGTACCTGAGATACAATTAGCGATTTTGTCCTTTACTTCTTTTTTTGGCATCTTTTGCAATTTTATCTTTACCTTGTACTGTCTTCATTGTTTGATTTGTTACTCCTTCTGAGCGTGAAAGTAAATTTTGACAGTTTCCGGCCTGGCGTTTCACGCAAGTTTTGTTTGGTTTACCTCTGGTTTATTGACGTACTTTTCTGTAAGCAAAACGAGAGTACTCACATCACTGCGGTCTTTGCCCTACAGTCTGAGCCTTGCAATGAAGAATTTTCCTAATGTTAAATTGATCGAACACTATACTAGGGGCCGTGTACTAATTTTGTACGACTTAATAAACGGACTATTTTACACATATTTGTGGGAGGTGATCCCCGGAAAGAAATAAAGAGCACTATTGAGGTTCCTTGTTTTTGAATTTTAACGAACATCAGGTGGGGAATACTCGTACCGAAGTGGGTTCTAAGGAGTTATACTCTTCGGGCAAATAGGGTCACATTTTCCAGGCTGTGTGTAATCGAATACTTTTGTTGCGTAACCACCACTCGGTGGCGCCCTTAATCGTAACACATTTTTATGTGTCCCACGCCGTCTCCCCTGAGTGGGCAACTCTCATCACCATTGTAGTCTCCAGGGGAACAACCGACCCAGCTTCAGAATTACGGCATGTTATGGTTGACGCGGTTATTGTTCATTTTAAGTCGAATGGTTAAACATCCGGCGCGTGTTGAATAAAGTAGTACCGACATGTTTCCAAAAACCACTCCAAACTCGAAAGCTTTTTAATATCAATTTCTAGAAACTGCCCAAAAAATCCTATTTTTTTCGTTGAGATTAAAAAAAAAAGAAACAACATTCGATTGATTTTTTTCCATATGAGATGCGTTCGTGTTTACCTCCTCTCCACAAAATCAAACGAGAATCGATGTTATCGCACGTAATTCAATTCCACGAAAAACTAAAAATAGTATCTATGTATATTGCATTTCGATCTTCATTATTCAAACGATAAAAACATAAAAGACAACTTCCTTTAATTGAATATTTGATTATGCAAAGCGAAATATCGGAGAAGACTTTTTTTTAATATCCTCTTTCCTGTTGTAAATAATATATAGGGTTCCAATAAATTATGTTGTGATTATGGTATGCTGTCATGCGTGCGACATATCGATTTTGCGTTAATTTTGAATATCACACTATCTGAGTACCTACTAATGATGACACTTAAAAAGTTGTTAGTACAAAACTGGGTCTGTAACAATTTAGAGAAAACGTAACGTTACAATTTTTTTGAATTGAAACAAATCATATTTGACACTTTGATACACCTAAGATGGATTTTAAGCAATAGAATGGAGAGTATAATTTTAACAATTAAATATTAATGAACGTGGAATAAAAATAAAATGAATAAAAATGAACTTGTTTTACCTGTCCAGTTATGGTGAAGAGTATGACTAGGAGAAACCTTAAAGGCCATTTTGCCTTATATGCCCTATGTGACCATAATCTATGAGCACCTGCGGTTATTCCAAATCCTGAGGTATAAATTGTGCATAATGCTAAAACAGAAAAAATAAATATGTATTACCAAAAAAAATCATAAATTTGATGAATTACAGAATATTTCAGAAAATTTAAGCAGAACTTCATTTTCGATTTTACAAAAATAACTCGTAAGAAAAATAGAAGAACAATTTCTTCAAATTCATTACAAATAACACATACATACGTATATTACACTCAATTGTTAAGCATTTTTATTATTTTTTGAGTATGTATTTCATACAGTATGATCATTAATTATTTCGAACATGAATGATTATGAAACTAATTATAAGTAGGAAGGTTTGTTTCTGATTATTACCTTCGTTAAATTACAAATATTAATTAGGTACGACAGTAAAACACGAAGAGTCACGAAATGGAAAATTAGCTAAATTAGTTTTGTAATAATTTTCACGTTTTAGGTTTTGAAACTGTTAATACAAATAAAGGTCAAGTACAAATTTGTAACGTAATCAAACAATTTAACACAGTATTATCACGTTTGAAAATTTATATTCTAAATTCGTTTTTACTTTTGGATTTACACAATATTTAACACACGTATTTTTAGGTTTAATTGAAGTTAGCATTATCCACAAGTACGGTCATCGACGGCTTAATTCGCCGCGGATATGCCGACGTCTGCTTAGCTCGCAGATCAGAGTTTTTTTTTTAACGTAACGTCTTAATGGAGAAGGAATTCCTTGCTGACAAATGAAATTCAAGTTGTTTGAACTTACTTACAATACTACATCAGCAGATCCTATCTCATTCAAAACAATTAACGTACTCGCTCATTAAATGTGTTTTCCACGAGAAGCTGGCTATTTTGATACGTCGAACTTTTAGAAAATGCGCTGTGCCACATCCTGCACAGATAATATAAAAAGGGGAAATGTGTAGTTAGCGTATTCATTGAGTATTAATTTATTATTGATAATTATTAAATTAAATTATACAAGCAATTATTTTAGCGATAAAGAGGACCGGCGCCGCCGAAAGGTGGTAAGCAAGTTAAGCAAGGCAAAAGGGGCGACAAAATCTGTTAGTTAGAAAACGATTAAAGCGCAGCTCGAACAATCTCAAGGTCAACCTTGATCCAAAAACTGAACTCAACTCTATTTAACCCGAGCAAACAATTAAAAATAAAAAACAAAATTTAATGTAGAGAAAAATAATGTAAAAAAGAATTTCTATGTCCAACTGAACTCAACCTAACTCCATTCAACCCAAGTTAAAAAAATTAAGAAAAAGAACTTAACAGTTAAAAAAATGTTAAAATGAAGACCTACAATTCTCAAAGCCAACCCAACTAAACTCAACCTAACTGTATTCAATTAAAGCAAACAATTAAAAATGCAAAGAATTAAAATTATTAAAATTAGAAAACGATTACAGCGAAGTACGACCAATACCAAGGTCAACCAAACTCGACCCGAGGCCAAACTCAATTCTATTCAACCCGAGTAAGAAAATCAAAAACAAACAAATGAAAAGATTATCAATGTCAATCTAATCTAACTGCATTCGACTTAACTCCATTCAACCCAAGATAAAAATTTAAAACAAACATTAAAAAAAATAAAAGTAGAAAGAAATATTAAAATTTATATATGAATTAAAATCATTAAACATCAACAAACTTTAACGTTCACTGAACTCACCTAATTTATTGTATCATATTGCACTCCATTCTACACAAGTAAAAAATTAAAAAAAAAATATTAAAAGTAATTTTTTTTTTAATTTATACATAGATTAAAGTTAACCTCAGTACATTAATAGATTCACTTTTTAACGTTTTTTCGCGTTTTTTGAGTGCTTTCAAGCAAAATATTAAGAAGAAGAAGACGAAGCCCAACAAATCTCGAAGCCAATCCAACTGTATTCAATTAAAGCAAAAAATTAAATATGTACTCAATTAAAACTATTAAAATTCAAATAAAAAGACGATTACAGCGAAGTACGACCAATGCCAAGGTCTACCAAACTCGACTCCACAACTGAATTCGATTCCATTCAATACAAGCAAGAAAATAAAAGAAAAATCAAAAACAATAAAAAAATTAAATTAAAAAAATTAAATGAAAAGATTTTTTATGTCAAACCAATCTAACTGCAATCGACCTTTTCCATTAAACCCAAAGTAAAAAATCAAAACAAACATTAAAAAAAATTAAAGTAAAAAGAAATATTAGAATTTATAAATGGATTAAAATCATTAAACATCAGCAAATGTCAAGATCAACTGAACTCACCCAACTGATTGTATTATATTGCACCCCATTGTTTTCTACACAAGTAAAAAAAATAAAAATATACTTAAAAATATTAAAAGTAAAATATTTTTAAAATTTGTACATAGATTAAAGTTAACCTAAATGAATCTCAAGGTCAAGCCGACATGACTTCTCCTGACACAAGTAAAAGATTAAAAATTAAAAGTAAATATTAAAAAAATTAAAAATCATTTAAAATGATGTTCAACTAACGTCAAGGTCAATCGAACCCAACTGATCTCAAGCTGGTAATATTAGTTCTTATAGAGTACGAAATCGATTGCAAATAAAAGTATTGCAAGTAATACTATAGTTGTCAGATTTTTTTTAATTTGATTCATCCATTATTTTCCAAAAATTTTGTTAATAGTTGATTTTGACAAATTTTTGCTTAACTTTGAATGATTACTTTCGAAATTAACTCTTAACTTGAAAAGTAACCAATTTCGTATGTGATTTTAGAGTCAGACAGTATTGCCAACTTTAGCGATTTATGGGCCATCGCCCATTTGGCTTACTTTTTTCTACAATGGCGACAAAAATGGACGAATTAATATTTATTTGGTTGTGAGTGACAATTCTAAAATACGAAAAAATTAAATATGGTTTTTAACAGATTTTTGTAGTATTCTTATTTTTATTTTTATTTTTTTTAATTTTTGCTTGGATTGAATAGAACTAGGTTAGGTTATGTTGAGACTGGTTGAGCTTCATTTCAATTGATTTTTAATTATTAACAATTTTTATACATACTTTTAATTTTTCTTCCAATATGCACACTCTTTTTTGTGACAACTGCAGAAATTCAAGTAAATTTGTTCCTTTTTTTGGAAGAGGGGCGCCGACTACCCTTCCTCCGGCCCTGACGATAAAAGTTTTACATCAATAAAAAATGCGACATTGACCGTCTGACCTGGAATTACCAATTCGTCTTGCATTGTCGGAAAACACAATTATTATTAAACTTGCCTGTTGCTAAGTTTGAATGATTTTTTTATTGAACTTGTTACAAACTTTTCGAGAATATTTTATGTAAACAAGCGTTCATTTCCATAATATTTTTTAAGTTATACGGCGCTTATACAGGCTGCGCCACTGAAAGTAGGCACACATCGTTCACGAAGAACAAACGCTTTATAACATGTTGCGAATTACATGCTCTTCAAGAAGCTCTATCGGCTAAAGCAGAAACATTCAATCTGTATATTTATTTGGTGTTCGGTTAGGAATTTTGTTTCTGTATGATTTTAGTACCTGTGTTCACAATTTTCTAGTCTGTTTACATATTGTATTTGTTTACTGTAGTTTTTTAATCCTTTTAATACTATGAAATCATCGATTATTCATATTATCACAGGTTATAATCATAATCTGTTTTTGATCATCATAATACGTATTTGAGTTTCAAATACATAATATGAAATGAACCACTTTACAAAGTTGTTGATTTTATTAATAATTTCTATCGGCGTGTATGGCTAACGCAAAATGCCTTTTTGTTGTTTTCAATTAGTTTCTTTTATATTATCCTATTTTTATCTAAATTAGCACATGCGTTACGTTTCGTGTAGGTTTAAGACCGGAACTTATTCTTTTTATTGAGGTCATACTATAAATGTGCGAGCAGCTAGACCTAACGATCGAAGGCGGCGGTTCCAACCAGACTGGAACCTTTTAGGCTCGAAATGAAATTTTCTTATGTACGTGTTTGGATGTGGATGTGGATACCCTAAGCGCATTTCATTTTATTATATAAGTCACATGGACGTCTTCATAGGAAGCCTTCAATACGAAATTAATTACCAACACCTTTTACACGTGTGGGGTCACTGAACTACCTTATGCTTTTCACTCTTCGCTTGTAATCTTAGGTTTCATCAACAGGTCAAGTATTGATTAAATATGTGTAACAATACAGATTATATAGATTACAGAATATTTCTTTGAATTAAAATTGTTGCATACATGTCAACAAACTTAAATGAAAAAAAAATTTAATGCAGTTGTATAAATAAACTTTTCTCGTGCCACTCAGGATAATAAGGGTCACGAGCCGTAGCCAAAGTAAAAAAAAACTATTTCAATTCTCTCTGTATATAATTATTAAAAATTAATAAATTAAAAAAAATAGGTTGTTGACTAGAAGACAAAAAAAATTGAAGCAAATGGTTGCAATCGAAAAAAAGGGACGAGAAAAATGAGGTAATAGTGGAAGGAAGGTCAGAGAGGGCGAGGCGAGGCGAGAAAAAAAGGAGAAGACAAATAAATATAACATCAGAGGAAAATGTGAAGAAAAGAAAGAAATGAGAAAAGATAGAACAAGACAAAAAGAAGTCAAAAGAAGAAGACAACTTGTAATTTGTTTTTAAAAATGCAGGAAGAGAAAGATGGGAAAAAGCTTGAAGCAAGAAAAGATCAGGGAAGAAAAACGAAGAGCGAATGAAAATGTGCGATCCAAAAGCACTTACTGCTTTTGTTATAAGTAAGGTTCTGAAAGCAATTCTTAAAAGTGGAAAGGTTTACTCAAGATACGAATGGCGTAACAACCACGTCTTTGGTTGAATTCTTGGTTTCCGGTTGGAACCGCATCTCTCGGATTTCTTGTACTACCGACGGCGACGTTTCGTTTTTCATTACAGAAGAACTCCCTCAGAGCTGCTGCTGCTGCTGTAATCTGCTTGTAATCTGAACGACTTACAAGAAGTAACAGCAAGACCACCACCAGCAGCAGCAGCAGCACCGAGGAACTTCTTCTGCAATGAAGAACGAAACGTCGGCAGTAGAAGAAATCCGTGAGACGCGATTCCAACCGGAAGCCAAAAATTCAACCATGGACGACGGCCACTGAAGCCTTCAAGGTAAACCAACCACATCTTCTTCAACAAACGAAATTCTAGAAATTCCTCCTCCGGCTGTATTCAAATCGACTATCTCTTTCCTCGAGTTAAACAAATTATTAGATTAGTTAAATAATTAATTTTTTGCTTCAATTTTGTTTTTTTATTTCTTAAAGTTTTTAAATCACAACTTTTTTTTTGTTTCGATTTTTAATGATTTACGTATGTCAAGGTTTCCAATCATTGATTAAGGCCGTGCTGAGAATTTGGTAGAAATTGAATTTCATTACAGAATCTTTTTAAAATATTTTGCACGGACTGCAGACAATGCAGTACCCTGTACAGTCCAAGAATGAGCAAGCTTTTTTTGACAAAGGACTTCTTTATGTTGAAAGTTAGAAGATGTTTAGTGCTTATCTAAAAAATTAACTTCTCTCTCGCATACTTGCGAATCTGTATAATCTACTCTCCGTCGCACTCACGTGAAATGTTTTTTTTTAACACTTTTCGCAATGTTATCCTTGATAAATCCCAAATTTTATTATGATTATTTGGTGCAAGGGTAAAACTCAATGACTTGCTTAAAAAGTTTCATTGAACGAACTACCCTGTTAGGAATTTAGAGGTTTCTAAAATTTATGTATTTCAAAATTCGATATACTAACTAATTTATTCAGAATAACACAAACACTAATTTATTTAACGCGAAATATAAACACTTAAAGACTAATTTATTTATGACTTAATAATGCTGAACGTAACTAATTGCGGGTAATCGAGAAGGCTTCAGAACGTCTCCCGATTCTTCGAGTACGGATTAACTTCGTCTTCCTTTGTTTTTATGAATTAAAATGCATTTGTTTTTATTTGGACAGAAAAATGAAAAAATATTATCGAAAATGAGGGTTTCTTTGTTTATACAAATGCATAACGCTTGCTCACTCTTACGAATAGGCTCCACTGATATCCAGGTCCGCAACGGTTCCGGATTTATTACAAATAGCTAACAATAAATTTGGATTTGACTCCTAACCACAATATGTTTTTTTTTTTAACTAAATACGTATTTCAGCAGCTATGCTGCCATCTTCAGTAGTTGCGACTTCTATCCTACTAAATCACAGGAGAAATGACGGTGTCATACCTATCGCTACCTTATATACTAAGTGCTTTCCGCTCCAATGAAGCGTGCGCTTCCAGTAGTGAGCGCCTCACCGGGTTGCGTCAACTAAGTTAAGCAACACAGAAGCTGCCAAAGGCCCGTGATCGGCGTTCATTAAATCATTACTGGTTAACGTGTATAAAAATGCTTTCAAAACCGTCTAATTCCCTGTTGCTTGACGTTGCTTTTACTAACCTGAGATTACTTAAATCTATTCTATGACTGGTGTCAAAAATATGTTGGGCAACACTGGGTTTTTCAATTCTATTGTACTTTAAGTGAGCTAAGTGTTCCTTAAAACGTGTTAGTATGTTTCTTTTTGTTTGCCCAATATATCTTTTAGTGTACCCTTGACAAGATATTTCGTAGATCCCTGATTTCTCATTTGGTTCAGTTTTGTCCTTGGGGTTTGTTAGTAAACGTTTTAGAGTGTTGTTATAAATATATGCAATTGTGTACCCTTAACCTTAAACAAATAGCTAAAGCAATTGAAACCAGAGCCACGTGATGAGTTACGTTTGTGTTACCGGTGGATGTTATTTTCTAGCATTGATAATATTGTGCAAAATGTCAAAGTGGCTTCTTACGTTTTTACTTTTTTTTATGAAAATCTTTTCCTCGGCTGGATTCAGTTTAGCTGGTTTGGGTAGACCACGAAACTTTTTTTTACATTTTATTTTTTGGATTGTTTATTTTTTATTAATTTCTAAGTTTAATGTTTCCTGTTTCAACCTTCTGCAGTTTTCTTAAATTACCTTAAACTTTTAAATTTTAGAGTAACATTTTTGTTTCGTTTTTTGATAATTTTGTATATCTTTCGAAAAATTCCTTTCTTTGATTGGATTAACTTACGTTCAGTTTAATTGGATTGGTTTGCCCTTAAAACGTGTTTAATGTTTCAAATTTTGTGTTTAAAAGGAGTTGGGTTGATTTCGGTTTAGCTTCGGCTTTGGGTTGGGTTCGCTTGGGTTCGGCCAGAATCTATGGCGAAGGACACCAAAAAAGAACCTTGGCAAGTAAAAGCCTCTATGCTGCCTGGCAGCAAAGGTGGAATGATTATGACGGATGGGCCAAGGTTTTTATTAAAGATGTCGATAAGTGGTATTGCAGGAAGAAGGGTGAAGTAGACTACTTCATAACACAGGCACTATCCGGATACGGGTGCTTCGGGAAGCACCTACAAGAAATTGGGAAGCGGAAAACAGCCCAATGCATATAGTGCGCGGAACAAGAAGACTCGCCGGAACACACAGTTTTCACATACCCAAGAAGGGAGGAAGCCCGTCTAAGACCGGAGATGTTAGTGGGAAGGCCAGTAAACAAGGACAACATTGCTGAAGTCATCTTGAAAGACACAAAAAGCTTCAATGTAATAACGGAGATGCTACGAACTACAATGAAGGAAAATGCGCAGACAAAAACGCAGCGAGACAAGGATGAAAGGTTGAGATGAAAATTAAAGAAATTAAAATTAAGACGTGGCTGAAGAAGAAGAAGAAAAGGAAAGGGAGGGTCGAAGAGGAATAAGAAGATGAAGGAGGAAGAAAGAACTGGGAAGAGGAAGGAAGAGGAATAGAAGAGGAGTAAGGAGGAAAGAAGAGAAATGAAGAGGAAGGAGAGGGCAAAGGAGGACAGAAGAGGGACAACAGGCATGGAGGAAGAAATGCTGAAGGGCGGTATCCTAGTGGCGAAAAGAGGAAAGGGGTTTAGTTGACAAGAGCCAGGCGAATCCAACACGTCCGGTGCGTAGATTTGGCGCCGGAAGTCTTTCGAAGATTTCCCGACCTCTATAAAATAAGGTTCGATTTAATTGGGTTGACCTTGAAATATTTTTTAATTTTTTAAATACTATATTCATATTTTCATGATTTTAATTCTTGTAACTTTTATTTTAAGATTTCTTGTTTCAATATCCTGCGGTTTTTTCGAATTTTATTAAAAAAAATTATTTTTTATTGTTTTGCTTCGATTTTTGTTAATTCCTTACTTTGTAGTGTGATTTTACGCATTTCATTTTTAAAATATTTAATTTTTAATATTTCTTCCACTGTCTTTTTAATTTCCTTAACATTTTTAATTTAATTTTTAATTTTTATCATTTTCTTATTTCAATATCGTTGAATTACTTTTTTGCGTTTTGTAAAAAAAAATTTCTTGTGATAGGTTTAGTTGGGTTGACCTTGGAACTTTTCTAATGTTTTCAATTTTGTGTTTGAAAAAGTCAGAAAAAGAAGATGGGAGAGATAGGGGAAACGATACGACAATCGCCTTTTTTCTTCTTCTTCTTCTTCTTTATTATCTACCTTTATTCAGAGCACAAACAAAAACATTGTTTTTTTTTACTCCACTGAATCGTTTACTTACAAGATTTGATCTAATTTTGCCCTTCCCTAAACAAGCTCCTGGCTACGCCCGCGATAAGGGTATCTTTTTAAATTTGTCTGGCTTTTCTGAAATAGTGTTTTGTAAAACTTCTAAATTAAGAACATAGTTTATTTCTTTAAAGTATCCAGGAATAAAATAGAATGGTAGTAATTAAGAGCACATGCTGTAGTATTGTCCTTCATTTCTAATATTTCGTTATCAGGAAATTCACTGATAATATTAGATAGTAACGTTTCCTTCCAAAACATAAAAATAGAGTAAACTATTAGCGTAACAGGAAAAAGTGTGATAACTACAAGGCACGACCGTACCTCGATATCAATAGTAAGAAGTTGTTACATAACATCAGCTTAAGCAAGTTATGAGTCATATCTACACTCTGAAAAATTCGTCATTCACAACCAAATCAAATAAATTAAATTATCCATTTTACTATCAAATCCCATTTATTATAAAAATCTCATTTCCTAAACCATATAAATGCCACATTCTAATCTAGATATCAAGGTCCCAAGGATTTTCCTGGAATACACTCCAAGTATTTCAAAAGCCAAATCGAACATCTGGATATTTCATAATCAAATCCCACGGAAATTAAGTCACTCGAATCACATAAATACCAGTTTTCCAGTCTTTTAAACAGATTCTTTACAGATTCGACCGTTCGACAAGTCCCAGTGCCAGTACGAGTCCTATCCCAATCCATGGATACCAGACATCGAATTCTTTCCTAACCGATTGTAAGTGTGGATGAATAAATGTATTTTATTTT
The DNA here is from genome assembly GCA_036172665.1 of Prosopocoilus inquinatus. NCBI lineage: Eukaryota > Metazoa > Arthropoda > Insecta > Coleoptera > Lucanidae > Prosopocoilus > Prosopocoilus inquinatus. Next base: position 57,457,867 of record CM069871.1, read on the forward strand.
CTACGCTAAATCTGACTGAGCTCCTCAACTCAACAAAATTACCGTAAGTCAAAAGAACAAGCAAAACCAACACCGACTTCTGAGTCATCACGCAAGAATATCAGACCTCAGGGTATTAAAGTAAAGAGATAATTTAAAATGGTAAATTTCCGTGCTGGACCGCGTTTCAGATGAATCAATCTTCAAGTCGGAGTATTCTCCCACGTAATAAATCAGGCTTGTATGAAGTGGGCGCTGCCTATATCTAATAAATTAATCTTCTTTGCACAACTCACGTCGCTATTACGATAATATTATACAAAACGGCTTCAATAATACCTTTTACGTCAACATAAAATCACTAAAAAAAAATCAATGTCTCGGATTAGAATTAAAAATTTACCATAAAACTGTGTTACGACAATTGTCTGAAAAATACAAAGCGATATTTAGCGAATAAAGCAATGAAACGGCAATAAAGTTTTACAGGTACTAAAATCGTCGCTCCAGTCAGGATTATGTGACGCGTCTCCAGTCTGAAAGAATAAAATCGATTTTTTTTACTGAAGTTGGCATTTGCTATGAAACCAACTCTCAAATAGTAATATCAGAATTTCTATATTTGAAGAGACGTACAAATTAATTATTGAAGTATTGTTACGATGAAATTTTTGTGTTGACCGATCCAGTCGGGTAGGCTGTTCGCCATACATGCATGTCGAATGCATTGCGGTACTGCGACTACAGTGCAGGCCCTGGCATTAGGATATTTAGCGGTCGCATTGGACGTCTGCTTTTGGTTTTCACTCAATGAGCTAGTAAGCTGTGGTCACGTCTCTGACTCTCTGACGTTGCGCGCTTGGTCTCTTATTGTTTGTTCTGTTGATGAAGAATGTTGTTGTGAATGGATTGTAAGCCGCATCCTTGTTGAGGTCCAGTAGTGCAAAGACCGTCATTTCAGTTCTGAGAGTTGTGCCACTTTATTTTCGGCTTGCTGTTTGAGGCAAGGCAAGCGCCATGTTGATCCTCCATTTTGTTGCTTACTTGATTTCCACGTGCGTTTACCGTTTTCGGTTAGTTATTTCCACATTTTCTCCCTTCTAGCGAATAGTCCCGGAGAAATTTTTAACACCGATTTGAAGCAAACTGGTTATCGCCTCTCTTAATATCGGGAGCGTTATTCTGTCTGGACTGGCGTCCCGAAGTCCTCGGACGAAACGTCGAAGAAAAATCGCTTTCGTCCGCTGAAAGCCATCTTGACAATACCCGAACTCCGAATCTCCGGAGAAGAAAGATAAGACTTATCCATTTCTTTTCTGTTTTCGGAAACGTGTTGCATGACGTCATATCATGGAGAGTAATATTTTTGGGAGTTTCGTCGCGGAGAGGATTGGTAACGTGGGCATGCTTTGAGCCAGCGGCTCAACATTGGCCTGAATTTCTTTGCACTTACGAATTCAGCAGGAGGGATATTTTTGCTTGTGATATTTAATTTTTTTCTCGCTGGTCAATTTGTGATAACGTAGTCAAGGGTGTCTTTATTTTTGTCTCTTTTTTGCATTGAACACTAAATTTTACTGTTTTTTTTAAATAGCAATTCACTCTTGTCCGATGGAAATTGTAAGTTTCGATTGATAGTGAAACGTTAAGAGCTTTCATTTATATTCTGTCCGGTTAAAACTTACAATTTTTTTTGTTAACTGTCAGTTTATTTGGCTCAAGTCAGTGAGCGAATTGCCATAATTTTGGAGTTTTTCTCCGTACTGTTTTGTTTGCTTTTACAAACGTTTTGGTTTTGCGCGCTTCACGCCATAATTTTTATATTTTGCTTAGATGATAAGAGACTGTAAGCAACGCGAGAGTACTCACGCCGGCGCGCCAACGCCCTTTCCACTCTTTTCCACATCGCAGTCCTCGTAACTTGTGGATAAAAACGCGCAACGCGCTTCTTTCCTTGCCACATAACAGTACAGATCATTTTTTAGTATGTGCCCGATCGATTGATCGACAATTTTAACAACCTTTCTGTAGCGATCTCATTTTCAGATTGGTCAAACAGTTTTGTGTCTTGCAGACGGAAATCAAGTCACTTTTTAATTCAAACTGATCTGATCGGCATGTAATAAAAAGTTATCCGTAGTGGAATCGCCTTAAGTACAATTAATTATTTCTGGCATGTTATTTTATTAGTGAACTTAAATTTTATTAGCGTTATGGTATGAAAGGCGACGACACGTTCAACAACGTCCGGAATTTTAAAGGATGGTCTAGCAAACATACGCCCCGCATTCGACAAGTTGTTCTGAAGTGTATTGCCAAATAGTGAGAGAATTTAAAACAGGTCGAGCTTCCTGTAAATTTATTGAGCTTACAAATCTCATGAAAAAAAATAAAAATTGTATTTGAATATCTTTTGCTATTGTTATGTTCTATTTTTGATGTTGATGTTACACCCTTTCCGTTGCGCTGTGTGCGAGTAACTAGGAAAGGTCTTTAGTAGACGGCGACCCTAACGGATCGGCGACAACAAAGGAACTTAAATCAGCTATTCGAGCCACGCCTATACAGAGCGCCTAACCGCCGAGGAATAAGCCGGCTTGCTAAAAAAGCGAAACAAATCGGCGATTACAAGAATTTGTTCCCTTTTACGATGTGCGCCCGAAGCAAGAAGGCCATGAAGATTGCATTAACTGCCGCAGGAGTCTTTGGCCTTGTGATGAAATCTTATGGCCAGTTGCACTTAAGCCGAGCTTAAATTTAAGTATTGCTTACAATATGATACTTCGGGTTACATAACGTTAATGTAACTCACATGCTAAGCGGCGCTTAAAGTTAAGCTTGGCTTAAGTGTTTGGTGCAACTGGCCCTTAGTGATTATGTATTGTGCCGGCCGCTGTGGATTAATTACCCCTCTGCATCGGATTTTCCCATGTAAGGGACCGTTCTCGGATTTTGGCTGCAACTCTCGCTGTCCACGTGTCCGATTACTTTTCTCTGTTACATGTTTCTTGCCTGTTCTTTTTACGCGACAGGACGCTCTGCGTAGACGTGGCTTGAAGAGCAAGTCGAAGCTCCATTCTTGTACGCAACCGACGCTGATCCGTTAGGCCCGTCATCCACTAGAGACCTTTCCTTATGAGAATCACGTCGCACAGTGGTTCACAGGCGGAAAAAAGTCCAAAGCCTACAGTCGCACGCTTGAAACGTGAACACAAAAGAACACAATAATTTACTGGAAAAATAAAGCACATTGATTTTTTAAATAATTTGGCATGTAAAATAAATACCCTACTATTTACTGTCGGGCAAAGAATCCGTTAGTTTAATGTTTTATTGGTTACGAGGTCCGAAAAGATTCCTCTTTTTCAGTGGTAATATTATTTTAGCTCCGACCTGCTCCGATTAAATCTTGATATTAACATACACTTAGAACCTTTGTAATTGACAGTAATTTTGTTTCAAGCCGCCCCCCTGCAATTTATGATTTTTTTCCTGTTGCCTTGCGCTCCGTAAAATACTCGTAGAATACCACTGCCAAATTAACAACATTCACTATGGTAACCGTAACAAGTTATTAATGTTTTCCTCTAAACCACCTATTTGAACCACTGTGCGTCGCCTCTCCACCTTGCGCGAAGCTTTATATGCAGTAAACAGGAGTTAGAGTTGTACCGGGTGTCCGCCAATTTCTTTACTTCTTGTTATCGTCGTCCGTTTCCGCAACTGTGTAAAAAATCATATTTTTTTTGTCTTTCTGTAACAGACAGGTTGGTTCAATTAAGATAATTGAGCTGCATATTGTTATTGTTTTAAGAAACAGGCAGTAAGTATCAATATAATTTTAGGCTATAGTTATATTCAATAGGCGGAAGCTTTCTTAGGCGAACTTAGTGACTCAGACTGTATAACTGTATATATGATTGCTTTGAAGCTTGCCTCTACTTTCGACATATTACTCAAAATGATTGATAAAAGATTCTTACCTTCCATAGCTGGCAAAAACTATTATTATTTTTTTCATTCAATCAACTCTGTAACGTGTTTCACATGATAAAAGTATTACAAGTTGTATTGACTAACAAAGTTTTAATAATAACTGTTATACTATTAAACGTTTGATTAAAAAAATCTTTTTGTTCACTGAAAGTTATTTAAAAAATAATCTGCATTATACCCAAAACGCGCATCGTCGAGGGAGATAATAAAGTGAGGCTTAGAAAATTTTCGAACCTGTGGTTTGTTTTTTATTTTTCTAGCACATATATTTAATATACCTAATTCTTAAACTGTTTTTATATTTATAATCTAAAATAGTAAAGGAGATTCTGGTTTAAGAAATAATTGAAAATTAATCTCCGCCCACAACAATTTTATATCCGTAATCATCCCAATAAAATCATAAAAATGTAAAAACTAAAACAATCTAATTATCCTAAAAGATATATGTCTAAATATAAGTAAATATAAATTAATATGTAAATATCTAAAATTAACCGTCAGAAAAACCTTACAAATAAGAGTTAACCAAACAAGACGGAAATACGGAAATAAATAGTCCAAAGACCCGAAAAAAGTTCTTATTCTATTTCTTAATAAAAATAAAAAAAAAAAAACACCTAAAATTAACCGCCAGAAAAACCTTACAAATAAGAGCTGACCAAACAACACGGAAATACGGAAATTGAAGTTAAAAAATTATATTATTATAAAGAAACAAACAGTAAACGTATAAATCTAATAAGCTTGGTATAAGTATTTTATTTACATTAAAAAGTTGGCTGTGGAATTCAGTTTAACAATTTTTTAACTTCAATGGAAAATCAACTCTATCTTTGCGGACCTATACTTACTAAGACTTTTTTGTTTCTCTTGGCGAGTACTCTTCATGGTTACAGTATCCGAACGTTTTTTTAAACACCCTGTATATCTAAATATGAACCGTCAAGTAACAACCTATAAATTATAGTAAATCAAATAATACGGAACTAGGTATTGGTCCATTGTCTGAATAGTTAGTTAATAGTTAAATGGAATTTAGTTAAAGATACTGTTTAAAAACAAATAGTCTGTGAAAGCAAATAAATAGCAGCTAATTTGAATTGACATTTCTTGAATGAAAACATAACTTGACCTCCACATGTTCATTTGACTGCAGCGCCGTTCGCTTTCGCTACCCAGCCAGGCTCATATGCCCGCGAAATTTAATATCTCTCAAGAGTTCTAATTAATTCCCGCCTGAAAGTTTACTTATTTCGTTTTAACAGTGCATTATTTTGAAGTTGAGTTTGTTGTTGTCAGTGTCAAAAAGTGACAGATATGACCAGCTGTTTTCATTATTAATAAGCATAGGATTTGAATAAGTACACGCCATCGTTTCAGTAGCGCCGTAAAAATGTATCGAACAGGCACATTGTGTAATGGGACGGTGAAAATAATTTACGGCGTTCTTACTATATGACACAATGTCGCAATAAAGTCCGCCGGTCGAGGTACAACTGGTCAACTAATTACTCTGAAAATCTTTACACATTTAAACAAGAAGAGTTGATTACACAACTGTAATTTTTTATTGCGGCAATATTGCTCTGTTTTTTATTATACTGAGTAACACCATTGCTGTAGCGGCGTTAATTGTCTCCGCAGCCCTCGCGTTTGTTTACACGCTACGGTCTAATATTTTATATTGCCTACTTCACTAGAATTTGAACCGCGCAAAATATTGCTGTCATTGAGAACTGTTGGAGTAAGTTTGGTCTGGTGTAGAGTTACCTTTCGCATTTGGACTTACATGGGTGTTGGAGAGTAAAAATTTGGAGGAACTTACTTAAAATTTAGTTAACGTTTTGGAGTTTAATCTCTTAAATTGTCACTTTTTCTTGTTTGTTGTAAAGCCAAGTTTTATTTATACACTGCACTGCAACTGTTGAAGTTTCTCCTTTTTTATGCGCCCTGCGTTTTATTTTGTTAATGTTTAATCATTGTTTATCTATTATACAGTCTGTGTAAGCTAACGTGTGAGTACTCCCGCCGACGCGCCCCTACCCTTTTACTGGGACTTATAGTAGTTAACCTCAGTTATAGAAAGCATCCCGGTCATGGATTTGCCACAGTGTTTCACTTTGTGTCTGAGGACAATATACGCATACTTTTCTTATAATTTCTTCTGTTTGGGACGGGTTCAGCGGCTTTCTTTACTTTTTTGCTTTTCCTAATAAAGTTGTATGTCCGGAGGTGTTGTGCTTTTTAGGATTCACAAAATCCTCTATAAAAGCAGAATCGGATGCGAAATTTGAACTGGCTTCACTTGTGAGAGCGAAGTATAGTACCAGCAAATAGTAAGTCGAAGAACGATAAGAAAGAGAGAAAGATAAGCTACTTTTCTTTCTTTTGGAAATAAATGGATGGTGTAAGTTTAGCATGAAAAACGTTTCGACGCTATTTACTCCCTCAGAATAACTTCCATTGGAAGAAATTCTTGAAACTAATAACTTTTGCCAACTTTAATTGAAAATTAATCCTGAATAATTCATAATATTTGTATTTTTTACAAACAATTCTACGACGAAACAATTAACAATGAAATAATCAATCATACCTTAATTTAGTATGAAGAAGAAGAATAAACAAAACTTTATGTACAACACGCACGCGAGCGAACAATTTATGCTTTTTTGTTATCATTAACGCATTCATTGTTACAAAGGTGCGAATACTTCCGATCGATAATAGATTTCGCCGGGCAGTTTAATTATCCCTCAAATAAAACAGCCCGAATGATTAAATATTGTGCATGCGTTTCGCCCTCGCGTATCGATTGTTCTACGACCCACCGCCGTTGTTTACTTGATTCCTTGATTGTGTGCATAATTTGATGTGTGTCCGGCCATAAAATATGAACGAAAATACCTGGAATCAATGTTACTTCCACTAATTTAATGAGTGGTATGCTCTCAGGTTTTGCAGGGATTAGATCGAATAGATTATGCAAATCTGATGGTAATGTCACGAAAGAACTACTCATTTCCATTTGACCTTTGGGTTAATGTACTATATCAATGAATTCATCAAGCCGAGTAATACAGAATATGCTAATTAGTTTTTCTCATTCTCTCTTTCCACATTGTTCTTTCTGCTTTCTTGATTATAAAGAAAAGGTACATACATTACAATTTAGCAGTGAAAGTATAAAAAGCCAGGCATGACGAACGTTGACCTAGACGTTGTTCTCAGTTCAGATTTATAAATAAAATTAAAAGCTCAATTAACTTAGGTAAATATGTAAAGGATTATAAGCGCAGTTGTAGTGTTGAATTGAAGGACAGTTATCATCCGCAAAGAAATGATCTGTTTATGATTGCCGCAGCAATACTAGTAATTACTAGGGCTCGGATTATATTCAAATTGCATATTTCCTTCTTTGATGTATATGGGCAAAATTTTATCTTTTAGGGGCATATCAAACAATTTTGAATAAAATAAAGTAATTTAAAAAATGCATATTTTGCATATTTTCGGAATCCTGAGCATATTTTATGAAAAAATTGATACCTGCAAGTGCAAGTGCAAGAAATAAACTTAGCAATTGAATACATACTTTCATAGAACTGTTTTATGTTTGTATATATATACAGAGAAGGGCAAAAGTATCGAACCGGCTTAATATTTCGAAAACTGTTTGACGTATCTATTTGAATCGATTCGTTTCAATTGTTTATCTGCTCTTGTTTCTGAGATCCAACGTCTACATGATTTTTTTTAAATGACAACCTGCTGATTTTTTTCCTTTATTTAATAGTTCGTTTAATTCTCTAAACGACCACATAAAAATAATTATCAATTACATAAGAAAATTTTCGAGAAAAAAAAACATTTGAATGAAGAAGTTAGGAAAAATGGTTTATTGTTTGATATTTGACAAAAATTCTAGTTTTAAGAAAAAAAACTGTAAAACCACAAGATTATGGGCTGTTTTTAAGATAGAACTAAAGAAAATTTTAATAAAAATTGCCCTAAAAACATGAAAACAAATACTAAATATCAGCGTAAACCAATTTTTCTAACTTTTTCATTCAAACATTATTTTTTAGAAATTTTCTTAAGCAATATATAAAAATTTTTATGCGGTCGTGTAAAGAATTAAACGAACTATTAAATAGAGGAAAAAAATCAGTAAGTTGTCATTTAAGAAAAGTCAAGTAGGCATTGGATCTCAGAAACAAGAGCAGATAAACAATTGAAACAAATTGGCCGGACCCATAATCAAAGTTCAGTCAAATGTTATTGGAGACTGGTTCCTAGTACAATAAAAAATGAGTTGAATTTCCTTGTTATGACTTGTGTGTTCACCCTTAATTTAAGTGTAGTTTTAATTTTGAATATTATTTAGTACTTAAATAGATTAAAGTAATTTTAGTTTCTAATAATTCCAAGAATTTCGGAAATTTAATTTATTTAGAAATTCAATATCTTGACCGAGCGATATAGCTTACATTAAATTTCATAGATATGTTGACTCTTTTTAGTTCTATTTAGATCTAGATTGTTCCAGACCCGTTCTAAGCAAAATTAATTTCAAGTGCAACATTACCTTTAGCAAATATTAGTGACTCTTTCAGTTCAGTGTGAAACTGCTTTCTTATATTTCCTAAATTACGATTGGACAATAAATTTTACAGAGGTTTCGTTAAGCATTTCATAAAGTAAAAACTTCAGTTCTGTTAACTCGGCAGCGACAAATACAAGTGCCCAAGAATTCGATTGTTGCCTCTTGCGTAGCGTTTACCGGAACACAAACCATTCATTCGATTTCGTTAAATCTACATTTTATTAAATTCGTGTTTTCATAATTTACTTGTTAACTTTTCCATTCTTTGTAAGTTAGTGAATAGTTTAAACAGTGACATCCTATGATTGCTTCTTGACTCCAAATAGGGCTGAAACAGCTTTACAGAGGCTGCTTGAGGAATTCATTGCATTCAAAAACGATTTACAACAAAATTTATTAATCTTAGTGTAAATAAATAAATTCTCGCTTTCTCGGACTTTTAATTTCTTCTTTTCCAGAATAAGATATTAGGTAATATTTCTTTTTTAAATATTATTAGCTACAGGACATTTTTGTTTAGACAAAATTTAACGTCACTGTAAGGAAAATTCGAACCTTAATCACATTACGCAAAGAAAAAAACTGACTGACATATGAAACACAAAGACCATTTTCCTGAAAGCAAGTGAAATCTAAATTTTAAATCCTCTTAGCTATTTCCGTCAAGCCCGTTAAAGGAGGTATCGAGATGTTTCGACGGTTTGTTCTTGAGTTGTATCTACCAACATTTTTCGTAACGACTTGACTTTATGACAGTGAAAAAGCTTCTTTGCCTTAATTGTTTTTCTATAATTTTCTCATATTGTAGGCAACGGCTTCGTCTATCTAGTATGTCTAGCAAGAATTTTTTCTGTAAAAATAACTGAATACTTATAGCTGTTGATTCATTTAAGTTAGCAATTTTATTTTGTGTGATCTTTGAAACTTACACATACAAATGATTAAAATAAATTTTATCGTACTATTATGTTAGAATCATATGAATTATTGGTGAACATTTTAACCGAGTCTTACTGTACCTATATTTAAAAGTAGATGAGCAACGTTTTACTACTCTAGTAGAAGTTGTTATCTTGATTTCAAAATGAGCGAATTGAACTGACGTAGATTACAGAGACCTTAGACATATTTTGTAAACCAGACTTTAAATGTTTAATTATTTTTTTTTTGAATTTTGGACCGAAGAGAATTATTCGTCGAGTGGATCAAAATCGTCATTATCGCACATTTTTTCTTTGCTAAATGATTGCACCCTTATGAATCACCAGCATAAAAGTTTTTCCTCTCAAGAGAGAAAGTGGGCGCAAATTAGGGGGCAAGTTAATCTTAGTTAGCTCCACGTAGTGACACTCTTTTAAAGCTTATTTGCCGCACCTTGTTGCATCCCTTATGCATCACTGTTTTTAATACTTGCGTCATTCAAATAAATATCTAAGGGATAGATTAAATAGGAACTTTGCTATCCCTTTCTCCTCTATTTGAATCGATTCGTTTCAATTGTTTATCTGCTCTTGTTTCTGAGATCCAACGTCTACATGATTATTTTTAAATGACAACCTGCTGATTTTTTTCCTTTATTTAATAGTTCGTTTAATTCTCTAAACGACCACATAAAAATAATTATCAATTACATAAGAAAATTTTCGAGAAAAAAAAACATTTGAATGAAGAAGTTAGGAAAAATGGTTTATTGTTTGATATTTGACAAAAATTCTAGTTTTAAGAAAAAAAACTGTAAAACCACAAGATTATGGGCTGTTTTAAGATAGAACTAAAGAAAATTTTAATAAAGATTGCCCTAAAAACATGAAAACAAATACTAAATATCAGCGTAAACCAATTTTTCTATCTTTTTCATTCAAACATTATTTTCTAGAAATTTTCTTATGCAATAGATAAATATTTTTATGCGGTCGTGTAAAGAATTAAACGAACTATTAAATAGAGGAAAAAAATCAGCAAGTTGTCATTTAAGAAAAGTCAAGTAGGCATTGGATCTAAGAAACAAGAGCAGATAAACATTTTAAACAAATTGGTAATGTAGATCCTATTGACTCTGAATCACACACCAAATTTCAAATAGATGCGTCAAATAGTTTTCGGAATATTAAGCCGGTTCCATACTTTTGCCCTACCCTGTATACATTTGCTTTGAAACTGAAAAGAAATCTAAAAAGTTGTGTTGTTGTCTAAGAAGACAACAATAAACTGAAACAATTGGATACAATCGAAGAAAAAGAAGAAAAAATGAGGGGTAATGGTGAAAAAGAGAGACGGAAAGAAAAGGACACATTAAAAGTGTAGAAGGTCAAGAAGGGCGAGGCGAGAAAAAAGAAAGCAATCAGAGGAAAATGTGACAGATGAGAAAAGATAAAACAAGGTAAAAGTAATTCAAAAGAGAGAGACAACAAACGCATATAATTGTTTTAAAAATGCAGGATGGGAAAGACCAAGCAGGAAGAAAAAAAAAATGTTGCGAACCAAAAAAACAAGCAAGACAATAGAAAGTATTTGTTATAAGCATTTGTTCTTAAAGGTGAAAATATTTAAACAATATACAAATGACGTAACAGTCGCATCTTCTTCAAAAAACGAAGTTCAAGAAATTCCTCCATCTGTATTCAAATTGCCTCTCTGTTTCCTCGAATTAAACAAGATATTAGATTAGTTGGGCTTCCTTTTAATTAATTTTTTGTTTCAGTTTTCTGGATTATAATTTTTTTGTTTCTTAATATTTTTAATATTCAGCATTTTTATGACCTCTTACAATTCTATTTCTTTATAAAAAATCTCTTCTTCGGCTGGATTCAGTTTAGTTGGTTGGATTGACCGTGAAACGTTTTTTACATTTTACTTTTCGGATTGTTTATTTTTTTTTAATTTTTAACGTTTTTTGTTTCAGTCTTCTACTGCAGTTTTTTCGAATTTCCTCAAAATTTTAAAATTTTAACATTTCTCTTTCGATTCTTGATCATTTCGAACTTCTATATTTTTTGTAAAATTCCTTTCTTGAATTGGATTCACTTAGGTTCAGTTTAATTGGATTGGTTTACCCTTAAAACATTTTTAATGCTTCAAATTTTGTGTTTAAAAGGAGTTAGGTTAATTTCGGTTTAGATTAGTAGGATTGGGTTCGGTTTAGTTTAGTTGGGTTGACCTAGAAATATTTTTAATTTTTACAAATATTGTGTTTAAATTTTAATTTAAGATTTCTTATTCCTACAGTTTTTTTTTTTATTTCATTTTCGATCTTATGTTTCTTATCTTATTGTAAAAGCTTTTTTTGGATTGACGTCACTTAGGTTCAGTTCAGTTAGTTTGGGTTGACCTTGAATTCTTCTTTTTTAATTTTAGAATATTGTGTTTAAATTCTTTACAATTTTTACTTTTTTCATTTTTAATATATTTAATTTTTAACGATTTTTCCTTCGATCTTACTACTGTTATTTTATTCGAATTTTCTATAATCAATTTTTTATCATTTTTTTTATTTCGACTTCTGATTTTTTACCTTTTGTAAAATTCTTTCCTTGGGTTCAGATAAGTTACGTTCAGGTTAGTTGGGTTGACCTTGAAACGTTCTTAATATTTCCGATTTTGTGTTTAAAAACAGGCAAACAAAGAAAGAAGAAGGAGAGATAAAGACAAAGCTACAACAATCTATTTCCTTGGGTTGGGTTGGGCTGAGTTGTTTAATCAATCCCCATGTTACCTGCTATTATTCAGAGTACAGAAACAAAAATGTTCGATTTTTTTAACGCTACTCGATCGTTTATATACTAGAATTGATCTAATTATCTTGACTTTAAAAACTTTTTTTTAATTTTTAGCTTCACACGTCCGATTTAGTCTTTTAGTTTAAGTCTAATTTAAACTTCAATATCCAACTTTATCTTTTTATTTTTTCTTACTCTTCATCTCTAATGAAAACCTTCTGCCACATCACTTATTACAGCTTACTTCTACTTTTCTTACTGTAACTGTTTTTACTGACCATATTTATACATCCTTCGATTCTATCTTACAGTCGGTTTTATGCGTTGACGGCCGGACTCGTAAATATGACACGCTTACATTCTGCTGTGTTTGCGGAATGAATTTAATTTAGTTTTTCCTTAATCATTTCATCACGACAATATCATTCAACTTAAAACTTTTGTCTCTGTTATTTAATAAATAAATTCGTAAAGCTTCTTTTTTTATTTATAAGTGATAAAGCATATGCATATCTAAGCACATTTTTTGCATATTCGTGCATATGTTACGGCATATTTTAGCCAAGAAGTTTGCATATACATGCGCATATTTTCTTCATTTCGGGTTGGTATAATTCCCATCTCTAGGAATTACTTAACTATCCGTACTCCGGCCGAGTAAAGATTACAAAATAAAGGAATTCTGTTGTCCAACGACGGATAATTTTAAAGCTAGGTTATATTGAGATCTGGAAACAACTCATCGCACGAGAGAAAAATTTCAAATTTTCCGACGTGTTAATGACTCAAGTATAATAATAACCTGTACATCAGCGAGTCTTAAATTCTTATGGACTGTCTTTAATATTGTTCCTACTTCGCTAGTTCAAAATATAAGTACATTTACTGAAATAACAGCACCCAACAGAAATTATCATAAATTTATTGCGTATAAAAACAGGTTATCGAAACATTCCAGAACTTTTCCAGTGATATAAAATAAAAACTTCATAGAGTTCTGCGTCATGAATAGCAAAATCGTACATTATAATGACCAGCTTTAGGAAAACATTACGCAAATTGCATATCCCCGTGACCTATTTTTACAATCCTATAAATATAACTACAGAAACATAAAAAAAAATTATTACCATATTTAGATAACTAAAGTTAGGAGGGAAAACCCTAAATGTTTTACGTAGGAAGAGAAATACTTTTTCAATAAAATTTGAAGAATAAACACAAGATTAGGTTGTAATAAATTTATTTCTGTAAATAAAATCGACGATAAGGAACATACATAACGAAATCAAATAAAGAAAGAGGTAGAAAAAGGATAAGAAGGAGTGAATGTCAAACAAATTCAAACACAAAAAGAGAGATGGTAGAGTAACACATTTGAAAATAACAACGAAAAAAGATAAGAAGGAATACAATATCAAAAAGTAAATGGGAATGAGGAACAGAGATTAAATGATGGAAGCGCAGCGAAACAATTAATTAATTGAGTTAGACGACGTAAACATTGTAGCATTCCAGAAACACGTTTACGAGGTATTAATACAAACAAAATCGAGGATTACATCCTGGAACAGAACAGAAGACTTGGCACAGAGTTTTGAATTAAAAAAAAAACCTACAGGATGTGTAAAGACAGCTGCACCTAAGTATATCAATTTGCCGCTTCGATATAAGAATAAAATTTAGCGCAAATAATAAACATCCAAACTCCAATGAAAAAAACATAGACATACTGTGTTAACTAAGCAGAATGAATATAGCATATAAGTTAGCAAAACGAAATATCTATAAATAGAAGTATTGTTACAATAGGAGATGGTACGTATACTATGTATATTACAACGTGATGCAAGTTGTCCGGTTAGGGTTCTCTTACGGTTAGGTGAAGTGAGCGCAGACCTTAGCAGCTCATTGTAACAGAGGCTAACCACCTGAACCGGAACATTTTCGCGAGATTTCGTTCACAAAAGGAAAAGAAGTAAACAGAAAGAGTTTTTACCGCTCAGTATCGGTGAACCTAGATCGTTTATGAATCGGTTTCTGGCGGCTAAATCCCTACCCTTGTAACTGATTGCACAGTCGTCAAGGCCAAATGTTACCGTTCGTAAAGATAGAAAATTTTCTGCCTACTCATTCTCGAATGATTATGCGATATAAATTTATTTACTCGATTTAAAAATAGAATTTTTGTTTCCTTATTTACTTTTAGTAAGTAGTTTAGGTTTGGTTTACACGAAGCGGCAGTGGCAAGAAAACGACAGCCAATAGCCTTGTGGAGCGAAGAACGAACCAAATTTCGTAAAAGAAGAATATAACGACACGGTTCCACCGGAAGCCTTACAGAACATGAATAACGGCCACGGAATCCTTTATTTGCTTTATTTTAATGTTGTAGAATTAGTTTTGGTAATAAAATTCTGAAAATGATCGAAACATACTTACCGGAATTCAAAACTCAAATGAAAAACGAAGGAAAATGTCCGAAGATGATTCAAATAACTACGTACAACAAACCCATCAGTTGTACGAGACAGATGTTAATGATACAAAATACTGTCTAATACATATATGATACAAAATACTGTCTTACAGTATTACCTGTGGCTATGTACAGGGTGTTCTTTTACTGTGTGCAAATATTTAAACCTGTAATACGTGGGTTGCTGGAAAATTTTCTGGAATCTAGTAGGTCTAGAATTGTTAGAGTTTATCAACTGTCATATTTGAAAAATTTTACGTTTTTCGCCTATAATTCTATTGACAGTTCCTATCCAAGTGAACTAGTTTTGTTTGTACAGCATCTGAGAAAAAGTAATTTTGTATAAACATGGAAATCTCGCGTGAAAATTTTCGTGCCATGATTTTTTACGATTTCAAATGTGGACGAACGCCAAAACAATGCCTCGAATGGCTTCATTTGGCTTTTGGAGATGAAGCACCGCCAAAGAGCAGTGTTTATAGTTGGTTTGCCGAATTCCAGTGTGGACGTACCGCTCTCAGTGGACGAATTTCGTGAAGGTCGTCCATCAACATCTGTTGTTGCCACTAATGTAGATGCTGTGCGTGAAATGCTTGAGCGAGATCGACATGTGACATACCGTGAGATTCAAGCATCCTTACGCATTGACATGAAAGCAATACACCAGATTTTGCATGATCATTTGAACGTACGAAAGCTTTGCAGTCATTGGATCTCACACAATTTAACAGAAGCGCAAAAGCAGGGTCGTGTCAAATGGTGCGAAGAAATGCTCAAGGAATTCAATGGAGGTCGTTCAAATTTAACTTATAACATCGTTACTGGTGACGAAACGTGGATCTATTCGTAAGAGCCTGAAAGTAAACAACAATTTACTGTTTGAGTATTTCAAAATGAACCAAAACCAACAAAAGTTGCCCGTTCACGCAGTGCTGCGAAGCAAATGATTGCTTGTTTCTTTAGTTTAACTACACATGTAGCAACTGACTGGCTTTAGAGGACCGAAAAACCGTGAATGCTGATTGGTGTACTACAATTTGTTTGCCGGAAGAATTATTCTCTATCATGACAACGCCAGCTCTCACTCAGCCCGTCAAACAGTTGATTTTTTCTTCAACAAAAATGTTGAATTAATGACTCATTGTCCATATTCACCTGATTTATCACCTAATGATTTCTTTTTGTTCCCAAATATCAAAAATAAAATGCGTGGTGAGCGATTTTCGTCGGCTGAAGCAGCGGTTGAAATATTCCGGACACTGGTTTCTGAGGTACCATCTTTAGAGTGGAAAACGTGTTTTAGAAATTGGTTCGAGCGTATGCAAAAGTGTATTGACGTCAAAGGCGAATACTTCGAAAAACAATGATACCGTTTACCAAATTTCATATGCGTTTTTTCATACCGTTTCCAGAAACTTTTCCAGCAGCGCACGTATATCACCATAAATGGCAACGATTGGACTCATATGTTCTTAACAAAATTTAATAGTTTTCGAGAAAAATGCAGTGGCAGATTTTCACTAAACCGTTTGAGAACTGCTGGCATAGCTAAAAGTGTAACGCGGTCGCCGCTTCAATTAAGACACGCGGCCGAAGTAGGCCAGGGTCATTGCGTTACTTGATCTTAAGCACGAACGACGTAACTCAGCCGCTCCGATCACAGCTGATCGGTCAAAACGTTTACTATTTAAATTAACTTCACTGCAAGTAATTACAAGTTTAAGTATTTTTAGATTAAAATCTAGTGCAATTCAAGAAGCTGCGGTTCGTAATTCCCGAACAAATTAAAGGCGAGGTACAAATAAATTGTAATTTCTCATTCCATATTATTTTTAATAGACTTTTAAAAAATTGACATTTACTTTTTCTCCATGGACCGTAAGTAGTAATACTTTCATAGGTAGCTGCGAGATTACAGTAAAAGTTGATTTACGTAAAAGGGTGAAGGAAGAACATTTTTAATGCACTTGCCTAATTGGTGCATAAATTTTAAACTTATTCGTCGATAGTTGATATCGTAAAACGTATTACTTCGCTCAGTGACTTAAAATTTTATATAAAATAACACTAGCCGGCGAGAAAAATATTTCTTTTTGCGTACGAGATAAGACTAGGTGTTCTTCAATGATTTCGGCATTACAAAAAAGAATCTGTTATTAGTTTTTTTCTATCACGTCAGGATTAAAAAAAAATTAATAAATTATGTACAGGGTTATTGTTTGTGTTTTGAACGGCACCTACACATTTTGTTATTAGATATATAAAAAATGGTAATTGCAAAAGTTTTAGGGATTTACCTGAACCCCCAGAATTTACTAAAAAAAAAAACAAATGACGATCGGAATCCCACCAAATGAGAACCAGCTCTGCTATTTTAGATTTAACACACAGTAATTTTTCTCGAATTAACAAAAATTCCTTTTTTCTAATTTCAAAAATATATACATTCGGATCTCTATAACTCGCACCTCCACTAATCCAAATTTTGTATAAGTCGAAACTTGCTGATGGTCCCTGCACATTGTGTATAACTATTTCTTTAACTTGAAATCTCTATTACTCGTAACTTTCCGGTAACCTGAAGTTTGAGTTACGGAGGTTCGACTGTTTATATTTTAAGTTTGAAATTGAAAAATTAATTTACTTTGATTAATAAGAATTTGTTATGTGTGACAAGTGTTAATTACAAAATTAAAAGACTGCTCATCTGGGTCATTTTATGCCTTAGCTGTCAGCGTTTTGTCATAATGTTATATAACATAAATTTGTAAAAACATTTCAAAACAAAAATAAAGTTCAAATATCGCAAAAAGGACCAAACATAAACAAACTATATATTTTTAGAATTATACAAACAATCTTTCTTAATTCGTAAAAATATACTGAGTGTTCCATTTAAAATAACAAAATTGGTTCTCATTTCTTGGGTTCCGACGACCGTTTATTTCTTTTAAGTAAATTCTGGCTGTTTAGGTAGAAGCAAAAACTGTACAGCTGCTGTGACCCCGTTAGTACCACTTTTTTTTAAATACAATATTTCAAAGTACAGGTTTTTTTTATATTTTGCACCCTATCTAGAGGGTTTATTTTAGAAGCTGCAGGAAAACTTTAAATACAAAAGTTGTAGGATTTTATGCCTGTTATCTTTTAGAGTTATCAGAAGAATCAAGAGCGCATCGGAAATTGGAGAAAAAAATTAAATTTTTTGTTTTTTTTTTTAAATGTATATAAATCCTATATATTGTTTGCTAAGATGAGAGACCAAATTTTTCTGATTTCAACAATATGTAATGTGTTGATATTTGGAAGAGCCGCTTATGAGATATTTGAGGTTAGGATATCAGTGAATTAATGTTTAAAATATTAAGGCGACCTGGAATTTTGTTTTCTATTATTAATTCATTGTATAGTTTCCAGCAGTCGAATTTTTGTTATTTTTTGCTAACTATAACAGCCATTTAGAACTTTTTTAAGCACCTTTCCAGGCCGTCTTGATTTTTAAACGTCATTACTAGGCTGATATTTTAAATTTAATTATATCAGGAACGAGCCCTTCAAATTTGAACATATTATATATTTTTCAAATCAGAGAAATATACACAGGTCGTTCCATTTAAAAAAAAAACAAAAATTTAATTTTTTTCTGCAATTTGCGATGCGCTTTTGTTTCTTCTGATAACTCTAAAAGATAATAGGCATAAAACCCTACAGTTATCAGAAGAAACAAAAGCGCATCGCAAATTGCAGAAAAAAAATAAATTTTTGTTTTTTTTTTAATGGAACGACCTGTGTATATTTCTCTGATTTGAAAAATATATGATATGTTCAAATTTGAAGGGGTCGTTCCTGATATAATTAAATTTAAAATATCAGCCTAGTAATGACGTTTAAAAATCAAGACGGCCTGGAAAGGTGCTTAAAAAAGTTCTAAATGGCTGTTATAGTTAGCAAAAAATAACAAAAATTCGACTGCTGGAAACTATACAATGAATTAATAATAGAAAACAAAATTCCAGGTCGCCTTAATATTTTAAACATTAATTCACTGATATCCTAACCTCAAATATCTCATAAGCGGCTCTTCCAAATATCAACACATTACATATTGTTGAAATCAGAAAAATTTGGTCTCTCATCTTAGCAAACAATATATAGGATTTATATACATTTAAAAAAAAAACAAAAATTTAATTTTTTTCTCCAATTTCCGATGCGCTCTTGATTCTTCTGATAACTCTAAAAGGTAATAGGCATAAAACCCTACAACTTTTGTATTTAAAGTTTTCCTGTAGCTCCTAAAATAAACCCTCTAGATAGAGTGCAAAATATAAAAAGAAAACTGTACTTTGAAATATTGTATTTAAAAAAAATGGTACGTGATGAAAAAATTATTATATTTTCCTCGAACTCGACACATACACCTAGTTTTATGTCATCCGCAAAACCTTCGCAGGCTAGTGTAATTAATAAACGCTATCGGTGACTATTATTACGAAACGTTACGAAATGGGTTTGAATGTGGAACTCGATGGTGATGTCAATTATAGGAAGGCGTTGCGACCTGGTAAGTATTTCTCTCTCGCACATATCAACGGTTCCAAACAAGTGGAACCTCGTGGCGTCTCAGTTTGCACTTTGGCTTTTTTTCACTTTAATGAGCAGTCGATAGTTCTGCTCATTAAAGTGAAAAAAAGCCAAAGTGCAAACTGAGACGCCAGGTTCACGCAGCGTCTCACTGTGTCCTACGCAAAATTAACGGCCAATTCTTATAGGAAATTAAAAGATCTATAGTTCTGCATGGGTTCTAGAAAGAGTTCTAGAGAAAAACATTGCTATTTCTTATTAGAAAACTCTAATAACACAATATGATTCGTTACGCAGATACAGATGAGACGCTGTCGAATATTCGACAGTTCTATGAGCTCTACAATTTTTTACTTGTAGCTCAGAACGTATCCAAGGACTTTCTACAGAGTTCCGGCCACAAGTCTCATTAGATTATTTTTTGAGCAATTTTAAATCCTGGTAAATTCGAGTTATACACGTTATAACTAAGACGCTGTCGAATACACGACAGTTCTGTGAGCTCTATATCTTTTTCCTTGTAGTTAGAAACATATTCAATGACTTTCCGCAGAGTCCCAGCCATAAACCTAAGTAGAATGTTATTTAGCAATTTTAAACTCCATCAAATTCGAATTATACACTTAATAAGCGAGACGCTGTCAAAAACACGTCAGTTCTGTGAGCTTTATAATTTTTCCCTTGTAGTTCGGAACGTATCCAACGACTTTCTGCAGAGTTCTACCCGCAAGCATCATTAGATTATTGTTTGAGCAATTTTAAATCGCTGAAATTCGGGTTGTACAGGTTATAACTGAGACGCTGTCAAATATACGACAGTTTTGTAAGTTCTATATTTTTTTCCTTGTACTTAGAAACATATTCAATGACCTTCCGCAGAGTTCTAACCATAAACCTAAGTAGATTATTATTTAGCAATTTTAAACTCCGTTAAATTCAATAATCTAATGATTCTTGTGGGTGGAACTCTGCAGAAAGTCGTTGGATACGTTCCGAACTACAAGGGAAAAATTATAAACACAGAACTGTCGTGTTTTGGACAGCGTCTCACTTATTAAGTGTATAATTCGAATTTGGCGGAGTTTAAAATTGCTAAATAATAATCTACTTAGGTTTATGACTGGAACTCTGCGGAAAGTCATTGAATATGTTTCTAAGTACAAGGAAAAAATTATAGAGCTCACAGAACTGTCGTGTATTCGACAGCGTCTTAGTTATAACTAATCATATTGTGTTATTAAAGTTTTCTAATAAGAAATAGCAATGTTTTTCTCTAGAACTCTTTCTAGAACCCATGCAGAACTACAGATCTTTTAATTTCCTATAAGAATAGGCCGTTAATTTTGCGCAGGACAAAGTGAGACGCTGCGTGAACCTGGCGTCTCAGTTTGCACTTTGGCTTTTCTTCGCTTTAATGAGCAGAAGTATCGATTTTATCTATCAGAAACTATAGAACTATTAAAAATAAAGCCAGAACTCACTAGAACTTATGAGTTTCCATGAAATAATATGCCAGCTTCACAGACACAAATAGGTGTCACGTATTTGCACCCCATCAAAAGCTATGAACTAGGATAAGCCATGTAAATATACGTGAAAAGGTTTATACATTCTCACGACTATTTGAAAGAATGCAATTGCAAATGGACAACTTATGAAATTAATTAAATTGTTTACATTTTTCTGTTTGTCGATAATTTTCTATGAACAGTTTTTTTTTTAATTTATACTAAATATGAAGTGTGTAATATACAGGTTGTATCAGATTACGAAAGATACTAAAGGGCAATAAAGAACGAAAATAATTTTACCCTACCAAAACCGAGCCTGTGCTATTGCGTCCATTGTGTCTACATTAAAGAGGTTTGACCGATCGAGCATTATCGGAACAGAACTGATTTAATTCCGAGCGCACCCGTCTATACAATAAGAAAACAGATATATACCTTCTCACAACTACTTCTATAACCAATAATACGAGACACAACCTGTACCTGCACCTTTTATTCAAAGTATAATGTGATTTGTAATACTTACCGAAAAGTGATGTATAAAACTTAGCAGATACTATACATAAATAAAGTCCATATAAGCAACCTATGTGTATAAACAACTGAACTATTAGATCCGGCCATCGTATTTGCGGAACAAAATCGTCGTCGTTCTTTGGTTCGTCGGCCCTCTTTTCTTCCTGACAAATTTTCGAGACAATGCGCCTCGTTGCCTCCGCTGACGAGTTGGAATTCTCTTTGGGCACCACTTCCCCGTCCTCCGTCATAATTAACTGTAACCAAAATTTCAAACGTAAGCGGAAGACCTGGTGAAGTCTGGTGTTATTTAAATTTTATACACCCGATGCAACTGAACACCGCACCGGTCAGAATTCAGCTTGCTAAACAAACTACACACTATTTACCGCGATAAGCCTTATCAGTTTAGTTTCATTTCATAGAAACTAGAATTTCGAAATGTATAAGAGCAAATAAAACCAGGGATGCACGAAAAACAAAATGCATTTGTGTAATAGAAACTTTTGAAGAATAAACTATAATTGATTTAATTTATATTAACAAATACATAGATATATAAAACGAAATAAATAAAACAGCTGTGGTAAAAAAATGGCTTGTACTAATTTTTATTTTGAGGAAAAAAGTGCTTACGTTACATTACAATTACATTATTGTAAGACAATTAGTTGTCGCACTTAAAATTCACATCAAATACCAGGTGTTTGTAAAATAAGTGCAGAAATTCAAACCTGTAAAACATCAGCGTAAATGGGAACGATTGAACTTACATATCCTCAACAAAAGTTTTACACATTTCTAGAAAATGGCAGTTAAAAATCGGGCAAGAAATAATCGTACGTCTATGTCTCTGAGGTAGGTCAAGAAAAGGCAATTTTATTGGAACAAAAACAGAAGTGCAAACGAGCAGAGTGAATAATAATAATAATAATTTTATTGATGCAAGAAACAGAAGTTTGTTGCACAAGTCAAGCACAGAAAAATTGGTGGTAACATTAAAATTATTACATAGATACATATCACGTAAGTGTGACGTTAGATAGACAAGACAAAGCCTCATCTTATTTTAGATTCTCATCGTTATTCAGATTCGTTTACTTATACAACAAATTAAAATAAAAAATAAAAACAATCAATAAATATTTCGTTAAAAGTTAAATAATATAAATTATTGAACCAATAAATTAATTCAACAAAAATTTTTAATGAATTAATTCAATAATGCCGATTTAAAAATTCATCTACCAAATAGAAGGCGCCTGATATTAACATTTGTTTTAATCTGCTTTTAAAATAGCTATTACAAGTGGGCAACGAATTATTCCATAGAGTTTTAATTTTGTTTAGATACGTTAACCCTGCAGAAATTGGACCACTTTGTCCAATCGTCAAGCGATTGAAAGGTAACCGATAATCTTCATTTTTTCTTGTGTAATAATTATGATAATCCTTATTTCGGCTAACAGTATTTTCAATTGATCGCGCATATAGCACGATTTCATAAATATACAGTGACTGAACAGTCATAATGTTGTACAATTTGAATAAATCTTTACAGCTTTGCCGAGAATCCAGACCTCCCATTAATCGAACAGCTTTTTTCTGAATTTTGAATACATTGCCAGATGTAGCGCAGTTACCCCAGAAAATTATACCATATGCAAGAAACGGGTGAATTAAACCGAAATATAAGCATTTCAAAACCTCGTAATTAACCGTATGTCGTAGTCTATAAAGTAAAACTATTTGGCTATTTAACTTATTTTCTAGGTAAT
Source organism: Prosopocoilus inquinatus (assembly GCA_036172665.1). Lineage (NCBI taxonomy): Eukaryota > Metazoa > Arthropoda > Insecta > Coleoptera > Lucanidae > Prosopocoilus > Prosopocoilus inquinatus. Next base: position 57,481,035 of record CM069871.1, read on the forward strand.
GTACATGACATTTCCAGGTTAATTTACAATCAATATGCACTCCCAAAAACTTATAATGGTTAATACAAGCTACTGAAATACCGTTAAGTTTGACTAATGGCGAGGTTTCGATTGTAATATTTTTTGTCACAAAGGGCATTATTTGAGTTTTGATCACATTTAAAGTTAACCCGTTACACAAACACCACTGGTTCATTTCGCCCAACGTATTATTTGTTTTAAGGACCAGATCTTCGGGGCTGTTACTTGATATTATGAATGTCGTGTCGTCGGCATAGATGACTGTTTTTGTTGAAGATGGACAACATAAGGGGAGATCGTTGATGAAAAGGGTGAACAACACGGGACCGAGGATAGACCCTTGGGGAACTCCGTTGTTCACTTCCAGCGCAGATGATAATTCGCCGTTAACCGCCACTTTTTGTGTTCTACCGCAGAGGTAAGATTTTATCCATCGGTTTACGGATCCTCTTATACCCATATTTTCTAGTTTGTGACAAAGTAAATCGTGGTTGACAGTGTCGAAAGCTCGACTGAGATCACAAAATAGTGCTAGTACTTTGCCAAAGTCGAAAGCCAAAGTCGAAAGGCTAATAAAAAGGTTGTTTTTAAGGTCGCAATAAGTCGTATTGCAGTCGAGCGAAAGAATTTGCTTAATTTCTTTATGATTATGACACCAAATTTATTGTTCCGTATTCTTTGGGATCAACAGTTTAGTTTGTGAAAAGCGATTGAACGAATTAAAGCTAGACAAGATTACTATCTACACAGTATTATTACTAGGCCTAGGATAATTATGCGTTTGCATAATTGCATATGCAAATGCATATTTGGAACATTTTTATACATAAATGCATATTTTAACTTTTTAGGGCATTAATACATAATTTCCTGCATTTTTTTGTTTTAATTGCAAATTTGCGATTATTTTTTATTGCCAAGTGCAAACTGACATTTTATAGCAGACAATTTGAACAACCAGTGTTTCAAAATCAGAATACTTGGAAATAATAAGAGGATTAACAGTGTATGAAAACCGCCATTGTTTACTGCGACCGCACATTATCCCACGAATTTCCAAGTATTTTGTCCGCGTTAATAGTACTCCTACAGACCATGGTATGGGGTAGCTCTCTTTCTAATTTTACCAGGTAATTCTGCAGAAAATTTCATCAACCTTCAGTAGTTGTATGCTGATTGCAATAGGATTAACATCTCTCAAGATGCCAAAAGAAAAAAAGTGTGTAAGTGCAATTTTAAACCAGTTTGTGAAGGACTACGATGATTTTATAACGGATGGGCGCGTTATTTTGTAAATACTGCGAGTTTCATGTTACGGCAACCAAAAAGTTTCAAGTCACGCAGCATCTTCAAACCGGAAAGCATGCAAGTAATAAAAATCGCAAAAGGGGAAATAACGAACGGCAAGTGTTAATTTCTAATTTATCGACGCCTGGACCTAAACGTTCAGAATTCAATGCAGAACTTTGTAAGGCTTTTATTTGCGCAGACATCCCATTAGCTAAGTTAAAAAATGAAGTTCTTTGCCATTTTTTGGAAAAGTATACAAAGCAAAATATTCCAGATGAATCGACATTAAGAAAAAAATATGTTTCTGAATTGTATACATTAACATTGGATAAATTAAGAGCAAAAGTAAAGGACCATTCTATTTGGGTGTCGTTGGATGAAACAACCGATGAAGAACAAAGATGCATAGGGAATTTTGTGTTTGGTATATTAGGGGTTCCTGAAGAAAAAAAATAAATCATATCTGCTGATTTTAAAAGTGTTGTACAAAGTAAATCATTCAACAGTCGCTGATTTTTTCAACGACTCTTTAAGTTTATTGTGGCTGTCTGGAATTTTATATGAAAAAGTGCTAGCGGTTTGTAGTGATGCTGCACCATATATGTGCAAAACAATGCGGAGACTGCAGGTTTTATACCCAAACATGATACATGTGACCTGTTTAGCACATGGCTTACATCGAGTAGCTGATTTAGTTCGTAAGCTTTATTCAAATGTTAATGTGCTAATATCATCTGTGAAAAAGATTTTCCTTAAGGCACCAAGTCGTATTCAGAAGTTTCGGGAAATTTCGGGTGACATTCCACTTCCACCTGCGCCGATCATTACAAGATGAGGAAGTTGGATCGACGCTGCTGTGTATTACGCTGAAAATTTTGAAATTGTGAAGAAAATTGTTGATGAATTCGACTCTGAGGAAGCGCAGTGCATCGAAGAAGCACAGAGTATTCTGAGAAAAAAAGGTATTCGAGAAGATTTAATTTTTATTCGAGCTAATCTGGCATGCATTTCGACTGCAATCTCCAAGCTAGAAGCTAAGGGTCTATCTTTACAAGAAAGCATTCAAATAGTAGAACATGTAGTTAACGGTTTAGCAAAACTCAAGAAAAATGTTTTTATCAATAAATTAAACGAAGTGCTGTCAAAGAATACGGGCTATCAGCAACTGAAGAATATAAGTGAAGTGTTGCAAAATGAATCGACCCTTAATGAAAAAAACGAACATTTAAGTGTCAATGACGTTGTAAAATACGAATTTGTACCAATAGTGTCCTGCGATGTCAAGAGAGTGTTTTCTCAGTACAAAAATATTCTCGCCGACAATAGGCGCAAATTTACTTTTGAGAATTTGTTACACCATGTTGTAGTTAAATGTAATTATAATTTGTTTCTATAATAACGACTAAATAAATAATTTAGAATTAAAAAAAAGTTTTTGTTTTTTTGTAGCAAAATAATGAAGAATGTGGTAACATAAAAAATATTATTTATTCTATAAAAGTTAATTTTTAATGCATATTTAAGTGCATATTTTGATGATTTTAGTGCATATGTGCATGCATATTTTGAAGTTTTTTAATGCATAATTATCCTAAGCTTAATTATTACTTATTAAAATGCCACTAATTCACGAACGGCGAGAGAACAGCATTTCAGAGGAGGGTATTCATAATGCCGTCGACAGTATTTGCGCTGATCCTAACATGCACGAACACAAGAGTCACTTTTTCGCCGAGCTCGTTTGTGTGTCGCTAATGATGGACGCCACGTCGTACAATTGGTATAAACATTTCTAAATGTCTAATAGTGAACGTTTGTTTAGATATGATCCTCCACACAGATGATATTCGGTGAGTGTGTCTTGCGTATTAATCATTTCCGCGATGTTTACTCTCTACGATAGGGAAGCAAGTTCCGTAAGTTTTCTTTTTGTTATTTCATGAGCGCCGAATAAGGGACGGATAAAGGAATTTTCTTTGTTATATGATTTTTTTGTGTTTTTTCGTGTTTGTGCTGTCGGCATACTGTGATTAAAAATTTTACCCTTATTTTGCGTTTAACCTTGTAAGTTTAAAAATAATTTTACCTAAACAACTTTTATTAAGACATTTTCTTGATAAAATGAATTATTTAAAAAGGCATTTTCGCACTTTTCGGAAAGTTTGGGACACCCTGTACATTCCTTTTTACAGAAATGAATTCTCTACACTCTTACTTTTTTTATAGCTTCTATCTCTTCAACAAACGATTACGATAGAGGGGCTTCATCCATTAGCGACTAAAAAATACCTTACAAGTACTCGTAGTTAAAGGGTTAAATAAGTTCATGTATAAAAGGAACAAAAATCTAATATAATATTCTTATTCTTTAGTTATCAACTTCATAACTTCAATGCAACAAAAGTAGTCAAAATCGGTAATCTACATGCCGGGCCGGTAATATTTTCATGACGATTCTGTGATGCACAAGCAAACATATCGTAACAAATCGTTTTACTCAGATCTACCTATTTCTTATCTCAACGCTGACACATTTACCTGTTCAAATAACAAATACTAAGAAAAATAGCGTGTAAGACTATAAAACACTATAGACGTTATCTGAAAACCTTATTGAAACTAAATATGTAAAATTACACGTGTATTACAACAACCGTTGCTTTCAAAAATAAAATAGAAAAAAACAAAGGAAAAGTGCATCTGGATAATCGGTTTCTATAAAAACGATTTCGGTAACAGTTATAACCGATTTATGAATTCGGTATTCGAAAAATCATTAATTGAAATGTAGCTTTTTAGATTATCCGAACTGATTAAGCAAAAATCGGTTAATTAGCAATCACGTCAATCAATCTGTAGTCTATCCACATGTCCTGTCTATTATTTAAAACATTGATTAATAAAAACAAATGATTCAATTATTTGTTGTAAACTATAAGCGTCATAAACGATTCAATTTCAATTTTTATTATCTGGATCTAGAAAAAAGAAGGAGAAAATGTAAGGAACAGAAGCATAAAATCTAGATTCTAAACCAGAGGTTTCCAACACAGTCGATATTGACCCCCAAGGGGTCGATGAAAACTTAAAAAGTCTCTGTAGAATAGTAGGGGTCGGTTCGTGGTCAAAGAACTTATAGGGGTCCTTTGAAAGTCGATGAACGATTAATGGTCGTCTGAAAATCGTTGAAATAAGTTTCTATTACGCTATTTAATTTTTTTATTCACTCTACAGGGAATTTCTTTATTCACTCTACAGAGACAGTGCCCCCTTTAAAACTTTCCATAAAAAAATAATTAGTTACAAAAAAAAACTGTATTTTTTTAAAGCAAAACTAGGCGACAAAGGTTTTGATTTTGAACATTTTGATTAAAATAGTTTTCTCCTTTGGAAAAGAGACGGCGCTCTGAACGATTGCGGTAACACTTCGAGTCTATATTTTCGTTTTAATTTTAGCTTTAACTTGAAATAAATGCAAATATACATATAATTCCAATGTCAGAAACCGAAAAAGTTATTGCAGAAAATGTTAATCAAATCCGATATTCTACTATGTATTATACAGTGTATCCCAAAATTAAAGGATAAATTCTATAAAATGGTTGAGAAATATGTTGCAGAAAAACACTCGGACTGGTTGATTTTTATTTTTAAATCGTCAGAGATGTAATTTTCAGCCCTCCACCTCTCAACCCCTAAGCGACAGCAACGCCAACTTTAAAATTCAAATGGCAATGTACTCCTTGTAATGCCTAATTTAATAGCATTTTTTATGGAGAATACAATTAAGAAAAAACTTTTTCAAAATCGCTTGATAAATAATAGACATTTAGCAAAATATTTGAAATCCAAGTGCCAATATTCGAGTAAGCCTTGTTACAACGCTAGCAGTAAAACAAATCAATAAATAAATTGAAAAAAAGAAACAAAACTTTACTTTTCTATTTTATAGTCTCGTTGTTTTTATTCACGTTTTGTTACTAGGCTTCAGTTGGTTGAGTTTAATTTATTATTATTATTAAGTGTCAAATCTGGATAATACGATTTTTAACGGCAAAAAAAATCGCGCCAACCAATCGTAGGACGCCCCCCTTCCCCCGGTTTATTCCGAAAAAATATATGATAAAATATATGATTCCGATTTCTATTAATTAGAAATAGGCGGAAATATGTTATGGAGTTATTTGAAAAATTAAAAAAAAATGATGAGTATTGTCAAGTAAACAATTAACAAATAGAAAAAAATTTACATTTGGAAAAACTTGATTTCCATATTTTTTTTATGATACCTATCTATTTTTCTCACTATTGCATGCTCTAAAACAGAGTTACTCTCGCTCGCATTGCTGCTCTCATCGTTCACGCAGCATGAATAGCATTGAAAATGTCAATTTTGAATTTTTTAAAATTAATGAGAAGAACAAAATAAGATTACAATATATTTCATTGAAGGTGAAAGATTTCAAGAAATGTTTTATGAAATATTTAAAAAAATATATATTTGATGAAATTTTTACATCGCTAGTAAAAAGTACGAATTTTTAACATATCTCCCCTGTAAGAACAAAACAATAAACCAGTTGAACGACACGCAATAACAACTACAGTTCTGGTCGACTAGATATAACTTGAACTTATTTATGTAACCAAAAGCATGTCAAATACACACGTGTTCATCTTGCAGTGACGGCGGTATAGTTGATATGAATTAAATTTAAAAGATACGTTAAAGAGCTATAATGTTTTCATAATTATTAACTTGAAAGAAATTATGAAGGCAATTCTGTTACGAAATAAAAATTTTTAACCAAACGTAGTTTACAACACGATGAGTGCGAGAATGGATTGTGCCTCGCGCATATAAACCAGGGTTGGAAAGTTTAAAACATAGTGTTTAGAACGTGTTCAAAACACCGAATTAAAAACATACCATCTGTTTTAAACATGTTTTTTTTTTGATAATGTTTAAAATTCATTTTTTGTAATTTTAAGCTAAAAAAGAACTCTTTTGATATAAGTGCTTTATTTTTAAGTTTTAAACATGTTTTTTTGTTAATGTTTTAAATTCATTTTTTTAGTTTTAAGCTAAAAAACACCACGTTTGATATATGTATGTGTTTTATTTTTGCAACCTAATACTGTGTAACCAAAAGCTAATTGTTTAGGGCCGGTATTTCACTCACAGATTAACTTTAATCTTTAGTTTATTCCCATATCAATTGTTTTAATAATTGTAGACAATGCGTGGCTGAGCTGATGACGTGATGACTACACTGTAACTCTGATTTGAACTAAATTTAAATTGCATTAGATTGATTATAATCAATTCATTGATTATTACTGATAACTAGAATAATACTTATATTGTAAAATTTTAAAATACCTTTTCAATATTTAACCTTTTATTATTACATTAAGTTTTGAAACATACTGGGCCCTCCGCTTCCCTGTTCATACTATGGGCTACGGGATGAGTTATTATGTAGCAAACTGGCTTGAATTTGTCAATCCTAATGCAATGTGGTCAAAAAGCGATCGTAAGATGTCGCTGTTTAAACTATTTATAACGTTATCGTTTCATTTCTCTTCATTGTATTTGTACCGTGTGTCCCAAGGCCACATATTCGCCCTTGTAGAATTTTAAGGTTTGTTTAAAATTTGAAAAAGATAAATTAAACAAAAATTTAATTTGAATTTTGAGACATATACGTACTGGACTTTCGGTTTCGCCGGAAGTAATATCAACTTTGTTATTTTAAATGGAACTCCTTACATATTTTTACATATTTGGAATTTTTGTTTTCCAGTCTTGAAAGCCACGAGTCATGTATTTTAGGTTTAATGTGATCAAGTAATTAAAAAAAATATTTCTTTGGATTGTATTTGATTTTAGTTTTTATTGGGTATGTTTTTCTCAATATGTTGATACCAAATAAATGAATAAATCAAGTTCAAGTGATAAAATCAATTGTAGTTAAATTTAATTTAATTTGAATATTGTTTTATTTAATTTTTTTTAAGTGTGATGTTTTCTTTCGTTTAAATATATTTTTGCTAAATGTCTGTTATTTATCAATTGATTTTGAAAAAGTTTTTTTTAATGTATTTATTAAATGAGGTATTACAAGGAGTACCTTGATATTTGAATTTTTAAAGTTGGGGTTGCTGTCGCTTAGGGGTTGAGGGGTGGGGGGTTGAAAATTACATTTCCAAATGACGATTTAAAAATAAAAATCGACCTGTTCGAGCATCTTTCTGCAACATTTTTTGAACCATTTTATAGAATTTATCCGTTACTTTTGGAAAACACTATATTATTATGCTGTGAATAAACGAGCAGCTATAAACCTCCAGGCGGCTGCAATTAATGCGCAGGTTGTTTCATATTTCTTAGTGTTAATTGTATTGTTTTGTTATTTCAAAAAGAAAAATTAATAAAAATACACCAAAATTAACCTACAGATGAATATTTTCTAGAAAACAAAATAAAAATCAGTAAAAGTCCATTTTGAATCATGTGTAAAATATATTATAATTAAACTGCAACATTTGTTTGTAAGCGAATTGATACGTATAAAAAAAATTAAAAAATATTGGTTTACTAACAACCTATTATTACATTTTCTTCAAAATAGGGATTTCACAATTTAAATGAAATGAAAACAGTAGGAAAATTTTAAATTTACCAAAAGAAATAGGTATTACATAAAGGGACGCTAATGTAATAAAATATAAACGACCGTCATTTCTTATTCGTCTAGGAACAACTGAAGCAAGTAAAAAAAACGCTGAAAACAAATTAAAATCGACGATTTCCAGTGCAAAGCTTCTATAAAACAAGCATTCGTTAGCTTCTTTTCATTTTATTATTTTTATACGAAAAAAAATATTTAATATTAATTGCCTCGGTTTTTTTATGTACTCATACACAACACAATAAAATAAAATGACAAAAAATTTTGGAAAAAAATTTAAGACAATTGTTCAATTGTAAATATTATTATTATTATTATTATTATTATTGTGTTTTAAACTTGTTTGGATTTTTTTTTAATTACACAAATTAAAGGGAAGGATATTGTTAGTGTAATTAAATTAAATACAGACGGAACCACTAACAGAACCACAGAAAACTTCTGTCACATTCAGGTATCGAACCCGGGACACTTCGGTTACGTGGCGAATATTTTACCATCTAAGCTAAAGTGACACGGAAGTTTGAAGGTTTAAATCTTCGGCAAGTAACCGAAGTGTCCCGGGTTCGATTCCTAGATACGACAGAATTTTTCTATCCTTCTGTTAGTGGTTCCTTCTTTATTTAATTTTTTTAAAAATTTGTTGAAATTTTTTAAAATATCCGATATGTCATTCGAGTACAAAATGTCGATTATGTAAATAAATGAACGAATGTAAGTAACTATCTCGTCTATAAGAAACAAAAGAAAGTTAAAATCATGAGCGAAGAAGTAGGAAAAAAAGATAAACGAGAAAATAAAAGGCGCATTGTTCGAAAATTAAAACTGACAAGAAAATGAAAGAATAAACCGAAAAAAAAAAAAACTGAAATACAACGTCGAAATACGAACACAGTGACCAAAAAAGCAACAGAAAATTCATACGTGTTGTAGTAGCGAAATAGATCTAATCGCCAACAACAGAAAACAAAAGAAGAAATTGCATACAGTTTATAGACTACATCCAAAAGAAACTAAATGTTTTTTTTTCTTGAACAGTTTAAGCAGCGACATCCTGCGATCGCTTTTTGACCTGACATTGCATTAGAATTGACAAATTGAAGCCAGATTGCTACATAATAAGTCATCCCATGCAAGCCGACCATGCGTGCTGTTAAAGCATAATCTCGAGCTACGTTTTTGCTGATGAAGTCCCAAAAAGGGCTGAAACAATTGGACAGAGATGATGAATGATTTGGAACAAAATTTGTTAACTTCTTTTTCGTTAACAACTTGAATGTCACACGTTTCGCCAGAGAATTGTCGGTATTCTTTTGTTTAAAAAATTCAAATAACTGCCACGTCAAAATTTAGCGCCGCCGTCGCAGTTTGATTGTAAATTTCTAATTTTTTGATTTTAAAGTGAAAACCACTGCGAAGTTAGAAGTCAGAATTTTTCTGGGAATCCCAGTAAGTGGTAAGGTAAAAAGTAATTAGAGGAAATTTGATTCAAATTGTTTTCCCATTTGATCAAAAGATAATTTAAATGTTTCACTTTTGGAGAATTAATTAAAAAAAAAAATGTTTCTACTAAGAATTTAAAGTCGAAACCGTAATTATTGTTAATTTTTACTGTTAATCTAAAAGCTTATTTATTAATATAGAAATGAGAAGAAGTTATAGCTATTACCCCTTGTATGAGTTATATGTAGGGAAAAGAATTCGGCCTTTCGGCCCACTTAGTGTTAAACGTTTTTTACGCCGAATGTATTGTTTATGCGTTTCGTAGCTGCGAGTGGTTCGCACGTCGCAGAAATTATTATGGGCGGTACTAATACAGTCCGAATACTAAATTTTCGTACTGTTCGCAGAAAAAAATGGGCTGTTTTCTTTTGCCTGATTATATGTAATTCTAAAATCTAAAAGAATCTAATCTTAAAAAATTTAAATTTAAAATTATTTCTAAACATATCGTTTTAAAATTATTATAATAATTAAGCTTCAAATGGGCACAGAATAGTTTGATGAAAACTTTCTCTTCTTTTAAGGGGTCGATGCTCAGGAAAGGTTGGGAATTCCAGTTCTAAACATTTTACATATTGCTAAAATATCACCCGAGCTAGGTTTTAAGGGTAGATATTAAAATTAAATCTATATTGTAAGTATAGATTTCGCTAACGTACCTATAAGTAAATTTGCTAAATAAAGGCAATTAACTAAATAGATACCTAATTATGTACAAGAGACGGTGGTGAGTCAAGGCACTTATCGTGTTTTGTCCACACTCAAACTATTTTGATGATTCGATCTATTTTAATTATTTCGATGAAATTAATTAGAATTCGGTCTTTATTATTATGACTCATACGAGATATTTCCATTTACTACAAATAAGATAAAGCAGTTTTAAGAATGAATTGATAATCACGGCGAGCCTATAAGCAGACGGTCTAGAAAATTTTGTTAATCCTCCTTTTATTTTAGTACCTAAGCAATATACATATCTAAACAAAACTGTGATATAATATTTTGGTGGGAATTTTTTCACCTTTTATTTCAAGCAGTTGCAACTGTTAAGGGGGCCACACACTTCGTTCAATTCGAGCGATTTACACCTCACGGACCTGTCCGAACGTACTAGAAAATCAGTGTGTGGAGAAGAAAACGGTACGATGCAAAATCTGTTTTGTACAATTTTGGTTCGCCCGATTTGGTTTGTGCCGCCCAATTCGAGCGAACTGAATGAAGTGTGTGGTTCCCACACTTAGTACTTACATATCAATAGTACTGCCAGTGGTTTTTAAAACAAGCACATTACATAACATAATGTAATTATGGACACGAGATAAATGTGGAAATTATCGATAGTGTTATCGACCGCAATTATAGTTGGAAAGCACTATTTAAATACATAAATGGATTATCTACTCTTAACATGAATAAGCCTCGACATAATTCATATTTGTAAAAACTATCAACTATATTATACATAGATTGCGGTCGTCAAAAATTTTAGACAATTAACAAAACAAAATGACAAAAATAAGAAGCTCAATCAAAATAGAAGAAGATCCCTTCCTTCTCCCATTTGAAGTTTAATTATTATTGCAATGTCAATTTACGTACGCGTTTTTTGGCTTTCTTTAAGCACCCTGTGTTACGGTTTAGAAACGTGTATAAATGCAAAATATAACTGAGAAGCGGTGCAAAAGACGCAATTTATCTCTCGCATATTCTGTGTTTTCGTTTTACAATGATATCAAATGTCTGTGGATCAGATTCATCGAGTCCTTGGGAGTCAATGTCGACCCCGTTCAGAATCCCTGTTCTAGTCTAAAGTAACCGAATAAGATAACAAATTACTAATGAAATAATAATGATAACCTAAGACTTAATAAAACAAATAGCACTCACAATGATTGTATGAATTAGTGGCGCAAGTTTGGAAAAAGAACCGTGCCGAACAAATGGATTAATATTACTAATGCTCAAGCCGACTGTAGAGGAGTCTCTTTAGTAAATACACGATCTAAACTAAAGCAATAACATCCCTGGTTATGAAGAAAATAACATGCAACAAAATAGTACTATAAAATTCAGTTTCGAAAGGAAAGATCAACCACAGATACTATCCACAAAGCTAAGAATAGAAAAATTCTACGAAACAAAGATAGAGATAGAGATGTCATTAATTGACTTAAAAAGGTACTGGAGGGAGACAATTTTTGAAAGAATCGACTATGAACAGATATTGAAATTTAAAAATTGGATCGCATTGGAAATATGTATACTCTTTAGTAAATAATTACGAACGAACTGATGATAAAGGGCAAATTTCGTTATTGGATCATCAAGATAAAATACAAGGGTCATTTAATTTACATACAGACTGTCAACCGAGAAAGACATATCAAAGAAAGCGCGCTGACAAAGACGACTATAAATTGAGATCGCTGGGTCAGTCAGTGACTGATGCAGTCTTTGTTTTTCTTAACTGTTCGCCAATAGCAACTATTAACTATCGTCCAATCAACCATGTTCATAATTTTTACTTATCGAATGTTAAGGTTTTAGAAAAAATAAATAACTTAACAGTTATTGGGTTGTGTTAAACTAAATTTGGAATATTTCATTGTGGATGTTCTGAAAACTGTGTTACAGAAACAATTGTAAAATGAAACTGTTACCGTTTTCTCATTGTAACAGGACAGTAAGATAGTTGAAAAAGAAATTCTGAAGAAGTTGTAGAGCAAGTTTCTTTTAGAGGTCAGGTTTTAATGTTTGGTTTTGGATTTTGGGAAACATCGCATAATTATGTGTAAGTAGTTTGTAAGCTCTTTAAATATATTCAGATTTAAATAATTACATATTTTCCTGTTCTCGCCCCGCTGCGCTCAAGGACTTACGGTTTAATTTCGTTTTAGATATGCTCGGCCAAACATGCTAAAAACGCGTAAATTAAGCGGAATTATTAAAGCCCTGTGCGAATTTTATCCTTTAGAGGTTTGTGTTTAGTCTTGGATTTTGAGAAACATCGCATAATTATGTGTAAATTGTGTTGTAGTTATTTATTTTACAAGTTTATAATTTAAGAAAGTTTATGCATTCTCGGGATATCTCTGAAGCACTAGCATATTTGTTATTAGTTTGGTAATATGATATGGGGGCGTGTTTAGTATTGGCAGCAAAGAAACGGCAGAGACGGCAGTGTCCCAAGGGCTAGCGCCGAAGGCGAAACGGGTCGGTAAACGGGGCCACGACGGGCCTGGTGATATATATGGTGGCCGCGGTGTATTGCCGGACATGAGATTCAGGGTGTCTGCAGAATATGACCTGAGATGGTATGTTCTGGCAGAAGTGTTAGGGCGGTACATTCTCACGATTGGCAATGCGGTTTGAGAGTCATGAGTCATGAGTTATGCGGAGGTATTCTGGTAGCAGAATATTGTCCGGGATGCGACTCGGGGCGTTGGCCAGAGAATGCTACCGTGTACCAGCATACGGTATCAGGGCTCTTGCCGCGGCGTGCAAGCAGCGCCGATGAAGAACACGGTACCGGCAAAGCAATTAGCTGTATTCTGCATTCATTGTGAATGGGAATTCGGTTGATTGCATTCCTGACCAGGTGACAGCATTGAGCTATCCAGAAAGGTTTAACATGATGATGTCATTGGACCGGTACGGAGTGGTACTTGACACTTACCCAGTCGATGACATCAACTGATCCTGAGAACGTATGGTCGGGAGGCAAGGTATGCTAATATCTAAGCTTAACTTTTATAGAATAAATAATATCTTTTATGTTACCACATTCTTCATTATTTTGCTACAAAAAAACAAAAACTTTTTTTTTAATTCTAAATTATTTATTTAGTCGTTATTATAGAAACAAATTATAATTACATTTAACTACAACATGGTGTAACAAATTCTCAAAAGTAAATTTGCGCCTATTTTCGGCGAGAATATTTTTGTACTGAGAAAACACTCTCTCGACATCGCAGGACACTATTGGTACAAATTCGTATTTTACAACGTCATTGACACTTAAATGTTCGTTTTTTTCATTAAGGGTCGATTCATTTTGCAACACTTCACTTATATTCTTCAGTTGCTGATAGCCCGTATTCTTTGACAGCACTTCGTTTAATTTATTGATAAAAACATTTTTCTTGAGTTTTGCTAAACCGTTAACTACATGTTCTACTATTTGAATGCTTTCTTGTAAAGATAGACCCTTAGCTTCTAGCTTGGAGATTGCAGTCGAAATGCATGCCAGATTAGCTCGAATAAAAATTAAATCTTCTCGAATACCTTTTTTTCTCAGAATACTCTGTGCTTCTTCGATGCATTGCGCTTCCTCAGAGTCGAATTCATCAACAATTTTCTTCACAATTTCAAAATTTTCAGCGTAATACACAGCAGCGTCGATCCAACTTCCTCATCTTGTAATGATCGGCGCAGGTGGAAGTGGAATGTCACCCGAAATTTCCCGAAACTTCTGAATACGACTTGGTGCCTTAAGGAAAATCTTTTTCACAGATGATATTAGCACATTAACATTTGAATAAAGATTACGAACTAAATCAGCTACTCGATGTAAGCCATGTGCTAAACAGGTCACATGTATCATGTTTGGGTATAAAACCTGCAGTCCCCGCATTGTTTTGCACATATATGGTGCAGCATCACTACAAACAGCTAGCACTTTTTCATATAAAATTCCAGACGGCCAAAATAAACTTAAAGAGTCGTTGAAAAAAGCAGCGACTGTTGAATGATTTACTTTGTCCAACACTTTTAAAATCAGCAGATATGATTTATTTTTTTCTTCAGGAACCCCTTATATACCAAACACAAAATTTCCTATGCATCTTTGTTCTTCATCGGTTGTTTCATCCAACGACACCCAAATAGAATGATCCTTTACTTTTGCTCTTAATTTATCCAATGTTAATGTATACAATTCAGAAACATATTTTTTTCTTAATGTCGATTCATCTGGAATATTTTGCTTTGTATACTTTTCCAAAAAATGGCAAGGAACTTCATTTTTTACTTAGCTAATGGGATGTCTGCGCAAATAAAAGCCTTACAAAGTTGTGCATTGAATTCTGAACGTTTAGGTCCAGGCGTCGGTAAATTAGAAATTAACACTTGCCGTTCGTTATTTCCCCTTTTGCGATTTTTATTACTTGCATGCTTTCCGGTTTGAAGATGCTGCGTGACTTGAAACTTTTTGGTTGCCGTAACATGAACTTCGCAGTATTTACAAAATAACAGACGCCCATCCGTTATAAAATCATCGTAGTCCTTCACAAACTGGTTTAAAATTGCACTTACACACTTTTTTCTTTTGGCATCTTGAGAGATGTTAATCCTATTGCAATCAGCATACAACTACTGAAGGTTGATGAAATTTTCTGCAGAATTTCCTGGTAAAATTAGAAAGAGAGCTACCCCATACCATGGTAGCTCTCTTTCTAATGTAGTACGAGTACTATTAACGCGGACAAAATACTTGGAAATTCGTGGGATAATGTGCGGTCGCAGTAATTAACACTTGGCAATAAGAAATAATCGCAAATTTGCAGTTAAAACAAAAAAATGCAAGAAATTATGCATTAATGCCCTAAAAAGTTAAAATATGCATTTATGTATAAAAATGTTCCAAATATGCATTTGCATATGGAATTATGCAAACGTATAATTATCCTAAGCCTACTAGTATCCATTGGGAGGGGTGGGTTTTATATTCACAGGTGAATGTGGGGGGTAATGCATGCGAAGATAAGAAGTCGACATGCGAAGATGACTTCCCCAGTGTCCAATATCATCACGAGGGAGCTACAGCTTCTAGATTCGCCGCTGGAGGAGGTGGGGCCTGGAAAACGGCCCCGGTAAGTGGAATGTTCCATTTTACTGAATAGATACTCGTAAAGGGTTACTTATAATTTGCATGGTCCTTATCGAATTGGAATGCGATGCCCGGAGGCTAAGACGTTTACCTACAGCGCCTGTTGCGGTCAGGGAAGCGAGAAAGAAAGAAAGAATATTAGGAATGAGAGACCTAACCAATGGTGAGTGAATTGTAACTCAGATGTGTCCTCAGATAATATTGTTTGTCTATAATATTTAAACAAACAAAAATCTAGCCAATTGTATAAATATTTTATAAGTTGTTAAAATATCCGCCAGACTAGGTAAATTTATTAAATAAATGCAATTAACTAGATAGACATGTAATTATGTACAAGAGACGGTGGTGAGTCAAGGCACTTATCGTGTTTTGTACACACTCAAAACTATTTTGATGATTCGATCTATTTTAATTATTTCGATGAAATGAATTACAATTCGGCCTTTATTATTATGACTCATACGAGATATTTCCATTTACTACAAATCAGATAAAGTAGTTTTAAGAATGAATCGATAATCCCGGAGAGCTTATAACACAGACGGTGTTGAAAATTTAATTAATCCTTCTATTCTTTTCTTTTAATACCTAAGCAAAATATTATACATAAACTGTTTAATATGATATTTTGGTGGGAATTTCGTCACCTTTTATTTCAAGTGGGTACAAATTAGCATACATGTGTTTGTCCACTGTCACTTGTTAATTGAAATAGTTAAAATTTCAACTGTACATGTTGCAACTATTAAATATACTTATTACTTATCAATAGTACGGTCAGTAGTTTTTGAAACAAGCACATACGTTTACATAACTTATGTGATTATGGACACGCGATAAATGTGAATATTATCGATAGCGCTATCGACCGCAATTACCGTTGACAAGCACTATTTAAATACATAAATGGATTAATAACATCTACTTTTAACTTGAATAAGTCTTGACATAATTTATATTTGTAAAAACTATCGGCAATATTATACATGGACTGCGGGCGCCAAAAATTTTAGATACCTAAATTAATAAAACAAAATAACCAAAATAAGAAGCTCAATCAGAATTGAAGAAGATTTTAATCGACCCCCTCCTTCTCCCATTTGAAGCTTAATTATTATTACAATGTCAATTTACGTAAGCTTTTTTTGGCTTTCTTTAAGCACCCTGTGTTATGGTTTAGAAAACCGCTTTTCAAGGTATAAATGCAAATTATACCTGCGAAGTGCAAAAGACGCGATTTATCTCTCGCGCATTCTACGTTTCCGTTTTACATTGATATTAACTGTCTGTAGGTATGATTTACGACATTCAATTCAAACACCTGCCGCGGGATTACTCAAACAAACAGTGCGCTTTGTGACACATTCGTCGCCCGCCGTTGTTTTGTTTTTTGAATGGCCGAAGTGGGCGTGGCTCTTCTTAAAATACACGTGCGGTTCTGCGTATTTGCAAGATCAAAGGATACCGCTAAAGTCGTAAATGTCATCAGTTCTGAATGCGGTCACGATGTTTCCAATTCGTGCAAACCCTTCCTTCGTACTTTGAGGGTAGGGTCAGTTTGGACTGAACCTGCAGTGCGTTTTCCCCAGCACTTGGTTGGTGTCTGGAGAGGCTTTGGCTCCGTTTCGCAAGTCCTGGACGACACAATTTTGGAAGGAACCCTGAGAGGTTTCCTCTGTATACGACGTTTCGCCGGTATTGACATGGTGCTGGTGGCAAACGTGAAACCCCTCGGAATTGTCACAACCTTGTCCTTGACGTGTAGGACAAGTATGTTTGGGACTGTTGCCTTCTCTTTTTATGCAGATTACTACTGTCGAACTTGTTTTCACTTGATTCACAAATATGGAAAAGTGGAAGCATATTTGTAAGTCACGTTTGGAAAATTTCACAAAAATATATATTTTCAAATACAGAATAGTCCATGATAAGTACAAAAAAAAGAAAGAAGAAAAACTAAGAGGATTAATTTTTGGACGAAAGACAATTTCAAAACAACTAGAAAACTAAAACAAAAACTACGTTTTAAGCATTAATTTCGAATGAACGACGTTTGTAGCGCCCTATGTAGTACCGTAAATTCGTAATTTGCCAGAAATAGATCGCAAAACAAATGAAAAACATTAGAAAGAAATGAAGAAAATGTGTTAAAAAGAGCTTTTACACTTAAATAGCTAAAGCGAAAAACTCACTTGGCGCCATCTGTTACCGTAAGCCATAACATTACACTCTTTATTTACGAAAAAAACTGAAAACGTAAGAATATTGTTGTTCTTGAAAAGATTTAGAAAAAGAAATATATGGCGCCATAAGCTATCGTGAGTCAAGAAACAATTTCGAATTAATAAAATCGAACAGAAATGGTTAAAATAAGTTTCAAAAATATTTAAGACAGAAGTAGTGCCATCTGTTAATCTGTAACCGCAATTAATTTTGCATCCTCCAATTTCGACAGTTTCAGAACAGCTGAAAACAAATTTCAGAACGTTCAAGAATAAAATTCTTAAAACAACTTTGAAAGAAAAAAATTGTGGCGCAGCGGCGTCTGTTACCATGAGTCATAACTTCGTCATATCTTTATCTGTGAGGCAACAAGTTCAAGGCTACTGAAAATCGCTGAAAAAAATTTAGTAATATTGTTACAAGAAACAATTTCGAATAAATTAAAGTTGAACAGAAATGGTTAAAAAAAATTCAAACATAAACAGCGCCATCTATTAATCTGTAGCCGAAATTAGTTTAGTTTTTTAGTTTTACTATCTTAGTGATAAATATTGTCATAATAAAAGGCGCTGGTAAGAATTTTGCAACCCGGTGACATAATGAGAGCATCTGCGACGATTCGTTTGGGGGAGCACATTGTATTCTTCATATCGGCTGCGTTGTAACAGCCTCTAGTCGGAGTTATTGATATTGGCGTCTCTACAAATCAACGGGTATGAAAATTGGGCTGAGGGTTCGTGAGTTTCCGTGGCTGATAAATCAGGTGGGAGGTTCCGATTATTAGCGCTACAACCTTAGGGCGACTTTGACTATACTAGCGCTGGACACCTAATATTTTGGGCGCTTCACGCCAACGGAGCAAGTAACGGATCCGACATTCGTTGGATTCTATTATTCTATTTTAATTTAATATCAACAGTAGTAGTTACAGTTTCGTCTTCATATAACAGAAACAGTTTTTAATCGAAAATGTACAACCTGCGCGCATAAGTCATTCAGAGCACCATCTGGTGTCAAAAATTGAAAATTGTTTCAATCGAAATTTCTATGACTGCGCGCATTTCATTTTCATGACGAGGCGGCTCTCGTGAAAATGAAATGCCTTCTTCTAGCTTCGTAAAGATAGGAATTTCAAAATTAATTTGAAAATATAAAATGAACATATGATGGCATTAATTAGAGCGGCCGTCTCTTGATCAAAAACGGAAGCTATTTTATTCTAATTTCAAATAGGATGCCTAGTTTTCATATTTATACCATATATCTTTTTCAAAAGAAAAATTTCTGCAAACGTTTTTGACTGCAGTCGATCCATCGAGCAGCCTCTGTATGTACAGCTATTACAGCCTTATTTGTGTCTTCATCGGCAAAAGTGTAGCTCCAGACTTCCACTGCAAACCAAAACGACTTCACCAAGGATATTAGGTCAAAAAGCGATCGTGGGATGTCGCTGTTTAAGATATTTTTTTATAACAATTAAATCGCAAAATAAAAATCAAGAGCCCCATCCCTTGAGCATATAAGAAAACAATTTTAATTAAATTAAAATTATAAGTGGTACCAGCATTTCATCTTCGTACCGACGACGTTCTCACCTTTTAATTTTGCAATATTTCGCACTAACATTCCTGGTTAAGAAGAAAATAATATGCAACAAAATAATATTAGAAAATTGAGTTTCGAAAGGTGGGAGGTTCCGAAAGGAAAGATCAATCACAGACGCTATCCATAGAGCTAACAATAGAAAAATTCTACGAACCAAAGTTTTAGATAGAGATGTCATTAATTGACTTAAAAAGGTACTGGAGGGAGACAATTTTTGAAAGAATCAACTATAAACAGATATTGAATTTTAACAATTGGATCGTATTGAAAATATGTATACTCTTTATTTAATAATTACGAACGAACTGATAATAAAGGGCAATTTCGTTATTGGATCATCAAGATAAAATACAAGGGTCATTTAATGTACGTACAGACTGTCAACCGAGTTTTATAACATAGAATGAGAAAGACAAATCAAAGAAAGCGCGCTGACAAAGACGATAATAAACTGAGATCGGTGGGTCAGTCAGTGACTGATGCAGTCTTTGTCTTTCTTAACTGTTCGCTACTAGTAACTATTAACTATCGTTCAATCAACCATGTTCATAAATCTTTTTACTGATCGAATGTTAAGGTTTTAGAAAAAATAAACTTCTTTTATTTTGTTGCGTTAAACTAAATTTTGAATATTTCATTGTGGATGTTTTGAAAATTAAAACTGTGTTACAGAAACAATTGTAAAATGAAACTGTTACAGTTTTCTCGTTGTAAAAGGACAGTAAGACAGTTGGAAAAGAAGTTCTAAAGAAGTTGTAGAACAGAATTTCCTTTAGAGGTAAGTTTTTAGTGTTTAGTTTTGGATTTTGGGAAACGTCGCATAATTAAGTGTAAGTAGTTTGTAAGTTCTTTAAATATATTCAGACTTAAATAATTACGGATTTTCCTATTCTCGCTCCGCTGCGCTCAAGGACTTACGGTTTGAACTTGACAATTTCGTTTTAGGTATGCTCGGCCAACAAACATGCTAAAAACCCGTAAATTAAGCGGAATTCTTAAAGCACTGTGCGAATTTGTTTATTTATTTGCTGTTCATTGCTCTTGGCCTTCAAAATTGTTTATTTCCATCGCATTTCCGCGGCGGTTAATTTCAAGGACAATTTTCAGCTGACGCGATTGTAAAAAAATTGCGGTCGTAACAGTTGGATTTGTGAACGAGTCATAGTAACTTTTAGACTGCAGAAAAGGTGTTCTTAATGGGCTAAATAACATCGCATGACAAAAACAGCAGTAAATAAAAATTATTTCGTAAACTATTCATTATTAAATACGTTAATATTTGATCCTAATTAGGCTAATAGAGGCCGCACAAATTGCACACACTCTCTTACTATTAATTTATTCATAAATATTCAAAAATATGTATAAAAAAGTGTCCAATTACATAATGATTTGATGTAATCATTAATTAAGTGAAGTATTAAAAATAATTCAAGTACCTAGAAATAAAATTGAGAAAAATTTGAAAATTCAGATATTCTGTGGCGAAATTATTCGAAACAAAACGAGGGTAGTTTCAGTTTTCATCGAATATAAATTTAAGGTTTTTAAAATCAACAGCTAAAAAAGAAACCATAAATCAAATAAGTAAAACACTAGTAGAATAAATAGAATATAGAATAGAATTAAATACAGGTTCTCCCAAGTTAAGTGGCCTATTAAAATTTTTTGGGGAAGGAAACGTACGAACATTCTGAAAATTAATACACTGGCCTAGGAGGAAGTCATATTTCAGACTAAAATATTTTCACTTTTATATCACTTCCGGTTATACAGAAAGTCGCCATTAGCTTTCTTATTTTAAATAGAATGCTATACTTTTTGTTACAAATTCTGATTCTACACGTTATTCCAAGTTAAAGTTGTTAAGGCTTCTCTACGCTTAAATGTAACGGTTTTTGAGATATCTTCGAATTTCTGAAAAGAATTATTTCGATGACCTTTCATTTAAGAGATTGTATTTACGACACTTTAAAATTTCAAGATTCAAGTTGTCTGTCGTTTGAAAGAATAATGTTCAGCCTTTTAAATCATACACTAGTTATCATTGAAAAATTCACAGGGTGGTCAAAATATTGTGTAGAACTTTGTTCAACTATCCAAAACTCAGTTTTCGTAAACGGAACACCCTGTATATTTTTGCATCATGAGACGTAGAATCAAATTCTACATCGATCAGTAGTAGCAGTCCCTATACCTATTCCCAAGAGTTTTCTACTTATCAATTATTGTTTCTTACAATGGCATATTTTGGTAAAATTATGGCAATTTCTCGCGGTAAGTGTCGACAAAAACAAACATATTTTCCGAGTTACAATCTACATTAACAGATATGTATAAAAAAAAACAAAGAAATTGACAAAATTAACAAAACAAATAAAAAGGAACCTTGATGTTTAATCGTCAAGGACAACAACACCATGATATTTTTTGTACAAAATTTCTACAAAGAGAGAGAGATAGGTTAACATTGTAAATATTTACTAGTCGTTCTGACTCTTGTTTCAGTTATTTGCAAATTTTATATAGTATTTACGACCGTGTCATACGGACTCTAGAATAATAAATAAAATTATTTAATTATTTTTACCATTTTACCAATTGTAAATTGGTTTTGCTTTGTTTTCACAAAAATGTTAGCCTGAGAAAGAAAATTGTTTTTGAAAGTATGTATACTTATTTTTCTAAGACACTTGTTTACGAAAATAGTAAGTATTACGATAGATATTTACCTACAGCTTTATTGATGGCAAAATAATCTTATGGTTAGCAATTATTTATATCTTAAAAAATAGGAATTCACTATCTGCTTCTTTTTTTCAAAGTTAGATACGAATAACTGTATCAAAAGCGTTAAATTTAAAGGGGTGTTAAATTTTGTTGCTACGGTAACAACCAATCATGGAACTGTATTTAAAATTTTAGGGGACTAAATTTTAACAGTCCGCTAATAAGTTACAGAATCCGCTCCATAATGCCATTAATTAACACAATAAAATAAACAAGAAAACTAACGGAAATAAGAGTAGGGAATGTTACTACTAATCGATGTAGAATTTGATTCTGCATCTCATGATGCAAAAATATACAGTATACATGAGTTTTGGCCAGTTAAATAGAACAAGGTTCGACACCATATTTTGACTACTCTGTGAATTTTTCAATGATAACTAGGATATGATTTGAAAGGCTGAACATTATTCTTTCAAACGACAGACAACTTGAATCTTGAAATTTTATAGTGCCGTAAATACAACCTCTTAAATGAAAGGCCACCGAAATAATTTTTTTCAGAAATTCGAAGATATCTCCAAAACCGTTACATTTAAGTATGGGGAAGCCTTAACAGTTTTTACTTAGAATAATGTGTAGAATTTGAATTTGCAATAAAAAGTATAGCATTCCATTTAAAATAAAAAAATTAATGGCGATTTCCGGTATAATTGTAAGTGATATAAAAGTGAAAATATTTTAGTCTGAAAGATCACTTCATCTTAGTGCAGTGTATTAATTTTCAGAATGTTTGTATGTTCTTTTCCCCGAGAATTTTTAATAGGCCACTAAACTTGGGAGACCCTGTATATAAACAAGAAAAAAAAAACTAAAACATTTTCAACAACATCAATTTTATAACTGTAATAAAAGAGGTTTTATAAGCTAATTATTTTTTATCTTTGACGTTTTGTTGTTTTAATTTTTATTTTAACTGCATCCTAACTACAACGGCGCATTAAATTCAATGAATTAAATAAAACCGAGTTTAGGGATATAATTTTCTTTCATGCTGAAAATTTAAATCGTAAATCACCTCAAGCTTATCCAAGTTTATGCAACGACAGTCTAGCGTGCAAATACAAATAGCATCTTCCTGGAAAATTACTTTGACGAAACGAAATAATACATCCACAAGTATTCAAACGTCTACGTATAGCGTTGGAAAGTTGACTTTTAAACATAAACGCTTCTTTGATTCGCATCGTAAGCGTTCGTCCCCAACACGCATAGGCGTGACTACATAGTCATATTTCATATTTCTTTTTTATTTTTATAGTATTGAGTAGTCAATGTCTGTCAGGTTTTCTTAATACTTAGCTTGTTCTTTTTCTTCTACTTCTTCTTGAGTATCATCTCATATATTTGGAATGTAGGTACTTACATTATAGCAAGGTTTTTCATTATGATACTGTCATATTATCAAGCACTTTAGACTTGCTTTCCTGGAACCACAAGCTGCAGCAACTTTTCTTACATTTGCAAGAAATTAACTGCAAAAATACTGACGCTGCAGAATGTTGAGTAGTTGTAATTGGAATAAGTTGATAATTCCTTCTTTTCCACCCGACGTTACGTGACTTATCTCCAGGTCTGGATTTGATGATAAGTGCGTAGTGGATGTTCTCGGGTAGTTCTTGAGTGGGATGGAAGTGATGCAAGATTAAATTTCATTTTATTTATACATTGTGCGAATTTCTTTTATATCCCAGAATACGTGAAGTGTCTTTCGATGCATCGTCTCCATACAGATAAATTAGAAACTTTTCCCCTAAAGCTAAAGACACTTCTTCAAGATACGCCTTGTCTTGTTTTTTGAATATCGCATTATATCTGCCAATATATTGTTTTTGTTGGAAGTTATTTTTTTCCATTCCAAAAAATGCAGAAGTTATAACACATCTGATCAAGACATGAAAAAAACTTTCAAGTGAAAACAATTAACCATGTTGTTGTAGTTTGTGTATTGTACTCGTATTTTAAAAATTATCACATGTGTGAATGTGGTTGCCTAATTCAGATGATCACGTGGGTTTCACACTATGTTGAAAACACTGTGTAGTTTTAACAGTTTCATTCTGACTAGTACCTGCAAGATCCTCATTCTTATAAAATACTATAAGTATTTTAATTAACTTTACAATCTCTGAGACAATGATTAAAGATACTGGAAAATAGGAGGAATGTTTTCAAGTAAAACAGGCGGCATATTCCATTAGTAAAACCGACAATTCACGAATGTTTCAATTTTTTTATTGATTACCACAGAAACGCAATTGATAATATTATGTATTGATATAAAAACTTTCCGTTATTCTGCTATTTAACCGTTCAGTTAAGTAATATATTTCACGTAATTTTGAAATTAAATCAAAGGAACACTTATCCGTTTTAAAAAGCTTGTGAAATAGAACACTTATCTATTCATTTAAATGTTCTATTGCTAAATCATCATTTATCATAAGGATTAATCTGTTACGTAATATACATTAAAAAGTATTTAATTTAATTATATTTTTTAGCCTGAAGTTATCAATTATTTTCCCAAGTGTATAATTGTGTCATTTAGGTATAACGACTCCTTTTGGAAATTTTATTATTCATATTATTGCGCATTAAACAGTAGTTAATGTGCTTGTTTAGCAGTATATTTTGCATTGCCAATGTTCACATAATTCGTAAATCACAAGTAAGGGATTAGAGAATAAACTAATCTAAAAGTGACAAGCAAATTTCCCAATCGTTTAGATTATGTTTCACTGATATTTTTATACTTAGAGCTGACATGATTTAAAAAAATTATTTTAATTTAATACTATCCCGATTTAAGTATATTAACACAAATCAATAAAGGTAATTAAATTATACTTTAATTATCCGGCAAACTAATCTAAAAATTTGGTTCCTGAACTTCTTTTCTCAATATTTGAAGGGTCCAGAGAAAGAACGTGCTAAGTCCAAATTTTTTTATTTTCTGCTTATGATGGTATCTTGTACACTTTAGTCTGTACTATCGAAGATATATAATATAAAGTCGAAATCCGTGCTTAGTTTTAAAATATTAAGTAAAGGAAAATCGGCGTTGGTGAGTTGGGCCACAACAGCAGGTGATCCATAAATCTTACGGGTGAGTTGGGCCACAATTTAACAAGGGTAGGGATTAAACGATTAAAGAAATAGACAAAGAAGAAATAAACAGTTTATTTATATTAACAAAATATTTACAATAATAATTAATGCAATATTAAAAGAGATATAATAACAGTTTCTTAAGGATAATATTTAATCGAAACTAATTTTACAAAATGAAATCTAGATATAATATTTTGTTTATATTCACAAATTTTTTCATTAATGTAATTTTGTTTAAGTTCTATTTCTGGTCTGATTTTTTTCGTTAATGTTTGAGCAGTTCTAATTTTTATATAAATTTCAGTTTGTTGATTTAATAGGGTATTGATAAATTGAAAAATATTTGGATGTGGAGAATAGAAACTAGCATTAAATTTAGAATGGAAAGATTCGCATGCATTCGTGGTACGATATAACGTATTACAGTCACTTGCCCATACTGATGGAGGAAATAGTGCGTTATCCTTAATGTAATAATTATATACCTTAATCCCTAAATTCTACAATTCTTGGGTCTTGTGGCATTAAATAATACAATTCGTTGCAAAAAAAATTATTAATCTCGTTTGCATTTAGAAACTGAAGTCCAAAGTACATCTTTAAATAACTTCCTAAATTAGAATTCTTGTCTTTATATTCTGTTACTAGGCCTAAAGATTGAATTTTCTTGAACCAGTTTTGGCATAAATGAAATCTACAGCCAATAATATTCGCCTGTGGCCACATAATTTTACATGCATTGTGTGTAGCAATCTCAAAATCTATTACAATTTCTTTTGGGTCGAAAGTTAAATCTAATTGTACACATTTGTTTTTAATACTCGTAAAAAAATCTAAATAACACTCACTGGCTTTAGTAGGTAGCAAACCAAACACTAACGGTACATAATAGCCGTTTTTGAACCCATGTATTGTAAACATTTGATAAAAGAACTTACAAGAAAATTTAAATGTACCGTCCATGTACACTGTATTGACATTACACAGAAAATGTAAATTAGTGTAACAGGAGAAAATTATCAGCTTTTTCGATTCGTCCACAAACATAAGAAAATTCTCTTCTTTGTTAGTTATTAAATTTAAACTTTTCACAGCACTTATAACTTCTTCTTGACTTTTAGGGAGTGTTGGCTGGATTTTTCTTCTAGCCACATATAAATTTTTCCTTATATAATTGATGTCGTTCACAGTTAAAGTTTCAGCGCGGTTAGACTTTAATTCTAGGTGAATAATTTTCGACGGTTTTTCTGTTAAATCCTCTACAGCTTTTCTTTTTATAGAATTGCTGACAATTTGCCTTTCGATAAACGCATCAGCTTCGTGATTATGAATTGAATTAGCTTCAACTAATTTATTCTCATCCGAAATATGCGAATAAACTTTTGCACCACACTTCCGATTGCAGCATCTCCAACGAATCTTTCCACTTTTAGACACATTGGCCTTAGAAAATTTATAATTATTGACCACTAACAATTTATATCCCTTTTCACTTAACATTGATTTCGTTGTATCACCTTCCATTTTTTTTAATTCGATAAGAACACTACAGACGTCTGCTAGGATCTTACTGGTCTCACTGACAATAACAAACTAATTAGACAATTACTAGGATTTTATTTATCACCTTGTCATCACATCCCCGTCCCCCCTCCTTCAAAAGAAAACCTATAATACTAGATTACCATTTCGGCCCAACTCACCCATCTTGCTAATCCCTATATTTTGCTATTAGGAGATTATCTTTGTGTTTGTGGCCCAACTCGCATACGCCCAGGAAAATAACTGTACAGGGAAAGAACATGTTAAGTCCTTAAGCATTTTTTTCCGATTTTTGTTTTTGTTGATTTCTATTGTATTGTCAGTACTTTGCCGCCTTTTTTGTTTGTTTCAAAAATTTTAGCTGTGAAGTGGGACGTTATACAGTATGACTCCGGATTGACTTCGCGGTCCGTATGATGAACCAAAAATTAAATAAAACAGAAATAGAATCTGTGTAGGAAAAGTGCTGTTCCTTTTGAATTTAGGAGAAAATTTTAGTAAAATAAAATGATTCGTGTTTGAAGTGATGGAGATATGCCAAATTTCCACACCCTAGAAAAAAAAAATTAATTACAGAAAATTAATATTTCTGTACAGGGTGGCCAAACGATGTGTATTTCTTCTGTGAGGCCTATAGGAAAAAAATTAGGAAAAAAATCGATAAAGAATTTTATATTAGACAATACGCGGCACATTGTAAAATTATTTTGAAGTATACAGAGTGATCAGAAAAATGGTGGTTCGTGGAAACTATTTTTTTTTAAATGGAACACCTGTATATTTTTAGATATTTGGATGCGCCGCAATGAGCAGATTACAACGGTATAAATTGTCATTGAATAACTTTCGTAAAATAATTTTTTTTTCTTGAAGAATTTTTCAAAAATTCTGTCAGTTTGAATATGAATTTCTGATTAATGAGATAACACAGACGAACAAAAATCTAACACGATATTTTTGGGACTTTGGCCTTTACGAAAATGTGAACAAAATTAAGATATCTTTTTGCATTATACCGAGCGATCGATACTTACGAAACATTCAGTACTTATTTTTTTTTTAATGCAACGACCTACTTTTTATTTCAGAAATGGATAACACTTAAATGTAGCCTTCTGCTGATATAAGGTTATATACCTTTATTTTTAATAATTTCGTCATTAAAAATTTTCTTTTTACAAATATTTCAATTGTCTGTTTTTAAATTATTTTTGGTAAAATAAATCCTGTCGCGGGGATATTCAAATTAGAGATCTTTGAAAGTAGAATCGAATGATCGAAAAATGACTTCGAGTGATTGAATTTAGGTAGGAAAGTAGCAATACTGGGTGTATAGTTTAAAACGCCGACCATTGAAATACTTATGAAAAGAAAATTTCTATTGACGATATTATTAAAAATAAAGGTATATAACTTTATGTCAGCAGAAAGCTGCATTTAAGTGCTATCCATTTCTGAAATAAGAATGGCCGTTCCATTAAAAAAAATGACATACCGAATGTTCCGTAAGTATCGATCGCTCGGTATAATGCAAAAAGATATCTTAATTTTGTTCACATTTTCATAAAGGCCAAAGTCCTAAAAATATCGTATTAGATTTTCGTTCGTCTGTGTTACCTCAGTAATCAGAAATTCATATTCAAACTGAGAGAATTTTTGAAAAATTCTAAGAAAAAAAAATTATTTTACGAAAGTTATTCAATGAAACCATTATATCTTTGTACCGTTGTAATCAGCTGACTGTGGCGCATCCAAATATCTAAAAATATACAGGTTGTTCTATTAAAAAAAAAAATAAGTTCCTACGAACCACCATTTTTCTGATCACTCTGTATAGTTCAAAATAATTTTACAATGTGTCGCGTATTGTCTGGTATAAAATTCTTTATAGATTTCTTTCCTAATTTTTTTCCTATAAGCCTCACAGAAGAAATACGCATCGTTGGGCCACCCTGTACAATTATAAGAAATTTGCCAGATTTGTCTGATGCCTACAGGGGTGGACTATTATTTGAAGAATCACATTTATTTTTCAATGTATTTTAGTGAATAAATATATATTCTTTAATATTTTACAGCTTTACTGAAATACTCTTTATAATTTTATTATTATTATTAGTAATTTTCCGTATTTCAATTTTTCTTTCTATTTTCAAATGTGAAGCATTTTATCCTAGTAATTTTGTGTCTTTACCTACACAGATTTTACTTCTTCTTGTGTTATTTCCGTCCCCTTGAAGAAATGAAACGTCAAATTTGGCACACATTTATTTCGCAGCAAGCATACCTGAACTGCAAAACATGAAATCTGAATTCAAACATTTTTGGTCCATTATACGTATTGTGAAGTAAATCCAGAGACACATTGTATACGGAAATATTCAACAAAATACATTCATATTTGGAAGAAAACAATTGATTGATGTTCTCAACGAACCCTCTCGAGTCTTTAACGGCGACGAGTGGGGATTTCAGATTTGCCCGAAAACAGGCAAGGTATATGCAGCAAAAGGCTCTAGAAATGTCTACAGCATTGACCAGGGTCCAGCAAAAGAATCCATTAGAGAAATATTTATATTTTCTGCTAGTGGAGAGATTTGTGGTCCAATGATTATTTACCCGTATAAACGAATGCCGGAAAAGATCGCAAATACAGTCAGCCCTGAATGGGGTCTTGGCCTCAGCGATTCAGGCTGGATGATGGCTGAAACTTTCTATGAGTATACAGCTGATGTCTTCTACCCTTATTTGGTCAAAAATAATATAACATTCCCGATTGTTCTCTTCGTTGATGTACACAAATCTCATTTGTCATAACAGCTGAGAATAGAAATGATAGCTCTCTATCCCAATGCTACCAGAAGTGTGCAACCGGCTGATGTTGCTGCCTTCTTTCCACTGAAAACTGCTTGGCGAAAAGCTGTCCAAAAGTGTACATAACACCCAACAGAAATTCACAATAAACTGTCCTTTGCCCCATTACTTCAAAAAGCAATTAAGAACGGGGGAATAAAGTTAATGGTTTTACAGTTTGCGGTTTATGCCCATTTAACCCAAATGCGGTTGATTACAGCCAGTATTTAGGGAAAGAAAATAAAAAAGAAGAAGAAAATTTAGAACATTCAGAGAAATTAATGAATTACAATGATTTTGTGAGTATTGTGGGCGCTGAGAATATAAGCAAAATGGAGAGAATAAAAGAGATCATCGGTGATGGAAATTTTTTAGCCCTCTATCGAATCTGGCTATATTTCACAAATTCAACACAATCTTTTAAACCTGATTGCGTACCGAATGCCATCGTAAACCAGAGTAATGATAATTTTCAATATACAGATTCGATAGAAAATCTTGGAGCGCCTAGTCGTGCAGAAATAAGTGAATACAATAAATGTGGGGTGATCAATGCTGAGCCCAAAATTGTTCTAATTCAAAACGAAGTTCTCGTACCTCCTACAAACTTAAATGAATCCAGAACGCTTCGTGAAAATTCTGACGAATAAAAGATAATAATTTTATCCAATCGATATCGATATTATCGAAAGGGAAAAAGGAAACGGAAAGGTTGCCGTACGCAATCACATCTCAGAAATATCGAGACCTCTTAGCTGAGAAAATGAAAATTAAAGACAACTTGGAACAACAAAAAGAGGAAAGAAAACGGAAGCGAAAAGAGGCGAAAAACGAGAAAACGAAAAAGTCGATGAGGTCATGCTCGGTTTGAAATGCGTTTATTCGAACAAAAGTGTTGACTTGCGATGATCGCAAAAAATCGTTTCATAAGAAGTGTATACCTCGAAAACACAAAGATCATGTCCCAGAAGAAAATGATGACTTGTTTGTATATCATAATTGTTACAACGCAGAAAGTGACGATGATATTCTGGAAGAAAGCTATGGGGAGGATAGTTTTGAGAAAGATAATAATTCAGAACGTGAGACTAACTCGCAAAAGGAAGATCACGTTATTAATGAAGGGCAATCTATGGAAGTAAAAGTGGTGGAGAATTTGGAAAGTGAAGACAACCCAGAAGAACAAAATTCCGACGAATATGATTTAGAGTTTCTTTTTGAAATGTATAAGCTAGCATCCATGTACATATAATATTATTCCTTAAGTCCAATAAAATGTTATCTAAGCATTTCTAAGTAGTTTTATTTCAATTTGTAGGTGTCCAATAACCACCATTGATGTTTCCAATGTTATCAATATTGTCCAATAACTAGACGTTTGGCATATATTTCCTAAAAGAATCCATTTGGTAGTTATCATATATAATAACTGCTTTGATTTCATATAATCGGAAAGAACACATTTCAAGCTGCATTTTAGTCGGCGGTTATTAGAAGATATTTCCGATAATTGTGTTGTAAGATTTCATTAACTGTCCGATAACTGTACACTTTACCCTACTGCTTTTGAACTGGCCAATATTTCGAACACCTTTCAAGCAGCTTACTTAATTGTAATACCGTTCCGCTTCCGGCCATATCGTGTATCATCATATAATCTATCTTCAACAAATTTTTATAGAGCGATCGGATTAGACCAGTGTCAAAAGAGACGGAAACGGTCGGCAGCTGGTGTTCTGTTATCTTCATTTTCCATTTTTGATCTTATCTGATACAAATTGGTCAAGGCGCAAGGACTCAATTTTATTAAGTTTGAAGATTATTCAAACTGTAATCAGAGGTAGGGAAGAAAATAATCACGGAGAACGTACCTGCGGAATTGTGACTTTTATGATTACGTGATTAGTAATCACAAGCACGTACTAAAAAACCACACACCTTCGCACTTGTTCCAAAAGTCAGTCGCGGATAAATTCTGTCCGAGCAGCGGCCTTTAGTTTTGCACTACACAAACTCGCGCTTGCTTCCTAACCTAGAACTGTACGAAAAGGCAAGTTTTAATACTTGCATGCGTGTACATGGGACCCTTTTAAAGCTATCTGCATTTCGCGAAGTGTCTAGACTTTACACGAAATGCTACTTTACGTTAAGTGGCTACGACACATATACATATAATATTGTAGCACAATGTTTTATCTACCACCGTACAGGGTGTCCCAAACCTCTGGAAAAGTCCAAAAGCCCCTTTAAATTCATTTTATCAAGAAAAGACTTAACAAAAGTTGTGTAGGTTTTCATTTCGCATAATCTAAAATTATTTTCAAATATACAGGTTATTCTTTTAATAAGTTACAAACCTAATTTATTATTTTTTAAACGGAATACTATGTATTTTATTGCAGTTTCGGTTAGACCTTGAAGAGACGATAAAAATGATATATTATACTTATTTGACTGTCAATTTTAATGATACGACAATCAACCTTGAACCAAAATATTTCTAAATCTCTCTACTTTTACAATATTCATCATTTTTAAAAACCCAGTGACTATCAACAACACTACGATTCTGTTCTCGTATTGTAAAATTAGTCATTTTTTCAAATAGAACAGCCTGTATATTATAGTACGAGGTCTGACAATTAAATAACCGGACTAATTTTTTTAAAGAGGCCCTGACAGTCGGAAAACAATAGAATGGAAAGAGTATTGACAGTTATCCATTCCTCCTTTTATGTGCAAAATTCTAGTTTTGTAGCCAAATTAGTTTTCTTGTAATCGTTGATTAAATCAGACTTTGTAAGTGCCTTGCGACGGAATTATGTTAAACGTCGAACAATGTATTAATGTGAAATTTCTCTTTAAACTCGGAAAATCGGTCATGGAGTGTTATGAAACTTTACAAAAGGTATAATTGTCTATCGCGTACACAAGTTTTCGAGTGGTATAAAAAATTTAAAGAGAGGCAAAAAAAACTAACGATGAGTAAATCGAAATTCAAAGCAATGTTGTTGTAGTTTTTTTCGATATCCGAGGTGTTATCTACATCAACTGAGTTCCTGATGGCCATACAGTTAACCAACATTAATATTTACAAGTTTTCGAAAAATCTCTGTGAACGAGTTCGGAGGAGAAGGCCAGATTTGTGGAAAGAACTCGTGGATTCTGCACGAAGACAATGCGCCGCACAGTGGGAAATGAGGGGAAAAAAGTCATTTTTCGAAGTGTTTGTAGCACGTTTTACAGTAGTATATTTAAGAGCTAAAAGATGGTGGATTATCATTTAACAAAAAAAATCAGGTTAATATTAGAAACAGAAGAAGAAGACTTGGAAGTTCAGTAATACAAGGAGACAAAAATGAGAGTCGAGTATTAAGGAAATTCATATGCATGTATACGTAAGTAGAATAAAGTTACAAAAATAATTATATGTTTATAATTAGTAGGCGTCCATTCCGTATTTATTTGTGTTAGAGTCGTTGAAATGTAGGGATACAATTGAAAATTATGAGTAGAGACCGGATTTATAAGTTTTTACAAGTTTTTTACGCTAACATACCTAAACTTGGCGTTTTGTATTTATATGTTTGTCGATTAGAGAAGCCCAAAAATGGTAGTTTTATTTCGCATATAACTTAATATTTTAGACTTTTAGCGCATATTTATTTATTTCTCCATATATTGATATAAATAACATTATAATTCCATATACGGTCAATATTCAAGTCTGCAGCTTTTCCAAGAAGTAATTTATTCTTCTCAACGTCTGGCCACTTTATTTTACGATTTCCCGGAATGTGATTTTCTGGGAATCTGTAGCGACTTGCACTTGCATTTTGCACTTATGTTTTGCATTTCAGTTTGAGATAAGAACTCCGTGAATGTGTGTGACTAGTGACTAGTGTATTTATCAACGCGAATTAGTTGTTATTTTCTTATTTAATTTAAAGACGAAATAAATTCAGTGCTTATCTTTTCAAAATGCCGAAAGTAGCATCCGCTCGATCCGAGCTATTGAAAAAATGGATTAAAGCATCTAAACATCTAACTACAGATGGAAAAGTTATTTTTTGCAACGCATGCTCAAAACAGGTAGATACCTTACAAATTCTCTTAAAAATCACATTTTCATTTTGACAATATTTTAAGGTGTCGTCAGACCAAAAGTACCAGATTGATCAACATTTGGCTACAAACCTCCATAAGGAGTCGGAGAAAAGATGTGTGTCTAACTTTAAGCAGTCTTTTATTTCTTCAACAGCCAGTAACTCACAGGGCAGTGACACAGGAAATGAATTCTTTTTAGACTTGTGCAGTGCTATGGCAGAGTCAAACATTCCTTGGCATAAACTTGAACAAGCAAGTTTTCGAACTTTTTTGGAAAAATATTGCAATCGTCATATTCCAAATGAATCGACTTTGCGGAAAAACTATCTAAGTATATGCTACCAGCAACGGATGAAGAAAATAAGAGAGAAGCTTAGCGACAACAATATTTATATAGTAGTTGATGAAACGACAGATGCCTGCGGTCGTTATGTAGCAAATATGTTAGCAGGAGTATTAAGCAACACAGTTGCACCAATATCTTATTTGGTAAATAGTGCAGTTTTGGAAAAAACAAATCATTCAACGATCGCACGTTTTATTAACGACAGCTTGACACTTTTATATGCACCTAATCAAGTTAAATCGGAAAATATATTACTAATGGTGTCTGATGCAGCAGCCTACATGATAAAAGCAGGACAGGCTTTACAGGTGTTTTACCCAAATCTGATGCACTTCACTTGTATGGCTCACGCAATGAATAGGCTCGCTGAATTGGTGCGACTAGAATACCCAACAGTAAATAAGTTGATCAATAACGGAAAAAAAGGCGTTTCTTAAAGCCCCACTGCGTATACAACACTATAAAAAATTAGCTGCTGACCTGCCATTACCACCAGAACCAATAATTACGAGATGGGGTACGTGGCTTGAAGCAGCAAATTTTTACGCAGATAACTTTAAACAATTAAAGGAAATTTTCTTAGAATTGGATGATTCCAATTCAGCGGCTTTAAGAATTTGTAAGGAATGCATGTCGAACACAAACATCGGGAATCAATTAGCTTTCATTAAAACTCATTTTTCGGTTTTAATATCCACCATTAAAAAGTTGGAATCATCCCAGACGGCTCTATTAGATTCTTTTGAAGTGGTCGATGATTCAATTGAAAGTGTAAAATCAATTCCAGGGGAGATAGGAGAGAAATTAATGGCAAAATTAGACAAGGTTCTATTACGTAATCCTGACTACAATAAAATGAGGAAAATCTGTTTAGTTTTAAAAGGTCAAAGTGAAGAGGATTTGGACATGGACCCCAAAGATGTAGCATCCATGAAATTTGCGCCCATTACTTCATGCGATGTCGAGCGTTCGTTTTCCTCTTATAAAAATATTTTGACAGACAGACGACAAAATTTTACCCCAAATAATTTAAATCAACTGTTGATTATATTTTGTAATCCTACTACTTAAGTGTTAAGTGTTAAAATTACTTATATGAAACAATTTATGTTTTTATTATTCTAAAGTATGTATAAGTAAAATAAAATTTTTATCGCATATAATATCCATATTTTGATCCATTTTAATCGCATAAAAAAACTTATTTTCCACTTTTTTAGCACATATAAATCCGGACTTTAATTATGAGTTGTTACGTAAAGTACTGCATTTTACGGAAGTGCGCATATTCGTGTAAAGTTTTCATCAACAGCTCCGCTTACCTCCGCTTTCTGATTACTACCAGTGTATTCCCTACATCTTATGAAAACGTGTACATAAAAATTTAGCTGCCACTAGCTACCCCTTGCTAATTTATAAAGCGAAAAGCAAACAAATGTTTTGGTGACGCGCAGTATCTTAGCGTACAGTATACAATACATATACTAAGTAGGCTTGGAGGTTGTTTCACTGCGCCAATTGTGTCCGGAATTTTGTCAACAGGCAAGTCAACAGGAGTGTAATATTATTGTTCCACTATTTTCTGAATCTAAATTAGTTTCTTACTAGTACTGACTTGCTTTGTGGATCACACAAATTAATATTAGTACCTCACTGTTCTCATTATTTGCTCATATTTACGCCCTAATTGATATGAATTAAATTTATTAGGCCAGTCTTTTTAAAAGTTACTTTAAAGAATTATAATGTTTTCATAATTATTATTTTGATTTTCGGTTATATTTTGAACGGTACCTAAACACTTTATTTTCAGACGTATCAAAATATGTTAAATTCAAATGTTTTAGTAATTTACTTAAGCCGCCAGAATTTACTAAAAACGAAAACGAATGACGATCGGAAATGTAAAAAATGAGTGCCGACTTTGTCATTTTAAATGGAACATCCAGTATATATTCTCGAATTAAAAAGTATATGTTTCTCCTAATTCCAAAAATATATAAACATATAAAATAGCGACATCTTACTATCGCTTTTTGACCTAACATTGCAGTAGGATAGACAAATTGAAGCGGGATTTGCTCCTAATGAGTCCCCCATGCAAGGCGGCCATGTCGAGCTACGTTTCTGCTGAAGAAGCCCCAAGCAGGGCTGAAACAGCTGTCCAGAGGCTGCTCGAAGTTCTCACTGCAATCAAAAACGATTTGCACAAAATTTTTCTAAAATCTTTCATTATGCTTTGACAGCAAGCATGGCCGCCTTGCATGGGGGACTCATTAGGAGCAAATCCCGCTTCAATTTGTCTATCCTACTGCAATGTTAGGTCAAAAAGCGATAGTAAGATGTCGCTATTTTATATGTTCATCATTCTTACATCGCAATTGCGAATAAATTGGGCAAGTCGTTTTTGGTCTGCAGTGGGAATGTCGAGCTACGTTTCTGCTGAAGAAGCCCCAAGCAGGGTTGAAACAGCTGTCCAGAGGCTGCTCGAGGTTCTCACTGCAATCAAAAACGATTTGCACAAAATTTTTCAAAAACATATAGTTTGCCTATTTTTGGTTTCAAACTTTTTGCAATAATTAAGTTTGAAATTATCATATTTTAGTATATTTTTATTAATTTACATCATTATATCAGTAATTTGTCTTAGCTGTTAACATTTTGTATTATGAAATGTCCCAGATTAATAGTTTTTTAATTAAAATTAACTTTTGTCACATAAAATAAAA
The DNA here is from genome assembly GCA_036172665.1 of Prosopocoilus inquinatus. Lineage (NCBI taxonomy): Eukaryota > Metazoa > Arthropoda > Insecta > Coleoptera > Lucanidae > Prosopocoilus > Prosopocoilus inquinatus. Next base: position 57,517,749 of record CM069871.1, read on the forward strand.
TTCAACGCCTACTATATCTCCCTAAAATAAATTAAAAAATATGAAACCAAATATAGGTAAACTATATATTTTTGAAATTGGAAGAAAAATATCTTTTTTAATTCAAGAAAATATACTTTGTTATTATTCATTAAAAATAACAAAGTCGGAACTCATTTGCTACATTTCCGATCGTCATTTGTTTTCGTTTTATAAAATTCTGGCGGTTCAGATAAATTCCTAAAATGTTGTTGTTTAACATTTTTTGATATTTTTGATAATAAAGTGTGTAGGTACCATTCATAATATAAGCAAAAATCCTGTACATCAAACGGTTACTTCTGATGCAATGAACGCGAGGATGAGAGTGCCTCTGGCATATAAAACGTTCAGCGGCGACGTTGAAATCTACGCCGCTGCTTTATTTATCTTTATACTGTTTTTTCCAGATATCCTAGGAATCTCCGAGCTTTATTTATCGCTAATTTCGGTAATTATGACACCTAACTTACACTTCCACTCATACTAAACCATAATCACAAAATTGATCACTGTTCAAAATTTCATTTACTTATGTCATCTAATTGCAAAGTTATTGATTTTTTTTTCGCAAACTGGCCGTTTTTACCCACTGTGCGCTGGCTCACAACGAGCTCTCCGTAAAGCAATTTTTAGGCCAAAACTCTAATATTTTACTAGAACATCCACCGTATTCGCCAGATCTGATTCCGTGTGACTTTTTTTTTCCTTAGATTAAATCTACGTTCAAAGGCACCCTTTTTGAATCCGTAGAAGTTGTAAAACAACAGGCGACGCGACTACTAAACATCTTGTCGGAAAATAACCTACGTCGCACTGTTTCCATCAATGGAAAATTCGAATGGAGGAATAGGGAAGGAGAGTACACTGAAGGGGATTAAATGTTACATATCAATGAAACAAATTGAATCTTAACATTTTTTCCACATTAACTAAGAAAAATCAAAACGTCTCCAGTCACAAATAGGTTTAAAAAATCATAAAAATGTAAACTATTGAAAAAATTTGAAAGAAACTTTGCCATATTGCTAAACACACACTTTCTTCCCTTCGCATGTGCCGAGTACATCTTTATACCCTTGTTTCTTTATCCTCTGTATCCTCATAAACTAAGAATAGTACAGGTGAAAGCAGTTTAGTAATAGTTTTTTTGAAATTTATTTCATACTAATATTAGATTATATATTTTTGTGCGGATTTCAACAGGTACGCTGCCATTTTCAATCATCCACACACGCACACTCTTTGGTCGGTGTGAACCAGAGGATATTCTCATTGAATCTCCAATAGAAATGAAGATAGTTGCGTGGTTGTCGAATACGTATCGACGATTATAAACAAATTGCGATAAGAAAACTTTTTTTCATTTTTTTACTCATATCCCCATAAAAGAAGTCGAGAGACAAATCTAATAACCATGGAGACCACTTCAAAGCATTATCACGTTCTATCCAGCGATTATCCAACCGATTCGTAATATGTTCTTACGTGACAGGAATTATCTGAAAAGAATCGTTCAGTTCCTGAATTTATTTATTTCTTTTTATTTAAATCACTAAAAGTACGATAAATTGTATGGATGATATCTTAAATGACGAATGAAAATATTTTACAGCACGTTCCTTAACATGATTATAGAGAAGTGTTAATAACTCACAAGTTATAAATCTTAAGACCATAAAATATATTATGGTTGGAAAGCTCGTAGAAAGCACTATCCAAACATACTATAATATACAGGATGTTCCATTGAAAAAATGACTAATTTTACAATACGCAAACTGAATCGGAGTGTTATTGATAGTCGCTAGGTTTTTAAAATGATGAATATTGTAAAAGTAGAGAGATTTAGAAATATTTTGGTCCAAGGTTGATTGTCGTATCATTAAAATTGACAATTTGGCAGGCGATCAAACATGACCTATTGTTTGCGTAAAATTAAAAATAACTCGGTAAATAACAAAAATAAGTAAGTATAATGTTATATCATTTTTATCGTCTCTCTAAGGGCTAACCGAAACTGCAATAAAATATACAGTGTTCCATTTAAAAAATAATAAGTTGTATTTGTAACTTATTAAATGAACAACCTGTATATTTGAAAATAATTTTAGACTATGCGGAATGAAAACGAACACAACTTTTGTTAAGGTCTTTTCTTGATAAAATGAAATTAAAGAGGCATTTTCGGACTTTTCCAGAGGTTTGGGACAGCCTGTACATTACTTTAGCAATAATTTTTAGCGTATTCTCAATTACGTATTTAAGAAACCCTATTAGGCAAATCATTTCAAAAAATGTCAGCTGGAAATACATGAGAATAAGCAAGCGGTGCGTAAATGTTTTATTATGGTAAACGATAAAATATGTATTCAGTTACTATACTGATTATTTATCGAAACATTTACACATTTGCTATTTATGGCAGCGTGCGGAAAGTGGATTGTTGTGTTCGGTATTGGTAATTCGCGGTGCCTACAATACAGAGCCTTCGTAATTGATTGTGTCTCACGTTACCAAGAAAACCTCGAGCAGCTTTTGCGCAGCTGTTTCAGCTCTGTTTGGGGCTTCGTTAGCAGAGCTACGTCAGAGACGTAGCTGCATTCAAAAGCCATTTGCAACAAAATTTTTTAAATTTTCATTATGCTTTGACAGAAGCATGGCCACCTTGCATGGGGGACTTATTAGAAGCAATCTCGCTTCAATTTGTCTATCCTACTGCAATGTCAGGTCAAAAAGCGATCGTAGGATGTCGCTGTTTTATCTGTTCTTAGAAATGTAAGCCACTCGTTTGAAAGTCGTGTAGGAAGGTGCATTGAGCAATTTGGTGGTCATTTGGAACATGTTTTTTTTAATAACGTACAATAATTTATTTTTGTTTTCCTTTGTTCATTCAAAGCGCATATGATACTTTTGATAATCTTAATTTTTGTTAGAAAAATTTTGTGCAAATCGTTTTTGATTGCAGTGAGAACCTCGAGCAGCCTCTGGACAGCTGTTTCAGCCCTGCTTGGGGCTTCTTCAGCAGAAACGTAGCTCGACATTCCCACTGCAGACCAAAAACGACTTGCCCAATTTATTCGCAAATGCGATGTAAGAATGATGAACATATAAAATAGCGACATCTTACTATCGCTTTTTGACCTAACATTGCAGTAGGATAGACAAATTGAAGCGGGATTTGCTCCTAATGAGTCCCCCATGCAAGCATGGCCGCCTTGCATGGGGGACTCATTAGGAGCAAATCCCGCTTCAATTTGTCTATCCTACTACAATGTTAGGTCAAAAAGCGATAGTAAGATGTCGCTATTTTATATGTTCTTAATTTTTGTGTTGATAATCACGTTTCATTTTGGTTACTGTTTATTTTTCTTTTATATTATTCATTATGTTATGACTAAGGCCTCGAATCTGATGGTCCAAACTCAGAGGCGTTGTATTCCGCGCGCGGCGGGGCTCGATTTTTCGCTGCATTTCCGATAGGCACGGAGATTCTAAGATCGAATTCTGCTTCTCATTAATTTAGGTTTTGACGATTCGACATTTATTTGATTGCTCAGTCTCTCCGTAAATAATGAAGAGTTCAAAATTTACGTAGAGAAAACGTCTCTCACAACCTGTTATGTTGAGAGATCATTTTCTCGCTTTAAAAGACAAGACATTCTTACGGCAAATCGAAACGAACGAACGAAAATTTGGAATGTTATTTAATAATTAATTTTAAAAACACTTAATAGTTAAGAAATTTTAGTATTTTCTTTCCTATTCGAATTTCTAATACTTGAGAATACTCAACAACGCGTGTCTCTCTTAAACCGGGCAATCGAACGATTCGGAGCTGCGCTACACCGGAGGTGTTCCGATGCGTGTTCGGCATATGGGAGACTGGACGAGCTATTTTCCTCGATACTTTAGTTATGACATTTTCTAATAATTAATTCTAATTCTAATTTATGTTACTAACTGACCCCGTAGAGGACGTTTGTTATTGACATTTATTTCGTTTTCAGTTGTGTTACCCATTTACTTTTCCTACTTGTGTTATTCATTAGGTTATAATTTACTATAACTCAGCGTTTCCCAAACTTCTGGGTTTCGCGACCTCTTTATGAGCTGTGTTAAGATTCACCCCCCCCCCCCCCCCCACTCCTACGATAGAATCTTGAGCTTGAATATATATGCTGAACTGAAATTGAAATTCTTTTCAATTTGAGACTCGTCATTACATTTCATAACATATTGAATATACTGTATATATCTGCATATACCGAGGAAATCAAAATATTTGAAATCGATATAAGAGTAAGAAATTATATTTGGAAAAGTTACTTAGAATTATTATGAAATCATAACAACCTACGATGGAAAACAATAATTTGGCTACAAAAAACTGTAATTTTTAGGGTATCAATGTTATTAGTCATAATTTCTAGTTGACAGTTGAGCAAAAGACAAATTTTAGAGTATATTCATGTCACGCTTGAAGAAACGTCCAGCTCTACACATTCAAAGTTCTGCGACACACACGTTGTACGAAAAAAATTGAAAAACACGTGAAATTCTTTTTTTCATCGTGGAGTAGCGTGGAAAATAAAGGTACTTTACTCTTATATCGATTTCAAATATATTGATATCCTCGGTATATGACAGGAGGTATTCAAACTTTGACACATGCATCTTAAGTTTGAAAAGATGCAGGGGCTTTCATAATGTGGCGCGCCACCCGGCTTAGCTCAAGGCGTCAAGAAGTCGGTTCGTTATGCCTCATTGGCTGCCACGCCACCGGGGTCTACATCGAACAGACTAGACTTTTCCGGCGATGGAACAAACTCGAATCTTCCAGCGTAGAGAATTCCAGACAGCAGCAAATGATATAAAATCGCCCGGAGTTGACTCACCAGTCAGTCGAATTCAAACAGCGATCGTCGAAGTTAGATTTTAGTGTGAAAATAAATTGTTACAAATAAATTAGTTTTTAAGCTTTATTAAATTACGGTTATGTTTTTACGGAGTGTTTTATTCGTCTAAATAAATAAATTAAAACCCTAGAAACGTAACAGTGGTGTCGGTGTGCGGGTTTGTGCAAATAAATAAACAATTTAAAGTAAATTAAATTTAATCAGATTATTAAATAAATACAGTATCGGAAAAAAAACAATGGCTACGAGAAAAGTGTTGTTGAAAGACTTAAAAGTGGCCGAATTAAAAACCGAATTGGAAGAACGAGAGTTAGAAACCGGTGGTTTGAAAGGCGCACTTCAACAGCGTCTCCGATGCGATTTGTTGACAGCTGGTGAAGATCCAGAGACGTTCCTTTTCGAAATTTCGTGTGGTCCCGCCGATTTTAATAAAATCCTGAAAGATGAACTTCGAGAACAATCCAGAAATTTAGAGCAAAAGCTTCTAGAACAATCTGGAAATTTCAAGGACGAACTTCGAGAACAATCCAGAAATTTGGACGAGAAGTTTCAAGAACAGTCTGGAAATTTAGAGAGGCTTCGAGAACAATCCAGAAATTTAGAGGAAAAGCTTCTAGAACAATCTGGAAATTTCAAGAACGAACTTCGAGAACAATCCCGAAATTTAGAGGAGAAGCTTCTAGACCAATCTGGAAATTTTAAGGACGAACTTCGAGAAGAATCTAGAAATTTAGAGGAGAAGCTTCTAGAACATTCTGGAAATTTCGACAAATTACAAAATAAATTGTTGGAACAATCTAGAGACTTAGACAAGAAATTTCGAGAACAATCCAGAAATTTCGATGAGAAACTTCTAGAACAGTCCGGAAATTTGAAGGGTGAATTTCTAGAACAAACGAAAGGACTTGAAGATAAACTAGTGGTAAAAATATCGGAAGAAACAAGAAACCTGCAAGAAAATGTGGAGGAAATAATATTCCAGCAGGATAACAAAATCAAGAATCTGGAACAAATCATGGCGGGGTTGCGAGTGTTCGGGGATCAGACACCAGTAGAAACACTAGAAAATAATGAAACCCGAATTGTGGAAGGACCAACAGAAAATTCGAAATTGAAAGTAAAACCACCAACGTTCGATGGAAAGTCTTCTTGGCCCAACTACTTCAAACAGTTCGTTCCAAGAGGAAGAAGAGGAAGAGTCCGCCAACGCCAAGGTGGGATCTGCTAATAAGGGGCAATCCAAGGAATATGCCACCGCCGAGGATGTTCGCCGCATTGTGGAACAGGTCCTCAAGAAGAAGAAGCCGCTGGAAAGGCCAGGACGAAGGACATGTTCGCAGGCGATGTCCAAAGCCCAGACCGGATCCAAGGAAGCCACAGTTAAACTAAGCCGGGCCGGTGCAGAGGGGCAAACGTCGACCCGTATTCAAAGGCCCCCAAAGACGAAAGCCAAACAAGTAATATCCCTACGGCAGTTAACCAGCAGTGTCTTCGTGGATGTCACCATTGATGACCTTCCTCACACCATGTTGTTGGATACGGGTGCGACAAAGACCATCCTAAGACCCGACGTCATTAAGTCATCTGGACGCACCGAGCCGACCAAGTGGAGACTGAAAACTGCAACTAGAACATCAGCAACTGTCCACGGTGAAGTAGAGGTTATCATCACCATTGGTTCAACTCCAATAAAACACCGTGCACTGGTGGCAGATATAGAGAACGAGGCAATTTTGGGCATGGACGTCATGTGTGCCCACGGGTTCCAATTGGACTTAAAGCGTGGCGTGATGGCGGTCAATAATGAGGAGTTGGTTCTACATCAACGAGGGGACGTGGCCGCTCGAGTAGTCCTCGCTGAAGACGTTGTATTACCCAGCAGGACTGAGGTTATCGTCGACGCGAAACTGGACGGTGTTTTTCAAGATGGGCAAGTCATTATGGTTGAACCTAATACTGATGATCAAAGGATTGGAAGAGGAGTCCTCGTTGGAAAAATGTTGTTGACGGCGAAGAAGGAAGTACCTGTCCGCCTGATGAACGTCAATTGTTTCTCCGTCAATATCAAGAAAGGAACAATCTTGGGAAGCTGCACCATGGTGTCCTCCATCTCCCGCCAACTTGGAACAAACGTGCCAGAAGCGAAAGTCCCAATGAAGTTATGGGAAATGGTTATGTCAACAGCTCAGAAATTGACTCCAGACCAGAAGACAAAAGCAAAGAATCTGATCGGCCGTTATCAAGATGTATTCGAGGTAGAAAATGGATCCAAGGGAAGAACTGATGTCGTGAAACACAAAATAACGACTGGAGAAGAAAGACCTATCCGTCAAGCTCCAAGGCGATTACCGTTGGCGAAGCGTGAGGAAGCGGAACGCATTATTCGCGAGATGGAAAAGGATAATGTGATAGAACCATCAAGCAGCCCGTGGGCGTCACCAGTAGTGCTTGTAAAGAAGAAGGATGGGTCCACCAGGTTCTGTGTAGACTACCGGTTACTCAATAATGTCACCAAGAAGGACAGCTATCCCCTGCCACGGATTGATGATCCCTGGACACCCTGGCCGGCTCAAAGATCTTCTCAACTTTGGACTTAAAGAGTGGATATTGGCAAGTGGAGCTGGCGCCCGAAGATCAAGAAAAGACGGCGTTTTCCATTGGTATGGGTCTGTGGCAGTTCACAGTGATGCCATTCGGATTATGTAATGCCCCAGCGACATTCGAGAGGTTAATGGAGACGGTTCTGAAAGGTCTGTCCTGGACAACGTGCATGGTGTACCTTGACGACATAATTGTCGTGGGAAAGACGTTCGACGACCACCTAAGGAACCTGGAAGGAGTGTTCCAGCGGCTTCGCGGAGCTGGACTAAAGCTTAGCCTCAAGAAGTGTCACCTGTTCCAGAAGGAAGTGAATTACCTGGGGCACATTGTTAATGGAAACGGAATCGCCGTGGACCCTGTGAAGATTCAGGTGGTGAAAGACTGGCCAACTCCCAGAAATAAACACCAAATAAGGAGTTTCCTTGGCCTGTGCACTTACTATCGGCGCTACGTTCCTGGATTTGCAGACATTGCTAAGCCGTTGACAAAACTCACTGAAGAAGGTCGTCCATTTGAATGGGACCAACAGTGTTAAATTGGCTTTGAACAACTAAAGCAGTACTTGATTAGTGCTCCTATTCTGAGTTATCCTCTCCCGGAAGGCAAGTTCGTCGTGGACACAGATGCTAGCAACGTTGGGATTGGTGGCGTACTCTCCCAGATACAAGAGGGGCAAGAGAAGGTGATCGGCTACTTCAGTAAAGTCCTATCAAAGCCGGAACGAACTATTGCGTCACAAGAAGGGAATTGCTAGCCGTCGTAAAAACGATAGAACACTTCTACAAGTACTTGTATGGTAGACGCTTCCTGCTGAGGACCGACCACGCCGCTCTAAAATGGCTTCTCCGTTTCAAGAACCCAGAAGGGCAAGTTGCACGATGGATCGAACGACTTCAGGAGTACGATTTTGAAATTCAGCATCGGGCAGGAACTAGCCATCGAAATGCCGATGCTTTGTCGAGAAGACCCTGTGCCGAAGACTGTAAGCACTGTAGTCGTTTGGACGAGAAAGTAGCCACGACTGCGAGGACAGCCATAGTTGACGACAAATGGCAAGACGAAGAACTGCGAAAAGACCAGAAGAACGACCCGGATTTGAAATTAGTGCTAGAGTGGAAAAGCAGGGACGCGAGGCCTACCTGGGAAGAGGTATCACCATGTGCACCGTCCGTAAAATCATACTGGGCGCAGTGGGACTCCATAGTGTTGGATCGTGGTCTTCTGAGACGAAGCATAGAGAATCAGGAAGGCATGGAACAGAAGACACAGTTATTGATCCCCAAGAATAGGGTGCCAGAAGTTCTGAGGGAACTTCACGATGGAACTTCGGGAGGGCATCTGGGAGTTAAGAAGACTATGGAGAAGGTGCGCGAAAGATTTTACTGGGTGAACTGCAAGGAAGACGTGAAGGATTGGTGCAGAAAGTGTGCAGTCTGCGCAGCCAGTAACGGCCCCCACAGGCGGGGTAAGGCCCCCATGAGACAGTACAACGTTGGAAGTCCTTTTGAGAGAGTTGCCATCGATGTAGCCGGCCCGTTTCCAGAAACGAATGGTGGAAACAAGTACATCGTCGTGGTAATGGACTACTTTAGTAAGTGGGTTGAAGCTTACGCCCTACCTAACCAAGAGGCAGTCACTGTTGCGGAAGTCCTTGTCAGGGAATGGATCAGTCGGTATGGTGCACCTATGGAACTGCATTCAGACCAAGGAAGGAACTTTGAATCGGCCTTGTTCAAGAACGTGTGTACTCTGCTCGGCGTACGAAAAACTAGAACAACTGCACTCCACCCACAGTCGGACGGAATGGTGGAAAGGTTCAATAGAACCATCAACCGCCATTTATCCAAGGTCGTTTCCAATCATCAGAGGGACTGGGACACGTACATCCCCCTGTTTCTAATGGCATACCGCTCATCTGTTCATGAGACAACAGGGGAGACTCCCGCGAAAGTGGCATTCGGGCGAGAGCCGAGACTGCCCTGCGACCTGAAGTTTGGTGTGAAGCCTGGCGAAGTCTCTGCCGACGAAGATTACGTGAGCAAATTACGCAGGAAAATGGATGATATCCACAACCAAGTGCGTCACAATATACAGACGGCCAGCGATCGGATGAAGGAGCACTATGACATCAACGCTCAACACGGGGGATACCAACCTGGAGCACTGGTCTGGCTTTATAACCCCCAAAGACGTCGAGGCCTCTCCCCAAAATTGCAGACCTCTTGGGAAGGTCCTTACAAAGTGATGAAACGGATCAACGACGTCGTTTACCGCATCAAGAAGGTCCCCCATGGCAAACCCAAAGTAATCCACTTCAACCGGATAGCCCCTTACCATGGAGAAGCAGATGAAGGGACAGTACAAAGAGCGCAAGTTTCCGAAATGAACTTCGAAACCTTCATGTCTCATCACGCCGAAGGAAGCAAGGCACGGTTTGGAGTGACCACGGAGAAGCAACAAGATCTCTTTAAAGTGCCACTGGAGTACAGTCTGGCCCACTGCGTAGCAGAAGACCTGAAAATGTCCAAAGGAATCGCTCAGGTGTTTAGGAAGAAATTTGGCCAAATCGAGGAGCTACGAAGACAGCATCCCATGGTAGGCAAGAGCTTGCAGATCACTGATTCGACTGCAGATCGGAGGCGCCACGTGCATTATTTAGTCACTAAGAAGACATCAAGCGGTAAACCTGACTATCAAAGTATGTGGAGAGCGCTATATAGCCTGAGGAGACAGCTAATAGAGAACCATCAGATGAAGTTAGCCATCCCCAAGTTGGGCTGCGGATTGGACGGACTAGACTGGAGAGTAATTCGAAGCATGCTGGAAGTCATCTTCCACAGAACGGGAATTGAAGTCCTAGTCTGCAGCCACCACCCACAGGCAACAGTCAGCAACAGCAAAACCGTAGACTGCTACTTCTTCCAGACGGGAAGTTGCAAGAATGGGCCAGCATGTAGATTCCGACACCCTCCTTCAAGACTATCACCAGGAACATTTCGAGACGAAACGTTTTTAAGAAGGGGGCAGTGTGGCGCGCCACCCGGCTTAGCTCAAGGCATCAAGAAATCGGTTCGTTATGCGTCATTGGCTGCCACGCCACCGGGGTCTACATCGAACAGCCTAGACTTTTCCGGCGATGAACAATCTCGAATCTTCCAGCGTAGAGAATTCCAGACAGCAGCAAATGATATAAAATCGCCCGGAGTTGACTCACCAGTCAGTCGAGTTCAAACAGCGATCGTCGAAGTTAGATTTTAGTGTGAAAATAAATTGTTACAAATAAATTAGTTTTTAAGCTTTATTAAATTACGGTTAAGTTTTTACGGAGTGTTTTATTCGTCTAAATAAATAAATTAAAACCCTAGAAACGTAACAATAAAGAATAAATTTTTTTGAGAAATCAAAAATAAAGAATTTTTCCGTATGTAGCCAACTTTCTGCCGGTCACTGTATGTACAGTCCAGAGCTTTAAATTTTGGTCGTTACTGTCAAACAGACAATTAAAACGTCCAGAAATTAAAAATTTTAATTTGTGTTTTCCCAAGGAAGTGTCAAAATAAATTAAGTATTTAAGAAACTATTACTAGTATTTAAAATAAGACACAAATAATAATAATTTTAATAAAATACAAGTTCTGTGCAAACCTTTGACAATTAATGACGATCCAAATTTATTTCTCGCGACTTTATTTAAATGCAATTTCTTGTAAAAAAATAATATGATAAATTGGTTGCAATTTGCGTTTAATTTTTTTAAATTTATTCTGCTGCGACCCCCTCTGAAGACTTACGCGCCCCCTCCCAGGGGGGCGCGCCCCACAGTTTTGGGAAATGCTGCCATAACTGACCTATCGACTAATTTTATTAATTCGTATATTCAATGTCACTATTGATATACGTGTACTCCTATATATTTTTTTAATTTCATTTCTATTATAGTTTGTTTTTTCTATATTTCTAGTATTTGTTATGTTGCTTTGTTTTGTTTCATTTACGTCACTGATATTTGTACATAAAGCCTTAGTAAGTAACCCTGCGTATGAACTTTATTCAAATGCCCTACCAAAATTTTCCTAAATCTCAGAACCTGGAAGGAAACAACTCGATAATTATTTTTCTCTTTTAATTTCAAAAAGAATTCACAAACATCAAACAGTATTAAATTTTTTTGTGTTCAGCAGAATTTGATTTAATTTAATGAATGGGTTATGTCATCGTAAATAATGAGTTCATGTAGATAATATTCTTAATAAAAATTAGAGCCTGTGAAAAAATAAATCCATTTCAGTAAAAAATACAGGCCGTTTCTTTAAAACTTCAAAGAAAAAGTCCTTGAAAATCACTAAATTTGTTCGCCTAGGAAAAGCACCCTGTGTAGAATATTCAAGACTCTATGTTCACGGTGACGTAGAGACACTTTTATACAGTACGACAGCCAAAGTTTAATTTCCTAGAAGTAATGTTGTGACTACTGTGATCAAACGCTCCAAAATTTATAGATTTTCGTGAATAAGTTGGTAATTATCCATCAAGGGTCAAATTTCTTTTGTTCATTAGAAACTTTATTTTACGCGGAGTTTAAAAAGAGGAAGGTAAACAAGCTGTTCCATTAAAGAAAATTACAGTGGTAGAGTCACTCATTTATGGAACGACCTGTATCGTTGAAAATAATTTTATAATACGGACTTTTTAAGGACGTATAACTCATTTATGAAGCTTTTTTGCATTGTATGTCCGGCAAGGGTGAAAATTAACTTTTTCACACTAATGTGCCACCTGTAAGTCACCCTAAATCTAGAAGTTAAAAGTATGGATAAGGCCATTTATTATCGTTAATATTCATTTTAGGAAATTATAACAAAAGTTTCTTGGGAAATTTTATGTACTTGAATTTTTTTACTTAGATGTACAGCTGCGGAAACATAAAGCGGGACAAGTCCTATAACGAAATTTCGGTTTATTTTGAAAGTGTGAAGTTTCCTTGGTGACGGTCGTGACCCTTCTAATTAATTTATTACCGTCAGTGAACGTCAGATATAACTTGTCAAATTGAGTTCTTAAGAATGTATCGTCTTTCTAAGGGAAATGTAAGTGAAAATTTTCGACCAGTGAATCAATTGGAATTAGTGAAGCCTTTGGAAGAACTATGTGACATTTTGGATGTGGAATATGTATATTAGAAATCTTAATTCAATCAATGTCGGGACATTTGCATTCAATAATTTAATCGAAAGGCTGCATGACTTATTTTTTTTCATTTTATTTTGCGTGGAAATAATTGTAAGTAAAATAAAAACTAACAATTACACTAGTATGATTTATTTGTATGAGGTATTTGTTCGTTATATTTTTAATTACAAAAGGAATGATTAATCATTTTACTTAATGTGATGGTTGATAAATTACCATAGTTACCGAAATTTAGAAATAACGTTTAAACTAACGAAAGTTTACTGTCCCGCTTTTTATTTCCCCAACTGTACCTGCCCTGGAGCTAATAAGCGTGCAAGGCAGGAAATGAATACTTGAACCGTTTTTTTTTTTTGGAAACTCCTGAATTCTGAAGAAAAAAACAAGAGTGCTATTGGAAAGAGAAAAAAAATACTCTACCGAATGGGTAGAGTAAAATTAACAAATTTCCAAAAAAATTTCATACAGGACATAATTTCCTAAAATGAATATTAACGGCAATAAATAACCGTCTCCATACTTTTCACTAACCCTGTATGTATACTTATATACAGTTCAATTCATGAAAAAATACACGGACGTCATATACAGTACTCGTCTGTATCAAATAACTGGACTATATTACTTAACAAATACTTGCATTTTATATACCGAAAATACGTCATTTAAATAAATTCAAATATTAAGTGTTGATTAACAAAGTGCAATTATTTGACTCAGATGAATATTGTGTATGACGTGCATGTATTCTTTCATGAATTTTACTGTAGATATGCATATACTGTGCCGATTCGTTTTTCAGGCAGGAAAATAGCATGTAACAGTTTTCTTCCTGGACATTTTAGGAGAAGTGACCGAAAATCGAATAACTTCAACAGTTATTTGTGCGTAAATACAATGTGGGAAAACAGCTTTTCCTAAAATAATAATAATAATAATAATAATAATCACTTAAAAACTGGCACAGATTCTGCGCTTGAATAATAACACATCTGATCGCAAGCAGTAAGAAAATATTGACCTTCATTGTTAACCTTACTTGAGAAAGATGACGTAAATTGCCATCGAATTAATGTTTGTTTAATATAGCCAAGCATTTGCATTTAATGTTGTCCGTTACGTCATACCGTATGATACAATTTTTATTTTGGTTCGTGTTCGTTATCTGCGAAAAAATAAGTTAAGACGTAACTTTGCTTTTTCAGATGCCGCGGCGTCTGAAAGTGACACTAATTAGTTCATTTTTTATTATCAACGAGAAAGATAAATGCATTTAACGTTAAAATAATTAAGTAATTAAGCTAAGTTAAAATGAAAGCACGTTCAGATAGGTCGTAATAAGGAGGCGAAATCATATAAGATTTTATTTTGGTCTTTCAGCTTCCTTGTATTTTTTCTGCTTGGCAATATTATTACGATGAAATTATTTCGCAAAAAGTAAATTAAATTCTTTCGAAATTATTGCAACTATGTTCACTACAAAATTGTACGGCAATAAAACGTTTCAGTAGGTAAATCGCGTTACATACGCTGGCATTCCGCATTGCATAAAATGTAGTGACTCTGCAGTATGTAAGCATGTATGTTTACGTATGCGAATTAAGAATGAGGCCAATTAGAGTATTTTTTGCAGAGAACAAATTTAGCAAGCGTTAATTGATACTGACACTTGAGAATTTACTTTATTAGCTTTGGACCGGACCCCCATGCCGCCAGGGCATAAACCGATTGTGACGTAGAATTTAAAGATGTATAAATAGGGTAGGAAATCAGTCATTAGGACACAGTAAAAATAGAGTGTATGTACAGAAGACAGTGAACAGTCACGGTATGAAGAGTCAGTAGTAGGCTGTAATAAATGCGAACGAGTTAACAGTGAAAACCCTCGAGGGTTAGGCCCTTCGTTAGATGATTAAGAGTAAGAACAGTCGTTAATGCAAGGTTCAAAATTCAAACATTAAATGCCAGTTGTACCAAATACTTAAGCCGAGCTTAACTTCAAGCGCCGCTTAGAATATAAGTTACGTAATCTCAAATGTCACATTATAAACAATACTTAAATTTAAGCTCGGCTTAAGTGTTTGGTGCAACTGGCCCTAAGGATCAGTTGTACAAAGGAAGTTTAAACTGACGTTCAACTGAACCAGCTTTAGAGTGAATAAAATCGAATCAAATTTTATTTACGAATGCATTAATTGCTATATGTCCTTAAAATTCTATCCGAATTTGTTTACTTTGAACCTGGTTCAGTTAAACTTAGGTTTAAACAGCCTTTGTACAACTGACCCTTAGGGCCGGTCTCATGATGGAACTAAAGGGAACTTATAATAAAATTCACAATCAGAGTCAAAACTAACGCAAAAACGTATTGATTCACAAATCAGAATATGGCTTTTATTTTAAAGTCTCGTTTAGTTCAATTATGGCCCTAAGTCGAACGTTGATGGCTAAATTAGTATTAAAAGAAGTGTGAATTAATTTAAAATAAAAACATCATGTCATAGCTAAGTTAGGAATTAAAATGAAAGATTAAATTAAATAAGTTAAAATTGTGTAAGGATTTATATTAATTAAATTAAAGTTCTTAAAGACGAACATTCGTTTCACTCGTACGCAAAAATTAGTTAAAGATATTTCTTATTGCGACAATAGCCACCGTTGACGATGGGATTCCCTCCAAAGATTTTAGGGGGCAGTAAATTTAAAAGGAGATTAAAACACCGGGCCTCAAGTGTGTGGCTGTGGAGACAGGGCCGTAGCTAGAGGGGCGCCAAGGCAAGCTGAGCTTGCCGTGGAAAGTTTTAAGCCTGCCCTACGACGCGACGATCCAACCCCAACAATATGAAATGATACATGCTGTTACGACTTCGAGGTTCAGAAATAATACTCGTGATTTTTTTTTAATAAAACACAATCGCATTCTTCCCACTCTCGATTTCTTGGAAGAATCGTAATTTCATTCACAGAGAGGCGCCCGGCAAATAAATGCGACTGTGGCTGCTGGATGGTGGGAGTACGCTCCCCCGCTAGTGCCCGTCCCTGGTGGCTACGCGTGAGTACTCCCGCTAATGCACCGACGCTCGTCATCTCGGAATATCGCAAACATATATTTGACAATCCGGTTGCAGGGTTGCTTTAACTTTACAGGAATTCTGGGCGTCTAAGAAAATAAACGCCGTTTTATTGTTGAAGTTGAAATAAAAGAGTTTTGATTTTATTTACGCGCAAAGCGTTTCTTTTGTTCTTTTTTGCTTGATATCACACTGTTGCCAGTTTAATGTTTTGCAAGGCAACACTGGAAGTGATCTTTCAACTTGCGAACAGATAATACCTATCGGGTAATTTAATTGTCAAAAAAAATACACAAAATTTGTTTCAAACTAAACCAAAACTGCAATTATTTTGAATGTTATTATTTCCTGCGATAATAATTTATCTTTTTTGTGTTTTTCGTTTGGAAAAATAATACATACTGTTACGACTTGGGGGTTCAGAAATACTACTCGTCAAATTATTTCGAAACACTTTAATAAAACACAATCGCGCTCTCCCCACTCTCAATTTCTTGGGAGGACCGTAATTTCATTCATAGAAAGACGCCCGGCAGATAAATGCATTTATCGCAGCTGATTAGTGGAAGTACACTTCCCCGCGAGTGCCCGTCCCTGGCGCAAGCTAAGCGTGAGTACTCCCGCTAACGCGCCGACTCCCGTTACCTCGGACTTTGTAGACTGCTGCAAACATGTATCAGACAACTGGATTTGCTTTTATTTTACACGAATGTATGTCGAAGAAAATAAACGAGTTAGCGAGTTTTGGTTTTATTTACGCGCAAAGCGTTCCTTTTGTCTTTTCTTTCGTGTCACACTGTTGCCAGTTTAATGTTTCATAAACATAAGGTAACACTGGAAATGATCTTTCAATTTGCGAGCAGATAATATCTATCGGGTAATTTAAACGCAAAAGAAAACTAAACAAAATTTGTTTCAAACAACACAAAAACTACATTTAGAAAATATTTTAAAAATGCGAAAAACTGTTAAAGAATAAAAACTTATACAGCCTGCCCTACACTACGATAAGCCTTTCCTGAATATTTAGTCTGGCTACGGCCCTGTGTGGAGTTATGGATATTTAATCGTAAATAAACTGATACAAACTGTTACTCTGTGCTCTGTGGATTAGTTATCTTTTAAGGTCCAGTTTTTCAATAGCAAAGTATTTATCTGCCACTGGGATAAATTTGATCTCTCTGGTAACGTGTTAGTTAAGCAAAATCTGTCTTTCGCTTCAAATAAAATACCAAAGAAGTAAAATCGTAGAATTTTTACTCGTGCACATTTATGTATCCCCTCTACATGTTTAAAATTTACTGGCTCTTAGTTCACCTTATTGTTAAAAGGAATTTGAGTTATTGTTAAGCGTACCAGTAGTTTGATAAACCCATTTTCTGTGGTAACAATCGGATAAAACTAACTAAATAGATTTTGTTTGGTATTGATGTACAGAATCGCGGAATCAATCAAAATTTTCTCCTAGAACTTTACAAAGAGCGATGCAACTATTTTTCTTTTTTGATTCTTTATTATTTGAGCGGAATACATTCATGTATCGAACTTGTCCTCTGCATAATTTCTTGCAATTACTGGTCAAAGTCCCTCGAAACAGAAGTTAGAGTAAATGGTGGAAGATTATACATATGTATAGCTTTACAAGAATGACATTAGAAAGTGGTTTAACCACATTTTACTGTAAATTTAAGCCCGACTTTGACTAAAATTCAGCCAAATATTTAAAGTTAATTAATCCATAGGTAACGAACTGAAAATCTTTTCATGATTAAATGTTCTTCTTCTCAAATACCATAAACTCCGCGTCAATAAAACATCATCCCCACATTAAGAATTGGAGCTATCTGAACATACAATAACATACAGACTGAATGAGGCAACTAGGTAGGCGGTGCGATACTAGTAGGTGTTGGATAATAATAATAATACTTTATTTCCAACAGGTAACTCCCAATTATATGGAATATATAAATAAAAATAAATTTAATCGTTCAATTCGCGGCTAAGGAAAAAAGCTATATTGAAGATAACCTAGTAACTAAGACATTATAGAAAAATTTTGTGCAAATCGTTTTTGATTGCAGCGAGAACCTCGAGCAGCCTCTGGACAGCTGTTTCAGCCCTGCTTGGGGCTTCTTCAGCAGAGACGTAGCTCGACATTCCCGCTGCAAACAAAAACGACTTGCCCAATTTATTCGCATTTGCGATGTAAGAGTGATGAACAGATAAAATAGCGACATCTTACTATCGCTTTTTGACCTGACATTGCAGTAGGGTAGACACATTGAAGCGGGATTTGCTCCTAATAAGTTCCCCATGCAAGGCGGCCATGCTTGCTGTCAAGGATAATGAAAATTTTAGAAAAATTTTGTGCAAATCGTTTTTGATTGCAGCGAGAAACTCGAGCAGCCTCTGGACAGCTGTTTCAGCCCTGCTTGGGGCTTCTTCAGCAGAGACGTAGCTCGACATTCCCGCTGCAAACAAAAACGACTTGCCCAATTTCTTCGCATTTGCGATGTAAGAGTGATGAACAGATAAAATAGCGACATCTTACTATCGCTTTTTGACCTGACATTGCAGTAGGGTAGACAAATTGAAGCGGGATTTGCTCCTAATAAGTTCCCCATGCAAGGCGGCCATGCTGAAGAAGCCCCAAGCAGGGCTGAAACAGCTGTCCAGAGGCTGCTCGAGGTTCTCGCTGCAATCAAAAACGATTTGCACAAAATTTTTCTAAAATTTTCATTATCCTTGACAGCAAGCATGGCCGCCTTGCATGGGGAACTTATTAGGAGCAAATCCCGCTTCAATTTGTCTACCCTACTGCAATGTCAGGTCAAAAAGCGATAGTAAGATGTCGCTATTTTATCTGTTTAAGACATTATACATACAATAGTAAAACTATACCAACAATAAGTGTCTTTGCAATGACTCACTAAAAGAAAACCGACTAACGTTCAAACAAATTAGTTGCTTCAGAAATTATATAATTTATAGAATCGGCATTGATGTCACATCTATTAGAGATGTGATTGAAATATTGATACATTACTGAAATGGGGGATTTAAATAACCCATTAGTATGGCTTGAGGTTACAGAGAACGTTTGTTTTGGCGTGAATTAAATCTAGGAATAAAGAAATTTATTCTATCAAGCAACCAAGCGCAATCACTTTTGAAGCAGATTAAGTTATATAAGAATTTTATAGCCGAACAAATACGTCTAGTAAGTAAGGACGCACAGTCATACCTAGATAAGAAAACTTTTTGGCTAAAGCCTTGGTGAGGATATTCTCCTTCTTAGAGGAAGCTTAAGAATTTGAGAAATTTTCTCTACACTGCTTCAATAAGCTGAATATATGTAGAGAAGATGGAAAACCAAACAATGCAGCAATATTCAAGTCTTGATCTTATAAGACAGAAGTATAAAGTACGTAATGTTGTTACATCCGAAAATTCTCTACAATTGCGATAGATAAAACCGTAAGTTTTATAAGCCTTGGAAACGATATTTAAAATACGCTCTGTAAATGTTAGCTTAACATCAAAAGTAACACCAAAATCAGTAAAACAGTCAACTCGTATTAAGCGAATATCATTGATAGAGTAAATAAACAAATACGGAGCATGCTTTTTAGAGTAGGTAATAACGAAACATTTAGGTATGTTAAGCGGAAGATTATTTTTGCACCAACGAACTATAGCATCAAGATTACCCTGAAGAACAAGACAGTCAGAAATTGAAGTGATTTTTAAGAATATTTTCATATCATCAGCAAAAAGCAACTTACAGCAAGATATAACACTATTTATGTCGTTTATAAATAGTAAGAACAATAAGGGGCCAAGGTTAGACCTTTGTGGCACCCCAGAGATTGGTTAGTATTTATTAGAAAAAAAAATTGGTATTTGACTGTATTCCATCTGTCAATGAGGTAGGATGAGAATAAGTTACTTAAATGTTGTGAAAAACCATAACAATGCAGCTTTTTTAATAAAGTGTAGTGATCGATTTTATCGAAGGCTTTTTGAAAATCAGTATGTACTACATCGACTTGACCTGTGTTGTCTACGCACTGGGTAAAAGAGCATAGATTCGTCGCAGTTGGTCGTTTTTCCATAAAACCAAGTTGATCGCTATCTATACATAACTTTATTGAGTTATAGATGGATTTTACTAACAGAGTTTCGACAACCTTTGCAAAGTTGCAAATGATGGTGATTGGCCGGTAATTTTCTCCACAGCTTTGGTCTTCCTTTTTAAAGACTGGACAAGTTTCTTTCCAGATTGTGAGAAATACTGAGTGTTTTAAAATTAGATATATATGCATATGGATTGAGTAAGGAAGAAAAAATTATACGCACATCTAATATTTTCAATAAAGGCAAATAGGTATAAGGGGCGGATTCTGTAACTTATTAACAGGCTGTAAAGTACAGTTCTATGATTGGTTATTCGCATAGTATCAAAATTTAACAGCCCTTAAATTTAACGCCTTTGATACAGAATAGGCCCCACGACTATTAAAAGAATCATTATTATTTTCAAGTACTGTTTACTCAGTTCAGGTCATGTTCCACCTAGCTAGTCAATCTGTACAGGGTATTTCATTAAAAAAATACAAGTTGGGATTGACATTCCTAAAGAGCCCTATGCGTATATCTATGTATCTAATTCTAGATTGTGCATGTATGCTAATGCGTGCAGCGATTTTAAAAATGTTGAATTATAAACACATTCTTCTGCCCACCCGTTGTTGGCCCACCTGTGTATGCATATTACTGAACCATTTTGAAACGCCGTAGGAAATGTATGTCACGACACATATATGCAAATTTAAATAGTTAGATTAAAAAGCCTAAATTAGTTATTTTTACATTTGTAAAAGAAACATTTAAACATAAAACTATTAAGTACATTCTATTTTTTTTTTTTTTAATTTGGCAGTGAGTTTCAAATTCCCACTACACTGAAATTGCTTTTTTAAAAAAATGATTCTAAAGCAGAGCTTTTAATTTAATATCCATTAAATAAATACTTTGCTACATCATGTTCGAGACAGTAATAATTTTTGATCCTTGAATCCACCTTTCTGATTTTATCTTCCTAATTTCTATTTTTGTTTTCCTTTCCATTTGTTAAACAATGACGTACTTTAAGTGTTTAGGATCATATATTTATAATTACTTAGTTTAATCACCATAAACATGTTTACGCATTTTTCACATCGTCGGACAGTCCTTCCGAGTAAATCTCATTAGGAATTTGAGCTTTTACCCTTACGCGTATAACGTAATATTAATCTAACACATAAAAATCTATTCTTTTTTATCCGAATACTCTGAACGCCAAGTTTTAAAGATCACTTAAGTGCTACAACTTAAGTTCCACATTTTCTACGAACAAATATGACCTATCTTTGTGTATGATTCCTCACGTTTTTTTGTTTTTTTTTGCCATCTACCCTGCTTATTGTTCTCATACCTCTTAACTTCTCCATATTAGATAATACACGTGCGACACGCATAAAATGTCCCACACCTGCCTCGCCCATCGAAAGTTTATAGGACCACTTTTCACCTTTCGCAGAAGACATCGCTCATCTAGTTTCACAAGCATTCAGGTGCATTATCAAATCCATTAATCTTCCTTCGACCACCTTGTGAACTTCTTCGAACTATTCACGGTTAGAAAACAGCCCAAATCACCCTTGTTCCTGATTTTATTAATTTTCCGTTAATCACTTTAGTTGTTCTTTATGCTCCCCTCTCTTTTGTATATACAGGTGTCCCAGAGCTCCGTAAAAGATCCATAACTTTCTTGCTATTCCAGGTATCGCCTCAATTTTTTTTTTTTTTTGTATAATAGAAGCGCTTCTATTGCACATTCTAAAATTATTTTCGTTTGTATACATAGTATTCAAGTATTATAAAAATATTAAAGTTACGATTTTTTAAATTGAAATACCTCATTTTGACTTCATTTTTGGATTCTATACTAAATTCTGCGTTAAATTTATTTGTGTCATTTTTACGTATCTTAATCTCGTAGTTGAAACACCCCATATTGATTTCCTTTTTGGATTTTATTTGAATCATTTTTACGTATCTATCATACTTTTTGATGTGAGTCAATTTTTTCTTGAAAATTCCCATTCAAGGTTCCATTCAAAAAATCGTAACTGAACCAAGGCTGTGGCCAATCATTCGAGATCAAGGGAAGTCTTGAAGGGATGTTCCAAGGCTTGCTATGATTTTTTGAATATCAATAATTATAAATAACAAAAACTCCATTCTTTCAAATAGAACACCCTATATTATTTTCACACCATTTCATAGCGTTTTTGATAAGTGACGAGTTATTGAGAAAATAGTAATTTTTAGATGTAAATATTTAATAAACAACTGAAAGTTTCTAGTAGATTGGTGCCAAAATGAAAAGCGATTAAAATTTTCAACCAACGTCACATTAGTTACGGATATACGAGCCCATCACCACAATAGTTCGTCCTAATACAGTTTTACGTTAATCATTAAATAATTTTTAGAAAATGTTTAATTACTATTCATATAATTTAGTGGGATTATGAAAAGATAATGGAAAATTTTTTGCATATTCGTGATTATTAATACTCATATTGCAATCAGAATAGTTCGTCCTAATC
The DNA here is from genome assembly GCA_036172665.1 of Prosopocoilus inquinatus. NCBI lineage: Eukaryota > Metazoa > Arthropoda > Insecta > Coleoptera > Lucanidae > Prosopocoilus > Prosopocoilus inquinatus. The sequence continues at coordinate 57,540,210 of CM069871.1, forward strand.
ATTTAATAAATCAGTCATAGGTATCTTTGACGGAAATAAAACAAATATTCATTGATTAGATTATTAATCATTTTAGTTATTTTCTTCGCCATTTAGAAACTGTGATTGTTAAAAAGTGTTAAATATGAGCAGAGAAATTCCGTTACATGCGTCTGTACGCAAAATTATTAAGGAGCGTTTAAAGGAAAGCCATTCTGGCTACTCTATTGCGAAATGTTTAAAAAAACCATATTCGTCGATAAAGACGATTGTTGCCAATTATACCATGCGGGGTTCAATGGAATGTAAAAAAAAAACTGGACGATTTGCTTCATTTAGTGGTCGAGATGTAAGAATTTTGAACGGCATTATTGAGAAAAATAGGAGGGCTTCTGCATCTGAGTCAGCTGTATTGTGGGATGAAGCATTAGGACGATGCGTTTCTGTATCTACTTGTAGCAGATATGTAAATAAATTGCATTATAAATTTTATAAGGTAAATTTTATACTCTCATTATGGTATTGATATTAATTGATCGATTTATAGGCCAAGGAAAAGCCTTTGTTGACCCAAAAGCAAAAACAAACACGTGTTTTATTATTATATTATATAATCGTCTCAGATGGACGAAACAACAATGGAGTTCTGTAATCTGGAGCGACGAGTCTCGTTTTGAAGTTTCAGTTGGAGATAGCAGGAAAAAGGGTTTTGAGAAGATCGGAGGAAGCTTATCATCCAGATTGTCTTGTACGAAAGATAAAATTTCCAGCCTCGCTGATGGTGTGAGGATGTATGTTCGGTCAGGAGGTTGGGAATTTAACATTTTTCTACGAAATTATGAACGCACAGAAGTATAGTATAGTGACCTTGGAGCACCAACTTATACCCTCAATTCCGAACCTACAAGCAGAAGACGGGCGTTATATCTTCCAGCAAAACTGTGCTGCGTGCCATACTGCAAAAGTAGTGAAAACATGGCTTTTGGAAAACAATGTTCCTGTCCTTGATTGGGTTAGCAATAGCCCGGATCTGTCTGCAGTCGAAAATTAAAATTAAACAAGAACTCCGTAATCATCCAGTTCGCACAAAAGAAGATTTACGTGGCAAAATAATTGAAATCTGGAATAGTGTAACACCAGAAACATGCAGAGAGCTTACTGACACTCTTCCTAGGAGATTAGAATCAGTTCTTCGTCAAAAGGGTGACTGTACCCAATGGTAACTTCTTTAGGACGAACTATTATGACCTGACATTTAGAAAGAGTTGCATAATACTGAAGAATAATTGAAATTATTTTATTTATCTTGCACGAACTCTCCTACTTATCATTTGGCAAATTTCATTACTAAAATACTTTAAATCAGTTTTCCTGTTGATAATTCATATAATGTTAAGGATTCATTTACATTTACTAAGAAGATGCAGAACATGATGTTACCACCTGAATACAGACTGATATCGTTAGATGTAGTCTCTTTGTTTACGAACATCCCTACCAACTTAGCAATCGATATTATTGCTAACAATTGGCCTAAGGTCGAAGCTCATACGAATATTCCGAAAAATGAATTCCTTAATATTTTAGAATTTTTATTTAATAATTGCTATTTTACCTTTAATAATATTTTCTACAAACAAATTCAAGGTACACCCATGGGGTCACCCATTAGCCCCATCATTGCCCAAATAGTAATGGATCATTTGCTTGATGTCTCCATCTCACGTTTACCTTTTCCAAAACCTTTTTTTATAAATATGTCGACGATTTAATCACTGCCATACCCTATAATAAACATGATGACATTTTAACTATTTTTAATAATTTTAATAACCGTATTCAATTCACTTTAGAAACTGAAACGGACTACTAGCGTCCCTTTTTTAGATACTAAACTCATAAGAAATTCTGATAATAGTGTCATTTTAGATTGGTATAATAAACCAACTTTTTCTGGGAGATTTATCAATTTCCATGACAGTCACCCCTTAAAATAAAAAATTAATACCGTGTTAGCCATGAAAAACCGTATCACTTTAATCAGTCACGAATCTTTTCTCATAAAATTTAAACAAATTGGTCGATATCTTCATTAACAACGGCTATCCATTATCACTTTTAAAAAAATTAATTTTTTCCCATCCTAATTCAGGTGTCACTGCTGAATTACCCACTCAAACAGCTATTCCCATAATTTGTAAAAAACTTGCTTTCATCAAAACCATTACCCCCAAAGTTATAAATATTCTCAAACAAGATAATGTAAAAATTGCACGTTACAACCCTTTAAATATCAGTAAACTTTTTACGAAATGCAAGGATGCTATTCCTACTCTGCTCACCTCTGGTGTTGTTTATCAAATTTCTTGCAACGATTGTAACCTCATTTACATAGGCCAAACTAGCCAACATTTAAAAAATAGAGTAATACAACACAAGAGTGATTGCAGAATAGGAAAGAGATCCTGCGCTTTGGCTACCCACAGTAACGATAACGACCATAACTTCAATTTCATAGATATTAAAATCCTAGAACAAGAAACTAATTACAAACTTAGAACTTTTCTTGAAATGTCTCATATTCAAAGTAACAATAATACTACTGTCAATTTTAAAACTGATACTAACCAATTGAACAATATTTATCAAAATCTTCTAAATTTTAAATTTTGATTTGGCTCCTTTCCGCTCGGTTGGCAATTACTACTTCTTTCCCTTATGTTACCTATCCTACTGTCGGCCATCTTACTTTTCCGTTACAATGCCTTAAGTCAAACATTTTTATATTTTAACTTGTTTTTAATTGAATTTTAATGTGTTTTATTATGTAATCGTTGTTACACAAGAAAATATTTTTTCTGGTTGTAATGTTTGCACATCGCTTCATAATTTACCTTCTATGGCTAGCTTTAATTACTCTATAAGTAAGTACTTAACGTAACTTTTGTAGCACGTTGCTCATGTTATATCATTTACAGTTTTGTCCTGATGAAGCAATAAATACATTGCGAAATATTGACAGAAGTTAAAAGTTCTTCTTATAAAAACAACGCCCAACAATCAGCCGTTTATCCTCGTTAAAAAAATTTTAACTGTTAAATATATATATATATATATTGCATATGAAGCTGTAGGACGAACTATTATGACGAGGGGCTCGTAATGTGTCAAAAGTGCAAATTTCATTGATTTAATATTGTATTCGCTGTGCATGATTATCCGCTATCTATCAGTAGGACTGCGGCTTTAATTTCAAAATTATCCTCCCAGTTGTCGTGAATTAGACGTTTCTTGATGATTCGTGAAAATTACAACTTGAGTACTTGGGAAATCTCACGAGAAACTGATTTGTATGTCAGTTTCAAATTTTAACTTGAATACTTGGGAAATTTCAAAAGAAACTGACTTGTATGTCAAGTTTCTCCCGGGTACTCAAATTAGAATTTTCACGAAACATCAAGAGAACATCTAATTCACGCGAAGTGGGAAGATAATTGTGAAATGAAAGCTATAGTCCTACTGATTGATCATGAATAATCATGCACAGCGAATAAAATATGAAACCAGTGAAATTCTCACTTTTTGACACAATATATCCGTATCTAATGCGACGTCAGTTGAAAATTTTAATCGCTTTTCATTTTGGCACCAATCTACTGGAAACTTTCAATTGTTTATTAAATATTTACATCTAAAAATTACTATTTTCTCAATAACTCGTCGAATATCAGAATTGGACCATACAAACTGCTTATCAAAAACGCTATGGAATGGTCTGAAACTATACAGTGTGTTCTATTTGAAAAAATAGAGTTTTTGTTATTTATAACGAGTGTTCAATAAAAAAAAAACGGTCAAGTAGGCTGTAGCAGGCTTTTGTTGTTGGGAACGCATGTCGTGATTAACATCATTTGCATTTCAACTTTTATAAGTTGTCGGTTAACCTAACCAACAAAACTCGAAAGTTGCTCCTGCAAATTTTTCTCCAATATTTATTTAATATATATATTCGGTAAGTATTTTGTAAATTTCTGTCTAAAAATTGTTAATTGCAGAATCTCAACAAGAGGCATTACATTTTACTTGGTGATTGGAATTGTTTTGTAAAAATGGTTTATACGTTAGAACAAAAAACGTTTATTATCGAGTTCTATTTTTGTAATGGAACAAAAATTGATGGAAATTGGACGTATTCTGTAGAAAGTTGCTTTGAAGAATTTCGTGCAGAGTTTCCTGAAATTGCGGTAATTTTTACAAACTGGAAGTTTGACGAGGAAAAAGGATAGTGGAAGACCAGTAAAGCGTACCTTGGAAATTGTTAATGCCGCTAGTGAAATAATGGAAAATGAACCCAGCACCTCAATTCGACACTTATCTCAACAAGTGAATCTTTTGGTAGGAACTTGCCATAAAATGTTACGAAAAGATGTATCCCTACAAAATAACTATGACACAAGAGTTATTGCCTGCTGATCTTCCACGAAGACTAGAATTTTGCAATTGGTTTTTAAATACCCTTAATAATGATGACGATACACTAAGGAAAAGTTTTTTTTACTGATGAATGTTGGTTCCACATGACAAGTTACGTAAATCGTAAATTCACAGAACATGAGAATGTGGTGCGCTGAGAATCCTCATGCATTTGTCGAAACTTCTTTGCATCCGGAGAAAGTTGGTGTTTGGGCAGCTGTGAGTGAACGAAGGATAATTGGACCAATATTCTTTGAAGATAAGTAATGAACTTGTTGAAACTGATATTTGCATTAACATTTTTTAAAGGGAACTTGAATGCTGTCAGGTATCGGGAGGAAATATTACGATCATTTTTTGAGAAAGTTCATGATGATGAATTGGAACAGAAAATTTTCAGCAGGATGGAGCTACTCCTCATTGCACACGAGAAACTTTAGCTATGTTGGGTGAATTTTTTGGAGACAGAATCATTAGTCGGAATACTGTTCTTCCTTGGCCTCCGAGGTCCTATGATTTAACTGTTTGTGATTTCTTCTTGTGGCCTTACATAAAAAAAAAAAACTCTGTATTTACCACTCCACTTCATAATTTAAATGACCTGAGGCAGAGGATTACTAATAAAATTCAAGAACTCAACGAATCTCCTCATATCTTAGAGAACCTGATGAACGCAATTAAACGCAGAACCTTGAAATGTTTTCAGGAAGGAGGTGGACACTTTTAACATCTGTTATAATTTTTGCAAAATTTTTTTTAAGTTAATAATAAACGTTTATTTTTTAAATGTCTTCTTTGAGTTAAAGTGAGGTTAGAAATGCAAGTGACGCTTCACACTAGTCGTATGAAGAAACCTACGCTATACGTTCAGAATACATTCGTAGCTATCTAGACCGTTTTTTTTGATTGAACACTCGTTAGTTATTCATATTCAAAAAATCGTAGCAAGCCTCGGAACATCCCTTTACGACTCGACTTGATCTCGAAAGATTGGCCACAGCCTTCATACTGACTGAAAAAAAAAAATCGGTTGCCTTATCTTTAGTGGTTTAGAAGTTACGAATTTTTGAATGGAACCTTGCATCCGGGAATTTTCAAGAGAAAAATGACTCACATCAAAAAGTATGATAGATACGTAAAAATGATTTAAATAAAATCCAAAAAGGAAATCAATATGAGGTGTTTCAACTATACACCCTGTATACAAACGAAAATAATTTTAGAACGTGCAATAGAAGCACTCCTATTATAAAAAAAAACGAGTTGATACCTGGAATAGCAAGAAAGTTATGGAACTTTTACGGAGCTCTGGGACACCTGTATATTCTGTAACACACACAACACATCATCATTCTTGATGATTCATTCATTCATTCGGATCAGTTTGATCATTCGCATCGTTCGATCATAAGTAGATCGTACAAACACAAAGTTATATAACGCAACATATAAGGTTACATAACACAATTTTTATAACATATCAAGTCGCGTTCGGTTATTTTACATCACTTTAGTTTTACCTGGTTTCGTGTATATTACTGTCGCAGGAGATTTAGTGTAGTATTATTTTGCTTTTTATTTGTGCAAGAAATAGTAATTTTAAGACTGCCTCATTTTCGTTAAAAACCGTCACCAAATAATTAAAAGTAAACCTATAAGGCTTTATAATCCATGGGTGGTGAAACAGTGTCAACATCTCCAAGCAGGAGAAGTTCGTCACTAACAGTAAGATTGTTATATAACATCATTCGATAAATTTCAAGTCTCAGGTGGCAATGGAATGAAAATTTCATGTTTTATTTTGGATAATCATTATTTACCAATACAAATGTGAACCAAGGAACCGAGATATGAATTACAGGACAGATATATTTTCATTTCCTCAAAATATTCGTAGAAAATAAAAATAAGATTTATATAAAACAAAAAACACAAAATTACATTCTCATGAGAATGAAGAAAAACTATAACTACATTAACAACCGAAAAAATTTCTACTTAGAATGTTTCTCAATTCGTCTACAAGTTGTTTCAATACCCGAATATTTAAATATTCGATTATTTGAATATTCGAATTTTCGGATATTTATACATTCGAATATTAATTAATTTTTATTTTATAATTTATAATTTACGAGCTCTGACGTTGCCGTTCCCGTTTGCAGTTTAACGTTCCATTCAACGTTGAAGCGTTGAAGGTTGGTTATCTCGGTTAACTGCGAACGTCAGCGAAATTTTTATTTATAAAGACATTTATTTCTTTTCCGGATTCTATTTCAAATCTGAAGTAAGTCAAGTTTAAAGGTTAAACATTAATTTAGCTATCAAAGACCTAGTTTTATAAACGCAACATTTATAAATGAAGTTAGATTTATGTATTTCAAAGCTTAATATCTTAGCAACAGTTTGTACAATTTGCATTCAAAGTCACTAACTGTAAGTAAAATATTTAACTAAATAAATGATCACTTGTCTAACTTGATTGTAGAAGTTTCAAACAATAATAACAGGGTATCGGTTCTTCGATTTTCCATACAAAGCTTATTACTTCATTCCAAATGTATGTATAAACGACCAGTTAGTTACACAAACTTTAATAAATTTTAATATTATAGTTATTTAGTTTTTTTTATTGACTACAAACCTACACTTACTGCATTAAAAATTACTTGTAATGTACTCGTAGTGCTTACAGTAAATATTTTTACTTTCGGTAGAATCCTTTATTATCACATGATGTGACCTTTTGGAAGACTCTTAGCAGAAAAAAAACAGTTTACCAATCAAATAAATTACTGTGTTTATAGAGATTTAGTTACTTTGACTGGTCAACTGGTTTATTTTTTCACCATAAATCTTTCGAATAGTCACATCAAGTCTCTATTCTTATTATAAAGGACTCTAGTTTTCGGAACTTCGGGTTACAACGCAATATTTTCATTGAAATAACCTATTTTCGAAGTATCAATTAAGTTTAGTTTTAGTTTCGTGCACCGCTAACTTTTTTTCACAGTTTCATAAGTTTCAGAAGCGTTAGAACGAGAAAAAGCAAGAAGAAGAAATTATCCTGGAAGAAGAGGAGGAACCACCATCGCTCCATAGGCAACTTTATCTTAATTGTATGCCAACAATAATTTCTTGCAAAGAAAAATGATTGGATATTTTTAAGAGCAGAAAAATGAAATACGTACTTCTAGAACCAGATCACAGAAGAAATATAGGGAGTTTACAACGACTGAAAATCAGACAGGAACGGCCGAATGTGGGATTTGAAGTAAGTTAAAAATAGCACGATTTAGAAAAAACAAACGATTGACTTCAGAAACGCTGTAAACAGTTGTCATTCATAAAAATAGAAAAAGTTGTAATTTTTTAGAAATAAAAACACACTTTAAAACTGAATAACGCAAAACTAAATTGAGTGAAGACCCAATTAGGATTTTTCTTTAAAAATACGGCTATATCTTCTAATATTGTAATTTCAATGTGAAACTACGACTTGATGAAGTACAACTTACTATACCTTCGAGGATCCAGTCCACTCGATCACAAAGTCGACTTGTCGGATCGCTAAATATAATTCCTTGCTCTCATGGAAACTGCTACCGATGAGAAGTTAGCAATAAAATTATGAAATTTCAAAACGCTGCCACCGCTAAAATAACGATCACAGATCAATAAGATTCAATCTATTACAAAGAGTATAATGTGTAGATTCCCCTCATATGAAGAAACTGAAAAAATATTTAATATTAAGTTAACTATGACTATTTTAACCAGCATAAGTCATTATTCATATATTGCACCAAAACAATTACTTTCACTGAAAATTTTCACGTAGTCATACAGTAAACATACATAGCTATTTAATAATGCCTTCAGAAAGTTTTAGCCGGTTGATTTAAAGTAATTAGAAAATTAATTAAATATGGCATTCCCAGCAATAAAATAATACTGACTTTGAACGTCCATATCTTTTCATGCAGTATTCGCATAAACATTCTGTTTGCAGAATATGAAAGCACAGATCGAAATCTATCGTTTCATCCACCCTCTGAGTTTTAGCCGGTTGATTTGAAGTTATTAGAAATTAATAAATTGTGACGTTTGCAACAAATTAGCGAACTAGTAGTATCTTTCGTCCTGATTGCTACGATGCATTCAAGAAAACAATTGAACATCGCGTTTATGAAATAAAGGGAAAATAACACTGTTTTTTAAATAGAACACCCTGTATATTGTTTGACCAATCGATAGAGAATAAAATTCTGAATTAAAATTGTTCTTTATCATTTTATACATACACGGTTTTGAAATGTTTTGTTCTTGGAACACAGCCATCTTAATGAATTTGTAAAAAATCAAAATATCTTCTTTATTTATTAATTTCCGATAAAATGATAAAAAAACAATTTTAATTCAGAATTTTATTCTCTATCGATTGGTCAAATAATATACAGCGTGTTCCATTTAAAAGAATGTGTTCTATTCTCTTTATTATCAGCGCAAAAAATACTACTAGTTTGCTAATTTAACCGGATCTGTAACTTTAATAATAAACAAGTTAGCAATAGTGCCGAGTTATTTTTGAACAGTCTGTATACAATGACCGCTGAAACGTTCGGACAATATGGGAAATTTTTTTATTATTGATTTGTTGTGTGGCTAAAAATAGCACTTTATTTAGGGTACGAAAATTACAAAAAAAATTGTAATTTGGAATTGTTGGGCAAACTAGACAAAATTTTAGTAGGATTTGAAAAGTATTTACAAAATGTGTTTCTTGGTTAACAGAGATAATTCTGTTCGGCCTAATACTTCAGAAAAAAAGATTTCCGATTTTCTAAGTTTTGCTAAAGATCTGAAGCAGTTAATGGATATTTGTCAGTTAACTCATTCGAATGGTTAGCTTATTCATTTATGTTTATAAAAAATATTCAGTAGAATAAAATTTGCTCTTGTGTTCTTACCTGTTGCATGCACAAGAAAATTTTAAACGATTTTTCACCTTTCTGTGCCAGACCTTTTTTACTTAAGATATCGTGTTATTGTTTTTGATTTCTTCATAATACATTTTTCATAACGCTAATTTAGAATAAGCAGATCGAAAATTGCAAGAATTACTTCTACTTTTTGGTTTGGACCTGTCTAAATTCTACTTATAAAATCAATACTTTTCGTAATAGCCATGAAATATTTACTGTTTGTACAAATCTCGATTTTTTAAGTACAAAATAATTCAGAAGGGACAATGTAAAGTTAATATTGTTTTACTCTTGCAAACGTCACAATTTATTAATTTCTAATTACTTCAAATCAACCGGCCAAAACTCAGAGGGTGGATGAAACGATAGATTTCGATCTGTGCTTTCATATTCTGCAGATATACAGAATGTTTATGCGAATACTGCATGAAAAGATATGGACGTTCAAAGTTAGTATTATTTTATTGCTGGGAATGCCATATATAATTAATTTTCTAATTACTTTAAATCAACCGGCTAAAACTTTCTAAAGGCATTATTAAATAGATATGTATGTTTACTTTATGACTGTGTGAACATTTTCAGTGAAAGCAATTGTTTTGGTCAATATATGAATAATGACTTATGCTGGTTAAAATAGTCATAGTTAACTTAATATCAAATATTTTTTTCAGTTTCTTCATATGAGGGGAATCTACGCATTATACTCTTTGTAATAGATTGAATATAATTGATCTGTGATCGTTATTTTAGCGGTGGCAGCGTTTTGAAATTTCATAATTTTATTGCTAACTTTTCGTAGGTGAAACTGCTTTACGTCGCACTTCTCCATATACATTCGGTATACAGAGGAAATATAAAATGTAAGGCATCCGGCAATTATTTGCACTTATTATCTCTTAAAGGAAACATAAACATAAATTAAATAACATTTCCTTTCTGCATTTGAAAACAAATCTATTTAGTTATTACATTCGATAAACTAATCTGAAATGTGTAATTCTACGTGATTCAAATAGAACGAGAATGGTATTAAAAAATGAATGTGAATGACATTTATTTCGTCCAGCCGAATATTTTTACACCACGGCATATCCTAACATTAGGCAGATCATTGACATTTTATTTTCCTATGATGATGGTCGAAGCGGATTTCCCCCGCAGTTTAAAAATAAACGTAACGAGAGCATAAGAGACTTAAATTATGCGCTGCATTCGATGGTTTCAGAGATTATTTTAAAATATCCTCATCATTACGTACGTATACTCCACACCACAAGTCGAAAATAGATTTTTTAATCTGGTTTTATTAAAATAGAACGCAAATTTCAAAGTATTACAAAAAAACAAGTTTTTTAAACCGTATCAGTAAAGTTAATACTGAATGAATTGAAATTAAGTCTAGGAAGTACAATGTGCAGGTAGATAATAAATAAGCAATTAAAACGACATGGTGACGTAACTCCGTGACGATGCTTTTAACTACTTAGCATATTTGGTTTTACGCGCAACGATAATAATCACAGTAATTTTTTACATAAACAAGACACAAAAGCAGATGTTTATCGAGAAATAAGTGTGTTTCAAGGTTTGTGAATCAAAGTTAAAGAAAAATAAAAACTAGGCAAATGTACGTACTTGATACGATGTTAAATTGATAAATATTTAAGGCAGTGTTGAGACTGTATCAGAATCGAAAAAAAAATTCCGTATACACCTACACCTACATCTACATACATCACAACTGCAAAGACAGTTTTGCTTTGCGCAAATAAAATCAATCAAAAACATCAAATGAAATTTCTTGTTTACTTGTACAAGTAAATACTTAAATAATGAAAGTTGTGTCAAGGTCTTGGCAAAGCACTCATCATTTATTATTTGGCCACTTTATAAATTGATGGCTAACTTTGTCAAATTTAAAGAAAAAAAATTTATATGTACGTGGTTAAGTAATAATCTAACTCCGGGAAAAGTAGTCCGCCCAAACTTTTTAAATAACTTTTTTCTCATTGAATCTTGTGAAACACCCAACCATTAGGCAACTGCATTTTATTATTTAGGTTAACGACCAATTCTACACTGTTATAATTAATAAAATTAGTATACTTAATATCTTGTAAGAAACGTTAATTTTTCGTTCATTTCACTCTAAGAAGAAAAAAAATAGTACTAACTCTACTAGCTCGTCATACCTAATTAAATGCACGAAGAAGAAAGCTTTCAATAATTTGAACTGTACATAACACTGGCACGTTAACTTTAAAATAACTTTTTATAAATCGTAATCGAGTTTAGATGTTAGATTGTTGTGAACTTTGAAAAAAGAAAAACGTGTTAGCTGATGCACCAACCACTACAAACGCGATGACGTTAACTTGAAAACTGAATGTTTCGCGGGGAGAGTTGAGGCTATAGGGAGTTACGAGCATACTGTGCGTAGTGCGTACACCGCGCCTTCGCTTACCTGTGTATATGATGTAACATCGTGAGAGCTATTCGTCGTTCGACAACAGGTTTCCTCACGGCAAATTTACATTGGAGGAGAACGACGAATAAATTTACAGTTTTGAAATTCGGTCCAAACATTATTTGTTTAGAAAATATTAACGAGTTCTGGGTACTGGCTGTATCTAATAATTAACGCAGCAACAACGAGGGTCTAGGAATGATTATCATGTGTATATTTTGTAAGCGTGATTCATATATTATGTCAGAGCTTAATTGAAGGACATATATGAAAACGGATACCTACCTACTGAATTCTGTTACTATCATTAATTATAATTATTATTACTGGTATTCAGATAATGTTATATTTTTGTTAATTTTTTTATATGTATGTGCAATTCCCAGTTAAATTCTATTAATTATTATTAATTAATTATAATTAATGAACAATATTAGTTCTACCTCAGCAAATTATTTCCACATATACAGCATGTTTCATAAGTGAAGTAACTATCAAACTTATACTTTTTTAAATAGAATACCGGCTGTTTCAAATTGGGTGTGCATTGAAGAGATCTCCTAAACCGTAAGAGATACAAGTTCGGTTAAATGAAAGAAAAGTTGCATGAATCAATGCCTAATTCGTATCCATGGAGAGAATGATTTTTTTCTCATTTCTTCTTGAGTTATTAATAAAAATGTGAAAAAATGGATTTTCTTTTTCTCTCTGTATCTCTTTTATTATACATAATTTTGAAATTCTGATTTAATTTCTACAGGCACTTTTTGATTCTGCTTCGAATAGAAGTAGCAGAATTTAAGTCAAACGTTTTGTCTTTCTACGACCATCATCAGTTTCGATTTTTTAAATACAACTTATGTCTTTTTATTGTTCTATTCGATAGCATTTTTCTCCTGATTACAATGATATGTACACTTAATAGTTGATATTAATTTGAAGCTTAAATAATTCAGATTTTATATGAAAATTTTATTTAATACATAATTTAAAATTTTTGTTATTAAGTATTACACTCACTGAAATCAAAAGAAAAAAATGCTTTCGTCTGGAATAATAAAAAGATAATTATTATTCCAGACGAAAGCATTTTTTTCTTTTGATTTCAGTGAGTGTAATACTTAATACCTTTTTTTCAAGTAAAGTTGGAATATGACAAAAAAAAACTGTTATCGTTTCGTCATGTTTTTCTTAATAAGTAAATTTATTCCTAACCACTTTTTTATTTGTTAAGTATTAGCAACTAACATTCAGTTGTCGGAAGAGGAAAAGTCAATAAATATTGACTAAATGATATGAGGTGGTTAACACAAATCAAATAAACATCAGTATAAACATTAAATTACAAGAACAGAATAAATACGTTGAGTAAAAATTATAGACGAAGAACATGACTGTGAAATAAATAAAGTGAAATAAATAAATTAAAATAAATAAATTAAAGTAAATCCTCGAAATGTCCTCCACTGCTTTCAAGACAGATTCGTTCTTAATCCTATGTGTTGTCTAGCGTGTCGAACATGAATTCGCGAAACATTTCTGTAAGAATCTAATATTCGCCTTCTTAGTTCCTCCTTATTATTTATCTTAATGCTAGCCACTGTTTCAATGTCCAAAATATAAAGCCTACTTTATCCTGTTTAAATTATGGATGATGGTTCCGATATAACGTGCCAAACTTCAACTGGTTAAAACGAGTGAACTTAATCATATTAAAAAAATAAATAAAGATAGTCAAGTGTTGAGAGCCACTGAGTGCTAAACAAATTTAAAAAAAACATTGTTATAGAAAGTATCTTTCAAATTTATTACAAAAATATTAATTTTAGCTGCCAATGTATTTGTAGAAGGCACCATTCAGTAATATCTTAATATTTTTAGTATAATTAGTATTCACTTTTTCTATTTTAATCCAACAGTGCGAGTCAAAATTAAAAACTAGGCTTTTTCATTCCTATACTAAAGCTGAGATACTGATCTAGCAAGTTATATTAGAACCACTAGATATTTTTCGATAAAAAATCATTTTCGTAAGTGCAGTGCATTATTAAAATAACGATACAGAAAAACTTTAAATACTTTATTATAATCTACACTATAGCTAAGAAAATGAACTAAAAATTTGAAATTAGGTATTAAATAAAATTTTCACATAAAAATCTGTATTATTTAAGCTTCAGATTAATATCAACTATTAAGTATGATATACCGTTACAATCAGGAGAAAAGATGCTATCGAACAGAACAATAAAAGGATATAAGTTGTATTTAAAAAATCGAAACTGATGATGGTCGTAGAAAGACGAAACGATTGACTTAAATTCTGCTACTTCTATTCGAAGCAGAATCAAAAAGTGCCTGTAGAAAGTTGAATCAGAATTTCAAAATTATGTATAATAAAAGAGATACAGAGAGAAAAAGAAAATCGATTTTTTCACATTTTCATTAATATCTCAAGAAGAAATAAGAAAAAAATCATTCTCTCAATGGATACGAATTAGGCATTGATTTGTGCAACTTTTCTTCCATTTAACCGAATTTGTATCTCTTACGGTTTAGGAGATCCCTTCAGTGCACACCCAATTTGAAACAGCCGGTATACTAATTTTTATTACAGATTTCGACAAACCTCTTAAAAATAAGTATTTTCTATTCAGCAATTATAGCCCTACAGCTCGGCCATATTCGAAAATAATACCAACATATTATATATTTTTCAAAAGCTTAAAAAATACCTTTTTAATGATGTCAAAGCCAACAATGACTTCCATTTAAAAAAATAAAGGTTGGGTTCGTATCTCGACTATTATGAACTTCTCATGTAATTTAATGAAGAAACCATAATCTACGTTAAAACTCGAATAAAAAGTGTAATTATAATTTTTTTAATATCTTTAAAAATAAAAAAGGTACTTGCATTTGAGAATTTGGTGAATTTTTCGAGTTTTTCGACTGTATCACGAAAACAGTAAGAAACAGCAAATTTATTATTTAACCATTCAAATTGGCATAAGAAGTGACCCAATATTGCTCATATATAGTTTTTTTTTTATATTTCCATTATTAACGGAGTTACCTATAGAATACCATCCAGAGTAGGACATCCTGTACATACAGGGTGGGTCATTGGTGTCGATTTCTTCAATAGCGCCTTAACTATTAATTATAAAAGAAAATGTTTTCTACAAAAGTTATTGCCTATAATGAGTTCTATCTCAGCAAATTATTTCCACATATGTTTCATAAGTGAGGTAACTATCAAACTTATACTTTTTTAAATAGAATGTACTAATTTTTATTGCAGATTTCGACAAACCTCTTAAAAATAAGCATTTTCTATTCAGCAACTACAGCCCTAAATAGAACCATTCACAATCTTCAGCTATTCAATTGAATTAAAGAGCTAAAATGTAGAGGTATTTTATTCATAATCAGCGGATAAAAAAAATTCTTCCGAATACCTAACTAATTACAGATGTCGTATAGAACAATCCTTATGAATAAGAACTGCATTTTTTATGTATGTTTGCACAGAAACAATTGAAACTTCAAAGTATAAATTATATAAAAAAAATAAATGGAAAAATTAAATGATAGATTAGTACACCGACAAAATTAACATCAAGGAGATAGAAACCATTTTAAACAGTAAAATATGTATATTAAACATAAACTTTTGAACAATAATATAAACTAACTCAGTTCACAACGAATTAACTCCACATCTATTAACAGTGAAGCAACGAAAAAAATTAATAGAAGTAAAAAAACTAGCTAAAAGCAATAAACAAAACTATAAAAATATTGAACATATAAAATAGCGACATCTTAGTATCGCTTCTTGACCTAACATTGCAGTAAGATAGACAAATTGAAGCGGGATTTGCTCCTAATGAGTCCCCCATGCAAGGCGGCCATGCTTGCTGTCAAAGCATAATGAAAGATTTTAGAAAAATTTTGTGCAAATCGTTTTTGATTGCAGTGAGAACCTCGAGCAGCCTCTGGACAGCTGTTTCAGCCCTGCTTGGGGCTTCTTCAGCAGAAACGTAGCTCGACATTCCCACTGCAGACCAAAAACGACTTGCCCAATTTATTCGCAATTGCGATGTAAGAATGATGAATATATAAAATAGCGACATCTTACTATCGCTTTTTGACCTAACATTGCAGTAGGATAGACAAATTGAAGCGGGATTTGCTCCTAATGAGTCCCCCATGCAAGGCGGCCATGCTTGCTGTCAAAGCATAATGAAAGATTTTAGAAAAACGATTTGCACAAAAAATTTTCTAAAATCTTTCATTATGCTTTGACAGCAAGCATGGCCGCCTTGCATGGGGGACTCATTAGGAGCAAATCCCGCTTCAATTTGTCTATCCTACTGCAATGTTAGGTCAAAAAGCGATAGTAAGATGTCGCTATTTTATATATTCATCATTCTTACATCGCAATTGCGAATAAATTGGGCAAGTCGTTTTTGGTCTGCAGTGGGAATGTCGAGCTACGTTTCTGCTGAAGAAGCCCCAAGCAGGGCTGAAACAGCTGTCCAGAGGCTGCTCGAGGTTCTCACTGCAATCAAAAACGATTTGCACAAAATTTTTCTAAAATATAAAAATATTAATAAAGGTGCTCCATATGACCACCATTTTGGGCTAAACAAGAAAGGCATCTTTTATTTACTGAAGATAAGGCATGAGAAATTTGAAAAGGTCTAAATGTATGTTAAACAGCCATAGTACTATTTTGTTTATAAATTTTGTTTCAAATGTTGCCAAAGGAAATAATCTGAGGACGACAGGTTAGGAGACCTTGATGGCCACTTCATTGGTCCGAAATTTCCTAACCACTCAAAAGGAAATTTTTGATTTAGATAATCTCTGATTTCAGTTATAGTGCGCTGGCGCTCCGTCTTGGAAACAAAACAGATCTCTGATCCAGTAGCATAGTATCCAAAAAATGTTCAAGTTAGTTTTCTAATATTTCTAAATAACGGACGACAGTTAGATTTCCATCAAATATGTAATAAAACATTGCATTGTTTTTTAAACAATACCACACATTATATACAGGGAAGGGCAAAAGTATGGAACCGGCTGAATAGTTCGAAAACTGTCTGACGCATCTACTTGAAATTTGGTACGTGATTTAGAGACAATAAGACCTATGTTATCAATTGATTTCAATTGTTTATGTGCTCTTGTTTCTGAGATACAATGCCTATTTGATTTTTTTTAAATGACAATCTGGCGATTTTCTTCCTTTATTTAATAGTTCGTTTAATCCTCTAAATAACCATATAAAAATATTTATGTATTGCATAAGAAAATGTTGGAAAAATAACGTTTCAATGAAAACATTAGAAAAAATGGTTTACGTTGATATTCGGTATTTGTTTTCATGCTTTTAAGGAAACTTTTATTAAAGTTGCCTTAAAACCAGACCATAATCTTGTGGCCTTTTAGTTTTTTTTATTAAAACTAGTATTTTTGTCGAATATCAACTAATAAACCATTTCTTCTAACTTTTTCATTCAAACGCTATTTTCTTGAAGATTTTCTGATGTAATAAACAAACATTTTTATAAGGTTGTTTACAGAATTGAACGAACTATTAAATAAAGGAAAAAAATCAGCAGCTTGTGATTAAAAAAAATCAAGTTGGGTTTGTATCTCAAAAACAAGAGCAGATAAACAATTGAAACAAATTGGTACTGTAACTTTTATTGATTCTAAATCACACACCAAATTTCAAATAGATACGTCAAACAATTTTCGAAATATTAAACCGGTTTCGTATTTTTGTCTTTTTCCATATTTGTTTTCATGTTTTTAAAGCAACTTTCATTAAAATTTTCTTTACTTCTATCTTAAATACAGCCCATAATCTTATGACCTTCTAGTTTTTTTGTTAAAACTAGTATTTTTGTTGAATATCAACTAATAAACCATTTTTTCTAACTTTATCATTTAGACGTTATTTTCTCGAAAATTTTCTTATGTAATAGATTAATATTTTTATGTGGTCATTTAGAGAATTGAACGAACTATTAAATAAAGGAAAGAAATTAGCAGATTGTCATTTAAAAAATATGAACTAGGCCTTGGATCTCAGAAACAAGAGCAGATAAACAATTGAAATAAACTGATAACATAGGTCTTATTGACTTTAAATCAAAAATTAAATTTCAAATAGATACGTCAAACAGTTTTTGAAATATTAAGCCGGTTCCATACTTTTGCCCTTCCCTGTATAATAATGCCTGTTTTTTTATGTATTTACCATCGAAGGATGCCGTGAAAGTTTAGGAAAAAAGTGGTAGTTATGCAAGTAACTAAACTTTGACAATGAAAGTCATTTTGATTGGCAGTTTAAAGCTATCACGAATGAAGCAACATTGCAATATTTTCTTTTCGTCACAAGGTGTAAATACGTCCAAAGTTACTTACTTGATATTTTTCATTGGGGAAATTGAGAGTTCTAAACACCGATTGATCTATTTGATTTGAAATGTCACATTTTGGCATATGTTATAATATGAAATTAAATTATCAAATTTTACTGCCATAGCCAACCTAATAAAATCACAACGTACTTGATGGTAAATAAATAAAAACAGATATGGATATTACTGTTTAAAATTGTTTCTAGCTCTTCAGTAATGGATTACTATTGGGTCGGTGTACTAATTTATCATTTATTTAAAGATTATAGTTTAATGAATATTTTATTGTTTTACATGAATCAAGGCCTACTATAATTCGCATAAAAATAACAAATAGATTAATTTGCTTACAGCTCGACCATCTTCGGAAATAATACCAACATATTATATATTTTTGAAAAGCTTAAAAAATACCCTTTTTAACGATTTCAAAGCCAACTATGACTTTTATTTAAAAAGTAAAGGGTGGGTTCGTATCTCGACTATTATGAACTTTTCATGTAATTTAATGAAGAAACCATAATCTACGTTAAAAGTCGAATAAAAAGTGTAATTATCAAATATCTTTAAAAATAAAAAAGTTACTTGCTTTTGAAGATTTGGTGAATTTTTCGAGTTTTTCGACTGTACCACGAAAACAGTAAGAAACAGCAAATTTATGATTTAACCATTGAAATTGGCATAAAAAGTGACCCAATACTGCTTATATATAGTTTTTTTTTATATTTCCATTATTAACGGAGTTACCTATAGAATACCATCCAAAATAGGACATCCTGTACAAACAGGGTGGGTCATTGGTATCCATTTCTTCAATAGCGCCTTAACTATTAATTATAAAAAAAATGTCTTCTATAAAAGTTATCGCCTATAATGAGTTCTATTTAGCAAATTATTTCCACATGCAGCATGTTCCATAAGTGAGTTATCTATCAAACTTATACTTTTTTAAATGGAATGTACCAATTTTTGTTGCAGATTTCGACAAATCTCTTAAAAATAAGCATTTTTTATTCAGCAACAATAGCCCTAAATAGAAGCATTCGCAATCTACAGATATTCAATTGAATTAAAGAGCTAAAATGTAGAGGTATTTTATTCATAATCAGCGGATAAAAAAAAATTCTTCCGTGTACCTAACTAATTACAAATATCGTGTAGAATAATCCTTATGAATAATTTTTATACATAATTTTTATACATAATTTTTTATGTACGTTTACACAGAAACAATCGAAACTTAAAAGTTTAAAGATTTCATAACAATGCAAGTCGATTGCCGACCGGCAATTGAAGAGAGATTCATATTAACTCAATATTACACTTGATACGGATTGCAAGTGGTGACGAAACTGTTTACAGAATACCGATTTTGCAAGGTCATTTGATACATAGCAATAATTGATACGTATCAAGTCCACATGAACGTTACAGAATAGACCCTATTAAGTCACATTTCCATGTTTTCGTGCTATTGGTAATTGAATCTTTCAGTGAGCTCTCACATCAAGAGGCTGTCCTAACGGTGTATCCTTGGGCGATATCTCGATAACCTCTGAAGATACAAAAAAGTTTCAAGATATTCTTGTTTTAAATTTTATAGGTGTACAACATCAAATTATTTTCATTTATACAGGATGAATCAAAACAGTGGTGCTGGATCTAACTTTTTTATCACAAATGGCACACCTTATACAGGTTGGGCCATTGGTGTCGATATCTTCAATAGCGCCTTAACTATTAATTATAAAAGAAAATGTCTTCTACAAAAGTTATCGTCTATGACAAGTTCTAAAACACCAAATTATTTTTACATAAACAACATGTTCCTTAAGTGACCTATCTATCAAACTTATATACTTTTTTTAAGGGAATGTACTAATTTTTATTGCAGAATTCGAAAGGCAATTTTTATTCAGCGACCATAGCCCTAAATCGAAGCATTCACAAACTACAGCTATTCAGATGAATTAAAGAGCTAAAATGTAGAGGTTTTTATTCATATTCATATTCTTTGTTACTGTAATGACATTTAGTTTTATTTATATTTCTTACAATTTTAAATTATTGCAAGTATAAATTTTGTATTTCGCATACTTATAATAAAATAATCTATTATTAATCATATTTATAATAATACATTCGACTTCTTATGGCAGAGATTTCAGTGACATGCTGATGAGGACACGTAAAATGTTACCTGATTTTGAGGATGCATTCAGTACATCTAAAATTATTAGAATTTAAATTATAGAATTAGAATATTGAAAAAAAAAGTTTCAACATTGGGCGCGTTCAGCGGACGCTCAGCGGCTGATTTGCTTACTCAGCAATCGTTTGTGATTGGCTATTACCTTAATGTGAACCAACCACAAACGATTGCTGAATAAGCAACTCAGCCGCTGAGTATCCCTGAACGCTCCCATTCTCACAACAACATGAGAACAATACTTATCCAAGCAGAATTAAAAGTACTTAAAAAAATTGTCATCATTTAGAGCACTAACTTCTATAATAATAATAATAATTTATTAGTCATTTCTTGTTGTTGCTTACAGAAAAAATACATAAAGCGTGAAAGAAAATGAGAAGTCGATCAACAAACAAGTATAAAATAGAAAAAATCGACAATATGGTAATAATAACACTAAGTAAAAAGGTATCGACAATCTAATAATAACATAACTAAACGAATGTAACATTAAGAACTATATTGGATTACCATTTAAGAAGTTATCAACTGAATAATGTCCAGCCGAAATCAGTGTAACTTTTAATTTTGCTTTGAACAGATTACCTACAGTTGAAAACTCATTATCCCATATAAATATTTTATTCTGTTTAAGCACAAAAGACCCATGAACACAGGATCTTTTTAATTGATTCCAGAGAAACGCAAGTAATGTCACTCGAAAAAGTTAAAACATATTCGAAATAATATAAATGTTAACTTAGAATCAAGTATTAATAAAAATGCACCAGAAAATTACAAAAGAAATTGATTTAATGGAATTTTTACACTAAGTTAAAATACTCAGTCCCAAAAATGTATTAATATTGACAGTGTGATATAATTTGCTTAGATATTTAAGGAATATGTATTGTTTTGATGGAAATTTTGACAGTTTCAAATCGGCATTATATAGAAGGGCAAGTAATGTAGAATTCGATTAGGGTAAGATATACAGGTAAGATGTACAGGTGTCCCATGTGACTCACTGTGTATATATGGTGGCAAATGAGATAAATTTTTCTACTAGAAAATAACATTTACCTCTCTATTCAGGGCACATAAAAAGTATTGCACCAAACGGGATTATGTAGAAACGGTTTGACATTTAGATTTGACGTTGGGTGGGATTAAATTATACATAAATGCCCGTAATTTGATATGAGTTTCATTTGTTTTGTGCGACTTGTGTTTGTCAGAGCAGCCATCTTGAATTTTTTTAAATGGAAAACTGAGTTTTGGTATCATTTGGCAGATAATTGATTTAGAAATACCGTACGGTATATCATAAGCTTGTTTATTCTAAAAGAACGAAGATTATTAAAAAAATAAATTAACTAAGTTTGTATAGGGAACATTTTTGGACCAAGGTCTGTAAATAAATACAACTTACTCAAAATGTAATTCAAAAGTTCATTCAACATTTCGGTATTACCTATTGATTATTATCAATTTTAGCAATTTCTAATACTCTTTATCGCTTTTCCAATTCAAATAGATAGCAAATAGGTACTACAATACAATCTTAACATAAGCTTGTTTTCCTCATGTAGAATGACATGTAAAATAGGGTTTGACAGGTAACTGACAGACAATATAAACACACTTGTATCCACAGAAACCAAACCAAACGTCAAATCTAAATGTCAAACTGTTTTTACATAAACCCGTCTGGTGCAATACTTTTTACGCACCCTGCAACGAAACAAACTTAATTCTAGTAACAATTCCTTGTCTACGCCATATTTGAAAATATCATATAACCGAGATATGTCAACTTTGAAATTGGCAAGAAGCGTCTCCTACTTTACTTTAATAATAATGATTCAATTCATTAACCATCTCTAGTGATTTAAATAATATACATAAAATTGTATAAAATCATTCTATTCTAACTGACCTAACTATAAATCTAATCCTTGTAACTTTTCCTACTGTGGTTTGCTTTTCTCTTGATTTTATTTTAATTTTCTCTTGTTGGTCCTAATATTTTTCTTATTATCTTTCTTTCTAAAACTCTTTGTTGCTCTCTTTGTGTTAGTGACATCGTCTTTGCGCCACATGTAACTATAGATCTTATTACAAATTTATAAATTCTGATCTTTGTTTTTATACTAATTACTTTACTTGCTATAGTGAGTTCTAAACACTTAAATTTGCTTGTTTTTGATCGAATTACTAACTTCCTGTTTTTATCTTTTTTTTGGTACTTGATCACAGATTCTCATGAAGTTGGTTATTTTCCCTTTTACTTCCTTCATTTTCTATTTCTTTCAGACACACTTCCATAATTTTTTTTTATTTCTTATTAACACTGTGTCATCTAAAAATCTGCCATGCAACTATCTGTCCGTCCACACTCTCAGCGTGTCTTTCTTGTTTACTTCACAAAATACGCACTCCAATGCCAGGTTAAAGAGAGTGGCAGATAAAACATCACCCTGTCTTAGGGGTGTATTCTGTAACTTATTAACAGGACGTTAGAATTTAGAGATTCTTTAAAATTGAAAATATAGTTCTATGATTGATTGTTATCGTAGCAACAAAATTTAACACCCCTTTAAATTTAACGGTTTTGATACAGAATAGACCCCTAAGAGGCGTATTCTGTAACTTTTGGACGGGCTATTAAAATTTAGAGGTCTTTTAAAATTCAAAATACAGTTCTATGATTGATTGTTACCGTAGCAACAAAATTTAGCACCCCTTTAAATTTAGCGGCTTTGATCAAAACCGTTAAATTTAAGGGGTCTATTCTGTATCAAAACCGTTAAATTTAAAGGGGTGTTAAATTTTGTTGCTACGGTAACATTCAATCATAGAACTGTATTTTAAATTTTAAAGGATCTCTAAATTTTAACGTCCTGTTAATAAGTTACAGAATACACCCCTTACTCCTTTATTTACTTATTCCTCGGTTTTTCCATATTCTGTTTGTATCGTGACTACTGTGTTACTTAAGGTCATTTGTATTAACCTTCTCAACTTAATCGGTGTTTTCATTTCCTTTAAAGCTTTAATTAAAAAGTCTCTTCTAAACTGAAGTAAGTAAAAAGTATTTTTATATTGATATTAAACTCGCATGCGCTCTGAATTACTTGATTACACGGATCACATCTACTATTAACCCTCCTTATATGAAACCGAATTGATAGTCTATTATAATGTTTCGGGTTTTTATAAACAACCTTATTTGAATCAATGCTGACATAGCTGACATAAGTAGTTATCGAGATATTGACCGAGAACGCGCTGTTGAAATACCCCGTATATTTATCGCTCTAGGCCAGAAATTCCCAACGTTTTTTAAACATTGACCCTTTAGAGGGCAAAAGTTTGCATCGACCACTAATTTATTTCAATAGCCGAACGCACAGGTTCACAATCTAACGCGTACTGTTCATTTCATTCACTGATCGCCGTTTTTATAACTTAGGCTGATTTGCGTGAAACTTCTTCAAGGTGTCGGAACGTCTCTCCTGATTCTTCGACTGGACGGATTTATTTCGAAACGTACGGGCGTTCTCGAAATCTTCCAAGCTAACGCCCCGACATCGACGTCAGGCATTAGATCATCACAATATTAATTAAACATTTATTAAAATTCCAAGATACCTTGGTCAAACTTTTACAGATTATGATTTTTTTACTTAATATCAATATTGCAGAGTCCCCAATTTGAAATTCTGAGGGCGTCAGTTGAAACTGTTCACTCTGTATAAAAAGTCTCTAATTTTGGCGCTGGCGACGTCCGTCGTTGATGGAAGACCACGACACAACGTCTTGAAGCGAATTGCGTTAGCGTTTGACTGACCGAGATTCTACTCGGACTATTTATACCGGTTTGTTTGCAAACATACACAAAAATTTCTCTATGCATGCTTGCTTAACTAGGTCCCGTTATAGTTTTGAAATAATAACATTGACTGTGCGATAATGATTATAATAGCCGCAAAACATTCCCTCCTAGTTTTAGAAACCACCCGACGGCTTCGCTGAGCTTTTGAATTTGGTAAATGAAATATGCTAATTATTCCCGCCGAAGTTTTTATTAAAAATCTGACGTGAACATAATATTCTTTAATGAACCGAAAAAAAGTGGTACTTACTGACTGTAAAAAAGCTAGCTGAGTGGTGGACAGGTAAAGTATTATTAAACAATTAGGATCGATCTCATAATTCCATATTCCTAGACATTACTGAAACTACCATTATTTAACAACTATAATAATTATTACAGTTAGTTAATTTATGTTTACTTAAACTTAATCGTAAAAGTGGAAAATTACATAAGGGATGATTGTGCAACATTACAAAGTCGAAGCACTGAATAAAGTGCAGTGTATTGTTGTATTGGATTTAAAATAAACAGGTATAATTTAATATGTCGTTCTGGGAAACGAAATTTATTAAAGGTAATTGTGCTTGCATTATTAATGATCCTGTTTCTGTTATCAGATATTGACCGAATCGATTAATTAATTCACTTTTAATCTAGCCGATTATGATAAAACAATATTACAGTTGAGTGACGCAACTTATTTGCTGTTTCACTGAAACTTGAAAACTCAAACGAAATAGAACAGACATTGCAAAAATAAAATACAGGGTGTAACAAAAATACAGGCCGGTAATTTACGGAGGTATTCTACAGCTCAAAATAAAGAAAAAAACTTCATATAAACATGTATATAGGGTGTTCACGGGAAGCTAGAATAACAGTTAACTCTCTTATTTGAATTTTCACGAAGTAACTTATATTGGAAAAGTTTCAGGACCTGTCTTGCCCAATTTTATAGCAATATCGGAAAAACAAGTGACTGTCAGTTTTTCAGATTTTGAATTGTTTTTAAGGTTTTTTAATAAAACTTATTTTTTATCATCGCATCGCGTTCAGAACGTCATATTAATTATGCCTTTTATTTATGTATTTTCTTCCAAAGCCTAGTAGTTTTTTATTATTTGGTGGATAAATTTTATAATCAAAGAAAATGGCTACAACAGCTAACATTTTTATTTGAAATTTTACGAGGTAACTTAAAATATGAAAGTTTTATGACCTTTTCGGCTAGATTTTATGACACTCTCGAAAAAACAAATGACTGGTTTTCGAGATTTTCAATTGTTTTTGTATTTTCTTACGGAATATCAGCTTTCTTATCACTGCATCCCGTTCAAAAGTCTAATTAAGTTCGTATCTAGACCAGAAAAATATTTTCTAGTTATCCATGCGAACACCCTATATACATGTTTAAATGATTTTTTTCTACATTTACATTTTAATTAAAATTAAATATTTAATTTTCAATTTCATAATATTAATAATATAGCAGCTACTTCAATGATATATCCTACAGATTAAAGTAAAGAAAAAAAGGACATGTATACAGGGTTTTCGCGGGAAACCGTATTGTAGCTAGAAAATTTTTTTTTTAGAGGCATACTGAATTAGATATCCTGAACGTGTTGCGATGATAAGAAAAACTGATTCCGTTAAAAAAAATTAAAAACAATTGAAAACCGAAAAGTCATTTGTTTTTCTGATGCTGTCATAAAATCTAGCGGAAAAGGTTGTAAAACTTTCCTATTTTAAGTTATCTCGTAAAATTTCAAATAAAAAAGTTAGCTGTTGTAAGCATTTTCCTTCATCATTCAGATTTATCTACCAAATAATAGAAAAATACTAGGCTTTCGAAGAAAATATTCTGTCGTTAAAAACAACTGAAAATCTCAAGAAACTGACAGTCATTTGTTTTTCCGATATTGCTATAAAATTGGGCAGGACAAGTCCTGAAACTTGTCCAATATAAGTTACTTCGTATAAATTCAAATAAGAGAGTTAGTTGTTGTTGCAGCTTCCCGTGAACACCCTGTATATATGTTTATATGAACTTTTTTCTTTCTTTTTATCTGTAGAATACGGCTTTGAAGTAGCGACCTGTATTTTTGTTACACCCTGTGTACAAAACGAATCCGTTTGCTTGTTCACTGTATCACGCTATTTGGCGGTATATTCTAAACTCCAAAGTTCACATCGAAATCAAAGGATTGAGGATAAGAGCGAGAAAAAAATAGAGGTTGTTTTGTGACCACTTTAATAAATAAAATGAAAAATGGACGGATGTTGTGGAAATTCTTACAGGCTCTGAAACTGTGTACGTAGATAAAACTTTGTCTTAACCTATAAGGGATAGATTGAAATGTAAAAATTTATTTTTATTTTTTGAAAGTTACTTTAGGGCATTAAAATAAGAAGTCAGCAGCAGATGACCTGTTTCAAATAAAATTGTTTATCTGGGCTCCGACTATGACTGGGTGTGTTCTAAGCGAGAGGGGATTTTTTTCACATTTCACTCGCATAGGAATTTAAATTTTGACACAATTTTTAAATAGGGGTTGATTCGCGGTGTAATCAAGCTTTGTGATTATCGACAAGGTTGTTCAAGCGAGCATCCGTAGAGAAAAAAACCAAAGAACTTTCAACCATTTGACACCCTCTGGGTTTCCGGCGGCGGTTTAAGACTTATCTTAAGTGACGTGAAAATGCATTCAGGAGAAGTCTCACTTTAACCCTTTTTCTTACCGCATAGGAAATTCCGTGACTTCAAGGGCCGTGTGCACCAATTCTCACGTATTGAGCATTATTTAATCAAACACATGTTTATAGTTCTCGCGCTTTTATACATCTCAAATTCAGATTTCAAATAAATATAAAAAAGGGCAAGGTAACATGACATGGGGCACAACAATAGCTTAACTAATAGTTCGAGACTCCAGGTTGTTCTTGAAGATGCCAGCTTTTTGCTTTTTCATCGGAGACCATGACGTTAGGTCCATCCCTCTGCTGATTTCTTCTCAATGACTGAATTAGTCACTCCTTCAGGTGTAAGGTAAAGGTCCACTTCTCCATCGATTTATTGTTGTTGGTTATTGATTAGGTAATTATAACGCAATTATCTGCATCTCGTATTGATTTACTTTTTGTAAGCAAGACTGAATGTGTTATCAGAACTGGAGTAACTTCACTTGCCTCTGTTAGTGATCATCGATTAGTATTTAGTATTTACAATTTTCCTAAAACACGTTTTTGTAAATATGTAACGTACCGCGATATTAAGAATATTAATCTTACTCATTTCTACGCTAAAGTTGCCACTATTGATTGGGATGCTGTTTATTATATAAACAATATTAATGACAAAGCTAACTACTTTAATTCAGCTATTGTTTCCGTGTTTGATGAAATTGCTCCATTACAAACAAAAATAGTAACAAAACCGTTTTCTCCGTGGATAACTTTTAACATTAAACAACTTATTCGCGAGAAAAATAAGGCATTTAGTGAATACAAAAGATCTAAACGTAACTTGCATGCAACAAGTACTGCTGATTGTGTGAAATGGGAAGCATATAAAAAACTACGCAATAGTGTAACAGATTGTATCAGACGTGAGAAAAAAGCATACGTGGAGAGCACTGTTAAGAGTTCAAAAAATTCTGCTGATATGTGGAAACAGTTGGGGTTTTTTGGGAATACATCATAAAAATAAATCTGAGGGTTTACCTGTTCACTTGTGCTGTCCGGAAACGATTAATGCCTGCTTCTTGCATGATAATGTTGAGAAAACTAATCCTGACACTGTATCGTATTTTTGTAATAATCTTAGATCTAAAATAAATGCGTCCTTTGATTTTCATTTAACAACTTGTGAGGAGATTACTAATATAATTTCTGACATTTCTACTAGTGCTGTAGGAGTTGATGGCATATCTGTTACTATGTTAAAAATGTGCTTGCCTTTTTGTAAACTTGCTTTAATAAATATTATAAATTGTTCTCTTGAACAATGTGTCTTCCCCGATATTTGGAAAAGAGCTCTAATTACTCCCCTGCCGAAGTGTGAGAAACCGACTGTTCCCAGTGATTTGCGGCCTATCAGCGTCCTTCCTGTCGTCTCTAAAGTTTTAGAAAGAGTTATATATAATCAGATGAATATCTACCTTCATGAATTTCAGATTATTCCGTCATGTCAGTCAGGATTCAGGGCGCGTCACAGTACAACAACGGCTCTTGTAGATATAGTTGATGAGTTGCTTTCTGCATCTGAGAATTACAAAGTATCTATTTTGATATTGCTTGACTATTCTAAAGCGTTTGATTTGTTAGATCATAGGCTTCTTTTAGCTAAACTTTTATATTATGGTTTGTCCTCTTCGGCAGTTGAGTTG